>CM057347.1:23157996-24392472 GCA_030015575.1 Agapanthus africanus
TAAAATTTTAAATAAAATGAAAGCACGATAGGTTATGGACATCGATCGTTTATCTAAACTGTCTTGTGGTGTCTAGGCAAGTGTGTCTAGGCTAGTGGTTTTTAATTAGGCCCACGACTGTGGTTCCTTCCCACTTACCTGGCACTTACCTGGCCGCAATTGACGGTGAAGAGGCGATTTGAGGCTTCTAATGACTTATCGTTTAGACCTTAGAAATAGGCTAGTTGGCTTAGGAAACCCTAGAAAATAAAATACGGAAATCTATACCATTTTACAAATAAATACCGTATATTTATAAAACCGTTTTCCTAAATGAAAAGTATTTATAAAACCTAAGCAAAGTGCCACTACAACCCACCTTTGGGGAACCTGTTAGGGATAGTACGGTTCATCGTGCACCCGCAGGCTAGTAGTGCGAAATTCAGACCTCCGCAAGGAGCATTCGGTCTCGAAAGGTTTAAAATATGTCATTTAAGAAAAATGTGATTTTTGGAAAATAAAATATTTATTTAAAATTATTCTTGTATTAATATATATTTAATTATCATTTAGACACCTATTTTATTATAATATAAAGTTTCCACTTTTTCTGAAAAATTACAAGATTAAAAGTTACATTAAAATACCATGAATTTCAAATAAATCAATTAACACTTTTATTAGGATATATTCACTAGAATAACACAAATAAAATTCACACCCATAATAACTATAAAGACGAATATTAAATACTTGAGGTGTATTTTGAAAACTATACAATAGTACTTTTTACATAAAACCCCCTCAAGTTTTATAAATTACAAAAAGGCCCTTAACAATTATTGAACTTCCAATTACATTTCTTTTAGTCTGACTCGGGTTAGAGTCTGACTATTTCTGACTTGAATATGATTCAAGTCAATCTATATTCTTTATATTTCAACTCAAGATGAATACATGAATCCCAGAATCCAGTTAGCAATCTACTCGACTGAACCGAACCATGGATATTCCTTTTACATGTTTCCCAGTATTCCATTTACATGACTCTATGGTTATAACCGTTTTCTGATATCATGGTTTCGGTCAGTCAGTCAGTCTATCATGCAATTAATACAAGTTTATAAGATAACAATACAAGCAAGATATCGCGGGGTTTAAGGGGTAGATTGGTACGGAAGGTGTTAAAGGTGGCACGAGGTGGTAAGATTAAGACACCTAATCTGAATCCAATTGCCGTTGTTCCGGGTTGTATAACGGAGCCTTGTACTTCCATTTGCCCTGGTCTCTAGCATACTGAGACCCCTCTCGTATACACTGGCATCCTTCTGTACCAAGCTACAACAACAGCGTTAACACCATATTACTATAATATGACAATACAACATTAAAAGCTACTCTCTCTCTCTTACTCTCTGTCTATTTCCTCCGTATCTTTGGGACTTACCGAGCGACCTGTTCGCTGACGACATTCTATTTCTTTCTTCTTTGAATGTCGTCAGGTGCGTTGGACCAAGCTGAGATCGAGCCCACCGATGAAGATTTGGAGCAGTTCCAAGAAGACCCAGAGCTCTAGATAATTGTACCTTGTTCTTTCCAGTATTTTCATTTTCTGTTATGCCACTGTTTAGGCATTGCTTTTCATTCCAGTTGTATTTTCTTTTCATGCATTGTACAAAGAATGTTATTAATAAAAGTTGCTGTTATTTCTATATTATTCGTCTCTTGTGATTTACTTTATATTGCTTAGTTACGCTTAGCGTATGTACTTCTGAGAATATACGTAGCGGGCCTCGTCGCGTCCACTTCGCCGTACATTGGGAAGCGGGGCGTGACAGAAGTGGATTTAAAGATTCGTGCGAGATCTCAATGATTTGTTGTTCCTCTCCGTTGATACTAAAGATTTGATACGTATGCAGAGGTGTTGGATACGGACATATTTTCGTAGGAAAGTCTTGATGAGATTGCAGCTGCTCCGGAATAGAAGAGGTTCGTTTAAGGAGTGCCAGTTCTGGGCAGTTCGGCAGAGATGAAATCGGAAAAGGCCATGACGGGTTCTTTCCGGGATACTGCAGCAATAAATATTTGGACCCAGGATCGATTGTATGGCATGTACACAGACGGCCAGAGGCCGCCATCGTTGATGTGTTACATTGCGAGTGGCTAGGCTACTTGGCCATGAGATGTTCAGAGAGGCGTCAAAGCGGGATTGTTTCCATCGCTACTCCTTACCAAGTTGTCAAGCCGAGAGGTCATGGAATTGGTGGTCCGTAGAGAGAACAAGGACCTAGAAGCAGAGGACGCCAGACCGTGGGCAGAAGGCAAGTGGAAATTCTTGCTCTGCCAGCTCCAGGTGCACATGCACCTTTCGACATTGAAAGGTGTACCGCAATGTCATTTGTTTTTGAATTGTGTTTTGGTGATTCGAGTATCACGCTTTTGTCATTTTGACTTTTGTGTTTTAATGATTGAGTTTCATGGTTGATGATTTCGTGCACCGTAGCTGCACTTTGTGGATATTTTTCTTTATGCACATCCATTACACTTGATTTATGTTTTCGTGCATACCCATTGCACACGATATTGTTTTGTGCACCCGTTGTGCATAATTATGATTTCGTGCACCCCGATACACTTGATGTTATTTACATGCGCATTCGATGCATTGATGTGATTTTTATGCACACCAGTTGCACCTATAGATGTTTTCGTGCACCTAGTTGCACTTGATATTGATTTTCGTGCACCCTATTGCACTAGATGCTTTTGTGCTTACCTGATCCACTTGATTTAGATTTTCGTACGCGCTCGGCGCACTTGATGTGGTTTTAAGCATATTTGATGCACTTGAAGATTTTCGTGCATACCAGTTGCATTCGATTAAGATTTTCGTGCACATCAGTTGCACTTGGTTGAGATTTTCGTGCACTCTAGATGCACTTGATATTGTCGTCATGCACACCCGTTGCACTTGACAGATACTTTCGTACGCACCCATTGCATATTTGTTACACTTGGTTTTGACTTCGATTTCCGTACATATTTGTTACACTTGGTTTTGACTTCGATTTCCATGCGCATCAGTCGCACGTGGGTTAGTTTTTGTGCACACCTGCCGAGGTGGATTTCTTTTTCGAGTATCACGTTTTTATGAGATATATATTATATTATATAGTAACCGAGCAGGACTGGTCTGAGAGACAATACCTGAATGTTTTTGCATATATCAATATATATATATATATATATATATATATATTTCTTTATAAATGAATGTCCGCTACGTATGTCGTAATATACGCATCATACGACGATTTTGAAAAGGATTTTTCATACATACATTTTTCAGCCACTCAGGTGATTTTATATGGATGCGTACTCTATACGTATTATAGCCTTGATTATATTGTACTCGATTTAAACAGTAGATTTCATAACTTGCATTTTTTTCATAGCTTGTATGATTCATATGATACTTGTCGGAGTTTTGGTTATTCGAGTTTTGCACTTGTTTTCATGCGCACGCGTTGCGCTATGATATTTCTAACTTGTTTGTGATTTTGGAGCCCCGTTGATTTGGTTTACTAAAATGTTTTAAGACTTGGTGGTTTAAATTTAAATTCGGGGACCGAATTCATTTAAGGGGGGGGAAGATTTTAACATTTCAGAGAATAGAAAATATTATTTTAGAATTTAAATAATAATATAATAATTTTTATGGATATATACCGGGTATGGATTTGTGTTTTCATAGATTGGTATAATTATATATCTCTATTTTGAAAAATAATTGGAATTTAAAATGAATTATTATTTTTGAAAGCAATTATTCAATTGTACTTTTCATAAATTAGTATATAATTATATCCATACAAGTTTAAGGTTAAAATTAATTAATGTTTTACTATTTACTACACTAAACCAAGTTATTTTTGCTAAACCATACTTAGTGTGCATGACATATTTATGAGGGAGTAACATTTCAATTGTGATTTTATGATGGTTTTATAATTTTCAAAAGAAAAGAAAAGAAAATGAGAATGAGAGAGAGAGACATGAAAGTATAGTGGGTATTTTAAAATAAAGTATGGGCGAGAGAGAGTGAGGGGTTATAGCTTGCCTTGGCCATTCTTTCTTCTTCTTATTTCTCCTTCTCCTTCTCCTTCACCATCAACTACAAGCATCAACACCACACAAACCTTCTCAAAACAACATTAAACATTCACTAAAAATGTTCAAATCCTCATACTACACATGGTGAGGTGATCAAGTCTCCACTTTGAAACCATCTTCCAAGCGTGGGACTTTCTTAAATCCCCATCTTGAGGTAAGATGCTCTCTTTATCCATGTTTCATATATCCTTATCTTTATAACACTAGTTTTTAAGTTAAAGATCAAGTTCTAGGTTTTTTTTGATATTTCAAGAGAAGTCTTGAAGTGTGTATTGAGCTAGGATAGTTTATTAGCTAATTTCAACCTTATTAGTGATAGATGGGGGTGTTTTAGCGCAAATATCATTAGTTTTAAAAGAGATTTAAAGTTTTAAAACTTTCTTGTCTTTGAGGTTTTGAAGTTCAATTTGAATCTGGTGCAACTTAGGATCTTTGAAAAATATTTTGCATATATATATTCGACTTAATTAAACCACTTGGAGATCCCACCATGAAGACAAAGCCCTAACTCCCAACTCAAACCGCAATTTGTGGCTAACACCCTTTTATCTACGGCCAGAACATTGATGTAGGGTCGAGGTTTGGTCTGTATGTGTTTTACATTATATACAAACCTATTTTATATGCTAAATTGCCCCAGATTCCCTGAGTAAAAATCTGGAAGCATTTTGACTTGGTTTTTTCGATGTTTTAGAATATTTGAAACTTAGATTTCGGATTTTTATGTCTTGACTCGGTCATTCAACGTTCGTACGTCGACGTCGAAGGGTATTTTGTCGCTTTAACACGCGTTGACCATAAGTTCTAACATATATGCGCTTTGCTCACGATTTCGATTTTGATGTGTATATTTATGCGATACGATATGATTTCGATAATACAATCACGGGGACGTCCGGAACAACGAAGAAGGGGTAAGGCATCCGTCGGCTTCGACTAGGGTGAGGCGTTTAGGTAAGTAGATGTATATCTACGGGGAAAGTCGAGTGGATGACGTATAGCACCCCTGCAACCGTAACAATTAGGATACGATATATATATTAGAATCGTATACTTAGCCTATAGGGTTTGCTAGAATACCATATGCGTCCCTATACTTAGTAGAAGTTAAATCCCTAGTTTCTATTTCATAGCCATTGAGCTATATATATATATATATATGTATGTGTGTGTGTGTGTATTTATAAGTACTTATTATAAGATAAGTATATATATATGACATGAGGGTATATACAATATAAGTATACTTGATATGATTTGAGATGATATGAGATATGAGATAATATTGGATGATATGAGATGAGTTGATGTACATGACTATAGATCCGTACCATATTAATTGGATGATATCGTACGAGAGATATTCTATACGTGATATGATGAGTATTGATTACCGAATACAGTCGATATGTATTTCGACTCGAGGAGTCGTGCAAAAATCACAAAAAGAGAAATTCATAAGATATTTAGAGCCATACTTACTTTCAAAACTAACAATTCGTTACGTACTTTTAAATGATAACGTCAAGGGTGCACAATGACTTTTCAAATGATATTTATTTCAAAAATATCGCAGTCCCTTATTTCAAAACAACGTTTCGTGCTATTTTAAACTATAACTGTATGGCTCATACATAATTGGATATTTTAATATTTGTTCACGTTACGATTTTATTATTCTGTATACGCTCGCATTTCGCTTTCCTTATTTCTGCATACATTCACGCTTCGATTATTTACTATATATACTGCATTCATACCTTTAACTCTACTTAACTTCATGTGCTAGGATACGTGCACCATTACCGATGATTCATGTTGCACTTGCACATACTCGCATGTTACACCTACACCACATCGGTAATTGCCATGCCACGTACACACATCGAACTTGCTATGTCACCCGTATCGTACCATACCCCGTTAGCATTATAGATTACTGTTCCGTACCCAGCACCACGTACTGTTCCGGATATTGTACTTTCTTGACATTGCTTATACGAACACGCTTATATGAACACACTTGCCATACTATATTTCTGCCAGTACCTTAGATTGCTGCTCAATTCACATCAGCATGCATTATATTACTGTTCTATGCCTTTACATGTTGTTCCATTATTGCCATGTTTTATGAGATAGTGTTTTCATGGGATTTCTGAGATTTGAGAAACCGCGGATACGATTTTATAAAACTTGTGAATGTTTTAAAAATGTGGTTTTCTCTTGATATGATATTTCGACGTCAACCATAAGTTTGCTCGGTTCTGAACTATGAGTATTATCCGATTCGAGGAGTGAGGAGTCACCGTCTGCGGATATATGGTAGACCCGGTACGGTACCCAGGGGCAAGAAAATCGTATAGAAAGGCATTGAGTATGGCTGGGAACACTACCTACAGGTGATAGTATAGGACTCGCGGATATCCGGAGGATACCGACCGGAGTGATATAATATAGATAGATATAAGGGTCGATCCGATGAGACGGCGCCTAAGAGAGGGCCGATCAGAGAGACGGCGCCTGAGATATGAGAATTTTACGTGATGATACTGAACACGAGCTTTATGAGGATTTCGAGTGTCGATACTGGACACTCAGTGTTTTATGATGATTTCGAGTGTCGTTGATGGACACCCATTGGATGATATATATATATATATATATATATATATATATATATATATATATATCAACATACTATGGATGACATGTTACCATATATTGATACAGACACAATATTACACACACATACACACGTTCACTTTCGTTACCATATAGCATGATATTTTTATTACAGTATGACTTAGGTAGATCGTTATGCATTCGATTTCTATCTGATGATGTTTTCTACTCATGAGTTGTCAACTCACCCCCATTGTGCCATAATTTTCTTGCAGGACCGACCGCTCGGATCAGTAGCGGCTTGCTGGCACGTTTCTTCTTTTGGGTGATTGCTTGGTAGGTGGGTTACATTATAGATCGTAACCACCATTTGTATATGTATATTCATTTGTAATCTAGTTTAAAACTCCATCGACCAGACTTAGATATTCTTTTGGATTTAGAGACGAGATTTGTATGGTATATTCTTTATGTTGAGTTGGATATAGTTGATTTGATGATGTATTTGGTTTTTCTTTTACTTTTTCTTGAGTTGATCTTCGCCTTGGATGTCGTATATACTGCGCAGTTGTGATTCCGCCGAGTGGGCAATGAGATAGCTCCCAATTGGGGATGCAAATTATATTTATGTAAATATATTGGTTTTATCAAAATTTACAAAGGAGGTGCTGCCAAAATTTTAAATGACGAAAATGTTTTTAAACCTTAGTTTAAAACTACTTGTATTTCAAACAAACTCTACTTATACTTTAGAAAGAGGAACTTGATTTCATTTATATCTCTTTTTCAACACTTCACCTCCACGGTTTACTTAAAATGGTTTAGATTCCTGGTTTTTGGCTTACTTGGGATACGGTGGGGTCCTATAGATTTCACGTGATTCAAATGCCGATCACATGCCGTTTCCGGGTCGTGACACCCAGCCTCGCACCAACCATCTCCTTCTCCTTCTTCCCCGTCTTCCTCCATAGCCGGCCCTCCCGCTGCACCAACCCATCTCACCGTCGACCCCTTGCCGAGAACTCATCATTGCTGGTGCCACCATCTCCTCCAAGACCTTCTCCTCTGCACCCCAAATCCTTGCCGCAGCACCTTCTCCCTGCAACCCTTAACTCCTCTGAACCTACTCCTTTCCTCATCGTCGAACCCATCGCTCATGCCCATCGCCTGCACCTATCTCCCTCCTCTGCAACCTAAGAACCATCTCCCTGTCACCATCAATTAAGAATCTTGCTCTTTCCCCTGTATCTGAGCAGCACCCTTTCTCCCATCATCTCGCCGTCGCTACTCCATAGCCGAAGCACAGTGTGGATTGTGCATCAAGTCTTGTTCTGCATCGTCATGTTGCTTCCGTGACCGCTGTTTCCGTCATTCCGTTCATCGCCTCCGTCTCCAAGGCAAGTACTCTTGCTCATGTTACTTTTGTCGATACAACATCGACAATTCCATAAATAATGTTGACCTTTAATATTTAAAATTAAATCGTGATATCATTAATTTATAATATTATGTTTCCGGTGTCCATAATGAGTACCCTAGCTCACCCATTAATTAGAATTTTAGATATCACGTTCGTTTAAATATTACAACTTTTGAAATTGTTTAAATTGAAATGAAACCCCTTAAAATGGTGTAGCATAAATATCTCTGTTAAATATTGATAACATGACTTGATTCCATGCACTATACCCTTTTTCATGCTTATTACGTATTCGAGTCTAATTGTAATTTACCTGCAATAAGTAACTTGCTTGACATGTCATGCCTATTCACTGTTCCCCTTTAATAAAACAAGATCACTAATTAGAATGTTGAATTACATGCCTTGAAACAATTACTCGTGCTTACATGTTTACCTTATCGTATTGTTATCATGACTTGTCCTGATTACATGACCATTCAGCATTCCTAGTTTGTGATTGAGTTCTTTACCATGTTAGTTTTAGGTACGCGGGGTGCTGGGATAGTTTGAGTGTGAGTCGTTCGACGGGATCTCAGGAGTCCCATTGCCGGCAGCTCGTACATGCCTATATCGGTCATTGGAGCTCGTACCGGGCTATATCGGTCGTTGTTCATCAGCCGGTATCGGGCTTTATACAGTCATTGTTCATGCAACTCATACCGGGCTATATCGGTCATTGTTTATGCAGTCGGCACCGAGCTTTATACGGTCAATGTTATTTCCACAGTTGGATCCGTATTTCCTTGCCCCTGGTGCCCTGCTCTTGGGTTGGGATTACTCCTGCAGAGGTTGACGTACACACTCGAACTCACGATAGGATAGATCACCCCTTTAGTGACCAACTAGGATACAACTTGACCGACTTGACATATTTACATGCTTACTTCATATTACTGCCATATTTATAACTACATGTGCACGTGGGCTTAATTACACTCATATATTCATTCTATCTATCTCTCTCTCTCTCTCTCACACACACACACACTATTACGATTGAGTACTTGCGGGATGTTCTGATATCCCTGGGACTTGCCATCTCAGATTTAGAGACTAATTCATAGACAGAGCAGGATTAAGGTGACTATCAGGAGTTTGCCGAAGATCGGTAATATTTTTACGTTTATTTCTATTTTATTTTGGTTCGTACTTAAAATGAGCGCCCTCGCGGGACGTCAGGAGTGATGCATCTTTATTTTGGATCATATATTTTGTTTATTCGGATTTTTTATCTTTCATGGATATTTTATTGGATCTATCATCATCTTATGATTCCATTTTTAATATTACTCATTATTCTTGCAGCATTATATTAGTATTATATCTTGGATATTATCATACAGGCTTAGTTTGAGCCTTAGGTATGACTATGGCAAGGTGATTTCCCTTTATCTAGGAGCACTGGAGGTTTCGGTCCGTATTCTTGTATTTCGGGAATTGGGGTATTACAAAGAGTCTATTACGTGGACACCGTACACACCTAACCTGTTGGGCACTCTGCATCCATTATGTTTGGCAGGCACCGTTTTTTGGCATGCGCGGACGTCGATCATTTGCAACGATGTTATTCAGAAGCACGTGCCGGACTGTGTTCTTCACCAGTTCGGCTTGAGACAGCATATACCAGGCGTGGTAGAGTGGACACCGCGTCAAGGTGGAATGCTAGCTGAAGATGCTTGGCTCGTGAAGTATTATATTTAGGTGGGTCGATATGGTACGGTCGGGTAAACCACATAGCCGATGAGATACAGCCAGGTATACCGATATACCAGTACCTTTTCTGGTATTAGATGATTACCCGCAGATTCGTTATCACAGCCACCCCTCCGCCCACCTCATATACGCCTCGAGGACCGATAGAGAGAGATTTGGTAACTTTATATCAAACATTATAAAACTATAATCTTATTTTTTAGAAATTCATTATCTTATTTACCATCAATATAGGTCTAAACCATTTACGCGTTAGAGGATATAACTGATGAGGGGATTGGTGGCACTTAGGACTAAGCGAGCTGCTTTATGAATATCAAAACCCTCATCAAGAGTGTGATGACGAGACACAGATTCACACATCCACCAGCCGTGCCTACATCCACCAGCCGTGCCTGCACCACCCGTGTTTGCACCAGACATTCCTATCACATATGCACGAACAAAACTTAGACAGGCACAGCCAGAGCCGTCTCAGCATCCCGATGAGTACGAGTATGGACCATCACAGCTAGAGCCATCTCAGCCACCTGCCGCCGACGAAGCTAAACCGTCGCAGCCTCGACATCATATAGCGAAGAAGAAGACAGCAGGGACGTTGTGACGAATTCGTTAGATTGCACGAAGTATTGTGTTGTAGTCGAACTCGTGTGGAGTCGGCTTAACTTTATTTATTTTACAGTGTTTATTATTTTCAGTTTATTGGTCTTCGCCATTTGGGCATCATATATATTGTGTGGATTGTGTCTCCACTGTTTGAGCGTTGAGTCTCTACCGTTTGGGTGTTGAGTTAGGTTCGTCCATGGATATTATTATTTTATTATTCGTGTACATGAATTTTATTCAAAATTTATGAAAGAGGTGTTTTCCGATTTTCAAACATTAATTCTTTAAAAAAACACTTTAATTTATTTTAATTCAAACGTTAATTCTCTCTCACACAAACACGTGTTCATACACAATATATTACACACACATAATACACGCATCCACAATATAAACACAAATATCGCAAACAAAATAGATAGCAAGAACAGTAACAACACCATAATTCTTCACTAAAATTTCAGAAATAAATCCTCTTTAGTACCGAGCTCCGCAACAACAGAATTGATCCATTCTGTAATGGCATCAATGGCATCAAGGGCCTCATCACCTACCGCAGAATCTCGAGTGAGTTCGAGATGGTTCAAAGTCCGACAGTGCATAAAGATGCGATAGAGAGAGCTTACGGATGACTCGATATTGCGACCAGAAAGAAGACCCATAGAATGAAAGAAGTGGAGACAAAGATTTTATTCCCCATGGTATTCATGGGTTACTTCTTCAGGGGGAGATGAGCACATCCAATACGGTTATGTGCAAGAGCCACAGGATTTCATGATCGATTTTCATCGGTCGGTTCATACCTCCCGTAATCGATAGAGAATGCCTTCGTAACTATAATAGTTTATCCTCGTGTATACAGATTTTATGACGGTGTAAAGGATGCACCTCTTGATTTCATCGATTGATGGCAATTCTACAAATGAAGATCCCGACATTGAGAGAGAGCGAGACTGAGATCTGAGAGGGAGAAAGACAGAGATGGTGATAGCGATGAGATCTAAGAGAGTGAGAGAGAGCATGTCACAGAGAGTGAAATTTGAGATAGAAAGGAAGCGATCGTACTCTTCATATAAGAAACACAATCATTCACGGGTATGTGTTTTTTAGGTCGCAGTTTGCAACTGCGTCCCAAAAAAACACATACCCGTGAATGATTGTGTTTCTTTTTTGGCGCACTTGCAAACCGCGTCATAAAAAATCACAAACCTTTGAATGAGTATGTTTTTTTTGGGACGCAGTTTACAACTGCGTCTAAAAAAACAAAATCCCAATAATGAAAATGATATATTAGGCGTACTTTAGAAATGCGCCCAATGAAAATCAATGAGTGCACTTTCAAAATGCACTCATTGATAAAATTAATTGGCGCACTTTGAAAGTGCGTCCATTAATGATTCATATTTTTTGCTTCATTTTTAATGGGCGCGGTCTGAAACTGCGCCCCTTATATTTGTAATGGGCATGATTTCAAACTGCGTCCCTTAAAAAAAATTACACGCCAGTGCTGATCTGGCGCTGACATGGCGTCTACGTGGCAGAAAATGATCTACTTTTGTAATATCTTTTGAAAGTGGTTTATTTTTAATAATATTAATTTAAATTGATTTATTCCAAAAAAATTGTCCTATATTCTCACAAGAAAAACTACTATTCCAAGCCAGTTTTACTTCTACTCCATGTATAGGGTCAACATCTAGATGATGTGAGCCTTACCCTTTCATCTTTTGGGTACACACCGATAAGGAATAAATATTAAAATTGGTTATTCTAACCACTTTTAATGCCTGCTCACAAAAGATAAAGAGGTGCGACCCACATCATCTATCTAGATTTTTAATGTTTATACATGGAACTCATTATGTTTATCTCTTAGGTAGATGCACTGATGCACGTAGGAGTAAAGATATGCAGGAAAAATATATCTGAATAAAAATGGATAGGTAAAATACTTCCCGCGTGAAATCTACAAGTAAAAGAAAAGAATTGTTTCAGAAAAGAAAGTCAAGAGAAGGATGGTGCGACTTTGTCAAATGATCTGGCAAACCATAAAAATGAATCTCATCATTCATTCATATTGTGATAAGATGGTGGGTGCTTGAGTTTCCACTGATACCAGTGAAAGCTGGGACGCACTCGAAAATCTCCAGAGGTTAGACATTTTCTAAATTTTATTTCCTACTTGTTTGTATGTACCTCGAGATAAAAGGCTGGATGTCACATCATTTAGATCTAATATATGAAACCCACGATATTTATCTTTTGGATACATGCTTACATGATGATGGGAATTAAAATAGATAAGGAAAGTATTTTCTGAAAAGAATTAAAATGGAAAGAAAGTAAGAGAAAGGTGCGGACATATGAGAGGCCTTTCACAAATGAGCTGGATATCTTAAATGAATATCTCATCCTTCATTTACATTGTAATCAAGCTGCATGGACTTGACTTCGCATTGAATTGGTGCCAACTGGTCATACTCGAAAATTGCTATAGGTTAGACTATTCAAAAAGTTGTGAGTTTGGTAAGGATTCGGAGTCCCTGCTGTTTGAAGAAAAATAGCACCCATCCTATTGCATCCAACAGTCCAGATTCATCCAAAATCGAATTCAACGGTCGAGATTTGTGTATGACAAGGGAACCTTGTGTATTGATATATTCTACATGTAAAGCACGTAAGATTTATGCTCCAGGATCATCCAGAGCACCCATGCTATTGGATTTCCAGTAGCACGGACTCTTTTTCCATTTGGTAAGGAGTGGTTTGGATGAGAAATTGGTTGGACGGATTGAATGAGTGGATTTCAGCTAGTTTATTTTCTTCCATTGCTTTCAAAGGAAGTTTCTTTGTTCAACACAACAACCATATGAGGAAAAGGGGTATGAGCCGGCAGACCTTTTTTTAAAATGAGCCCTTGCCTCAAAACACATATAACCCCTCATGTATTTCACCGATCCAAACTGGCCATATTGATATACATATTATGAAACCCTTATCTAAAAAAAATCCCGGGAGTTAAAACACCAAGCGACCGCAATTTTCCTATACCGATAAACCGTTGATTTTTCTATCTGCTTGATGAATGCGTTAAAAGCCTTTAAATCCCGAGATTTTTTGTCCATAAGGATTTCATGATATGTAGATCAAGATGGCCAGTCGGTGAAGTACATGGCGGTATGTGTGTTTTGAGACGATGGCTCATTTTCAAAAAAAGGCCCGCCGGCTCATACCCCTTTTCCTCTTTACCATATATTATATGTAACACCCTAGAACTTAAGAACAGTATAATAATAATATCGATTTAATTTTTCTTCTCAAATAAAATTATTAGTTTTATTATTGGAGTTTAATATTTTTAGTTAAGATAAAATATATAATTATGGTTTTCTAAATTTGTTAATTAAATGATAATTAGTATTTAGAAATTGTTTTCTAATCAAGTAGTATCATATTTTAATATTCTTATAATATTTTATTGTCTACTTTAGTTTTGTAACTGATGATGCTAAATAACGGTAATTCCTTAGATCATGACACGTGGCGGATGACGTGTCACATACGCAAGCCAATTAGGCCCCCAAGGGCCACAGAGGGAGAACCAGTATGCTACAGTGGGGGGCTTCCCTCAAACCCTGTCTCCAAGGTTGCACCCCACTCCTTACCCCCCGAGCATCTCAGCAGCCAAGCCAACTGTCCATTTGCTCTACTCCGAGCTATCACAGGCTCGAGCCTCCTCGGCCCTCTCAGCTCGTCTCCGGGCTACCACAGAACCAAGATACCTCGACTCTCCCGCTCGTCCGCAAGCTCTCCCGCCGAGATCATCTTCCTCGGTCTCATCGACCGACCAACGGCACCGCTCACAGGCGCAACCGCTATCCCGCGAATCTCGCCATGCGCGAGATATCCGCCGGCCACATCCCACGTTCCACGCCATCACGATTCCCATTAACGAGCATGTCTCGCCATTAATGGAAGATCCCGCTCATCATGCGTGCGTGACGTCGGGAGCGTAACTGCCGGCATGATTCTCGCGCCTGCCCTGCCTGTTGCCACCGCTATATAAACCCCTTCTTCAGAGGGTTCAAGTAAGCCATTTTTACTCCACTAAACCGTTACTCTGCTCGGATCCCTAGTCTAACTTGTCGGAGGGTCCTTGGTGGTACAACCACCCCGGGACTTTCTTGCAGGTAGCTCGGCAACCACAACCTCAAACCCATTGAGATCCACGCGCTTCAAGAGCTACAGCCTCCAGATCCAATCTCAGCCACCCATCGCCGCCATCAGCAGATCAACGGAAGGTAACATCTTGGCACGATCCAGGTCGCGCCAGCTGGCGCTGTCTGTGGGAACCCTTGATTCCACAAAAACAAAAGTTCATCTTCCGATCTTACTCTAATGGCGAGCGATCATCACGATGATCCCAGCACCAGCCGCCGCCTCCCCCTTAATGGAGGCGTGGAAGAACCTCCTCCGCCGAATGCCATCAACGCTCTCGCCGGCCGGATATACCAACTCGCATCTGTCGTGGAGGCGCTCATCCGTGTTCAAACGGCAGGGAAAGTTCCCCAGGTCGCCGCTCCTCCACCTCGAGACCGGGATCCCTACAGGGAGAGAGAAGACTCCGCACACGTCGGCACTGCCGACCACCGCCTCGCTACATCCCATGGCCGCAAATCTCCCGGGCCAGTACCTTCTGCGACTCGCTGGGCACCCCACAGTTCAACACCGAGGTTCGTCGCCAGAACACCTCGCCCCGAGATCCTTCGCGCACCTGTCCCTCCTAAGGAGATGTCGGTCAGCTCGCCTATTACCAGGCATGACCTACACCCCCTCCCTCGACGGGGTCACACGGACGGGACTCGCCACAGTGGCTCGAAGACTACCTCCCCGGGGGATCTAAGGAACCTCATTGAGAGGAACCGGGGCCGCGGCCAGACACAGGCCTCCAACAGCAGAGGCCAGGGATCAGAATATGCCGAGTCGTCGGGGTACCACATTCGACTCAACGCCCTCGAGAAGAAGATCGAGGGTATGCATTGGGAAGGCCACCGATCGAGCGACGGGGCTAAGTACGCCGCCAACTCGCTCACCAAACCATTCACCGAGGAGCTGCTCGCCGTCCACGTCTCTTCTCGCAACAAGCCCCCGAAGGTCTCCCTCTTCAGCTATCCCTGGATGGTAG
This sequence comes from Agapanthus africanus, assembly GCA_030015575.1. Taxonomy (NCBI): domain Eukaryota; kingdom Viridiplantae; phylum Streptophyta; class Magnoliopsida; order Asparagales; family Amaryllidaceae; genus Agapanthus; species Agapanthus africanus. The sequence goes on from CM057347.1 coordinate 23,173,740, forward strand.
CTCCCTACCCCACAATGTCAGGGATCAAAGCCCTCGCCAAGAGGCAACTGAGCAGCTTCACTTCTCAGTCAATCCTTAGCAAGCCTCCTATGGCCCCTCAGTGCTAAGGATCTAAGCCCTCACGAAAAGACGGCCGAGCGGCTACCCTGCTCGGCTATCCCTGGCTGGTAGCTCCCTACCCACAGAACGCCAGGGATCTAAGCCCTCACCAAGAGGCAGCCGAGCGGCTACCCTGCTCGGCTATCCCTGGCTGGTAACTCCTTACCACGCAATGCCAGGGATCAAAGCCCTCGCCAAGAGGCAACCGAGCAGCTTCACTGCTCGGTCAATCCTTAGCAGGCCTCCTATAGCCCCTCCAGCGCTAAGGATCTAAGCCCTCACGAAGAGGCAGCCAAGCGGCTACCCTGCTCGGCTATCCCTGGCTGGTAGCTCCCTACCCCATAACGCCAGGAATCAAAGCCCTCGCCAAGAGGCAACCAAGCAGCTTCACTGCTCGGTCGATCCTTAGCAGGCCTCCGTTGAGGGTCCTCGCTCGGCCATCCTTAAGGATCTAAGCCCTCACGAAGAGGCAGCCGAGCGACTTCACTTCTCAGCTATCCCTGTCTGGTAGCTCCCGTACCATGCAACGCCAGGGATCAAAGCCCTCGCCAAGAGGCAACCGAGCAGCTTCACTACTCGGTCAATCCTTAGCAGGCCTCCCGTGGCCCCTCCAGCTCTATGGATCTAAGCCCTCACGAAGAGGCGGACGAGCAGCTACCCTGCTCGGCTATCCCTGGCCGGTAGCTCCCCTACCACGCAACGCCAGGGATCAAAGCCCTCACCAAGAGGTAACCAAGCAGCTTCACTGCTCAGTCGATCCTTAGCAGGCCTCCTACGGCCCCTCCAGCTCTAAGGATCGAAGCCCTCACCAAGAGGCAGCCGAGAAGCTACCCTGCTCGGCTATCCCTGGCTGGTATCTCCCTACCCCACAACGCCAGGGATCAAAGCCCTCGCCAAGAGGCAACTGAGCAGCTTCACTGCTCGGTCCATCCTTAGCAGGCCTCCTACGGCCCCTTCAGCGCTTAGGATCAAAGCCCTCGCCAAGAGACAACTGAGCAGCTTCACTGCTCGGTCCATCCTTAGCAGGCCTCCCATGGCCCCTCCAGCGCTAAGGATCGAAGCCCTCATCAAGAGGTAGCCGAGAAGCTACCCTGCTCGGCTATCCCTGGCTGGTAGATCCCTACCCCACAACGCCAGGGATCAAAGCCCTCGCCAAGAGGCAACTGAGCAGCTTCACTGCTCGGTCCATCCTTAGCAGGCCTCCCACGGCCCCTCCAGCGCTAAGGATCGAAGCCCTCACCAAGAGGCGGCCGAGCAGCTACCCTGCTCGGCTATCCCAAGCCAGTAGCTCCCTGCCCCACAATGCCAGGGATCAAAGCCCTCGCCAAGAGGCAACTGAGCAGCTTCACTGCTCTGTCCATCCTTAGCAGGCCTCCCACGGCCCCTCCAGCGCTAAGGATCAAAGCCCTCACCAAGAGGCAACTGATCAGCTTCACTGCTCGGTCCATCCTTAGCAGGCCTCTTACGGCCCCTCCAGTGCTAAGGATCTAAGCCCTCACCAAGAGGCAGCCAAGCGGCTATCCCTGGATGGTAGCTCCCTACCCCACAACGCCAGGGATCAAAGCCCTCACCAAGAGGTAACTGAGTAACTTCACTGCTCGGTCCATCCTTAGCAGGCCCTTACGACCCCTCCAGCGCTAAGGATCTAAGCCCTCACCAAGAGGCAGCCGAGCGGCTACCCTTCTCGGCTATCCCTGGCTGGTAGCACCCCTACTCCACAACACCAGGGATCAAAGCCCTCACCAAGAGGCAGCCGAGCAGCTACCCTGCTTGGCTATCCCTGGCTGGTAGCTCTCCTATTCCACAACGCCAGGGATCAAAGCACTCACCAAGAGGCAGCCAAGCGGCTACCCTGCTCGGCTATCCCTGGCTGGTAGCTCCCTTCCCCACAACGCCAGGGATCAAAGCCCTCGCCAAGAGGCACTGGACAGCAACCCTGCTCGGCCATCCTTAAGGATCAAAGCCCTCTCCAAGAGGCACCGGACAGCAACCCTGCTCGGCCATCCTTAGTAGACCTCTTACGGCCCCTCCCGCGCTAAGGATAAAAAGCCCACAAAAGAGGCAACCGGGCCCGTCCTTGCTCGGTTATCCCTGGATGGTAGCTCCTTTACCCAAACAAACCAGGGATCAAAGCCCTCACCAAGAGGCACCGGGCAGCAACCCTGCCCGGCCCGTCCTTAAGGATCAAAAACTCTCGCAAGAGGCAACCGAGCCCGCCCTTGCTCGGTTATCCCTAGCTGGTAGCTCCCTACCCTAACACACCAGGGATCAAAGCCCTCACCAAGAGGCACCGGGTAGTAACCCTGCTCGGCCCGTCCTTAGTAGGCCTCTCACGACCCCTCCCGCACTAAGGATTGAAGCCCTCATCGCGAGGCCGCCGAGTTTCTTCCTGCTCGGCGCATCCCCAGCGGGCATCCTCCTGCCCATCAAACGCCGGGGATCTGAAGCCCTCGTCGCGAGGCCGCCGAGTTTTTTCCCGCTCAGCGCATCCCCAGCGGGCATCCTCCTGCCCATCAGACGCTGAGGATCTGAAGCCCTCATCGTGAGGCCGCCGAGTTTCTTCAAGCTCGGCGTATCCCCGGTGGGCATCCTCCTGCCTATCAGATGCTGAGGATCTGAAGCCCTCGCTAAGAGGCCACCGAGCAGCTAGCCTACTCGGCGCATCCCCAGCGGGCAGCTTCCTGCCCATCAGACGCTGAGGATCTGGAGCCCTCATCGTGAGGCCGCCAAGTTTCTTCCTCCTCGGTGCATCCCCAGCGGGCATCTTCCTGCTGATCAGACGCTGAGGATCTGAAGCCTTCATCGCGAGGCCGCCAAGTTTCTTCCTGCTCGGCGCATCCCCAGTGGGCATCCTCCAGCCCATCAGACACTGAGGATCTGAAGCCCTCATCGCGAGGCCGCAGAGTTTCTTCCTGCTCGGTGCATCCTCAGCGGGCATCCTCCTGCCCATCCGACACTGAGGATCTGAAGCCCTCATCGTGAGGCCGCCGAGTTTCTTCCCGCTCGGCGCATCCTTAGCGGGCATCCTCCTGTCTATCAGACGCTGAGGATCTGAAGCCCTCATCGCGAGGCCGCCGAGTTCCTTCCTGCTCGGTGCATCCCCAGCGGGCATCCTCCTGCTCATCAGACGCTGAGGATCTGAAGCCCTCATCACGAGGCCGCCGAGTTCATTCCTGCTCGGCGCATCCCCATTGGGCATCCTCCTGCCCATCAGATGCTGAGGATCTGAAGCCCTTGCCAAGAGGCCGCCGAGCAGCTACCTTGCTCGGCGCATCCCCAGCGGGCAGCCTCCTGCCCATCAGACGCTGAGGATCTGGAGCCCTCATCGCGAGGCCGCCGAGTTTATTCCTCCTCAGCGCATCCCCAGCGGGCAGCCTCCTACCTTACAAAGACACGGATCCAAGGCCCATCGAATAAACTCATATTCAACGCGCGATCAGCGCCTCAACTCCGGCAAAGGGAGGATACTGACCTTCCGACACCCGTCCTTCGTTTGACTTAAACTTGATACGCGACAACAAGAACGCCGTGTCGTCCCCCAAACAATCCACCATGAGGAATTACCAGCGCCAAGCCGCACAGAAAGAACCAAGCAGTCTACTCTCGACCCGACCCTAAATAGATCGGAACAAGAGGGGGGGGCTAATGATGATGCTCAATAACGGTAATTCCTTAGATCATGACACGTGGCAGATGACGTGTCACATGCGTAAGCCAGTTAGGCCCCTGAGGGCCACGGAGGGAGAACCAGTATGCTACAGTGGGGGGCTTCCCTCAAACCCTGTCTCCGAGGTCGCACCCCACTTCTTGCCCCCCGAGCACCTCAGCAGCCAAGCCAACTGGCCCTTTGCTCTACTCCGCGCTATCACAGGCCCGAGCCTCCTCGGCCCTCTCAGCTCGTCTCCGGGCTACCGTAGATCCAAGATACCTCGGCTCTCCCGCTCGTCCGCGAGCTCTCCCGCCGAGGTCATCATCCTCGGTCTCATCGACCGACCAACGGCACCGCTCATAGGCACAACCGCCATCCCGCGAATCTCGCCATGCGCAAGATATCCGACGGCCACATCCCACGTTCCATGCCATCACGATCCCCATTAACGAGCCTGTCTCGCCATTAATGGGAGATCCCGCTCATCACACGGGCGTGACGTCGGGAGCGTAACTGCCGGCGTAATTCTCGCACCTGCCCTGCCTGTTGCCACCTCTATATAAACCCCTTCTTCAGACGGTTCAAGTAAGCCATTTTTACTCCACTAAGCCGTTACTTTGCCCGGATCCCTAGTTTAACTTGACCGTCGGAAGGTCCTTGGTGGTACAACTACCCCGGGACTTCCTTGCATGTAGCTCGGCAACCACAACCTCAAACCCATTGAGATCCACACGCTTCAGGAGAAACAACCTCCAGATCCAATCTCAGCCAACCATCGCCGCCATCAGCAGATCAACGGAAGGTAACATCTTGGCGCGATCCAGGTCGCGCCAGTAACTAAATAGATAATAATAATATGATTGTTTTAACAAAATATATTTAGTATTTAAGTTCGTTTGATAACTTATTAACCTCTTATTTATTTTGCATCTAATATATTTTCAAATATTAGTTTATGTAACTAAATATATTATGGTTGTCTAAGTAGTTATGGTATTTAACATTTAGAAAGTTGTTTTGCTAACCAAGCCTAACCTATTTATACAACCATATCATTTTTTAAACTAATTTATATATTTTATCTCCCTAAGCAAACATATATTTATTTTAATCATATATATATTTAAACTAATAAATACACACACACACACACACACACACACCCCAAATAACCTTTACAAACTCCCACATAATTTAATATCTTTAACAGTATTTGGATCTCTCTTCAAATATATTTTTCTCATCAATATTTTATTCTCCTACCTTATAACAACTTTAAATATATTCATTATCATCATCTCTCCCCATCTCATATAAATCAACCTTCTCTCTCTCTTTCCCATCACAATATTTTTTCCTTTTTCTAAATTAGCCGAGCCATCAAAATTTAGAGATTTGTTTCGTGTCGTGTTTTTCGTCTCTGAGGCAAGTACTTTTGCTCTCTATTTTAGTCGATGCAATATCGGCAATTCTCTAAATAAATTATTAACTTATAATTTTTAAATAAAATTGTAATATTATGCCGCTTCATTAATATATTTTATAATATTTGTACACATGATGAAAACCCTCGGATTTAAAGCACCCATTAATCCATTTATCACGTGAACGACTGTAAAAGTGCAAGTGTAATAAAATAATTATTAACATATAGATGTGATTTAATATATAAAAAACTTTATAAGTAATTATATGTTTCAGTTGCAACCACATTGGTATACACTAGTATGCAAAATATCAACACTTATATCCTAATCTAAAATATAAAAATATACAATTATTACTATTAATTAATAAATACTCTGGGCTTAATATTTAATATATATAAATTAAACTTTCTATACTACCACTCTTTATAACATCACTGCGCTCTATGTGCCCTAATCATATAAATTATATTGACACTATAATTTGTATTAATATTTGCTGTTATCATATGATTATAAAACTTATTACTAGTACTTACATGATAACTAGTCAATCTGTCACTTAGTCAATCTGTCGCTTATTTTATCTTACTTATTACTATCTCGTAATTATACCGCTTTATGCATCTGTAATTTGTCATTCCTATTTAATTATGATTAACCCTTTAAATCATGTTCTAAATTATATCCGATGCAATAAATAAACTCGGATGTTTGTTCCCTGATTAAAAATCAGGAATTACCTCAATGAGGTATCACGTGTGGACACGTGACCAAGGGTCACATGTGGACACGTGATCTATTTACAGAATTAAATTCTAAGCAAGCAGAAGTGTAAACAAGCGGCTGAGGAAAGACCCCAATGGGGGGTCACGTGCTCACACGTGACTAAGGGTCACGTGTTGACACGTGATGATCCTTCAGCCCAGTTAGAAGACAGAATTAAAATTCTGAATGAGGAAGGGTCACGTGCCAACACGTGATAGACTTTGAAAGCCTAATAACTTGATAGAATTAAATTCTAATTAAGGAAAATCAAAGACCCTAACTGGGAAAGTATTTCTCTAAATCTTTCCAAACAAAAAAGGTTGAGAATTTAATTCTCAATCTAAGAGTTCAACTCTTCTACAAAAGAACTTAGTTCTTCCTCTGGTTGAAGATCTGCAGAAGCAAATCTCCCTATAGGTTGAGAATTTAATTCTCATCGGGTTGAGATTCTGCCATGCAGATCCAAAACTTAGAGGGAGAATTGAGTTTAGAGAATTTAATTCTCCCAAATTCACAGGAATTTAATTCCTCCTAAATGAAATTAAGGTTTCACCCTACATAAGAATTTAATTCTTTCACATATATAGGAATTTAATTCCTTCAAGATAGACAAAACTAAGGTTTAACCATACTTAAGAATTTAATTCTCTCAAATTCACAGGAATTTAATTCCTCCTAAATGAAATTAGGGTTTCACCCTACATAAGAATTTAATTCTTTCATATACATAGGAATTTAATTCCTCTAAAACCATAATTAGGGTTTAACCCTACAGAGAATTTAATTCTTAAAAATAAAGAGACTTGAAAGATCTCCATGCATACAAAGAACTAAGGTCACGTGGCCCCACGTGGCCCCTAAACAGATCCCCCAAAATGAGAAGGAAACAGCCCAGAGGCAATGCCTCACGTGCTCCCACGTGACCTTCAAATAAAGAGATTAAAAGAAAAGGCAATGTTGGCGTTGGGCGCTCTCACGTGCTACCACGTGACCCCTTAATAAATGCTTTAATAATCAACGCACAAATCTCCATCACGTGCCAACACGTGATGGTCAGAAAATTAAAAGTGTTTAACACTTATTTGCAAAACAAAGTAAAGGAGATCTGGCCTCACCTTTGGGTACCCTCACGTGTCCCCACGTGACTCCTTCCTCTTTATTGTTTAACAATAATTTGAGAATTTTATTTCTAGTGTTTAACACTAATTTGAGAATTTCATTTCCAGTGTTTAACACTGTTGTCTTCTAGTGTTTAACACTAATTTGAGTGTTTTATTTCCAGTGTTTAACACTGTTGTTCTCTAGTGTTTAACACTATTTTTAGCCAAATTGGCTAATTTTCCAGAGGCAAAAGCCTCCCCTTTAACTGAATCTCAAAATTGAGTAAAATTCAGAGCTATAATGTTTAATGCTCAGTCAAAGATAAAAATGTTACCAAAGCCCTCAAACTCTTGTTTAAGCATTGCTGAATGATGAGGGGCTGAACCCTGACAAATGTCTAATGGTCCAACAAAGGGCCAATATTTCAAACTTAATTGGACTTATCCCAAGTTGGCCATAAGTCCTCAATTCAGACTTAACTGAGCCAATGTGCTCATAATCTAATTAATGGATCTTAGTTCCAAATTGGACTACAGATCACCCAATCAACTCTGGTTCGAGGGTACATCTCTTCACTCCTCTGATATTTGTCGTTGTAATCCTTCAACGTCTTCAGAGAGGTGACGGGTCCCGACAACCACACATTTCACGGACTATGATTTCTTTAACCCTGACTGTGAGGTCTTTAAACTCACGGACTATGACGTCCTTAACCTTGACTGTGAGTTCTTTAAACTCATGGACTATGATGTCCTTAACCTTGACTGTAGGGTCTTTAAACTAACATTGGACCGAGATGTTCTTAAACTAACAATAGACCGTAATGTCCTTAAACTAATCGACCGCAATGTCAATAAACTAAACAATAGAGCCCAATTACTCTCTTGTTGGATCTAAACGATCCCGTTAAGTTAATCTTAGTCTAAAATAGGACTAACCTATCCTTAACTAACATTTAAGTTGATCTCAGTCTCAAATGAGGCTAACGTATCTTTAAACCCAACCCCCAAACCCAAATCTAAGAAGATACGGATTTGGACTAGTCCACGCCCTACGGGCGACGACATAAATTAGTCTCCGTATACAATCCACGGGAAACCACAAACAAAACAAACACACACGACACGAAATGACCATCTGGACAAGGAGAAAGTTGTTACCGTGATGCGGTAGCGTAATTAACTGCAGGGGCTTGCGCCTACAGGGAAGAGCATCCCCACAATCAAAACCCCCTCAAACGAGGGGGAATCTGACAAAGTCTGCTACATCGGTCGCATCCGTTTAAACCTTCGATACATAGTACCATAAATCAACTTGGCATCTTCGGAAAGGTGGACGGATAGCACCAATTAGCATCTGTCCCGAAATTCAGGCAAGACGTTTATCGCGTCTTATTGCGTCTTTCGGCAGGGAACAGATTCTGGCACACCCGGTGGGACCTTTTCCTCTTTCCACTCCACACTTCGTCTGTCGTGTTCACGAACGAATTGCGGTTTGATATGGTTGCCCTTGGGTTCGAGATACTAAGATTTGGTGTCTTTCTCCGTGCAGAAAGCGGAAGATTAATGGCGTCCACTTGCGTGAAGTGTTCCAACTGCAACTGCAACCCACGTTCCGCCTCATCTGGAGGCATAGCTTACGGGCCCCAAGCGGCTTCCCTGTTCACGATGCCGGTGGAACAGGTTACTCAGGCCACTACTGGAATTTTTTTCGGGACCATGCTCCCGCCAACGAGCTTCAGCGCTCCTATACCAACACCAGAAGCTCCCAAAAAGTCAGTCTTTGATCGGCTTACAACTACTGCGGCCCCTCTCAACGGGTCGTCCAGCTCCAGCGCCTCAGTCTTCTCCAGATTGGGCCAAAGTTCATGTGGGTCCATGATAAAGCCTGCAATTCCAGAACAGGTTATTCCGAAGAGGATAGCCATACCTGCTCCCGAAGTCGTCAAGACGGCTTCTCCTGCCAAAGGGTCGGTCTTCACAAGACTGACTGTTCCGGCTCCCACTCCGGCTCCCGTTCCTGCTCAACGAACGTCGGTCTTCAAGAGGCTGGTACCAGCAGCGCCTCATCTGAACAGGGGGCATGACGAAGTCATCCCTCAAGCTGAAACAATCCCAACGGCTCGACACGCTCGACGTCGCCACTGGCGCCGAGTAAGGAAAGCTGGGGGCAACTCCCCCTCTGGGTTAACTCCACCAGCCCCAACGGTGGAAGTCAATGCTGCTGTTCCAATCGTGAACAACTTTCAACTGCTGAACAAGGTGCGCAGGAACTCTCCTACCGCCGTACTGAAAAGATCTCCTCCACCGGTGGAGAATGTTACAGAGATAAAGCCGGATCAGCCCCTTCAACGGCTGTCTTTCAAAGTTTACAAAGTCTAGCGACGGGTCCAAGAATCGGTGATTGATCAAGACTATCCCCGTCGACAGAAGACACTGAAAGTCCAGCACGAAGAGAACCGTCCTGGCAACCCACAAAGGACGACAACCACCTGGATGCCTGCTGCAATGGCCCCCTCAACGTCAACTGCTCAAAAGAGAAGGAGACCAGAAAAAGCCCCTGTGGCTACGGCAGATCGCAAAGACGCTGAGCCCAAACGCCCCAAGTCTGGGGGCATAACGGTGCATACTGTTTACATGGCTTCCGGAAAAGAGGAAAGCCGCACTTCGACGGGCCACCGACCGCTCACCCGATCAATAACAAGGGCTCAGGAACAACAACAGCAGAAACTTCAGGAGATGCTGACTGCAATGGCCGCACTCACCGGACCAAAAGAAAGCCCGGAGGCGTCATCGGTGCAGCGTCACGAACAAGAAACCGATGCTGACTTCCTACGCAGAGTCCTCGAAAAGAAGGACAGAGAAGCTGCAGAACAAGCTGCCAACATAAAATGAATGGCACTTCTCTTCCAAGACATAGTCGGGATGATGTTACAGCCGGATCCCCCAGCTGAAGACCCTCCGATCATTATTGAAGACGACAGAGGGGAGACATCGAATCCTCCCCTGTCTCTTTCAGCAGCCTAAGAGGAAACTATTTCCAAGGCCGCTCTGGATGACTATATTGCTCAACAAATATGAGCTCACCAGGCAAATGAAACGGCTGGCCAAGTCTTTAAAACTGGGCGACCATATCCAGGCTGGTATGACCAAATAAAGTACCCACCGGGATACACAATCCCCAAATTCCATGTGTACAAGGGGACATGCAATCCCCATCAACATGTCGCTCAGTTCAGGGCTCTTTGCGGCGACACCGGGGGTGATGATAAGCTTTTGCTCCGCCAATTCGTCGGCAGCTTGTCGGAGACAGTATTTGAGTGGTACTCCGAACTTCCAAACGACTCCGTCAAGACTTTCATAGAAATGGAGTTGTTATTCACCCAGCGATTTGCGAGTGCTAGTGAACACACCCCAATAATGGCATTGATCAATGCCAGGGTGAAGCCAGGCGAGACGTGAGTTCAATACGTAATCCGATGGCGGAATCTATGGTCGGAATGCGAACAGCGCACGAAGAAGCACCAGCGGTGGGCATGTTCGTGGGCACCCTAGACCTTCATACAACTATTTCACAATTCATGATGTTCTTCAAACCGACCACGTTCCAAGTTTTAATCGACAAGCTAGCCCAGACGGACCAGATGGGTCATAGACCGTCTCCTCCGAAACCGGAGCCGCGGAACGAAAAGGGTAAAGGGAAGGCGACGTTCGTTGCGAATACCCAACAACAGCCCAGTGCCCCAAAAATAGCGGATCAGCTGGAAGAGAGGCGGCGATACTACAATGAGAAAATGAAGCGCCCTTATTCGTTCCCTCGAGACAAAACGAAAAGATTATTCGAACTGGCGATGCGCAACAGGCTCATCAATCTGCCAAATCCTAAGCGACCACTGCAACCCGGCGAGGCTAATAGTCCCAATTATTGCCCTTACCACCAAAAGATAAGCCATCCAATCGAAGATTGCTTCGTCTTTAAGGGATGGATCGAGGATCGGTACCAACAAGGCAAGTTTGCGCTGTCTGAGAAGTGGAAAGTAAGCCCACCACAACCACACACTCCTAAGAAGACGGACACACCAGGGGCATCGTGCTCTTTTGTGAAAGAGGCTCCATAGGAGGTCGCTCTTTCAACCAAAACTAAAAGAAAGCTGAACGATCTCCAGACATGCCCAGCAATCAGGTGGAAGAATCCACTGGAACCCCAGATTATCAAGGGAATGCTGAAACCGCGCCCAACTCTAAAGATTGGTGGCGATAGCCAAAGCGTTCACACCCAGCCGTCAAAGCCTTCGAAAAATAAAAAGAAGACCAAAAAGCCCGTGAAGCCTAGTGACAAGCGCACGGACCTGCAAAAGAAGATTGACGCGCTGGAGGAGTATAACCAGAAGGCACGGACTCCAATCACACTCCAAGAATTTCTCAGTCACGTCCTTGAAGACGGAGATGATGGATAAAACTCGTCGAATGAATCTGAAGATTACGTAGCAAATTGCCATTTGATCTCTCACTCGTCGATAAACGATGAAGAAGCTCCTCACACAAAGAAACTGGGGGCAGATCCTAAGCCAAAACTTCTAAGGCAATCAGACGAAATGATCGACGCATTCCTAAATGAAGCTCTTCTGAAAAGTAAAGCTGATCGGGAGTGTAAGATGGCCATATTTGAAAAGGCCAAACACCGGAGACTGGACAAAAGGGTTGCAACGCTCCCGCCAAATCAAAGCACATCCGCCGCGAATAAAAGCAGGTTCAAGACGAGGAAGAGGTTCGCCAAAGCCATATCAATGGGAATGAAGCTGCCACCCTCCGAAGGAAACATTCTAGGTGAAGCAGAAATGCATCCTAGCTACTGCTTATATCATCAAAAGATTACGCACCCTACCGAAGAGTGCAACGCTTTTAAAAGATGGTGGCAGGGATATGTTGCTCACTGGCAACATTTTAAGCGGATGAAACACAAAACTCGTTGGGAGCGAAAAAGTACGACCGAGGAGCTTAGAAGAACCACCGGCATGTAGGGTTCCTAGGCACGCTAATGAAGTCTCACAAGGCATCAACCATGCCAATTTCAAATTTTACGGGTGCCGAGAAACCCTAATACGGATCGTTGACTAGAAGTTTAGGCGATATACGAATCTAGTTAACAACTTAATTAAAGATAAGAAACTACAACCTTTGTAGATCCGGTTATCCACTTCCTTAGCTCCACGTAGTCGTCCCCTCGCTGTCCATCTTGAATCTCGGACTCTTGCATCGGCTTCATCGGAGAAATGAGCAGAATAGGTCGTCGGCTTCGTGCCGAAGATGATCTACGTCGAGGCTACACTGGATCAAGCTCCGACTTCACCTAGTTGTGAAACTTGTGAAGAAAACACCCAAAACCACTTGGCAAGAGGTAGAGGATGAAGAAATAGGAGGTGGGTTCACTTTAGAATTGGATTTCTCTCACTTTTGCTCAAGTTGCCATTGATGGACTTAAGCTTTTCTTGAAGAAGAAGATGATGAAGAAGAAGAAAGAATATGATAAGTGTTGAATTAAAATGAAAATAAATCAATACTTATCATAAGCTAACTAAGGTTAAGTGTAGAGAATAGACCATGGTAAGTGGGAATGGTTAGGGTTAAGCATGAAGACAAATGGTCTCTTTGGTCAAAGCTTCATGAAGCTTCAACAAGCTTCATGATAAAAAGAAACCATTTTCTTTTCTTTTATCTATTTAAATAAATAAAGAATGGATAAATAAATAGATGAATAACACAAAACCCTAACCATTATCATAACCATGGTTTAATTCTTTGCACAAACCCAAGTAAGTATGTATCATCAAACATGATACAATCTAGTGCACACAAAAGCATATCATATATACAATGTGCACATCAAGTGAGAAAACCCTTTTAAAATGAACCAATACTAGTTAATGCAAATTAATATATCAAATATACAATTATACATTAAATCATTAAATCAACACTTGATTCAATGATCCGGTCATGTCGCACAAAACTGACTAGTATATAATGTATCGATTTATCGAATCAATGATTCGATAACTAGGTTATATCGCATACAACCAATCGAAACATTCATCGCGAGAATGAAATACGGTATCACATACACGCATTATTCTCGGTCCCGCACATATCTCATATGCGCTCCTATTTCATTTCGCTTGAGCCAGGAAACCTCTGTGTAGGACTCTAAAGACTCGTCAATACGCCGGTAGCAGATGATGATCATATCAAGCACCCACAAGCCGCAAGCGGTCTGCTAAACGTAACGGCCATCCGGGTATTGAGCGATCAGAAGATCGACGAGCTAGCCTGCTCACACTCCTGGGAATCCAACCAGTAACACTTACCGTACAGTCCGGTCTGTTCGTCTGATATGTCGCATATCAAGTCTAGGGGTGGTAAACGTCAGACCCCAATAACCGATAATTCGTGCCGATGTGAGGCTCATAACGGGTCGAGAAACTACTGGTAACACTTACCAGCAAATCTCTGATCAGCCCTGGCCAGGGACTTCCCTGTTACGGCCAATCGAGCACAGCGCAACATCAACCCCCAATACCGGGAGAGACGAAACCCCTCCTATCGCTCATTGCCTCCATGTGACTCGGGACTGTACCCAAAGACCACCGTTTTGCACGCCCTCATGGACGTGGTAAGGTGGAGATCAAAGCATAGTGGGAATCACACAAGACTCTATGACGATCTCGGGTCTACAGACTAACCTGCACAAGTGTCACCTGAGAACTGCCATCTGACGTGAGGTATAATACCATCTGGGAGTTCTCGGCGAGTCCGTCCAGTGTACCCAGTCTCCACTGAGCACCCGTATACCATCTCTGATGTCAAACACCAATGGATATGGGATCATCCATCGCCCATCTCATGGGTCGAGAAGCGTATACGCTAGTCTACACTGGTATATCGATGCCCCGTCTCGATACACCCACGACTAGGGACCTTGAAGGATGTATCTATGGACTACCATGTCCCACTAGTATGATCTGCATCACAGTCCAGGTAGTCAAGTACACATCCTAAGGGCTTTACCAACATGTAACTATAAGACAGTTTAAAGAGACTAGTGTACATGTTAAGATAAAGAGCAACCAGATAGCATACTATTATATCGAGCAAGAAAGCCATCTCTATATATGTCCAAGCATCCAATATAATATACATCATCTGTACAATACTGGCCTCTAGGGCATACATACAACTAACAATCTCCCACTTGCACTAGGGCCAGCTGCTGTAGTATCGCATACCGAGCATCCCGAAGAGTCTCTCAAACTGTATCTAGGGAATGGCCTTCGTGAGTGGATCCGCCGTGTTTTTCTTCGTGTCAACCCTCCTGACCTCGATCTCACGGCGATCAACTATATCCCGGATCAGGTGATACCGCCTCAGAATATGCCTGGATCGCTGATGGGACCTGGGTTCCTTGGCCAAAGCCACCGCTCCATTGTTATCGCAATACAAAGGTATTGGATGCTCAATGGATGGAACCACTCCAAGTTCAATAATGAACTTCTTGATCCAGACAGCCTCTTTAGCAGCATCGTTGGCAGCGATGTATTCAGCCTCCATCGTCGAGTCTGCCACGGTTTCCTGCTTGGAACTCTTCCAGCTAACCGCCCCTCCGTAAAGGGTAAAGACAAAGCCCGACTGCGACTTAGAGTCGTCCTTATCACTCTGGAAGCTCGAATCGGTAAATGACTCCACTTGGAGTTCTCCGTTACCATACACCAAGAGCATCTCTTTAGTCCTTCGTAAGTACTTGAGAATGCTCTTCACAGCTGTCCAGTGATTCTCGCCAGGATCAGCTTGATACCTGCTCACTACACTTAGTGAGTATGCTATATCGGGTCTGGTACATAGCATCGCATACATGATAGAGCCTACAGCCGAAGCATAGGGTATCCCTTGCATGCGAACTCTCTGCAAATCAGTCTTGGGAGACATCTCTTTGGAGAGAGTGACTCCAGAGATCGTGGGCAAGTTCCCACGCTAGGATTCTTCCATACTAAACCTCTTTAGTATGGTGTCAATGTACCTGGATTGGGACAGTCCCAAAATCTGTTTGGATCTATCTCTATAGATCCTGATCCCCAATATGCAGGAGGCATCACCAAGATCTTTCATTGAGAATCTTTGTGATAAGAAGAGCTTGACCGATTGCAGCATAGGAATATCATTTCCTATCAAGAGTATGTCGTCCACGTACAATACGAAGAAGACAACCTTACTCTCTGCCACCTTCTTGTAAATACAAGGTTCATCTGGGTTTTTGACGAAATCAAACTCTTTGATAACGACGTCAAAGCAGATGTTCCAACTCCGCGATGCTTGCTTTAATCCATAAATGGATTTAAGCAGCTTGCACACCTTCCCGCTGCTCCCACTGTCTACAAAGCTCTCTGGCTGAGTCATGTACACGCACTCTTCTAAATCACCATTTAGAAAGGCGGTCTTAACATCCATTTGCCAGATTTCGTAGTCATGATATGCAGCGATGGCAAGCATGATCCGGATGGATTTAAGCATAGCCACTGGAGAAAAGGTTTTGTCATAGTCCACACCTGGTCTTTGACGAAAACCCTTTGCAACAAGTCTAGCTTTAAAAGTCTCCACTTTCTCATCTACACCAAGTTTCTTCTTGAAGATCCACTTGCTCCCGATGGGTTTTACCCCTTCAGGAGCAACATCCAAAGTCCATACTTTGTTGGTGTACATGGATTCCATCTCGGACCGCATAGCATCCAGCCATTTCACTGAGTCCCTACTCGTGATGGCCTGCTCGAAGCTAGTTGGGTCATCATCATCCATGATGCAATCCTCGCTCCCTCCATCCATGAGAAAACCGTAGTATCTCTCAGGTTGGCGAGGAACCCTACTAGATCGGCGGAGAGGCTGGGGTTCGTCGGGTACTACTGAATCCTCTGGTTCTACCAAGTCTTCTGTTATAGTTTGTGCCGCTGAAACCTCTTCCAGTTCTACCTCAATGCCACTTGTCTGTTTCATAAGAAAACTTTTTTCTAAGAAAGTGGCATGTCAAGAAACAAACACCTTTTGTTCCTCGGGATGGTAGAAGATATACCCTTGTGAATTTTTGGGATATCCTATAAACTTACAAAAGACTGATCTTGCCTCGAGTTTGTCCGGATTTTGTCTTTTGACATAGGCTGGACAACCCCATATCTTAATGTAATTAAGATGTGGTCTCTTCCCTTTCCATATCTCATATGGAGTGGTAGGCACTGATTTGGTAGGAACTCTATTCAATAGGTCCATGGCTGTCTCAAGCGCATATCCCCAGAAGGAAATAGGTAACTCAGCTGTGCTCATCATAGAGCGCACCATATCTAATAGGGTGCGGTTCCTCCGTTCTGATACACCGTTGTGCAGTGGTGTATAGGGAGGAGTCAACTGAGAGAGAATCCCATTCTCTTTTAGGAAGTCCAGGAATTCATTGCTCAAGTACTCACCTCCTCGATCAGATCGAAGGATTTTAATACTTTTTCCGGTTTGGTTTTCGACTTCTTGTTTATATTCTCTAAATTTCTCAAAAGTTTCTGATTTGTGTTTCATCAGGAACACATATCCGAATCTAGAGAGATCGTCAGTGAATGTAATGAAGTACGAAGAACCATCCCTGGCATGTGTAGACATGGGACCGCATACATCACTATGTATCAGTCCCAAGAGTTCGGTAACTCTTTCTCCGTGTCCCGTAAACGGAGTTTTGGTTATCTTGCCTTTGAGACATGACTGGCAAGTGTCATAAGATGAAAATTCAAACGGATTTAAATATCCATTTTTATGCAACTTAGCTAGTCGTGTCGCATTGATGTGACCCAGTCTACAATGCCACAAGAAGGATTCGTTCAATTCAGAACTCTTCCTCTTGTGTGTGTTAGTTATGCTCAGAACCGTTGATTGATTTAGAACATAAATGCCATTGCACAACGTGCCTGATCCAACCAACTTTTGGTTACGGAAAATGTTCATAACATTGTCCTGTAATACAAAATTATATCCCTCTTTACTCAATAAAGAAACCGATATAATGTTGCATATCAGGTTCGGCATGTAATAGCATTCGTTCAGAACCAATGTATTACCAGTTGGTAACACAAGGTGATATTCCCCGACAGTCTTAGCTGCAACAATTGCACCATTTCCAACTCTAATGTCTTTATCACCTTCTCCAAGATCTCTACCTTTTCTAAGCCCATGTAACTGATTACATATATGGGATCCTGACCCGGTATCTAATACCCAGGACGTAGGGCAAATGGAGAAACAGTTCTCTGTAACGAACACACTCGAAGAAAATGCATCATCATGTACTTTCTTCAATCGGGTGGCATGGGAATCCTGGTATTCCCCTATATCCTGTTCATTCCTATAACTCTTATAGGTAAGAACGGAACCAACGTTCCCCAGCACAGTATAACATGCGGGTTCGGTCAATACATCCATATTATTATCTTTATTAGGGCATGAAATGGTCGCTACCTGGAGAGAGAGAGAAGAAAACACTTTAGCGTAAGATCGTGCAAGATCAGATTGGTTATTATCTTATCTAATCAGGATGGCTCCCACTGGTTTTTATCAAATCTTCCTTCAAACCCTAAAAGGAAAGACTAGCCGGGATTAATTACACACTACAATTTCGCCAATCTTTCAGTCAGGCCAGTGTCGGTACCTTGAGGGAGGTCCCCCGTGCTTTCGCACGAACCTAATTAATGTAAACCTCGTTTTCCCAGAGGCGTAACCCCATTGACACCTTTCTAGACACCTACTTGATCAACTAATTGCAATGTGTAAAACTCTCCCAGGAGTAACTCTTATTCGCAGTAGGTATCGGGATCCAACTATCTCATAGAAGGTATGCAATCTCATTGCAAATTTCAACACTTGAAATTCCCGATAATATTTTGCCCCTAGCGTGCTATGACCTTGACGCATGCCAAACAACCCATAGTCCGCTAGTCAAGTTCAACCCGTACAATTCATGATCGAATTAAACCCACCCGTACGACCCTTGACGCATGCCAAACAACGCCGCACGAATACCTTAATCCAATCGCATCTCATGCTACAGATAAGTAATAATCAGCTACCGTACACTACGCCTTGACGCATGCCAAACAACCGTAGCACGAATACTGAATATTACATATCTGAATTGACGGAGGGCTACACAGGTTTTTCTGAAAACCATGAGCGTAATGAACTTGATATCGTTGTAGAATCAAATGAAGTTTTGAAATGGAGTGATTTTGAGGCTTTTCTAGTTTTGCTAAAGGGGTCACTCCCGGTGAAGGGATCGTCGGCCCTTTCCTCGTCGAATGAGGTGCGGGATATATCATATATATCACTGTGCAAAGTAGAAACTATAGAAGCAATCAAAAACAAACCGAGTGTGTAGCATCTGCCAGTTATTGCTAAAGGAGTCACTCCCGGTGAAGGGATCTCGGTCCTTTCCTCATCGAATAAGGTGCAGGGCATATCATATATACCGCTATGCAAAGCAAGAACTGTAGCTACCTGTTTTATTTAAAATTTGATTCTACAACATCATTTGGTTTCTTTTCTTTCATTAATCACATTAATGAAGTCCCATCATTTAAATACCTAAACATCACAGATAAATACGACGTACACTTATGCCATCCGCATTCGCCTCGATGTCCCCTCGTGCACCGTTAGGTTAGGTAACTAACGACAGAGCAGGGCAGGGCTAGTGCGGGTGCAAAACATAAGTAACGTCTATATAATATATCATATATCATATATACTGTATCTATCACAGAACATCACATGATCACATCACAGATATCGCAGCAGAAAATATCATATGAAATATTGGATATACTAGGACGTCCGTGTTTTCAATACGAGCCAGTATAAAACACGGATTCCACGGGCGTGATGAATAGCCAATCCCACACCCCTAGACCCCTACGAGAGCGGCAAGCAACCCTACCAATTCTAGGGTTAGGAGACCCGGACTCGACTCCTCGAGATGGTCTCCCACTGGACCCTAGAACCCGGTTTCTTGTGCTCCCCTCCTTAGGTCTATCCTAGTGCAGAAAAGTAAATAATATACAAAGGGTGACAGCTTCCGCAACCTGGAAGTGCCCCAATAAAAGAATATTACATATAAGTTTTTACATGAATGAAAATGAAAAACGCTCATCTGACATAAAAACCCCCGGCTATTCAAACACGACGATCCAATATAACATATCCAGCAACACATAACATCACATGTCATCAACGTAAGTAAACATGCGTATCCCAATTGTCGTTGACATATAGCAACGAAACCGGCGATATCACATATTACACTTACGGTCACAGAAAAGAAAGTGTAAAACTACAACAGTTAGAATCCGCAACCTCTTTAGACATCACATGCCTAATCAAATGAAATACTTAGACATCACATGCCTAACAGTTATAAACCCCGCATTTTAGTCTCATTATCGAAAACTCTTTTCAATATCAAATGAAACTAAACCGCTAGATTTACAACATTCATTCAGTTTTCTCATAGCTGTTTGTGAATTCCAATTATTGTATCCCATTCCGGATAAATAGAATATATTAAACTTTCCGATCGAACATTCGAACACCCAAGTTTTCCCGAAACCGTTCAACACATGAAATTAGTTCAAAGACGTTCACTTCATGCCTCAGTACCAACGGTCCAGCCGTAGAAGGGTCAAGCCAACGCCTCACATGTGGCACGCCGTACTGCCCCAAACCCGAAGGTTCAAAGGGCAGTTCAAGACGGTCACATAATCGAGTTAAGGTTTGTTGTCTTCTAGAGGGACCATCGCGTTACTTGCACTACTCAGAACGTCCTTAAACCATAGAAAAATCCAACACTTGGAAATTTTTTCGGCAGGGGAAAAGTTGGGTATTTATATCCGGTCGAAATTTTTAACATATTCTACAGTTATCCGGAAAAACACATAGACGAAGTTTAACAATCCGATCGAATCTGCGATTCCCAATGCAACCCCAGAATACTCAACTCTTGAGTCAATTTAAAAATTCCCAGAAAACTCAGCATAATTAACTAGGAGTTACTGTGCAAACGAGGAGGGCTGACGTCATCATAAGGCCGCGGAACTGCCGCATAAGCCATGCTTATGCCGAGGTTCCGCCGCACAATTTACTGTTCATGTGAAAAAATTTGCACCGTAATTCTTAGAATTCCCTGCTGAATTTTTTAAGCATTTTTAATATGGAAAAATCCCAGATTTTAGAAAAAGTCCAGAGAGCATGAAAAAGTTAGGGTTTCGGGTTCGATCGGGTTTCAAACATCGCCTAAGCATCGCCTAAGGCTCTAGCTAGGCTTTGATACCACTGTAGGGTTCCTAGGCATGCTAATGAAGTCTCACAAGGCATCAACCATGCCAATTTCAAATTTTACGGGTGCCGAGAAACCCTAATACGGATCGTCGACAAGAAGTTTAGGCGATATACGAATCTAGTTAACAACTTAACTAAAGATAAGAAACTACAACCTTTGTAGATCCGGTTATCCACTTCCTTAGCTCCACGTAGTCGTCCCCTCGCTGTCCATCTTGAATCTCGGACTCTTGCATCGGCTTCATCGGAGAAATGAGCGGAATAGGTCATCAGCTTCGTGCCTAAGATGATCTACGTCGAGGCTACACTGGATCAAGCTCCGACTTCACCTAGTTGTGAAACTTGTGAAGAAAACACCCAAAACCACTTGGCAAGAGGTAGAGGATGAAGAAATAGGAGGTGGGTTCACTTTAGAATTGGATTTCTCTCACTTTTGCTCAAGTTGCCATTGATGGACTTAAGCTTTTCTTGAAGAAGAAGATGATGAAGAAGAAGAAAGAATATGATAAGTGTTGAATTAAAATGAAAATAAATCAATACTTATCATAAGCTAACTAAGGTTAAGTGTAGAGAATAGACCATGGTAAGTGGGAATGGTTAGGGTTAAGCATGAAGACAAATGGTCTCTTTGGTCAAAGCTTCATGAAGCTTCAACAAGCTTCATGATAAAAAGAAACCATTTTCTTTTCTTTTATCTATTTAAATAAATAAAGAATGGATAAATAAATAGATGAATAACACAAAACCCTAACCATTATCATAACCATGGTTTAATTCTTTGCACAAACCCAAGTAAGTATGTATCATCAAACATGATACAATCTAGTGCACACAAAAGCATATCATATATACAATGTGCACATCAAGTGAGAAAATCCTTTTAAAATGAACCAATACTAGTTAATGCAAATTAATATATCAAATATACAATTATACATTAAATCATTAAATCAACACTTGATTCAATGATCTGGTCATGTCGCATATAACCGACTAGTATATAATGTATCGATTTATCGAATCAATGATTCGATAACTAGGTTATATCGCATACAACCAATCGAAACATTCATCGCGAGAATGAAATACGGTATCACATACACGCATTATTCTCGGTCCCGCACATATCTCATATGCGCTCCTATTTCGTTTCGCTTGAGCCAGGAAACCTCTGTGTAGGACTCTAAAGACTCGTCAATACGCCGGTAGCAGATGATGATCATATCAAGCACCCACAAGCCGCAAGCGGTCTGCTAAACGTAACGGCCATCCGGGTATTGAGCGATCAGAAGATCGACGAGCTAGCCCGCTTACACTCTTGTAAATCCAACCAGTAACACTTACCGTACAGTCCGGTCTGTTCGTCTGATATGTCGCATATCAAGTCTAGGGGTGGTAAACGTCAGACCCCAATAACCGATAAGTCGTGCCGATGTGAGGCTCATAACGGGTCGAGAAACTACTGGTAACACTTACCAGCAAATCTCTGATCAGCCCTGGCCAGGCACTTCCCTGTTACGGCCAATCGAGCACAGCGCAACATCAACCCCCAATACCGGGAGAGACGAAACCCCTCCTATCGCTCATTGCCTCCATGTGACTCGGGACTGTACCCAAAGACCACCGTTTTGCATGCCCTCATGGACGTGGTAAGGTAGAGATCAAAGCACAGTGGGAATCACACAAGACTCTATGACGATCTCGGGTCTACAGACTAACCTGCACAAGTGTCACCTGAGAACTGCCATCTGACGTGAGGTATAATACCATCTGGGAGTTCTCGGCGAGTCCGTCCAGTGTACCCAGTCTCCACTGAGCACCCGTATACCATCTCTGATGTCAAACACCAATGGATATGGGATCATCCATCGCCTATCTCATGGGTCGAGAAGCGTATACGCTAGTCTACACTGGTATATCGATGCCCCGTCTCGATACACCCACGACTAGGGACCTTGAAGGATGTATCTATGGACTACCATGTCCCACTAGTATGATCTGCATCACAGTCCAGGTAGTCAAGTACACATCCTAAGGGCTTTACCAACATGTAACTATAAGACAGTTTAAAGAGACTAGTGTACATGTTAAGATAAAGAGCAACCAGATAGCATTCTATCATATCGAGCAAGAAAGCCATCTCTATATATGTCCAAGCATCCAATATAATATACATCATCTGTACAATACTGGCCTCTAGGGCATACATAAAACTAACACGGCAACTGTCGCATGGTTAACGCCGGGGAATCGCAAGTTCTCACCTTCAAGAGCGACTCCGACAAAGAAATGACTATTGGCCCTCTCTTCAAAGAATCCACCTCGGGAAAAGAGGAAGAATCAAAGACCTGTGAAAATATTCAGCTGCGCAATCGTACGTTGCCCGAAAAGAATCTCGGACCCACGAATAGAAAAGATAAGGGAAAAGAAAAAGTCCCTGAGGATATCGCCCTAGATGACCAAGTCGTCAAAGAGCTGACCGCCAAGGACCCGCCAAAGAAAAGTAAGGTGGACTACAATATTCTGGCACACTTAAGAAAGTTACCCTCGCAGCTTAGCATTCTCGACGCCCTTCTGCTATCAAAAGAAACAAGAGATTCTTTGATCAAGGCGCTGTAGGAGCCCGAGCAATTCCAAGCTTTCCTCGCCGAAGAAAAGATGAAGGACGAGCTGGAAGAAGTGCACACAGCCGATATCACCTTCGGCGATGAAGATCCCCTCCTCGGGACGTGTGAGTACAACCGTCCCCTTTATGTCTCCGGATACTTTCACGATATCAAGATAGGCAAAATCTTGGTTGATAATGGGTCTTCCGTTAACCTCCTCAACGTGCGAGTGTTGAAGGAAATCTGCATGAGCGTTCAGCACCTCGCTCGTGATAAGATCACCATCTCCGGTTTCGACTCCCAATCATCACGGACTCTCGGGTCTGTGATACTGACGCTGCGTTTCGGGTTACTTGTCACGGATATTAAATTCCACGTCATTAGCGCCAAGACATGCTACAATACTTTGCTCGGCTGGCCTTGGTTACACGAGTATAACATCATCCCTTCTACACAACACCAGTGTATGAAGTATTGCAAGGATGGTCTCGAGTACACTGTGACAGGGGAGTTGAACCCATTCTCCGTGAACGAAGTCCGAAAGTACTAGGATGCAAAATACTTCTTACCAGATTTTGAGGACATGGAAAGAAGTCACAAACCGAAGAACAAAGCTATCACCATTATTCCAGTCTTCGGGAGTGATACTGAGGAGGAAGAACAGATAGTTTATTCAGGGCAGCCTCAACGCAATAACCCGGGACCGTCCGCCCTCATGTTGATCTTCGGCAGCGACTCGGAAGACGAGGTTAACGCTATATTTTCCGCTCGTCCATCAATACAAACCTTCGCTAGCGATAGTCAGAGTTTGCAAATCACCATGGTTCCACAAGAGCATTACAAAGAGCTCGATGCACTTAAAACTTATAGTGTGTAAGAACTGCAGACATTCTACGTCTCTCCCAGGCGAAAAGGTGAAAAGGCGATCCTATTCTACCGATCTGGGGAAACTAAAGTAGAAAAAGAAATTTGGCATGGCGCCGATTCTACGCTCGACAGCCTCCAACCCATCCGTCTGCCTAGATATTACATGGAAGGCTTGAAAAGGCTATTGAAGCGTCAAGGGGTAACCTTCAGACAAACTACCCGACAAGCTCGATTCTACAACAGGATTTGAGATGTCCCTGGAACTCAGCGCAAGTTGCCCAATGGGAGAATGGAAACGATCAGGCTTGGATATATTCAATCCAGAAAACGGGAGCGAGTCCATGGCAGCTACGTCATACATGACTTCGATGAAGAAGGAGACGTTCTATTAAAAGATGCCGATCCTGAACCAAAATGAGATCCTACCATCAAAATACCGAGCCCGTCGTTTGAAGAACGGATGGACAAGCTAGTAAGGGAAGCGGGTCAGAAGATCCGGGATGACCATAACCGCGAGATGGCCATTTACGAAAAAGCCAAGACGCAGAGCCTCCTTCAACAGGCCGCGGAGAATGACAATGCTCTTCCTTGTCCACCCGTCATACAAAAGGCCCGACGCATAGGCAAAAATAAATCAAGGAGCGGGAAAGGTGTTCGACAGCGACAAAGCGGGACCAAGAAGCCACGCAATCGGGAATCGAGCAATCTGGATTCGTCTCTTATAAAGAAGGATTGGTCGAGCATACTCTTTTCCCCAGGACAAAACACAGAAGATACTTGATCTTGCCATAAAATATCAAATGATTACACTTCCGGAGTCCAAGCACCCCGAGCAAGCGAATGAGATCTCCCACCCAGACTATTGCTCCTATCACCGATCAATAGGACATCCTCTTGAAGATTGCTTCACCTTCAAGAACTGGGTTGAAGACCAATATCAACAAAGCAGGTTCGCTCTATCCAGCAACTGGAAGGTAAGCCCACCACAAAAGCATGAACCAAAAGCGACGCGTATAACGAGAGTAGAACCAGATCAACATCGGTCTTGGAAGCGATCTCGTATCTGTCACGCGATAACGCTGTCAAAAGAAGAGCCTGAGAATATGGATGACCTCCCCTGGTGCTTCGAAAACGATGATGGCGAGGTGATCTCAGAGTTTCCACCGGCGCCAAAAGAGCTGGAAGATGGAATACATGCTACTGCAGATAACCTCAAGAAAATTGATTTGGGGACGACAAGCGACCCGCGGCCGACATTCGTCAGTGAGTTGCTGTCTGAAGAAAGGGTGGCTACACTAAAGGATGTGCTCATGCAGTATAAAGATTGCTTTGCATGGAACTATTCCGAGATGCCCGGATTAGATCCAGAGATTGCTGTCCACAAATTGGAAATATCTCCGGACGCCAAACCAATCAAACAAGCACCGAGAATAATGCGGCTCGAGCTTGAGATGAGCGTCAATGCCGAAGTCAAAAAGCTAATCGACTCTGGCTTCATCCAAGAGGTTCAGTACCCTGACTGGATCGCTAACATCGTACCGGTGATAAAGAAAAATGGAACGGTGCGCATATGTGTGGACTTTCGGGATCTCAATAAAGCTTGACCGAAGGATGATTTTCCCGTACCAGTTACTGAGCTGATGATAGATAACACGTCCACTCACGAAGTTTTCTCCTTCATGGACGGCTCATCAGGATACAATCAGATAAAGATGCACCCTGGGGACCAGAAACATACCGCTTTCTGGACCCCTTTGGGTATATTCTGCTACAAGGTGATGCCTTTTGGTCTAAAGAACGCCGGTACCACCTATCAGAGGGCCATGACGAAGATCTTCGATGACCTCATACATGAAATCGTCGAATGCTATATCGACGACCTCGTGGTGAAAAGCAAATCATACGAGGACCATTTAGAGCATCTGAGAATCGTGTTTCAACGTCTTCGGCAATACAACTTGAAAATGAACCCTCTCAAATGCGCGTTCGGAGTCTCCTCGGGCAAGTTCCTAGGATTCATCGTCCGACACCGAGGCATCGAGATAGATCCGTCAAAGATTAAGGCGATTATGGAGATGCCCCCGCTAAGGACTCTCAAGCAATTGCGGTCTCTCCAAGGGAAGCTCGCGTATATCCGGCGATTTATAGCCAATCTCTCAGGTAAGTGCCGTCCTTACAGTCACCTGATGAAGAAGGGAACCCCTTTCGTCTGGGATCGCAAATGCCAAAACGCAATGGACGAAATCAAGCAATACCTGCAGAATCCGCCAGTACTGGCCGCCCCCGTTAAGGGAAAACCACTCATTCTGTATACAACTGCCCTTGAAGGTTCCTAAGGTGCATTATGGGCACAAGACAATGGCCAAGGGAAAGAGAGAGCCCTCTAATATTTGAGTCGAGTTCTACTGGGAGCAGAAAGCAATTATTCTCCCATCGAAAAACACTGCTTGGCATTGATCTTCGCGATAACGAAGCTCAGGCACTATGCGTTGGCGCATGAAGTCCGCCTCATATCAAAGGTGGATCCTCTCAAGTATTTGATGTCAAAGGCTATATTGACGGGGCGGCTCGCTAAATGGGCCCTGCTTTTGATGGAGTTCTCGATAACTTATCAGCCTCTTAAGGCAGTGAAAGGTCAGGCCATCGCCGACTTCCTCGCTGAGCATCCGATACCTGCTGATTCTCCTTTGAATTGCGAACTGCCAGACGAACATGCGTTTGACACGATCGACGGGGATGATACCCGGTGGGAACTCTATTTTGATGGGGCATCTTCCATGAAGAAGCATAAACAAAGCACCCCTATAATCAAATCGGGGGTAGGCCTTATCTTTGTAACTCCACAATGAGGGATAATGCGCTTCACCTTCTCCTTGACAGAGCTGAGGACAAACAATGAAGCTGAATATGAAGCTTTGATAGCAGGTCTCGAGATCGCCATCGACATAGGAATTGAAAACTTCCTTATATACGGAGACTCCCAACTGGTCGTTAGTTAAGTAAACGGCGACTATCAAACGTGCAAGCCAGAGTTGGTGAAGTACGGCGAAAGAGTACAGCAACTGCTGATTCAAATTCCTTCCTATACCGCGTGCGGAAAATAGCAAAGCAGATGCATTGGCTAAGCTTGCTAAAGAATTGGCCGACGAGAACCTCGATGACGTAAGAATCATGGTACAAAGCCGTCGGGTTTTTGCACCGGCAGAAATATCTCCGGAGTCATCCGAAGAAAAGGGAGTGACTGAGCAAACGGCCCTGCAAATAAAATACCAGGAAAAGGTTATGGATTGGAGGGAAGTCTTTATAGATTACTTCAAATCCCGTCGAACACCTGAAGATGCGTCCTCAAAACATCAGCTCATGAAGCGAGCCCTATCTTTCGCCTTCGTCAATGATACTCTGTACAATAGGTCATTTGATTCTCTGTGGTTAAGATGCCTAGGACCTGAAGAAGCAAAAAGTGTCGTCCAAGAAACTCACGACGGACTCTGCGGTTCTCACCAAGCCGAGCCGAAGATGAAGCTGAAGATCAAACGGATGGGTTATTATTGGCCCACGATGATCCAGGACTGCCTCGAGTATTCGAAGTAGTGCCATTCGTGCCAGATTCACGGGGACTTCATCCATCAGCATCCAAATCCTCTACATCCAACGGTGGCTAGCTGGCCGTTCGAAATGTGGGGGACTGACATAATCGGCCCCATCGAACCAGCATCGTCCAAAGGACATCGATTCATTTTGGCGACAACTGATTACTTCTCTAAATGGGCAGAAGCAGTACCGCTGAGGGAAGTAAAGACGGAAAATATCCACCATTTCTTCAAGACGCACGTCATTTATCGGTTTGGAACTCCAAGACGGATCATCTCCGATAACGGGCCGGCCTACAGAAGCCACAAAATCAGCCGCTTCGCGCAGCAACATAACATAGACTGGAGATACTCTTCGGTCTATAATCTCTGAGCTAACGGTCTAGCTGAGGCTTTCAACAAGACCTTGACGAAGATCGTGAAAAAAACGGTGTCTCGAAATAAGAAAGATTGGCATGAGAGACTGCATGAAGCTTTCTGGGCATATCGAACTACGTTCAAAACGGCCACGAACACAACGCCATACGCATTGGTATTCGGTACAGAGGCGGTACTCCCCCTCGAGGTAGAGCTACCCTCTTTACGAGTGGCAGTTCATTACGAGCTAACGGACGAAGAGAATGCTCACCTTCGGCTTGAGGAGCTCGATGCCCTTGATGAAACCCGGTTGATAGCGCAACAAAATCTGGAGGCTAATAAAGCAAAGATGACGCGCTCATACGAAAGATTGACTAGGCCGAGGACATTCCGCCAAGGCGAACTCGTGCAAGTGGTCAAAAGACCTATGATCCCCAATCATGCCAAACGGGGAATATTCGAGCCGAACTATGAAGGCCCGTATATCATAGACAAGGTCTACCAGGGTTGGGCCTATCTACTCATGGACATGCATGGTGAAAGACCATTCAGGCCAATAAACGGTCGCTTCCTGAAAAAGTACTACGCCTGACGAGTCACGGCCTAGGTCAATGATAGATGACGACGACTATGTCCAGTCGCTATCTTCCTAAGCCCGAACTCTATAAGTAGTAGCCGGCGCCATGGACCGAAACGTCCTTAAACTAATAGCGGACCGAAATGTCCTTAAACTAACAACGGACCGAAACGTCCTTAAACTAACAACGGACCACTACGTCTTAAAACTAGCCGTTGACAGAGATGTCAATAAACTACGGTGAATTGCAGCATCCCAAAGCTGATACAAAAAAAAGAATTAAAAAAAAGGAAAATAAAAAATAAAAAAACGGTATGTCCATAAGCAAAATGGGCACGGATTAAAACCCGAAAGGGCTCCGTGAGTAAAAACAGCAGGGCTACCGGCGAGTTTTGTGAAAACCCGAAAGGGCGCAATCTCGTTAGAATAAAAAAAAAAAAAGGAAAACGGTATGTCCATAAGCAAAAGGGCACGGATGAAAACCGAAAGGGCTCCATGAGTAAAAACAGCAGAGCTACCGGCGAGTGTTTGTGAAAACCCGAAAGGGTGCAACCTCGTTAAAAGACACTTGCAGGGTCCTCTCGACTTTGTAAGGAGAAACCACCTGCGTGAGATCCTTACGACTCACAAGGGAGTAACACACTTAGTTATCCCCACGATCCCTAGGGAGAAATTACACTTGCGAGATCCTCACGACTCGTAAGGAGAACCCTCTTATGGGACCCTCACGGCTCATAAGATTCAAAAGTCTTAAGCTATAGGGATTTGAACATGTTCTTAAGCAGCCCCCACAACCTCCGATACTAACCTACAAGCGGTTCAGTATTGACTCTTGTATACAATCCACGGGCGCGAATAAACATTTCCCTAACAAAGTTCCATCCGTGACAAGAGATATGTCTACATGTTGAACAACCCTTGTAAGTTCTCTCGACTTATAAGGAGAAAACACTCTTATAAGATCCTTACGACTTATAGGAGAACGTGCACTTAGGAATCCTCACGACTCCTAAGGAGAAAACGCACCTACAAGATCCTCACGACTTGTAGGGAGAAATACCTTTATGAGACCCTTACGGCTCATAAAGTCAAAAACCTTAGTCGACAGGATCTTAACCCTGTTTACTAAGCCACCTTTGTTCGTCGTTGACAGAGGTAAATGATGATTCTTTCCTGGCAATATCCCAGTTGTAGTGGTGTTGATGCCAAAGTCAGTGTCTAATTCCAAGCTTGCAGCAAAAAGCCAGCAAGCCACACATGCATACGAAATAGCCGAAATGATGGGGCAACGTGCAACAAAATCAGCAAGTAAAAATGTATGCATGCAAAATAGCCGAAATGATTAGGCAACTCGCAATAAAGAGCAGCGAGTAAAAGTAAAACAAATAGCCGAAATGATTGGGCACCGCGAAAAATAACCGAAATGATTGGGCAATCGCGACTTTCGCGATATAAAAGCTGAAATGATAGAGCATCGCGGAAAGAAATAAAATAAAAAAAATATGAATGAAATTTTTGCCCTACAAGTGATATCATGTCAATCCCTGTATACAATCCAGGGGCGCAAACAAAGAGGGAATCACACCTTTCCTCCCCAGGCCTCATCAGAAGAAGAAGCCAAATCTCAATGGTTCACAGATAGCCTGGAGATCATCTCAACATTCGTCTCATTACAACAGACACAACATCAAGCAAAGCGGAACAGCGGCAACTCCCAATTCCATGACTCGGCAGTGCACAGATGACCGAGAGTCAAACCCCGACTCCGTGAAATGCGGATAAAGTCAACCCTTCCTGGTCACGTGGAACACGGCTATGACCCCGTGGGAAACATCCAGAGCGGATCCTGGTCCTCGCAGAACAAGGCAATGACCCCATGGGAAGCATCCAGAGTGGAGCCTGGTCCTCGTAGAACACGGCAATGACCCCGTGGGAAACATCCAGAGTAAAATTCCTGGTTACGTGGAACGCGGCTTATATCAATCCTGACCCCGTGAGAAACATCCAAAGTGGATCCTGGTCCTCGCAGAGCACGGCAATGACCCCGTGTGAAGCATCCAGAGCGGAGCCTGGTCCTCGCAGAACACGGCAGTGAACCTGTGGAAAGCATCCAGAGCAAAATTCCTGGTTACGTGGAACGTGGCTTATGTCAATCCTGACCCCATGGGAAACGTCCAGAGCAGATCCTGGTCCTCCCAGAACATGGCAATGACCCCGTGTGAAGCATCCAGAGCGGAGCCTGGTCCTCGCAGAACACGGCAGTGAACCTGTGGGAAGCATCCAGAGCAAAATTCCTGGACACGTGAAACGCGGCTTATGTCAATCCTGATCCCGTGGGAAACGTCAGAGCGGATCCTGGTCCTCGCAGAGCACGGCAATGACCCCGTGTGAAGCATCCAAAGCGGAGCCTGGTCCTCGCAGAACACGGTAGTGAACCCGTGGGAAGCATCCAGAGCAAAATTCCTGGTTACGTGGAACGCGGCTTATGTCAATCCTGACCCCGTGGGAAACGTCCAGAGCGGATCCTGATCCTTGCAGAACACGGCAATGACCCATGTGCAGCATCCAGAACGGAGCCTGGTCCTCGCAGAACACGACAGTAAACCCGTGGGAAGCATCCAGAGCAAAATTCCTGGTCACGTAGAACGCGGCTTATGTCAATCCTGACCCCGTGGGAAACGTCCAGAGCGGATCCTGGTCCTCGCAGAACACGGCAATGACCCCGTGTGAAGCATCCAGAGCGGAGCCTGGTCCTCGCAGAACACGGCAGTGAACCCGTGGGAAGCATCCAGAGCAAAATTCCTAGTCACGTGAAACGCGGCTTATGTTGATCCTGACCCCGTGGGAAACGTCCAGAGCGGATCCTGGTCCTCGCAGAGCACGGCAATGACCCCGTGTGAAGCATCCAGAGCGGAGCCTGGTCCTCGCAGAACACGGTAATGACCCCGTGGGAAGCATCCAGAGCAAAATTTCTGGTTACGTGGAACGCGGCTTATATCAATCCTGACCCCGTGGGAAACGTCCAGAGCGGATCTTGGTCCTCGCAGAATACGGCAATGACCCCGTGTAAATCATCCAGAGTGGAGCCTGGTCCTCGCAGAATACGGCAGTGAACCCGTGGGAAGCATCCAGAGAAAAATTTCTGGTTACGTGGAACGCGGCTAATGTCAATCCTGACCCCGTGGGAAACGTCCAGAGCGGATCCTGGTCCTCGCACAACACGGCAATGACCCCATGTGAAGCATCCAGAGCGGAGCCTGGTCCTCGCAGAACACGGCAGTGAACCCATGGGAAGCATCCAGAGAAAAATTCCTGGTTACGTGGAACGCGGCTTATGTCAATCCTTACCCCGTGGGAAACGTCCAGAGCGGATCCTGGTCCTCGCAGAATACGGCAATGACCCCATGTGAAGCATCCAGAGCGGAGCCTGGTCCTCGCAGAACACGGCAGTGAACCTGTGGGAAGCATCCAGAGCAAATTCCTGGTTACGTGGAACGCGGCTTATGTCAATCCTGATCCCGTGGGAAACGTCCAGAGCGGAGCCTGGTCCTCGCAGAACACAGCTATGACCCCGTGGGAAGCATCCAGAGCAACTCCTGATTCCGTGAAATGCGGATAATGGTAACCTCATCCATCACTTACGGGTCCTCACGACTCGTAAGGGAGCAAATTCTCTTGTGAGATCCTTACGACTTTCAAGAAAAAACACACTTAGGAATCCTCACGATTTTTAAGGAGAAATTACACCTACGGGATCCTCTCGACCGGTAAGGAGAAAATTCTTTATGAAACCCTCACGGCTCATAAAGTTGAAAAGTCTTAGAAGGCAGATCTTAACCCTGAATCCTAAGGCATCGTTTTCCTGCAAAGAAATCGAGATAGACTATCCACAAAATACATTTACTAAAAGGGACACACCATCGTGAAGAAAAATATGTCTTTTATTCATGAATCAAAATGAATACACAGTACAAATCGTGAAAGAACAAAAAAATATACTCTCATTCAGGAGTATATACAAAGGAAGAATGAAAAAATATATATACAATTTTTCAAGTCGGCAGGGGATTTAGCAGATTTGCCAGTTCATCCCTTTTTCGCTGAGCCTGGCCTTCATGATTTAGGATCGTCAAAAGACGGGCCTCCGACTGAGCTTGCTGGGCCTGGTATGAGGCAAGCCGGCCTTCATGCTCTTTCTCAGTAGCCTTATGAGCCTCAACCATTTCACGAGTGAATACGGCGGCCTTATCAATGGCTACCACCTCCTTGATGGCCTCTTGAAGCACTCGCCAAAGTTCATACGCTTTATTGGCCTTAGCCGTGAGGTTGGCTTGAAGCTCCCTCAGTGCTTTAGAAGCCAGCTCCCTCTCTGAAAACTTGCGGCCGAGCCTCTTCTCACATGATATCATATTCGCCGCACACCGCTCAATTAGACCCCGTAAGCTCGCCTTTGCAGCCACAACCTCCGAAGAAAGGCGTGTACATTCAAGCACATGCAAGCAAGCCTCCACTTGCCGACAAAACTCAACCCAGACTTGCACCACTGTTTCACTATGATAGGTGGCAAGAAAGGGAAGAGAGCCGTTAGCTTCAGCAACAAACGCTTCGGCCGTGATTAGACTGCCAGCGCGAAGGTCCTCGATTAGGGATGACAGAGAGGTAAGGCTTAGCTTTGCCATCCGTTCCAAGGCACGTAGAGCATAGGGACCGGGTGGCATGGCGATGCGTAACTCCAGCGTGGTAAGAACTGGCAAGGCTGTTCAGATTTATAAACAGTCAGCGAAACTTGTAAGCAAAGAACAAATGGAACGACGTTGAGACTTTACTTACCCACAGTCATACAAGAGGGATCGGAGGGCTCCCCAGGCCCGTCAAGAACCTCAACCTCATCGTCGGCCTCCAGAACTGTAAAAGACGTTGGTGTCATTTTATGAAACAGTGATAATGCTGTGAAAAGAAGGTAAACAACACTAACCTTGTCCGGAAGATAGGACGATACACTGAGGAGATATCGCTTGCAGAGCAGCCATCTCCAACAAGCGCTGAAAGGACTGCCTAGGAGATAGATCGACAATAGATGCCGCCAATCCGCGCAATTCTGAAAAGACAGAAAGGTTCAGATAATGGAGAAGTTATTAATGTAAAATATAGAAGACTACCTTCGACGCTCCTCCCATTCTGAGCTGGAGGGATAGCTTCAGCAGCCTCCTCTGTGACCTCGGGCACATCATCGGGGACGTCGACCAATGTAGCTACTTCTGAGCAAGGAGCAGCAGCTGCCACCGCAGGCTCCAGCGGATGGACGGTAGCCTCGACTACCTGTCCCCTAAGCACCGGGTCATCCTCAGGAAGATCCATTGGAGAGGTGGCCGACAAAGATGCCTCCCTCGAGGGAGCAAGCGCTTCGGGAGCGGGAACCACCGAAGAAGACTTCATCGCAAGAGCGACGGTTGCATCGACCCCCTCCACACTGATTGGTGTTTCACTGGGGATATCAGCAGGATCTACAATCAAAGCGCGGCTCAGAGATTCCGCCGCCGCTGAAGTCCCTACAAAGTTTTGCACGAGGATAAGGATACATATATATGTATGCAAGCAATACAAAATATTACAAAAGAGATATATGAACATACCGACGCGCAGGGGAGCTTCTAGTATGGCTTGTTCAAGACGACGTTCCTTCCTAAGGAGGTGTGCTCACCGAGGTCCGAGGGTGGACTCGTGGCCACCGGTCCATAGTGAAAGCGCGTCCTCGGCATTGGCCGAAACAGCCTGTTTAAGGGCCCTTTCTCCCCATTCTTCCAAAGGGCCTATGAATCGTCGCCGTATCCATGGAGGGTCTTCGTAAAAGATGATGGCAGGGTAGGGCTTCTTTGGAATCCTTACGTTCTACGATTCATCTTGCGAACATCTTATAGCCTCAGCCAATTGTGCGACTTCCTCGGCAGATGAACTCGGGAAAAGTAGGCCACCATCCGGTTCTTACATAGCCAACGGTTCATCCTGAAGAATAGGCTCAAACTCTATTAAAGAGTCGAGCAGATTGGTAGCAGTCTTCCTCCGCCTCTTAGACCCAGAACCAACTGCCGAAGACGATCGTTTCCTCCCCCGTGGAACTTTGGCACGACGCTGACCCACTTCACCTTCGACGCCCTCGCTTGGCGGTGCTACCGAGGACAACACGGCCATTGTCGATGCTGCGGGTGATGATACTGCTACCGGCGCCCTATTAGCCCTCGATTGAGCCCGAGTACCCAGTGGCATACCAGCTGTAGGAGTGAAGTCCACTTCCGCCGCCTCCGGAATAAGCGCAACACTGGTGTCCCTCAGGGGAAAGCGAACCAGTGCACGCGGTCGCGGCGGAACTCCCGTGGCTTGAACCGGAATGGGAGCGCTGTATCCAAGAAGCACCCTCTTCTCCTCAGCAATAATTGGACTGACCAGATGAAGGTACCAGTCCGTGAAGGACCCCACACATCGGGGAATATGGTCAGCCTCAGGAATCATGAAGTGAGAACCAGTGTTCAGCCTCACAAAATGATGAGCAGCGTCATGAACAGCTTCAGGTGATGGACTGGGCG
Source organism: Agapanthus africanus (assembly GCA_030015575.1). Taxonomy (NCBI): domain Eukaryota; kingdom Viridiplantae; phylum Streptophyta; class Magnoliopsida; order Asparagales; family Amaryllidaceae; genus Agapanthus; species Agapanthus africanus. The sequence continues at coordinate 23,208,768 of CM057347.1, forward strand.
CAACTGTAAATGCCTCGAAAGGGATGCCCTGATCATATCCAAGTTGCCGGGCAAAGCGGTGTGGGTTATACCGCATAAAAAGGGCCGCACTGTTCTGACGAAATACCAGGTAACTTGGTCTGATCGCGTACAGGTGCATGGCTTCCCTGGGCTTCAGAGAAGGTACCTCCTTTTTCGACAAGTCGTAGAGTTGTTGAATCGGACCTGAAGGAGCAGATAGAGCCCGATCAACGAATACCATTCTGCCCGTACTAGCATAGGGAGCGATCAACACGCGAATAGCCCCAGACTGAGTCGGGTCAGGAGCAGAAGCGTCCACCAACCGCAAGAGTCGCGGAAAAGTGTAGGCATCATAAAATTTAGGTCTCTGGTGCACAGCAAAGGCCCCCAACACGTGCATCTCAATCCAAGATGTGAAGTAATGAAGTGAGAAATTTACCACATCTACACCTGGAGTTAAGGTATTAGCCGCGGCACCTAACCCATGATAAAGATGCGCTAGCGCTGGCATGCCCACAGCTAGCCGTGTTCCCTCAGCAATACGATGAACAGGGTAGATAACCGAGGCTCTCATAAAACGACGATGCATGGGAATGACGAACCAGCTAAGTCAAACGCTGATGAAGCCCACAAAGAAAGTCTCCTCATCTATGCCAGGAGCTGCAATCGACTCGAAAGATACCGGCGGCATGATAGGAATGCAATACTGCAGCAAGTCCTCTTCCTTAGTCGGCCGCCTGTTTAAACCAAACCCATAGCGGTCATTAATGTTCGCGAACTTCGGAGCCGTCTTCGATAGGACACCCTCGCAAAGGAAGCAAGCGATAAAACTTTTAAAAGTGACGCCCTGCTCCCCTGACTCTGTGAACAGTTTGTCAAAAATGCCCAGGGTCTTGATCAAACTCGGGCGCTTGTGGCGGACGGCGTTCTCGGTAGACAGGCCGTCAAGCATTGCAGGCTCGGTTTCAAAGACATACTCATCGGGAGGCAGCAATTCTTCATAAAGTGTCCCCCTGATCGGCAGCCGCGAGATCTCACGAAATTCTTCCAAGAAAATCGAAACTCCGCGGTCTCTTAGAAGGAAGGTGTTGGTAGGAAGATTCCATTGGTTCAAGAAAGCCTTAACCCACCAGACATGAGAAGATTGATAGTGGAAGAAGGACGCATATATCACCTGATAAATCCCAACCCTCTGCAGTCGCGAGCGATGGGCAGACAAGATGTAACGAGCCCAAAGAAGGTAGCCCGTGGAGTGTCGAGGGGTGAGCCTTATCTTGTAAATCTGCCCCCATGGCTGGGCTTCGCCCTGACAAATGCGGCGCCCCAAAATATCTATAGCCAGTACCGGATGGTTCGGAATACCAGTTGTTGAAGGCTCAAGCCGTCCCATAGGGATCCAATTCGACATCTCCACAGCAAAGACAGTCCTTGGAGGATCCATTGGCAGGAATGGATAGGTAGGCTCCATCGGTATCTCACAAAGAAAACTGCGGCGGCCACGGATGATATGACCGTACCAGGTCCCCCACAGAAGCAAGTTGGTGCGATTCGGGTCATGAGCCCTGATCATAGCCATTACTTCCTCGTCAGACGGTGACTGAGGAAAAGCAGCTTCCGAGCGAGTGAAGGGGAAGTATAGAACAGAAGTCATTGTGCCTGAAATAAAAGAAAGGGGAAACTGTTAAAGCGAAGCCAACAGTGTATATACATATGTTTATAAATGTATATATCTAAAAAGACAATGGAAGAAAGCGACAGGGGACTCATTTTATGGGACTATTGGTTACAAAACACATGGGTCCCACAAAATCAAGATGGCGGCTCGCTAATGATGAGACAAAGTAATTACAATGAGACAAAAAGAAGATTCTCAATAAATGAACAGTGGATTTTAAATGACCCTACATATTACTCAAAAAGAAATCCATCTTGGACTCTGCAACAAATCAAGCAGAACTAGGCAATTAAATTCCTAGAAAACACCACTGCATACCTCTTCTTCTTGGTTGCAAAGAGACAACTCAAGGCGAGAAAACCCCGAGAAGTTCTCTGGAAAGAACTAAGTTCTTCACAGGAATTAAATTCCTTTTGAAAAGGGGAATTAAATTCCCAGAAAACACGTTTTCAGAACCGAAGCTCTTCAGGGTGGAATTAAATTCCACAGAAAAGACAAGCGCAACCATTGATTCTTTAAGATCAAAGAAACCCTAGCGAAAGGGGTTTATTCTTTAAAATTGGACATCTCTAAAGGACTTAAAAAGATGGGTTCTTTAAAGGGAAAAGCCCTTGGTGTGGATTTAAAATCCAAAGAGTTTTTTTTATATATGAAAATTCTTCGGTCGTTCAAAGCCATTACCTGAAGAAAAAGGTCTTTCTTAAATAGAGTTAAACTCTGAAGATTTTCGAAACAGAGAACTAAGCTCTGAGAAAAGAGAATTAAATTCTCAAAGAGAAAAGTTAGCAAGGAAGAAGATGAAAGAGCGGAGGCGTTTCTGAAGAGACCCCTGCATTTATAGGATGTGATAGGAAACGTTTCATCTCCTCTATTCTCTAGACAGATCCAACGGTCACAAAGGTGACAGCATTGTACTCACGTGCAGACACGTGAGAGCAACGCTGTGGGGGCATTTGTTCCCTGATTAAAAATCAGGAATTACCTCAATGGGGTATCACGTATGGACACGTGATCTATTTACAGAATTAAATTCTAAGAAAGCACAAGTGTAAACAAGCGGCTGAGGAAAGACCCCAATGGGGGGTCACGTGCTCACACGTGACCAGAGGTCACGTGTTGACACGTGATGATCCTTCAGCCCAGTTAGAAGACAGAATTAAAATTCTGAATGAGGAAGGGTCACGTGCCAACACGTGATAGGCTTTGAAAGCCTTATAACTTGATAGAATTAAATTCTAATTAAGGGAAATCAAAGACCCTAACTGGAAAAGTATTTCTCTAAATCTTTCCAAACAAAAAAGGATTATGGGGGACCGTTGGATTAAAAATCCAAAGGTGATTAAAAATCACCAATTTATGGAAAGATTTTAGACAAGGAAAGATTTCCCTAAATTTTACCAAAAATAACAAACAGAATATCTTTTGGATTAAAAATCCAATGGTGAATAAAATTCACTGAGTGATCTAAAAGATCACATTAGTTACGAAAAACAAACAAAATCTTTCAATGAGAGATTTACTAAACAAATTGATTCTTTTCCTTCTCCTATAAATAGGAGCCAAGAAGAGAAGAAAGATATAGAATTTTGGGATCTTGAAATTTTCTAAAGGCAAATAGCAGAAAGAAAAGAAAAGAGAATTTAATTCTCAAGAAAGAAACCCTAGATGAGAAAGGGGAAAGGGATCAAAACTTCATAAAGCAAAAAAGAGAATTTAATTCTCAATCTAAGAGTTCAACTCTTCTGCAAAAGAACTTAGTTCTTCCTCTGGTTGAAGATCTGCAGAAGCAGATCTCCCCATAGGTTGAGAATTTAATTCTCATCGGGTTGAGATTCTGCCATGCAGATCCAAAACTTAGAGGGAGAATTAAGTTTAGAGAATTTAATTCTCCCAAATTCACAGGAATTTAATTCCTCCTAAATGAAATTAGGGTTTCACCCTACATAAGAATTTAATTCTTTCACATATATAGGAATTTAATTCCTTCAAGATAGACAAAACTAGGGTTTAACTCTACTTAAGAATTTAATTCTCTCAAATTCACAGGAATTTAATTCCTCCTAAATGAAATTAGGGTTTCACCCTACATAAGAATTTAATTCTTTCACATACATAGGAATTTAATTCCTCTAAAACCATAATTAGGGTTTAACCCTACAGAGAATTTAATTCTTAAAAATAAAGAGACTTGAAAGATCTCCATGCATATAAAGAACTAAGGTCGCGTGGCCCCACGTGACCCCTAAACAGATTCCCAAAAAATGAGAAGGAAACGGCCCAGAGGCAATGCCTCACGTGCTCCCACGTGACCTTCAAAATAAAGAGAATAAAAGCAAAGGCAATGTTGGCGTTGGGCGCTCTCACGTGCTACCACGTGACCCCTTAATAAATGCTTTAATAATCAACGCACAAATCTCCATCACGTGCCAACACGTGATGGTCAGAAAATTAAAAGTGTTTAACACTTATTTGCAAAACAAAGTAAAGGAGATCTGGCCCCACCTTTGGGTACCCTCACGTGTCCCCTACATGACCCCTTCCTCTCTATTGTTTAACACTAATTTGAGAATTTTATTTCTAGTGTTTAACACTAATTTGAGAATTTCATTTCCAGTGTTTAACACTGTTGTCTTCTAATGTTTAACACCAATTTGAGAGTTTTATTTCCAGTATTTAACACTGTTGTTCTCTAGTGTTTAACACTATTTTTAGCCAAATTGGCTAATTTTCAGAGGCAAAAGCCTCCCCTTTAACTGAATCTCAAAATTGAGTAAAATTCAGAGCTATAATATTTAATGCTCAGTCAAAGATAAAAATGTTACCAAAGCCCTCAAACTCTTGTTTAAGCATTGCTGAATGATGAGAGGCTGAACCCAGACAAATGTCTAATGGTCCAACAAAGGGCCAATATTTCAAACTTAATTGGACTTAGCCCAAGTTGGCCATAAGTCCTCAATTCAGACTTAACTGAGCTAATGTGCTCATAATCTAATTAATGGATCTTAGTTCCAAATTGGACTACAGATCACCCACTCAACTCTGGTTTAAGGGTACATATCTTCACTCCTCTGATATTTGTCGTTGTAATCCTTCAACGTCTTCAGAGAGGTGATGGGTCCCGACAACCACACATTTCACGGACTATGATGTCCTTAACCTTGACTGTGAGATCTTTAAACTCACGAACTATGACATCCTTAACCTTGACTGTGAAGTCTTTAAACTCATGGACTATGATATCCTTAATCTTGACTGTGAGGTCTTTAAACTCATGGACTATGATGTCCTTAACCTCGACCGTGATCTCTTTAAACTAACATTGGACCGAGACATCCTTAAACTAACAATGGACCATAATGTCCTTAAACTAATCGACCGCAATGTCATTAAACTAAACAATAGATCCCAATTACTCTCTTGTTGGATCTAAACGATCCCGTTAAGTTGATCATAGTCTAAAATAGGACTAACGTATCCTTAACTAACGTTTAAGTTGATCTTAGTCTCAAATGAGACTAGCGTATCCTTAAACCCAACCCCCAAACCCAAATCTAAGAAGATACGGATTTGGACTAGTCCACGCCCTACGGACGACAACATAAATTAGTTTCCGTATACAATCCACGGGCAACCACAAACAAAACAAACACACACGACACGAAATGACCATCTAGAGAAGGAGAAAGTTGTTACCGCGATGCGGTAGCGTAATTAACTGCAGAGGCTTGCGCTTGCAGGGAAGAGCGTCTCCACAATCAAAAATCCCTCAAACAAGGGGGAATCTGACAAAGTCTACTACATCGGCCGCATCCATTTAAACCTTCGATACATGGTGCCATAAATCAACTTGGCATCTTCGGAGAGGTGGACGGATAGCACCAATTAGCATCTGCCCCGAAATTCAGGCAAGACATTTATCGCGTCTTATAACGTCTTTCGGTGGGGAACAATGTTAAATACATATGCTTGTATATTTATATAGAGTCTTGTTTACATTTTTGATTGATCATATCGTTTATATTTAACATTTTACTTGAGACCATTATTGTCGACATGCTTGAGCAATTCTAACATGCTATTCTTATTTATGGACACTATCATATTATAACTACTGTACTTGATATGCCATGACTACTCATTATTCCGGTCTACTCATATTAAAACGAGATATCTAATTAGAATGTTGAATTATATGCCATGACACAATCTATACTGTTACAACTTCCATTTTCGTACAATTAACATGATATTACAAGTGCCCGTCCATTCAGATTCCTAATTGGTGATTCATTTTACTGCCACGTTAGTTATAAATATGTAGGGTGTTGGAGTAGTTTGAGTGTGCATCCGTTCAATAGGATCTCAGAAGTCCCATACCGGCAGATCGTACCGGGTTATATCGGTCACTTATTACTACAGCTCGTACCGGGTTATATCGGTCACTTGTTCATACAGCTCGTACCGGGATATATCGGTCATTGGAGCTCGTACCGGGGTATATCGGTCATATGTTCATTAGCTGGTACCAGGCTTTAAACAGTCACATGTTATTATTGCCGGTACTGAGCTTTATACGGTCACTTGTTCATTCGACATTTGGACCCGGGTTTCCTTACCCCTGGGGCCCTATCCTTGGGTTGGGAATACTCCTGCAAAGATTGACGTATCCACTAGAACTCACGATAGGTTAGATTTCCTTTTTAGCGACCCATTAGATTTATGACTTGACCTGTTTATATGCTTACTTCATATTACTGCCATATCTATATCTACATGTATACACGGGTTTCACTACACTTGCATATTCTTTCTATCACACACATACACACACTATTACGATTGAGTACTTGTTAGAATATTCTGGCATCGCTGGGACTTGCCATTTCAGGTTTAAAGACTGATTCACAGACAGTGCATGATCAGAGTGACTTTTAGGAGTTAGCCGGAAATCATTAGTATTTGTATGTTTATTTCTATTTTATTTCAGTTGATATTAGAATGTGCACCCTTGCAGGATGTTAGGAGTGATGTATCTTTATTTTGGATCATATATTTTGTTTATTCAGATCTTTATCTTCCATGGATATTTTATTGGATCTATCATCATCTTGTGATTCCATTTTTTATATTACTCGTTATTCTTGCAGCATGATATTAGTATTATATCTTTGATATTATCGTACAAGTTTAGCTATGGTCTTAGATATGACTATAGCAAGGCGATTTCCCCTTGTCTAGGAGTACTGGCGGTTTCGGTCCATATTTCCATATTCCGGAAATTGAGGCGTTACACATGATATATAGATTAAGATGGTTGGTTTGGATCGATGAAATACACGGCGGTATATGTGTTTTAAGACGAGGGCTCATTTTCAAAAAAAGCTCGCCGACTCATACCCCTTTTCCTCTTTACACTATATTATATGTATATATAATAGGTTTTTTCCGTTAGCCCCCCATACTTCAATATTTTTCTATGTCCCCCATTGTTAGTTTTTACCTGTAGCACTCTATACTTATAAGTTACTCCTGCAGCCCTCCTACTTCACTTTTGAAAATGATTCCTCCTCCTCCTCCCTAGCCATCGCCGTCGTCCCCACCGCCGCCATCTTCACCGTAAACACTACTACCATCTTTCTCCTCCTTTTCTTCAACCCAACAACACCTCCTTCCTCCTCCTCTTCAATACCGCCGCCACCGTCACCGTCATCAACACCATCACCACCCCTTTCTTCATCCTCTTGTTTTTCAATCCACAACCGCTGCCGCCACCATCCTTCTTCCTACTCCTCCTCTTCAACCCACCACCACCGCCTCCTCCTCCTTCCTCCTCCTCCTCCTTCTCGGGTATCGCCGACATCCCTTCCGCCATCTCCTCAGCACTGCCACCACGGCCGCTGTGGTGGCGGTGTTAAGGAGGAGGAGAAAGGAGGAGGTGGCGGTGGAGGTGGAGACAGCGGCGATGCCCGGAAAGGAGAAGGAGGAGGAAAGAGGCGATGGCGGTGGAGGGTTGAAGAGGAGGAGGAGGAGGAAGAGGAAGAAGGATGGTGACGATTGTGGGTTGAAAAACAAGAGGAAGAAGAAGGTGGCGGTGATAGAGGCGACGGTAGTGGCGGCGATGTTGAAGAGGAGGAAGGAGGTGTTAATGGGTTGAAGAAGAGAAGGAGGAGGAAGATGGTGGTGGCGTTGACGATGATGATGGTGGTGGCGGTATCGAAGAGGAGGAGAAAGAAGATGGCGGCGGTGGCCGGGAAGAAGGAGGAGGAATTATTTTCAAAAATAAAGTAGGAAGCTGCAGGAGTAACTTATAAGTATAGAGAGTTATAGGTAAAAACTAATTATGGGAGGACAAAGAAAAATATTGAAGTATGGGAGGACTAACGGAAACAAATCCATATAAAATTTATATTTTGGTCCCTTTCTTCTGAGATTGTTGTGATTTTGTTTAGTTTTGTTAAGAAATAAATTTTTACTTAAATAACAACTAAAATATAATTCTAATTAACATCTTTTTTTTTTACAATCACTTGTACACATTTTGTACTTTGTTAATTCTAATTAATTACATAACTCCTGTGACAACAAACACGAATTGAATACCTCTCTGGAATTTCCAGACTATTTTTAGAAGTTCCTCAAGAAAATGTCTAGAGCCATTCTAAAACAATTTCTAGAAAATCTCTAGAACTTCTCGACTTCTTCTAGAACACTCTAGAACTTGGGTTTGGGTTTAAGAACTTGGGCTTTGTTCATATCAGAATTTTGCATTATTATATTCCTCATTCTTAATCATATTGCAAATAAATAGGTGCTTTTGATCCATGTCAGCTAAATAGTTGCAGGTTACAGGTTCTCAGAATACAGTGAAATTCAGGAAAAGACGTTACAAATGTGAGACTATGACCAACAAATAGATGAATCTGCAAGATGTCGCCTATCAGTTTAAGGAACAAACAAAGATCAATGAACAGTTCGATTGCACAAAGTACGAGGGCAGCACAAAAATTCAAGACTTCAACGTGAAACTTACGGTAAAAGTCCACAAATTCTGCACTGTTGGAAATCTGGAAGAAAGTGAAAAAGATTCTGAAGAACCAAGAGAAGAAAATAGAAGGAAACAGCAACATAAAGCAACCCAGAAAAGAAGAGCCCATGAGCCTACTAAATGGCCGCGGATCCGTGGCCAAACAGGCTATTCTGCCGCGGTTCCGCGGCCGTGCAATGCACGTGTCGGTGGATAAGTCGGTGCTTTGACTCGGTCTTTGGGGTTGTTTTGTAATTTCATGAATGAATCAGATGTAAACCCTAGGGTTTCTCCTATCTATAAATAGGAAAGCCTACAGCCTCTTTTGAGGTGTGCCTCTTTGGGTGCCTCTTTTGAGATGCCTCTTTTTCATTTCTAGATTAAATTTTAAATTCCTTGTAATCGTCAAGAGGTCATCAATAAAGGTATTTTTTTTTATCGTGCATTCTTTTATCTGAATTTAATTCCTGAATTTTTATCTGTCTTTTATTATCTGCAACTTAGATAGTCTTTTAAAATTATAAAAATGAATCTTATCATAACTTCCCTAATGAGTGAGTAATTCCTCACTTGTTAGGGTTAGGATTGGGAATGTTTGAGAGAAGTAAATCTCTCTCTCTCTCCTTTCTTTGCCCATATAATTTTTATAATAGGACTTTATTTAAATTAACCACACACCGCTCACTATGGCACCCTATCCTTCAAGATAGCGGTGATTCCCTACTTAGACCGGTTGTGGTTGATTTAAATAAAGGTTAGGGCTAAGAGTTAAGAAAAGACGGACAAGGACCAAAAGGAAGAAACTAAGTTTCTTCATAGTCGTGCTAATCCCCTTTGTTGACTATTACCCTAACACCTATATTCTTCATTAGGACATTGAAAGCAGTGGGGAGAATCCCTTTTCCAAACTAACATAATCCTAACCCTAGCAAGACTTTTAATCAATTTAATCTCATTCTTAGATCGTAAAATAAAACCACCAATTTTTTGGACTTAACTTGTTAAAACATAAAGAAAAGGAATTCTTCTCCCTGTGGACTGATCCGTACTCAACCGGCTAGCTACCAAGCGACATCGTTATTGATTACGGTATATTCTATTCTTTGATTTTAAAAGCGCACGCACGCGAAACAACTTTCAATCAAATGGCGCCGTTGCCGGAGAGACGGTAGTCTTTCTTTATGTAATTTCGGGTTAAAAAAATAAAAATAAAAAATTTAAAAATTATAAAAAATGAAAATATAAAAACTAAAAAACAATTCATCTTGTTCTTTTTTAGAGGTATTGTGTGAATTGTGTAGGAAAAGAAGATGGACTGATTCAGATCTGAAAAAAGCTAGTGAACAAATCAACAAACAGAAGATCTGAACAGACAGAGGAGAATCACAACAGACAACAGAAAAATTTTGGAGATCCAAACCAACTTAACCACCGCGGCGGATTCAAGCGTTTGACCGTGGAACCGCGGTAAACTGCTGACGTCAGCACCCCAAAATTCTCTGTAAGTATTTTTGTCCTCTCTTCTACCCTCTGAACTCCACTGAAAAAAATTTCCTGCAGGGTTCTTTGCACAAAATTCTTCTCCCTCTCCAATAAATTGTTTTTGTGTAGGATTCTTTGCGCTGCCAAATAAAAAAAATTTGCAAGTGTTTTTGGTGTGTTAACTGCTTTGCATAATTAATACGGACTTTTAAGGGGCTATAACACCAATCAAGATTGGGTGGGGATTTCATTACCTTTCATAAGACCCCAGAAATCACAAAAAGCATATGCATCACTCTTGAGCTAATTAAAAAATATCTAGACTCATCCAATTAAGGACTGTCGCGCTCATTAGGACAAAGGAAGGTTGTGGGCATTCAGTCGTTTATCTAAACCTGACTTTGTGGTGTCTAGGCTAGACAAGTAAGAAAGGTAATTTTAAAAGGCCCGTCTCACGGTGATTCGTGAGCAGATCTCTCATTTCTTCATTTGTGCTTACCTAGCCACAATTGGCGGTGAAGAGGCGATTTGAGGGATATCTCACAACTTGTCGCTTTGGAACAGTTAGGAGCAGTCTAGTTGACTTAGGAGACCTTAGTTCTAGACTTGATTGTGCATGTATAAATTGTGATTGTTTGAAATTGTGCCATAGTTCCGTACAAATTTTTGCAAAACTCATTCTTAAAAAAACACTTTCAAAAATTTCAAAACTCCAAAAACAAACAATTTTTTTTAAAAAATCAAAAAATCAAAAAAATCAAAAAAAATCAAAAAAAATCATCACATTCTTTTTCTTCTCCTTTCTCACATCATGGGTACCCCACCTCACAAAACTCTTGTCGAACTTTGGTACCCTCAACCAGACATTACTTCCTACGCGCATTGTTTTGGTCGAATTTCGGACGACCCCTCCAAGCCCAAAATTTCTTTGAAAGATCGAATAGACGCATCTAGGAGAAACAGTTGGACTCCGCAATCCACTTTGTATCAACCGTTTCAACCTTCACCACTTTCTTACGTTGATACCCCTTTTGAGAGTCCGGTGGTAACTCCGAAACCCATGTTTATTGCTGAACATATTGAACAATCTCGTAGCCGATCATTCACTCCTTTCAACACTTCCAGTTCTTGGAATCAACAATTCCATTCACCTTTTTATCCAAATGTTGATCCTAATACTGTCCAACCATTCAATTCCTACCAATCATACCCGACTTTCTCACCTTCCCTAGACATTGCTTCTACATAGCCATTTGGGAGTTTCCAGTATCCAAACAACTTTGAATGTTTTACTGAAACCCCTTCACAACCCATGTCTAGTCTGGAACGGTCGTTGGAAGATTTTATGGTAGTGTCAAGACAACAGATAATGGAGTTGAATACGTCCATGGCCGCCCTTATACAACCTAGTGACCCAGTAGCTAGTTTCCAACTAGCTCCAAATTTTCCAATGTATGATGAAGCGGTTAGACAGATTGAGAATTTGAGTGGAGAGAGTGAGCTATGCACCCTTCCAAATCAAACCTACCCATCCCTAATTGAATCCCACAACTCTGATTTTGAATGTCAATCAAGTGTCCCAAATGATTCACCAGTTGAAAATAGAACGGTTAATGAGTTGTGCAACTTTGTAGTGTTTGATTTGCCAGATTGTGAAGGGTCCATTTCGAGTGAAACTATCACCAATACTTTTGACCTCTACACCTCCACTCTAGAACCTGAATTGATAAATATCCATGCTTTTGGTGAGGTGTCTAAAAAAATTGATTTTCACTTGATTGAGGATATCGACACTGGGAATATTTTGGATGATGAACCCGCAGATTTGACTGAATTTTTTTCTCCAATTCATCATCCTGAGTCATTAAATGTTTTTCCTGAACTTCATATGCGTCTTGGTTTTGATGAGAATGGAATGGATAAGCTAAAATTTGAGGAGAGTATTGAGGAAATTATTGAGGATGAAGTAGTTTTACTTGAGGAGTCGGATTTTCCAATTCATTCTATCCCTTTCATTGACTGCGCAAACCCTCCTGAATCTTTAACCGATACCCTTCCTCAATCACTTCTCTCCATCCTTGTTCCGACTTTGTAAGAAACCGTTACACTGTCATTTTCAATAACTGCTTTACCAAATTCGACGTACCCATGTTTTGTCACGAATCTTGAGGGATTTGACCTCATTTCTCATTGGGTTGATAGATTAGCACAATCGCTTTTTATATATCGGTCATTACAAATTGTGCTAATTTATACACTCCATCTTTCCCCTCAAGTTCGTATTCCACTTCTTTCTCCCACTTTCTCTGGTTCTTCTTCTAATCTTCCTTTAATAATAGCGAGTGTTAATGAATCACAATCCGATATTTTGAGTTCGATAATTCTAGAAAAACAATTTGATTTAGACTCGTTTGAGAATAAGGTAAATGAGCTTTACGATCTCCTAGCTCCGTAATTTTTGAAAAATCAAGTGTGTTGAATTCTGGCGCGACACTTATTGACATTGAAATGTTCGATCGGACCATCGATGAAAGTTTCGAAGATATTTTCGCCGACGAACTCGCATTCTTAAACGACACGGATTTTGTGATTAATCAACCTCCACCCGAAGAAGTCGAACCACTACCACCATTTCTTTTCCCTTCCGCCATTCTTCTCCTCCACCGAGACCGTATACTGCTTCTATCTCCACACGGTCTCGTGTGTTTCTCATTTCTTTTCTCTACACTCCATTCTTTCACTAACCACACCATTATAACGATAAAAATTTTGAATGGCTGGTGTTAACCTTTGGCCTGTGTAAGGCCTTGTATAGCTTGATACTGTATTTTTCTCCCCCTTAACTCTGAACTTTAACGCATAAACTGTGGAAACACTATTTCACTCAAGTTTGGGGGGACCTTTTTTGTATATATATTTTGTTTTTCTTTTTCTATTAATAAAAAATAATAATAAACAGGGGAGTGCCAACAATTTTGACCTTCTTGGTGTAGCCTGACAGTGAGGACACTGTCAAGTTTAAGTTTGGGGGTGTGCTCGGTAAGCTTTCTTCCTTCGCATTCATATGTATATTTTTGCATTTGCATACTTATTTTAAAACCCATAAAATTTGAAAAATTATAAAAATTGAAAAGTTCAATTTTGGCCATATTTGACATAACGGTTGAATAGTAAGGAATAACTAGATCCTAAACTTAGTAAATTAAAAACCCTAAAAATAACCTTTCTTAAAGTTTAACTATAGAAAATATATGTCCATATAGATTATTTAGAAATAGGCAAATTTTGAGTTCAGTTCTTGGGCTAAGTCAAAATAAGGGAAGAGTATTGAAATTTTTATTTGAAATATAAGTCTGAAAAATAATTCCGAACCTTAAGTCTAAATTCTGAAAATATATACCCTACAACTTGCACAAACACGCACCTTAAAACTTGGAATAGTAGAGGATACCTTGAAATGCTCTTGTCTAAAATCCTTAATATGAAGGAAAATAAAATAAAAATACAAGTGTGAATAAAGAGATAAAAAAATGAACACTGGTTTTGTAATTACTTAAGGCTGCATAAATAGAAAAAATATATAGCGAGAGTGCTTTATCACCTAGTGCCTTAGACCAACTGGTTTGGGAGTCACTGCTAAAGCCTTGAGTATTACAAGACGAGGAATTACGCCTAAATGTGCAAACACATTTTGTAATTGGTCTTTAGTATCTCAAGAAGTATTAACGGTTGCATGAAGTATGTGTGAGCAATTTCATTTAAAATTCACCAACTAAAAGTACTTTGGACGATGGACAAGAGTATGATAGTTTGAATTGAATTTCCAAATGTAGGGGTGATACATACACACACGTAGGGGTATATGATTGTGGTTTTTGATGAGAGATAGGAATGAAAAATAGGACTTATATTTTCAGTAGAGATGATAAAAATTCCTAAGTTGAGATGGAACCTTAGAAGGAAAATTCAAAAGAGGCTGAAAGCTAAATAAATTACATAACATATACAATCTTAAGTTAAATGAAAAGTGAGTGTGAAAAATACGGGTTGATGATTTCTAAGTCGAAGATAATAGAATTTCTTGCTAGAATACCGAATTGAAGAATGAAAGTCAACAGGCCAAGTTGATTGGATTTTGTGGATAGTATCCGCTGAAAACCCTTAGAAGACAACACTCCTCCTACTAGGGACACCTAGAAATTTAACGGCTTGTTGCACTAGCTCAGTGCAATCGCGATTCCCTGCGAAAGTGAGGTTGGGTTTTTTCGAGAATAAATTAGTTTTGCTCGGGACAAGCAAAAGATAAGTTTGGGGGTATTTGTTCATATCAGAATTTTGCATTATTATATTCCCCATTCTTAATCATATTGCAAATAAATAGGTGCTTTTGATCCATGTCTGCTAAATAGTTGCAGGTTACAGGTTCTCAGAACAATACAGTGAAATTCAGGAAAAGACGTTACAAATGTGAGACTACGACCAACAAATAAATGAATCTGCAAGATGCCGCCTACCAGTTTAAGGAACAAACAAAGATCAATGAACAGTTCGATTGCACAAAGTACGAGGGCAGCATAAATATTCAAGACTTCAACGCGAAGCTTAAGGTAAAAGTCCACAAATTCTGCACTGTTGGAAATCTGGAAGAAAGTGGAAAAGATTCTGAAGAACCAAGAGAAGAAAATAGAAGGAAACAGCAACATAAAGCAACCCAGAAAAGAAGAGCCCATGAGCCCACCAAATGGCCGCGGATCCGCGGCCAAACAGGCTATTCTGCCACGGTTCTGCGGCCATGCAATGCACGTGTCGGTGGATAAGTCGGTGCTTTGACTCGGTCTTTGGGGTTGTTTTGTAATTTCATGTATGAATCAGATGTAAACCTTAGGGTTTCTCCTATCTATAAATAGGAAAGCCTACAGCCTCTTTTGAGGTGTGCCTCTTTGGGTGTCTCTTTTGAGATGCCTCTTTTTCATTTCTAGATTAAATTTTAAATTCCTTGTAATCGTCAAGAGGTCATTAATAAAGGTATTTTTTTATTATGCATTCTTTTATCTGAATTTAATTCCTGAATTTTTATCTGTCTTTTATTATCTGCAACTTAGATAGTCTTTTAAAATTATAAAAATGAATCTTATCATAACTTCCCTAATGAGTGAGTAATTCCTCACTTGTTAGGTTTAGGATTGGGAAGGTTTGAGAGAAGTAAATCTCTCTCTCTCTTTTCTTTGCCCATATAATTTTTATAATAGGACTCTATTTAAATTAACCACACACCGCTCACTACGGCACCCTATCCTTCAAGATAGCGGTGATTCCCTAGTTAGACCGGTTGTGGTTGATTTAAATAGAGGTTAGGGCTAAGAGTTAAGAAAGGACGGACAGGGACCAAAAGGAAGAAACTAAGTTTCTTCCTAATCGTGCTAATCCCCTTTGTTGACTATTACCCTAACACCTATATTCTTCATTAGGGCATTGAAAGCAGTGGGTAGAATCCCTTTTCCAAACTAACCTAATCCTAACCCTAGCAAGACTTTTAATCAATTTAATCTCATTCTTAGATCGTAAAACAAAACCACCATTTTTTTGAACTTAACTCGTTAAAACATAAAGAAAAGGAATCCTTCTCCCTGTGGACCGACCCGTACTCAACCGGCTAGCTACCAAGAGACACCGTTATTGATTGCGGTATATTCTATTCTTTGATTTTAAAAGCACACGCACGCGAAACAACTTTCAATCAGGCTTATGTGATTTTGTATCACAAATCAACATTTGAGATGGGTATCAAGCAAACACAAACAATTGTGAGCTATAGTGAGCTTTTGTGAGACATTGAGAGTTGAAGAGCTCTTGTAAAAATTTTGTAGCCACAAATTCCTTTTGTAAAATAGCTTTCTCTTCATTAGTGCAAAGTATTCTTTTGCCGATAAAATTCTCTTCTCATTTCTCTCTTAATTACTATATTTCATTCAAAACCGGCATTTCCGCCGACATTGAGGAATGGGGATGGGTCTCACTCACGTGGGAGACTCCAAACCACGCTTTGTGCCAGCACAACTAGCCGCACGAACAAGCCTTCTTTCGCAGGCATTATACATGAGGAGGTCCGAGTGCAAAATTTTCTACTACTTTGATCTATTCTATTGTTGAACGTATTTATTAATCTTAGATGGTTAATGGGGCTATGAATGTTCACAATCTATTACTTGTGAACACGCTCACAACCGCTGGGTCCCCCTGTTTAAGTTGCAGGGACCCATAGAAGTTGTGGGTTCGTTCACAGTTAATGGGGTTGTGAACGTTCACACCTCCATTTTCCCCTAATCTTTATTTTATTTGAAGAAAATCATGTTAAACAGGTAAGGAAGATTGTGTTACGCTGCCGAAAACAATGTTGCAGATGGCTTCTCTCTTAGGCTCTGATTGGATACAAAGTTTGGTTAACCATGGTTTAGTTTAAAGTGGAGGTAGGAGGAATGCATACTATGGTTTGCAAGCCCTAAACTCCAAAAATGGAGTTTAGTAAACTTTGATCAGATTAGAGCTGAGATAAATGCAGTTTAAGGCTGAAAAAATGTAGTTATCTCAACTCCAAAATGGATGCCAAACAACCCAAAGTTAGCATTTTGGAGTTAGGCTTTTGCTTACTTTATGAAACCACCGGTTATAAAGCTTAATTCCATTCCCAAACAAGCCCTTCAAAATGGAGGGAGAGACATTGCTCCTTTGTCTCATTTGAGTTCGATGACTTCTTAAGATTTTTTTTTTTTTTTTGGCAATCAACCTACTCTTCAGGAATCGAACTTGCAACCTGATGGAGGTCCTTTTCGGATCTCCGTCAGATGTTGTCTTCCGTCGATCTCCCAATAGATCTTGGAGGTGATCTCCTGTTGCGTGCGGGTCTCAATGGGTTTTGAGGAGATTAGTGGTTTAGAGGAGTCAACGCCGAGTACCTGCAAAGAAGTCCTGGGGTGGTTTGGTACCACCGAGGACCCTCGGACGATCAAGTTAGTATGAGATCCGAGCAGAGTGATGGCTAAGTGGGGTAGAAAAAGCTTACTTGACCCCTCTGTGATGGGGGTTTATATAGTGGCGGCGACACGCAGCAACAGGCGCGAGAATCTCGCCGGCAGTTATGCTCCCGATGTCATACCCGCGTAAAGAGCGGATCGCCCGTTAATGAGGATCGTGATGGCGTGGAACGTGGGATGTTGCTGGCGGAGAATCTGCGCATGGCGAGATTCTCGGAGCGGCGGTTACGCCTGTGAGTGGTGGAGTTGGTCGGCCGCAGGACCGAGGAAGATGGCCTCGGCTGGGGAGCTCGGGGACGAGCAAGAGGGCCGAGGAGTCTTGGTCTTGTGGCAGCTTGGGACGAGCTGAGAGGCCGAGGAGGCCAATTTTCAGGGGGCTCTGAGGAGAGCCAGCTTGTGCTTGTAGGTCGGGTACAGGGGTGGCATGGTCGGCCCCTGTGGGCCCTTTCTTCTGAGTTCTGGGACACGTCATCTGCCACGTGTCCTGATCTTGGAGATCGCCAATATTGAGCATCATCATTAGACCCCCACTCTTGTCCCGACCAGTTAGCGGGTCGAGTCAGGAGTGAACTGCCGAGCCGCCGGGGGTGAGCTCCCTCCTAAGGTTTCGTCGTGACGCGTCCCCGGGCTGTCAGCTGTCTTTTCTGCCAGCAAATCAGGACGAGATCTCTGCATTTAAGGAAGGTGCGCCGGTTCGTGCATCCTGCCACTGAAGCGACGGTCCACGTATCAAGCGTCGGTTGTCCGACGCGACGTGTGCAGACCTGTGGCGTCTGATGGGGTGCGGTCCACTATGGGAACGACAAGTGGAGCAATCGGAGCCGTTGGACGCGAGGAGGCATTTTAGCGGGAGATGAAGGGCATCCTTGGATGAGGGCGATTGCGGAAACAAATAGGGGTGGGGCCCACTCCAGGGTCCTTACTCCTTCATATTTCCTTACTATAAGCCCTGGTTGCTCGGCGCTCGTCTTCTTTCTTCTGCTTTCTTTTCCCGAGGATCCCTCTTCTTCAGGTTAGATGTCTTCTTTCGTGGAATCTGTATATGTCGTAGGAGTAGGTTTTAGGGACCCTTTAGTTGAGCCTGAGTCTTCCCGAGGAGCAGGGGTCGGATCCTCTTCCCGGGATCGTGCGGCGGGGGCAGCCCCCAGGGAGGAGGCGGTAGACGCTGCCCCTGGCGCGTCGTGTTAGGTGAGGCATGAGGAGGAGCTCGCCAATGCTCGGGCCCGCTTCCAGATCCCCTCAGGTTATACGCTTCGTCTGTCCAAGGAGGGAGAGAGGGCAGACCAAGTACGGGGTAGGGAGATCGCCCTGTACTTAGAAGCTTTTTGGGTGGAATGCGCCTGCCCTTCTCTCCTGAGGTCGTCGAAGCGCTGAACTTCTTCGGGTTAGCCCCTGGTCAGTTAGTGTCGAACTCATGGAGGATTCTCCTCAGGTTCCTGATCCGCCTGAAGTTACAAACGGTTCCCTTCAGCCTCTCCCTCCTTAATTCTTCCCTTGTTTTCAAAAATCATTCTGGGGGTCGAGCGGGAGACCCGAGGTGGGTCTACCTCTTTTTTAGAAAGCGACAGGAGGGCGCTGCCGGGACAGGGGTTGTGGCCCTGCCTTCTTCCATTCACGACTGGAAGAAGAAGTTCTTCTTCATTTCCCCTCCCGATGGTGAGGACTGGCCCGTGCCTACCAAGTGGTCGAGGGAAAAATGCTTGCCGAGGAACCAGTCCAATGAACCCGCCACGGTGAGAGTGGCGTCGTGGGAGCCCGTTCCCCGATTCGACGTGCTGCTGTCTGAGAGGGTCCTGAGTTGGGCCGGGCTTAGCCCCGTTGAGTTCGTCGGTAAGTTAGGCTTGCTTTTTGGCTTTCATATTGCTTGTGTCGCTGACTTCTTTGCATTTGGTTTTGTGCAGGACCCATGGATATGGACGAGCTCCGAGCCTCCATGTGCCAACCGAGGAAAGTCACAAAGGCTGGAGGCGCCAGCTCATCCCGCCCGAAGCCCGCCCCGGCTCCTTCTCCTCCGATGGTCGCGTCCCATGAGCGTTCGGGGGCGGATCCCGCCCCGGGGCCTAGCAGAGCGTCGGGCCGGAAGAGGGCTCGGATTCTGGAGGACCCGGTCTCAGAGGAGGAGATTGGCTCTCCATCGGAGCCGCTCAAGAGGGGTTCCCGGAGGTCTTCCCGGGGCCCGCCCTCGCTGATCATAGTGGAGGAGGGGGACTCCAATTCGCGGTGCCCTCAGGGCTATCCGTCGTGGATAGCCTCCTGCATGAAATAGAGAAATCGACGGGGGGTAGGGTTCCCAGGGGGACCTTCAGGGCCCAGATAGCGTCTATCGCCCAGGAGTCCGTGCAGATAAGTGTTTGGTTTTTTGTGAGATTCGGTGCCTCCTTCGTATTTCTGATCTCTTTCCTATTTTTCAGGTTCTCCAGCACGTTGCCCTCGCCTTACGCATGGAGGCCGAGGTGATAGTCCCGGCGATGAAGGCTGCGGGCTAGCTTGCCTCACTGGAAGAGAGGTCCAAGAAGGAGCTGGAGGCGGTGATGGTGAGGGTTGCCGCCCTGGAGGGCGAGGTGGAGGCCGGGAAACGGGAGGTTGCCCGGTACCGCGAGGCCACCATGGCTGCCGAGGCCAAGCTTGAGGACACTCAGGTGTTCGCCGACAACCTGAAGAAGACGGTGAAGACCCTCTAGAAGGAGATGGGGGTGGCGGCCGAGGCGGCGAAGTCGGCCGACCTGAGAGCGGTGAAGTTGGCCGACCTCTCGGCGGTGAAGGCGGTGGAGGGCTACAAGAAGTCTAAGGACTTCTATGATGACCTAGCCGTGGCCATAACCCTCATCTGGCACGAGGCCCTCGACGCCGTTAAGGCCCGGATGCCGGAGTTCGCCGACTAAGAGCTCCGGGATGAATACCCTCTCGTGGACGCCGATGATTAGGGGGAAGAGATTCCTGACGAGGAGGTGGCTGAGGACCATGCTCGTCTCGTGGTGGATGTCGAGGATCCCGAGGTCGCGCCTGGCCCCGAGGCCTAAAACCCCCGTCTTCCCCCTCCTTTTATTTTGTCGCTTCTGGGATTTTTGTAAGCCTCCGGGCAGTCTGTAAGGCTGGGGAGCCCAAAGTACCCTTTGTAAAGACTTTGCCTTTAGTAATAAAACCCTCTTTTTTTTATTGGTTTCATCGGTTTTCACTTTATCTTCTGTCTGTGAAGAATGCTCGTAAAATATCTCTGCTTGCAGTGTTGGGCTTCCCTGTCAGGTCGGCTATCTGTCTAGCGATCGTTCGTCGAGTTGATTACGATCACTTGCCAAGCATGCCAAGTGCTGCTGAGAAGGAGGAATCTCCATGGCCCCGAAGTCGAGGGGGGATCGCTCAGACTTGGATAGACATGATGCCCCTTGTTGGGGCCTCGGATCCTCGGCATGTGATGGGTAGAGGGATGTCCGCCGTATTTGTGCTGAGCATGAATGGGCTCAGAGGATGAATGAGCATGAATGGGAAGCAGCTCGGTTGCCCCTTGGCGAGGGCCTTTGACTTCTGGCATTACGAGCAACGACCACCAGCTGGGGATGGTCGAGCGAGGGTCGGGCCCGAGTGCCTCTTGGAGCACTTTTGATCCTTAGCGTTGGAGGGGCTGTAAGAAGCCCACTAAGGATGACCGGGCAGTGAAGCTACGCGGTTGCCTCTTGGCAAGGGCTTTGATCTCTGGCTGTACGAGTAGGGAAGCTACCGGTCAGGAATAGCCGAGCAGGGAAGCCGCTCGGCTGCCTCTACGGAGGACTTTGATCCTTAGCTTTGAAGGGGCTGTAAGAAGCCCACTAAGGATGACCGGGCAGTGAAGCTGCGCGGTTGCCTCTTAGCGAGGGCTTTGATCTCTGGCGTCGTGGGTAGGAAACTACCAGCATGGGATGACCAAGCGGGGTAGCCGCTCGGATGCCTCTTGCGAGGGCTTTGATCCCTGGCGTCATGGGTAGGGAGCTACCAGCTGGAGATGACCGAGCAGGGTAGCCACTCGGTTGCCTCTTGCGAGGGCTTTGATCCTTCAGGATGGGGACTGAGCAGGGTTACTGGCCAGTGCCTTTTGGTGAGGACTTTGATCCCTGTCGGTTGTGGTAGGAAGCTACCAGCCGGGGATAGCCGAGCAAGGGATCGACTGCCTCTGGGAGGACTTTAGTCTTTAGCGCGGGAGGGGCTGTAAGAAGCCTACCAAGGACCCTTGGCCGGACAGGGTTACAGCCCGGTTCCTCTTGGCAAAGGCTTTTGTCCTGAAAGATAGCCGAACGAGGGTCGGGCTCGACTGCCTCTGGGAGGGCTTTTGATCCCTGTCGGTCGTGGTAGGAAGCTACCGGCCGGGGATAGCCGAGCAGGGTAGCTGCTAAGCTGCCTCTAAGGAGGACTTGGATCCTTAGCGTTGTAGGGGCCGTATGAGGCCTGCTAAGGATATCCAGGCAGTGAAGCTGCGCGGTTGCCTCTTGGCGAAGGCTTCGATCCCTGGAGTTGCGAGTAGGGGAGCTACCGGCCAGGGATAGCCGAGCAGGGAAGCTGCTCGGCTGCCTCTACGGAGGACTTTGATCCTTAGCGTTGGAGGGGCCTTAGAAGGCCTGCTAAGGATAACCGGGCAGTGAAGTTGCACGGTTGCCTCTCGGTGAGGGCTTTGATCCCTGGCGTTGCGAGTAGGGGGGCTACCGGCCAGGGATAGCCGAGCAGGGAAGCCGCTCGGCTGCCTCTATGGAGGACTTTGATCCTTAGCGTTAGGAGGCCTGCTAGGGATAACCGGGCAGTGAAGCTGCGCGGTTGCCTCTTGGCGAGGGCTTTGATCCCTGGCGTTGTGAGTGGGGAAGCTACCGGCCAGGGATAACCGAGCAGGGTAGCTGCTCGGCTGATTCTTCATGAGGTTTCGCCCGATCATCCAATTGCAGGTATGGGGAATAGGAACGGTCGCGGCGAACGTGCGAGTAGCATGCGCATTGAATGTGAGGGCAGGCGAAGCGCCAGGGTTGCGTTGTTTCGATTCCGCCAGAGAAGGTTCGATGGTCGCCGCGTGGCAGCGACTTTTTGGGCGAAAGCGGGCGGCTGTTGAGTTCCGTTGGGGCGCAGTGGGCTATATAAGGCTGAGGGAGCACTGGTCCTTCCTTTCTTCGTAAACAGATCGTTGAGAATGCAAGACTTCCCCTTTACCATCCCCGATATTATCCACTTAGAAGACGTATACCTCTATGACCAGAACTGCACCGAGGACACGGTGCAGCTGGTCTATAGGAGTATCGAAGTCCACTTCGGCCGGCTGCTCCCCCGATGCTCCTCCCTGCTGCAGCTGCTGATATACTCCATTTGGAGTGCGTCGTCGGGGCTTTACAACCCCTTGTCCGAGCAGCTCTATGACGAGGCCGTGGTCAAGCTGCGGTCTCTGAGGCGCTTCGGCCTGATCTCCGCGAATCGGCTGGCTCGCTCAGTGGCACTCGTCCGTGAGTGCTACGAACTGAGGCTCGGGGTCAACGCTCGCGCGGGGGAATTGAGGGCTGAGGTTGGATCTCGCGAGGCCTCGGCAGGTGGAGATCTTTACCGAGTACCATGAGCAGTGCTCGCTGCACCCCCTTCCCCCGATGTTGTAATTTTCTTTTTCTTTTGTATGTATGGCTGAGGAGCCCACAATACCTTTTGAATAAATGAGACCTTTCCTTCCCTTTCGCAATGTTCCATTGATCTTTATTAAATTAACAACAGATCCTAGGAAGAGTTTACATTGCCCTAAAAGAAAAGTACATGCTAATAGATGACCTTATTAGCGTGGCCTGAGCTCCCCGAAGGCTTGTTGGTCTCCGCGCTCGGCAACGGGTACAGGGCTCCCTGAGCGCCGGACTGGTCATCTGCCGAAACGAGCATGATCTGGCAGATGGTCAGCTCGGCGGGGGGAGGGGGACGCTACTCCTGCTCGCGGTCGGTCTGCCGTTTGTCCCTCAAGTAGGCGGCGAGGTGCCCCAATTGGATGAGCTTCTCGATGTAGTCCCGGAGTTGCTTACAATCCTATGTGGCGTGGCCCAGCGTCCGGTGGAAAGAGCAG
The DNA here is from genome assembly GCA_030015575.1 of Agapanthus africanus. Classification (NCBI taxonomy): domain Eukaryota; kingdom Viridiplantae; phylum Streptophyta; class Magnoliopsida; order Asparagales; family Amaryllidaceae; genus Agapanthus; species Agapanthus africanus. Next base: position 23,232,026 of record CM057347.1, read on the forward strand.
TAAGGGCCCCGGGTTCGCTTCGAGGCCTGGCGTGGGATTGAAGGGAATTTGAAAAACCCCTCGCCCTGGGCCTCCTCTAGCAACACTGCGAGGGAGACGTTGAGCGGGGTGTACTCCTGGAACTTCGGGTGATAGGGCTGCTGACGCTCCGGCCTTTCTTCCCGAGCCCTCTTCTTCTGGTCGGACCGGTCTGCTCGAGGGAGGTTCGTGTTCACCTCGGATTCCAGCTGAACCTCGCGTTCGGTCCACGCCTTAACCTCGGCCATGGTCTTAGGCTGAGCCAACGCGAAAGAGCGCAACCACTCCTTGTGCCTAAGACCAGATCTGAGCGCCGTGATGACAGTCGACGGAGGAGGTTCATCCGCGCCTCCGGTGAGGGGGAGGCGGCGGCTGGTACCTGGATCTTCAGGGCGATCGCTTGCCATGTGGATGGAGATCGGAAGGCCAACTTTGTTTTGTGGAGTTTAAGTTCCTACAGAAGGCGCCAACTGATGGAGCTCCTTTTCGGGTCTCCGTCAGATGTTGTCTTCCGTAGATCTCCCGGTGGATCTTGGAGGTGATCTCCTGTTGCGTGCGGGTCTCAATGGGTTTTGAGGAGATTGGTGGTTTAGAGGAGTCAACGCCGAGTACCTGCAAAGAAGTCCCAGGGTGGTTTGGTACCACCGAGGACCCTCCGACGATCAAGTTAGTACGAGATCCGAGCAGAGTAACGGCTAAGTGGGGGTAGAAAAAGCTTACTTGACCCCTCTGTGATGGGGGTTTATATAGTGACGGCAGCACGCAGCAGCAGACGCGAGAATCTCGCCGGCAGTTACGCTCCCGACGTCACGTCCGCGTAAAGAGCGGATCGCCCATTAATGGGGATCGTGATGGCGTGGAACGTGGGATATTGCTGGCGGAGAATCTGCGCATGGCGAGAATTGCGGACCGGCGGTTAAGCCTGTGAGTGGTGGAGTTGGTCGGCCGCAGGACTGAGGAAGATGGCCTCGGCTGGGGAGCTCGGGGACGAGCGAGAGGGCCGAGGAGTCTTGGTCCTGTGGCAGCTCGGGGCGAGCTGAAAGGCCGAGGAGGCCATTTTTCAGGGGCTCTGAGGAGAGCCAGCTTGTACTTGCAGGTCGGGTACAAGGGTGATCTGATCGGCCCCTATGGGCCCTTTCTTCTGAGTTCTGGGACACGTCATTTGCCACGTGTCCTGGTCTTGGAGATCGGCAATATTGAGCATCATCACAACCTCTCGTATTGGAGATGAAATTGGTAGCATCAGCTAGGCCTACTTGGTTGCTTAAGTAGCGTTTTACATCAATAAAAATAATGCTAATGTTTTGCCATCAGGGAATTTTCACAAGCTTCTGCCTTGCATAAACCATCAGCATGGATTCCATCTGCCCATGTTAAGGTTGCAAGAATCAAGCAACACTTGAATGCAATGAGATAAAGATGGTTTCTTTACTTTTCAAAAAAAATTCAGGCAACTTGTCATGTATCATCGAGCATCGCTTATCCACCCTAGAATCAAATTACTTCCAAGTTCTAACCCTAACTTTGTTCCTTATTTGGAGCAAGTTGTTGTTTTAGAGAGGTCTAGCTTGGGTTGTGTCTGAGAATTGTTGTCTGGATCAACCTCAATCTGATGATTGGGAAACAATGGATACAGAGACTATTCTTGGCAAGCCATAAATTAAGCTCATAGCTTGCTACTTCTCACCTGCATGAAAGATACAGAGACTTTGAATAATTTCACCTACCCACTTCTTGCCAAGCTCTAATCTAATCTGGGTCTTGTTCAAAATGGGATCTTGCTGCATGCCCGGATTCTGAAGCTTGGGTTTGATGAGGATTTATATGTTAGAAACTCGATAATTCATATGTATTCATGTTTCGGAGATTCGGGTAGCGCTTGGATTGTGTTTGAGAAGTGTGTTGATGACTTTGATTTGGTTACTTGGAACTCAATGATTGATGGGTGAATCTGCAAGAGAACTGTTTGATGAAATGAGTGAGAGGGACTTGGTTAGCCATAATGTTATGATAACGGGCTATGCAAGTATTGGGGAGATGGACAAAGCGAAACAGTTGTTTTCAACGATGCCCAAGAGCGATATAGTTATGTGGAATTCGATGATAATTTCAAATGTTGTGCTTGCGCGCGAATTTTTCGATGCAATGCCAAAGAAGAATGTAATCTCTTGGAATATTATTTTGGCATTGTATGCAAGAGTGAAAGAGTATCAAGAGTGCTCGAAGTTGTTTGATGCAATGGTGGCAGTGGCAGAAATGAAACCGAGCGAAGCCACATTTGTTAGTGTGCTTACAGCTTGCGCAAATGTCGAAGACATCGAAAGAGGCAAATGGATACATTAATTGGTTAAAAAGATTGAGAAGCCCGATGTGCTCCTATCTACCTCTCTCTTGATGATGTATGCTAAATGTGGGGCATTGGACAATGCAAAGGAGGTGTTCGATCAAATGATAGATAAGAGCATAGTGACATGGAATTCGATGATCATGGGTTATGGATTGCATGGATTTGGCAAAAAGGCAATCGAATTGTTCTTCGAGACGGAGAAAAATGAGATACAACCCAATGAAAACACATTTATATGCATTTTGAGCGCTTGCGCTCATAAGGGTTTAATCATAGAAGGATGGTGGTTCTTTAAACGAATGATTCGGGTTTATAACATAGAGCCCAAGGTTGAGCACATTGGTTGTATAGTTGATCTCTTCGGGCGAGTAGGGCTGTTAAAGGAGTGTGGGGAGATTGTGAAAGGTGAGGAGAAGTCTAATAAGGCTTTGTGGGGATCTCTAATGGCGGCGTCTAGAGTACATTGTGATTGGGGACTTGGTGAGAGTTTTGGGAAGAAGATGATAAAGATGGAGCCTAGAGATGAGAATTTGGAGTACGCCCAGATGGTCGCAGGCATGCACTAAATCATTGATATCGCGCAAATCATATTCAAAATTTCCTTTCTCAAGGGAATAGAAGGTGGAGGGGGTCGTGGTTGATGATGGCATTGGCATAGCCTTTGATGTACATTGTGTAACAAGAAAATGTACGAAGTTTAATCTCACTGTTCTTTGTTGTTGCTGCATCTTGTTGTTCACTGTTCTTTCACCAATTGTGCTGTAAATAACACTATAAATGCATTAAAATGTTCTTCTTTCTTCTTTTTGGACCAGTTACAACAACAGCTAATGTTTTTCTATTTATATTGTACCATTAATGCATTAAAATGCCACAGCTTATAGGTAGGCCAAAGTTTATAAATAGCAACATGAATCTTTGTAGTAGTGCACACCAGAAACTTGGTATAAGGTAAAAAAAAACTTAATGCAGTATAAGCATCTCTAAACAACAAGTTATTTGATGAGTTCTCATGTCAACTACAGGTCCCCTTTGTTCTATGAAGACCTACACGAACCAGTCTCGATGATGGTGACGCAACAATAAATATAAACTTGACGATAACTCGGCCATAAATAAAAGGGTAAACTTTTTGTGCTGGTCACAAACGCTTGCCGAAGCCCAATCTTGAATCTTGTGGTCTTCCTCGAGCTTGAGCTTGATCACGAGTAAGTTCGCTGTAGCATTGTAAGCAAACAGACAGTATGCGAATATCAACGCAATGCGCATATTATCCTGCTTGTTTGTTTTCTTCCCCTTTAATCCTAGCCATTTGGGAGAGTAGCAAATCATGAACTTTACCCTTCAGCTGAAAAAATAAAAAGAGTGTAAGCTAATTTCCATCTATATCATTGAAATACAAGTTGTTGGAACAAAATCATGTCATTCGGTGAGAAAATACGCAAATTGCAGCAAACCTCCCTCAATTTTGCATGACACTACCCTCTACATCTAAAAAAGGTACATCATTACTCTTTTACTCTCAAAACATCCCTCAGTGCAAGAATCAAATATGCAATGTCAGTTGTAAAGTGGACCGAAATGGCAGAAAATCAGGGGTATTATTGGAATAAATAGGCACGCACGCATGCACGCCAGATATTTAAAAACTATGTATTTTGGGAATACATACATGCTTGTGTGTGTTTTCTTATACTGTTTTCTATAATTAAGTGTGAATAATCACAGTAGGGGTAAAAGAGCAGGTTTTGAGAAGAAATGGTGAAATCTTCCAATAGGGGCCAAAAAAGGGAGGTAGGTTTTCTGCAATTTAGCGTAGAAAATAATATAGATATAGACTACGCAGGCCTTTTAGCACCAACCTCGCCAGTACCAACTTCGCTCTTTACTGAGACCCAAAGGGCTCCAGGGGGTCCAAACTTCTTGTATCTTGCTACATCGTCATCAGCTACGAAATTGTTTGGTGGATCTTGTAGTAGATCGCACTTGGAAACTACGTCGAGCCAAAGGTGATCATGAAATCTCTCCTTTATATCATTGTATGTGACGAACTGCATAGATCATGGAAGACATTTCACTAGGAAAATCAAGTACTCACAAGAGTGGAGATAACATCACAATGCATTAAATGTGAACTCCTACATGTAGAAGATGGGCCTAAGATACATGGTGATACGATCTTGATTGCATGAATTTGCATGCATATAGTTTACAATTTCAGTGGAGCCGATATTTAGAAATGATACCGTCTATCATTAGAGCCAGCATAGATTGGTGGAGCCGATATTTAGAAATGAAGTAGTTCCTTAGAAGAGCCAGCAAGATTTGACTCCAAGTAAATAGATGATATCCTCTCTAAAGCAGACTCCTTTTCGGATTTTTGCAATTGAATTTTTTTTAAATCATTCATATATTTGTTCTAAACGCATATCACACTATATTCTATAAAATGCTTCTATTTTTAGGAAATAAGATTCTTCTATTGATCTACTGTTTTGTGTATGTAAGTCCTTAATCTAATGCAATTTTAAACTTTTTAGTAAGAATTTGTTATTAAACTTAACAAGAGATTTAGAAATCTCTTCAATATTCTACATCTTACTACATGCATGTACTGTGCACGTGTTTAAACAATGGTGATAAACATAGAGAACCGATTGCAAATTCCTCTGCTAACATTTTTAGCTTTTAGCTAATCTGATATGCATCAGCAATTAATTAAATTGGAATATATAGACTGCATCCAACACAATTCAAAAAACATATGCAAGAAATAGATGCCAAACCTGATCTTCAGGCGAAGCCCCGCATTCTCCAGTGAGATCATGAACATACAGAACAGCAGTCGGCATATGAGTCAGCACTGCCAGCGTTAATCTCTCTAGATTGTTCCTATCATCTGGGTTCACCAACGTTAACTGTGATGTTGCCTTGATATACATCATTATCCCACAACTCAATGACTAAATCTTATTCGTACTTCAAGAGGTGCTAGGTTCAAACTTCATCATTATCAATATAAAGTATATTTATTAACCTCTATTTTGTTTTTACTTACGAAAGGTTCAGCTGTAGACCTTTCCACATGGCTCAAAGACCCATGTGAAGGGGTGGGGGTGGGGTGGGGTGGGGTGTTAACTGTTATGATAGCCTGATATACATTTTTCTCCCACAACCCAACAACTTATTCTTCTGAGTAAGGGGGTTTTGACAACAAAAAACATGGAAAAAATATGGGTGCTAAAATTATATTCCAAACTCTTTTCAAGAATAGCTGTAACGATGAAATGGGCTGTCTGGTGTGGCTATATTGTAAATAATAATATGCAACTCCCTAGAGAAACATTATAGGCACTGATTCCACTTTTTAAAATACCAGAAGAAACTCCAGAAAAAAAAACACACATGCAATGAAGTCCTAATTCTGAAAAATCCAAGTATGTCTTTAATTGTATTTCCATAGAGAGCATGTATAAATGGTCCTCCCTATCTATAAATGATGCACTACAATGACAATTATTCCCTCGTCTGCAAAACAAAAGGATAGAAAGTTAGAAACCGATGCACACAAGCATGAAGTGGTCAGGTAATTAATTGCATGTATGCTTTCTGCAATTCAATTTACAAAATAAAAATTTTAGCAAAAAGAAATAAGAAGTGATTTGAATGAGCAGATATCCAAAAGGAATGTATATTTCAGAATAACCAGTAATGTGTCATCAGGAGCAAAAGTAAGCAAGAAATCACAGAGTTTTTTATGAGGTCATCAACTAAACATAAGAAACACATATGCAACCAGAGATGTTGTACAACAAAACATTACTTATTCCCCGCCCCCAAAAAAAACAAACAAACAAACATAACATTACTTAAATAACTCACCGTCGTGTCTTGTAAGAAGACCTGGGGTGTCAGTAACCTGCAATTGAAGTACTCAGCTTCTAGAAGCAAGAAATTTAGCAATAAAGAACCAAAATTTTTGATAAGATAAATCTTATATATACTAAACCTGAAAACGCTCAAAGTTTATAACAATATGACCCATTAGAATTCCTCTTGTAGTGAAAGGGTAGTTGCAGACCTGAGAAAATCTTGTAAGATATAGCACTAAGGAAAATGTTCGCATAAATGAATACAAGGTTTCTAATATAGTAAAAGACTGATGGATCAGTTGGTAGAATTAGAATATTCTATTCCACAGCATACACAGTTTGTCCCAACGATAGATCAAGTTAAATGTTTGTGGAAAGAATATACCTCAGGTTTCCCAGTGGAGAGTATACGGACAAGTGATGATTTCCCCACATTGGGTGCCCCGACAAGACAAAGTGTTGGTGTATTTGGATCCACCACAGGCATACCACGTAACGTCTGCAAATATTTATTAACAGAAGGAATTTCAATGGCCAAGCATCATTATACATAAAGCAAGAAATGAAAAAAAAAAAAAGAATTATTCCACACAAGTTTGAATGTTAGTTTATTGTAATTCATATAGTCAGATAAAGGCTTAAGCTCAGCTGAGCACCCTGCTCATATGGGCTCTGGACAGGAATCTACTTCCATCAACTCAGTTGTTTTTCTTTCCATCAACTTAGCATGTAACAGTGTGTCACTTGTGGATATTTATTTCACATTTAGATCCGACAAAGCTTAAGCTCAGCTGAGCACCCTGCTCATATGGGCTTTGGACAAGAATCTATTTCTTCGCCTTTCTACCAAGAAATAATAATTTTCTTGGAGATTCAAAGAATATATGAAATTCCAATGATCCTTGGATATGATTCGATCAAGTCTTGAATATTCAAGAATTTTCCCATCTTTATTCCAGAAGGATCCAATAATTTGTCTTACTCGATCATTGGTGATTGAGAGGTACTAGATATATTTTGTCAACATAAAAGAATGATAATTCATTTGATATTGATCCTAGTAAAGCACAAAAAAAAGCACGAAGGAGAATTGTTAAGACATTTATCTGGTTAGATTACAAGCCTATGACTTTGATTCTCTTGTATTCTGTCCTTTCAAGGAAAAGAAGGGCAAAACGGAAAGAGCGAAAAAAGGAGTGGAAAAAAGAAAGAAAGATAAGAGGAACATTTTGAATGAGAAATAAAGAAAAAGAGAATATGCATGCTCGGTGAATTGTGTCAATAACATAACTGGAACTCAAAAAAATCTTATCGAAGTATAATTTTTATAATATGGTGTATGCATGTTGAAATAAACTTTTTTTTCTTTTAATACATTTGAAAGAAAACACACTTCCAAGATGATTTGCTACCTTTGCAACATATATCAAATTCTCAATAGCCTTCCTTTCAAGTTGGAAAACATCCTCAATCTTCTTTAGACCCTGCAAATCAGTATGCTCATGGAAAGATTAGATTAGACAAGAAAGAGGACAGATACCTACAGCACAAGATATATGTAAACACCGACAATAATGCAAAGTGATATATGATGCCATGAATAATATAAAAAAAAAAATTACCTCATTTAACCGCTCTTCCGCTTCTCTCTTCGTCTGGGACTGTAAAGGTTAAATAGCCAACCTGAATAAAAATCTTGACCTTTATTGGAATATGACAAAATATAAAGAGTTACTATATGGCTACAAGCTCATTGGGTAAACAAAAGCAGCAAGAAGCAGCAGGTGGCAACCATTTAAAATAAAATAGAAACAATCCAAGATTATTTCATTTATTTGGAATGAGCCTTTGCTCCAAATCTATCTAGTAATGCTAATATGTACATTATTTCCTTTCTTTGAAAGGATCCTTCGGCTCCAAATATATAGAATATTATAGTGACCTATTACGTATATTTGTAAATTGTAATATCTCATATATTCAATACAATCCTTGAGTTCCTCATAGCTTATTAATGTCCTTGTCACACCAAGCATAAAAAAGGCATAGAGTTATAGTAGAAGCACATGAATGATATATGAGGTGAGGACTTTTGTCTAACCTGAGCACAGAGTGATGCATGCTGTTTGCCAACAGATTGAAGCTTCTTTCTGAGAACATCAACCCTTCCTAACACCTGTTAATTCATCATGAAGATCAATGATCTAGATTTAGAATGACACTTTGGGGTTGCAATTAATATAACAGCAGTTACTAATATATTTTAGCCTTGTCCCTCAAATAGCTAAGATTTATAGCATATGATCTGGTGATTTTTTTTAGGTTACCAACACTTTATTCAAACATTAACCATACAGTACTATCTAATATGGTGTGTAATATTAAATTTGCAAATATGAGTAAGGTCTGTTGAATGTTTGCACAATTTGTTTTGCAAGAGGTTTGGAAGTTTGGATCGTTACTAAGCCAAGTATGAGATTATACTTATCCATCATTATTACAATGGAACATAGACTAGGAGGTAGTTAAGGGTTAGCTCCCACTTGCCTTCCCACATATGAGGGAAATTGAGAGGTATTTTAGATAATTGAGCATCAATTTTAAATTGTTTTGTGCTATTTGGGTAAAAGGAGGGTGACTGCTACTCGGTTTGGTTAGAGTTGTTTCTATAAAGTTAGTAGGTTTTGGAGTCAAACTAAGAGTTTACTGGATGTCAAGTTGTTAAAAAAAGGCGGTTAGGTTTTGATTGGGTGAAGGGAGATTCAATGAGAAGCAAAATAAACCCATGCCATCACATTTAACGTATGAAGTTTGGCATTAGATTAGCTACTTCAAAGTACAAAGTAAAATCAAAAAAGTAATTAGTTAAAAGAATACAATATGGCTTACCTCTTCGTATTTGCCCTCTCCAAAGGTCAACTCTATAAGAGATCGTTCATATGGGTGTAAAAACTGTTTCTTGGGGAAATTTTCTTTGTATCCTCTCAAAGGAACAGCTAATTCCTGGACAGGAGTATAAAATTATCATTAATAGGCATCAAATACTTCTCAAAAAACAGTAAAAATTCCTCTCACCGAGTCTGAATTACAAAAGAGTATTAACAGTTTCAAAATAATAATAACTTTACTTTCATTAATGCATCAAGTTGCTTTGCAGCTCTATTTCTCTCTCGCTTTGCAATATTTGCAATGCCTGAAATTGTTTTTAATAAAATGTCAGTTTACTATGTTTGATAGACTATACAGTAATTAAGCAGGCAGACAATTTCATAGTTTACTACCTTTTGTAGGAGTCACATTCCTTGCTTTTCTCTGTGCTGAAGTGAGTATATCGATTGAAGGCATCACCATGGGTAGCTTCTGAAAGGCTCCAACTTTCTCATGTTTTTCCAAAGGTTTCTCCTAAAGGGCAATATGTTGCATAAGTGTATTTAGTTTCTACTGTGATATGATGCATAATCTCTTTATTGTATGCCCTTTCAACCAGGGGCGGATCCTTTAAGGGTCTAGGTTAGGCAGCCGTCTCACCTGGATTTCGGGGATTGAAATACATATATATAGGAAATTCAGTCATCAAATAAAATTAGAGTTAAATTTTAACATTCTGATGCTTTTGTTCAAGTGGTTTGGTCTTTGGGTTTCAAATCTAGTGTTCCTGGTTCGAGCGTAAGAAACCCCATACATTTTTTTGCCTTTTTCCTGCTTTCTATGCTATAACTTTTGTCCATTTGCGTATAGCCTCTTAAACTCCTTTTAATTGTTTCATGTAACTATTTCACATCAAATTTGTTTGGAACTTCATATTTAATCAGTACAATTTTAAATTAGTTTGTTATTTTGAAATAGTAAAATGGATCCAAATTTCTAATTAATGACATCAATATGTTAATAAAATTAAATTTTTAATATGAAAAATTCATAACAAATCAATTTTTTGCACATAGTTATCTAAAGTACTCCACTGAGTGAAAACGAGTAAAAAGTTTAGTAGTCCCCTTTTGATATATGCACCCATTAGTTTAAATTCTATCTTCTAATGTTCTTTAAAGTTTATTTTTGTAAAAGAGAGAATTTAATTTGAAAGTAGAGTGGTTATAATATGTATGTCCTTACTTTAATGTATATTTAATTGGATTTGTTTTCTCCAATGCATTTAATAAAATATGTAGTACCCCTTTTATATTTTCAACCCAGTTATTTTAGTCTCACTCCTTAATATCAACTATATTATTATGGTTGTAATAGTCGAATTAGTAAAAGAGAATAGTGTTAATGAAAGTAATTAGATAATAAAATACAACATGAATTTTTTTTATAGAACTTATATTTATTATCTAAACTAACTATACAAAATCTATATCTATTTATAACACTCTATTAAGTGAAAATAAAAAACACATTTTTGAAAGTCCCTTTTATATTCACTCTCATTTGTAATACTAAACTATTTTTATGTTAGTTATATTATGTATAGCTGTGATTTTAATTCATTAAAAGTAGAGTAGTATTAGTAAAAGGAATAATGAGAGATGACTAGAAGAAAGTGAATATGATATGTATAGGTAAATTTAATATGGAGATTTGTTTTTAAAAAATTATTTATGGTGATTTTCATTATTTATAGGCAATTCTTTTATATAATTAATAGCCATGGTTAGAAAAAATAATTTATAAAATATGAAAAAATGTTAACTTTTAAGAGATTTATATTCATTTAAATTACCATAGTCCATTGTATCATATATAATTTATAACCATTGCCGTTGTGATGTTAAATTTAATAAAAATTTAAACTTAAACCTTATGCCATTTATAAAAATCATCCAAACTTTATTTTCCTAAAGACATGTTCATCTATCTAAATCCAATTAAAAATAATGTGTTATTATTTCTCTTTTTATATATACTCTTTTTTTAATTTATCTTCTCTTTATATTCAACAATCTATATTATAGGCTGTTGGGAATCCAAAAAGACAATCAAATATATAGTGAAATTAATAAAAAGCAATTAAGGTATGACTAGAATAAATTATCAATGGTTGATATAATTCCTAAAAGTAATAACACATGTGTGCTAAAAAAGAAATTAAGATATGTATAGATTTATTAGAATGGTTTTGAAATTTCAAAGGTAAGGCATGCATTAACATTACCTGCTTAAAAGTATGAAGAAATTATACACACACATGCATTTTTTTCCTTCATTTCTTCTGCAATATTTTTCATAGTCTCTCTTAAGAAATTGATAATACTATCAATAATTTCAATATCTAATTTTATCAATTTAGTTTCCTTTTCTGGTTTGCAGGAATTGGGATCAAATCTGCGGAGTTCTATTAATTAATTCTTGGTTAGTGTTATTTATTTTCTCTAAAATTTCAGCAAGAAAATATAAATTTTTACTTCGATTTCTTATCATAAAAGTTATTATTTAATATCTAATTTTATGCTTTTGTTTTTAACTTACGGCAGGAATTGAGAGATTTGATCAATCTAAATGATGCTAAACTAATATATTCTTGGTTAGTTATAAACAACAACAATTGAGCATTTTATTCCAAGCATATGGGATAGGCTATATAAACCAACATGAGAATCACGCCGGGTCTAGCACATGAATCCCCCTCCTCCACTCACTCCTATCGAACAATATACTTTTATTGAGACCTTTGGTAATCATATCTTTTCATATCACCTCCATCCATATTTTCTTCGGTCTCCCTTTCGCCCTTTTGACATTGCCTATATCGAGAGTATCTATTCGTCGAACCGGTGCTTGCATAGGTCTGCGTCGCATATGACCAAACCATCTTAACCGGTTTTCCTGCTTCTTCTCCATAGGTGCTACACCAACTTTTGCACGAATTTCCTCATTTCGCACCTTATCTTTTCTAGTGTTACCACACATCCAACGAAGCATACGCATCTCTGCTATATGTATCTTCTATATATGATACTATTTAAGAGCTCAGTATTCTATACCATATAATAAGACAAGCCGAATAGCGCTCCGATAAAACTTCTCTTTCAATTTTAACGGAAAGTTACGATCACACGAAATCCATGTTGCACTCATCCATTTCAACTAACCAGCTTGGATCCTTAGATTAATATCGCTATCAATCTCCCCATTCTTTTGGATGATAGAACCTAGATATCTAAATTGATCGCTCGGTGATATCTCTTGCCCCTCCAATATTATACCAATATGGTTTCGATTTCTCTGTTTGCTAAATTTACAATGCATATATGTTGTCTTGGACCTACTCAATCTGAACCCCCAAAATTCCAACGTTTACCTTCACAACTCCAATTTGGTATTAACCTCTGATTTTGTCTTATTTACTAAAACAATATCATCAGCGAATAACATACACCAAGGTAGCTCATCTTGGATAGTTCTAATAAAACCATCCATCACGATGATAAATATGAATGGACTTAATACTGATCCTTGATGTAAACTAATTGTAATCGGAAAATCACTCGTTAGGCCGCCGCAAGTTCTGACATTTGCCACTACTCCATCGTACATGTCATTAATTCTTGGTTAGTTATGTTCTTTTAATTTATGCATGAGTAGTATTTTCTACTATATTCATTCTTTACCTAAATTTACGACGTTCTATTAATTATTTTCTTGGTCCGCAAGAATTGGGATCAAATCTACATAGTTCTATTAATTAATACTTGGTTGGTGGTTATTTATTTTCTCTAAAATTTCGGCAAGAAAATATAAATTTTTGCTTTGATTTCATATCATAAAATTTATTATTTAATACCTAACATTTATGCTTTTGTTTTTAACTTATGACGGGAATTGAGAGATTTGATCAATCTAGATGATGCTAAACTAATCAATTCTTGGTTAATTATGTTCTTTTGATTTCTGCATGAATAATATTTTCTACTGTATTTATTCTTTAACAAATTTATCATATATTTCAAGTAACAATATATATATTCAAATTGCAGGTGTGGTTACTTCATGTTGGCGTTGATCATGGATTTGTAGATAAAAGGACATATATGAGTTCATATTGTCTTGGAAACTAATTAGATTAATGTTAACAAAGTTTCATTGTCGTTCAATTTTATTGTAAAGACGCAATATATGAATAACAAAGGCTGTGATATGACAAGTGATAAACTTCACACTTTATATTATTTGCAGCAATTTGATCCTTGATTGCATGTTTTTTTAATGACACTCGATTCTTCATAAATTTATCTTGATTGTGTTGATATATTTTTTATTGTATTGAGAAAATGGTAAATGCTTCTTTACTATTTACTATAGAGTTTGTTTTTAATTTAAGAATTTATCTATTTAAATTTAAGTGGATTGAATTTATGAGCTAAAAGCAAGTACCAAGCAAAATAATAAATAATAATGAAGATTTTTTTGGTAACTTTACTTATGTGACAAAAGAAGGATAGAGAATATATTTCGATATTAACTTGAACTTTGCAAGGTGAAGGTTGAATTCAATAGCAAACAGTTTTTTATTTAAGTCTAATAAAATATATTTTTGCAATGCTGGTTTTTAATAATTTATGTAAAAATGACTTCACATTCACTTGCTTTGGCAAATGACAATTTAAGTATAAAAAATATGAACTATAAAACAAATATCGCTTTATACAAATTATTACATGATGAAGACCAGTAGTCATGTCACTTTTTAACTACACAAATATGGAAACGGTTATTCACAAATGAGACTATAGACCTCTATGGTTTTCCGGAAGTACCGGACATAATATTGAAGTAGATTCTAAAAAAGTTTTCATGGAAGTAGACCTTAATCTTACTTCTAATGTTTGTTTGTATTATTTTTTTTGAAATAGGAAGTAAAAAATGAAGCAACTTTCTAGGTTTCTTTCATAAGAAAAACAAACACAAAAAGTACCTTTTTAATAGCAAGATGTTGTTACTTTGTGGAAGTAATAAAGAGTAGATTAAATAATTAATTCTTTTTCTTGTTCTTTGTGCTTCATGGTTGCTTCCCATCCAAAATAAAAGGAAAAAAAAATTGAAAGTAACCATACCACATAAGATCCATCTCATCACCATGAAATAATTTCCAAACTTTACTTCTGTCAAAACAAGCAACCGAAGTATCGGAAATAAGCTTACTTCCGGTTCTTGCATGTTACTTGCATGCAAACAAACAAGCCCTAAACGTAGAACAACTGAAGAGAAGTGATTATCCCAAAAATGAATCAAGCTAACATTATGACTCTAATTTAAGTTAATAGTTTTCTTTTGTTTGTAACGATACTAATGAATGGTTCTTTTTTTGCTCAATTCCCTTAAACAATTTTTTTGATAATAATATATATCCGATTAATTAAGTTATCAATCTATTTGTGTTTCACTGACAAGACACTTAGAATTTTTACTAAACTTATATATGATTTAGCTTCATTTGCCCGAATGTGTAATTTGTTGTGTAAACTTTTAACTAAAATTCTGATATTATATTATCAGTGTATGTATGCACATATAGATAGATAATTGTTTTATTCCATGCATGCGGCCATGCGACTAAATTCATGAAATCGCCACATCTTCTTTTGCATCATCAAACTTGCTACGTGCGTAGCGCATGCACTCAACTAGTATTTATAAATTTAAAATATTTAGAGTACAAATTTGCCCCACTTGACAGAAGGTTCAAAAGGTTTGCTTTCAACAATACTCAAATATTAACTCCTACTAGATGCAACAGAGTATAAAAAATGGGTCTAAACAAGAACGGGGATGTTCCCATTCACCACAACACGACACATCATCTTTGAAATGATCGCTGGCTGCAAATGATATATTTTTGCTGATGCCACTGTTGACTATAATGTTAGCTTGATATACATTAATATCCCGCAACCAAATAGCTTAAGCTTTTGGGTGAAGTGGTTCTTGACACAGTAACATTTATTACCCCGTTTATTATGCTTTTACAAGCAAGAGGTTCCGCCCGGAGGCCTTTCCACATGGTCCAAAGGGCCACGTGAAGGGTGTGTCGAGTGTTATGTCAGCTTAATAAGCATCGGTAGCCGATGTCCCAACAGCTTAAGTACATCCATACGAATAGACCCTTAGAAATTACGCATCGATGGTAATATAAATCATTCCCATACCCCAGTGCTGGCATCATGCTCACTACGAGACCGAACCACGGAAGGCTTTTCGCGAGTTTCAGCAGCCACCACGTGCAATGACTGAGAGCCGCCACAATTCATTTGCAGCACTGAAATGACAGCTGCATATATATTGATAAAGAATACTTTTAACACCTTAATGAATCTAAACCATCAGAAATCCAAACAATTCGCTATCGATACACATGGGCATACACAGAAGATCGAAAAGGGATTAATTCTCAGTAAAAGCGACAACAAAAATAACAATAAACACCAGTGGTCGCAGTAAAGACGAAATCTTTTGGCAGCCCAATACATTAAAAGCTAACGACTCCATTCAATCTCAAACATACAGTGATAAATTAGAGGAAATCACCGAAAAGAAGAACTAATGCGATGTCGGTATACCTACAGTTCTGCATGCTCACTGTTTGACGAAATGACGCAAAGAAAAAATGAACTAAAAATCACAAGTAGAGAGAGAGAGAGGGAGGGAGGGAGAGAGACCTTTGGAGAGCCTGCAGCTTCTTTTCCGCCCTTGTGAGAGCTCAGTTGAGAGAGGAAATCGCCATTGATTCAAGAGAGTGGAGGCCCTCATCTTTACGGCAAAAAAGGAGTGAGGATAACAATTGTAAGAGCTAGCAGCAGCATAAATATCGAGGAGAAAGCGGGTCTGAGTTGCAGACGGTTTTGGATTTAGGGCCTGTTTATCATTTATATCCGACCCATTTCGACTTAGCTGTTCCTAGATATAGGGACGTGAATCTCTATGAATAATCCGAACAACTTCCGTATTTGATTTTTATCATAAACGGGTGTTACTTTTTATTTCCAAGGAATGTCTGAATTCGTTTTCGCATCTGCCAACTGCCATCGGATACATATCTGGTAATACCCTTAGGGGGCGTTGGTTAAATTGTTAGTTAATTAGAACTCTTAGATAGAACTGGAATTTGTTGGGTAATTAGAACTTGAACCACAACTTCTAATTTTTTGGTGTTAGTCATCGATGGAACTAAAACTGGAACCAATAGATTAAAAGTTCTAATTTTTAGTTCCACAATGTAAAACCTTCTAAATTTAGCCTAATAATTATCACATCTATATAAGTGAACAAACATTATAAAATGTAAGTACGATAAAAGATCTATTTCCCTCCCTTTTCCTCCTCCCCACTCTTTTTGCCCTCCATCCTTCACTCTATTTCTTTCTCCATCCCTCTTCTTCCTCCTGTCTCTCCTCAACCTCCCCTGACCCCCCTTCCGGCATGCTCTCCCTTTTTTGTTCTTCTCTCATTTCAAAACAAGAAAATTAGTCAAGTATTAATTTAATAAAATTATTGGGTTACAAAGATTACTAATTTAATTTATAATATTTTTATTTCTTGTTCTTTTTTTAAAATTTAAGTTATTTATACTAATTAAATATAATTGATATTATTGCTGATATTAATTAAATATAATTGATTGATTTATTATTTAAAAAATGAAAATAGAATTATATATTTTCAAGAGTTCAAATAAAATATTTTTTGATTTATTTTTCAGCTTTTTTGATCAATTATTATCGTGTTGCAGCGACTAAACATGCTATGCTATGAGTATTTTCAGCACGAATGCTATATTGATTTAATTAATAGATCATTCATGTATTTATCATAAAAAAAAATTGCTCTACATTTTGAAGAAAATAATGTACACATATTGTTGCTTTAACTTTAACGGAATATTATTATACAATAATTTTATTTTAAATTATTATTAATAATTATTTCTCAATAGCGTCATTTATATAATTAAATCACAGTTAATTTTACTATACTATTTAAAAGAATTTTTTTTGTCATATATAAACAACATAAGTTCGAATGTCATAAAAGTTATAATATAGTTCAAGTTTTCAGTTCTAGTTCTAATATTATAGTTCCTTAACCCCATTAAAATAGCTTCAGTCCCGTAAAAGTTCTGATAAAATAGTTCTGGTTCCACATACCCTAGTTTTATTTAAAAATTCTAATTGACTAACAAGCCTCCTTAGGGACGAATCAATTAATTATTTTGGATCTATTAATTAATCTGAAACATTGTTTTGATTAAGTTACAACAAAACCTTGGTTTTGTAGAATTGGGGTCTCGTAAAGTTTATGCTTTTAACAACATAGTTTATGAAATCAATGTTTCGCTTAAATTGATTTATTTTTAAGGACAAGAGAGAGAATAAATATAGACAACACGAAACTAAACTATGTGAAACTCTACGCTACCTTTTTTTTAAATGGGGTTTCGAGTTGTTAAAACTTTTTGAAACCGCGGTCAGAAAAACTCTATTATGACTAATCATGTTTCAATTATTAAAGTTTAGTATCGCAACCCCACGAAACAATAGTGAAGAACGAGCTGAGGAAGTCGGAGCTTCGATATGATTTTGAACTAAAGAAATAAACTCGATTTTGAAGATTGTGGGCGGTTTATTTTCTTGGTAAAATTCATTATGATTTCTCTCTTTTCTTCTTCTTTTTGAAATTGGCCCGTAAGCCTAACACCCATGCATCCAGGGACCCACTGATTATGTCTAGTTTCTTCAAAACTATCAAGTATACACATCCCAGTATAATTTTTTTTTTCTTAAATAAATAAAAAAGAATCATAACATACAATCCTTTCTTTCAATTCTAGCAAATAAGAAGCCAAGACATGCATTAAAACACGGAAACATGAATACAATGTTGCAACCCCAAACAAAATACCGACTTTCTAATTACAAACACTAATGAGCCGGAAAGATATACAGAAGATGGCCGCGTATATGAATATAATACTTCAAATCAATATACAAACTGTTCTAAGCTTGACAAGAAATAATTGTTTCAAAAGTTTCAGGAAAGGCCGGAGAAGAAAAGAATCAAATGTGGAATCAGAGCATTCTCCGGTTCGATCTATATACCAAGGCGTGTAATTCCCAAATACAGCAAAGAAAAGAACCTCAGCGGTTCCAAGAAACAGAGTCAATCTCATCCCTCGCTCCCTTGTACAATTTGAGCCTTTTCACACACTGCTGTCGCCGCTCCATCAATGCAGGATCCATGTATGTTGGAGATGCATCAATGCCTCGCACTCAGCGATATATCAGATTTGTTAAAACTTTAAATTATGTCTAAATCGTTAAAGTACCCAATCATTACCACTTACTATGTCGCTAAGTTCAACTAATGATGTACAGATGAGTGTGGAACCACAAGTCTCAAATAGAAACACAAGATATATAATTATATAAACAAAGAAATAATATAAACAGATTAGACATGGTTGGGTAGAAAACAGGATAGTGAGACTTTGCCATGCTTGTCCGTAAAATAATACAGGTATCGAAGATAAGTTCCTATAGCATATTTATCTTTCCCCCTTCTTTTAGATTGGAGCATGCCAGTTGGTTACCTTCAATTATGGCAAGCTCCTTTCTTATCCATAGTTTCCTTGGCCAAGGATTATGACATTATATAACTAACGATTGGCAACCTCTCGATGGTCACCGATAAAAAGAATTCTATCATGAAGATCTGATTCATAGACACACCATTTTGATGGAAAAAAGGGTTTGATGATCATGACGAAGCGTTGATAATGACAACGTAGATGACAAGGATGACGAAGATGTTCGTTTTGTCGACAGGGCATGCAAAGATTGGCTGCACAAAGGAAATCTTTTTATGTTTGCAGATAAACGATTTTTTAGAGACAGATATATCATATCACCTCCAGGTCGCCTGTGTCAAGTGACCAGAAACACATTTTAAAAGATATCAACATGCAAAATTCTTTTCAAAGTAAAATTTCTGTCAATTTAAAAACTAATGGTGTGGCTCTACTGCCAAGGAATTAAGTGTTCCAGTAATATTCACTTACTAAAGCGCCAAAATTGATAAATTAGAACAAGTTTTATTTATCAAAGATGTGATACTTGGAATTCGAGACCTGATAACATTCTCCAGTTGCTGAACATTGGCAAGCATTAGACTAATGGCACTTCCAATATCCAAACTATAATAATTTAACGAGATAGTGTAGGCATTATGCATTACCTTTGAAAGAAGTTTAGCAAGATATTCAGAACCCATTTTGCTTGATAAATGTGAATAATCTGGACTAGATTCAAAATACTCCCTCTCCCTTCTCCTGGCCACAATCATGTCAACATTCTCGTTTATATCTGCTTGTGAACGGTTTACAACTCCAACCCAAGGATGCTGTAATCGATAAGACTTTCCTTCGAGAACCTTGAAAAGTACACACCATAAACGAATTAACAACTTTCAAATTAATATAGGTAGACAAAGATAAGCACCGACACAAAAGAAAACATCGAGGACAAATAAAAGAAGTGGCTAATCATCCTAGTTCTTTGTATTTTCACATCTAAGAGCATTTGTTTCCTTGTCCATGAGGCCTAACTTTGTCAAAACGCCGAATGTCCTTTCACCTAATAACAATTTAAATATACTTCAGCATACAGGATGAATAAATTTAACAAAATTGTGGACCATATCAATGTTCTTAAATTTAAGCATCATTACGCTTTTTTAAAACATAACATTTTACAAGAAATGGTATGATTAACATCAAAAGCTGCAGCAGGACCATCCTGGTAGCAACGTTGATGTTATTGTAACTGCTACAGTAAAATACTATATTGTGGACGTCATGAATAACAAACCCCCCATACCCCAGTTAGATTGTATTGCAAATTTACCTGTTGGATCAACTTCCCTAGCAAGCTTTATCGCATCAGAAGTTGCAATATCTTGATTGGCTGGGGATATTGCCAGCATAATGCAATTAGGCTGCAACAACAAATAATATATAAATGAATATAAATGAATCACGACAAGTACAATCGAGAACTGGCAAAGTGACCAGTAATGCCGGAAAAACAAGGTAATGAGAAGCCCAAGATAAATTTAGTATTTATGGAATATGCAAGTGTTCATAGTGAAATCAAGGCCTTTTCAGAGAGTTGAATGAATCGTTATGACATGTGCAATATGCAGAATTGTATATATAAATATCAAAATGAAAACCCTCTCATAACCACAATAATACCTTTTCCACATATGATCGAACCATATTATCAATATCCTCCACAATACTAACTGGCTGCCCCTCTGAAAAAGATAAAATCCATATTCATATTAAGGAACTAAGAGATGAAGCTTTCTATTATGGCAGACGGAAGAAATATAAAGAAAGTAGTAATTATGAGTGTACCTACTGCACGAATAATGTGTCCACATCTTAGATTTTAAAGATGGAGATAATGAATGTCAATCGTTGGAAAAAATAATGAAGGGTGTATTATTTCGAGGCATAGGAGGAATTCCCACCTATGGCCTCTTTCCTCAATTATTCTCATATGTATTTAGATATACAAAGTTTCCCTAGGTAAAAGGTTACACCCAAAAACTGGGCTGCTCAAGCTCCCAGTTGGGCGTTATATTTTGGAGGCATAAGTTTGCTATACTCAGAGTTCGGCATTGTATTTTGGAGTCAAAAATTTCTTGTACACATAATTCGATATAACCCTACAGTTCCCAAAACATTATGGGATAAATTTTTATTATAACACCATTTGAAAATAGATTAAAGCAAAAGGATTCATATACCGACCAAACACCGTAGCACTAGCATCTAGTACAAACCCAATCTGAGTCTGAATAGGCTTGATTCCATATATAGTTATATTTCTGTTGGCTTGGACCCATCAGTATAACGAAATGGTATAAAATTTGGACCCAACTGAAGCCTACGTTTAGCCTATTAGATAGAGATAATATTGGTTATTCAATAAAAAAAATACACGCAACACAGAAGATATATGAAATAGTCACGGTACTCAATCAACCAATGAATCTAGCATAGAAATAAGTCAATAACTAAACGAAGCTCATTCCTTAATTCGGTACTGCATTTCCATTTATTTTTTATTTTAATTAAACCTGAGTTACTCTAATACCATGTTAAGTTTCTCTTGCACTATACCAAAACTCCGAAGTTATGGTGAGGACTGAGGGAATATATTTTATATTCTAACACTGTCAAACTTATAATTTCAGATTTTTTAGAGGAATAATCTTGAAATTTAACATAATTTGCAGCGGGCCCAAGCATTAAATTTTAATTAGGATACAAATCGGACCTTAATATCAAGGAACAATTCTTAAAGAGCTTAATAAAACTTTATCCTTGTAGTCAAATGCCAAAAATAAAAACTATTAGGGAAAAATTAATCAAAATTTTGTACCAGAGTTTGTGAATTTCCTCCTCGGCAAGTGCAGGAACTCGGCATAATCGTCCCCTCCTTCCTCTGTCTAGTGCAACTGCAGCACCAACGGCCTCCTCGTCACAATCCCTTCACAACAACAAAATCAACAATCCATTAAGCAAAGATGAAAAAGCACTCAAATAAAACAACGATTGATGCCATCAAGAAACCTCACCGGAGCCACGTGGCAGGAAATCTCGCCCCACGATGCTCTCTAGCACCGACGACTTCCCCGAGCTCTGCACAAAAGCGAGGGTTTAAGCTCCAGAGAGAGAAAGCGAGGCTTCAGATAGAGAAAGCGAAGCATATACCTGTCCTCCGACGACGGCGATGGAGGGAAGCGATTCCCAGAGGGTAGGAAGGGCGCCGCCGCCGCCTTCACCGCCGTCGTAGTCGCCGAGGACGGTGCAGGCCTGCTGGATCCTGTTCATGAGCACGATCACGCTCTCCATCGTCGACATCTTCGATCAGAAAATTTCGAAACCCTAACCGTAGGAATTTCGTTGTTGGGAGAACAAATGAGAAATGAAAAGGTCGAAGAATTTAGAGAGGTGAGAGAGAGAGAGAGAGGAACCAACGAGTCTTCTGATTTTCAACTGCCCGCGCTCGTCAGAAGGGGCAATTTTGTAAATTTACTTGCACGAATCGTAAAGTACAGGTGTGTAGGGCGGTGGGGTCGGGTGAACGAAATTTTTTGGGTAAAATATTGAAAAAACCCCGGCCCAGAAGTGCGTGCTTACTCGACCGAGTAAAGAGAGACTGTTCTAAAAAGAGCCCTAGATATGTATTTTCCAATTACGAAGAAGAGGCCTGTTTTTAAAAATCTGACTAAAAACCCCTTGGCCCAATACCAAGTAAAGCCCGTGTATTATAATTTTGTGGATAGAGGAAAATACCCTCCATTCATTCACAGTTCAAAATTTCTCTTTCTCTTTCTAGCTCAACTCAATTCGCCTCTCATCGTCGTCGTCGTCGCAGGCTTCGCCGTCGTCGTTCCCGCCTTCACCATTGTCGTCGTCGTCATCACAACCTCGCCTCCCCAAGTCGACACAACACCCCCTCCGAAAACATCTTGTCGTCAAAAATCCTAACCCCAAAGCCCATCGAAAACCTAACTCTGAGTTCGTCATCGATTATCCTCTTCACCGGACCTTCGTAGATTATATCATCTTTTAACTTTTAATTTATTCTGAAGGCTGAAGCAAGCCTGTTTTTTCCAAAGACAATCATCTTTGTTATCTTTAATTTCATAGTTCCATGCTTAATTTAACTTTGGGTTGATGTTATTTTTTCTATATTCCTTCCCTTTAGGTTAGGTTAGGGAAATTTGGGGGAAAACGATTGATCTAAAATCTTATGGGTTTATTATGGGTTTATGATTTGTTTCCAAAGTTCTTGTTATAGACTTTTCTTAATTTTTCTTTCTTTCTTTTTTCTTTCTTTTTGGATAGCGACCGTCATTTAAGATCATTTTGCGATTAAGAGATTTGATACTAATGTCGTTCATAAACTATATCAATGATGATTGATTTATATTCAATTGGTCGTTTAATATTGTTTTGGTTGACTTTTTACTTCTGACGAAAATGGAAATAGAGTTGTCTTTTTATTTCTTGAGGAAGATGTATAGAGACTCGGACAGACCAAACTTTTAATTAAAAACAATGTTAAAATAGTACGCTATGTTAATATTTTGTATAATGCAACGCTGCTCGATTTTTTGAAATCTAGTGCTACAGAATAGCTTATGCTCTTCTAACAAATAACGTAGCCAACGTTATTTATTGATAAGGTTTTGAATTGAGGTTTTTCTTATTTGATCTTGTTTGGATACCGATACGTATAGTAATCTATGTGTTAAGTACAAGACTTGCAAAATCCTAATTATTCATAACCCAAAGATTAAAATTACTAATTACATTCGGCGATTTTTACTTCCCTTTTCTTTTTAAGAGTAGCTATGATATCTTATTCTTCTCAACGACTTCAATATTAAATTCTAAACTATATGAAGCGACAAAGTCTTGTTGAAGACTTGAAATATCGAACTCTTGATTTGAATGCATATTTTATGTGCGTCTCGGTATCACGAAATCTTGAACTCCAGATTTTTTTCCTTTATTCGAAAATGTTCTCCTCTTTAATTTTTCTCTTCTTCGATTTTCGTAATTTAATTTTTGCCATATGTTTATTTGTCTTTAGAATTACATGACGATTTGATCATTAAGATGTTGGAGATTTATATAAAATATATATAAATTAAGGTCAATTATTAGAAGTGTTGTTTTAACATTTCTGATTGTTAAGGATTATAACAATATACGTTTGTTAATGGTGTTTTTTAACAGTTTTGATTGTGGCGTGTTCGACTACTTATTCATGCAGGTATTAATTGAGGGTCGGGAGATAGTGGATGCATTGGAAGGAAAAAGTTCTAAGCAGTGGCGGCCGATACTTACGGCAAAAATTCTATTGGTGGACAAGAAAGAAATGGTTTGATATTGTTTTAGTTTTTTTTACCGAAGTTTGAACTCTTTGTTATTCGTACATGTAATCATCTATTTGTATCTGGCCGATATTCACTGATATTGTTACCTGTTTTATTGATGATAACAAATTGGTTAAATGTTACTGGTTTTACTTCGCCGATATTGGCCGATGAAGAGTATTATGTAATGAATGTAAAAAATTATTGACGTATTTAATTTAATATTATTGATATTGGTCGATATTGTGAATGATATTTTTGTTGATATTATCGGTTTTATAAAGCCGATGTTAGCTGATACTGTGTCATGAATGATATTTTTGTTGATATTATCAGTTTTATATAACTGATGTTAGTCGATACTGTGTTATGAATGATATTTTTGTTGATATTACTGGTTTTATATAACCGATATTGATGCATTTTTGTTGATGTCAAAAATTGTTGATATATTTTTGATGATATTAAAAGGTTACAGACAACTGCTTAGAACTTACAGACAAATGGTTAGAAGTCACATGCAAGTGTTCAGAAGTTACTGTAGGGTTCCTATGAACGACGGCAAGGTTTCGGGAGGCATCGTCCATACCATTTAAAATTTTTTGTCGTTTTAAAGAACCCTAAACTAGAATCAATAACTAGAGAATCATATGAAACACAAAATAAACTACTTTACATCTAAGTATTTGCGGAATACAACCTTTGTAGACCGGTCCTTCGCTTCTAAAGCTCCGAGTTGAAGTCCCTTCGCTGCGATCCAAGTCTCGGACTCTTGCATGGCTTCTCAAGGTGAAAAGAACGATCTTGCTTGAAGTCTTCGAGACCGAATATGATCTACGTTGAGGAGACATTAACTCAAGCTACTACTTCACTAATTGAGATATTAGTGAAGGTAACACCCTGTACTAAAATGCTAATCTAGTAAAGAATGATGAAGTAGGAAGTGGGCTCACTTTTGTTTTATTTTTCTCATAATATTTTCTCTCTTTTGAAAACCCTAGCAAGCTTTTGCTCAAGCAAGAAAAAGATGAGCTCAAGAGATGAGAATGAACTAATTAAATGAGAGAAAGAACTATGGGTGAGTTCGTATCATATACTAACTCATGTAGAGACATAACCATAGGTTAATTATAATGGTCAGGTTAATAAATATTTTAAGTAAAACAAAACTAGTGGACTTAGTCAAAGCATCCACAAGCTTCTCAAAGTTTGATGCATGTGGCTAATTATCCATTAATTTAGAATTACTTTAAATATTAAAACCTTACATTATAATTAGTATGGTGTAAGTCTCATACACCCATATAGTGTGTATCAACAACCATGATACAAAATAAAATACAATTAATATATATCACATATATATTAAGTGTGCACATATGAGAATAATAAATGCTTAAGTGAGCTAATATTAGTTAATGTAAATTAGTATATCAAATATACAATTATACACTAAATTATCAAATCAACACTTGATTTAATAATCCGGCTATATCACATATAACCGACTGATATTAAATATACCAACTTATCGAATCAACACTTGATTCGATAACTCGACTATATCACATATATCCATCCGATACAAATATCGCGAGAATAGAATACGGTATCACATACTCGCATTATTCTCGGTCCCGCACATATCACATATGTGCTCCTACCTCATTTTGCCTGAGCCAGTAAAACCTCTATGTAGGACTCTAAACACTCGTCAATACGCTGGCAGTAGGTGATAATCACATCAAGCACCCACAAGCCTTCAGCGGTACTAGCTGGACGTAACGGCTACCCGGGTATTGAACGATCAGAAGATCAGCAAGCAAGCCCGCTCTAACTCCTGTAAAAACCTGACAGTAACACTACCGTACAGTCCGGTCTCCTCGTCTGATATGTCGCATATCAAGTGTAGGGGTGTTAAACGTCAGACCCCAATAACTCGATAAGTCATGCCGATGTGAGGCTCATAACGGGTCGAGAAACTACTAATAACACTTACCAGTAAATCTCTGAAACAGTCCTGGCCAGGGACTTTCCTGTTATGGCCAATCGAGCACAGCGCAACATCAACCCCCAATACCGGGAGAGACGAATCCCCTCCTATCGCTCATTGCCTCAATGTGACTTGGGACTGTACCCAAAAGCCACCGTTTTGCACATCCTCTTGAACGTGGTAAGGTGGAAATCAAAGCACAGTGGGAATCACACAAGATTTTATGACGATCTCGGGTCGACAGACTAACCTGTACCAGTGTCACCAGAGAACTAGCATCTGACGTGAGGTATAATACTATCTGGGAGTTCTCGGCAAGTCCGTCCAGTGTACTCAATCTCAACTGAGCACCCGTATACCATCTCTGATGTCAAACACCAAAGGATATGGGATCATCCGTTGCCCATCTACATGGGTCGAGAAGCTATACGCTAGTCTACTCTGGTATATCGATACCCCGTCTCGATACACCCACGACTAGGGACATTAAAGAATGAACTTATGGACTACCATGGCCCCACTAGTATGATCTGCATCATAATCCTGGTAGTCAAGTACACATCCTAAGGGCTTTACCAACATGTAACAGAGAGACAATCAGTATACATGTTAAGATAAAGAGTAACCAGATAGCATACTATCATGTCGAGCAAGTATGTCCTCCCTATATATGTCCAAGCATTCACTACAATATACATCTCATGCACAGTAATGGCCTCTAGGGCATACATATAACTAACAATCTCCCACTTGCACTAGGGCCATCATATAGCAGTGGTTGTAGTATCTCATACTCAACCATCCCATAAAAGTCTCTCTCTGGAAAAAGGCTTTTATGAGTGGATCCGTCGTGTTGTCCTCTGAGTCTACTCTCCTAACCCCGATCTCCCTGGAGATCAACCATCTCCATGATCAGGTGATACTGCCTTAGAATATGTCTGGGTCACTGATGGGACGGGGGTTCGTAGGCCTAAGCCACAACTCCATTGTCACACAATGGTAGGAACGAAGTTCATCTCATGAACTAATATACACCCAGACTGCCTCTTTGGTAGCATCTTAGGTAGCGATGTATCCAGCCTTTATCGTCTAATTTGCCACGGTATCTAGCTTGGAACTCTTCCAACATACCGTCCCTCCACTGAGGGTAAAGACAATGCATGTGACTGACATTCAGTCGACCTTACCACCGTAGAAGCTATCCAGTGATTCTCCTCAGGATCGATTGATACCATCTCACTACACCTAGTGAGAATCCTAACATCCACTTAGATCTATCTCATAGATCCAAAACCCACGATTTAGGTGATATCACCTTGATCCTATATGGAGAATCCTTGTGATAAGAGGAGATTGACCGAGCGTAGCATAGGAAACACCTTCCCTATCAAGAGTATGTCATCCACGTACAATACAAGGAAGACCACCTTACTCTCAACAACCTTTTTGTATATACAAGATTCATCTACCATTTTGATGAAATCAAATGCTATGACTACCACATCAAAACAGATGTTCCAACTCCGCGATGCCTGCTTTAACCCGTAAAGCAACTCGCATACATTTCCGCTGCTCCCACTATCTACGAAGCCCTCTGGTTGTGTACTTATAGACGCTCTCTTCTAAATCAATATTTAGAAAAGCAGTCATGACACCCAACTACCAGATATCATAGTCATGGTATGTAGCAATGGCAAGTAGGATCCGGATGGACTTAAGCATATCTTCTGGAAAAAAGGTTTCATCATTATCCACACCTGGTCGATGACGAGAACCTTATACAACTAGTCTAGCTTTTGAAAGTCTCAACTTTTCCATGTATACCAAGTAATCTTCTCAAGATATACTTCCTCCTGATGGGGATTTAACCCTTCAGATATAGCAATCAAAGTCCATACTTGGTTGGTGTATATGGATTCCATCTCAGATCGCTTAGCATCCAGCCATTCTTACAGAGTCCCCACTCTTGATGGCCTGCTCGAAACTAGTTGGGTCATCATCACATGATGCAATCCTCGCTCCCACCGTCATTGAGAAAATCGAAGTATCTCTCAGGCGGATGAGGAACCCTACCAGATCGGCAGAGAAGCTGAGGTTCGTCGGGAGCTATTGAATCCTCCAGTTCTACCAAATCGTCAGCTGTAGTTTGTATAGCTGGAACTCCTTCCAGTTCTACCTCATGACCACAAATTTCTTTCCAAAATAAATTTCTTTTCTAAAAAGGCGGCATGCCGAGAAATAAAACACCTTTTGTTTCTCGGTGCGGTAGAAGATATTCCCTTGCAAATGCTTAGGATATCCAACAAACTTCCACAGAACTGACCTTGCCTCGAGCTTGTCCGGGTTTTTCTTTTAGACATAGGCCGGACAACCCCAAATCTTAACATCCTTAAGACATGGGCTCTTCCCATATTATATCTCATATGGTGTGGTAGGCTCTTGATTTGGTTGGAACCCTATTCAATAGGTACGCAGCTTCTCAAGTGCATAACCCCCAAAAGGAAATAGGTAACTCAGTAGTACTCATCATAGAGCACACCATATCACATAGGGTGTGATTTCTCCACCCCGACACACCGACGTGCTGTGGTGTATACGGAGGAGTAATGCCGAGAGAGAATCTCATTCTTCTTTAGAATAGTCTAGGAACTCCATGCTCAAGTATTCTCCTCCCTGATCACATCAAAGGATATAATACTTATACCCGTTTTTGGTTCTTTACTTCGGACTTATATTCTTTGAATTTCTCAAAAGCTTCAGACTTGTGTTTCAACAGGAACATATGTCCGAATCTTGAGAGATCGTCAGTGAATGTAATGAAGTACAAAGAATCGGTCCTGGCAAGTGTAGACAGGGGACTTACATACATCAAAATGTATCAATCCCAAGAGTTCATTAACTCTTTCTCTGTTTCCAGTAAACAGGGCTATGGTCATTTTATCTTTGTGACATGACTGGCAAGTTTCACAAGATGTAAATTCAAACTGATTTAAATATGCATCTTAATGTAACTTAGCTAGTTGGGTTGCATTGATATGACCTAGTCTACAATGCTGGATCTCCTATGGAAAGAAAGTCAGTCAGCGGGTGAAACAATCCGAGACCTCAAGAAGGATTCGTTCATTTCTGAACTCTTCCTCTTGTGTGTGTTCTATACGTTGAGAACTGTAGTTTGATTTAGAACGTATATGATTTTAGATAACGTGCCTGAACCGATCAACTCTTGATATAGGATATGTTCAAAACACTATCCAATAATACAAAATTATATCCTTCTTTGCTAAATAAAGATACTGATATGATGTTGTATATTAGGTTCAGTATCTAATAATATTCATTCAGAATCAATGTATCGGGTAATACAGGGTGATAACTGCCAACATCTTGGCTGCAACAATTGCACCATTTCCACCTCTTGAAACTTTATCACCCGTTCTCAGTTCTCTACGTATCTGCAGCCCATGTAACAGATTACATATATGGGATCCTGATCTGGTATCACATACCCAGGACGTAGAGGATACTGAAAAAAAATTCTCGGTAATGAACATACCCGAAGAAGATGCATCAACATGCATTTTCTTCGTTTGGGCGGCACGGGAATCCTGATAATCCCCATTTCCTGCTCGGTCTTATAACAATTATAAGTTGGAGCGGGACTAACGTTCTCCAGCACAGTATAACAAGCGGGTTCGGTCAATACATCCATATTATTATCTTGATTAAGACGTAACATGGTCGCTACCTGGAGAGAGAGAGAAGAAAAACACTTTAGCATATGCTCTTGCAAGATCAGATTGGTTATTATTTTATCTAATCAGGATGGCTCCCACTGTTTTTATCAAATCTTCCTTCAAACCCTAAAAGGAAAGACTAGCCGGGATTAATTACACCCTATAATTTCACCAATCTTTCAGCCAGGCCAGTGCCGGTACTTTGAGGGAGGTTCCCCGTGTTTTCGCACGGACCTAATTAAAATAAAGCTCGTTTTCCCAGAGGCATAACCCCGTTGACACCTTTCTAGTACCTACTTGATCGACTAATTGTCCTGTATAAAACTCTCCCAGGAGTAACTCTTACTCGCAGTGGGTATCGGGATCCAACTATCTCATAGAAGGTATGCAATCTCATTGCAAATTTCAACACTTGAAATTCCCGATAATATTTTGCCCCTAGCATGCTATGACCTTGACGCAAGCCAAACAACCCATAGTCCGCTAGTCAAGTTCAACCCGTCATTTCCTGATTGAATTAAACCCACCCGCACGACCTTTGACGCAGGCCAAACAACGCCGTACGAATACCCTAATCCAATCGCATCTCATGCTACAGATAAGCACCAATTCAGCTACCGTACACTATGCCTTGACGCAGGCCAAACTACCGTAGCACGAATACTAAAATAGCACTTATCTGAAATGACGGGGGGCTACGACAGGTTTTTCAGAAAACCTTTTACGTAATGAACTTGATATCGTTGTAGAATCGAGTGAATTTGAAAAGGAGTGTTTTTGAGGCTTTTACTAGTTTTGCTAAAGAGGTCATTCCCGGTGAAGGGATCTCGGCTCTTTCCTCATCGAATAAGGTGCGGGATATATCACATATATCACTATGCAAAGCAAGAAACTCTAAAAGCAATCAAAAGACAAACTGAGTGTTGTAGCATCTGCCAGTTATTGCTAAAGAAGTCACTCCCGGTGAAGGGATCTCGGCTCTTTCCCATCGAATAAGGTGCGGGATATATCACATATATCACTATGCAAAGCAAGAAACTGTAGCTACCCTTTTTGAAAATTTGATTCTACAATATCTTTTAGATTTCTTTTTCTTTCATTAATCATATTAATGAAGTCCCATCATTTAAGCTTCTTAAGCATCACAGAAAATGAAACGAAAATACAACGTACGTTTATGCCATCCACATTCGCCACAGTGTCCCGTTATGCACCGTTAGGTTACTTAACTAACGGCATACCGGGACGGGACTAGCGCGGGTGCAAAACATAAGCAACGTCTACTATATATCTCATATATAATGTATATCCATTCGTCTCAGAATCCACAGTGATCAAATCACAGAGCAGCAGAAGAAACATATGAAATATTGGATATATTAGGAGGTCCGTTTTTTATTTTGAGCCTGTATAAAACACGGATTTCACGGTCGCGATGAATAGCCAAACACACATCTCGAGACCCCTACGAGAGCGGCAAGCAACCCTACCAATTCTAGAGTTAGGAGACTCGGACTCGACTCCTCGAGTTGGTTTCCCACTGGACTCTAGAACCCGGTTACTTGTGCTCCCTTCCTTGGGTCTATCCTAATGCGGAAAACTAAATAATATATAACAATGGTGATATCATCCTCAACCCGGAAGTGTCCTAATAAAAGAATATTACATACATTGAATTTTACATGAATGAAAATAAAAACTCTCATCTCACATAAAAAAAACCCCGGCTATTCAAACATGACGATCCAATATAACATATACAGCAACACATAATATCACATGTTATCAACGTAAGTAAATATGCGTATCCCAATTGTCGTTGACATATAGCAACGAAACCGGCGATACACCACATATTACACTTACGGTCGCAGAAAAAACTAGAGAATGTTAAACATTCCGATCGAATCAACAAACACTCACAATTACCCAAAAAAGCTCAACGCTTGAGCGTAATTTAAAATTATTCAGCACATGCCACAGTACCAATGAACCAGCCGTATAAGGGTCAACCATGGCCTCACATGTGGCACCGCTGAACCACCATAAAGCCGAGGGTTTAGTGGCGGTTCTAACGGTCACATAATCGAGTTAAGGTTTTGTTCTTCTAGAGGGTCCATCGCATAACTTGCATGATGTTTGAATGTTTTTTAACTACGGAAAAAATCCAACACTTGGAAAATTTTCCGGCAAGGGTTAAAGCGGGTATTTGATATCCAATCGAACTTTCTAATACCGTCTAAAGTAACCCGAAAACAGTTAGAATTACGACTACGAAATACTCCGAGTTGCTTTTGCAGTAAGTTAATCATCACATGAAAAAGTAGCAAAATCAAACAACACCTGAAACACTAAAACCCAGAGATCAGAACACAAAAAAAATTTGGACCCAGAATTTCCCATGGGGGCCGCCCTGCTCGGATTTAGGGGGTTAGGGCTCGGCCAAAAACTGGCCAGTGGTCTCCAAATTTCTTCTGTGTTCTTATATAGTCCCATAAAGCATTTTGCACTTATTTGAAAAATTTTAGAGCTAATATAAAAATCGACAGAAACTGTGGTTTGGTGTTGCAAGTTTCGGAGTAGTTTCGTTTTCGTAATCCTACACAATCCGTCTAATTCTCTAGCTAGGCTCTGATACCACTGTAGGGTTCCTATGAACGACAGCAAGGTTTCGGGAGGCATCGTTCATACTATTTTAAAAATTTTGTCATTTTAAAGAACCCTAAACTAGAATCGATAACTAGAGAATCATACGAAACACAAAGTAAACTACTTTACATCTAAGTGTTTGCGGAATACAACCTTTGTAGACCGGTCCTTCGCTTCTAAAGCTCCGAGTTGAAGTCCCTTCGCTGAGATCCAAGTCCCGGACTCTTACATGGCTTCTCAAGGTGAAAAGAACGATCTTGCTTGAAGTCTTCAAGGCCGAAAATGATCTACGTCGAGGAGACACTAACTCAAGCTACTACTTCACTAATTGACATATTAGTGAAGGTAACACCCTATACTAAAATGCTAATCTAGTAGTGGATGATGAAGTAGGAAGTGGGCTACTTTTGTTTTATTTTTCTCACAATATTTTCTCTCTTTTGAAAGCCCTAGCAAGCTTTTGCTCAAGCAAGAAGAAGATGAGCTCAAGAGATGAGAATGAACTAATTAAATGAGAGAAAGAACCATGGGTGAGTTTGTATCATATACTAACTCATGTAGAGACATAACCATAGGTTAATTATAATGGTTAGGTTAATAAATATCTTAAGTAAAACAAAACTAGTGGACTTAGTCAAAGCATCCACAAGCTTCTCAAAGCTTCATGCATGTGGCTAATTATCCACTAATTTGGAATTACTTTAAATATTAAAACCTTACATTATAATTAGTATGGTGTAAGTCTCATACACCCATGTAGTGTGTATCAACAACCATGATACAAAATAAAACACAATTAATATATATCACATATATATTAAGTGTGCACATGTGAGAATAATAAATGCTTAAGTGAGCTAATATTAGTTAATATAATTAGTATATCAAATATACAATTATACACTAAATTATCAGATCAACACTTGATTTAATAATCCAGCTATATAACATATAACCGACTAATATTAAATGTACCAACTTATCGAATCAACACTTGATTCGATAACCCGGCTATATCACATATATCTGTCCGATACAAATATCGCGAGAATAGAATACGGTATCACATACTCGCATTATTCTCGGTCCCGCACATATCACATATGTGCTCCTACTTCATTTTGCCTGAGCCAGTAAAACCTCTATGTAGGACTCTAAAGTCTCGTCAATACGCCGGTAGTAGGTGATGATCACATCAAGCACCCACAAGCCGTCAGTGGTACTAGCTGAACGTAACGGCTACCCGGTTATTGAATGATCAGAAGATCAGCAAGCAAGCCCGCTCTAACTCCTGCAAAAGCCTGACAGTAATACTACCGTACAGTCCGGTCTCCTCGTCTGATAAGTCGTATATCAAGTCTAAGGGTGGTAAACGTCAGACCGTAATAACTCGATAAGTCGTGCCGATGTGAGGCTCATAACGGGTCGAGAAACTACTGGTAACACTTACCAGTAAATCTCTGAAACAGCCCTGGCCAGGGACTTTCCTGTTATGGCCAATCGAGCACAGCGCAACATCAACCCCCAATACCGGGAGAGTCGAATCCCCTCCTATCGCTCATTTCCTCTATGTGACTCGGGACTGTACCCAAAAACCACCGTTTTGCACGTCCTCTTGAACGCGGTAAGGTGGAAATCAAAGCACAGTGGGAATCACACAAGACTCTATGACGATCTCGGGTCGACAGACTAACCTGTACCAGTGTCACTAGAGAACTGCCATCTGACGAGAGGTATAATACCATCTGGGAGTTCTCGGCGAGTCCGTCCAGTGTACTCAGTCTCCACTAAGCACCCGTTTACCATCTCTGATGTCAAACACCAATGGATATGGGATCATCCATCGCCCATCTATATGGGTCGAGAAGCTATACGCTAATCTACTCTGGTATATCGATGCCCCGTCTCGATATACCCACGACTAGGGACATTAAAGGATGAACTTATGGACTACCATTACCCTACTAGTATGATCTGCATAATAATCCTGGTACTCAAGTACACATCCTAAGGGCTTTACCAACATGTAACAGAGAGACAATCAGTATACATGTTAAGATAAAGAGTAACCAGATAGCATACTATCATGTCGAGCAAGAATGTCCTCCCTATATATGTCCAAGCATCCACTACAATATACATCTCATGTACAGTAATGGCCTCTATGGCATACATATAACTAACAGTTACATGCAGCTTATTAGAAGTTACATGCAGCTTATTAGAAGTTACATGCAACTGCTTATAAATTACAGACAACTACAAATTCTTTTTATAAAACAGTTTCTAAATTTCATTCAGATTCATACTTAACCAAGAGCAAAATTTACAGCATAATTATAACAAATATCATAATGTTTTAGTACAAAAGGTATACTATACTTGACGGTGGATATATAAATATAAAACAAAATACCAAACAACCAACATGTAGATATTTTATACTTAATCTATCAATGATAATTACGTTCCTGGGATTGGTTTTCACGCACTTGCTTTGATACCACCTCAAAGAGTCATAAGAATGCCGATAATTGCCGGAGAGGGTCTCTTGTGCCAATTTCCTTGTATACCACGCAACATCGTATGAAATCTTGACCCCGAACCTTTGATGGCAGTCTTTCTTAGCCTCGCTAGCTCGATAGATGGGTCTGACCTCTAAACATCTATAAGAATGTCGGCTACCAATTTCTTAGTATCCCGGGGATGTCCGTCATTTGAAATTCCTCCTGAACATATGTGTCGGATAGTATCTCTTTATAGCCCATAAAGAATTGCTCATACATGAAAAACATGCAAACATTATTGTAACTTAACAGTTAAAACAATAAACAATTTGAAAAAATGATAATGACACTTTTATATTACTAACGTGTATGTTAACTCTATACTTCCGAGTACATGACGATGCATGCAATCTCTATTGGCATCCTTTATCCTTTTGTGAACATTTCACTGTTATTCTCGAGCCATCATTCTTAACGTAGTCGAAGTTGAATTGTTTCACAATAACAAATCGGTAAAGAGACATCCTAACTTCGTATGGACCCTTGAATATTTAAGCTGTGCCCTCTATTGCATCATGCCACGCAACGGGATATTGTTCCTTTTATTTGATCATCTTGTCTCACCAGTGGTAAGCTTGACTCCAAATCCTGTACTCGGTCATACGCTAGTACTAGAGCAGAAGACGATGATGCGTGTTGACTGTTACATACATAACTCTTATGTTAACATATTATTACTTGCATCTATGTAACAACTTACTAAATATTACAGTCAACTCTTCTTAGATATTAAGGTACGTGATAACTTAGATGTTACATGAAACTTTCCTAGATGTTGTTGGATATAGTGCCGTTAAGGCAATTATTGTAATTGTAGATAGGCGATTATGATAATTGAAGGAGGACCTATACAGGTAGAACTATCTTACTCGAGATGATAGTATACTATTTGATTTGTTATTATCATTATGTATATACATTTTACTTGCTATTACGTGTCACTAATATATAATGATAAAGCCCGTAGGATTCTTGCTTGATTACTATCATTATTATGGCGATTATATACATGGGAGCTGGGTAGTTCATAAACACATCCTTAAATGTCCCTAGTTGAAGGAGTATTGAGACTGAACATCGATATTCCGAAGTAGACCAATGTATACATTTCTAGATCCCGACGATGGGCAGTGGCCGGTCTCACAAGCCATTGGTATTTTGGCACCTAAGATAGTATACATGCGCTCACTGGAGGTGAGTACACCGGACGGACTCGCCGAGAACTTCTAGATGGTATTATACATATCGTCAGATAGCAGTTCTCAGGTGACATGAGTACATGGTAGTCTTCTGACATGAGATCGTCATTTGTCTCGTGTGAGTTCCTACTGTACTTTGATTACTACCCTATCATGGCTCAAAGGAGTCGTGCAAACAGGTTTTAGTTGGGTACAGTCCCGAGCCACATGGAGGCAGTGAGTGATCGTTAGGGATTCTTCTCTCCTGGTATAGGTAGTCGATGTCACGCTGTATTCGGTTGGTTATCACCATAAATTCTTGGCCAAGGTGGATGAGATTTACTGATGGGAGATCAATAGTTTCTCGATGGGTGATGAACTTGACACCGACATGACTTATCTGGTTATTAAGGGTCTGACGTTTTTCCACCCTTTAGATCAGGTATGCGATACTCTCAGACAAAGAGACCGGACTGTACGGTAGATTGTCACTTATAGGCTCAGTAGGCATACAAACGAGCTTGCTTGTCGACCTTCCTTTTGACAAATACCTGGACAGCCGTTACGTATAGCTAGTGCTGCTGACATGCTTGTGATTATGGATTTATCTAATAACTCACCGCCAGCGTATTGTCGAGTCTTTAGAGTCCCACACCGAGGGTTTTTCCGGTTCAGGCGAAATGATATAGAGGGCGTATGTTGATACGTGCAAGGGTCCGACTAAATACGTGTACCAGCTACATAGACTTTAATCGGATGGTTGATAATACCAGTCCTCTTAGGTTAAAAAAGCCAGATTATTAAATCAAGTGATGATTTAATAAATTACATATATATATATATACATATATATATACATATTTTAGTATTATATTCATTATATTTTTATATATCTTTGGTATTCATATTTGGATACAAATACAAGTATGTATATACTGAGTTGTATTCTTTTATTCATAAAAGAATACTTCTAGAAGGAGGACACCTCATTTATAGTTTTTTCCATTTATAGAAATTAGAAATGAGGTGGAGGGGTAAGGTGGATGAGAGGTATGGGCTAAATGAATTATTAATTCATTTGCCTTTATTATTCAAGTATGGCTAGAATTGTTTATTGGAAACTCTTTTTATCAAAACAATTCTAATTATGGATCATTATCTACACTATCTCTTATTCACACATTTGGTTTCTCTCTCCTCTCTTCTTCTCTTTCCCTTAGCCCTTTCATGAGTTGAGAATCAAAGAGATTAAGAAATACAATTAGATCATGACACTCTCTACATATCTAAGTATCACAAACTAGCAACTTGTGATCTTCAGTTGCTTCTTTAGTCATCTAGTAGAAGCTAGAGCCTTGAACCGTTTCCCTCGGGTGGATCATCTTCGGTGAAGGAAGATCGTCTTGCAAGAGTGTTCCGAAGCTCTCGAGAGCCTTGCTAGAGTCTACAAGATCACCGCACTGTCATAAGCTCGCTACAAGTTGATTTGGACGCTACAACGACCATTGGCGTGCAAGCTTGTTCCCGATGACTTCGGAGTCGTGCAAGAGTCCTTGGAGCTGTGTAGGGGTCTTCTTAGGTGGACACGCTACAAAGATAGCTAACCCCATAATCTTCTAGTAGTAGTTCTTTTGTGTTTGCTAGTTCAGTGTTTGGAATCGATTCTAGGGCCGTGATTACTTGTGCTTGCATAAAAGTTTTTGTTTTTTCTTCCACATTCCCCACAAGTCTTGTGGCGCGAGAACAAGAAACCTAACAGTGGTATCAGAGCCGTGCCAAATACTTTAACTAGTTGTATACAATGCTCACGTTTCGAAACCGAAATTTTAATGTATTCGATTTCTAAGCTCTAAGTTTTTGTTGGTTTTCAAAAATGGAACCTGGAAATTTTTTGAAGTAAGTCATTGGACAAGTTTTAAAGTAAGATAACATGGCTCAAAACCCGAGGACCTAATTCACAATTATGGCTGACTAACAATTAGTTTTAGCCGACTTGGGCGGCCGAAAATTATCCTTATGTCCTTGTGTTTTGGCAAGGGCTTTGAGGAAAGGAATTGGGATTTTTTGGATACTTCTTTTTGCCCCAGGTTTCGGTTGGTGTTATCTTTGTTTTCAGGCAACTCAGAAAACTTTTGGTCGAAAATTTTACATCGTTTATGATCCATAGTTTGTTTATGTATGTCACGCCCCGCTTCCTAAAATACGGGATAGTGAGGCGACTAGGCTAGTCATGCTCCTACGGTCAGGGAACAATCTCGCCGTGGTCACACTTCGGTTTCTAGCATTACATGGTAATCAGTAAACATAGTACAAAAGTAAATGAAACACATCACAAGTCTATTACATCAATTTTCATTGTTCACAATTTACAAATGACCAACAAAAAGAAACTACTAACCAAGTGTGAATACAAGATTGATTTATGAAAAGCAGTAAAAGTACTGGAGGTACGACCGTCTAAATCTCTGCGAGCTCGAGCAATGGGTCTGAATCCTGAGTTGGGTCCTCTCCATGTTCTGAGCATGCATACTCAGGTCGTCAGAGCGATGCAATAGTAACAATATGATAACAATAACGGGGTATGAAAATAAAAGGTAATAACAGTGGCGACAATGAATGCAGGTAATCGATATATCAATAATCAATGCAATGTATGATCTGTGTTGCTACTGGTCTCTAATTCAATTTTGAAATCGAGTTTGTGAAAATGAGTGATCATGTTTAATGAGGGTCTCGTGCGTACCCGAGACTACAATCCACTGTTGCCCGGAACATAATCTTGTTAGCCGGACCGCTAAGTCCAAATCTAATATATATAAGAATCGCTGTTCGAATGATCATCCTCTAAATCACTAACCTCGCTAAATACAAGTTCCTTTTCACTTCAATTTCCTCCTTTCCCCAGATTTCAATAAATGTATGTATGGGCTAGTTGTGTACAAGTACACACCAATAATATTGTTCTGTTCGCTATTCACTGTACTGTTCACTATCATAAATCGTTCACATTTCACTGGCGTACTCGACACAACAAATCCGATACCACTCACGTTCGATAATGCAGTATACACTAAGAATTAATAAGAGCGATCACTATCGCTAAATGTATCACAGTCAGATAAATATGTGAATTATGCCGCTAAGCAGGTCATATGCAATAAGTCATTACGCGTCTTAGGAGTTTAGAAAAATTCACATTAAATCGTATGATCAGAATTAAGCAAAATGATACAAAAGGGGTAAAAAGTAAACTTAATTAGCGATTCAACAAAATTAGTTTCAAATCAATCAGGTTCTGTATTTGTGAATTACAGTCATTTCTTTTTAAGTGTTATCTACTTGAAATTCAGTTCTCGAACTGAAAGTTCGTTTTGTAACACAGTTTTCACCCTGTTGGGATCATAATTAGGCGATGCTACAGTTTGGTAATATTTATATATATTAATTAGGTTTCTAACGCACTATACGGATTGACAATATCCACCGTGTGCTGGAAGATATGCACTGTTTAAGATCAGGGTATATGTTCTGTCCCTGCTTGGGACTGCAGTATGTAACGACGATTTAAAATATGATTAAAATAGCAAAAAACAGTAAAAACGAATGAAACCACCACCAATAATTATCTAACAGAATAATATTTGCAACGATATAGGGTTCTGCATAATATAATTTTCACACAGAGTTATAAAAAACATTTTAATTCATGTGTCGACAAGCAATACTGCTCTGGACTGCAGTCCAGGACTGTATTCCCGAACAGTTTTCGTCATCGTGTTATAACAGTATCAAAATATAAATTACTAGGGGTTTTAGGGTGTCGAGTCGGATTTGATACAAGCCTTCGAACACAACTTTCCGGTATGTATCTAATTTACCGTGATTTTCACGAGTTACGTGTGCGATAAACTTCAAATTTCGCAACTGTTATCGGATGTCATTTCATGGGTGGAACGGTGTCGATTTGTAGTCAAATTTCTATCGAGTATTCGTTAATAGTAAACCGGTTTAACAATAATTAGTTCCACCATATTTGTAATAGGATTTCATTTGAAATTACGCGTCGCGCATATAAGCTAAATATACGGTTCACAACCGAATTATCCGTTTCTGTTATCTAAACATACACTATTTAATCTTATGATTTCCATACGGTGTTATCACTAATATTTTAGAGCAGATTAGAACTCAAAACAACACCAGTAGCTTAACACAGTTTGTCATAAAAATTACGACTTTACGATTTAGTTAGTTATATATGTATATAATAATATCGGTCGATTAGTATTGTAGCATGTAAAGCAAGTGAGGTTCACTTACCTGGAAACGACAGGGGCATGACAACGACGACGATCGCGGCACGAGCATGAGTACGACACGATGACCACAAGCTTAGGCTTGACTACGGGGTTCCGGGCTCGGCAGCGGCTAGGGGCTCGTGGGACTGGGGAGGTGGTGGTGACGACGACGGCGACCGTCCAGGCAAGGAGGCAGGCGCGGCAGTAGCGAGAAGGTGGTGGTAGGGGTTGCTCGAGAGGTGGAGGTTGGTGGGTGGTGTGTTGAGGTGAGGGGTTTCGATCAAAACATATTAATCAATCAATCAAATCTATTATGTATATTAACCAGTTATATATATTATATTCGGGGTGTTTGTGATAGTTTCTCGTGTGAATCCAATAGAGCTTCAGGAGTCCCGTATTAATCTTTTTTTTTATTTTACTCGAATATCAGTCGGGTTGAATCATCCACAACCTAAAGCCCCGATGCTAACACATGAAATGGTCCCGTGTTTCCTTGCTCCTAGGGCCCCACTCTTGAGCTTGTGAATATTTTTACGGCTGCGTTGACATTCACACTTGGAACTTAACGTTAACATAGTGACCAAATAAAGACCTATGGAATATATTTACACATGATCAAATACTCTTACTCGTCAATTATATTCTACACTTGTTATTTTCTTTACTCTTACCTGTCTTTAGGACTTACCGAGTGCTAGTTCGCTGACGGGCATTCCACCCACTTTTCTTCTCTTGGAATGTTCGTCAGATACGGTCGAGATGGAGGAGGTTGAAACCACAGAAGAGGACTACAACCAGATCGCTACCCAGGGCTAGCTCTGTAGGGTTCCTAGGCACGCTAATGAAGTCTCACAAGGCATCAACCATGCCAATTTCAAATTTTATGGGTGCCGAGAAACCCTAATACGGATCGTTAACTAGAATTTTAGGCGAAACAAAAACTAGTTAACATCTTAACTAAAAGTAGGAAACTACAACCTTTGTAGATCCGGTTATCCACTTCCTTAGCTCCTCGCAGTTGTCCCCTCGCTGTCCATCTCGGATCCGGGACTCTCGCATCGGCTTCATCGGAGAAATAAGCGGACAAGTCGTCGGCTACGATGCCGAAGATGATCTACGTCGAGGTTGCACAAGATCAAGCTCCAACTTCACCAAGTTGTGAAACTTGTGAAGAAAACACCCTATACTACTTGGCAAGAGGTATAGGGTGAAGAAATAGGAGGTGGGTTCACTTTAGAATTGGATTTCTCACACTTTTGCTCAAGTTGCCATTGATGGGCTTAAGCTTTCTTTCTTGATGAAGATGATGAAGATGAAGAAAGAATATGATAAGTCTTGAATTAAAAGAATAATGAAAATGAAATACTTATCATATCCTAACCTTGGTCAAGTGTAGAGAGTTAACTATAGTTTAGATGAGTGGTTAGGGTTAGGAGAAGAAGACAAAGTGGTCACTTGGTCAAAGCTTCATGAAGCTTCAACAAGCTTCATGATAAAAAGAAACCATTTTGTTTTCTTATATCTTTTTCTCAAAAAGGAAAAGATAAATAATTAAGTGAAAATAAGAAACCCTAACCATTCACTAAACATGGTTTAAGTCTTTACACAAATCCAAGTGAGAATGTATCATCAAACATGATACAATCAAGAGCACACAAAATATATCACATATACAATGTGCTATACAAGTAAGAAAATCCCTTTAAAGTGAACCAATACTAGTTAATGCAAAGTAATATATCAAATATATAATTATACATTAAATCATTAAATCAACACTTGATTCAATGATCCGGTCATGTCGCACATAACCGACTAGTATACAATGTATCGATTTATCGAATCAATGATTCGATAACTAGGTTATATCGCATACAACCAATCGAAACATTCATCGCGAGAATGGAATACGGTATCACATACACGCATTATTCTCGGTCCTGCACATATCTCATATGCGCCCCTATCTCGTTTCGCTTGAGCCAGGAAACCTCTGTGTAGGACTCTAAAGACTCGTCAATACGCCGGCAGCAGATGATGATCATATCAATCACCCACAAGCCGCAAGCGGTCTGCTAAACGTAACGGCCACCCGGGTATTGAGCGATCAGAAGATCGACGAGCTAGCCCGCTCACACTCCTGTGAATCCAATCAGTAACACTTACCGTACAGTCCGGTCTGTTCGTCTGATATGTCGCATATCAAGTCTAGGGGTGGTAAACGTCAGACCCCAGTAACCGATAAGTCGTGCCGATGTGAGGCTCATAACGGGTCGAGAAACTACTGGTAACACTTACCAGCAAATCTCTGATCAGCCCTGGCCAGGGACTTCCCTGTTACAGCCAATCGAGCACAGCGCAACATCAACCCCCAATACCGGGAGAGACGAAACCCCTCCTATCGCTCACTGCCTCCATGTGACTCGGGACTGTACCCAAAGACCATCGTTTTGTACGCCCTCATGGACGTGGTAAGGTGGAGATCAAAATACAGTGGGAATCACACAAGACTCTATGACGATCTCGGGTCTACAGACTAACCTGTACAAGTGTCACCTGAGAACTGCCATCTGACGTGAGGTATAATACCATCTGGAAGTTCTCGGCGAGTCCGTACAGTGTACCCAGTCTCCACTGAGCACCCGTACACTATCTCTGATGTCAAACACCAATGGATATGGGATCATCCATTGCCCATCTCATGGGTCGAGAAGCGTATACGCTAGTCTACACTGGTATATCGATGCCCCGTCTCGATACACCCACGACTAGGGACCTTGAAGGATGTACCTATGGACTACCATGTCCCCACTAGTATGATCTGCATCATAGTCCAGGTAGTCAAGTACACATCCTAAGGGCTTTATCAACATGTAACTATAAGACAGTTTAAAGAGACTAATATACATGTTAAGATAAAGAGCAACCAGATAGCATACTATCATATCGAGCAAGAAAGTCATCTCTATATATGTCCAAGCATCCAATATAATATACATCATCTGTACAATACTGGCCTCTAGGGCATACATACAACTAACAATCTCCCACTTGCACTAGGGCCAGCTGCTGTAGTATCGCATACCGAGCATCCCGAAGAGTCTCTCAAACTGCATCTGGGGAATGGCCTTCGTGAGTGGATCCGCCGTGTTGTTCTTCGTGTCAACCCTCCTGACCTCGATCTCCCAGCGATCAACTATCTCCCGGATCAGGTGATACCGCCTCAGAATATGCCTGGATCGCTGATGGGACCTGGGTTCCTTGGCCAAAGCCACCGCTCCATTGTTATCGCAATACAAAGGTATTGAATGCTCAATGGATGGAACTACTCCAAGTTCAGTAATGAACTTCTTGATCCAGACAGC
This sequence comes from Agapanthus africanus, assembly GCA_030015575.1. Lineage (NCBI taxonomy): Eukaryota > Viridiplantae > Streptophyta > Magnoliopsida > Asparagales > Amaryllidaceae > Agapanthus > Agapanthus africanus. Next base: position 23,276,002 of record CM057347.1, read on the forward strand.
CTCTTTAGCAGCATCGTTGGCAGCGATGTATTCAGCCTCCATCGTCGAGTCTGCCACGGTTTCCTGCTTGGAACTCTTCCAGCTAACCGCCCCTCCGTAAAGGGTAAAGACAAATCCCGACTGCGACTTAGAGTTGTCCTTATCACTCTGGAAGCTCGAATCGGTAAAGGACTCCACTTGGAGTTCTCCGTTACCATACACCAAGAGCATCTCTTTAGTCCTTCGCAAGTACTTGAGAATGCTCTTCACAGCTGTCTAGTGACTCTCTCCAGGATCAGCTTGATACTTGCTCACTATACTTAGTGAGTATGCTACATCGGGTCTGGTACATAGCATCGCGTACATGATAGAGCCTACAGCCGAAGCATAGGGTATCCCTTGCATTCGAGTTCTCTCTAAATCAGTCTTGGGAGACATCTCTTTGGAGAGAGTGACTCCAGAGATCGTGGGCAAGTTCCCACGCTTGGATTCTTCCATACTAAACCTCTTTAGTATGGTGTCAATGTACCTGGATTGGGACAATCCCAATATCCTTTTGGATCTATCTCTATAGATCCTAATTCCCAATATGCAGGAGGCATCACCAAGATCTTTCATTGAGAATCTTTATGATAAGAAGAGCTTGACCGATTGCAGCATAGGAATATCATTTCCTATCAAGAGTATGTCGTCCACGTACAATACGAGGAAGACAACCTTACTCTCTGCCACCTTCTTGTAGATACAAGGTTCATCTGGGTTTTTGACGAAATCAAACTCTTTGCTAACGACATCAAAGCAGATGTTCCAACTCCGCGATGCTTGCTTTAATCCATAAATGGATTTAAGCAGCTTGCACACCTTCCCGCTGCTCCCACTGTCTACGAAGCCCTCTGGCTGAGTCATGTACACGCACTCTTCTAAATCACCGTTTAGAAAGGCGGTCTTAACATCCATTTGCCAGATTTCGTAATCATGATATGCAGCGATGGCAAGCATGATCCGGATGGATTTAAGCATAGCCACTGGAGAAAAGGTTTCGTCATAATCCACACCTGGTCTTTGACGAAAACCCTTTACAACAAGTCTAGCTTTGAAAGTCTCCACTTTCCCATCTACACCAAGTTTCTTCTTGAAGATCCACTTGCTCCCAATGGGTTTTACCCCTTCAGGAGCAAATTCCAAAGTCCACACTTTGTTGGTGTACATGGATTCCATCTCGGACCGCATTGCATCCAGCCATTTCACTGAGTCCCTACTCGTGATGGCCTGCTCGAAGCTAGTTGGGTCATCATCCTCCATGATGCAATCCTCGCTCCCACCATCCATAAGAAAACCGTAGTATCTCTCAGGTTGGCGAGGAACCCTACTAGATCGGCGGAGAGGCTGAGGTTCATTGGGAGCTACTGAATCTTCTGGTTCCACTAAATCTTCAGTTACGGTTTGTGTATCTGGAACTTCTTCCAGCTCTACCACTTTGCCACTAATTTCTTTTTCAAGGAATTCCTTTTCTAAAAAGGTGGCATATTGAGAAACAAACACCTTTTGTTCTTCAGCATGGTAGAAAAAATATCCTTGTGAATTCTTAGGATATCCCACAAACTTGCAAAGAACTGACCGTGCCTCGAGTTTGTCTGGATTTTGCCTCTTGACATAGGCCGGACAACCCCATATCTTAACTCGTTTAAAATATGGTCTCTTCCCACTCCATATCTCATATGGTGTGGTAGGTACAGATTTAGATGGAACTTGATTCAATAGGTATGTTGCTGTTTCCAGCGCATATCCCCAGAAGGAAATAGGTAACTCAGCTGTGCTCATCATAGAGCGCACCATATCTAATAGGGTGCGGTTCTTCCGTTCTGATACACCGTTGTGCTGTGGTGTATGTGGAGGAGTCAGCTGAGAGAGAATCCCATTCTCTTTTAGGAAGTCCAGGAATTCATTGCTCAAGTATTCACCTCCTCGATCAGATCGTAGGATTTTAATACTTTTTCCGGTTTGGTTCTCAACTTCTTGTTTATATTCTCTAAATTTCTCAAAATCTTCTGATTTGTGTTTCATCAGAAACACATACCCGAACCTAGAGAGATCGTCAGTGAATGTAATGAAGTATGAAGAACCATCCCTGACATGTGTAGACATAGGACCGCATACATCACTATGTATCAGTCCCAAGAGTTCGGTAACTCTTTCTCCGTGTCCCGTAAACGGAGTTTTGGTCATCTTTCCTTTGAGACATGACTGGCAAGTGTCATAAGATGAAAATTCGAATGGTTTCAAATATCCATCCTTATGTAACTTAGCCAGTCGTGTCGCATTGATGTGACCCAGTCTACAATGCCACAAGAAGGATTCGTTCAGTTCTGAACTCTTCCTCTTGTGTGTGTTTGTTATGTTCAGAACTGTTGATTGATTTAGAACATAAATGCCATTGCACAACGTGCTTGATCCAACCAACTTTTGGTTACGGAAAATGTTCATAACATTATCCTATAATACAAAATTATATCCCTCTTTACTCAACAAAGAAACCGATATAATGTTGCATATCAGGTTCGGCATGTAATAGCATTCGTTCAGAACCAATGTATTACCAGTTGGTAATACAAGGTGATATTCTCCGACAGTCTTAGCTGCAACAATTGCACCATTTCCAACTCTAATGTTTTTATCACCTTCTCCAAGTTCTCTATCTTTTCTAAGCCCATGTAACTGATTACATATATGGGATCCTGACCCGGTATCTAATACCCAGGACGTAGAGCAAATGGAGAAACAGTTCTCTGTAACGAACACACCCGAAGAAAATGCATCATCATGTACTTTCTTCATTCGGGTGGCTTGGGAATCCTGGTATTCCCCTATGTCCTGTTCAGTCCTATAACTCTTATAAGAAAGAACGGAACCAACGTTCCCCAGCACAGTATAACATGCAGGTTCAGTCAATACATCCATATTATTATCTTTATTAGGGCATGAAATGGTCGCTACCTGGAGATAGAGAGAAGAAAACACTTTAGCGTATGCTCGTGCAAGATCAGATTGGTTATTATCTTATCTAATCAGGATGGCTCCCACTGGTTTTTATCAAATCTTCCTTCAAACCCTAAAAGGAAAGACTAGCCGGGATTAATTACACACTACAAGTTCGCCAATCTTTCATCCAGGCCAGTGTCGGTACTTTGAGGGAGGCCCCCCGCGCTTTCGCACGAACCTAATTAATGTAAACCTCGTTTTCCCAGAGGCGTAACCCCGTTGACACCTTTCTAGACACCTACTTGATCAGCTAATTGCAATGTGTAAAACTCTCCCAGGAGTAACTCTTACTCGCAGTGGGTATCGGGATCCAACTATCTCATAGAAGGTATGCAATCTCATTGCAAATTTCAACACTTGAAATTCCCGATAATATTTTGCCCCTAGCAGCTATATGACCTTAACATAGTCAACAAATCATAAGTGCTAGTCAAGTTCAACCCGTCATTTCCTGATTGAATTAAACCCACCCGCACGACCCTTAACATAGTCAACAAAGTCGCATGACTACCCTAATCCAATCGCATCATATGCTTATACAGATAAGCACCAATCAGCTACCGCACACTACGCCTTAACATAGTCAACAAACGTAGCACGAATACTAACTAGTACTTATCTGAAATGACGGAGGGCTACGACAGGTTTTTCTGAAAACCTATTGCGTAATGAACTTGATATCGTTGTAGAATCAAATACAGTGTTGAAATGGAGTGATTTTGAGGCTTTTCTAGTTTTGCTAAAGGGGTCACTCCCGGTGAAGGGATCGTCGGCCCTTTCCTCGTCGAATGAGGTGCGGGATATATCATATATATCGCTGTGCAAAGTAAAACTATAGAAGCAATCAAAAGTCAAACCGAGTGTGTAGCATCTGCCAGTTATTGCTAAAGGAGTCACTCCCGGTGAAGGGATCTCGGTCCTTTCCTCATCGAATAAGGTGCAGGGTATATCATATATACCGCTATGCAAAGCAAGAACTGTAGCTACCTGTTTTGTTTAAAATTTGATTCTACAACATCTTAGGTTTCTTTTCTTTCATTAATCACATTAATGAAGTCCCATCAATTAAGTCACCTAAACATCACAGATAAATACGACGTACACTTATGCCATCCGCATTCGCCTCGATGTCCCCTCGTGCACCGTTAGGTTAGGTAACTAACGGCAGAGCAGGGCAGGGCTAGTACGGGTGAAAAACATAAGTAACGTCTATATAATATATCATATATACCATATACTGTATCTATCACAGAACATCACGTGATCACATCACAGATATCGCAGCAGAAGAAACATATGAAACATTGGATATACTAGGACGTCCGTGTTTTCAATACGAGCCAGTATAAAACACGGATTCCACGGTCGTGACGAATAGCCAATCCCACACCCCTAGACCCCTACGAGAGCGGCAAGCAACCCTACCAATTCTAGGGTTAGGAGATCCGGACTCGACTCCTCGAGATGGTCTCCCACTGGACCCTAGAACCCGGTTACTTGTGCTCCCCTCCTTGGGTCTATCCTAATGCGGAAAAGTAAATAATATACAAAAGGTGACAACTTCCGCAACCTGGAAGTGCCCCAATAAAAGAATATTACATACAAGTTTTTACATGAATGAAAATGAAAAACACCCATCTTACATAAAAACCCCCGGCTATTCAAACACGACAATCCAATATAACATATCCAGCAACACATAACATCACATGTCATCAACGTAAGTAAATATGCGCATCCCAATTGTCGTTGACATATAGCAACGAAACCGGCGATATCACATATTACACTTACGGTCACAGAAAAGAAAGTATAAAACTACAACAGTTGGAATTCGCAACCACTTTAGACATCGCATGCCTAATCAAATGAAATACTTAGACATCATATGCCTAACAATTATAAACCCCGCATTTTAGTCTCATTACCGAAAACTCTTTTCAATATCAAGTGAGACTAAACCGCTAGATTTATAACATTCATTCAGTTATCTCATAACTGTTTGTGAATTCCAATTATTGTATCCCATTCAGGATAAATAGAAAATATTAAACTTTTCGATCGAACATTCGAACACCCAAGTTTTCCCGAAACCGTTCAACACATGAAATTAGTTCAAAGACATTCACTTCATGCCTCAGTACCAACGGTCCAGCCGTAGAAGGGTCAAGCCAACGCCTCACATGTGGCACGCCGTACTGTCCCAAACCCGAAGGTTCAAAGGGCAGTTCAAGACGGTCACATAATCGAGTTAAGGTTTGTTGTCTTCTAGAGGGACCATCGCGTTACTTGCACTACTCAGAACGTCCTTAAACCACAGAAAAATCCAACACTTGGAAATTTTCCGGCAGGGGAAAAAGTGGGTATTTATATCCGGTCGAACTTTTTAACATATTCTTAAATATCCGGAAAAACACATAGACAAAGTCTGATAATCCGATCGAATCTCCGAACTCCCAATACACCTCAGAAAATTCAACTCTTGAATAATTTTTAAAAATTCCCAGAAAATCCAACACCTGAAGAAATCAGTTACTGTGCAAAAATTATATGATAATTCAATAAATTGGCCGCGGAATCGCCGCAGAAGCAAGGCTTATGCCGCGGTTCCGCCGCACTGTAGACACTTCATTAATTAATTTTTGCACCGTAATTCATAGATTTCCCTGCTGAATTTTTTAGCAATTTTTAATCTGGAAAAATCCCAGTTTTTGAAAAAAGTCCAGAGAGCATGGAAAAATTAGGGTTTCGGGTTCGATCCGGTTTCAAACGTCGTCTACACTTCGCCTAAGGCTCTAGCTAGGCTTTGATACCACTGTAGGGTTCCTAGGCATACTAATGAAGTCTCACAAGGCATCAACCATGCCAATTTCAAATTTTATGGGTGCCGAGAAACCCTAATACGGATCGTTAACTAGAATTTTAGGCGAAACAAAAACTAGTTAACATCTTAACTAAAAGTAGGAAACTACAACCTTTGTAGATCCGGTTATCCACTTCCTTAGCTCCTCGCAGTTGTCCCCTCACTGTCCATCTCGGATCCGGGACTCTCGCATCGGCTTCATCGGAGAAATAAGCGGACAAGTCGTCGGCTACGATGCCGAAGATGATCTACGTCGAGGTTGCACAAGATCAAGCTCCAACTTCACCAAGTTGTGAAACTTGTGAAGAAAACATCCTATACTACTTGTCAAGAGGTAGAGGGTGAAGAAATAGGAGGTGGGTTCACTTTAGAATTGGATTTCTCACACTTTTGCTCAAGTTGCCATTGATGGGCTTAAGCTTTCTTTCTTGATGAAGATGATGAAGATGAAGAAAGAATATGATAAGTCTTGAATTAAAAGAATAATGAAAATGAAATACTTATCATATCCTAACCTTGGTCAAGTGTAGAGAGTTAACTATAGTTTAGATGAGTGGTTAGGGTTAGGAGAAGAAGACAAAGTGGTCACTTGGTCAAAGCTTCATGAAGCTTCAACAAGCTTCATGATAAAAAGAAACCATTTTGTTTTCTTATATCTTTTTCTCAAAAAGGAAAAGATAAATAATTAAGTGAAAATAAGAAACCCTAACCATTCACTAAACATGGTTTAAGTCTTTACACAAATCCAAGTGAGAATGTATCATCAAACATGATACAATCAAGAGCACACAAAATATATCACATATACAATGTGCTATACAAGTAAGAAAATCCCTTTAAAGTGAACCAATACTAGTTAATGCAAAGTAATATATCAAATATATAATTATACATTAAATCATTAAATCAACACTTGATTCAATGATCCGGTCATGTCGCACATAACCGACTAGTATACAATGTATCGATTTATCGAATCAATGATTCGATAACTAGGTTATATCGCATACAACCAATCGAAACATTCATTGCGAGAATGGAATACGGTATCACATACACGCATTATTCTCGGTCCTGCACATATCTCATATGCGCCCCTATCTCGTTTCGCTTGAGCCAGGAAACCTCTGTGTAGGACTCTAAAGACTCGTCAATACGCCGGTAGCAGATGATGATCATATCAATCACCCATAAGCCGCAAGCGGTCTGCTAAACGTAACGGCCACCCGGGTATTGAGCGATCAGAAGATCGACGAGCTAGCCCGCTCACACTCCTGTGAATCCAATCAGTAACACTTACCGTACAGTCCGGTCTGTTCGTCTGATATGTCGCATTCAAGTCTAGGAGTAGTAAACGTCAGACCCCAGTAACCGATAAGTCATGCCGATGTGAGGCTCATAACGGGTCGAGAAACTACTGGTAACACTTACCAGCAAATCTCTGATCAGCCCTGGCCAGGGACTTCCCTGTTACAGCCAATCGAGCACAGCGCAACATCAACCCCCAATACCGGGAGAGACGAAACCCCTCCTATCGCTCACTGCCTCCATGTGACTCGGGACTGTACCCAAAGACCACCGTTTTGTACGCCCTCATGGACGTGGTAAGGTGGAGATCAAAATACAGTGGGAATCACACAAGACTCTATGACGATCTCGGGTCTACAGACTAACCTGTACAAGTGTCACCTGAGAACTGCCATCTGACGTGAGGTATAATACCATCTGGGAGTTCTCGGCGAGTCCGTCCTGTGTACCCAGTCTCCACTGAGCACCCGTACACCATCTCTGATGTCAAACACCAATGGATATGGGATCATCCATTACCCATCTCATGGGTCGAGAAGCGTATACGCTAGTCTACACTGGTATATCGATGCCCCGTCTCGATACACCCATGACTAGGGACCTTGAAGGATGTACCTATGGACTACCATGTCCCCACTAGTATGATCTGCATCATAGTCCAGGTAGTCAAGTACACATCCTAAGGGCTTTATCAACATGTAACTATAAGACAGTTTAAAGAGACTAATATACATGTTAAGATAAAGAGCAACCAGATAGCATACTATCATATCGAGCAAGAAAGTCATCTCTATATATGTCCAAGCATCCAATATAATATACATCATCTGTACAATACTGGCCTCTAGGGCATACATACAACTAACAAGCTCAACTTTATTTTTTCTTCAATTTATGTTTGCCACTTATTTAGGCATTTTCCTTATTGTATTTACTTTCTAGTATAAACTCTTGTATTTGTAAATATTGGAAGTTGAATGTAAATAAAGATATTTGTTGAAAAATTTGACAGTCTCAATTTATTCTTGTATTGTGTATTATTGTTTTCAATACGCTTAGTATATTTATTTAGGGAATGACCTTCTCTGGATAAATATGCTGCGGGCTTACCACGTCACCGTTTCCGTCTATTGGGAAGCGGGGCGTGACAGATTTTATTGGCCTTAAAGGGCTTTGCACACATACCTTTTCACCTACCCCTAACTCCCCTGCACTGTTTGATTTCCCTGCAATTAAACAGAGACCCTTCATTTCACAATTAAACGTCATTTTAATGCTTTTTAATCCACCATTTTAATTCCAAAACCCTAATTCTCCACTATAAATACCACCCCTACATTGGCTCAGCACCATTCTGAAAATTATAGCAAAATTCTCTCAAAAATTTCCTAAGTACAAGTAGAGTAAAGAGAAGTTAGCGAGCAAGCAACTTCCGGCGAAGATTGAAGCAAATTCCGGCGTTCCTGTGACGCTATGCAGCTCACACCTTTTCTTCGACCCTTCTTTAAACTCTCTAAACTGTAAGTCCCTCTCAATCTCTCTTCTTCTTCATTGAAATTCCATTTCAAAACTTATACCGGTAAGTGGAGTTAATACCGATATCTTTTTTCTAAACCCTAGAAACTCCTTATCCTTTATTCTTTGATCAACAAGGTTTTTACACAATACTTGTAACCTTAAACCTTAATGTTTAGAATCAAATTTCATAAAAGTTCTCATGTGAAATAACAATAGTGGCACTTTTTCATTAAAATACCTTGAACTTTATAAAAACCTCTTTTAGTATTTGTTAAAACAATACCTTTAGGAAAACTTCACGAGGTAACGACCTACCCCACACGCACACTTGGATCCATAGCACGATATCTCTTTTATATGGATATTTGTTACAAAGATAATATTACGATAAAATACCACATAACTTTAAAAACTAGATTTCTTTAAACGTGGTATTTCCTATCATTTGCGATTACTGTCATGACCCGAAATATTAGCTCGTGATCAGCACTTAAATCACGCAACGTCTAAAGGCATAACGTAATTCAAGTAAGCTGAAACTTAGAAATCTAAACCTTTTTAAGAAAATAAAGGAGGTGAAGTTTTGAAATAAAGGTATAATGAGATTAAGTTTTCATAATGCATAGAGAAGGAACATGAAAATGCAAGTGAAATTTACTAGTTTGAAAACGTATTTCGTCTTTTAAAAATTTGGGCAGCACCTTCTTCGTATATTTTGATCCAAAACCACAAATACATAACAAGAATAATGGCATCCCTAAGCGGGAGCTAGCTCTTCGCCAATCGGCGGATCACAATCATGCAAGACAGTAAATATAAGTATACGACGCCCAACGACGAAGTTCACCAAAAAAGATAAAGAATTAAGCAAGACATCAAAACCACAAGTAGCGGAATACCCCTCGCTCTAAATCTCGCAACCACAATCTCACCAAATCTCATTACTTATACAATTACTAATTTTGATTGATGGAGTTGACTAGATACAATATGAATAATAATACAAGAGGGGTACGATCCAACATGTACCACCTACCAAAGCAAAACACCCGAATGCAGCTGTGTGCCAGCGATACCGCTACTGATCCATGCGGCCAACCTGCAAGAACTGTGGCACAACGGGGGTGAGTTGCCAACTCGTGAGTAGAAAAATATCTACAGATAGAAATCGAATAAATAACGACTCCTATGTCAACTATATCATAAAGGTAATACTATGATATCTAGGGTGACCGGGTCTGTATATGTGCCAACAATGAAATCCACACCTATATGTATGCGGATATCATCCAACCATATGATCAATGTCTATATGCATGTGGATCTCGTCCGACTATATCATCAATGTATGTATATATCATAAAAGCATATGCATAAAAATATGAGAATATAAATCAACGTGTGTCCCTCGCGACACATCAAAATCATGGAACCTGAGTGTCCAGCATCGACACTCGAAACATCATAAAACCCGTGTCCAGCATCGACACGTAAATCCTCATATCTCTCGGGCTCCGTCAGTCCGGATCGGCCCACGGGCTCCGTCAGTCTGGATCGGCCCATATCATCTCTCGACTCCGGTCGGTATCTGTTCATATCATAATTTTGCATTATTATATTCCCCATTCTTAGTCATTTTACAAATAAACAGGTGCTTTTGACCCATGTCTGCTACATAGTTGCAGGTTACAGGTTCTCGGAACAAAAACGGTGAAATTGATGAAAAGATGATAAGAAAGTGAGACTACGACTGATAAATGGTGGAATCTTGATCATGCCTACATTTTGAGGGACAATGAAAATCAATGAACAAGTTCAAAAAGCACAAAGGCAGCGCAAAGTTCTAGACTTCGACACGAAGCAACGGTAAAAGTCCACTACATTATTCACTGTGGAGATCTGGAAGAGAACTAGAAAACATTCTGAAGAACCAACTGAAGAAATAAGAAGACAAATTCAACCAGACAGAAAACCAGAAAACTGAGCCTACAAGCACCCTACTTGGCCGCGGAACCGCGGCCAAACCTGGCTTTTGGCCGCGGATCCGCGGCCGCGTTGAACCCGGGCCGGTGGAAATTTCTTTGACGGTGGGCGGCGCGTTGACTAGTCTTCCTAGGGGTATTTTTGTAAAAGCAGATGTGTGTCGATTGTAACCCTAGGGTTTCTATGCTCTATAAATAGAAACCGTAAAACTTGTTTTAGGTTATACCTCTTCTTGTGCCTCATTGTATCTATCTAAATTCAGAATTTCAATTCTTGTAAAGTATGAAGAGTGCATCAAATTAGAGTAAGTTTTCTATTCTTGCCCTAGTTAAATTTTCTTTCCTGCCCTAGTATAGATCTTTATTATCTGCCCTAGTTAGATCTTTCATTATCTGCCCTAGTTAATTAGTTAGAAAATGTTTTTCAATTCCCTAATGAGTGAGTAGTCTCCTCACTTGTTAGGGTTAGATTTGGGGAAGGTTTGAGAGATGCAAATCTCTCACCCCTTTCTTGCCCATACATATTAATTATTAGGACTCCATGCATACATACACATACCGCTCCCTACGGCACCCCACCCACGAGGTAACGGTGATACCGTAGTATAAAAGACCGGATGTGCATGTTTTCCATGGAGGTTAGGGTAAGGATTAAGAAAGGACGGACAAGGACCTAGAGGAAGAAATACCGTTTCTTCCCGATCGTTCTAATCCCCTTTATTAATAATTACCATAACACCTAAAGAGATCTAATTTAGGGCATTGAAAGCGTTGGAAATATTTAATTTTCCAAACTTAACCTAAACCTAACCCTAGCAAGATTCTAAATTCTAGTCTAAATCAACTTAGCTTTTAGTGATAAACATCCAATATCATTTGGAATTAACTCGTTAGAACAATTAGGAAATACATAACATCCCTGTGGACCGACCCGTATTCACCGGCTAGCTACCAAGCGACGCCGTTCTTGATTGCGGTAAAAATATTTTTGATCACAAAACACAGCACAATCAAATGACGCCGTTGCCGGGGATGACGTTGTTATTCTCTTTTTGTAATTTCGGGTTAATATAAATTGAAAAAAATCATAAAAACTGAAAAAAATATAAAAAATATAAAAAAATTTATCATCTTGTTTTTGTTTGAAGGGTATTTTCGTTTGAATTGTGCAGGATCGAAGAACAAATTCAGATCTGGAAAAATCCAGAGAGCGAAACAGAAAACAGAAAATCTAAACAAGCAGAAAAGAATCAAAACAGAGAAACAGAAGAGATTTTGGGATCTGAACAGCCAAGTCAACCGCGGAACCGCCACATTGACCCACTTTTGACCGCGGAACCGCTGCCTGGTGGTGACGTCATCAATTGAAATCCCTCTGTAAGTTTTCTTTTCTTCTTCTGAACCCCTTTTCTCCTCTAAAAAAAATATTCTTGCAGGATTCTTTGCGCCAAAAAATCTTTTCCCCTTCCAATAATTGATCTTGTGCAGGATTCTTTGCGCCGCGCTAAATTTTTTTTTGTTTGCAAGTGATTGTGTTTACTGCTTTGCATAATTTAATTGACTTTAAGGGGCTTGAACACCAATCTAGATTGGGTGGGGATTTTATTACCCTTCCTAGGACCCCAAAAATCACATAAGGCATAGTGCATTGTCCATCAATTAATTAAGAAAGATTAGACTCATCCCTAAGGACTTCGCGCTCAATAGGACAAAGGAATAGTTGTAGGCATCGACCGTTGATCCTAACCTGACTTTGTGGTGCTTAGGCTAGAAAGGTAGTGAAAGGTAACTTTAAAAGGCCCGTCTCACGGTGATTCGTGAGCGGATCCCTCCTTTCTCTACTTGTGCTTACCTGGCCACAATTGGCGGTGAAGAGGCGGTTTGAGGTCCTACTTCTTGCCCTTTGGAACAGTTATGAGCTGTCTAGCTGACTTAGGTGACCCTAGATCTAGGCTTGATTGTGCATTTGTGATTAATTGAACGTGTGTCCAAGCCTTTTATTGAAAATCTTTTTTGCAAAAAGCTCCTCATAAAAAAAACACAAAAAGAAAAAAATTTTTACAAAAACTTGCAACTTGTCGCTAAGAAATCCGTGCACCCCACATTCTTTTTCTTCTCCTTCTTACATCATGGGTACCCTACCTCACAAAACTCTTGCCGAACTTTGGTACCCTCAACCAAACTTTGCTTCTTACGCGAATTGTTTTGGTCGAATTACGGACGATCCCTCCATGCCCAAAATTTTTTTGAAAGATCAAATAGAAGCGTCTAGGAGAAACAGTTCGACTCCACAATCCACTTTGTATCAACCATTTCAACCCTCACCACCTTCTTACGTTGATACTCATTTTTCGAGTCCTGTTGTAACTCCGAAACCCATGTCTATCGCTGAACATATAGAATAATCTCGTAACCGATCTTTCACTCCTTTCAACACTTCCAGTTCTTGGGATCAACAAGTCCATTCACCTTTTTATCCAAATGTTGATCCTACTCCTGTCCAACCATTCAATTCCTACCAGTCCTACCCGATTTTCACAACTTCCCTAGACATTGCTTCTACACAACCATTTGGGAGTTTTACGTATCCAAACAACTTTGAATCTTTTACTGAAACCCCTTTACAACCCATGTCTAGTCTAGAACAGTCGTTGGAAGCTTATATTGTAGCGACAAACCGACAGATGATGAATTTGGATGCGTCCATTGCCGCCCTTATGCAACCTAGTGAACCGGTAGCTAGTTTCCAATTAGCTCCAAAAATTCCAATGTATGATGAGGCGGTTGGACAGAGTGAGAATTTGAGTGGTGAGAGTGAGTTCTGCACACTTCCAAATCAAACCTACCCTTCCTTAATTGAATCCCACAACTCCGGTTTTCAAACAAGTGTCCCAAATGATTCACCAGTTAAAAATAAAACGTGTAATGAGTTGTGCGACTTTGTAGTGTTTGATTTACCTGATTGTGAAGAGCCCTTTTCGAGTGAACCCAAACCTAATCCTTTCGATCTCTACACCTCCAATTTAGATCCTGAATTGATAAATATCCATACTTTTGATGAGGTGTCTAAAAAAATTGATTTTCACTTGATTGAGGATATTGACGCAGGGAATATTTTGGATGATGAACCCGTATATTTGACTGAAATTTTATCTCCAATTCATCATCCTGAGTCATTAAATGTTTCTCCCGAACCTCATATGCGTCTTGATTTTGATGATAATTGCATGAATGAGATAACTTTTGAGGAGAATTATGAGGAAAGTATTGAGGAGAGTATTGAGAATAGTATTGAGGATGAACCATTTTTGTTTGACGAGTCGGGTTTTCCAGTTCATCCTCCTGAACCTTTAACTGTTATACTTCCTAAATCACCCCCCCTCCTTTCCATCGTTCCAACCACACAAAAGATCACGCAGGAGGACTGTGAGCTTGAAAGATTTCTCTTCGATCACAGCAGTTTGGACGCCACTAGTGCGTACCTCTTTGAATTTGACACAGTTCTCACAGCCGATAACGATTACGAGTGCTTCACTTTTTCAGACGATTTTGAAGACTCACCGCCCGAGTTTGAGTCCTTTGAATTTTCAGATGAGTTAGTTGAACCATCAGACTCGGTTGCTTACAGTCATTTCGAACCATTGATGGAATCCTTCGAGTTCGAGATAGTTTACTTCGGTGAGAATAAGACTATCCCTAAATCACTCCCCTTCGTCCTTTCCATCGCTTCGACTGCGCAAGAATCCGTCGCGTTTCCGCTTCCAATGGATGGTTTACCAAGTTCAATGTACCCATATTTTCTTGCGAATCTTGAGGGATTTGAACCCATTTCTCGACGGGTTGATAGATTAGCACAATCGCTTTTAACACATCGATCATCACAATTTGTGCTAATTTATTCACTCAATTTACACTCTCAAGTTCGTACTACACTTCTTTCTCTCTTCCGCCATTCTTCTCCGAATATACCGAGACCATATTCCACCCTTCTTTCCACACGGTCTCGTGTGCTTCTCATCTCCTTTCTCTACACTCCATTCTTTCACCAACCCTACCATTATAACGATAAAATTTTTGAATGGTTGGTGCTAACCTTTGGTCTGTGTAAGGCCTTGTATAGTTTGATTTTTCTCCTCCCTAACTCTGAAGTTTAACGCTTAAAACAGTGGAAACACTATCTTACTTAAGTTTGGGGGGGGGGCTTTTTATATATATTTTGTTTTTTTTATTTTTTTTAAAACCCATAAAAATTATTAAAAAAACTGTAAATAAATAAACAGGGGAGCTCCGACATTTTCGACTCTCTTGGTGTAGCCTGACAGTGAGGACACTGTCAAGTTTAAGTTTGGGGGTGTGCTCGGTAAGCTTTCTTCCTTCGCATTCATATGTATATTTTTGCATTTGCATACTTATTTTTAAAACCCATAAAAATTGAAAATTTTAAAAAATTATAAAAATTGAAACATTCAATTTTGGCCATAATTAACTTGAGTTTGACAAAAAGGTTAACTAGCTAGGAACAACTAGATCTTAGACTTAGTAAATTAAAAACCCTAAAGATAACCTTTCTTAAAATTTAACGGTAGAAAGTATATGTTTTTGTAGTTTATTTAGAAATAGGCAAATTTCGAGTTGACTTCTTGGGCTAAGTCAAAATAAGAGAAAAGTATTGATATTTTTATTAAAGTATAAGTCTGAAAAATAATTCCTAAGCTTAAATCTAAATTCTGAAAATATATATCCTACAAATTGCACAAACACGAACCTTGAAACTTAGAATAGTAGAAGAGACCTTGAAATGCTCTTGTCTAAAGTCCTTAGTACGAAGAAAAATAAAATAAAAATACAAGTGTGAATAAAGAGATAAAAAAATGAACACTGGTTTTTGTAATTACTTAAGGCTGCATTAATAGAAAAAAAATATTTAGCAAGGGTGCTTCATCACCTAGTGCCTTAGACCAACTAGTTTGGGAGTCACTGCTAAAAGCCTTAGGGATTACAAGACTAGGAATTACGCTTTAATGTGCGAACACATTTTGTAATCGGTCGTTGGTACCTCAAGAAGTATTAACGGTCGCATGAAGAATGTGTGAGCAATTTTCATCTAAAAATTCACCAATTAAAAGTACTTTGGACAATGGATAAGAGTATAATAGCTTGATTTGAATTTCCAAGTGTAGGGGTGATATACATACACGTAGGGGTATGTGATTGGGGTTTGGATGAGAGATAGGAATGAAAAATAAGACTTATATCTTTAATAGAGATGATAAAAATTCCTAAGTTGAGATGGAACCCTAGAAGGAAAACTTAAAAGATGCCAAAAGCTAAGTAAATCTACAGAA
This sequence comes from Agapanthus africanus, assembly GCA_030015575.1. Lineage (NCBI taxonomy): Eukaryota > Viridiplantae > Streptophyta > Magnoliopsida > Asparagales > Amaryllidaceae > Agapanthus > Agapanthus africanus. Next base: position 23,292,036 of record CM057347.1, read on the forward strand.
CATATATAATTTTAAGTTAAATGATAAGGAGGCGTGAAAAATACGGGTGGATAATTTCTGAGTCGAAGATAATAGAATTCCTTTTTGGAAAACCTAATTGGAGAATAAAAGTCGATAAGCCAAATTGATAGGATTTTATGGGCAGTATCCGCTGAAAACCCTCAGGAGACAACACTCCTCCTACTAAGGACACCTAGAGGTTTAACGGTTTGTTGCACGAGCTCAGTGCAATCGCGTTTCCCTGCGAAAGTGAGGCTGGGTCTTTTTCGAGAATAAAACTAGGTTTGCTCGAGGACGAGCAAAAGATAAGTTTGGGGGTATTTGTTCATATCATAATTTTGCACTATTATATTCCCCATTCTTAGTCATTTTACAAATAAACGGTGCTTTTGACCCATGTCTGCTATAGAGTTGCAGGTTATAGGTTCTCGGAACAAAAACGGTGAAATTGATGAAAAGATGATACAAAAGTGAGACTACGACTGATAAATGGTGGAATCTTGATCATGCTTACATTTTGAGGGACAATGAAAATCAATGAACAAGTTCACAAAGGACAAAGGCAGCGCAAGGTTCAAGACTTCGACACGAAGCAACGGTAAAAGTCCACTACATTATTCACTGTGGAGATCTGGAAGAGAACTAGAAGACATTCTGAAGAACCAACTGAAGAAATAAGAAGACAAATTCAACCAGACAGAAGACCAGAAAACTGAGCCCACAAGCACCCTGCTTGGCCACGGAACCGCGGCCAAACCTGGCTTTTGGCCTCGGATCCGCGGCCGTGTTGAACCCGGCTCGGTGGAAATTTCTATGACGGTGGGCGGCGCGTTGACTAGTCTTCCTAGGGGTATTTTTGTAAAAGCAGATGTGTATCGATTGTAACCCTAGGGTTTCTATGCTCTATAAATAGAAAGCCTAAAACTTGTTTTAGGTTATGCCTTTTCTTGTGCCTCATTGTATCCATCTAAATTCAGAATTTCAATTCTTGTAAAGTATGAAGAGTACATCAACTTAGAGTAAGTTTTCTATTCTTGCCCTAGTTAAATTTTCTTTCCTGCCCTAGTATAGATATTTATTATCTGCCCTAGTTAGATCTTTCATTATCTGCCCTAGTTAATTAGTTAGAAAATGTTTTTCAATTCCCTAATGAGTGAGTAGTCTCCTCACTTGTTAGGGTGAGATTTGGGGAAGGTTTGAGAGATGCAAATCTCGTACCCCTTTCTTGCCCATCATATATTAATTATTAGGACTCCATGCATACATACACATACCGCTCCTTACGGCACCCTACCCACGAGGTAACGGTGATACCGTAGTATAAAAGACCGGATGTGCATGTTTTCCATGGAGGTTAGGGTAAGGATTAAGAAAGGACGGACAAGGACCTAGAGGAAGAAACATCGTTTCTTCCCGATCGTCCTAATCCCATTTATTAATAATTACCATAACACCTAAAGAGATCTAATTTAGGGCATTGAAAGCGGTGGGAAATTTTTAATTTTCCAAACTTAACCTAAACCTAACCCTAGCAAGATTCTAAATCCAAGTCTAAATCAACTGAGCTTTTAGTGATAAACATCCCACATCATTTGAAATTAACTCGTTAGAACAATTAGGAAATACACAACATCCCTGTAGACCGACCCGTATTCACCGGCTAGCTACCAAGCGACGCCGTTCTTGATTGCGGTAAAAATATTTTTGATCATAAAACATAGCATAATCAGTATCCTCCGGATATCCGCTAGGTCCAACCAATCACCGGTAGGTAGTAGTCCCTCTGTCAGGTTCACCGTCTACTGCACAGCAGATCCGTTCTTGCCCCGGGGTACCATATCGGGTCCACCATGTACCCGCAATCGGCCTCATCCAACTCCTCGAATCGGGTATCACTGTCACACGTCTCAGAACCGAGAAAACGCATGGTGGACGCACTGAAATATGATATCAAGAGAAACCGGGTTTTTAAACAATACATACTTTCTTTTTAAAATGACCACGGTTTTCAAATCCAGAAATCTCATGAAAACAACATATCTCAATGCGTATAATTGTAAAGCATGATGTATGCGACATATAACAGAAATGTAAGCATAACCGTATATCATGCAACATGGAATAGTAACATGCACATATCGAGGGAAAACCGCTCTTTTAAATGAATCCGGTTTTAAAATATCATGCGGTTCCCAAATTCTCCAAGGTCCAATGCAACATCGCATAAAGGTGCATATGCAACTATAGCAAGTAATTTATACAAGGAGTCATATCATGATGCAGCAATTCTACTATTGTAGTGACATAGCAATTATCGATGATGAAGTGTGTGAGCTGGCAAATCTGTATAAGTGTAACATACGCATCATCGATAATGGTGTAAGTGTACTAGCACAGGTATAAGCAATGCAATGAGAATAACATGAATGCAGCATAAGGTAAATCGTCAGCTAAAATGCTAAAAGGTATACGTCCCTATCATATATCCGAGTCGGTGAATCTATCAATCGGCATCCAGCCTCACAACACCACGTACGGTATAATCCGTCATACGGCACCCTCTAGTCAAGGGTATGGATCAATCATCAAGCCAACACATCACGTACGGAAAATCATCGTACGGCGGCATCAAACCATTAGGGATCCTATCATCCTATGTGACAATGAGGGTATAGACCTAACGTCTCGTACGGTCTATCACTCATGATTCTCAACATATATAAATATATTTATATACCTATGTCCTGGGTCACATCCATAACAACCTCATATCAGGGGACCGACAAGGTATCAAACATCTCAAATGACTCGCATCCGTATACCAATATACCATCAAACCATCATATCACGTCTTATATTCTTTTCATCGCATTTATATCCCACCTCAAGTCAATTTTACATATACATTCCATCTTTACTACAAGTATACGTCTCTAATCTAACATACACACCCGAACCATACAATCGTTTTTTAAAAGATGCGAATCATAGTTTTTAAATGTAAGGTTACGATGTTTTTAAGGAAAAGATATCGTTTGAAAATCCGTAACGCCCCTCAAGGTATCTGTTTAAAAGATGCATACGATTCTTCAGTTTGGAAATAGGTATGGTTCGGATCACACATTTACGTCGGCTATCTAGTCCTATAGTATCCAAAACAGCAATATCATCGACATCATCCTCGAATACCGTCATCACATATTAACCATATCATATCACTTCTAACTATCACTTTAGTCATATCCCTAGTTTCCAAATCTAGGTTTCTACGACTGTGTCCTATAGATCGGTTTCCATCAAATTGTGGGGGTGCTATACGCTATCCACCCGACTTCCCCCGTAGATATAGATCTATTCACTTTGATCCCTGCTTGCCGAAGTCAATGACGCCACGCTCCGTCGCCTCGGAATCCATACGAAGGTACCTACAATAATACACATTCGCAATCGCTATCAAAATCGAATCCAGAAACCAAAACGACACACGGATCGCCTATAGGTTAGAACCTATAGCACACGTATGCAAAACCAACAAATTACCCCTAGTCGTTGATGTACAAACATACAACAACGAATTATAAAACCAAATATCAAAACTCATTATTTCAAATACGGAAAACATACCCAAAAATCACACTAAAGTGCTCCCAGATTTGACTCAGGCCAAAAGGAGTTGCACAAACAAGTCTAGGGTGTAGTATATAGAGTTAATGAGTTACTGAAACAACCTGGACCCCAAACTCCCCAAACTGGCGGCCAAAACCCATAGAATTCCGGCCTCCTCGGCCATGCTGCCTCAGTTGGGGTTCGTATGGTCGGGGTGGTCTCCTATTGGTCAAATTTGGTCTCTAGAGTTGTTTGCTAAACTCGGAATTTCCTCGGGTTGCTCCAGATTCATTTTAGGCTCACAATTCCTCACAAAACCGATACGGCTAAAATCCTAAATATGTATTTTGGTTTCTATACTAAATTCCAGGTCTTGTAATAGCTAGAAGAGTTCACCAAATCCACTTTTAAAACCTAAACCCTCTAGGGATTTCTATCCTCACAACCACCAAACCAATTCAACTTCTAAACTATCTAAAATACAAGAAAACTCAAAACTAACTAAATGGAAGGGATTATACCTCAATTAGGCTACTCTAAACAGTCCTAGCTTCCCAATGTCATCAAAATCCCACTTTGCTTGGTCCAATGTGTAGAGGAAGAGATGGGGATTGATTTTTATGAAGGGAGTATAAGCTTTTGGGGATTATTTGGAGATGGATCTAGGGGTAGAAGTGGAGGGAAGTGAGCTTAAGGAGATGAAGGAGATGAAAATGATGGCGGAAAAAGTTATGGCAGCAGCCCCCTTCTCTCTCACTTATTCTTACACACACACACTCTCTCTCTCTCCAATCATTCACCTTTTTAACCCTTTTCATTTCCTTTTCTTTTCTCTTTTAAATTTCAAATAAAATCACATAACACCCATAAAACAACACAAATGCAACAACATGTAACCAAATGTAACATGATATGGTGCACTAGCCATGGAAAAACTGTAGAAATACGGATTTGGCTTAATTGCGATTGGCAGTGCACTAATCGGGTTTTTATCCAAACTGCATATAATAAATTTTAAAAATTCCAAATCTTTTAAATATATTTTTAAATGAATAAATTATTTTAATCTCTAATTATTTCACAATTATCGGTATATATTTATACCCTTTTTCGAAAACCCCAATTTCGCAAATCGGCAGTTTTCGGGAAAAATATTATTTTAATATTAAATTCCAAAAATAATATTTTATATTTTCTGAAATGTTACAATCTTCCCCCCTTAAATAAATTCGGTCCCTGAATTTTAATTTAAACCCCCAAAATCTAAAATATTTCAATACTCAACTCAAATCAACGGGGCTCCGAAATCACGGAAGATGCAGAAATAACACAGCGCATCGCGTTCGCATGAAAACGAGTATAAAACTCAAAATCGAATTCCGTCAAGCGTCACGCAAATCATCGGGTTTGCACGTATATCCTCGGAGTTACAATAGAGATACAGATCTCGAAATCCACTACTGAAATCCAATATACACTACTCAAATACTATAATACGTGTATAGTACGCATCCTTGAAAACTCTAAAATCTGAATAAAATACATGCAAAATCTTTTCTGAATCGCCGTGTGATGCGTAACTCATGGCACAAGTGACGGACGCTCATTTGTAAAGTAATAATATATGTCTATTTATGTTTTGCTAAATATACGTTCCGTCGTTTCAAAATATCCTAAAAGGTTTTCCTTTATAAATGTTCGTGTCTCTCACGGACACGTAGGAAAATAGCGAGACTATAGTTCCATTTGAAAACCTTTTTGGTAAACTTTTAATGCATGCAAAGTACTCAGGTACTGTTCTCAGATAAGTCCTGTTCGGCTACCACACAATATAGTGCCCATCATGAAAACAAAGCGCTCAAGAGCAAAATCAGCTTCAAAGGGCGTACCCAACAATTACGTGCGTCTGGTGCGCACAGAAATCAAATCCGAATACATGTGCCACAATATGCACAAAAGCAAAACTAAGTGCAACATGTGTGCACGAAAACATCTGTCCAGTGCAATGGGTGTACACGACAACACATCTGGCGCATCTATTGTGCACGAAAACAACATTTGGTGTATCAAATGCGCGAAATACCATCAATAACTCAACGCATAAAAAGCAACACCGAGTGCACCAAGGTGTATAAATCAAAAATGTGTGCAACTATGTGCACAATATCCATATCAATGCATTGCAAGCACATGTGAGCTATACCGAGTGCAAAAATCACATCATTCGTATGAAATCCATGAAATCATAAACACATGCTATGAAGGTACAACATCGACATCAAATGCAATTGATATGCACAAATCGCAAATCAACACAACGGTGTATAAAATATATATCAAGTGCGATAACTATGCGTAAAATGTAAATACCCAACAGGTGCAGCCATGGTGCACGAAATCAATATTAGGAAACTCATCATCAAAACTCAAATCCAAGCGATATAAGCGTGATACCGGATTACAACCGCAAATCGCAACAAATAACATTGAGATACACCTCCTACAATGTTGAAAAATAAAGTCGGTGCGCCTAAAACTGGCAGAACAAGAATATCCGCTTGCCTCCTGCCCACGGTCTGGCGTCCTCAGTCTCTGGGTCCTTATCTTCTCTGTGGATTCACCAATCTTGCAATCCATCGGCTCATCGGCCGGGTCAGGTGTGCTAACGGGAACGATTCCGCTCTAGCACTTCTCTGGTCATCTCTCGGCCAATCATCATGACCACTCGTAAAGCAGCCCGATACTGGCGTCGGCCTCTGGTCCTCTGAATACTCGTAACACAACTGATCCTCGGTGCAAATCTTATTGCAGCAGTGTCCTGGAAGGAACCTGCTCGAGGTCTCTTCCGATCTTGCCTATGCCGAACTGTACGGAGGCTGGTACTCTTGCATAATCTTTTCTCTCTCTCTGGACATCTGCGTCCTCAGCACAACATTTTCTCGGGAACTGGTCGCATCACAACGCCTCTGTAGACATATCCGATCGTTAATCTCAACGGGGAGTAACAACAGCTCGTCAGCATCTCGCACGAACCTCTTGTTCCACTCGTCTTTATCATCGTCCACTTCGACGTCACGTCATACTATCTGCGCACTGCAACTGTTCTCGGCCACGGTCAATTCGAAGTCTCTCACACGGACTCGAAATCACGAACTAGGTATCTTCATCACTCTGTAGAAGATCTCTAGCCGAACACGTCCTCGGGAACTCGTCCCAACCATCGGAGGAATACTCAATACTCGTCCGTCTCGATCAACTCACAACGCATCTGAGTGAGGTCCTCTATCCGAAACTGGTCAGCTTGCTGATCTCTTATCACATGATATCCGGACGACACTAAACTTTTCGATCGAGTCATCAAGGTCCCAGAATTTACCGAAAGCTCAACACCTGAGCACAGTTTAATAATATCTGGTACATACCACAGTACCTCTGGACCAGCCGTAGAAGGGAAAACCCAAGCCTCACTGATGGCACCGCTAAACTGCCGCAAACCCTAAGGTTCAAAAGCGATTCCATGGTCATCATGTCGAGTTAGGGTTTCATTCTTCTAGAGAGCCCACAGAATTACTTGCATGTTCCTCCGAATACTTTAAAATTGGAAAAATGGGTTTTCTGACATTCGTTCAAACTTTTTAACTTCGCCTATGCGACATGCGAATACCCTCCGTCCACACGCTAAACAATGCCTCAATCCTCCAGGAAAGACGATATATCAACGGTCATTTCTGGATTGACCTACTATAGATCTGACTCAACTGAGCCTGCGTCGGCGCATCAATCTGACGAATCACCTTCGTCTCTCAACTCGGGATAGACTAGCTATCACCTGTTGCATCTCTGCCTAGAAGCTCCAGCGATCTCGTCTCATAAAGTCTTGTAGCGACATCCTCTCAATCTCAGCAACAGCTAGGTCATCCGTCTGCACGGTAGACGACATCACAATCTCTGAGGTATGCTGTACATTAACAGTCCTCTTGCAACAGGCAACCTCTATCAATGGCCCGATCATCCGGTGCAAAACCAAACACTTGCCTCAATAAGAGGTCACAACACAAACACTACATTGAGACGTTCCTATGTCACCAGAAAACAAAATGGTCAGTCTTCGTCCATGATGAGCTCGCCCTGACCGCAACACTAGCAGCAGCTCAATCTACGCTCAAACCATGGTGACAGGAATCTCAATCGTGTAACGAAGAAAATAGATCAAGGGCATGAAAGGAAACGACAGATCCAGAATGGATACATGATCATAGGAAGGAACAGCATCAATGAGAGTATGATCATGGAAATAAATAGAATCGAGGATCTCAAATGGATGTATAATCATGGGTACGAAGAGAACCATAAGTCTTAAAATATGTACATCCTAATATTTCTTAAGTGGAGTATCATATCGTAAATATACCGTGGAACATACGTACGGTACGTCACTCCACCCAAGCTACCTACTCCTTCAATCAGGGTTAGCGTATGAAACGAAAGTTCGGGTCTAATACCTCCCGTTCAAGTCTAAGTTCCGTAAGGTCAAGCCTAGGTTCCGAAATACATACCCGCCCTAGACGCCGCATAGTCAAACATAGACTCGAAACAAGGTTAAACCTAGCGCTCTGATACCAACTTTGTCACGACCCGAAATATTAGCTCGTGACCAGCACTTAAATCACGCAACGTCTAAAGGAGTAACGTAATTCAAGTAAGCTGAAACCTAGAAATCTAAACCTTTTTAAGAAAATAAAGATGGTGATGTTTTGAAATAAAAGTATAATGAAATCAAGTTTCCTTAATGCATAGAAAAGGAACATGAAAATGCAAGTGAAATTTACTAGTTTGAAAACGTGTTTCGTCTTTTAAAAATTTGGGCAGCACCTCCTTTGTATATTTTGATCCAAAACCATAAATACATAACAAGAATAATGGCATCCCCAAGCGGGAGCTAGCTCTTCGCAAATCGGCGGATCACAACCACGCAAGACAGTAAATATAAGTATACGACGCCCAACGACGAAGTTCACCAAAAAAGATAAAGAATTAAGCAAGGCATCAAAACTACAAGGAGCAGAATACCCCTCGCTCTAAATCTCGCAACCACAATCTCACCAAGTCTCATTACTTATACAATTACTAATTTTGATTGATGGAGTTGACTAGATACAATATGAATAATAATACAAGAGAGGTACGATCCAACATGTACCACCCACTAAAACAAAACACCCGAATGCAGCTGTGTGCCAGCGATGCCGCTACTGATCCATGCGGCCAGCCAGCAAGAACTGTGGCACAATGGGGGTGAGTTGCCAACTCGTGAGTAGAAAAGCATCTACAGATAAAAATCGAATAAACAACGACTCCTAGGTCAACTATATCATAAAGGTAACACTATGATATCTAGGGTGACAGGGTCTGTATATGTGCCAACACTGAAATTAACATCTATATGTATGCGGATATCATCCAACCATATGATCAATGTCTATATGCATGTGGATCTCGTCCGACTATATCATCAACGTATGTATCATAAAAGCATATGCATGAAAATATGAGGATATAAATCAACGTGTGTCCCTCGCGACATATCAAAATCATGGAACCTGAGTGTCCTGTATCGACACTCAAAACATCATGAAACCCGTGTTCAGTACCGACACGTAAATCCTCATATCTCTCGGGCTTCGTCAGTCCGGATCGGCCCATATCATCTATCGACTCCGGTCGGTATCCTCCGGATATCCGCCAGGTCCAACCAATCACCGGTAGGTAGTAGTCCCTCTGCCAGGCTCATCGTCTACTGCATAGCAGATCCGTTCTTGCCCCGGGGTACCATATCGGGTCCACCATATACCCGCAATCGGCCTCATCCAACTCCTCGAATCGGGTATCACTGTCACACGTCTCAGAACCGAGAAAACGCATGGTGGGCGCACTGAAATATCATATCAAGAGAAACCGGGTTTTTAAACAACGCACACTTTCTTTTTAAAATGACCACGGTTCTCAAATCCAGAAATCTCATGAAAACAACATATCTCAATGCGTATAATCGTAAAGCATGATGTATGTGACATATAACAGAAATGTAAGCATAACCGTATATCATGCAACATGGAATAGTAATATGCACATATCGAGGGAAAACCGCTCTTTTAAATGAATCCAGTTTTAAAATATCCTGCGGTTCCCAAATTCTCTAAGGTCCAATGCAACATCGCATAAAGGTGCATATGCAACTATAGCAAGTAATTTATACAAGGAGTCATATCATGATGCAGCAATTCTACTGTGTAGTGACATGGCAATTATCGATGATGAAGTGTGTAAGCCGGCAAATCTGTATAAGTGTAACATACGCATCATCGATAATGGTGTAAGTGTAGTAGCACAGGTATAAGCAATGCAATGAGAATAACATGAATGCAGCATAAGGTAAATCGTCAGCTAAAATGCTAAAAGGTATACGTCCCTATCATATATCCGAGTCGGTGAATCTATCAATCGGCATCCAGCCCCACAACACCACGTACGGTATAATCCGTCGTACGGCATCCTCCAGTCAAGGGTATGGATCAATCATCAAGCCAACACATCACGTACGGAAAATCATCGTACGTCGGCATCAAACCATTAGGGATCCTATCATCCTATGTGACAATGAGAGTATAGACCTAACGTCTCGTACGTTCTATCACTCATGATTCTCAACATATATAAATATATTTATATACCTATGTTCCGGGTCACATCCATAACAACCTCATATCAGGGGACCGACAAGGTATCAAACATCTCAAACGACTCGCATCCGTATACCAACATATCATCAATCCATCATATCACGTCTTATATTCTTATCATCACATTTATATCCCACCTCAAGTCAATTTTACATATACATTCCATCTTTATTATAAGCATACGTCTCTAATCTAACATACACACCCGAACCATACACTCGTTTTTTAAAATATGCGAATCGTAGTTTTTGAATGTAGGGTTACGGTGTTTTTAAGGAAAAGATATCGTTTGAAAATCCGTAACGTCTCTCAAGCTATCTGTTTATAAAATGCATACGATTCTTTAGTTTGGAAATAGGTATGGTTCGGATGACACATTTACGTCGGCTATCCAGTCTTATAGTATCCAAAATAGCAATATCATCGACATCATCCTCGAATACCGTCATCACATATTAACCATATCATATCACTTCTAACTATCACTTTAGTCATATCCCTAGTTTCCAAATCTAGGTTTCTATGACTGTGTCCAATAGATCGGTTTCCATCAAATTGCGGGGGTGCTATACGCCATCCACCCGACTTCCTCCGTAGATATAGATCTACTCACCTTGATCCCTGCTTGCCGAAGTCGATGACGCCACGCTCAGTCTCCTCGGAATCCACACAAAAGTACCTACAATAATACACATTCGCAATCGCTATTAAAATCGAATCCAGAAACCAAAACTGCACACGGATCGCCTATAGGTTAGAACCTATAGCACACGTATGCAAAACCAACAAATTACCCCTAGTCGTTGATGTACAAACATCCAACAACCAATTATAAAACCAAATATCAAAACTCATCATTTCAAATACGGAAAACATACCCAAAAATCACACTAAAGTGCTCCCAGATTTTGACTCAGGCCAAAAGGAGTTGCACAAACAAGTCTAGGGTGTAGTACATAGAGTTAATCAGCTATTGAAACAACCTGGACCCCAAACTCCCCAAACTGGCCGACCAAAACCCATAGAATTCCGGCCTCCTCGGCCATGCTGCCTCAGTTGGGGTTCGTATGGTCGGGGTGGTCTCCTATTGGTAAAATTTGGTCTCTAGAATTGTTTGCTAAACTCGGAATATCCTTGGGTTGCTCCAGATTCACTGTAGGCTCACAATTCCTCACAAAACCGATACGACTAAAATCCTAAATCCGTATTTTGGTTTCTATACTAAATTCCAGGTCTTGTAACAGCTAGAAGAGTTCACCAAATCCACTTTTAAAACCTAAACCCTTTAGGGATTTCTATCCTCACAACCACCAAACCAATTCAACTTCTAAACTATCTACAATACAAGAAAACTCAAAACTAACTAAATGGAAGGGATTATACCTCATTTAGGCTACACTACACAGCCCTAGCTTCCCAATGTCACCAAAATCCCATTTTGCTTGGTCCAATGTGTAGAGGAAGAGATGGGGATTAATTTTTGTGAAGGGAGTATAAGGTTTTGTGGATTATTTGGAGATGGGTCTAGGGGTTGAAGTGGAGGGAAGTGAGCTTGAGGAGATGAAGGAGATGAAAATGAGGGCGGAAAAAGTTATGGCAACAGCCCCCCCTCTCTCACTTATTCTCACACTCTCTCTCTCCCTAATCATTCACATTTTTAACCCTTTTCATTTCTTTTTCTTTTCTCTTTTAAATTTCAAACAAAATCACATAATACCCATAAAACAACACAAATGCAAAAACATGTAACCAAATGTAACATGATATGGTGCACTAGCCTTGGAAAAACTGTAGAAACACGGATTTGGTTTAATTGCGATTAGCAGTGCACTAATCGGGTTTTATCCAAACTGCATATAATAAATTTTAAAAATGCCAAATCCTTTAAATATATTTTTAAATGAATAAATCATTTTAATCTCTAATTATTTCACAATTATCGGTATATATTTATACCCTTTTCCGAAAACCCCAATTTCGCAAATCGACAGTTTTCGGGAAAATATTATTTTAATATTAAATTCCAAAAATAATATTTTATATTTCTGAAATGTTACAATCTTCCCCTCTTAAATAACTTTGGTCCCCAAATTTTAATTTAAACCCCCAAAATCTAAAATATTTCAATACTCAACTCAAATCAACGGGGCTCCGAAATCACGGAAGATGCAGAAATAACACAGCGCATCGCGTCCGCATGAAAACGAGTATAAAACTCAAAATCGAACTCCTTCAAGTGTCACGCAAATCATCGGGTTTGCACGCATATCCTCGGAGTTACAATAGAGATACAGATCTCGAAATCCACTACTGAAATCCAATATACACTAGTCAAGTACTATTATACATGTATAGTACGCATCCTTGAAAACTCCAAAATCTGAATAAAATACATGCAAAATCTTTTCTGAATCGCCGTATGATGCGTAACTCATGGCACAAGTGACGGAAGCTCATTTGTAAAGGAATAATATATGTCTATTTATGTTTTGCTAAATATACGTTCCGTCGTTTCAAAATATTCTAAAAGGTTTTCCTTTATAAACGTTCGTGTCTCTCACGGACACGTAGGAAATAGCGAGACTATAGCTCCGTTTGAAAACCTTTTTGGTAAACCTTTAATGCATGCAAAGTACTCAGGTACTGTTCTCAGATCAGTCCTGTTCGGCTACTGCACAATATAGTGCCCATCATGAAAACAAAGAGCTCAAGAGCAAAATCAGCCTAAAAGGGTATACCCAACAATCACGTGCGTCTGGTGTGCACGGAAATCAAATCCGAATACAGGTGCCACAATATGCACAAAAGAAAAACTAAGTGCAATAGGTGTGCACGAAAACATCTGTCCAGTGCAACGGGTGTGCACGACAACACATCTGGCGCATCTATTGTGCACGAAAACAACATCTGGTGCATCAAATACACGAAATACCATCAATAACTCAACGCATAAAAAGCAACACCGAGTGCACCAGGGTGTATAAATAAAAAATGTGTGCAACTATATGCACAATATCAGTATCAATGCACTGAAATCACATGTGAGCTATACCGAGTGCAAAAATCACATCATTTGTATGAAATCCACGAAATCATAAACACATGCTATGAAGGTACAAAATCGACATCAAATGCAATAGATATGCACAAATCTCAAATCAACACAACGATGTATAACATATATATCAAGTGCGATAACTATGCGCAAAATGTAAATACCCAACAGGTGCAGCCATGGTGCACGAAATCAATATCAGAAAACTTATCATCAAAACTCAAATCCAAGCGATATAAGCGTGATACTCGGATTACAATTGCAAATCGCAACAAATGACATTGAGGTACAACTCCTACAATGTCGAAAAATAAAGTCGGTACGCCTAAAACCGGCAGAACAAGAATATCCGCTTGCCTCCTGCCTACGGTCTGGCATCCTCAGTCTCTGGGTCCTTATCTTCTCTGTGGATTCACCAATCTTGTAATCCATCGGCTCATCGGCCGGGTCAGGTGTGCTAACGGGAACGATTCCGCTCTAGCACTTCTCTGGTCATCTCTCGGTCAATCATCATGACCACTCGTAAAGTAGCCCGTTACTGGCGTCGGCCTCTGGTCCTCTGAATACTCGTAACACAACTGATCCTCGGTGCAAATATTATTGCAGCAGTGTCCTGGAAGGAACCTGCTCAAGGTCTCTTCCGATCTCGCCTATGCCGAACTGTACGGAGGCTGGTACTCTTGCATAATCTTTTCTCGCTCTCTGAACATCTGCGTCCTCAGCACATCATTTCCTCGGGAACTGGTCGCATCCCAACGCCTCTGTAGACATATCCAATCTTTAATCTCAACGGGAAGTAACAACAGCTCGTCAGCATCTCGCACGAACCTCTTGTTCCACTCGTCTTTATCATCGTCCACTTCGACGTCACATCATACTATCTGCGCACTGCAACTGTTCTCGGCCACGGTCAATCTGAAGTCTCTCACACGGATTCGAAATCTCGAACTCGGTATTTTCATCACTCTGTAGAAGATCTCTAGCCGAACACGTCCTCAGGAACTCATCCCAACCATCGGAGGTATACTCAATATTCGTCCGTTCTCGATCAACTCACAACGCATCTAAGTGAGGTCCTCTATCCAAAACTGGTCAGCTTGCTGATCTCTTATCACATGATATTCAGACGACGCTAAACTTTTCGGTCGAGTCATCAAGGTCCCAGAATTTCCCGAAAGCTCAACACCTGAGCACAGTTTAATAATATCTGGTACATACCACAGTACCTCTGGACCAGCCGTAGAAGGGCAAACCCAAGCCTCACTGATGGCACCGCTAAACTGCCGCAAACCCTAAGGTTCAAAAGCGGTTCCATGGCCATCATATCGAGTTAGGGTTTCATTCTTCTAGAGAGCCCACAGAATTACTTGCATGTTCCTCCGAATACTTTAAACTTGGAAAAATGGGTTTTCTGACATTCGTTCGAACTTTTTAACTTCGCCTAGGCGATATACGAATACGCTCCGTCCGCACGCTAAACAATGCCTCAATCCTCCAGGAAAGACGATGTATTAACGGTCATTTCTGGATCGACCTACTCTAGATTTGACTCAACTGAGCCTGCATCGGTGCATCAATCTGACGAATCACCTTCGTCTCTCAACTCGGGATAGACTAGCTATCACCTGTCGCATCTCTGCCTGGAAGCTCCAGCGATCTTGTCTCGTAAAGTCTGGAGGCGACATCCTCTCAATCTCAGCAACAGCTGGGTCATCCGTCTGCACGGTATACGACATCACAATCTCTGAGGTATGCTGTACATCAACAGTCTTCTCACAATAGGCAACCTCTATCAATGGCCCGATCATCCGGTGCAAAACCAAACACTCGCCTCAACAAGAGGTCACAACACAAACACTACATCGAGACATTCCCATGTCACCAGAAAACACAATGGTCAGTCCTCGTCCATGACGAGCTCGCCCTGACCGCAACATTAGCAACAACTCAATCTGCGCTCAAACCATGGTGACAGGAACCTCAATCGTATAACGAAGAAAACAGATCAAGGGCATGAAAGGAAACAACAGATCCAGAATGGATACATGATCATAGGAAGGAACAACATCAATGAGAGTATGATCATGGAAATAAATAGAATCGAGGATCTCAAATGGATGTATAATCATGGGTACGAAGAGAATCATAAGTCTTAAAATATGTACATCCTAAGATTTCTTAAGTGTAGTATCGTATCGTAAATATACCGCGGAACATACGTACGGTACGTCACTCCACCCAAGCTACCTACTCCATCAATCAGGGTCAGCCTATGAAACGAAAGTTCGGGTCTAATACCCCCCGTTCAAGTCTAAGTTCCGTAAGGTCAAGCCTAGGTTCCGAAATACATACCCGCCCTAGATTCTGCATAGTCAAACATAGAATCAAAACAAGGTTAAACCTAGCGCTCTGATACCAACTTTGTCACGACCCGAAATATTAGCTCGTGACCAGCACTTAAATCACGCAACGTCTAAAGGCGTAACGCAATTCAAGTATGCTGAAACCTAGAAATCTAAACCTTTTTAAGAAAATAAAGGAGGTAAAGTTTTGAAATAAAGGTATAATGAAATCAAGTTTTCTTAATGCATAGAAAAGGAACATGAAAATGCAAGTGAAATTTACTAGTTTGAAAACGTGTTTCGTCTTTTAAAAATTTGGGCAGCACCTCCTTTGTATATTTTGATCCAAAACCACAAATACATAACAAGAATAATGGCATCCCTAAGCGGGAGCTAGCTCTTCGCCAATCGGCAGATCACAACCACGCAGGACAGTAAATATAAGTATACGACGCCCAACGATGAAATTCACCAAAAAAGATAAAGAATTAAGCAAGACATCAAAACCACAAGTAGCGGAATACCCCTCGCTCTAAATCTCGCAACCACAATCTCACCAAGTCTCGTTACTTATACAATTACTAATTTTTATTGTTGGAGTTGACTAGATACAATATGAATAATAATACAAGAGGAGTACGATCCAACATGTACCACCTACCAAAACAAAACACCTGAATGCAGTTGTGTACCAGCGATACCGCTACTGATCCATGCGGCCAACCTGTAAGAACTGTGGCACAACGGGGGTGAGTTGCCAACTCGTGATTAGAAAAACATCTACAAATAGAAATCGAAAAAACAACGACTCCTAGGTCAACTATATAATAAAGGTAATACTATTATATCTAGGGTGACCGGGTCTGTATATGTGCCAACAATGAAATTAACACCTATATGTATGCGGATATCATCCAACCATATGATCAATGTCTATATGCATGTGGATCTCGTTCGACTATATCATCAACGTATGTATATATCATAAAAGCATATGCATGAAAATATGAGGATATAAATCAACGTGTGTCCCTCGCGACGCATCAAAATCATGGAACCTGAGTATCCAGTATCGACACTCGAAACATCATGAAACCCGTGTCCAACATCGACACGTAAATCCTCATATCTCTCGGGCTCCGTCAGTTCAGATCGGCCCATATCACCTCTCGACTCCGGTTGGTATCCTCCGGATATCCGCCAGGTCCAACTAATCACCGGTAGTAGTCCCTCTGCCAGGCTCACCGTCTACTGCACAGCAGATCTGTTCTTGCCCCAGGGTACCATACCGGGTCCACCATGTACCCGCAATCGACCTCATCCAACTCCTCGAATCGGGTATCACTGTCACACGTCTCAGAACCGAGAAAACGCATGGTGGACGCACTGAAATATCATATCAAGAGAAATCGGGTTTTTAAACAATGCATACTTTCTTTTTAAAATGACCACCATTCTCAAATCCATAAATCTCATGAAAACAGCATATCTCAATGCGTATAATCGTAAAGCATGATGTATGCGACATATAACAGAAATGTAAGCATAACCGTATATCATGCAACATGGAATAGTAATATGCACATATCGATGGAAAACCGCTCTTTTAAATGAATCCAGTTTTAAAATATCCTGCGGTTCCCAAATTCTCCAAGGTCCAGTGCAACATTGCATAAAGGTGCATATGCAACTATAGCAAGTAATTTATATAAGGAGTCATATCATGATACAACAATTCTACTGTGTAGTGACATGGCAATTATCGATGATGAAGTGTGTGAGCTGGCAAATCTGTATAAGTGTAACATACGCATCATCGATAATGGTGTAAGTGTACTAGCACAGGTATAAGCAATGCAATGAGAATAACATGAATGCAGCATAAGGTAAATCGTCAGCTAAAATGCTAAAAGGTATACGTCCCTATCATATATCCGAGTCGGTGAATCTATCAATCGGCATCCAGCCTCACAACACCACGTACGGTATAATCCGTCGTACGGCTTCCTCTGGTCAAGGGTATGGATCAATCATCAAGCCAACACATCACGTACGGAAAATCATCGTGCGGCGGCATCAAACCATTAGGGATCCTATCATCCTATGTGACAATGAGGGTACAGACCTAACGTCTCGTACGGTCTATCACTCATGATTCTCAACATATATAACTATATTTATATACCTATGTCCCGGGTCACATCCATAACAACCTCATATCAGGGGACCGACAAGGTATCAAATATCTCAAACGACTCGCATCCGTATACCAACATATCATCGAACCATCATATCACGTCTTATATTCTTTTCACCGCATTTATATCCCACCTTAAGTCAATTTTACATATACATTCCATCTTTACTATAAGCATACGTTTCTAATCTAACATACACACCCGAACCATACAATCGTTTTTTAAAAGATGCAAATCGTAGTTTTTGAAAGTAGGGTTACGGTGTTTTTAAGGAAAAGATATCGTTTGAAAATCCATAACGTCCCTCAAGATATCTGTTTAAAAGATGCATACGATTCTTCAGTTTGGAAATTGGTATGGTTCGGATGAAACATTTACGTCGGCTATCTAGTCCTATAGTATCCAAAACAGCAATATCATTGACATCATCCTCGAATACCGTCATCACATATTAACCATATCATATCACTTCTAACTATCACTTTAGTCATATCCCTAGTTTCCAAATCTAGGTTTCTACGACTGTGTCCTATAGATCGATTTCCATCAAATTGCGGGGGTGCTATACGCCATCCACCCGACTTCCCCCGTAGATATAGATCTACCCTCCTTGATCCTTACTTGCCGAAGACGATGACGCCATGCTCCGTCGCCTCGAAATCTACACGAAGGTACCTACAATAATACACATTCGCAATCGCTATTAAAATCGAATCCGGAAACTAAAACGGCAAACGGATCGCCTATAGGTTAGAAGCTATAGCACACGTATGCAAAACCAACAAATTACCCCTAGTCGTTGATGTACAAACATCCAACAACCAATTATAAAACCAAATATCATAACTCATCATTTCAAATACGGAAAACATACCCAAAAATCATACTAAAGTGCTCCCAGATTTTGACTCAGGCCAAAAGGAGTTGCACAAACAAGTCTAGGGTGTAGTACATAGAGTTAATGAGCTACTGAAACAACTTAGACCCCAAACTCCCCAAACTGGCCGGCCAAAACCCATAGAATTCCAGCCTCCTCGGCCATGCTGCCTCAGTTGGGTTCGTATGGTCGGGGTGGTCTCCTATTGGTCAAATTTGGTCTCTAGAGTTGTTTGCTAAACTCGGAATTTCCTCGGGTTGCTCCAGATTCACTGTAGGCTTACAATTCCTCACAAAACCGATACGGATAAAATCCTAAATCCGTATTTTGGTTTCTATACTAAATTCCAGGTCTTGTAACAGCTACAAGAGTTCACCAAATCCACTTTTAAAACCTAAACCCTTTAGGGATTTCTATCCTCACAACCACCAAACCAATTCAACTTCTAAACTATCTAAAATACAAGAAAACTCAAAACTAACTAAATGGAAGGGATTATACCTCATTTAGGCTACTCTAGACAGCCCTACCTTCCCAATGTCATCAAAATCCCACTTTGCTTGATCCAATGTGTAGAGAAAGAGACGTGGATTAATTTTTGTGAAGGGAGTATAAGGTTTTGTGGATTATTTGGAGATGGATCTAGGGGTAGAAGTGGAGGGAAGTGAGCTTGAGGAGATGAAGGAGATGAAAATGATGGCGGAAAAAGTTATGGCAGCAGCCCCCCCTCTCTCACTTATTCTCACACTCTCTCTCTCTCTCTCTTTCCAATCATTCACCTTTTTAACTCTTTTCATTGTTTTTTCTTTTCTCTCTTAAATTTCAAACCAAATCACATAATACCCATAAAACAACACAAATGCAACAACATGTAACCAAATGTAACATGATATGGTGCACTAGCCATAGAAAAACTGTAGAAATACGGATTTGGCTTAATTGCGATTAGCATTGCACTAATCGGGTTATTATCCAAACCACATATAATAAATTTTAAAAATGCCAAATCATTTAAATATATTTTTAAATGAATAAATCATTTTAATCTCCAATTATTTCACAATTATCGGTATATATTTATACTCTTTTTCGAAAACCCCAATTTCGCAAATCGGCAGTTTTTGGGAAAAATATTATTTTAATATTAAATTCCAAAAATAATATTTTATATTATCTGAAATGTTACAATTACGCATCTACAACTCTATTTAGGAGACCCGCTAACGGATGGTGTGGATTATCGCACATCCTTGGGTTAGTAGAACGAGATGCAGACCTCCTTACGAAGCATTCGATCTCGAAAGGATTTAAATACGGTTTTTAAGAAATATGAATTTTCTAAATAAAATAAAATTATTTTTAAAATTAAATTTTTATAAAATTATAAAACATTATTTTCAAAATATAATAAATATATATATTTTTCAAAAATGGAAAGATTAACAAATGACAATAAAATATCATCAAGATATCAAAAAGGCAACTTTTTCAATAAAATACCATGAACTTTCCAAAGCTAAGTACTTATCACTAAAATACCCCAAATACTTAAAAATTCATGCTCATGACAACCTCAAATAATACTAATCACCCTCGAGGTTTACTTTTAAATTATATTAAAATATTTTTTCATAAAACCCCCTTGAGATATATAAAGCAATATTTAAGGACTTTAGTAAATATAGGTTTATGAGGGATCAATTCTTTTGAGCCCCAGGGAAACGGAGAAAGTGAGTGCTTGCCTATTTAAGATAGAAAACTTAACGGAGTTATTAATGATAATTGTCTTGGAAAAAGACATAAATCCTGCCGTCCATGTGCAGTAGTTATCGATGACTTCCGAATCTAATTCAAGAGCTAAATCTGTTTACAATTGTCTGAATCAGTCTGAGTCCAACTCATACCTGAATCTAATTCAAATCTGAGTCCAATATTAAACATGAATACTTGAACATGAACATGAATACTTGAAATTAAATATCAATATCAAACATATATACTTGACCTGACTTGACCGAACCATGGTTATAACTTGACTTGACTACTTGAATACTTGATTACATCCTGAACATGACTACTTGAATATTTTGTATCCATAGTTCGGCAAGACTTGTAAATTATAATCTATACAATATATTACACAGGGATAAATGGGTAAATTGGTACAGAACGTATATCGTGGTACGGGAGGTCACTTAAAAGAAACTTATATGAATTCTCGTGCCGTTGTCCCGTGGGTTATGACAGGGCCTTGTACTACATGTTACTATAGTCCACGGGGTAAGATGGACTCCTCTCGTATACTTGAATACCTTCTGTATCAAGGTACAAACAACCACGTTAGCATATACCTGTACAACTCACATGTTCTTTTCCCATTACTTGTTATATTCTTTCTTTTTTTGGGACTTACCAAGCGCTAGTTCGTTGACGACATTTCTTTCTATTTCTTTCTTTGGAATGTTCGTCAGAAGGACATGACTCTCAGGAGATCGAGCCTAACCAGGAGGACTTGGATCAGCTTGCGGCTTAGCCTGACTTCTAGTACTTACTTTCATTTTTTATGCCACCGTTTAGGCACTGTTTTACTCATTGTATCTTTTCTTTTCAAACAATTGTATGTAAATTTGAATGTAAATAAAATTGCTGTTTATTTTATTACTCTTGTCATTCTTTTATATGTTATATATTGCATAATTACGCTTAACGTATTTATTTCTTAGTAAATACGTTGTGGCTTGCCACGTCATCGTTTCCGTCTACTGGGAAGCGGGGCGTGACAGCTTGTCGGCTGTGGCTCGGGTTGTCAGCGGAAGAGCTCGTCGGTGGTGCAAAGGAGACCGGCGGTGGGTTTTTTTTTGTCGAAGAAGAAGAGGGTGATGAAGGAGATGCAGGCGAAGGTTGTTGGGTTGTCGAAGGGGTGCTGGAGAAGGAGTGGTGACTGTCGTAGTTGATCGGCTGGAGATGAGGGCGATGGGGTTGGAGTGGTGGTCGTGCGCGGTTGGCGCTCGGAGAAGAGAGGAGACGAGAAAGAGAGAGAGAGAGAGAGAGAGAGTTTTAAAAAGTGAGAGAGAGAGAGAAAAAAATTAAAAGAGAATTAATAGGATTAATAAAGGTGATTAAATTTGTGTTAAAGGGAAAATTAATGTGTGGATTTTCAGTTGGGATTTGAATGGATAATTTTTAATTTTGAGACAATTAATAAAAGGAGAAGAAATACATAATGTAGAAGAAACACGGTAACACAAAAAGAGAAGGAATTGGGTGCTTGTGTTGAGATTGGGCTTGGGTCATTGGGCCTGGAAAGGAGAGAGGGAGAGATAGGGCCTGGGGGTTTTGGGTGTGGGCTTAGGTTTAGAGGAAAAAGTGAGGGATTTGGAATATTAATTAGGGAAATAAAATAGGATTTAATTAGAAAAGAGATAGGAAAAATATAAAGGAAATACTTGGGAAAAATAAATACAATAAATAAAATATAATGCGTAAATTATTTGGAAACAATATTTTATTTAAATACGGATATTGGTGTACAAAAGGGACTGGGTATTATATCATACCACCCTTACAAAAATTTCATCCTCGAAATTAAAAGAACGAATACAACGAACGAATAATTACATGTAAAGTTGTGGGAAACGCGAACGGATATGCTCCTCACGTTCCCAGGTTGATTTCCCAGGCGAACGACCGCCCCAAGATACTTGGACTAGCGGAATAACCTTATTCTTCAATACCTTCTCTCTACGATCGAGTATAGTAATAGGCTACTCCACATAAGATAAGTCGGTACCCAACATCAATTCCGAATGATCGAGAATGTAACTGTCATCTCGAACGTAGTATCGCAACTGTGACACATGAAATGTGCTGTGCACTCCAGCTAGCAATGGGGGTAAGGCAAGTCGGTAAGCCACCTTCCCTACTCACTCTAGTACTTTGAATGGTCCGATGAATCGGGGACCGAGTTTCCCGTGACTCCCAAATCTGATAATACCACGGATAGGTAAAATCTTCAGGAATACATGATCATCAACTTCAAATTCTAACGATCTCTTGCTGGAATTTGCCCAACTCTTCCGTTGGCCGTCTTAATGCGCTGTCTAATTATCCGGACCTTGTCTACCATCTAAACTATAAGTTCTGGGCCCAGTAATCTTTGCTCACCAACGTCATCCTAACAAGCGGAGGCTCGACATTTCCGTCCGTAAAGTGCTTCGAACAGAGCCATCTGGATTCTAGCTTAGAAACTATTGTTATAAGAAAACTCCACTAGATGGAGGTGATCCTCCCAAGAACCCTGAAAGTCTAGCATGCAAGCTCTCAACATGTTCTCGAGCGTCTGAATAGTACGCTCGGACTGTCCATCCATCTGTGGATGGTAAGCCGTACTGAACTTGAGACGTGTATCCAGACCCTCCTATAAGCTCTTCCAAAAATGCGAAACGAATCTGGTGCCTCGATCCGATACTATGCTGACCGGAACTCCGTGAAGTCGCACTATCTCCTGCATGTACTTCTCCGCAAGAAACTCTGTCGATTGTCCCACTAAAAAAGGTATAAAGTGTGCTGCTTTCGTAAGACGGTCAACGATAATCTAGACGGCGTTATTGCCTCTTGGACTCCGTGGTAAGGCAGTCACGAAATCTATGGTGATGTGCTCCCATCGAGTCTCAGAGTAGACCAGTATGTTGTCGATGAGTACAACGACAAACGTGTCCAAGTATTTTGCAAATACCTTGTTCATCAGATCCATGAATATTGCTAGAGTATTAGTAACATCGAACGACATCACAAGAAACTCATAATGTCCGTATCGGGTTCGGAAAGCCGTCTTGAATGCATCTTCAGCCGTTACTCTGATCTGGTGATAACCTGAATGAAGATCCAGCTTCGAAAATACCTTGACACCACCCAATTGATCAAATAAGTTGTTGATGCGCGGAATGGGGCATTTGTTCTTTATCGTTACTCTGTTCAGCTCACGGTAGTCTATGCACATCCATAGCGATCCATCCTTCTTCATCACTAATAAGACTGGTGTACCCCACGGCGAAGCGCTTGGGCGAATAAATCTCTTCTCCAGAAGATCTCCAATTTGCTTCTTCAATTTTGCCAATTCAACCGGTGCCATTCTGTATGGTGCTTTAGAAATTGGTGATGTACCTAGAATCAGGTCGATTGAGAATCCTAAAACGCGATGAGGTGGTAGACATGGTAAATCTTCAGGGAACACATCAAGAAAATCCCGAACGATCTCTGGTGCTGGGTTCTCATCAATCTCTATAGCCGTCAACACCTTCGGCTTGGCTCCACACTTGGTTGGCTCCAAATATTCGCTTCCTCCTTCGAAAACAAACTCAAGGTGATTGGGAATGCGGAAAGTCACATTCCTAGCTCGGCAATCGATGATCACATAGAATGTACTCATCCAATCCATCCCAAGAATCGCGTCATAACTTCCTGTCCCTATTAAAAGGAAATTCGCATAGAATTCCCTGCCACACACTACAAATGGACAAGATCTACATTCTCGACTAGACACTATAATACCATTACCCGTATGTATTTCCCATCCCTTAGTTAATGGTTCATGTGGTATGGAGTGAGTGTCGACGAAACGTGCAAATATAAAACAATGTGATGCTTCAGAATCAAATAGTACTCTAGCCGGTGTAGAATGAACGAGTAGAGTACCTATAACAACTTCACTTGAGGCCTCTGCCTGCTCGGCAGTCTGGGTGAAAGCCCGTCCCTGACCGCGACCTGTATTGGTCTGTCTCTGCTCCACTGACTTCTGCTGCTGCGGTCCAGATCCTCCCTGTAACTCTATTTACTGAGGGCAACCACTAACCCTATGCTGGCTATATCTGCAAATCAAACATTATCCCTTGGCACGGCAACAGTCCTTCTGGGTATGCCCGTCCCTATGACAGTAGCCGCAGACTAAAGCCTTCCTCTGTTGCTGCTGCTAGGGCATGTAAGGACGCTTCATCCGCGTTGTCCCTGGCCTGTGAACTGGTATGACCCCTCGGGACGATGTGTGAGTACGCGTCAGGATAATTGGGGGCCTCCTGTCACTCGAGCTAGGGACTTTGAATTTATTGATCAGCTTCTCCTGAAATCGTGCAGCGTTGAGCACCAGCACGAAAGTCTACAACTCGAGAGACGCAATCAACTGTTGTAGCTTAAAGTCAAGTCCCTGCAAGAAACGTCTGGCTCTGGTGGCCTCTGAAGCAATTATATACGGAGTGAATCGACTCAGAATGTTGAACTTTGCCGCATATATATCAACAAGACAGCCATTTTGCTTTAGCAAGATAAATCTTTTCTCCATTTCTTCTTTGGCGGTGGAGGGGAAATAGTGGTCTAAGAAGCATTCTTTGAACTTGCTCTACTCAATCGGCCTATCGAGTCTGTTCACTTGGACGGACCACCAAGTACGGGCTTCGTCCTCCAGCTGGATCTTTATGACGTTCACTTTCTCTTCATCGGGGACCCGTGCGGCCGTCAGTAGGTTCTCCACATTGACCAGCCTTTGCTTGACCTCAAGTGGTTCAGCTAATCCTGTAAACACAGCCGGGTGTAGCCTCCAGAAATCCGACACAGTGCCAATTCTGGCAGGTGTAGCTGATGTAGCGGCGCCTTCGGGGGCGGCAATGAGAGCGAAGGGTCCTCCTAATGCGGTAATTTCCTTGAGACCCTCGGTAAGTAGGTCCGTCTTTCTCTCTTAGGCTTCCGCAAGGGTCGTCAGTGCGTTCAGGATCCTCTCTGTGCGATCTTGAGAACTAGAGTCTGAGGAGTGGTCGTTCAGGGAAGTCATGTCGCTGGAAGATAGATGAACGGATATGATTAGATATAAGGATGAAAGCGAAAGATAGTGAAGTGAAAACAATATAATAAAGCGTAGTTAATATTATCCCATGATACTAAAGCGTGGCGCTCTGATACCAACAAAACCATGTCACGCCCCACTTCTCAAAATACGGGATACGGGAGGCGACTAGGCCAGCCATGCTCCTACCCTCACTTCGGCTTCTAGTATTACATGATAATCAGTAAATATAGCACAGAAGTAAAGGAAACACATCACTAGTTTATTACATCAACTTTCATTGTTCACGAAACTACTAACCAAGTGCGAATACAGGATTGATTTATGAAAAGCGGCAAAAGTACTGGAGGTACGACCGTCTAAATCTATGCGAGCTCGAATAGTGGGTCTAAGTTCTGAGTTGGGTCCTCTCCAAGTTCTTAGCATGCATACTCAGGTCTTCAGAGCGACGCAATAGCAACAATATGATAACAATAATGAGGCATGAAAATAAAAGGTAATAACAGTGAAGACAATGAATACAGGTAATCGATGTCAATAATCAATGCAATGTATGACCTGTGTTCCTACTGGTCTCTAGTTCAATTATAAAATCGAGTTTCCGGAAAGGAGTGATCATGTTTTACAAGGGTCTCGTGCGTATCCGAGACTACGACTCACTGTTGCCCGGGACATAACCCTGTCAGCCGGACCGCTAAGTCCAAACCTAATATATATAAGAGTCGTTGTTCGAATGATCATCCTCTAAATCACTAACCTCGCTAAATACAAGTTCCTTTCCACTTCGATTTCCTTTTTCCCCCCAGAATTCAGTAAATGTATGTATGGGCTAGTTGTGTACAAGTACGCACCAATAACACTGTTATGTTCGCTATTCACTGTACTGTTCACTAACACAAATCCTTCACATTTCACTGGCGTACTCGACACAACAAATCTGATACCACTCATGTTCGACAATGCAATACAACTAAGAATTAATAAGCGCCCTCATTATCGCTAAACGTATCACAGTCGGGTAAACATGTGAATTATGCCGCTAAGTAGGTCATATGTAATAAGTCATTATGCGTCTTAGGAATTTAGAAAAATTCACATTAAATCGTATGATCAGAATTAAGCAAAATGATACAAAAGGGGTAAAAAGTAAACTTAATTAGAGATTCAACAAAATTGGTTTCAAATCAACCGGGTTCCGGATTTTCGAATTACAGTCATTTCTTTATAAGTGTTGTCTGCTTGAAATTCAGTTCCTGAACTGAATGTCCGTTTTGTAACACAGTTTTCACCCTGTTGAGATCATAATTAGGTGACACTACAGTTGGGTAATATTTATATCTTTTAATTAGGTTTTCAACGCATCATACAGATCGACAATATCCATTGTGTGCTGGAAGATATGCGCTGTTTAAGATCAAGGTATACGTTCTGTCCCTGCTTGGGACTGCAGTACGTAACGACGATTTAAAATATGAGTAAAATAGCAAACGACAGTAAAAATGAATGAAACCACCACCAATAGTTATCTAACAGAATAATATTTGCAACGGTATAGGGTTACACATAATATCATTTTCATACAGAGCTATAAAAACATTTTAATTCAAGTGTCGACAAGCAGTATTGCAGTCCAGAGTCTCATCCCCGAACAGTTTTCGTCATTGTGTTATAACAGTATCGAAATATAAATTATTGGAGGGTTTTAGGGTGTCAAGTTAGCTTCAATATGAGCCTTCGAACACAACTTTCCGGTATGTATCTAATTTACTGTGATTTTCACGAGTTACGTGTGCGATAAACTTCAAATTTCGCAACCGTTATCGAATGTCATTTCATCGGTGGAACGGTGTCGATTTGCAGTCAAATTTCTATCGAGTATTCATTAATAGTAAACCGGTTTAACAATAATTAGTTTCACCATATTTTTAATAGGATTTCATTTGAAATTACGCGTCGCGCACATAAGCTAAACATACGGTTCGCAACCGAAGTGTCCGTTTCTTTTATCTAAACATACACTATTTAATCTTATAATTTCCATACGGTGTTATCACTAATATTTTGGACCAGATTATAACTCAAAACAACACAACTAGCTTAACACGGTTTGTCATAAAAATTACAACTTTACGATTTAGCTAGTTATATATGTATATAATAATATCGGTCAATTAGTATTGTAGCATGTAAAGCAAGTAGGGTTCACTTGTCTGGAAATGACAGGGGCACGAAAACGACAACGATCACGGCATGGGCACGATTACGGCACGATGGCCATAAGCTTGGGCTCGGCTATGGGGTTCCGGGCTCGGCCATTGGCTCGGTAGCGGCTAGGGGCTCATGGGACTGGGGAGGTGGTGGCGACGGCGGTGGCGACAACCCTGACAAAGACAGTCCAGGCGATGAGGCAGGCGCGACAGCAGCGAGGAGGTGGTGCTAGGGGTTGCTTTGAGAGGTAGAGCTTGGTGGGTGGTTTGTTGAGGTAAGGGGCTTGTCGGATGTGGCTCGGGTTGTCGCCGGAGGAGCACGTCAGTGGTGTAAAGGAGACCGGCGGTGGGTTTTTTTTGTCGAAGAAAAAGAGGGTGATAAAGGAGATGCAGGAGAAGGTTGTTAGGTTGTTGTATGGGTGCTGGAGGAAGAGTGGTGGCTGTTGCGGTTGATCGGCCGGAGGCGAGGGCGATGGGGTTGGAGTGATAGTTGTAGGCGGTCGGCGCTCGGAGAAAAGAGGAGACGAGAAAGAGAGAGAGAGAGAAAACGGGGGGGGGGGGGAGAGAGAAAGTTTTAAAGAGTGAGAGGGAGAGAGAAAGAAAATTAAAAGAGAATTAATAGGATTAATAAAGGTGATTAAATTTGTGTTAAAGGGAAATTAATGTGTGAATTTTCAGTTGGGATTTGAATGGGTTATTTTGAATTTTGAGACAATTAATAAAAGAAGAAGAAATCCATAATGAAGAAGAAATACAGTAACACAAAAAGAGAAGGAATTGGGTGTTTGTGTTGAGATTGGGCTTGGTCACTGGGCCTGGAAAGGAGAGAGGGAGAGATAGGCCTGGGGTTTTGGGTATGGGCTTAGGTTCAGAGGAAAAAGTGAGGGATTTGGAATATTAATTAGGAAGATAAAATAGGATTTAATTAGAAAAGAGATAGGAAATATAAAGGAAATACTTGGGAAAAATAAATACAATAAATAAAATATATATGGGTAAATTATTTGGAAACAATATTTTATTTAAATACGGATATTGGTGTATAAAAAGGACTGGGTATTACAGTGTGTTGATAAACGTCGTCTAATTACTATATGTTTGATTAGACGAGATTGCACACTCGTTACTTTTGATGTTGGTTTGGATATATAGCTTGATGATTTAGCCGAATTGTCGTGACGGATAGCCCCTTGTGCGATATATTTGTATATTAGTTTATTCGGGACGAACGGTCGACATGTGGCTGTCGTTTTCACTTGATGTATATTGTTTTATTAGGGCATGGCCAGGGTTGATGTCACCACTATATATATATATATTTCATTTTTGTACTAAGATCAACCCGTGGAGAAGTGTTCGAGTAGCCGGGTTCTATAGTGTGCTAGGTGGTCGTTTCACGGTGATGAGTTCGAGCCGCCTCGCTTTAGAATTGGAGAGTTGCTCGCTGCACTGTTGGTGCCGTCAAACCGATCAACAACGCAGCGGAAAACCTTATAGACGAAATAACAAAAGAAAACTGGATGCAAAACGCAATAAAAATAACACAAATAAATTGGGGGGACGTGGAGAAGTTTTATTAGAACTTGAGAAATAAAACGAAACCTTGCAGAGAATTACAATATACTTTCTCCTTATGATCTCCAACGAGATCTTCCTCTCTCTCTCTCTACAAGTTCTCCTTGATAGTCTTGATCCCTTATGGAGCTACCGTTTACTCATTTTAACCATTATGATCAATCACCATCAACCCTAAATAATAACCCTAAGATCATATTTATAGCCTACACAATCTTAGTTATAATATGATTTCAGAAATTACAAAACTGCCACCAAAAAAATCTGATTTTTGAGTTAAATCTCGAACATAAATTCGTAGTTATCGCCGACCAGACGTCAGTAGCCATGCAGGCTGACGTCTGATGCTTTAACATGCTTCTATCTAGATTGCAGGCAGACGTCTATTCTGTAGGGTTCCTAGGCACACCTACGAGGTTCTACAACTGATCAAACATATCCAATTCAAAAATTTTCTATGTGCCAAAGAACCCTAAACTAGATCGTAACTAGAGGTAAAGGCGAAACAAGCAAGTAAACAACTTTATTGCTAAATGAAAGAGACTACAACCTTTGTAGATTCGGTTCTCTACTTCTCTAGCTCCGTGATGACGTCCCTCCGCTATTATCATCGGATCCCGGACTCTAGTGTCGGTTTCGTCGGAGAAATGGGCGGGCTAGGTCGTCGACTTCGATGCCGAAGATGATCTACGTCGAGGCAACTCAAGATCAAGCTCCATCTTCACCTGGTCATAGAACTTGTGAAGATAACACACTCTACTACATGGCAAGTGGTAGAGGATGAAGAAATAGGAAGTGGGTTCACTTTGGATTTGGATTTCTCACTCTTTTGATCATGACACCATTGGAGGTCGCATGGTTTCTTCTTCTTGAAGAAGAAGAAGAAGAAGAAAAAGAATATGATAAGCATAATAAAATCAATTGATTAATAATAATAAATCAAGTGATCTTATCATATAGCAACCATGGGTTAGTGTAACTAGTGTAGAGACTAAACTAGGGTTTAGGTGTATGGTTAGGTTTAGGAAAAAACAAAATGGTTTGAACTTTTCAAAGCTTCATGAAGCTTCAAATAAAAACAAAGAATTCCACCATTTTATTTTTGCCAAAATGGATAAATAAATAAATAAATAAATAAATAAAAACTCTAACCATTACCCTAAACATGGTTCAAAGCATACACACACCCAAGTTTGCATGTATCATCAAACATGATACAAAAAAGTGCACAAACATATATCATATATACAATGTGCACAAACAAGTGAGAAAAATAATCTTAAGTGAACCAATACTAGTTAATGTAAAGTAATATATAAAATATATAATTATACATTAAATCATTAAATCAACACTTGATTTAATGATCCGGTCATATCGCATATGACCGACTAATATCCAATGTATCGACTTATCGAATCAATCCTCGATTCGATAACTAGCTTATATCGCATACAACCAATCGATACATTCATCGCGAGAATAGAATACGGTATCACATACACGCATTATTCTCGGTCCCGCACATATCTCATATGCGCTCCTATTTCGTTTCGCTTGAGCCAGAAAACCTCTGTGTAGGACTCTAAAGACTCGTCAATACGCCGGCAGCAGGTGATGATCATATCAAACACCTACAAGCCGCAAGCGGTCTGCTAAACGTAACGGCCACCCGGGTATTGAGCGATCAGAAGATCAACGAGCAAGCCCGCTCACACTCCTGTGAATCCGACCAGCAACACTTACCGTACAGTCCGATCAGTTCGTCTGATATGTCGCATATCTCTCCTAGGGGTGGTAAACGTCAGACCCCAGTAGTTGGATAAGTCATGCCGATGTAAGGTCCACAACAAGCGTGAAACTACTGATAACACTTACCAGTAAATCACTGCAACCCTGGCCAGAGATTTCCAGTTATGGCCAGTCGAGCATAGCGCAATATCAACCCCCAATACCGGGAGAGACAAATACCCTCCTATCGCTCATTGCCTCCATGTGAATCGGGACTGTACCCAAAAACCACCTGTTTGCACAACTCAGTAGAGCCGTGGTAGGGTGGAAATCAAAGCACAATGGGAGACACACAAGACTCTATGACGATCTCGGGTCAACAGACTAAGCTGTACCAGTGTCACCAGAGAACTGCCATCTGACGTGAGGTATAATACCATCTGGGAGTTCTCGGCGAGTCCGTTCAGTGTACCCAGTCTCCACTGAGCACCCGCATACCATCTCCGATGTTAAACACCAATGGATATGGGATCATCCGTCGCCCATCACATGGGTCGAGAAGATATACGCTAGTCTACTTTGGAATATCGATGCCCCGTCTCGATATCCCCATGACTAGGAACATTGAAGGATGTATTCATTGACTACCCAGGCCCCACTAGTATGATCTACATCATAGTCCTGGAAGTCGAGTACACATCCTAAGGGCTTTATCAACATGTAACAGAGAGAAAGAAAGTATACATGTTAAGATAAAGAGCAACCAGATAGCGTACTATCATGTCGAGCATGAAAGTCCTACCTATATATGTCCCAGCATCCACTACAATATACATCCAATGTACAGTAATGGCCTCTAGGGCATACATATAACTAACAATCTCCCACTTGCACTAGGGCCATCTGTAGTAGTGGTTGCAGTATATAATACTCAACCATCCCATATAAGTCTCTCTCTGGGAAAAAGCCTTTGTGAGTGGATCCGCCGTGTTGTCCTCTGAGTCTACTCTCCTAACCTCGATCACCCTGGAGATCAACCATCTCCATGATCAGGTGATGCTGCCTCAGAATATGTCTGGGTCACTGATGGGACCGGGGTTCCTAGGCCAAAACCACACTTCCATTGTCACACAATGGTAGGAACCTAGTTCATCTCATGAACCAATATACACCCAAACTTCCTCTTTGGTAGTATCTTTAATAGCGATGTTACCAGCCTTTATCGTCTAGTCTGCCACGGTATCTAGCTTGGAACTCTTCCAACATACCGTCCCTCCACTGAGGGTAAAGACAATGCCTGCGACTGTCATTCAGTCGACCTTATCACCCTGGAACCTTTCCAGTGATTCTCCCCAGGATCGATTGATACCATCTCACTAAACCTAGTGAGAAGCCTAACATCCATTTAGATCTATCTCATAGATCCAAATACCAGGATTTAGAAGGTATCACTTTGATCCTGTATGGATAATCCTTGTGATAAGCGGAGATTGACTGAGCGTAGCATAGGAAACTCCTTTCCTATCAAGAGTATGTCATCCACGTACGTTACGAGGATTATCACCATACTCCATACTACCTTTTTGTACATACAAGGTTCATCTACCATTTTGATGAAGTCAAACACTTTGACTACCACATCAAAACAGATGTTCCAACTCCGCGATGCCTGCTTTATTCTGTAAAGCAACTTGCACATGTTTCCGCTGCTCCCACTGTTTACGAAGCCCTCTGGCTGTGTTCTTATAGACGTTCTCTTCTAAATCAGTATTTAGAAAAGTAGTCATGGCACCCAACCACCAGATATCGTAGTCATGGTATGTAGCAATGGCAAGCAGGATCTGGATGGGCTTAAGCATAGTCCCTGGAAAAGGTTTCATCATTATCCACGCTTGGTCGATGACGAAAACCTTTAACAAGTCTAGCTTTGAAAGTCTCAACTTTTCCATCTACACCAAGTAATCTTCTCAAGATATACTTTCTCCTGATGGGGATTTAATCCTTCAGATACATCATTCAAAGTCCATACTTTTGTTGGTGTACATGGATTCCATCTCAGATCGCTAAACATCCAGCCATTCTTACAGAGTCCCTACTCTTGATGGCCTGCTCGAAACTAGTTGGGTCATCATCTCATGATGCAATCCTCGCTCCTACTGTCATCGAGAAACCGAAGTATCTCTCAGGCAGATGAGGAACCCTGCTAGTTCGGCGGAGAGGCTGAGGTTCGTCGGGGACTATTGAATCCTTTGGTTCTATCAAATCATCAGCCGTAGTTTGTATAGCTGGAACCTTTCCAGTTCTATATAACAGACATTGCCTCGAGCTTGTCCGGATTTTGCTTTTAGACATAGGCCGGACAACCCTAAATCTTAACAAACTTAAGATATGGACTCTTCCCTTTCCATATCACATATGAAGTGGTAGGCACTGATTTGATTCGAACCTAATTCAATAGGTATGCAGCTTCTTAAGTGCATAACCTCCAAAAGGGAACAAGTAACTCAGTAGTACTCATCATAGAGCGCACCATATCCCATAGGGTGCGATTGCTCTGCCCTGATACACCGTTGTGCTGTGGTGTATTCAGAGGAGTAACACCGAGAGAGAATCTCATTCTCCTTTAGAATAGTCCAAGAATTCCATGCACAAGTATTCTCCTCCCTGATCTTATCATAGGACATAATACTTATACCCGGTTTTTGGTTCTCTACTTCTAACTTATATTCGGTGATTATCTCAAAAGTTTCGGACTTATGTTTCAACAGGAACATATGACTGAGCCTTGAGAGATCATCAGAGAATGTAATGAAGTACAAAGAACCGGTCCTGGTATGTGTAGACAGGGGACCTTACATACATTATCATGTATCAGTCCCAAGAGTTTACTAACTCTTTCTATGTTTCCAATAAACAGAGCTATAGTCATCTAATCTTTGTGACATGACTGGCAAGTTTCACAAGATGTAAATTCAAACTGATTTAAATTTGCATCTAGAATGTAACTTAAGCTAGTCGGGTCGCATTGATATGACCTAGTCTACAATACCTCAAGAAGGATTCGTTCATTTCTGAACTCTTCCTCTTGTGTGTGTTCTGTATACTAGGAACTGTAGTTTGATTTAGAACATCAATACTTTTAGATAACATACCTGAACCGATCAACTTTTGATATAGGAAATGTTCAAAACATTATCCAACAATACAAAATTATATCCTTTCTTTACTAATAAAGAGACTGATATGATTTTGTATATCAGGTTCGGTATTTAATAACATTCGTTCAGAATCAATGTATTTGGAATATAGGGTGATAGTGACCAACAGACTTGGCTGCAACACTTGCACCATTTTCTGTCTCATGAAACTTATCATCCGTTCTCAGTTCTCTACCTTTCTGTAGCCCATGTAACGGATTACATTTGTGGGATCCTGATCCGGTATCTAATACCTAGGACGTAGAGGACACTGAGAAACAGTTCTTTATAATGAACACACCCGAAGGAGATGCATCATATGCACTTTCTTCGTTTGGGCGGCATGGGAATCCTGGTATTCCCCTATTTCCTGCTCGGTCTTATAACAATTATAAGTTGGAGCGGGACCAACGTACCCCAGCTCAGTATAACAAGCGGGTTCGGTCAATTCATCCATATTATTATCTTGATTAAGGCGTGATATGGTCGCTACCTGGAGAGAGAGAGAAGAAAACACTCTGCGTGCGCTCTTGCAAGATTAGATTGGTTATTTATTTTATCTAATCAGGATGGCTCCCACTGTTTTTATCAAATCTTCCTTCAAACCCTAAAAGGAAAGACTAGCCGGGATTAATTACACTCTACAAGTTCGCCAATCTTTCAGCCAGGCCAGTGTCGGTACTTTGAGCGAGGTTCCCCGTGCTTTCGCACGGACCTAATTACAGTAAACCTCGTTTTCCCAGAGGCGTAACCCCGTTGACACCTTTCTAGACACCTACTTGATCGGCTAATTGTAAAGTGCAAAACTCTCCCAGGAGTAACAATTACTCACAGTGGGTATCGGGATCCAACTATCATATAGAAGGTATGCAATCTCATTGCAAATTTCAACACTTGAAACTCCCGATAGTGGTTTTTACCCCTAGCACCTATGACCTTAACTATGGTCAACAAATCATAAGTACTAGTCAAGTTCTACCCGTCATTTCGTGATTAATTAGACCCACCCACATGACCCTTAACTAAGGTCAACAAAGTCACGCGACTGTCCTAACTAATCGCATCATATGCGGTGTAGGAAGACATCACTTAACTACCGTACACTGTGCCTTAACTAAGGTCAACAAACACAGCACGAATACTAAGTACTCTACTTTCTAAAATGAAGGAGTGTTGCGAATGGTTTTTAATAAAACCTTTAACGCTTTGAACTTGATCTCGTTGCGGAATCAAATGGTTTTTAAATGGAATGTTTTTGAGGCTTTTCTAGTTTTGCTAAAGGGGTCACTCCCGGTGAAGGGATCGTCGGCCCTTTCCTCATCGAATAAGGTGCAGGATATATCATATATACCGCTGTGCAAAGTAAAAACCATAGAAGCAATCAAAGGACAAACCGAGGGTTGTAGCATCTGCCAGTTATTGCTAAAGGAGTCACTCCCGGTGAAGGGATCTCGGTCCTTTCCTTATCGAATAAGGTGCAGGATGTTCTACAAGGAACACCGCGATGCAAAGCAAGAACTGTAGCTACCTGGTTTTATTTTTTGAAATTCGATTCCACAACATCTTTTAGGTTTATTTTCTTTCATTAATCACGTTAATGAATATCCCATCATTTAAGTCCACCTAAACATCACAGATAAATATATCGTACGCTTATGCCATCCGCATTCGTCTCGATGCCCCGTCTGCACCGTTAGGTTAGGTAACTAACGGCAGAGCGGGGCAGGGCTAGCGCGGGTGTAAAACATAAGCAACGTCTATATAATATATCATATATACTATATCTATCTGAACATATTACATGATCACATCACAGATAACGCAGCAGAAAATGTCATATGAAATATTGGATATACTAGAACGTCCGTGTTTTTAATACGAGCCAGTATAAAACACGGATTCCACGGTCGTGATGAATAGCCTATCCCACACCCCTAGACCCCTACGAGAGCGGCAAGCAACCCTACCAATTCTAGGGTTAGGAGACCCGGACTCGACTTCTCGAGATGGTCTCCCACTGGACCCTAGAACCCGGTTACTTGTGCTCCCCTCCTTGGGTCTATCCTAATGCGGAAAAGTAAATAATATACAAATGGTGACATCATCCGCAACCTGGAAGTGCCCCAATAAAAGAATATTACATACAAGTTTTTACATGAATGAAAATGAAAAACACTCATCTCACATAAAACCCCCCCGGCTATTCAAACACGACGATCCAATATAACATATCCAGCAACACATAACATAACATGTCATCAACGTAAGTAAATATGCCCATCCCAATTGTCGTTGACATATAGCAACAAAACCGGCGATATCACATATTACACTTACGGTCACAGAAAATAAAGTGTAAAACTACAACAGTTGGAATCCGCAAACTCTTTAGACATCGCATGCCTAACCAAATGAATTCCTTAGACATCGCATGCCTAACAATTATAAACACCGCATTTTAGTCTCATTATCGAAAACACTTTTCAATGTAAAGTCGGGCAATTCAACAGGATTCCCGGCATCCAGAACGAATGTTCGTCGCAAACTTCAATAGACAGCCGCACCCCCCGATACCGTCGACGAAGTGCACTAAGGCGGAACACCGCTGCTGCGAGCACCCGAACGGATGCTTTTTGGCGACGGGTTCTCCTACAGTCACTTGGTCGGGGCTATGGGGTGTAGCTGTCTATTAAGTTTACCAGCGAGTATCCGCGTAAGTTACGTGATTGCGACGGACTTTTGATCACATCAAAATCCCGTGGCAACCAATCAAGTGAGACTAAAGTGCTATGTTTATAACATCCAAATCAGTTATCTCATAACTACTTATGGATTCCAAATATTGTATCACATTCCAGATAAATAGAAAATGTTAAACTTTCCGATCGAACAATCAAACACCCAAGTTTTCCCGAAACAGCTCAACACATGAAATAAGTTTTAAGAACATTCACTTCATGCCACAGTAGCAACGGTCCAACCGTAGAAGGGTCAAGCCAACGCCTCACATGTGGCACGCCGTACTGCCCCAAACCCTAAGGTTCAAAGGGCAGTTCAAGACGGTCACATAATCGAGTTAAGGTTTGTTGTCTTCTAGAGGGTCCATCGCGTTACTTGCACTACTTAGAACGTCTTTAAACCACGGAAAAATCCAACATTTGGAAATTTCCCGACAGGGGAAAAATTAGGTATTTATATCCGGTCGAACTATTCAACATGTTCTAAAATACCCGGAAAAACATATAGACGAAATTAGACTTCCCGATCGAAACACCGAGTCCCCAATACAACCCAGAAAACTCAACTCTTGAGTATAATTTAAAAATTCCTAGAAAACTCAGAAACTAAATAAAGAAATTACTGTGCAAAATTCGATGAAGGATGCTGCCGTACGGCCGCGAAACCGCCGCACGAGCCATGCTCGTGCCGCGGTTCCGCGGCGGTTTGATTGACTTAGGCTTTCGTTTTGAACAGTAACTCCTAGAAAAGCCTGTTGATTTTTTTGCATATTTTTAATTTGGAAAAAACCCAGTTTTGAAAAAATGTACAGAGAAGGGTTTTAAACTAGGGTTTCGGGTTCGATCGGACTTCTAATATCGTCTACACTTCGCCTAAGGCTCTAGCTAGGCTCTAATACCACTGTAGGGTTCCTAGGAACACCTACGAGGTTCTATAACTGATCAAATATGTCCAATTCAAAAATTTTCTATGTGCCAAAGAACCCGAAACTAGATCATAACTAAAGGTAAAGGCGAAACAAGCAAGTAAACAACTTTATTGCTAAATGAAAGAGACTACAACCTTTGTAGATCCGGTCCTCCACTTCTCTAGCTCCATAATGACGTCCCTCCGCTGCGATCATCGGATCCCAGACTCTAGCATCGGTTTCATCGGAAAAATGGGCGGGCTAGGTCGTCGACTTCGATGCCGAAGATGATCTACGTCGAGGCAACTCAAGATCAAGCTCCATCTTCACTTGGTCATAGAACTTGTGAAGATAACACACTCTACTACATGGCAAGTGGTAGAGGATGAAGAAATAGGAAGTGGGTTCACTTTGGATTTGGATTTCTCACTCTTTTGTAGCATGGTTTCTTCTTCTTGAAGAAGAAGAAGAAGAAGAAGAAAAAGAATATGATAAGCATAATAAAATCAATTGATTAATAATAATAAATCAAGTGATCTTATCATATAGCAACCATGGGTTAGTGTAACTAGTGTAGAGACTAAACTAGGGTTTAGGTGAATGGTTAGGTTTAGGAAAAAACAAAATGGTTTGAACTTTTCAAGCTTCATGAAGCTTCAAATAAAAACAAAGAATTCCACCATTTTATTTTTGCCAAAATGGATAAATAAATAAATAAATAAATAAATAAAAACTCTAACCATTAACCTAAACATGGTTCAAAGCATACACACACCCAAGTTTGCTTGTATCATTAAACATGATACAAAAAAGTGCACAAACATATATCATATATAAAATGTGCACAAACAAGTGAGAAAAATAATCTTAGGTGAACCAATACTAGTTAATGTAAAGTAATATATAAAATATATAATTATATATTAAATCATTAAATCAACACTTGATTTAACGATCCGGTCATATCGCATATGACCGACTAATATCCAATGTATCGACTTATCGAATCAATCCTCGATTCGATAACTAGGTTATATCGCATACAACCAATCGATACATTCATCGCGAGAATAGAATACGATATCACATACACGCATTATTCTCGGTCCCGCACATATCTCATATGCGCTCCTATTTCGTTTCACTTGAGCCAGGAAACCTCTGTGTAGGACTCTAAAGACTCGTCAATACGCCGGCAGCAGGTGATGATCATATCAAACACCTACAAGCCGCAAGCGGTCTGCTAAACGTAACGGCCACCCGGTTTTTGAGCGATCAGAAGATCAACGAGCAAGCCCGCTCACACTCCTGTGAATCCGACCAGCAACACTTACCGTACAGTCCGGTCTGTTCGTCTGATATGTCGCATATCTCGCCTAGGGGTGGTAAACGTCAGACCCCAGTAGCTTGATAAGTCATGCCGATGTAAGGTCCACAACAAGCGTGAAACTACTGATAACACTTACCAGTAAATCACTGCAACCCTGGCCAGGGATTTCCAGTTATGGCCTGTCGAGCATAGCGCAACCTGAACCCCCAATACCGAGAGAGACGAATCCCCTCCTATCGCTCATTGCCTCCATGTGAATCGGGACTGTACCCAAAAACCACCTGTTTGCACAACTCAGTAGAGCCGTGGTAGGGTGGAAATCAAAGCACAGTGGGAGACACACAAGACTCTATGACGATCTCGGGTCAACAGACTAAGCTGTACCAGTGTCACCAGAGAACTGCCATCTGACGTGAGGTATAATACTATCTGGGAGTTCTCGTCCAGTCCGTTCAGTGTACCCAGTCTCCACTGAGCACCCACATACCATCTCCGATGTCAAACACCAATGGATATGGGATCATCCATCTCCCATCACATGGGTCGAGAAGATATACGCTAGTCTACTCTGGAATATCGATGCCCCATCTCGATATCCCCACAACTAGGAACATTGAAGGATATACTCATTGACTACCCAGGCCCCATTAGTATGATCTACATCATAGTCCTGGAAGTCGAGTACACATCCTAAGGGCTTTATCAACATGTAACAGAGAGACAGAAAGTATACATGTAAAGATAAAGAGCAACCAGATAGCGTACTATCATGTCGAGCAACAAAGTCTTACCTATATATGTCCCAGCATCCACTACAATATACATCCAATGTACAGTAATGGCCTATAGGGCATACATATAACTAACAATAGAGTCCGGGATCCGATGATCACAGCGGAGGGACGTCATCACGGATATGGGATCATCCATCGCCCATCACATGGGTCGAGAAGATATACGCTAGTCTACTCTGGAATATCGATGCCCCGTCTCGATATCCCCTCGATATCCGCCAGGGATTTCCAGTTATGGCCAGTCGAGCATAGCGTAACATCAACCCCCAATACTGGGAGAGACGAATCCCCTCCTATCGCTCATTGCCTCCATGTGAATCGGGACTGTACCCAAAAACCACCTGTTTGCACAACTCAGTAGAGCCGTGGTAGGGTGGAAATCAAAGCACAGTGGGAGACACACAAGACTCTATGACGATCTCGGGTCTGTTGCAGGAAGACGTCTGTACAGACGTCAGTACCCGACGTCTATAGTTCATCTGGGTTTCTGTATCTTTTTTTGACTGACGTTTATTCTTTGCAGACAGACGTCGGTCCCTTCTTATGATGCACATTCTTATTTAAATACGAGACACTTTCACAATAATCTCCACCTTGGATCGTATTTCCTTATAGCCATCTTAAAAACTTGTTGCCCTTTGTCCTGTATCCCTTTAGGGTTATTTTAGTTGTTCTCCCGTTTCCCCTGCTGGCATAATCTTTCTTTAGAATTGCGAAATTGATGCTGTCGCCGTTTTTAACCAGAACCGAGAAACTGGTTTACGATTCTCCTACATAGATCGCTCTTCCTCACATTTGATTACTTGAATAGAAGTCTAGGCAGACTTGAGCTTCTCTACAGGAATGACCTTCGTTAGTATGTCCGCCGGATTCATTTTAGTATCGATCTTTATCAAGTTGATCTCCTTTTTGGCCTACTCCCTTATCTTGTAATACCGCATATCGATATGCTTAGTTAGACTGTGGTATACTCGATTCTTCGCCAAGTGATGGCGCTTTGACTGTCGCAAAACAAAGGAACCAGCCCATTATCGAACCCAAACTCGCCAATTAGGCCCTTTAACCATAAGGTCTCCTTAGATGCTTCCACTTTCGCCATATATTCTACCTCCGTTGTTGAGAGCGTCACGGTATCCTTAAATGTCGACTTCCAACTGATAGGAGATTCTGCAACTATATATACATTGCCTGTAAGAGATCTCCTCTTGTCCAAGTCCCCAGCGTAATCCATATCTACATATCTTTGCAACTGGCTCGATTTATCTTCTGATTTGTATGAATAAACCGAACTCTTTAGTTCCCTTTAGATACCGAAATATCCACTTTACAGCTTCCCAATGAAACTTCCCTAGATTTGACATATAGCTGCTAACTAGACTTACCGTATAGGAGATGTCTGGACGTGTGCATATCATAGCGTACATCAGCGATCCCACCGCACTTGCATATGGTACTTGAGACATCTTTTCCTTCTCCTCCACTAATTTCGGACACTCATTGGAAGATAAATTGAAATGACCAGCGATAAGGGTACTCACCGATCTAGAGTCCTTCATATTGAATCTATCCAACACCTTCTCTATAAATCTGACTTGGGATAGCCACAGTTTTCCAGCCTTCCTGTCTCGAATAATTTCCATCCCAAGAATCTTTTTTGCTTCATCTA
Organism: Agapanthus africanus; assembly: GCA_030015575.1. Classification (NCBI taxonomy): domain Eukaryota; kingdom Viridiplantae; phylum Streptophyta; class Magnoliopsida; order Asparagales; family Amaryllidaceae; genus Agapanthus; species Agapanthus africanus. The sequence goes on from CM057347.1 coordinate 23,333,832, forward strand.
AGTCCTTCATATCAAATTCTGCACGCAATGAAGTTTTGAGCACATTTATTTCCGCCATACTCTTAGCGGCAATCAACATATTATCGACATATAAGGATGACCCATCCTTCAGCCGCTTCGAGTATACACAGCTGTCATGCTCACATCGAGAGTAATTGGACTTCCTCATGAACGAATCAAAGCGCTTGTACCACTGTCTGGGAGAATGCTTCAACCCATATAAAGACCGCTTGGGTTCACATACATGATCCTCCTTGACGGGCTCTATAAATTCTTCAGGTTGTTTCATAAAGATCATCTTTTCCAACTCCCCATGCAGAAATGCCGTTTTCACGTCCATTTGCTCCAATTCAAAATCTTAAGTAGCTACCATCGCCAACAACACTCGAATAGACGTATGCTTGACTACAGGCGAGAAAATCTTATTGTAGTCAACCCCCTCCTTCTGAGCAAAACCCTTCGCAACTAAACGTGTCTTGTATTGCTCATTTTCCTTTTTTCTGTATACCCACCTGCAACTAATAGCCCTTTTGCTTTTCGGCAGCTCTGTGAATCTCCACGTACTATTCTTTCGAAATGACTCTATCTCCCCCGTCATCGCCACAATCTATCGATCACTATGCTCTTACTCAATGGTATCCTGATAAGAGCTAAGATCTCCGCTTTCGGTGACTAGAGCAAATGCAACCATATCTTTGAAACTGTATCTGACTGGTGCCTTATGAGTACGTGGTCATTGCCTTAATGCCATTGCCTGTGGGTCCTATTGGGGTTAGTTTTCACTTTCTGTTTCCGAAATCTGGCTGTCCACCTTCGCATTAATAAGCTGTAATTGTGCTTCAGTGTCCGTAACCTTACGAGCGCTAGAAACCTCCACCTCCATCGAATCATTGTCCCTTTATGCTCTACCTGCCTCCTTATTATCTCCAGCCACGTCTTTCAACATGGAATCCTCATCGAAGATCACATCTCGGCTAATGAACGCCTTTTTGTTTGTAAGATCCCATAACTTGTAGCCTTTAACACCAAATTTGAATCCCAAGAAAACACAACTTTTAGACTTTGATTCCATCTTGGTACTATCCTTCTGATCCATGAGAGAATAAGCAAGGCACCCAAACACCCGTAATGAATCATAACCGATTGACTCTCCTCTCCATACTTCATCCGGGATCTGAAGATTTATGGTCGTTGATGGAGACCTATTGACTAAATAACATGCATGACTTACAGCCTCTGCCCATAAGTCCTCCTAAAGTCCGGATTGCAATGGGCTCTCTCTAGTAGTGTCGTGTTCATGCGCTCCGCTACCTCATTCTTCTCTGGATGTCCTGGAACAGTCTATTGTCACTGTATGCCCTATTCTTTACAAAAGTCTATAAACTCCTTCGAGGTTTATTCACCTCCATTATCTGTCCACAAATATTTCATCGATCACCCCTTTTGATTCTCCACAGCTGCTTTCCACTCCTTCAATTTGGCAAACACATCTAATTTGTGTTTGAGGAAGTAGACCTATACCTTCCATGAGAAATCGTTAATGAAAGTGACATAATATATGGCACCTCCCTTTGATTCAACGGCGATGGCCCCCATACGTCTTAGTGAATGTAATCGAGGAATCTTTCGGTTTTGTGCACGGCTTGCTTGAAGCCGACCTTATGTTGCTTCCCCATCGTACAATTTGCAGAAATCTAGTTTATATGAGGTAACACCTTTCAGCAACTCCCTTCTATGCAACTCACGAAGCCTCCTCTCACTCACGCGGCCAAGACGTATATGCCACAGTTTTGCGGTATCCTCCACCTGTTTTTCCGTAGCTACTGCCGCACCACCAGTAACTGTGCTGCCGTACAAATGATATAAATTTTTTAGTCGTTGTCCCTTCATAACCACTAGGGCATTCTTGACAACCTTTAATACTTCATCTTGACTAACGAATTTACATCATACCGCATCTAATGCTCCAAGAGAAATCAGGCTCTTCTTTAGTTCTGGAACGTGTCACACGTTCACAAGCATTCGTACCACCCCATCAAACATGCAGACTTTGATGTTCCTTATGCTAATGGCCTTACACGCTACATTGTTTCCCATAAAAACATTGCTGCCATTGAACTCTTTATAGGTGTCGAACAGCTCTTTCTTCATGCACATGTGGTATGAATATCCAAAATCAAGGATCCAAGCATCAGAATTTGCCTCTACTGTATGTACTGCTAGTATGTCACATGGATTTTCTTCTGCTTCGGTCGCAACACTGGTGTTCCCTCATAAAAAAGGGGGGAGAGTAAGAAAGGGGGAAACTCCCCACTATTCGAGTCTCACATGTTAAACACGTGAGCGTCTATATGCAAAGCATATAGGCGCTACAATTAAACTACTGATAGGCTAAACAAGCCTCACGTGTTAAACACGTGAGCGTCTATATGCGAAGCAGATAGGCGCTACAATTAAACTACTGATAGGCTAAAAAAGCCTCACGTGTTAAACACGTGACCGCCTATATGCAAAGCAGATAGGCACTGCAATTAAACTACGGATAGGCTAAAAAAAATCCTCACGTGGTAAACACGTGAGTGCCTATATGCAAAGCATATAGGCATTATAATCAAACGGCTAAGAAGGCCAAATTAAGTCCCACGTGCTAAACACGTGAGGACATCTTCTTGCGTAAAATTAAATTCTAATTAATGAACTGTTGGATCAAGGATCCAACGGTGATTAAACATATAATTAAATTCTATTGGGAAGAATATTTTCTGTTAAATAGAGAGTTAGTGGATCAGAGATCCAAAATAGTTTCTATATCTTTCTAAACAGAGAAAGATTATACTCTGTTAAACTGAGCACCCTTGGATTAAAAATCTAATGGTGATTAAAATGTCACCGCTTGATAGAATTTTATTCTATATATGGGAGAATATCCCCAATCTTGTTAAAAATAAGAACATATCTTCTGTAAAAAAACCAGAAGTCCTTGGATCAAAAATCCAACAGTGGGTAAAATTTTCCAAATCAGTTTTGATACCAATTAAATTAATTGGGATCTCTCAATGAAACATTTTCTCAGAATTAAACAAACTTCTCTCCACTATATAAAAAACCCAAGACTTCAAGTCTAAAAAAAGGAGGAAGGAGAAAAAGAGAAGAAGAAGAAAAAAAGAGAAAGAAAAAAATGAAAGAAAAGAAGAGAGAGAACTCTCCAGAGGTTTAAGAAAGAATATACAGTGAGTTTTTGAGAAACAGGAGAATTTAATTCTCAAAGAAAAGACTTGCTTCCTTGAAACATTAGGTAAAAAGAAAACACATATCCTTTGCCTCTATAAGGGTTTAACCCTTCATATAAGAACCCAGTTCTTTCCTCTGGTTGAGATCTGCAGAAGAAAATCTCCCCACAAGTTGAGAATTTAATTCTCATCAGGGAGATTTTGCTCTGCAAGATTCGAAATCTAGGGGAAAAGAACTAAGTTATATAAAAAAGAGAAGAAGAACGGGAACATATAGGAATTTAATTCATCTAAAAAAATAATTAGGGTTTCACCCTATATGTTCTTCAATAAAAAAAACAGTGATCTAAGATCCCCAAGGCCAAATCGTTGGTGCTTAGCACTATTTTGAAACCTTCCTACGTGAGTGCTTCAAACGAACAAGGAAAATAACCAAAACTTCTTCATGTGTTTCCCACGTGATTTGTTTGAAAGGAAAACAAGTAAAAGAAAGAGGAAACTACAGCGCTCCAGCATCAATAAAGAAAAAGGGGACACCCACGTGCTTTGCACGAGAACTCTAGCCAAGTGCTTAGCACTTATAAAAAGGGGGGAGTTAAAACCCAAAGTCCAGCGCCGCAGCGTCCATATTTGGGGTGCCTCACGTGTGTCACGTGAGCGCCATAAAACTCTAGTGTTTAACACTAGTCCGGTGCCCATTTTTGGGGTGTCTCACATGTGTCACATGAGCGCCATAAAACTCAAGTGTTTAACACTAATCCAGTGTCCATGTGAAACGCACGTGAGCACTGTATTCATCAGTGCTTAGCACTGTTGGAGACTCAATCTTAGCCCAAATTGGCTAAGTTTCCTGAGATTAGACCTCTTTGATACTAAAACAACCGAGCACATATTGCTCATGTTTTTCCAAACCTGACCCCAGTCTCAAAATGACTAATGGTCTTCCATTGATGATATCCCAAATGATATTCATCTTATATCCCCTAAAATAATTTTATTCTCAAACATGACTAACATTTCTTAGGTCTACAACAGCCCCTTTTCCCCTCAAATATTGGATTTGGTTTAAGGGTATATCTCTCCACGCCTTTGATATATGTCATAATTCTTCAACGTCTTCAGAGAGGTGGCGGGTCCCGACAACCAACAACTCTTAGGTGCACTTCCAAATTGACGTGCACACCTCAAATCAGACCGCACCCCAGATTGGGTGCATTCCATATCACCATTGTTCACTTCGCCATGTAACAAATACACGTGCGCGCAAGATGAACAAAGGATCGAGAAGTCCCTAAACTAATATTCGCCTCCAAAATGGCGATAATGGACCGAAACGTCCTTAAACTAAAATAATAGAGCCTAAACGCTCTTTTGTTGGATCTTAAATAAAAATGATCCTGAAAGCTCGTTAAGTGGATCGTAGTCTCAAATTGGACTAATGTATCCTTACCGAAAAAAATCGAGCCCCAAATGCTCACATACATTTAAGTCGATCTTAATATCAAAATAGATTAACGGTCCTTAAATAAAAACCCCAAATCTAAGATTTACAGATTTAGACTAATCCACGCTCTACGGGCGAAAACATAAATTAGTCTCCGTATACAATCCATGGGCAACCAAAACAGACAAAAACACACACGAAATGAAGTGAACTTCCGGAGCAGGAGAAAGTGGTTATCGCGATGCGGTAATGTAATTAACTGCAAGGGCTTGTGCCTGCAGGGAAGAGCGTCCCTACAATCAAAAAACCCTCGCAAAACGAAGGGGATCTGACGAAGTCACGCTATAACAGCCGCATCCATCCAAACCTCTGATATATAGCGCCATAAATCAACTTCGCATCTTCGGAGAGGTGGACGGATAAATCCAAATAGCATCTGCCCCCAAATTCATGCAGGACGATCCATCCTGGTTCGTCCCTGTTTTCAGCGGTGAACAGATTCTGGCACGCCCGGTGGGACCTCTTTCTCTTTCCACTCCACACTTCGTGTGCTGTGTTCGCGAACAAAATCGCGGTTTGCTATGGTTGCCTTTGGATTCGAAGTACTAAGATTTGGTGTCATGTTCCTGTGCAGAAAGAAGAAGTGAATATCAATGGCTTCTAGCTGCACAAACTGCAACAGCAACTCCCGCTCCACCCTAACTGGAGGAGTGATATACGGGCCCAATGCCGCCATCTTTTCAATGACGCCTCCTTCTTTTCAATGCCGGTAGGGCAGGTGACTCAAGCCACCACTGGATTGTTTTTCGGGACCATGCTCCTGCCAGCAAGCTTCAGCGCCCCAGTGCTACCACAGGAAGCTCCCAAGAAGTCGGTCTTCGATCGACTTGCAACCACCACGGCCCCTCTCCACGGGTCGTCCAAGTATGCCAACTCAGTCTTCAACAGGCTGAACCGAAGCTCAAGTGGGCATGCAAGGAGGCTTGCGATACCTGAAGGGGCTATCCCAAAACGGATAGTCCTCCCAACTCCTCCGGCAGGTGAAGTCATCAAAAGTGCTTCTCCTACCAGAAAGTCGGCCTTCGAAAGATTGACCATTTCTTCTCAAAGAACGTCAGTCTTCGACAGGATGGCACCAGCAGCAGCCCCTCACCAAAGCAGGGGGCACAACGGAGCCTCTTCCACAACTGAGGTGGTCCCATCTGCAAGACACGCTCGATATCGCCACTGATGCCGAGTGAGAAGAGCTGGGGGCAACTCCCCCTTCGGATTCACCCCATTAACGCCAATGGTGGAAATTGATGCTGTTGTTCCAACCGGGAACATCTTTAATCTGCTTAGGAGGGTGCGCAAGAACTCTCCAACCACGGTGCTGAAGAAATCTCCCCCACCTGCTGAAAAAACAACGCGGGCAAAGCCGAAGCAGCCCCTTCAGCGGCTCTCTTTCCAAATTCACAGGGTCTGGCGGAAAGTCCAAGATTTTGTAATTGACAAAGACTACTCTTGCCGACTGAAGAAAATGAAGGTTCGGAAGGAGAAAGGCTATCCCCCCGTTATACAGCGAGGGACGTATTCTACACGGGTGCCTGTTACAACGGCTCTTTCAACTTTGACCTCCCACAAAAGGATGATGCCGGAGAAAATCCCACCGCTAGCGGCAAATTCCAAAGGCGCTGGAGCCAAACGCCCCAAGCCTGGGGGCATGATCGTACACACAGTTTACATGGCTTCCGGAAAAGAGGAAAGCCATGCTTCTGTGGGTCATCGGCCGCAAACTCGGTCGTTGACAAATACTCAGAAGCAACAACAAAAACTCTAGGGAATGCTGACCAAAATGTCAACACTCATATGACAGAAAGAAAGTCCAGAGTCAGCATTTGAACAGCGTCAAGAGAAGAAGACTGATACAGAGTTCCCGCGAAGGGTGCTTGAAAGGAAGGATAGGGAGGCCACGGAACAAGCTGCTAACATAAAGTAGATGGCGCTTCTGTTCCAGGACATTGTTGCAATGATGATTCGGCCAGAACCTCCAGCCGAAGATCCACCGATAATCGTCAAGGATGACAGAGGGGAAACATCAAGCCCTCTTCGGGCTTTATCAATGGACAAAAAGGAAACAATCTCCAAGACTGCTCTTGATGATTATATAGCTCAACAAATACGAGCCCACCAAGCGAATGAAGCGGCCGGTCAAACCGTTAGAACTGGGCGAACGCATCCAGGCTGGTATGACCAAATCAAGTACCCGCCGAGATATACGATCCGTAAATTCCATGTGTACAAGGGGACATGCAATCCGCATCAGCACGTCGCTCAGTTCAGAGCTCTATGCGGTAATACTGGAGGCAACGACAAACTGTTACTTCGCCAGTTCGTTGGCAGCTTGTAAGAGACGGCTTTTGAATGGTACTTGGAGCTCCCAAATAACTCCGTCAAAACATTCATAGAGATGGAATTGTTGTTCATACAGCGGTTCGCTAGCGCAAGCGAGCGCACCCCGATCACGGCATTAATCAATGCCAGGATGAAGTCAGGAGAAACCTTGGTCCAATACGCGATCCGGTGGCGGAACCTATGGTCGAAGTGTGAACAATGCATCGAAGAATCTCCTGACGTGGGTATGTTTATCGGGACACTAGATCCTCAAACAACGGTGTCCCAGTTCATGACGTTCTTCAAGCCGACCACTTTCCAGGCTCTGATTGACAAACTAGCCCAAATGGACCAGATGGGCCACGGGCCTTCCTCTTAAAAAACGGACGCTCGAAATGCCAAGGGTAAAGGGAAAGCGGCCTTTGTTGCCAACACTCAACAGCAACCGAGTGATCCGAAACCGATTGCTCGCCAAAACAAAATGCGTCCGCGCTTATCCCTGGACGAAAGGCTGGGATGCACATACTCGTTTCCCCACGACAAGAGGAGGAGACTGTTCGAGCTGGCAGTGCATAATAAACTTATCATATTGCCGGACCCACGACATCCACCGCAACCAGGCGATGTCAACAACCCCAACTACTGATCTTATCACAGAATGGTGAGCCACGTAATTGAGGATCGCTACATCTTCATGAACTGGGTCGAGAATCAGTATCAACAGGGGAAGTTCGCGCTTTCTGAGAACTGGAAGGTGAACCCACCACAGAAGCACGCTTCTAAAAAGGTGGATACGCCGGAGGCATCATACTCGCTCGTGGAAGAAGCTCCATGGGAAGTCGTCATTTCAGCTAAAACTAAAAGAATGCTGAAGGATCTCCAGGCATGTCTGGCAATCAGGTGGAAGAGCCCGCTTGAACTGAAAATCATCGAAGGGATGCTGAAACTGCGTCCCGTACTGAAAACTGTCGACAAAGGAAAAAATCCCTAAGCCAAACCTTCAAAGTCTTCGAAGAAAAAGAAGAAGACCAAGAAGCCTGTGCAACCTGCCGAGTATGATGACAAACGCGCAGACTTACAAAGGTACATTGATACGCTGGAGGAGTACAACCAGAAAGCGCGGACACCGGTCACCCTCGAAGAGTTCTTCAAGCATATTCTTGAGAACGAAGAGAGTGACAACGATGAGGAAAATAACTTATCAGAAGAAACCAAAGACTATATAGCAAGTTGCCACATGGTCTCCCATTCGTCGTCAAATGGTGAAGAAGCTCCCTTGGCGTCAGAAAACAACGCAGAAGAATTGGGGGCAAGATCGGAACCAAAATCCCTGGAACTGTCAGAAGACCCAATTGTTAGGTTGTTAAATGAAGCCTTTCGAAAAAACAAAGTTGACCAAGAAAGCGAAACAATCATATACGAAAAGGCTAAGTGTCGGCATCAGGATGAAGAAGCTACGGTAAGGATGGGTCGTAAAGTACTCCAACCAAGCCAAAACACACCAGCCACAAACAAGAGCAGGATCAAAGAAGAGAAGCGGTTCACCAAAGCCCTGTCAATAGGAATGAAATTGCCCCCTCTCGTGGAAGACACTCCCGGGGTCATGTGCCTTGATAGAGTAGATATACATCCAAACTACTGCCTATATCATCGGAGGGTTACCCATCCCACCGAGGAATGCAGTGCCTTCAAGAAGTGGTGGCAAGGATACGTTGCCCATCAACAACACTTCAAGAGGATGAAATGCGAAGTTCTCAAGTGCGTGTGAGAAAACGACTGGCAACTGTCATATGGTTGATACCAGTCAGGAAAGCGAAAAACTCCAAGTTCTTACCTTCGGGAGCGATTCTGAGGAAGAAATGACCCTCAGCCCTCTCTTCAAGAACTCCACCTCCGAAAAAGAGGAGGAGGAGAAGAACCGTGAGAACATTCAGCTGTGTAATCGCACGCTGCCTGAGAACAACCTCGGACCTACAAATAAAGGTTTGAGTAAAAGAGACAAAGGGAAAGAAAAAGTCCCTGGGGAAATCACCCTTGATGATGGAGTCGTTAAAGAGCTCGCAGCCAAGGACACACCTAGGAAAAACAAGGTGGATTACAATATCCTAGCACATCTGAAGAAAATGCCTTCATAACTAAGCATACTGGATGCTCTCCTCCTGTCCAAAGAGGCACGAGATTCTCTGCTCAAGGCATTGCAAGATCCTGATCAATTCTAAGCTTTCTTAGCTGAAGAAAGGATGAAGGACGAACTGGCAGAGGCTCACACAGCTGACATTACATTCAGCGATGAGGATTTCCTCCTCGGAACGCGCGAGCATAACCGCCCATTATACGTCACCGGGTACTGCCACGACATTAAGGCAGGGAAAATTCTTGTCGACAACGGATCCTCCGTCAACCTTCTCAACATGAAAGTGCTGAAGGAGATTTGCATGAACGTTCAACACTTGGCTCGGAACAAAATTACCATCTCTGGGTTCGACTCACAGTCGTCACGGACGCTTGGATCTGTAATTCTGACGTTACGCTTTGGGTTGCTCGTCACTGACATTAAATTTCCCGTCATTGATGCCAAGACTTGCTATAACGCTTCGCTCGGCAGGCCCTGGCTGCATGAGTATAACGTCATCCCTTCTACACAACATCAGTGTATGAAGTATTTTAAGGATTGTCTGGAATGCACCGTCACAGGGGAGATGAATCCATTCTCCGTAAACGAGGTTCAGAAATATGAAGACGCAAAGTACTTCCTACCAGACTTTAAAGATATGGAAAGATGTCATAAGCCGAAGGATAAACGGATGTCCGTTGTCACCATCCCGATCTTTGGGAGTGACACCGAGAAAGATGAGGAAATAGTCTACTCAGGGCAACCCCAATGCAACAGGCTCGGACCATCTACTCCTATTTTGGTCTTTGGCAGCGACTCTGAGGACGAGGCCAATGCGGTGTACTCCACTCGCCCGTCAGTACAAACCGTTACTGGAGCTGATCAGAGTTTACAAATCACCATGGTTCTGCCACGACATTACAAAGAACTTGATGCGCTTGATACATACAGCGTACAAGAGCTGTAGACTTTCTATGTCCCTCCCAGGCGAAGAGGTGAAAAGGCGATCCTCTTCTATCAATCTACGGAGACCAAAGTGGAGAAAGAAGTCTGACATGGTGCCGAGCTTGCGCTTGACAGGCTTCAATTAATCCGTATGCCCAGATATTACGCAGAGAGATTGAAAGGCTATTAAGATGTCAAGGCGTATCCTTCAAACAAACCGTTTGACAAGCCCAGTTCTACAACAAGATCTGGGACGTTCACGGGACTCAGCGAAAGATGCCCAACGGAAGGATGGAGATGACTGGGGTTGGATATGTTTGGTCAAATAAACGGGAGCAATTCCACAACTGCCGCGCCATAAATAACTCCGGTGGAGAAATGAATGCTTTTCCAGATAGCCGTGACATTGAAACGAAGCAAAATCCCGCTATAAGAACGTCAAGTCCGTTGTTCGAAGAGAAAGTTGACAAGCAAATAAGAGAAGCCAGTCAAAAGGTTCGGAATGATCACAACCGCGAAATGACTATTTACGAAAAGGCCAGGACGCAGCGTCTCAATCAGCAGTCTGTAGAAAGAGAAGATTACGATGCCCTTCACCCTCACCCCGATGTACGTTATCGCGACAAGAGAAAAGCCCGAAACAGGGGCAAAAAAAAAGTGAAGAACGAGAATGACGTTCGGAAACAGCAAAACGGATCCAAGAAGCCACGCAATCAAGAAAAATTCAACTAGAATCCGTCTTTTATGAAGAAGATGGGACGAGAATACTCTTTCTCTCAAGACAAGACGAGGAAAATATTCAACCTTGTCATGAAGTATCAAATGATGATGCCCCGGAGCCTCGGTACCCCGAACAGATAAATGAGGTCCATCACTCAGATTATTGCTCCTATCATCGAGCAATAGGACATCCTCTTGAATACTGCTTCACCTTTAAACACCGGGTCGAAGAAAAATATCAACAAGGCAGGTTCTCTTTATCCGACAGCTGGAGGGTGACCCCACCGTAAAAGCATAAGCCAAAGAGAACCTATATCGCGAAGGTAGGACTAGCTCAACACCAAGAATGGAAGCGAACTCGTACTTGCCACATGATAACACTCTCAAAGGAAGGAGGGCATGAGAATATGGATGACTTCTTCGAGTGCTTCGCGAATGAGGAGGAGGAGGTGATCTCGGAGTTTCCACCATCACCAAAAGAGCTAGAAGATGGGATACACACTACGGCGGACAACTTGAGAAAACTTGACTTGGGGATGGAAAACGAGCCAAGGCCCACGTTCATTAGTGAGCTGTTGTCTAAAAAATAGGTGGCTACACTAAAGGACGTGCTTATGCAATATAAAGACTGCTTCGCATGGAACTATTCCGAGATGCCAGGACTAGATCTAAAAATAGCGGTGCATAAATTGGCTATATCGCCGGACGTCAAGCCAGTTAAAAAGGCGCCAAGAAGAATGCTACTCGAACTCGAGATGAGTATCAACGCCGAAGTCAAGAAACTAATTGACTTCGGTTTCATCCAAGAAGTTCAATATCCCAACTGGATCGCCAACATTGTTTCAGTAATGAAGAAAAATGGGACGGTTCGCATCTGCGTAGACTTTCGGGACCTCAACAAAGCTTGCCCAAAGGATGACTTCCTAGTACCAGTTACCGAGCTGATGATAGATAACACGTCTACCTACGAGATCTTCTCCTTCATGGATGGATTTTCAGGGTACAATCAAATAAAAATGCATCCTGAAGACCAAAAGCATACCGCCTTCCGGACTCCATTGGGCATATTCTGCTATAAAGTAATGCCTTTCGGTCTGAAGAACGCTAGCGCTACCTACCAGAGGGTCATGACGAAAATCTTCGATGACCTCACTCATGAGGTTGTTGAATGCTACATTGACGACCTTGTAGTGAAGAGAAAATCTTATGAGGAGCATTGGGAGCATCTAGACATAGTGTTCTAATGTCTTCGGAAGTATAATCTGAAGATGAATCCCCTAAAATGTGCGTTTGGAGTCTCTTCGGAAAAATTCCTAGGATTCATCATACGACACCGAGGCATCGAAATAGACCCATCGAAGATCAAGGCGATTACGGAAATGCCCACGCCGAGAACTCTCAAACAACTGCGGTCTCTCCAAGAAAAGCCCACGTATATCCAGCGGTTCATAACTAACCTCTCCGAAAAATGCTGTCCCTACAGTCATCTAATGAAGAAGGGGACCCCGTTCGTCTAGGATCATAAGTGCCAAAATGCACTAGACGAAATTAAGCAATACCTACATAATCCGCCGGTATTGACCGCTCCGGTTAAGGGAAAACCCCTTATCCTATATACAACGGCCCTTAAGGGTTCTTTAGGCGCGCTATGGGCACAAGAGAATGATCAGAGAAAGGAAAGAGCTCTGTACCATTTGAGTCGAGTTCTCATAGGGGCAGAAAACAACTACCCCCCCATCAAAAAGTATTGTCTGGTGTTGATCTTCACGATAACGAAGCTCAGACACTACGCCTTAGCGCATGAGGTCCATCTCATATCAAAGGCGGATCCTCTCAAACATTTGATGTCAAGGGCCATACTAACAGGAAGGCTTGCCAAATGGGCCCTCCTCCTGATGAAATTCTCGATAATGTATCGACCTCTCAAAGCAGTGAAAGGCCAGGTCATCGCCAATTTTCTCGCCGAGCATTCGATACCCGCTGACTCCCCTTAAATTGTGAGTTACCAGATGAACATGCATTCGACGCAAAGGAAGAAGAGAATGATGCCCGATGGAAACTCTATTTTGATGGAGCATCTTCCCTGAAAAGGCAGAAGCATAATACCCCTATAATCAAAGCTGGGGTGGGTCTCATCTTCATGACTCCGCAAGGAGGGATACTGCGTTACGCCTTTTCCCTGACAGAGCCGAGGACTAACAATGAAACTGAATATGAAGCTTTGATAACAAGTCTTGAAATCACTGTTGACATGGGAATTCAAGACCTCTTCATATATGGAGACTCCCAGCTCATTGTCAGCCAAGTAAATGGAGACTATCAGACATGCAAGCCAGAACTGATCAGGTATGGTGAAAGAGTGCAGCAACTATTGACACAAATCCCCTCCTACATCTTGGAGAGTATACCGCATGCAGAAAACAACAAAGCGGATGCATTGTCTAGATTAGCTAAAGAATTGGCCGACGAAGACCTCAATGACGTAAAGATTATCGTGCAAAGCCGCCGGGTTCTCGCACCAGCAGGGATACCTTCAGAGGATTTAACAGAGTCATCTGAAGAAAATGAAATGACCAAACAAGCAGTCCTCCAGATAGAAGACGAAGAAAATATCAAGGATTGGAGGGAAGTCTTCATAGACTACTTCAAATCCTATCGAACGCCCGAAAACGCGTCGTCAAAACATCAGCTCATGAAACGGGCTCTGTCTTTCGCTTTCGTCAATGATACTCTATACAAGAGATCGCTTGACGGTTTGTAGCTAAGGTGCTTAGGGCCAGGAGAAGCAAAGAGAGTCGTTCAAGAAACCCACGATGGACTCTGCGGTTCTCATCAAGCCGGGCTAAAGATGAAGCTGAAGATCAAAAGAATGGATTACTATTGGCCCACAATGGTTCAGGACTGTGTCGAATATACGAAGCAGTGTCACTCGTACCAGATTCATGGGGACTTCATCCACCAACATCCAAATCCGCTACATCCAACGGTAGCTAGATGGCCGTTCGAAATGTGGGGAAACGACATAATTATCCCCATCGAATCGGCATCATCCAAAGAATATCGGTTCATATTAGCAACGGCCGATTACTTTTCTAAGTGGGCAGAAGCAATACTACTAAGGGAAGTGAAGACGGAGAATATTCTCCATTTCTTCAAGACACATGTCATCTACTGGTTCGGTACTCCGTGACGGATAATGTCGGATAATGGACCAGCCTACAGGAGCCATAAAATCAGCCGCTTCACAGAACAACATAAAATAGACAGAGATATTCTTCCATTTATAATCCCCGAGCTAATGGTCTAGCTAAAGTTTTCAACAAGACCTTGACGAAGATTATAAAGAAAACGGTGTTCAGAAATAAAAAATACTGGCACGAAAGGCTGCACAAAGCCTTCTGGGCGTACTGGACAACATTCAAAATGGCCATGAATATGACCCCATATGCGTGAGTATTTGGCACGGAAGCAGTACTTCCACTGGAAATAGAACTCCCTTCTCTGCAAGTAGCGGTTCGATACGAACTGACAGATAAAGAAAATGCTCATCTCCGGCTTGAGGAGCTCGACGCCCTCGACGAAACTCGCCTTATAGCACAACAAAACCTAGAGTCTTATAAGGCAAGGATGACACGGTCATATGAAAAACTGACCAGGCAGAGAACATTCCGCCAAGGCGAACTTGTGTTAGTCGTCAAAAGACCTATGATCCCCAATTGTGCGAAATGGGAGAAATTCAAGCCGAACTATGAGGGCCCGTACATCATAGACAAGTTCTACCAGGGTGGGGCCTACCTGCTCATGGATATGCATGGCGAAAGACCCTTTCGGCCAATAAATGGTCGATTCCTCAAAAGATACTATGCCTAACGGGTTATGATTTAGGTCAATGATAGATGACGGCGCCTGTGTCCGCTCGCTATCTTCCTGAGTCAGAACCCTGAAAGTGGTATCCAGAAGATCTGTTGCCTCGAAAATGGTAACAGTGGACCACTACGTCCTTAAACTGGCCATGGACCGAGATGTCCCTAAACTAACAATAGACCGAGATGTCCTTAAACTAAAACTTCGGACCGAGATGTCCTTAAACTAAAAATTCGCCTCAAACATGGCAACATTGGACCGAGAAGTCCTTAAACTAGAAATTATCTGCCTCAAACATGGCGATAACGGACCGAGATGTCTCTAAACTAGCACGTCGTCTCCAAAACGACAATCTCCACTATTGAGACCTACATTGCAATAGAAGCCACAATGGCGAAGACTACAACTCAAGTCCCACTGGCTACACAGCTACTCCAACGATGAAGTCACCTCTGAGTCCCATTGGCAAACAGATAGGTCAAAAAAAAGGTATGTTCACAAGCAAATGGGCACGGATGAAAACTCGAAAGGATGCCATGAGTAA
This sequence comes from Agapanthus africanus, assembly GCA_030015575.1. Lineage (NCBI taxonomy): Eukaryota > Viridiplantae > Streptophyta > Magnoliopsida > Asparagales > Amaryllidaceae > Agapanthus > Agapanthus africanus. The sequence goes on from CM057347.1 coordinate 23,349,065, forward strand.
AAACAACATGGCTACCAGTGAGCTTGTGAAAACCTGAAAGGGCGTAATTGTTCATATCATAATTTTGCATTATTATATTCCCCATTCTTATTCATTTTACAAATAAACAGGTGCTTTTGATCTATGTCTGCTACATAGTTGCAGATTACAGGTTCTCGGAACAAAGCAGTGAAAATGATGAAAAGACGATACAAAAGTGAGACTACGACCAACAAATAGAAGAATCTTGATCATGCTACAGTTTGAGGGACAAATGAAGATCAATAGACAATTTCATAAAATACAAAGGCAGCGCAAGGTTCAAGACTTCGACACGAAGCAAACGGTAAAAGTCCCCAACATTCTGCACTGTGGAATTCTGGAAGAAACTAGAAGACAATCTAAGAAACCAAGTGAAGAAACCAGAAGCCAAATACAACAGGAAGCAGCCCAGAAAAATCCAGCCAAAGACCCCACCATATGGCCGTGGATCCGCGGCCAAACAGGGCATATGGCCGCAGATCCGCGGCCGTGCTAAGCACGTGTTGGTTCAAATTTTGATGGCGGCGGCGGTGCGTTAACTAGGCTTCTCAGGGTAATTTTGTAAATATAGATAGGGATCAGATGTAACCCTACAGTTTCTATAATCTATAAATAGAAACCCTAAAGCTCTTTTTGGAGCATGCCTTTTCCTATGCCTCTTTTTAATTATCAATTTCAGAATTTTAATTCTTGTAATGTTTGAAGAGTACATCAAATAAAAAGTAAGTCATTTTCTTTATCTTGCCTTAGTTTAATTTTTCTTTCTGCCCTAATATAACTTTTATTTATCTGCCCTACTTTAGATTTTATTTATCTGCCGTAGATTAGATAATTAGGTTATTAAAAACAATCATAAAAATGAAATCTTTTAATAATTCCCTAATGAGTGAGTAGTTCCTCACTTGTTAGGGTTAGGAATAGGAGAGGCTTGAGAGATGAAAATCTCTCACCCCTTCTTGCCCATCATACATTTTAAATAAGACTCTATGCATACATACACACACCGCTCACTACGGCACCATATCCTAAGAGATAGCGGTGATACCGTAGTTTAAAAGACCGGTTGTGTATGTTTTCCATGGAGGTTAGGGCAAGAGTAAAGAAAGGACGGATAAGGACCTAGAGGAAGAAACCTAGTTTCTTCTCGATGGTACTAATCCACTTTGTTAATTATTACCTTCACACCTAAATAGATCTTAATTAGGGCATAGAAAGCGGTGAGAAATATTGAATTTCTAAACTTAATCTAAACCTAACCCTAGCAAGATTTTAATCCTAATCAAACTCATTTCAGTTTTTAGTAATAATCCAATCCACCACAATTGGAATTAACTCGTTAGAACAAATAGAAAATACACAAAATCCCTGTGGACCGACCCGTACTCAACCGGCTAGCTACCAAGCGACGCCGTTCTTGATTGCGGTTAATATTCTTTGATTCATGTTTTAAAAGCGAAAGCGCACATAAAAACATCGTTCAATCAAATGGCGTCGTTGCCGGGGATGGCATAGTTATTTTCTTTTTGTAATTTCGGGTTAATATAAAAATTAGAAAAATCATAAAAACTGAAAAATATAAAAATATTAAAAAAATTTATCATCTTGTTATTCTTTGAAGGGTTTTCGTTTGAATTGTGCAGGATCGACGAACAAATTCAGATCTAGAAAATTCCAGTGAGCAAAACAACAAACATCAGATCTGAACAGACAGAGGAAAATCGGAACAGAGAAACAGAAGAAATTTTGGGAACTGAACCGCAAAGTCCACCGCGAAACCGCGGCAAGAACACACTTTTGGCGGCGGAACCGCGGTCTGGTGGTGACGTCAGCACGTGGAAACCTCTCTGTAAACTTTCTCTTCTTCTCTGTAACCCTATAAACTCCTCTGAAAAATTTTCCTGCAGGGTTCTTTGCGCAAAAACTTCTCTCCCTCTGAAAAATTTGGCAAGTGTTTAATTGTGTTTACTGCTTTGCATCTTTAAAATTAACTTTAAGGGGATTTTACACCAATCAAGATTGGGTGGGGATTTCATTACCCTTCCAAAGACCCCAAAAATCACAAAAAGCATATTGCATTGACCATCGAGTTAATTAAAAAAGATTAGACTCAGCCTTAAGGACTGTCGCGCTCAATAGGACAAAGGAATAGTTGTAGGCATCGATCATTTATCTAAACCAGATTTTGTGGTGCCTAGGCTAGACAAGTGGGGAAAGGTAACTTTAAAAGGCCCGTCTCACGGTGATTCGTGAGCGGATCCCTCCTTTCTCTACTTGTGCTTACCTGGCCACAATTGGCGGTGAAGAGGCGATTTGAGATCCTCACAACTTGCCTTTTGGAACAGTTAGGAGAAGTCTAGTTGACCTAGGAGACCCTAGATCTAGGCTTGATTGTGCATATTGTGATTGCTTGAACGTGTGTCTAAGTTTTTTATTGAAAATCTTTTTGCAAAAAGCTCCATATATATAAAAAAAACACAAAAAAGAATTTTTTTTTACAAAAACTTGCCATTTGTCGCTAAGAAATCCATTGCAGCCCACTTGCACCCACTTCCTTCCATTGACGTTTTCTTACCCCCACCTTCTGTTTTCATTTTTTTGACTACACTACCTCTTTAGTGTATGTCCGGTTTGACTAGGGACACTAGTGCCCGTTTAGTCCGTGTCTCGTTAGTACCAACTGATGACGCTTTCGACTCCGAAGTCGAAATTCCTTCCACTTCTTTACCTTCACCTTTATATTCTTCGTCTTCTAAGGAGATATCGGGATTCAATCCTAACAACCCCTTACCCGCGGGACTGATTCCACCTCCACTAAGTGCGAATAACCCACAACACCCACCTGTTGAAGCGCCCCAACGAATCGCGCTCCAGGATCTTTTCTACCCTATCCGCACCGCTTTACCTACTTGTCTTTCACTTCCACCGGCTAATGGGGATAACTTTAAGATTAAACCCCACTTCATCAACATGTTGCCCAAATTTCACGGACTGGAATCCGAAAATGCCTACATCTTCATAAACAAATTCCAGAATGTTTGCGCAATGATGAAGACAACACAACTTTTTGATGATGCTATAAGACTATGTGTCATTCCATTCACCTTATGTGACCTAGCCAAGAAATGGTTATATAGCACAGCATCACACTCGATAAAAAATTGGGAAGAGTTTGTTAAAGCTTTTCTAAAAAAGTTTTACCCACACCACAAGACCGCGAGAATTCGCAACGAAATCATTCAATTTTCCCAGCTTCCTTTCGAACCTTTTTGGAAGTGTTTTGAAAGATTTAAAGACCTACTAGTTCAATGCCCTCACCACGGTATCGAGAATTTGCAACTTTGCCAGACTTTATATGAAGGATTGAACCCAGCAACTAAGCAGTTGTTGGAAACCATTTGTCAAGGTCACTTTCTTACAAAATCAAGCGAGGAAGCTTGGCAGTTTCTCGACGATCTTGCTGAACAAACACTTCAGTGGGAAAGCACTAAGACCACCTCATCTAAATCATCAGGTCAGTCTAGGGCAGGCATACATCAACTTGATATGTCGATTGCAATGAAGGCCGAAATGGCCACACGAAAAAGCTAGAAGCAATTGAGAGCAAATTCTCATCGCCTTCTCCTGCCCCTGCTTTACCCCCACGCACTGTTTGCGCTTGTTGTTCGGATCCATCCCATCTTACTGAAGAGTGTCCTTACAATCCACCTGTTCAAGGACAAGATCAACTCAATACCGCCTTTCAGCAAAGACAAAGAAATGATCCATACTCTTCAACTTATAATTCTGGTTGGAGGAGCCACCCAAGTTTTGCTTGGAATCAAAATCAACAATTCCAAGGAAATAACAACTTTCAAAGGCCTCCTCCTCCACAACAACAAGCACCTCAACAAACTCAATACCAGCAACCTTTCCAACCCCAACCTTACCCAAATCAAATAAATAATTTTGTACCCAACAACTTTTATCCTCAAAACAATTTTGTTCAACTGAATAACGATAAGGTTTCCTCGCTAGAACGAAGTCTAGATGCATTTTTAAAACAAGGAAACTTCCATTCAGTCTTTGGTGCAAAACAGTGCTTCACATGATCAAAGCATCAAATCAATTGAGGCCCAAATTGCACAACTAAATGCTGTGTTAAGCGAGCGAGAAAAGGGAAAGCTTCCATCTCAACCATTGCCAAATCCTGGTCACACACACAATGCACATGTTGCTTATGAACAGCAAAATCATAATGTAAATGCTGTGAGCACGTTAAGATCTGGAAGAGTGTTGCACAATAATGTGGGTATTAGTGATGACACCCCTGCCGGTGCTTCTTCTTCATCTTCTTCTTCCGCTTCTTCTTCTTCATCTTCTTCGTCAGAACCTATTCTTCATTCTTCACAAGGCTCTACTTCTTCTAATTCGAACGGAACCACATCTCACTTCACGAACACACCAACACTGGGATCCGTTCCAACTCCGCAATCTACTCCATAAATATTGGACTCAACAAATTTTCAAAATATTTCATTTCCAAAAAGGTTGAGATCCAATAAACCAACTCCCCAAACGGAGAAGATTGTGGAGTTATTCGAACAGGTTATTATTAACATACCTCTCTTAGATGCAATCCAACAAGTCCCTTCTTACGCTAAAATCTTGAAGAACTTATGCACCACGAAGAGAAAGTCTCAGGTACCCAAGAAAGTGCTCGTAGCTAGTGCCGTGAGCAATGCTATTACCCAACCTCAACCTTTGCCCCAAAAAACGAAAGGACCCTGGCTGTCCTACAATTTCAATAACAATTGAGGATAAGAACATCAATAGATCTTGGTTCCAGTGTTAACCTGCTTTCCTATTCCGTTTATGAGCAATTAGGTGTTGGAGAGTTGAAACCCATTCATTGTACTCTCCAAATGGCTGATCGATCCATCACCCATCCTAAGGGTGAGTAAGAGGATGTGTTGATCAAAGTAGGGGACTTCATTTTCCCCGTTGATTTCATTGTTATGGACACACAGCCTGTGGCTAACCCACGGAACCAAATTCCGGTGATTCTCGGTCGACCATTTTTGGCCACTTCCAATGCTGTAATCAACTGTCGCAACGGCTCTATGACTCTATCCTTTGGGAAGATGTCAAGTGAGTTCAACATTTACAAGATAGGAAGTCTGCCCTCCGTGCTTAAAGCTAGTATACTTAATGTTTGCTCGATCCACGAAATCACGCAGGAGGACTGTGAGCTTGAAAAATTTCTGTTCGATCACAGCAGTTTTGACGCCACTAGTGCGTTCCTCCTTGAATCTGACAAAGTTTGCATAACCGATAACGATTATGAGTGTTTCACTATTTCGGACGATTTTGAAGACTCACTACCCGAGCTTGAGTCCTTTGAATTTTTGGATGAGTTATTTGAACCATCCGACTCGATTGCTTACAGTCATTTCGAACCTTTGATGGAATCCTTCGAGTTCGAGACAGTTTCACCAATTTTACCACCTCCAAAACTTGAACTCAAGCTGTTGCCGTTTCACTCTAAATGCGCTTATGTAAGTGAGAATGAGACCCTTCCTGTTATCATTTCTGCATCTCTAGCTCTCGAGCAAGAGAAAGCCCTTTTTATGGTCTTACAAAACAATCGGAAAGCTTTTGGCTGGACTATGGCAGACATCGAGGGGATTAGTTCCCTCATAATTGAACATCATATACATATGATGGATTATGCCAAGCCAGTAAAGAATCCACAGAAACACCTTGAGGATTTTGTGGTTAATCAACCTCCACCTATAGAAGTTGAACCACCATCTTTTCTTCTAATAAAATACGAGAATGCCAATATTCCACTCATTTCTGATCATACACATTCTCGTTTTTATTCATCATCACCTTTTATCTCCTCACATTCACGTTCACGCAAACCCTGTCCATACCATCACTTATCTCTTCCCCACTTCTTCTTGCCTCTATACAACATGTTCTTCCACCGACCGATACTTTACATTGATAAATTCTTCAAATGGTTGGTGTTGGCTTTTGGTCTTTGTAAAGCTTGGTATTGACCAATAACTTTGAAACCCCTCTTTAAAAGCTTAACTTTGTTTAACCCAAGTTTGGGGGGGGGGTATAATTTGGCTTTCAAAAAATAACATAAAAAATAATTTTTTTTGGGTATTTTTGTAAATTTTCAGATTTTAAAATAAAATAATATTTTTATTTGCAAATAATTTCCTCTTTTTAGAGGGGTTTATTTGCAAATATCCATCACTCTCCCCTTATATAAATAACCCGACCCTCTCTGTTCACAAACCCTAAACAAAAAGAATCCCTCACAAACCCTAGCCGCCTCAATCAAATTCTGCAGCGAGATCCCATCTCCGCGCCGCGCAACCGCCGCCCAGAGCCACATCCAACCGTGCTACCGCTGCGCCCTCTAGTCTTCACCCCCTGATTTTTTCAGGGGAGGTTCGATCTCTGTAACCCATCTCTGTTTTTAAATTTTTAGATCTGTAGCTATCTGATGGCACCGAATATGCAACTAGAGCGTGACTTTTCACAAATTTTTTCACATGAGGTGTATGGAAGTTATTTTGCGAATGAGATAGCACGTAGGGGCTGGAACTTTTTGATATATAATCACCCAAAGGCCTATTCCCTTTCGAAATTAGTCACTCATTTTTACGAGTGCATGGAAGATGGGTGTCTCGCCCAATTCGGCTTTATAAAATTGCAGTGGGATGATAGGGAAATTATCATCGATAGGGACTTCATATATGAAGTCACCTTAATCCCTCGGATACCCGCTCATGATCAACCATTACAGTTTGAGGATTACATGCCCTTGATGGGCAATGATTGCTCAAGGGAATCGCGGAAGGGGATTCAAGTGAGAACCCTTTTCGCCAATGTCTTAACTGTGTGCCGGTGGGCACAAAACAATATTTTTGGTAGTTCCCACAACACCACATTTTTTACACCCTCACTACATATCGTGCATACACTCATGAAAAGAAACCCTCGTTTCGACATGTGCACGGTTTTACTGAACTCTATTGGTGCGGGCAAAAGAGCCGCAAATTACCCTTGTCTCATTCTTGTGACACAACTGTGTCGACATTTCCTCCCCGTGGAGGAGTTCGAATTTTACATGCTTGGAGGCATACCTGTCAGGTCTCTCATTGAGGGCGTTTCTACGTCCTATTCATGATTGACGGATGTGTGGTCAAGAACTGAACTAGCGAAGCATGTGCCCGCCCGCACACCTAGCTCCAGCTCTACCGCGAGCGAGGGAGAACTCACTCCTTTAGAGCATGCAAATTTAATGCGGAGAGCTGTTAGGGGCATTGATGAGTTGAGGGGGATATCGAGAGAGCATGATCGGTGGTTGACTGAGGTAGAGCAGGGGATCCGAACCCTGCTGGCTAGGGAGGAGCGTTCCCGTTCACGCTCAAGGGCGCGGCGTGGGGCCGAGCAGTGAGGGCACTGCTTGTGGTAAGTTTGGGGGAGGTGGTGGTTGTAAATAGTTATATTTTACATTGCATACTTTTATTAAAAAATTTTGTATATATTTTCCTTTTGCATGTTTAAATTCTGCATTGCATCTATATAAAAAAAATCATAAAAATTGAAAAAAATGAAAAAAAAATATAAAAAGAAAAAAATCAAATAAAAACTTAAAAATTTTAAAAATTTTAAAAGTTAAAAAAAATTCAATTTTAGCCATAATTGACTTGAGTTTGACAAGACGGTTAACTAGCTAGAAAAAACTAGATCCTAGACTTCGTAAATTAAAACCCCTAAAAATAACCTTTCTTAAAATTTAACGGTAGAAAAATATATGTCTTTGTAGTTTACTTAGAAATAGGCAAATTTTGAGTTCACTTCTTGGGCTAAGTCAAAATAAAGGAAGAGTATTGATATTTTTATTAAAGTATAAGTCTGAAAAATAATTCCTAAGCTTAAATCTAAATTCTGAAAATATATACCCTACAAATTGCACAAACACGAACCTTGAAACTTGGAATAGTAGAGGAGACCTTGAAATGCTCTTGTCTAAAGTCCTTAGTATAAAGGAAAATAAAATAAAAATACAAGTGTGAATAAAGAGATAAAAAAATGAACACTGGTTGTTGTAATTACTTAAGGCTGCATAAATAGAAAAAATATTTAGCGAGGGTGCTTTATCACCTAGTGCCTTAGACCAACTGGTTTGGGAGTCACTGCTAAAGCCTTAGGTATTACAAGACGAGGAATTACGCCTTAATGTGCAAACACATTTTGTAATCGGTCGTTAGTACCTCAAGAAGTATTAACGGTCGCATGAAAGATGTTTGAGCAATTTCATCTAAAAATTCACCAACTAAAAGTACTTTGGACGATGGACAAGAGTATAAGAGCTTGAATTGAATTTCCAAGTGTAGGGGTGATACATACACACACGTAGGGGTATATGATTGGGATTTGGATGAGAGATAGGAATGAAAAATATGACTTATATCTTTAGTAGAGATGATAAAAATTCCTAAGTTGAGATGGAACCTTAGAAGGAAAACTCAAAAGATGCTAAAAACTAAGTAAATTTAAAAAACATATACAATCTTAAGTTAAATGATAAGGAAGCGTGAAAAATACGGGTTGATAATTTATGAGTCAAAGATAATAGAATTTCTTGTTAGAAAACCGAATTGGAGAATAAAAGTCAATAGGCCGAATTGATAGGATTTTGTGGGTAGTATCCGCTGAAAACCCTCAGGAGAAAACACTCCTCCTACTAGGGACACATAGAGGTTTAACGGCTTGTTGCACGAGCTCAGTGCAATCGCGTTTCCCTGCGAAAGTGAGGTTAGGCTTTTTCGAGAATAAAACTAGTTTTTGCTCGAGGACGAGCAAAAGATAAGTTTGGGGGTATTTGTTCATATCATAATTTTGCATTATTATATTCCCCATTCTTATTCATTTTACAAATAAATATATGCTTTTGATCCATGTCTGCTACATAGTTGCAGGTTACAGGTTCTCGGAACAAAACAGTGAAAATGATGAAAAGACGATACACAAGTGAGACTACGACCAACAAATAGAAGAATCTTGATCATGCCTACAATTTGAGGGACAAATGAAGATCAATGGACAATTTCACAAAGTACAAAGGCAATGCAAGGTTCAAGACTTCGACACGAAGCAAACGGTAAAACTCCCCAACATTCTGCACTGTGGAATTCTTGAAGAAACTAGAAGACAATCTGAGAAACCAAGTGAAGAAACCAGAAGCCAAATGCAACAGGAAGCAGCCCAGAAAAATCCAGCCAAAGACCCCACTATATGGCCGCGGATCCGCGGCCGTGCTAAGCACGTGTCGGTGCAAATTTTGACGGCGGCGGCGGTGCGTTGACTAGGCTTCTCAGGGTAATTTTGTAAATATAGATAGGGATCAGATGTAACCCTAGGGTTTCTATAATCTATAAATAGAAACCCTAAAGCTCTTTTTGGTGCATGCCTCTTCCTATGCCTCTTTTTAATTATCAATTTCAGAATTTTAATTCTTGTAATGCTTGAAGAGTGCATCAAATAAAAAGTAAGTCGTTTTCTTTACCCAGTCTTAGTTTAATTTTCCTTTCTGCCCTAATATAACTTTTATTTATCTGCCCTAGTTTAGATTTTATTTATCTGCCGTAGATTAGATAATTAGGTTATTAAAAACAATCATAAAAATGAAATCTTTTAATAATTCCCTAATGAGTGAGTAGTTCCTCACTTGTTAGGGTTAGGAATAGGAGAGGTTTGAGAGATGAAAATCTCTCATCCCTTTCTTGCCTATCATACATTTTAAATAGGACTCTATGCATACATACACACACCGCTCACTACGGCATCCTATCCCAAGAGGTAGCGGTGATACCGTAGTTTAAAAGACCGGTTGTGTATGTTTTCCATGGAGGTTAGGGAAAGAGTTAAGAAAGGACGGACAAGGACCTAGAGGAAGAAACCTAGTTTCTTCTTGATGGTACTAATCCACTTTGTTAATTATTACCTTAACACCTAAATAGATCTTAATTAGGGCATAGAAAGCGGTGAGAAATATTGAATTTCCAAACTTAATCTAAACTTAACCCTAGCAAGATTTTAATCCTAATCAAACTCATTTCAGTTTTTAGTGATAATCCAATCCACTACAATTGGAATTAACTCGTTAGAACAAATAGAAAATACACAAAATCCCTGTGGACCGACCCGTACTCAATCGGCTAGCTACCAAGCGACGCCGTTCTTGATTGCGGTTAATATTCTTTGAATCATCTTTTAAAAGCGAAAGCGCACATAAAAACATCGTTCAATCAGTAATCTCGTTTAAAAAAAAACGGTGTGTCCTTAAGCAAAATGGGCACGGATGAAAACCCGAAAGGGCGCCGTGAGTAAAAACAGCAGCATTGCCGGTGAGTTTGTGAAAACCCGAATAGGACGTAAACTCGTAAAATAAAAAATCCATGTGCACTTGCAATGTCCTCTCGACCTTGTGAGGAGAAAATACTTACGTGAGATCCTTACGACTCACAAAGGAACAACACACTTAGGAATTCTCACGATTCCTAAGGAGAAAATACACTTACGAGATCCTCACGACTCGTAGGGAGAAATAACTTTATGAGACCCTTACGACTCATAAAGTCAAAAAGTCTTAGTCGACAGGATCCTAACCCTATTTACTAAGCCATCTTTGTTCAAATCGACAAAGGCACATGATGATTCGCTCCTGGAAATATCCCAGTTGCAGCGATACTGATGCCTAAATAGGTGTCAAACTCCAAGTCCTTAAACAGGCAAATGATGATTCGATCCTGGCAACATTCCAGTCGTAGCGATACTGATGCCAAGGTTGGTATCAGATCCTAAACTCGTAATAAAAACAACAGCGAGTAGTAAACAAAAATATGCATATGGAATAGCTGAAATGATGGGGCAACTCGCAATAAAAATCAGCGAGCATGAAATATGCATATAAAAACAGCCAAAATGTTTGGGCAACTCGCAATAAAAAATAGCGAGTAAAAATATAGAAACAACTGAAATGATTGGGCACCGCAAAATATAGCCGAAATGATTGGGCAATTGCGACTTTCGCGACATAAAAGCTGCAAAGATAGAGCATCACGGAAAGTAATAAAAAAAATGAAAATGAAACTTTTTTGCCCTGCAGGTGAGTCTACACTGACCCCTGTATATAATCCATGGGCATAAATAGAAAAGGGAACCATGTTTTCCCATCAGGCTCCGTCAAAGGGAGAGCCAAGTCTTGACGGTCTATACACAACCTAAAGACTACCCGACGTATCTTCTCATTCCGATAGGATGCAGACACGACGTTAACAAAAGACCCAAGGGTCAGAAGAAAAAGGGGCAATGGCATATTCCTAGCTCCAGTTCGACGGTCCTTCTCAGTGCAGATGCGATGTCAACAAAGGCTCCAAGAAGCCAAATCAAAAAAGAGTGATGAAAAAATCCCAGCTCCAGCTCGACATTCTTCTCGTTACAGCAGACGCAATGTCAACAAAGGCTCCAAATAGCCAAATCAAAAAGGAGTGACGGAAAAATCCCAGCTCCAGCTCGACATTCTTCTCATTATAGCAGATGCAATGTCAACAAAGGCTCCAAATAGCCAAATCAAAAAAAAAGTGACGGCAAAATCCCAGCTCCAGCTCGACATTCTTCTCGTTACAGCATACGCAATGTCAACAAAGGCTCTAAAGAGCCAAATCAAAAGGAGTGACGGCAAAATCCCAGCACCAGCTCGACATTCTTCTCGTTACAGCAGACACAATGTCAACAAAGGCTCCAAATAGCTAAATCGAAAAGGAGTGACGGCAAAATCCTAGCTCCAGCTCGACATTCTTCTCGTTACAGCAGACGTAATGTCAACAAAGGCTCCAAATAGCCAAATCAAAAAGGAGTGACGGCAAAATCCCAGCTCCAGCTCGACATTCTTCTCGTTACAGCAGACGCAATGTCAACAAAGGCTCCAAATAGCCAAATAAAAAAGGAGTGACGGCAAAATCCCAACTCCAGCTTGACATTCTTCTCGTTACAGCGGACGCAATGTCATCAAAGGCTCCAAATAGCCGAATAAAAAAGGAGTGACGGAAAAATCCCAGCTCCAGCTCGACATTCTTCTCATTACAACATACGCAATGTCAACAAAAACTCCAAATAGCCGAATCAAAAGGAGTGACGGCAAAATTCTAGCTCCAGCTCAACATTCTTCTCGTTACAGCAGACGCAATGTCAACAAAGGCTCCAAATAGCCAAACCAAACTGGAGCAAAGGCATATTTCTAGCTCCGAACTTCAATTGCAATACATACAACATAGAAGTCCCACAGATGTTTACCATATTTCAGCAAAGAAACGGAATGACATCGTCAAAACAAAAAATGAAGCAACGATATATTCCTAGCTTTAGGGTCTCGACGGCAACTCATATAAATCCTAAGAGACTATCGGAGATCATGCCATACCAGCGCGGAGTGGTTATGACTCATCGGGGCTCCAAACTGAGCCTAACCTCAAGTAAAAAGCGACATGGCAAATTCCTAACGCTTACTCTTCCGAAGATCATATAACCTAAGAAGATTACTTGAAGACGTCGTGTCCATCCCCTGAAGGGATTAGAGACTCGACAGTCGCGGGACTACTCGAACAACAGCTTAAAGACTGCATATCGAGGAATACATCAGCAAATGCGACGGTACTACGGACCAAAGCCCTAGTACCATAAAACCTAACGAACCTCTGTCGCAAAGAGCATGGGTTATCTATATATAACGTTAGGATAAGTTTGCCTGTAAACCCAAGTGAGGTAAACTAAACAAACTCCGAAATGAGTCCATAAACTAAACAAACTCCAAAATGAGTCCATAAACTAAAGAAACTCCGAAATGAGTCCATAAACTAAGCAAACTCCGAAATGAGTCCATAAACTAAAGACTCCGAAATGAGTGAATAAACTACAAACTCCGAAATGAGTTCATAAACTAGAGACTCCGAAATGAGTAAATAAACTATAAGCTCCGAAATGAGTACATAAACTAATTTACGTCAAGTCAAGACATCGAAGGATAGAGAGACACAAGTATGAAATGAAATATGTCCTTTATTCATAAATCAAAATGAATACAAGATGCTTTTATTCATGAATCAAAATGAATACAAGGTGTAAAAAGTTTTCTAAGCTGGTGGGCGATTCAATAAGCCAACAAGTTCGTCATTTTTCTGCCGAACTTCTGCTTCGAGCTCTATCAACGCCGCGAGTCGGGTCCCTGCCTGTGTCTGTTGGTTCTGGTATGAAGAAAATCGACTCTTAAGCTCTTTCTCGGTAGCCTTGTGGGCCTCGATCATCTCACGTGTAAAAATAACGACTTTATCAAGGGCTGCCACCTCTGTAATGGCCTCTTGAAGAACCCGCCAAATTTCATAAGCATGAGTGGTCTTGCCAGTGAGATGGGCTTGAAGTTCCCTTAGGGCTTGAAGTTCTCTTAAAGCTTTTGAAGCCAACTCTCTTGCCGAAAACTTCCGGTTGAGCCTTTTCTCGCATGACTAGAGATTGGCTGCACATCGGTTGATACATTCACACAGGCTCACATTTACAGACAAGATGTCAGAGGGAAGGTGTATGCATTCAATCCCATGTAGGCAGGCCTCCACTCGACGGCAATACTCAATCCAAGTATGCACCAGTGCTTCGTCATGATAAGTGGCAAGAACAGATAAGGAAGCGTTGGCTTCAACAGCGAATTCTTCGACCGTGACATAATTACCAGCGTGAATATCTTCAATGAGAGTCGCTAATGAATGAATGCTCTGTTTTGCCATCCTCTCAGACACGCGCCGGGCGTAAGGGCCTGGTGGCATGGAAATCCAGGACTCTGATGGAGTCAGGACTGGCAAAGCTGTGAAGATACATATACGGTTAGTTGCCTTCCTAAATATAGAACAAGTAAAAGAATGCCAAGGATAAAGCGTCACTTACCCACGGCTATGCAAGGCGGGTTTGAGAGCTCCCCAGGCCCGTCAAGAATTTTGACTTCGTCGGCGGCTTCCAGTATTGTAGTTTAAATAAAAGGGCATATCAGCATCATTGTAAAATATAAAACAAAAAAGGAAAAAGAATACCGACCTTGGCCAGAAGAAAGGACCATGCTTTGTGGAGGTATCGCTTGCGGGGCCGCTATATCGAGTAAACGCTAGAAGGTTTTTCTCGGAGAAAAATCCACAATAGAAGACTCCAACTCCCATAATTCTGAGAGAGAGAAAGGTTCAGCTATATGGAGGGGTTGTTAAACAAAATGTATATGTATATAAGATCACCTTCGATACTTTGCCCGCTCTGAACCGGAGGGATGGCAGCTTCGGTAACCTCCTCTACACCGTCAGGCGCGTCACTGGAAATATTCGTGAAATCTATGGCCGACGTGGAAGTCTCCAATAGAGGGACAAAAGTCGCCGCTGGAAGCTCCAAAACAGGGATAGCAGCTTCGACAATCTTTTCTACCCCCTCAGGTGCATCATTGGAAATATTCATTGAATCTATTACCGATATGGAAATCTCTGCCGGAGGAACAGAAGCTGTCACCGGGGGCTCCTAAGCAGGGATGTCAGCTTCAGTAATCTCTTCTACCCCCTCAGGCACGTCATCGGAAATATCCATAGAATCTATTGCTGGTGTGGCAATCTCAGCTGGAGGGACAGAAGCCATCACCGGGAGCTCTACAGCGGGGATGGCAGCTTTAGTAATCTCCTTTATACCCTCCAGTGTGTCATGGGAGACAGTCGTAGAATCTACGTCCATGGCACTATCTGGGCTCGAAATTATGCCCGCTGCAGAAGGCCCTACAAAATTGTAACATTTTGAAATATTCTAGATAATTAATTATTTTATTTTTATTTAATTAAAAATGTTATTTTAATTTTATTGTAATAAAAGATCTTTTAATATGTGGTAGAATAATTTAGTAAAAAAAGTAGTTTGTTTATATAATAATAAGTGTCATGAGGGGTTTTGTGAAAAGTTTAATTCTTTGTGGAAATTGGAGTTTGTGTGAGGGTTTTTATGTGAAAGGGTTAGGTCATGGTTAAGGCTAATTCAACCTTATAGATATCATACCCTAGGTTAAATATCATGCCCACACCTCCTACTTGCATGAATGCACCACTCTACTTCATGGTGACACCTCCACCTAAATTAACACTTCATATCCTTATCTATTCCATAATTGTTCAGTTGGACATTAGGTTTAGAAAGAAAAATACTTAGTAATAATCCTCTACCTCAATTTGAATGAAAAAAGAAAAGAGAAGCTAAGTACTAGGGAACCCTTACCTCAACCTTCAAGCTAGGATTACATTTGCTTGTGCATCTTTGAAGGAGCCTTTCAGTTGATCATTCAATTGGTATAAGTTTCAACTCTGTAGATTTTAGTTCAATATTGTTTTAGTATAGAAGTATAATATCGGCATATATCATATTTGGATGAATTATAGCTCTGTTTTGAATTTGCTATAGGTTAGTTAATCTTTAGCAAAATCAAGTAATACAGTAACCTTGTAAATTGGACCTAGAGTATACACTAGAAACACAGACCCATTCTTTGAACTCTCGACCGGCGACAATCCCCTTTTTTCCGAGCTCGCTGGTTTTTCTAAGGAGTTGGCTGCTGAGTTTTCTAGGGTAGCTCTCTGTATATATTTTAAGGTATCTGGTATAGTTAGATTATGTTATATGTTCTGTATATAAAATCTGGGAACAAATTCTTGTTTTGGGTTATAGTTCTAAATACGATACGGATATTTCGTATCACGTTTCTGTTTTTCCTGTTACGAATAGTGAAGGGTTAGCTCAGGTTAGTATAAGTTATAGATAGTTCACAATATTCGCACGTAGCATGTATAGCATGTAAGTCTTGTAGTTTCACGTTTTCGTCGTATCGTAGTTTAGCCATTTCTTATACGAAAATTAATTTCGATGTTAGGTTCGACCGCGGGGATTTCGGAGGCCGCAAGAAAAGGAAAGGGGTTGATGACATCCGAGTAGATTCGACGTATTCCGGTGAGTAGACTAAATATCTACCGGGGGATTTTGTATGGATGGCGTAATACGCCTGTGATTTTAAGTTTAGTTATAATTGTTTCCATTACATTGTGTATAAAATTAGAATTTTAGAAACTTCATCGTATGCATTCATATCTATAAACCGCCATGTTTAACAACTGCTAGGACACTGCACTAATTATCGATGAGTCATGTTGCACGTGCATATACCTACATGTCACACTACACCTCATCGGTATTGACATGTCACGTAATCACTTAGAACCTGCTATATCACATATGATTCACTTCATACCATAAGCATCATTAATAGTAGTTGTTTTGCATTGCTTTTATTATTGACACTTATCATGTTTCCCTTTCAAATTGTTATTAATTGTAGCACAAGATGTATTGGATTTGATAATTTATGGTTTTGAGTTTTATACACTATTAAGTTATATTCATTGGTTCTTCATGATTGATATGATATGTCCACCATGAGATGTCGTTTTTATGATTTGGTTTTATTCCGGACCGAGTGGGGGAGCTATACGGTTGCGAATTTTTACGTTATCCGGACTGAGTGGGGAAGTATACAGTCGGATTCATGGTAGACCCGGTCGAGACCGAGAGGCAGGAAAGCCGCATTTGAGGCGGAGAGCCTAGCGAGGATACTCGATACGGGAGATAGTTGTAAAACACGGCGGATATCTGGTAGATACCGACCGATGTTACTGATTGACAGGATCGTTCGGGGAACGATGTCTGCTAAAACAGAAGATTTGTGCGATGTTGGACACGGAAAATGAATTTTAAATTGGAAATGACCAATATTCAGAGATATTTGATGAGATTTCAGTATTGTGTTATACATTTATTTAGTACATATTCATGCATGAATGTGATACTGTACATCATGCTTATCTTGTCACTTTTACCATTATTCCGGCATGCTTACAATATCAACTATTAGATGTTAGTTTTGCTCACTGAGTTGGCAACTCACCCCCGTTGTGTCTTAGTTCCTTACAGGAGACGCGTCGACGCATAGCAGCAGTGCGGATCCACTTGTCAGCTTATATCGCTTATTTTGCTAGGTGGGTTACATATACAGTGACCGTCTATTTTTTGATATATGTATTTTAGATCTAGTATCACTCCATCTGACCCTGTATATTTGACTTAGAACGAAATATGTTTATATATGTTTTGTTTTGATTGAGTGAGATCATTTAGTTGTGTTAAGTTATGCTTGTTGGGGTCAAAATTTGCACCCCAGTTGACCGGGTCAAAATCAAGGTCAACCCTAAGTAAGTGGGCCCAAGCCCAAGCAAGTGGGCCCATGTCTAAGTCGAGCCCCGCGGCCGGCCTCCCATGCCAAAATAAAAATCATGTAACAAATAATTTTTATGTAATTTTTTGTGTGCATGAATGCAAGAAAAATGGGCATAAAACCAAATTTTTGTAAAGCCCATGGCTTATGTGCAAAAAAAATAGCACATGAGACATGGGATGGGCAAAATTCCATTTTGTAAAGCCCAAGGGGCTATGCGTAAATGTGTAAGCCTATAAGAGGCAACATGATGAAAATATCTACGACACTTTTCATTCCTCTCAAAAAGGTTAGGGTTTTTGTGCCTCTTTCTCCTTCCTCAAGGTTCTAAACTTTTTTTTTTTTTGAATTAAATCAAGAGTTTTATTCTTCCTTTTCCAAAACTAAATAGTTTTTCACCACAAAAGCCACAAAGGGGAACTCAGATCTTCCATTAGATCTCAAAAAGGAGAGATTTTTAAAATCTCATACTTCTTGTTCTTCAAGATCCGGCCAACAGAGGAGGAAGAAGGAGATCCGCTTCCAAGAACCCTATTTTGGGGAAGATCCAGGGCTCGAGGGAGAAGCCCCTTCCATCAGCTCCAAAATATCTTAGGAGTTCAACTTCTCAAAAATATATATACAAAATAATAAATATTTTCTTTCTGGAGCACAGCTCCCAGTGCAGGGACCAAGTCCCTTCTGCTGCTGACGCCCAGCGCCCGCGTGCCAGGTACGTGGTGCGCTGGCGCTCTGGCACGCATCGCCCTCGTGCCAGGAACGTGGGGTACTGGCGCTCAGCTCCAGCGTGCCTGGCACGTGGGACGCTGGTGCCTTCTCCCGCGCATCCTTTGGATGCCCTTTCCCTTATACACACACACACTCCACAACACTGTTCCCGTTAGAAAAAAATTTCTAATGGGGCGCTGTCCCGTACCTCGCAAGGGGCTGCTAGCCCTCTTGACCCCCAACCTACTATCCGGATAGCGGGACCCCCGTAAAAACTATGCGGGCCCCCCGATATATCCAAAACCCCTTCAAAACACAATACTGCACATTGAGTTCGCATGACCAGTTTAACCCGTTAATCGGAGGTTCTCTCGCTCCAAATGCGAGGGGTAATTAACGGCAGCTTAGTCCGCGACAGCCGGAGATTCGGATCCCCACGATCAATAAACCCTCGCCTACCTTAGGCAAGGGGAATTTGTAGTACGCCTGACAAGCGCGCGTATTCCTATCTCAATGGGGTGACGAAAAACACCATACAACGCTTTCCTTACTTATGCATGAAATTCTTCGCTTGAGCGTCGTATTGTTGTTGCGTATTGATTTCCGCTGTTTGGCGTTATTTTGCTCCCAACTAGAGACGCAACTTATTTAAACATTTTGTAACTGCTTTTATTAACGATTAAAAAGGAGGTGCTGTCGAAATTTTAAACGCTAAAAATCAGTTGTTTAGATTTCATTTCTTAAAAATCATTCGACATGATACCTCATTCTTTTTACTTAAAAACTGAAATTTTCTTAATTCCGCAAATGAGTTTTTTGATCTTTGTTTCTGGCTTACTCAGATTGTGTCGGTATCTTTAGATGTCATACAATCTAAGTGCCTGTCACGCCCAAATTTCGGGCCTTGACAAATTTTTTTGTAAAGATAAGAAGATGTGAAAGTACTACTAATTAATTACCAAAAGAGACGTAATGTGTGTGTGTGTGTGTATATATATATATATATATATATATTTATGCATACCGATACACTAGGGAGCTTGAAGTGTGGCCTTCTCGAGTCGCTGCTCTTTTCTGATCAGTTGCGCTCGTCAGGCTTCGATCGAAAACAAATACTTGCCCGTCTTC
Organism: Agapanthus africanus; assembly: GCA_030015575.1. NCBI lineage: Eukaryota > Viridiplantae > Streptophyta > Magnoliopsida > Asparagales > Amaryllidaceae > Agapanthus > Agapanthus africanus. The sequence continues at coordinate 23,368,317 of CM057347.1, forward strand.
AAAGCGGTCTCGTCTTCAGAAACGGCCGAGATGGGCTGTTTCAGAGCCCGTTCTTCTTCTATCGTTAGAGGACCCATTAGTATTCTAGGTGATAACAGATCAACGTCATAGAATACGACAGGGGGAAAGCCTCCCTTTTTGGGGCGCACATTCTCACTTTCATCCTGCGATCGTTTCAAGGCCTCGGCCAACTGAGCAGCCTCCTCGGTAGAGGAACCGAGGAAGAGAAGACCGTCGTCCGGCTCTTGCATAGATATCGGCTCATCCTGGATAAGGGGTTCGGATTCAAGCAAAGCGTCGAGTAGGCCGATGACTGATTTCTTTCTCCTTTTGGAGCCTGAGCTAACACCAGCGGAGGGGTGCTTCCTCCCCTTTTGCACGGCGCTGCCCGACATCGCCTTTGATATCTGCTTTTGTGGACGCCACGGCTAGTGCTTTATCTGGAGTCGCTGTCTCAGTTCTCGTATGCACCGGTATACCAGCAGTACGGGGGGTTGATTCGGCTTGTGCGGCTTTGGGAATGAGCATTGAGCCACTGTCCCTTAGAGGAGGGTAAACAACCGACCGAGGCCGCAACAGGGCACTGACAACTTGATCTGGAACAGGAGCTCTACACTCAAAGAGCACCCATATTTCCTCTGCGATGATGGGACTGACCCGATAGCGATACCAGCCTTTGAAGGGCCCCACGGGCCTTAGAAGATAGTCAGGCTCCGGGATCATGAAAAGAGAACCCGTGTTCAACTGTATGAAATGATGGATAACATCGCGGGCTACCTCCAGAGAAAGAGTAGACTCAATTAAAAAGGCTTCGAAAGGGACGTCCTGGTTGTGGCCTAACTGTTGGGCAAAGCGATGCGGATTATACCGCATGAAGAGGGTAGCGTCGTTAAGATGGAACACCAAATACCCTGGCCTGATTGAGTATAAGTGCATGATCTCTTTTGGCTTTAAAGCTGGAGCCCCATTCTTTGATAAATCAAATAATTGTTGAATGGGTCCCGTAGGAGCAGAAAGGACTCGATCGCTAAATACCATCCCACCTTCGTTTGAATACGGATTAAGTAATACTCGCAAAGCCCTTAATTGGGTCGGGTCAGGAGCAAAAGCATCAACCAGTCTCATAATCCGTGGGAATGTATATGACTCATAGAAAGCAGGCCTCCGGTGCGCAGCAAACGCCCCTAACACGTGCATCTCGATCCACGACGTGAAGTAGTGGAGGGAGAAATTCACGGTATCCGTACCTGGGTTTGAAGTGTTGGCGGCAGTGCTTAACCCATGCTATATGTGTGACAATCCCGCAACACCAACAGCCAATCGCGCTCCTTCAGCTATGCGATGAGCAGGGTAGAAGACGGAGGCTCTCATGAAGCGTCAATGCATCGGCATGGAAAACTAGCTAAGCCAAAGATTGATAAAGCCGACAAAGAAAGTTTCTTCATCCATCCCAGGAGCAACGATCGCGTCAAAAGCCACAGCTGACGAGTTCAGAATATAAAACCGCGGCAGGCCCTCTTCTTTGGCCGGCAATTTCATCGAGCCAAATCCGAAAAGATTTTCGACCTTCATGAATTTCCAAGCTTTCTTGGATAAGACATCTTTACGAAGAAAGCAAGCAATGTAAGCGTCAAAAGTGACACCTTGCCTTTCTGATACAACGAATAGTTTCTCAAAGATACCCAAGGCTTTGATCAGACTTGGATGCTTGTGCTAAACAACATTCCCAGTTGTCAAGCCCTCAAGCATAGCTGGCACCGTGGCGAATATGTACTCATTAGGAGGCAGTAATTCTACGTAATGCTTTCCTCTGATCGGCAATCCTGAAATTTCACGAAACTCCAACAGCGAGATCGAGACTTCATGATCCTCTAGCAAGAACGTGTTCATAGGAAGATTCCATTGGTTCAAGAAGGCCTTGACCCACCAGACGTGGGGAGTGTGATAATAAAATGGTGACACATATACTGCTTGGTATAACCCAACCTTCCGCAGCCGTGAGCGTTGAACGGAGAGAATATATCGGGCCCACGGAAGGTAGCCCACTGGATGGCACGGGGTAACGCCTACCTTATACACCTGCCCCCAGGGTTGAGCTTCACCCTGACATATCCGGCGTCCCAAAATATCAATGGCCATCAGGGGTTGATTGGATATTCCGGTCGTTGACGGTTCAAGCCGGCCTGTAATGGTCCAATTAGTTGCCTCCACCGCATAAGCAGTCCGCGGGCGCTCTATTAATGACATTGAGCGGATGGGTTCGGTTGGTACTTCACAAAAGCTACGGCGGTCCCTGATGATGTGACCGTACCAAACCACCCATTAAAGAAGGCTCGTATTGTCCTTGTCATGTGCTCTAATCATCTCCATAACTTCCTCGTCTGACGGCGACTGTTGTAAAGCGGCCTCCGAGCGTGTAAAAGGGAAGTAGGGAAGTGATGCCATTGTACCTTTAAAAAAAGGGAGTGGACCCATTAATGAAAAATATATATATGAGTTTGTTTCAGGGAACCACTAACTACAAAGCCAGTAGGCCCCACGAAATCAAAATGACGGCTCACCATTGATGAGGCTAGATAATCATTGTGAGAATCCAAAAGGATTCTCATTAAATAAACAGTGGAGTTTAAATAACTCCTAATATTCTCGAAAAACGAGTTATATTAAAATACCCAACAGATTCAAAATCTGTGAAAAGGGTATTAAAACCCTAAAAAGAAAAATATAATAATAAAAATATATATGCTTAAGAACGCCGGGGAATAAATTTCCCAAAAGCCTCCGAGTCTTTCAGAGCTAAGCTCTGTAGTAAGAAATTAAATTCCTTTAATAATGGGAGTAAATCCCAGAAACCCTCACGATGGGGAAACGAAGAAAATGGAATTAAATTCTAGAGATACTCAAAGATCAGAGGAGAACTCACGATCCTCAAGACCCTAGGGTTTGCTTAAAAAAATGTGTGTTTGGATCTCAAATAAAACGTTCCAAGAAAAGGAGCAACGCTCTGTTGATGAATTTAAAATCTAAGACAGGAACAAAAAGGGTTTCCTAAGAAATGAATTCCGTTCATAATCCTTATCGGTGAAAGAGTTTTACAGAGTTTAACTCTGGAGTTATGCGGACAGAGAACTAAGCTCTGAAAAAGAGAATTAAATTCTCAAAGAAAATAAGTAAGGAAGGAGATGAAACAACTGTGGTCATCTCAAGGGCCAAGCCCCCGCATTTATAAAACATGACGGGGAGCGGTTCATCTTCCCGTTCCCTATAGGCAAATCCAACGGCTGTAAGAGTGGACAGCGTTGCACTTATGTGCAAGCCACGTGAGAGCAACACTGGGGGGCATGTTCCCTCATAAAAAGGGGGGAGAGTATGAAAGGGGGAAACTCTTCACTATTCGAGTCTCACATATTAAATACGTGAGCGCCTATATGCAAAGTATATAGGCACTGCAATTAAACTACCGATAGCTATACAAGCCTCACGTGTTAAACACGTGAGCGCCTATATGCAAAGCAGATAGGCACTGCAATTAAACTACTGATAGGCTAAAAAAGCCTCACGTGTTAAACACGTGAGCGCTTATATGCAAAGCAGATAGGCGCTGCAATTAAACTACTGATAGGCTAAAAAAAGCCTCACGTGGTAAACACGCGAGCGTCTATATGCAAAGCATATATGCACTACAATCAAACAGCTAAGAGGGCCAAAGTAAGTCCCGCGTGCTAAATACGTGAGGACACCTCCTAGCATAAAATTAAATTCTACTTAATGAACCGTTGGATTAAGGATCCAACGGTGATTAAACATATAATTAAATTCTATTGGGAAGAATATTTTTCGTTAAACAGAGAGTTAGCGGATCAAAGATCCAAAATATTTTTTATATCTTTCTAAACAGAGAAAGATTATATTCTGTTAAACTGAGCACCCTTAGATTAAAAATCCAATGGCGATTAAAATGTCACCGCTTGATAGAATTTTATTCTATATATGGGAGAATATCCCCAATCTTGTTAAAAACAAGAACAATATGTTATGTAAAAAAACAGAAGTCCTTGAAACAAAAATTCAACGGTGGGTAAAATTCTCCAAATCAATTCTGAGATCAATTAAATCAATTGGGATCTCTCAATGAAATTTTTTCTCAGAATTAAAGAAACTTCTCTCCACTATATAAAGAACCCAAGATTTCAAGTCTAAGAAAAAAAATTGAGGAAGGAGAAAAAAGGAGAAAAAGAGAAGAAGAAAAAAAAAAGAGAAAGAAAAAAAAGAAAGAGACAGAAGAGAGAGCTTCCCAGAGATTTAAAAAAGAATATACAGTGAGCTTTTGAGGAACAGGAGAATTTAATTCTCAAAGAAAATACTTGCTTCCTTGAAAAACTGGGTAAAAAGAAAACACATATTTTTTTACCACTCTAAGGGTTTAACCTTTCATATAAAAACTCTGTTCTTTCCTTTGGTTAAGATTTGCAGAAGCAAATCTCCCCACAAGTTGAGAATTTAATTCTCATCGGGGAGATTTTGCTCTGCAAGATTCGAAACATAAGGGAAAAGAACTAAGTTAAATAAAAAAAAGAGAAGAAGAACGGAAACATATAGGAATTTAATTCCCCTAAAAAAAATAATTAGGGTTTAACCCAATATAAAGAACTTAGTTCTTCAATAAAAAAACAGCGATCTAAGATCTCAAGGCCAAATCGTCGGTGCTTAGCACTATTTCGAAGCCTCACGTGTTTCCCATATGAGTGCTTCAAACGAATAAGGAAAATAGCCAAAACTTCCTCATGTGTTTCTTACGTGATTTGTTTGAGAGGAAAACAAGTAAAAGAAAGAGGAAACTACAGCACTCTAGCATCAATAAAGAAAAAGGGGAAAATTACGTGCTTTGCACGAGAACTCTAGCCAAGTGCTTAGCACTTATAAAACAGGGGAGCCAAAGTCCAGCGCCCCAGCGTCCATATTTGGGGTGCCTTACGTGTGTCATGTGAGCGCCATAATCTCTAGTGTTTAACACTAGTCCAGTGCCCATTTTTGGGGTGCCTCACGTGTGTCATGTGAGCGCCATAAAACTCTAAGGTTTAACACTAATCCAGTGCCCACATGAAACGCACGAGAGCACTGTATTCCTCAGTGCTTAGCACTGTTGGAGACTCAATTTTAGCCTAAATTGGCTAAGTTTTCTGAGGTTAGACCTCTTTGATACTAAAACAGCCAAGCCCATATTGCTCATGTTTTTCCCAAGCTGACTTCAGTCTAAAAAATGACAAATGGTCTCCCATTGATGATATCCCAAATGATATTCATCTTATATCTCCCAAGATAATTTTAGTCTAAAAAATGACTACCATTTCTTAGGTCTACAACAGCCCTTTTGCCCCTCAAATACGGGATTTGGTTTAAGGGTACATCTCTCAACGCCTCTGATATATGTTGCTGTAATTCTTCAACGTCTTCAGAGAAGTGGCGGGTACTGACAACCAACAACTCTTAGGTGCACTTCCAAATTGACGTGCACACCTAAAATCAGACCGCACCCCAGATTGGGTGCATTCCATATCACCATTGTTCACTCCGTCACGTAACAAATACATGTGCGGGTAAGATGAACAAAGGACCGAGAAGTACCTAAACTAATGTTCGCCTCCAAAATGATGATAATGGACTGAAACATCCTTAAACTAAAATAATAGAGCCCAAACGCTCTTTTGTTGGATACTAAATAAAATTGATCTTGAAATCTCGTTAAGTGGATCTTAGTCTCAAATTGGACTAATGTATCCTTAACAAAAACAAATCGAGTCCCAAATGATCACATACATTTAAGTCGATCTTAATTTCAAAATAGATTAATGGTTCTTAAATAAAAACCCAAAATCTAAGATATACGGATTTGGACTAATCCACGCCCTACGGGCGACAACATAAATTAGTCTCCGTATACAATCCACGGGCAACCAAAACAAACAAAAACAAACACGACACAAAGTGAACTTCCGGAGCAGGAGAAAGTGGTTATCACGATGCGGTAACGTAATTAACTGCAGGGGCTTACGCCTGTAGGGAAGAGCGTCCCCACAATCAAAAACCCCTCGCAAAAGGAGGGGGAATTTGACGAAGTCACGCTACAACGGCCGCATCCGTCCAAACCTCCGATATACGGTGCCATAAATCAACTTGGCATATTCGGAGAGGTGGATGGATAAATCCAAATAGTATCTGCCCCCAAATTAGGCAGGACGATCCATCCCTGTTCGTCCATGTTTTCGGCGGTAAACAGCTGGCTTGATCCGAACTCTTTGAATTGACACCTTTACCCTTCTTCTCCAACCACTGCTTATAATTTTAGCATTACTTCTTTAGATGCCTTGACTGTTTGCAAAAGAAGCACGGTCCGCTCTCTTGCCCGGATGATTTGGATTTCCCCCTTATGCTCTTTCCTTCGCCTCTATTCTTCGATCTTCCCCTTTCACCGACGAACAACCCCGATGATTCCTTCGACGGATTTGATTTCTTCATGATCTTGTTGTTTAAAAAAGTCGCCGTAACCTCCATCTCGAGAGTCTCCTTCCCATAAAAGATTGTTGTCACCAAGTGTTCATACGAAATTGGAAGTGAAGATAGGAGTAATAGCGCTTGGTCCTCCTACTCCATCTTATTGAAGCTGTTTAGATGGTCGTGAATCGTAGTCCCTTCCTTCATGCATAAACCATATAGTTGCTTCTTCATATAGCTTGTTTGATAATGACTGTCATGTACAAGCTCTCCGACTTTAACCACAAACTTGCCGCAGAAGTCTCCTTCATAACGTTATACATCATGTTATCTACCAAACAAAGTTCTATCGTGCATTGTGTCTTCTGATCTAATTCTGCTCACGCAGCATCTGTCATGTCGGTAGGTTTATTACCACCAAGTATCTTAAACAACCTTTCCTTCACTAGAAGTGCCTTCACCCTTCTCTGCTACATAAAGAAGTTCTATTTCCCATTAAATTTCACCACCTCAAACTTTATGCTATTTAATTTGTTATCCGTCATCCTTAATTCCAAAGAAAATACCTTTCTCTTGGATCCTTATGAACCACTATCAATATAATTACGATCTAAGAAAATAGGGTGTGGACACAAGTGTCGTCACCTACCGTAAACTTAAATCGCAAAAATATGGAACCTGGCTTTGATACCAATTGTTGCTACCGTTAAACCGATCGGAAACACAGTGGATAACAAAAGAAAATTGAATGCAAACCACTATAAAAATAACATAAATAAATTGGTCGGGGGGGGGGGGGACGGGAAGAACTTTTATTAGAACTTGAGAAAGAAAACGAAATCTTATAGAGAATTACAATACATACTCTCCTTACGATCTCCAACGAGATCTTCCTCTCTCTACAAGTTCTTCTTGATAGTCTTGATCCTTTATAGAGCCGCCGTTTCCTCCCTTTAAACTTTATGATCAATCACCATCAATCCTAAATAATAACTCTAAGATCCTATTTATACCCTACACAATCTTAGTTATATTAAGATCTCAGAAATTACAAAACCGCCACCAAAAAAATCTGATTTTCGAGTTAAATCTCAAACTTAAATTCGCAGTTATTGCCAACCAGATATTAGTACCGACGTCTGCACAGATGTCAGTAGCCATGCAGGCTGACGTCTGATACTTTAACATACTTCTGTCCAGATTGCAGGAAAACGTCTATTCTTTGCAGGCAGACGTCTGTACAGACATCAGTACCCGACGTCTGTAATTCATTTGGGTTTCTGTATTTTCTTTTGACTGACGTTTATTCTTTGCAGGAAGACGTCAGTCCCTTCTTCTGATGCGCAATCTTCTTTAAAACGAGACACCTTTACAACATGCACTTATAGTGGTTCTAGGAAAGACCCAAGGAGTGCTCAAGTTACCGGATTTTAAGAAATGCCGGGTGGCCCACTCATGACATTGAGTGCGAGTTGCCTCACTTCTAGAATTGGCAGGTAACTTGCCATGATCGTAGGGGTCTTGGTTCGATATTGTACGGGCTATTCGCATGACCAAAAAACATCGTGTTTTATTTGCGGCTCAAATAAAACGCGAGGTCCCTAGTTTATCTGCTATTCCATTTTGTTTGCCGCATGTTTGTAATGATTGTTACATGTCTGTGATGATATATGTATATATATGTATGTATGTATGTATGTATGTATGTATTAGATACTTCTATATGTTTTACATCCACGCTAGCCCTGCCTCTGCCTTGCCGCAAGTTTAGTAACCTTACGCTGAAGACCCGAGGCCCCGTGGCGAATGCGGATGGTATATAAAAGCATATTATTTTGGTTGTTTCTGTTGTGGCTATAAACTTAAATGATGGGACCACATTATATGTTTAATGCAAGGAAGATAAACTTAAAATGATGTTGTTGGAACCAAAATTTAAAACTATAGTCTTATTCTTTGTTTTGCATAGAGATATTCGGTTAGGAATATCCTGCACCTCATTTGATAAGGAAAGAGCCTTGATCCCTTCTCGGGGAGTTCGCTCTTAAGTAAAAGTTTATGTTACTATAAAACAACTCGGTTTTCTTCAAAACCACTTGTTTTAAAAGCAGAGCCTAAACCACTCATTTTCAAAACTACTCGAGTTCCTTTAATGATATCAAGTTCATTAAGCTAAAGATTTTTCGCCAAAAACCAACCGTAGCCCTCTGTCATTTCAGATGAATAGCGCCTAATATTCAAGCTATGTATTTTGGCTTTCGTCAAGGCAGGGTGTATGGTAACTAGGTGATGCTCGTCTGTTGTATAGAGATGCATTAATTTAGAACAGTCGTACAACTATTTTGGTCTTCATTAAGGGTTAGTACGGGTGGGTCTAGATAATGACAGGTTGAACTTGACTAGCGTCTTTATGATATTTTGGCCTTCGTCAAGGTCATAAGCGTTATGGGTAAAAACCATATCGGAAGTTTCAAAAATAAGGGAAACTTGCCAAGATTGTACATACCTTCTGTAATGTGGTGATTTTGGTTGGCTTCCATAAAAGTTATCACATAATGATAGTTGGGTCTCGATTCCCACTGATGGGTATGTATTACTCCTAGGAGATTTTCACTTTACAACTAGCTAACCTATTAGGTGTCGAGAAAGGTGTTAACGGGGTTATGCCTCTGCGGAAACGGGGTTATTAAACTGGGTCCGTGCGAAAGCACGAAGGACCTCACTCAGAGTACCAACACTGGCTTGGCTGAACGATTAACGAACTTGTAAGGTGTATATGATCCCGACTAGTTCTCCTTTTAGGATTTGAAGGAGTATTCGAGAAAACAGTGGGATTCATTCTGATTAGATAAATTAATAAACCAATATAATCTTGATAGAGTGCACGCCGAATATTTCTTTTCTCTCTCTTGCGACCATGAATGACCTTAAACTAAAACTTGTATACCAAGTTAACCGAACTTTTTTTACATCTAGCTTTGGATTGTCATGATTCACGACAAAGTCGCATATATTCTTGCCACTTCTACTTTACCCTTTGCCTTCTCCTGAACACTTTGTATCACTACGAAAATCCATATTGCTTAGAAGGCCATTATATGATTAGATACGAACTTAAAGAAATTTATTTCAATTTGAGGATGGCCACATGTTCTGGAGATATTGATTTGTAGAATTCGGCTGTCTCCACTCCTTTAACTTCTCTCTAGCTGAGAGCTCATTGTATTAGGAGAGTATACATGTTACGTTTGTTGGATAGTCTTTTTCCAAAGCTTATGCTAGTGCTGAAAGGTAGGAAAGGAAGAAAACCAACTAGCATAACTATGATGTACAGAAGGTAAGATGTAGAGACATATAAAGAGATTGAAATGAGAGCAAAGTAAATAACAACTAGTGTCATGATTCTGGGTAGTAGAAGATGCATTACTAGGAATACCCAGCCCCCCTTGGAACATTTTAATGTTTTAGTTTTTCTGTGTGATTGTAATTGAAAACTGTTTCCCAATTAATTCTGACTCCTGAATATATGTATACCGGATTAGAATCTCACACTTGTAGGGCGTTACAGATACAGAGAAGAAGTAGAATATTAGAAAATGGGTAATTTGATCTTCAATATCGGAATTTGTAGCAATTAGTGATATTGGATTAAATCATCTGGTTTTGCCTAGCGACAAATATTTGGTTTTGAATAACCGCTGTTATGCACCAATTTTTAAAACCGATATATTTATCTCTTTATTTTATAAAGTGAGATATAATTTTTGAAAATCATTTACATTTATCAATTGTGAATAAGGTAAGGTGTATCAAATAACGATATAGACATTCTTAACCAAAATACAGTTTTCAACCTACAACACACGGAGTTCGAATTATTGAACTCTTGGGACTTATACAAAGTAATGTATCTTGTCCGGTGTCCTTATGGACAAGGGGTTTGTACTCTTATTTCATTCCAATTTACCCATGAGTTCTCTCGTTTTAGGCAAGCATTTGTTGAAATGCCGAGTCCAAAATTTTTGAGAAGTTTATAGGTATAAGAATAAAGTAGAGAACCAAACGTTGGAAGTATCAAAATTTTCCGAAGTGATCGAAGATGTAGATACTTATACTAGGTATTCCGTCATGATATAATTGAGAACTTGATTCTCTCTCAGATTACTCATGCGCTCCTTGATGAGTAATGTTGTATGGTCTTTTTCCATTTATGTGATATGCACTGGAAACACCTGCATACCAATTGAATATGGTTCCATCTAAATTGGTACTTTTGATTCTATATGGACATAGAATGGTAGTATGTCTTGAGGTTGTTAAGATATGGAGTAATCCAGTTCGTACTGATAGCAGAATCCAGATATAGTCAAGGCACGTTTTAGTAATGGCAGTTTGTGGGTTATCCCAAGTTTTTGCAAGGGTTTAACTTCTACCATTTTCAAGATCAATAGTTGCATTGTTCTTGACTCGCCGCCTTTTTATAAAAGGAATCTTTTTGCAAAAGAAATTAGTGAGAGTATAGTAGAACTGGAAGTGATTTCAGAACCACAAACGGTTACTGAAAATTTAGTAGAACCTAAGAATTCAATTGGACTTGACATACCATAGCCATCCCGCATATTTAGTAGGTGAGCTCATCCAATCGAGAGGTACTTCGGTTTCCTTATAAATGGTGATGGGAAGGTCGGCATCATAGTGATGATGGCCCTACTAATTATCATCTGGTCATAGAAAGCAGTGACTTCCAGATGGCCAGATGCATGATATCCAAGTTGGATTCCACGTACTCCAACAAATTATGGATTTTGATTTTGCTGGATGCTCCTGAAGGAGTAAAACCCATTAGGAGCAAATAGATCTTTCGAGATCAGTGCAACTAGAAAGATAGTAACATAATAAGGCTAGACTTGTAGTAAAGGGGTTTTCATCAAATACCCGGTGTGGATTGTGATGAAGCTCTTATATCAGTGTCTACGCTGAAGTCCATACGGATATGACTTGCCACTGCTGCTATTCATGACTATGATATCTGGTAGTTGGTGACTATGATGAATTTCTTGATAAGAATTTAGAAGTACACGTATATATGACTCTGCCAGAGGGTTATTGTAGTCGGTGGGAGAAGCGGAAGGTGTGCAAGTTGCTTATGTCTATTTATAGACTAAAGCAGGCATAACGAAGACGGATCATCTGTTTTGATGTGACAGTCAAGGTGTTTGACTTCATCAAAACAACGAATGAACCCGGTAAGAAAGGTGTAGGGAGTACAATCCTGGTATTTGGATAACATACTCCTAATAGGAAGTGATATTTCTATACTACAATCGGTCAAATTATGGTTGTCACAAGTGTTTCTCTATATAGGATCTGGATAATATATCAAGAATTCTGGTAACTAGATCTATATCATTAGATCTAGATTTGGGAAGTATCCCAATCAGGATACTTGGACATTATTCTAAAGTGGTTTAGAATGGACGATTTCTAGCATGGTAGTATACCCGCAGGTAATGGAGTCACCTTCTCTAAAGAGATGTCTTTTAGACTGATGAGGAGAGGGACTCACATGAATGACATATCACTTGCTTAAGCAATTTGGTCAATCATGCGATGTCAGGTACCAAACTAGATATTATTTTTGCACTTTCTATAGTAAGCGGAGATTAATCCAAATCCTGGAGAAACAAAGGGAAGAAGTGAAGAACATATCAGGATGTTATTGGAATATGGTAATGGCAGCCTCCTACAGGAGACGGTTACTGGTTCCAGCTTCCAAGCTGACTTGGATGACATAATGGCTGTCGTAGTTATAAGTTTACCCTCTTCTGAGGGCAATATGTTTCAAGCAGATACTAAGATAGACATGGTGCAGGAAGCTAATTAGATTCAACGGAGGATACAACCCAAGAAGTTTGTTGGATAAAGGTGTTCATTTATGAACTTGGTTCTATCATCTATCGAGACAAATTCTAAGGCAGGTATCGCTCAGTTCGGGGGATAGTCGATCTCCGCAAAGTTGAGAAATAGAGAGATAAAGTAAGGAACATTGTAGTGGATCCACTCACTTAGGCTATTTCTCGAACACGGAAGTTTCTCAAACGAGCTTTGTGAAACTGTTAGTAGAGAATTTGGGTATTCAGTAGCACACGAGTAGTAAGTATATGATACTGTAATAATTAGTCTTAAATGCAAGTGGGAGATTGTTGGATATAGTACCCTCAAGACAATTTTGTAATTGCAGGTAAGCAATTATAATAATTGAAGGAGAACCTATACAGGTAGAACAATCTTGCTCGAGATGATAGTATGCTATCTGATTTGTCTTTATCATTATATGTATACGTTTTAATTGCTATTACGTGTCGCTAATGCATAATGATAAAACCTATAGGATTCTTACTTGACTACTAGCATTATGATGGCGATCATATACGTGAGAGCTGGGTAGTCCATAAGCACATCCTTAAATGTCCCTAGTTAAGAGAGTATCGAGACTGGGTATCGATATTCCAAAGTAGACTAGTGTATACGTTTCTAAACCCCGACGAGGGGCGGTGGTTGGTCTTACAAGCCATTGGTATTTTGGAGCCAAAAATAGTATACATGTGCTCATTGGAAGTGAGTATACCGGACGGACTTGCCGAGAACTTCTAGATAGTATTATACCTATTGTTAGATAGCAGTTTTCAGGTGACATGAGTACAGGGTAGTCTTTTAACCTGAGATCGTCATTTATCTCGTGTGAGTTCCCACTATATTTTGATTACTATCCTACCATACCTCAAAGGAGTCGTACAAACAGGTTTTAGTTGGGTACAGTCCCGAGCCACATGGAGACAGTAAGCGATCGTCAGGAATTTGTCTCTCCTTGTATATCGAGTCGATGTCGTGCTGTGTTCGATTGGCTATCATCATAAATCCTTGGCCAAGTTAGATAAGATTTACTGATGGGAGATAAGTAGTTTCTCGGTGGGTGATGAGCTTGACACTGGCATGACTTATCGGGTTATTAGAAGTCTGACGTTTTTTCATCCCTAGATCTGATATACGATACTCTCAGACAAAGAGACTGGACTGTACGGTAGATTGTCACTTATAAGCTCAGTAGGGATACATACGAGTTTTCTTGTCGACCTTCCATTCGATAGATACCTGTTAGCCGTTACGTACAGCTAGTGCTGCTGATGTGCTTGTGATTATAGATTTATCTAGTAACTCACTGCCGTATGTTAGCTACACGAACTTTAATCAGACGGTTGATAATACTAGCCGGTTTAGGTTAAAGCTGGATTATTAAATCAAGTGATGATTTAATAACTTACATATATATATTTTGATATATATATATATATATATATATATATTCTAGTATTATATTCATTGTCATTTTATATATCTTTGGTATTCGTATTTTGATACGAATACATGTATGTGTATACAAAGTTGTATTCTTGTATTCATACAAGAATACTTTTAGAAGGAGGACGCCTCATTTGTAGTTTTTTCCATTTATGGAAATTAGAAATTAGGTGGAGGGGTGAGGTGGATGAGAGGTATGGACCAAATGAATTACCTTTACTATTCAAGTATGGCTAGAATTGTTTATTGGAAATTCTTTTATCAAAACGATTCTAGTTATGGTTCATTCTCTACACTAGCTCTCATTCACACATTTGGTTTCTCTCTCCTCTCTACTCCTTTTTCCCTTAAGCCACTTCATGAGTTGAGAATCAAAGGGATTAAGAGATGCAAAATAGATCATGACACTCTCTACATCTCTAAGTATCATAAATTAGCAACTTGTGATCTTTAGTTGCTTCTTTAGTCATCTAGTAGAAGCTAGAGCCTCGAACAGTTTCCCTCGGATGGATCATTTTCGACGAAGAAGGATCATTTTGCAAGAATGTTCCGGAGCTTTCGAGAGCCTACAAGATCACTGTATCGTCACAAGCTCACTACAAGTTGATTTGGATGCTACAACGACCATCGACGTGCAAGCTTGTTCCCGATGACTTCGGAGCCATGCTAGAGTCCTTGGAGCTATGTAGGGACCTTCTGCAATTAGACGGACATGCTATAAAAATTGCTAGCCCTCTAAACTTCTAGTAGTGGCTCTTTTGTGTTTGCTAGTTTAGTGTTTGGAAGTGATTCTGGGTTCGTGGTTGCCTGTACTTGTATAAAAGTTTTTATTTTCGCTTCCGCATTCGCCGCAAGTCTTGTGGCGTGAGCATAACGAATCTAATATTATAGACAACTTTACGCCTATAAAACCTACATGCTTTGAAAATTAATTGATTAGCTTTTGAACAATCAGATAAAATCGTACCTTTGTATTTTCTTTTTTAAACACCCCCATAGGCAAAGACTCCTGATATTTAAATTAACTAAAACAATATTAAGAATATATTATACAAAAAAAACTTACTTGCGTAAAACAGATGAATGCCCTAAAGAAGATGTCATTGGTGGGATAGAATACAAGTAACTGCTTTGGAATTTAACCGTTGGAACATTGTTTGGATATTCTAAACATGCTGCAGTGTTATTTAACAATACTGGCAGCATCAAACGCGATGATAGCAACAGAGGAATCATGGATAGCTCGGGATGAGATTTCGAAATCTCTCTTGTCCAGCTGTATCCCTGCAAATAAACAATGGTAAGAAATGAGTATTTCTGAAACAAAAATATATAAAACATCAAGCAATTGATTATATTATGATAGAGGAAGCACAAAATTCTTATATTTCATTATTTTATTCAGGACTGGAATTTTTTAGTAGATATTGTTTGATATCGGATACAAAATAAATGAATGGGTTAGAAGTCAATAGTAGATTTTATTATGGTTTATGATATCCATAGTGTTTGTTGCGTATAGAGACAATTACAAAGCAAATACACAATCGATAACGAGAAAGTCAAATCACAGACAAGATAGAAATGTAAATACTAACTATAAAACTAATAGGCGAAGGCGAAGATTTATTAATAATCAAATATCGGAGGAGTACAAATTGATGGAGAATACAAATCCTTCTCAAACCCTAGATCTCTCACGATTATCAATGGGTTCTCTTTAATTAACAAAATGCATCAGATTTAGATCTAAAATAAGCTATTATATATATAGAATACAAAATATTTTCTCAAAAAACTAATTTCCTAACTAAGAGAATACCGTCCGACTCAGTTCGGTAGACATTTGTATAAAGAATTGATAGACATCTGCCAAATTATCACCGAAACTCCAAAGCGCCTACCAGGCGTCTGAACAAGGATGTGACAGACGTCTGGATTTCACACCAAAATAACAGAATGCTCGGTAGACGTCTGATTCTCATTGAGGCAGACGTCTGCCCAAAATATGCTCGTGCATACAGAGTAGAGGAACATGTCTGGCGTTGAGACTGCCAGACGTCTGACCTGTAGATGACATCAAATCTTAATGTTGCTTCGTGATAACTCCGGATCATTGAGTAGGAAATCTTTGGGGATCGAATGTGAAGCACATTTAACAAATCTCCACCTTACCTCGCATTTCACAAACTCCTCCATTAAAATAATAACAGCCCCACCTTCACCACAAAACCCCTTTAAGGGTTCAAATGAGTGCGATGCACTCCAATTAAGTTTACAAAATGGTTTAACTTAACAACTGAAAGAGACTTCATCAATATATCGGCCGGATTGTCCGCTGTGCCAACTTTCTCCACAATAATATCTTTTTTCTCAACGATCTCCTGCACAAACCAGTACCTTACATCAATATGCTTCGTCCTCTCATAATGCATCCGATCTTTCAACAAGTGAATAGCGTTTTAGTTATCACAGTAGACTATTATG
Source organism: Agapanthus africanus (assembly GCA_030015575.1). NCBI lineage: Eukaryota > Viridiplantae > Streptophyta > Magnoliopsida > Asparagales > Amaryllidaceae > Agapanthus > Agapanthus africanus. The sequence continues at coordinate 23,384,655 of CM057347.1, forward strand.
GTATGCTCGTGCATACAGAGTAGAGGAAGACGTATGGCTCTGAGACTGCCAAACGTCTGACCTGTAGATGACATCAAAATAATAACAGCCCCACCTTCACCATAAAACCCCCTTAAGGGCTCAAATGAGTGCGACACGCTCCAATTATATTTAAACAATACTTAAACTTAACAACTGAAAGAGATTTCGTCAACACATCGGCCAGATTGTCCGCTGTGCCAACCTTCTCCACAATAAGCCCTTTTTCTCAATGATCTCCTGCACAAACCAGTACCTTATATCAATATGCTTCGTTCTCTCATGATGCATCCGATCTTTTAACAAGTGAATAGCATTTTGGTTATCATAGTAGACTATTATGATATCTTTTTGAATATCAGGCTCTGAAAATAGTCCTTTCAACCATATCACCTCCTTAATGGACGCAACAATGGCCATATATTCCGCCTCCATCGTAGACAACGCTACTGTAGGCTGCAAAAAAGCACACCAACTAATGGTACATCCTCCCAAGGAGAATACATAACCGGTGATCAATCTGTGTCTGTCAAGATCACTCGTATAATCAGAGTCGCTGAATCCAACTAAATTGTCGTCGTTCTATTCAAACACCAATCCTGCGTTAGACGTATCTCATAGGTATCGTAATATCCATTCCGCCACCTACCAATGGGTTTTGCCAGGAGATGCCATATAATGACTGAAAGTGTTTATTAGCACCACCACTGGGTTTTACAATCATCAAGCATGCTAATTTTAAAATTTCGGGGTGCTAATTAACACTAAACAAGAATCGAAACTACATAATTAGGGTTTTAACTATGATATAACACAAACTTTACACTAAGAGATGGAGACTACAATCTTTGTAGACCGTGTCCTTCTCTTCTCAAGCTCCGTGTAGTAGTCCACATGACTCCACTAGGCTTCACTTGAAGTTGGATCGAGCTTCCTTTGCAATCTTCGTGCCGAAGATGATCCACCCGAAACTCCGCTAATCCAAGCTATCTCTTCACTAAACTCTTTAGTAAAGGAAACACACTACACTAAAGTGCTAATCTAGTGTAGGAAGGTGAAGTAAAGGTTTTTTTTACTCACTAGGGTTTTCACAAGCTCAAGATTTCACAACTCATGTGAGGGATTGAGCTTGGAGGAGGTGAGGAGGAAGATGGAGAGAGCTAGAGAGCAAGGAGTTCAAGTGAGGAAAATGAACTACTAAACTATCAAGTGTAGAATGGCTTCACTAAAAATGAACTCTATTATTGAAGCATGGAATTCAATTCAATATAAAATTGAACCATACTTCAATAGTAAATCCAAACCATTAAAATATAAAGTAAAGCCATGCTTCACCCCTCCACAAAAGTCTTCCCATTTTCAACCTCTATTTTCATAAAATAGAAATACAACCATGCTTCATATATATATATATATATATATATATATATATATATATAAAGATAAGCAAATAATTAGTGAGCAATAATATTAGTTAATATATAATTATATCAAATATAAATATATATCAAATATAAATATATATCATATTATTAAATCAACACTTGATTTAATAATCCGGTCATATCATATATAACCGACTAATATCATTTATCTGTATATCACATTATCAAATCAACACTTGATTCAATAATCTGGTTATATCACATATAACCTAACCGATAACAAATAACCGCCAGATTAGAATACAGTATCACATACTCGTATTTAATCAGGCCCCCCACACATATCAGCATATGTGCCTTACTTCGTTTTGCTTGAACTAGGAAACTTCTGTGTGGGATTCTAAAGACCCATCAATACGCACATCAGTTACACACAAGCCGTCAGCAGAACTAGCTGGACGTAACGACTACTCAGGTATTGAGTGATTAGAAGATCAACAAGCAAGATTGTCCAAACGCCCATGAAGCCTATAAGTAACACTTACCGTACAGTTCGGTCTCTTCGTCTGATATATCGCATATCAAGTCTGGGGGTGGAATCGTCAGACCCCAATAACTTGATAAGTCATGCCGATGTGTGGCCTATAACGGTACAAGAAAATACTGATAACTCTTACCAGTAAATCTCATCAACAACCCTGGCCAGGAAATTTCTGTTATAGCCAATCGAGCATAGCACAATATCAACTCCCTATACCGGGAGAGACGAAACCCCTCCTATCGCTCATTGCCTCCATGTGACTCGAGACTTTACCCAAAATCCACCTGTTTGCACGACTCCTTTTAGCCGTGGTAGGGAGGAAATCAAAGCACAGTGGGAGCCACACAAGACTCTATGACAATCTCAGGTTTACAGACTAACTTGTACCAGTGTCACCAGAGAACTGCTATCTGACGATAGGTATAGTACCATCTAGGAGTTCTCGGCGAGTCCTGTTCGGTGTACCCATTCGCTAATGAGCACATGTGTACAATCTTTGATGACAAACACCAATGGATATAGGATCAACCATTGCCCCCTACAGGGTTAAGAAACGTACACATTAGTCTACTCTGGAATATCGATGCCCTGTCTCGATACTCTCTCGACTAGGAACTGTTAAAGGATGTTCTTGTAGACTACACAAGTCCCAGTAGTATGATCTGCATCATAGTCCTGGTAGTCAAGCCAACATCCTAAGTGCTTTATCAACATGTATATGAGAGACAATATAATAATACCAGCGAACATGTTAAGATAAAGGAAACCAGATAGTATACTATCATGTCGAGCAAGAAAGTTCTCTCTATATATGTCCAAGCATCCATTATATCATATAATAATGGCCTCTAGGGCATACATATTTCTAACAATCTCCTACTTGCATTAAGGACAGTTTTTGTATTATCTCATACCCAACATCCCAAAAAGTCTCTCGAATTGCATCTGGGGGAGGGCCTTCGTGAGTGGATCTGCTGTGTTATCTTTCGTGTCAACTCTTCTGACCTCAATCTCCCGGCGATCTACTATCTCCCTGATCAGGGGATACCGCCTAAGAATAAGTCTGGATCTTTGATGGGACCGGGGTTCCTCGGCCATAACCACTGCTTCATTTTTATCACAATACATGGGTATTGGATGCTCAATGGTTGGAATCACACCAAGTTCAGCTATGAACTTCTTCATCTAGACAACCTCTTTGGCAGCATCATTGGTAGCGATGTATTCAGCCTCCATCGTCGAGTCTGCTACGGTATCTTGCTTGGAACTCTTCCGACATACCACCCCTCCGTTGAGGGTGAAGTCAAAACCCGAGACCGACTTACTGTTGTCCTTATCACTCTGGAAGCTCGAATCGGTAAAGGACTCCACCTGGAGTTCACTGTTACCATACACCAAAAACATTTCTTTAGTCCTTCTCAAGTACTTAAGAATGTTCTTCACAGCTTCTAGTGCTTTTCCCCAGGATCTGATTGATACCTACTCACTACACCTAGTGAATAAGCTACATCTGGTCTGGTACATAACATCGCATACATGATAGACCCGACTGCCGAAGCATAGGGTATCCCTTGCATGCGAGCCCTCTCCAAATCGGTCTAGGGAGACATTTCTTTGGAGAGAGTGATTCCTGAACAAGCGGGTAAATTACCACGCTTAGAATCTTCCATACTAAACCTCTTTAGTATGGTGTCTATGTACCTGGAATGGGACAATCCCAACATCCGTCTAGATATATCTCTATAGATCTTTATCCCTAGGATGTAGGAGGCACCACCTAGATCTTTCATAGAGAACTTTTGTGATAAGAAGAGCTTGACCGAGTGTAGTATAGGAACATCGTTTCCTATCAAGAGTATGTCATCCACGTATAATACGAGGAAGACAACCTTACTCTCTACTACCTTCTTATATATATATGGTTCATCTACATTTTTGATGAAATCAAACTCTTTGATAGTTTCATTAAAACAGATGTTCCAGCTCCGTGATGCCTGTTTTAATCCGTAAATTGATTTAAGCAGCTTGCACATGCTTTCTCTGCTCCCACTGTCTACGAAGCCCTCTGGTTGTGTTATGTACACGCTCTCTTCTAAATCACCATTGAGAAAAGCGGTCTTGATGTCCATCTGCCAAATTTCGTAGTCATGGTATGCAGCAACGGCAAGTAGGATCCTGATAGACTTAAATATAGCGACAGGAGAAAAGATTTCATCATAATCGATACCAGGTCATTGACGAAAACCTTTTGCTACAGGTCTAGCTTTGAAAGTCTCAACTTTTCAATCTATACCAATTTTCTTCTTAAAGATTCACTTGCTCCCGATGGGTTTTACCTCTTCAGGAGCAACTTTCAAAGTTCATACTTTGTTGGTGTACATGGATTCCATCTCATATTGCATAGCATCCAGCCATTTCACAGGGTCTCCACTTGTGATGGCCTGCTCGAAACTAGTTGGGTTATCATCTTTCATGATGCAATTCTTGCTCCCACCGTCTATGAGAAAACCGTAGTATCTCTCAGGTGGATGAGAAACCCTACTAGATTTGCATAGAGGCTGAGGTTCGTGGGGGACTATTGAATCCTCCGGTTCTACCAAATCGTTAGTTATAGTTTGTGTAGCTGGAACTTCTTCCAGTTCTACCTCATTACTACTAATTTCTTTCACAAGAAATTTCTTTTATAAAAAGGTGGTATGTTGAGAAATAAACACTTTTTGTTACTCAATAAAAAATATATCCATATGAATCCTTTGGATATCCCATAAACTTGCACAAAACAGACCTTGCCTCGAGCTTGTCCGGATTTTGCTTTTTAATATAGACCGGACAACCCCATATCTTAACTCGTTTAAGAGACGGTCTCTTCTCATTCCATATCTCATATGGAGTGGTAGGCATGGATTTGGTCGGAACCCTATTTAATAGATATGCAGCTGTCTCAAGTGCATAACCCAAAAGGAAATAGGCGACTCAGCATTACTCATCATAGAGCGCACCATATCTAATTGGATGCGATTTCTCCGCTCTAAAACTCTATTGTGCTGTGGTGTATACGGAGGAGTAAGCTGAGAGAGAATCTCATTCTCTTTTAAATAGTCTCGGAACTCTGTGCTTAAGTATTCTCCTCCTCGATCATATCGAAGGATTAATACTTATACCTGTTTGGTTCTCTACTTCGCACTTATATTTCTTGAATTTCTCAAAAGATTCAGACTTGTGTTTCAATAGGAACACATGTTTGAATCTTGAGTGATCATCGGTGAATGTAATAAAGTACGAGAAACTATTCCTGGCATGCGTATACATAGGACCGCATACATCACTATGTATCAGCCCCAAGAGTTCAGTAGCTTTTTCTCTGTGTCCAGTAAATAGAGTTTTGGTCATCTTGCCTTTGAGACATGACTAGCAAGTTTCATAAGATGTAAATTCGAACGGATTCAAATATCAATCCTTATGCAACTTATCCAGTCTTGTCGCATTGATATGACCTAGTCTATAATACCACAAGAAGGCTTCGTTCATTTCTGAACTGTTCCTCTTGTGTGTGTTCTGTATACTTAGAACTGTTTTGTGATTTAGAACGTATATACCATCATACAACGTACCATACCCAATCAACACTTGATTTAGGAAAGCATTCATAATATTTTTGGTATGAAATAACAGTCACTCAGAATCATTATGTTACCACTTGGTAAGACAATGTGATATTCGCCAATTGCTTTGGCTGCAAAAATTGGACCATTCCCTTTTTTGAGGGACATATCACATTTTCCCAGTTCTCTACCTCTACTTAACCCATGTAACAAATTACATACATGGGATCCTGATCTGGTATCAATACCCAGAACGTAGAGCAAACTGAGAAACAGTTCTCGGTAATGAACACACCCGAAGAAGATGCATTAGCATGCTCCTTCGTTTTGGGTGGCATGGGAATCTGGGTATTCTACTATTCCTTGCTCAGACTTATGACAGTCATAAGAGCGGAACCTAGCCCAGTATAATAAGTGGGTTCGGTCAATACATCCATATTATTATTTTGATTAAGGCATGTCATTGGTCGCTACCAGGAGAGAGAGAATGATAATCACTTTTGCGTGCGCTCTTTGCAAGATTAGATTGGTTATTATTTTATCTAATCATGATGGTTCCCAATGTTTTAATCAAATCTTCCTTCAAACCATAAAAGGCAAGATTAGCCGGGATTAATTACACCTTACAAGTTCGCTAATCGTTCGTCCAGGCAGGTATTTGTACTCCAAGGGAGTCTCTCCATGCTTTCGCATGGAACAAATTAAATAACCTCGTTTCCGCAGGGGCATAACCCCGTTAACACCTTTCTTAGACACCTAATAGATCGGCTAAATGTAAAGTGGAAAACTCTCATAGGAGTAACACTTACTCGCTATTGGGATCCAAATATAGACGGTATGCAATCTCATTGCAAATTTTAACACTTGAAATTCCCAATATTGTTTTTACCCCTAACTTCCTATGACCTTGACGGAGGCCAACAAACCATAAGCCGCTAGTCAAGTTCAACCCGTTCATTTCGTGCTTGAATTAAACCTACCCGCACGACCCTTGACGGAGGTCAACAAGGCCGTACGACTACCTTAATCCAATCATATCACATGCGGCAGATAAGCACTAATCAGCTACCGCACACTATGCCTTGACAAGGTCAATAAACGCAGTACGAATATTAAATAGCACTTATCTGAAATGACGGAAGGCTACGACTGGTTCTGAAGAAAACCTTTAACGTAATGAACTTGATATCGTTGTAGAATCTAGTGATTTAGAAAGGAGTGTTTTTTTTATAGCTTTTGCGAGTTTCGCTAAAGAGGTCACTCCCGGTGAAGGGATCTCGGCTCTTTCCTCATCGAATGAAGTGCTGGATATTCATCAAGGAATACCACTATGCAAAACAAGAACTAGAGAAGCTATTAAAAAAAAACCTAGTGGGTTGTAGCATTTGCTAGGTTTGCTAAAGAGGTCACTCCCAGTGAAGGGATCTCGGCTCTTTCCTCATCGAATGAGGTGCTGGATATTCATCAAGGAATACCACTATGTAAAGCAAAAACTAGAGCTGACTTTTTAAAATTTCGATTCTACAACATCTTTAGGTTTCTTTCTTTCCATTAATCTCATTAATGAAGTCCCATCATTTATGTTTCCCTAAACATCATAGAAAAGAATCGAAAATAGAACGTGCGCTTATGCCATCCGCATTTGCCATGGGGCCCCATCATGCACCGTTAGGTTACTTAACTAACGGCAGAGCGGAGGCCGGACTAGTGCGGGTGCAAAATATAAGCATCGTTTATTATATATCATATATATAATATAGCAATCGTCTCACACAGTTATATGATCATATCACAGAACCAAGCAGCATAAGTAAACATATGAAATATTAGATATATTAGGAGGCCCGTGTTTTAAAATAAGCTAATAATGAAAAACACAGATTCCACGGTCGTGATGAATAGCCAAACCCACATCCCTAAATCCCTATGAGAGCGGCAAGCAACCCTGCCAATTCTAGAGTTAGGAGACCCGGTCTCGACTCTTCGAGATGGTCTTCCACTGAACTCTAGAACCCGGTTACTTGTGCTCCCTGCCTTGGGTCTATCCTAATGCGGAAAAGTAAATAATATACATCAATGGTGACATCATTCTCAGCCCGGAAGTGTTCCAATAAAATAATATTATATACAAATTTTACATGAATGAAAATTGAAAAACTCTCATCTCATATAAAAAAAACCTGGCTATTCAATCATGGCGATCCAATATAACATATCACAGCAACACATAACATCACATGTCATCAACGTAAGTAAATATGCGTATCCCAAATTCCGTTGACATATAGCAACGGGATTTAGGATACACCACATATTACACTTACAGTCGTATAAAAGAAATGAAAAACTACAATAATTAGAATCCAAATTTCCTTAGACATCATAAATCCGGAATATCTCATATTCCGAATTTCATGCCTAATCCTATAAACCTTGCATTTTAGTCTCATATCGAAAACACTTTTCAATAACTTAGTCAGATAATTCAATAAGATTCCCAACTACCCGATCGATTACTCGTCGAGAACTTTAGTAGATGGTTGCACCCCCGATACCGTCGACCAAGTGCACTTAGGTGGAACACTGTGGTCGCGAGCACCCGAGTGGATATTTTTGGCAACGGGGTTCTCCTAAAGTCACTTGGTCGGGGCTATGGGGCGTGGCTACCTAGTAAAGTTATCTGGCAAGTATTCGCATACGATATGTGATTGAGACAGAGTTTCAATCCGAATCGAAACTTTGTGGCAATAGATCAATAGAGACTAACATGCTAGATTTACAAACAAACTAGTGTTCACAAAACTAATTTAATGTGGATTCCAACTACTGTATCACATATCAAATTTAAACCCGAAATGATGTAAAAATTATGACTACGAAACACTCTGTATTAGCCCCTTAACAAAAGTTAACATCACATGCAAACTGAGCTAATCAAACAGAACCATGAAACCCTAAACTCAACACCACAGAACATCAAACAAAAACGAGCCCAAATCATTACTATAGAACCGGCGTCGCCGGCCATATTGGCATTCTCGCCGGCCAAACTTCCAAGTTTTGTGCTCGTTTTTCTTTGGTGTTCTAGTTACATCACATGTAACATTATGCACTTGTTTAAAAAATTTTTAGAGACCATTTTGAAATTTACAGAAACTTGGTGTTTTGGGTTTCAGTTTCGGAGTTGTTTTGTTTTCGTAATTCTAACTACATCGTATAATCTTCTAGCTTTGGCTCTGATACCATGAAAGTGTTTGTTAGCACCACCACTGTGTTTTACTAGCATCAAATATGCTAATTTTAAAATTTCGGGGTGCTAATTAACACTAAACAAGAATCGAAACTAGATGATTAGGGTTTAACTATGATATAACAAAAACTTTACACTAAGAAGGATCGAGCTTCCTTTGCGATTTTCATGCCGAAGATGATCCACCCGAAGCTCTGTTAATCCAAGCTATCTCTTCACTAAACTCTTTAGTGAAGGAAACACACTACGCTAAAGTGCTAATCTAGTGTAGGATGGTAAAGTAGGGGTGGTGTTTACTCACCAGGGCTCTCGCAAGCTCAAGGTTTCACAACTCATGTGAGGGATTGAGCTTGGAGGAGGTGAAGAGAAAGATGGAAAGAGCTAGAGATCAAGAGGCTCAAGTGAGGAAAATGAACTACTAAACTATCAAGTGTAGAATGGCTTCACTAGAAATGAACTCTATTATTGAAGCATGGAATTCAATTCAATATAAAATTGAACCATACTTCAATAGTAGATCCAAACCATTAAAATATAAAGTAAAGCCATGCTTTACCCCTCCACAAAAGTCTCCCCATTTTCCACCTCATTTCTATTTTCATAAAATAGAAATACAACCATGTTTCATATATATATATATATATATATATATATATATATATATATCACACACACACACACATATATAAAGATAAGAAAATAATTAGCGAGCAATACTATTAGTTAATATATAATTATATCAAATATAAATATATATCATATTATTAAATCAACACTTGATTTAATAATCCGGTCATATCACATATAACCAACTAATATCATTTATCTGTATATCACATTATCAAATCAACACTTGATTCAATAATTTGGTTATATCACATATAACCTAACCGATAACAAATAACCGCCAGATTAGAATACGGTATCACATACTCGTATTTAATCAGGTCCCCCGCACATATCAGTATATGTGCCTTACTTCGTTTTGCTTGAATTAGGAAATTTCTGTGTGAGACTCTAAAGACTTGTCGATACACCAGCAGTAGGTAATGACCACATCAGTTACCCACAAGCCGTCAGCGGTAATAGCTGGACGTACGGCTACCCAGGTATTGAGCGATTAGAAAATCAACAAGCAAGCTTGTCCAAACTCCCATGAAGCCTATAAGTAACACTTACCGTACAGTCCGGGCTCTTCGTCTGATATGTTGTACATCGAGTCTGGGGGTGGAATCGTTAGACCCCAATAACTTGATAAGTCATGCCGATGCGTAGTCTATAACGGTACGTGAAATTACTGATAACTCTTACTAGTAAATCTCATCAATAACCATGGCCAGAGACTTCCTGTTATAGCCAATCGAGCATAGCGCAACATCAACTCCCTATACCAGGAGAGACGAAGCCCCTCTGTTCACCACCGAAAACAGAGACGAACTAGGATGGATTGTCCTGCCTGAATTTAGGGGTAGATACTATTTTGATTTATCCGTCCACCTCTCCGAAGATGCCAAGTTGATTTATAGCACCGTATATCGGAGGTTTGGATGGATGCAGCCATTGTAGCGTGACTTCGTTAGATTCCCCCTCGTTTTGCAAAGGGTTTTTGATTGTGGGGACGCTCTTCTCTACAGGCGCAAGGCCTTGCAGTTAATTACGTTACCGTATCGCAATAACCACTTTCTCCTGCTCCGGAAGTTCACTTCGTGTCGTGTGTGTTTTTGTTTGTTTTGGTTGCCCGTGGATTGTATACGAAGACTAATTTATGTTGTCACCCGTAGGGCGTGAATTAGTCCAAATTTGTATATCTTAAATTTAGGGTTTTTATTTAAGGACCATTAATCTATTTTGAGATTAAGATCGACTTAAATGTATATGAGCATTTGGGGCTCGATTTGTTTTTGTTAAGAATACATTAGTCCAATTTGAGACTAAGATCCATTTAACGAAGTTTCAGGATCATTTTTATTTAGTATCCAACAAAAGAGCATTTGGGCTCTATTATTTTAGTTTAAGGACGTTTCGGTCCATTATCGCCATTTTGGAAGCGAATATTAGTGTAAGGATGTTTCGGTCCGCTATCGCCATTTTGGAAGCGAATATTAGTTTAGAGACTTCTCAGTCCTTTGTTCATCTTTCACGCACGTATATTTATTACGTGACGGAGTGAACAATGGTGATATGGAATGCACCCAATTTGGGGTGCGGTCTGATTTGAGGTGTGCACGTCAATTTTGAAGTGCACCTAGGAGTTGTCGGTTGTCGAGACCCGCCACCTCTCTGAAAACGTTGAAAAATTAGAACGACATATATCAGAGGTGTGGAGAGATGTACCCTTAAACCAAATCCCGTATTTGAGGAGAAAAAGGGCTGTTGTAGACCTAAGAAATGTTAGTCATGTTTGAGACTAAAATTATCTTAGGAGATATAAGATGAATATCATTTGGAATATCATCAATGGAAGACTACTAGTCAATTTTGAGACTGAGATCAGCTTGGGAAAACATGAGCAATATGGGCTCGGTTGTTTTATTATCAAAGAGGTCTAATCTCAGGAAACTTAGCCAATTTGGGCTAAGATTGAGCCTCCAACATTGCTAAGCACCGAGGAATACAGTGCTCACGTGCATTTCACGTGGCCACTGGATTAGTGTTAAACACTAGAGTTATATGGCGCTCACGTGACACACATGAGGCGCCCCAAATATGGGCACTGGACTAGTGTTAAACACTAGAGTTTTATGGCGCTCACGTGACACATGTGAGGCACCCTAAATATGGGCGCTGGACTTTGGGTTTTATCTCCCCCTTTTTATAAGTGCTAAGCACTTGGCTAGAGTTCTCATGCAAAGCACGTGGGTGTCCCCTTTTTCTTTATTGATGCTGGAGTGTTGTAGTTTTCTCTTTCTTTTACTTGTTTTCCTCTTAAACAAATCACGTGGGAAACACATGAGGAAGTTTTTGTTATTTTCCTTATTTGTTTGAAACACTCACGTGGGAAACATGTGAGGAAGTTTTGGTTATTTTCCTTGTTCGTTTGAAGCACTCACGTGGGAAACACGTGAGGCTTAGAAATAGTGCTAAGCACCAACGATTTGGCCTCGGAGATCTTTGATCATTTTTTTATTGAAGAACTAAGTTCTTTATATAGGGTTAAACCCTAATTTTTTTAAAGGAATTAAATTCCTATATGTTCCCGTTCTTCTTCTCTTTTTTTATATAACTTAGTTCTTTTCCCCTAGGTTTCAAATCTTGCAGAGGAAAATCTCCCCGATGAGAATTAAATTATTAACTTGTGGGCAGATTTGATTCTGTAGATCTCAACCAGAGGAAAGAACTGAGTTCTTATATGAAGGGTTAAACCCTTAGAGAGGCAAAAGATAGGTGTTTTCTTTTTACCTAGTGTTTCAAGGAAGCAAGTCTTTTCTTTGAGAATTAAATTTTCCTGTTCCTCAAAAGCTCACTGTATATTCTTTTTTAAACCTCTGGGGAATTCTCTCTCTTCTTTTTCTTTCTTTTTTCTCTCTCTCTTTTTTTCCTTCTTCTTCCCTCCTTTTTTCCTTGAGACTTGAAGTCTTGGGTTCTTTATATAGTGGAGAGAAGTTTGTTTAATTCAGAGAAAATCTTCATTGAGAGATCCCAATTGATTTAATTGGTCTCAGAATTGATTTGGGGAATTTCACCCACCGTTGGATCTTTGATCTAAGGACTTCTGTTTTTTTTACAGAAGATATTGTTCTTATTTTTAAAAAGATTGGGGATATTCTCCCATATATATAGAATAAAATTCTATCAAGCGGTGACATTTTAATCACCATTGGATTTTTAATCTAAAGGTGCTCAGTTTAACAGAGTATAATCTTTCTCTGTTTAGAATGATATAGAAAATATTTTGGATTTTTGATCCATTAACTCTTTGTTTAAAAGAAAATATTCTTCCCAATAGAATTTAATTCTATGTCTAATCACCGTTGGATCCTTGATCCAATGGTTCATTAAGTAGAATTTAATTTTACGTAAGGAGTTGTCCTCACGTCTTTAGCACGTGGGACTTAATTTGGCCCTCTTAGCTGTTTGATTGTAGGGCCTATATTCTTTGCATATAGATGCTCACGTGAGGTTTTTTTTTAGCCTATTAGTAGTTTAATTGCAGCGCCTATATGCCTTACATATAGGCGCTCACGTGTATAACATGTGAGGCTTGTTTAGCCTATCAATAGTTTAATTGCAGCGCCTATATGCCTTGCATATAGGCGCTTACGTGTATAACACATGAAACTTGTTTAGCCTATCAGTAGTTTAATTGCAGCGCCAATCTGCTTTGTGTATAGGCGCTCACATGTTTAACACGTGAGACTTGTTTAGCCTATCATTAGTTTAATTGTAGCGCTTATTTGCTTTGCATATAGCCGCTCACGTGTTTTACACGTGAGACTCGAATAGTGGGGAGTTTCCCCCTTTCTTACTCTCCCCTTTTTTTTGCCGGGAACAAATGCCCTCCACTACTTTGCCCACGTAGATATGTACGTAGTTTAAGTTGTGCAAAGTTATGCATCTCTATAGAATTGCTGGCTCAGAAGACAGGTTTAGGTCCCTGTCGCCTAAGACTTTTCATCTTCATGAGCCGTAAGGGTCTCAAGAAGGTTTTTTCTCTCCATATGAGTCGTGAGGATCTCATAGGTGCGTATTCTCCCCAGAAATCGTGAGGATTCCTAAGTGTCTTTCACTTTCGTGAGTCGTAAGTATCTCACATAAGTGTTTTCTCCTTATGAGTCGAGGCAAGTGGTTTCTTCACTTTATTAGCGAATGTGGCCTGTGGATAGTATAAGAGTCAATTTGGACCTTCTTGTAGGGCAACGATGGCTTATGAAACATATTTAGATCTGTCGTTTAAAAATTTTCAATTTTATGAGCCGTGAGGGTCTCATAAAGACTTTTCTCATAGGTGTATTTTCTCCTTAGGAGTTGTGAGGGCTCCTAAGTGTGTTTTCTCTCGAGAGTCGTAAGGATCTCATAAGAGAATTTTCTCCTGAGAGTCGTAAGGATCTCACAAGAGAATTTTCTCCTTACGAGTCGAGAGGACTCGCAAGTGGTTTTTCCTCCTCGTCGGTATGTGACTTTGGAGAATGTGGTCCGTGGATAGTATACAGAGTCAATTTGGACCTACTTGTAGGGCCACATTGCTTAGAAAACAGGTTGATATCCCCGTCGCCTAAGGCTTTTCACCTTCATGATCCGTGAGAGTTTCACGGAGGTGTTTTTCCCTACGAGGCAAGATGAGTTGAGAGGTTCTCGCAGGTGTATCCTAACGTGAAATATAGATAACCCCTATTCTTTACGATAGGGGTCCGTTAGGTTTGTGGTACTAGGGTTTTAGTTCATGGTACCGTCGCGTTGGCTGATGTATTCCTCGATATGCAGTCTTTAAGCCGTTGTTCGAGTAGCCCCGCGACTGTCGTGTCTCTGATCTTTTCGGGGGCTGGATAAGACGTCTTCAAGTAATCTCCTTAGGTCATATTACCGTCGAGAGAGCAAGCGTTAGGAATTTGCCATGTCGTTTTTTACTTGAGGTTAGGCTAAATTTGGAGCCCCGATGAGTCATAACCACTCCGCGTTGGTCTGGGATGATCTCCGATAGTCTTTTAGGTTTTATATGAGTTGCCTTCAAGACCCTGAAGCTGGGAATACGCCGTTGCTTCATTTTTGTTTGACGATACCGTGTCGTTTCTTTGCTGAAGTGGGTAGATATCTGTAGGACCTCTATGCTATATGTATTGCAGTTGATGTCCGGAGCTAGGAATATGCCTTTGCTCCAATTTGATTTGGCTATTTGGAGCCTTTATTGACATTACGTCTGGTGTAACGAGAAGAATATCGAGCTGGAGCTGGGATTTTGTCGTCACTCCTTTTTGATTTGGCTATTTGGAGCCTTTGTTGACATTGCGTCTGCTGTAACGAGAAGAATGTCAAGCTGAAGCTGGGATTTTGCCGTCACTCCTTTTTGATTTGGCTATTAGGAGTCTCTTTAACGATAAGAATGTCAAGATGGAGCTGGGATTTTGCCGTCACTCCTTTTTTATTTGGTTATTTAGAGCCTTTGTTGACATTGCGTCTGCTGTAACGAAAAGAATGTCGAGCTGGAGCTGGGATTTTGCCGTCACTCCATTTTGATTTTGGCTATTTGGAGCCTTTGTTGACATTGTGTCTGCTGTAACGAGAAGAATGTCGAGCTGGAGCTGGGATTTTGCCGTCACTCCTTTTTGATTTGGCTATTTGGAGCCTTTGTGGACATTGCGTCTGCTGTAACAAGAAGAATGTCGAGCTGGAGCTGTGATTTTGCCGTCACTCCTTTTTGATTTTGGCTATTTGGAGCCTTTGTTGACATTATGTCTGTTGTAACGAGAAGAATGTCGAGCTGGAGCTGGGATTTTTCCGCTGCTCCTTTTTGATTTTGGCTATTTGGAACCTTTGTTGACATTGCGTCTTCTGTAACGAGAAGAATGTCGAGCTGGAGCTGGGATTTTGCCGTCGCTCCTTTTTGATTTGGCTATTTGGAGCTTTTGTTTACATTGCGTCTGCTATAACGAGAAGAATGTCGAGGTGGAGCTGGAATTTTGTCGTCTCTCCTTTTTGATTTGGCTATTTGGAGCCTTTGTTGACATCGCGTCTGCTGTAATGAAAAGAATGTCGAGCTGGAGCTGGGATTTTGCCGTCACTCTTTGATTTTGGCTATTTGGAGTATTTGTTGACATTGCGTCTGCTGTAACGATAAGAATGTTGAGTTGGAGCTGGGATTTTGCCGTCACTCCTTTTTGATTTGGCTATTTGGAGTCTTTGTTAACATTGCGTCTGCTGTAACGAGAAGAATATCGAGCTGGAGCTGGGATTTTGCCGTTACACCTTTTTGATTTTAGCTATTTGGAGCCTTTGTTGATATTGCGTCTGTTGTAACGAGAAGAATGTCGAGCTGGAGCTGGGATTTTGCTGTCACTCCTTTTTGATTTGGCTATTTGGAGCCTTTTGTTGACGTCGCATCTGCACCGAGAAGGAAAGTCGAGCTGGAGGTGGGATTTTGCCATTACTCCTTTTTTGTTTGACCTTTAGGTCTTTGATGACGTTGTGTCTACATCCTGCTGGCATAAGAAGCACGTCGAGCCGGAGTTAGGATTTTGCCATCAGTCCTTTTTGATTTGGCTCCTTGGAGCCTTTATTGACGTCGCATCTGCACTGAGTAGGAATGTCGAACTGGATTTAGGAATATGCCATTGCTCCTTTTTGTTCGACCCTTGGGTCTTTTTTGATGCCTTGTCTGCATTGAGAAGGAACATCATGCTGATCTCTAGGCTGTAGATGTTGCCATCAAGATCTGGAATTAGGGATATGCCGTTGCTCCACTTTATTTTGGTGATGTTATACCGATTCTTTGCTGAAATTGGGTAGACATCCAAATGAACTTTATGCTATATGTATCGCCATCAAGGTCCGGAGCTAGGAGTATGCCATTGCTCCAATTTCATTTGACAGTTACGCCCGCACCCTGCTGGAATGAGGAGAACGTCGAGCTGGAGTTAGGATTTTTGCCATTACTCCACTTCTGTTTGTTGACATTGCGTCTGCACCGAGAAGGAATGTCGAGTTGGAGCTGGGATTTTTTCATTACTCCTTTTTGATTTGGCTCCTTAGAACTTTGCTGATGTCACGTCTGCACCCTGTCGGAACGAGAAGAACGTCGGGATAACCTCTAGGCTGTACATGTTGCCATTAAGATCTGGTTCTCCCTTTGACGGAGCCTGGTAGGAAAATATGACATCCTTTCCTTCATTTGTGCCCATGGATTGTATACAGGGGTCGGTGTGGACCTACCTGCTGGGCATAAAAGTTTCATTTTTATTTTTTTTTCCGCGATGCTCTATCTTTTCATCTTTTATGTCGCGGAATTCGCAATTGTCCAATCATTTCGGCTATTTATCACGGTGCCCAATCATTTCGGCTTTATCGTTTTTTTTCTTTTACTCACTATTTTTTATTGTGGGTTGCCCAAACATTTCGGCTGTTTCATATGCATATATATTTTTTGCTTGCTGATTTTTATTACGAGTAGCCCCATCATTTCGGCTATTTCATGTGCATTTTTTTTGTGACTCACTGAGTTTTATTTCGAGTCAGGAATTTGAGATCCGATACCAATCTTGGCATCAGCATCGCTGCAACCGGAATATTTTCAGGAGCGATTCATCATTTGCCTTTACGAGGACTTGAAATTTGATACCTATTTAGGCATCAGCATCGCTACAACTGGAATGTTGCCAGGAGCGAATCATCATTTACTTTTGTTGATTTGAACAAAGATGGCTTAGCAAACAGGGTTAGGATCCTGTCGATTAAGGCTTTTGATTTTATGAGCCGTAAGGATCTCATAAAGGTATTTCTCCCTACGAGTCGAGAGTATCTCGTAGGTGTAGGTTCTCCTTAGAAGTCGTGAGGACTCCTAAGTGGTATTTTCCCTTGCAAGTCGTAAGGATCTTCCAAGAGTGTTTTCTCCTGGTAGAACTTGGTAAGTGAGTATTTATTCGTGCTCGTGGATTGTATACAAGGGTCAATATTGGACCGTTTGTAGGGCAATTTGGGGGATATAACGGCTTAAGAACAGGTTCAGATCCCTGTAGCTTAAGGCTTTTGAATCTTATGAGTCGTGAGGGTCTCATAGGGGGAGTTATCCTTACGAGTCGAGAGGATCTCGTAAGTGAAAATTTTACGAGATTGCGCCCTTCCGGGTTTTCACAAACTTGCCAGTAGCCCTGCTGTTTTTACTTACGGCGCCCTTTTGGGTTTTCATCCGTGCCCATTTTGCTTGTGGACATACCGTTTTTTTTAACGAGATCGCGTCCTTTCGAGTTTTTACAAACTCGCCGGTAGCCCTGCTGTTTTTACTCACGGTGCCCTTTCGGGTTTCCATCCGTGCCTATTTTGCTTGTGGACATACCTTTTTTTTTGACCCATCTGTTTGCCAATGGGACTTAGGGGTGACTTCACCGCTGGAGTAGCTGTATAGCCAGTGGGACTTGAGTTGCAGTCTTCACCGTTGTGGCTTCGATTGCAATGTAGATCTCAAGGGTAGAGATTGCCATTTTGGAGACGGCGTTCTAGTTTAGGGACATCTCGTTCCGTTATCGCCATGTTTGAGGCAGATAATTTCTATTTTAAGGACTTCTCGGTCCAATATCGCTATGTTTGAGGTGGGTAATTAGTTTAAAGACTTTTCGGTCCTACATTCCCGTTTTTTGGATGAATATTAGTTTAAAGACGTTTCGGTACGTTATTAGTTTAAGGACGTTTTCGGTCCATTATTAGTTTAAGGACGTTTTTGTCCATTGTCATTTGGTCGGAGAGTTGCATAACCCATCCCTTCTAACTCTTGTTTGCTGAGGCGCTGCTGCATGGACACTTCACGCCTTAGACTATCTTCACCTTCTTGGACTGCTTCATCTATCATCGTTCCCATCGGGTTGTCTTGCGGGAAGTACCGGGTATTTTACACAGCACCTGCCCCCTGCTTATCAATGTCGCTTTTTAATACTGATAGAGTATCTTCTTCATATACGAAAGAACGAGATATCACATCATTCCTTCTGCTGAGTCTTCCTCTTTCTCAGAAGAATGAATTTGACTTGGGTTTTTTCCCCTCATTTTCCGATTCGGAGTGGAAAATGGATTTCACATCCCTCCTATGGTTTTTTGGTTCAAGTGGGATATTCTACTTGAAGGTCCCTTGATATCCTTTCTGTTCTTTGAGAAGAAAGGGCTAACCAACGTAGAGGTTCTTCCGCCAGTGAGAAATATGCCCCCTGTGTATATCTCGGGTGGAGCAAGTACCCCACGCCGTCGCTATTTTGGCGACATGTTTGCTTCAGAGCCGCTCATTTTTTTGTTGAGCATTGGCGATAAATGCCACATTGCCTCCGCTTTTCATTCATCTTTATCGGATGATGAAGGGTCTTGACCCATCCGATCCAATCGAGTCATTTTACCCAAGAGCTCTTGGAAGGTCGTCGGCTTGAAGAGGACTATAAATGGGAACACCTTTGAATTTGGGTCAAGGGTGACTATGAATATTCCCACGGCTGCGGCTTCGTCAATGCATTGCTCGCATTTTGACCAAAGATTTCGCCATCGGGTAACATATTGAGCCCAGGTTTCATTTAGTCCAACCGTTTCGTTGACCAACGCCGCTATAGTAGTGTGTTCATTCTCACTAGCAAATCTCTGACATAAGAGCATATCCATCTCATCGAAGGTTTTCATGGAATCATTTGGGAGTTCTGCATACCATTCGAAGGCGATGTCCGCTAGACTGCTGACGAACCGTCGGAGGAGCAATATATCGTATCCTTTAGTATTGCCGCACATGGATTTAAATCGCGCAATATGATGGCGAGGATTCCCAGTTCCTTTGTACATGTGGAACATTGGAAGTGTGTACTCTGGCGGGTACTGTATTTGATCGTACCGGACCGGATATGGTCGACCAATCTTGATTGACCTATTTGCTGCTTCACTGACATAGTGAGCTTTGATTTACTGAGCGATATATTCGTCCAGCTTTGCATTTGGAATCATTTCCTCTTCGGCTGTTGATGAGACTTGCACAAGATTTGAAACGTCACCGTTGTCTTTAAGAGTGACTACCGGCGGTTCATTTGCCAGTGGTTCCGATTGAACCATCATTCCAGCCACATTCTGGATCAGAAGGGCCATCTGGTTCATTTTAACGGACATTTCTGCCGTTTCTTCATCTCTCTTTTTGAGAGCGCGCTTTAGGAAGTCAATATCTGACTCCTACTCTGTTCTTTCTCCAGGTGTGTCTTCGGTTGCCTTAGACGATAGATTAGCGAGTGCTGCCGCCTGAGCAAGTATTTCCTGCAGCTTTTCACGTTGTAGTTGAGTCTTTGTTAGGCACTGAGTATGCGGTCCGTGACTAGTAGAAGCACGAATTTCGTCTTTGGAGTTCACCATGTGGACTCTATGAACTATCATGCCCCCAGGATTGAGGTGATTGGAGTTTTGACCTTTAAAGTTTGCTTCGGGCATTTGGATTTTATTAGCCATCTCTTTTTTGTGAGAAGCCGCTTTGGTTTTGGGAGGAATCGTTGTATCAAGAACCGTCTTGGGATGAGTCCCCTTGTATTCTGAAAGGGGATCTATCAGAATTTGGCTGACGTTTAGGAGAAGTGCCACGGTTAGCAACTGAGTCATTCACCTGCTTCCACACCTTATATATAGATGAGGAAAGTTCTTTTAGAGAGGGAACCGGTTTCTGCTTTCGTGGGATCTCCACGGGCTACGGAGATTTCTTCAATTTTGCAGTGGGAGAATTTTGTCTGACCCTTCGCAGCAGTTTGAAGCTGTTACTGGTTGGAACAACAGCATTCATCATCAGAATTGAAGCAGGTGGAGTCAACGCTGATGGAGAACTGCCCCTAGCTTGTTTTGTATGATGCTGATATCGACGTCGACCGTTTCTTACGGCCGGAATTTAATTAGCCTCAGAATTTTGCTGAGCCTGCCCCCTGTTTTCTTTGAGAACTTGAATATTTTGCCCCTTGCGTCGACCATGGCCTTTGGAAGGTACCAGTTGTTTGGAGATTGATTCCGTCGACAAAGCAGAGACTTGAGGAACCAGCCTGTGGAAGACAAACTTCTTCTGGGATTCCTCCTTCGTCGTTGAGGTACTGAGGGTTGAAGGTGGGAGCATAGACCCAAAAAGAAGCCCATTGATTTCTTGAAGAGCCGGATTGCAGAGATTTGAGGCTGTAAGTGGCCTATACTTGACTCTACCAGATGTGATAGAGCCTGAGTTGCGGTGAGTGGAAGCAAATGCCGTTCTAGGGTAGAGATGAAACACCGGCTTCAGTATCCCATCTCCCAAGGGCAACTACAAACATTTATACCGTGATTATTTGATCATGGAAAAACATGACACATAAAGTGTGGAGTGGAAAGAGGAAGAGGTCCCACCGGGCGTGCCAGAATTTGTTCACCACCGAAAATAGAGACGAACTGGGATGGATCGTCCTGCTTGAATTTGGGGGCAGATACTATTTGGATTTATCCATCCACCTCTCCGAAGATGCCAAGTTGATTTATGGCACCGTATATCGAAGGTTTGGATGGATACGGCCGTTGTAGCGTGACTTCGTCAGATTCCCCCTCGTTTTGCTTGGGGTTTTTGATTGTGGGGACGCTCTTCCCTGCAGGCGCAAGCCTTTGCAGTTAATTACGTTACCGCATCGCGATAACCACTTTCTCCTGCACCGGAAGTTCACTTCGTGCCCAGTGTGTTTTTGTTTGTTTTGGTTGGCCGTTGATTGTATACGGAGACTAATTTATGTTGTCGCCCGTAGGGCATGGATTAGTCCAAATCCGTATATCTTAAATTTGGGTTTTTTTATTTAAGAACCGTTAATCTATTTTGAGATTAAGATCGACTTAAATGTATGTGAGCATTTGGGGCTCGAGTTGTTTTTCTTAAGGATACATTAGTCCAATTTGAGACTAAGATCCACTTAACGAGATTTCAGGATCATTTATATTTAGGATCCAACAAAAGAGTGTTTGGGTTATATTATTTTAGTTTAAGAACGTTTCGGTCCATTATCGCCATTTTGGTGGCGAATATTAGTTTAAGGACGTTTCGGTCCGCTATCGCCATTTTGGAGGCGAATATTAGTTTAGGGACTTCTTGGTCCTTTGTTCATCTTGCGCGCACGTGTATTTGTTACATGACGGAGTGAACAATGGTGATATGGAATGCACCCAATTTGGGATGCGGTCTGATTTGAGGTGTGCACGTCAATTAGGAAGTGCACCTAAGAGTTGTTGGTTGTCGGGACCCGCCACCTCTCTGAAGACGTTGAAAAATTACAACGACATATATCAGAGGTATGGAGAGATGTACTTTTAAACCAAATCTCGTATTTGAGGGGGGCAAAGGGCTGTTGTAGACCTAAAAAATGTTAGTCATGTTTGAGACTAAAATTATCTTAGGAGATATAAGATGAATATCATTTGGAATATCATCAATGGGAGACCACTAGTCATTTTTGAGACTGAGGTCGGCTTGGGAAAACATGAGCAATATGGGCTCAGTTGTTTTAGTATCAAAGAGGTCTAATCTCAGGAAACTTAGCTAATTTGGGCTAAGATTGAGCCTCCAACAGTGCCAAGCACTGAGGAATACATTGCTCACGTGCGTTTCACGTGGCCACTAGATTAGTGTTAAACACTAGAGTTTTATGGCGCTCACATGACACACGTGAGGCACCCCAAATATGGGCACTGGACTAGTGTTAAACACTAGAGTTTTATGGCGCTCACGTGACACACGTGAGATACCCTAAATATGGGCGCTGGACTTTGGGTTTTATCTCCCCCTTGTTTATAAGTGCTAAGCACTTGGCTAGAGTTCTCGTGCAAAGCACGTGGGTGTACTCTTTTTTTTATTGATACTGGAGTGCTGTAGTTTCCTCTTTCTTTTACTTGTTTTCCTCTTAAACAAATCACATGGGAAACACGTGAGGAAGTTTCGGTTATTTTTCTTGTTCGTTTGAAGTACTCACATGGGAAACACGTGAGGTTTTGAATTAGTGCTAAACACCAACGATTTGGCCTTGGAGATCTTGGATCACTATTTTTTTATTGAAGAACCAAGTTCTTTATATAGGGTTAAAACCTATTTTTTTAGAGGAATTAAATTCCTATATATTCCCGTTCTTCTTCTCTTTTTTATATAACTTAGTTCTTTTCCCTAGGTTTCGAATCTTGTAGAGCAAAATCTCCCCGATGAGAAGTAAATTCTCAACTTGTGGGGAGATTTGCTTCTGCAGATCTCAACCAGAGGAAAGAACCGAGTTCTTATATAAAGGGTTAAACCCTTAGAGAGGCAAAAGATATGTGTTCTCTTTTTACCTAGTGTTTCAAGGAAGCAAGTCTTTTCTTTGAGAATTAAATTCTCCTGTTCCTCAAAAGCTCACTGTATATTCCTTTTTAAACCTCCAGGGAGTTCTCTCTCTTCTTTCTCTTTCTCTTTCTCTCTTCCTCTTCCTCTTCTTTTTCTCTTCTTCTTCTTCCCTCCTTTTTTCCTTGAGACTTGAAGTCTTGGGTTCTTTATATAGTGGAGAGAAGTTTGTTTAATTCTGAGAAAATCTTTTATTGAGAGATCCCGATTGATTTAATTGGTCTCAGAATTGATTTGGGGAAATTTGCCCACCGTTGGATGTTTGATCCAAGGACTTATGTTTTTTTTTACAGAAGATATTGTTCTTGTTTTTAACAAGATTGGGGATATTCTCTCATATATATAGAATAAGATTCTATCAAGCGGTGGCATTTTAATCATCATTGGATTTTTAATCCAAGGGTGATCAGTTTAACAGAGTATAATTTTTCTCTGTTTAGAAAGATATAGAAAATATTTTGGATCTTTGATCCACTAACTCTCTGTTTAACAGAAAATATTCTTCCCAATAGAATTTAATTCTATGTTTAATCACCGCTGGATCCTTGATCTAACGGTTCATTAAGTAGAATTTAATTTTACACAAGGAGGTGTCCTCACGTGTTTAGTACGTGGGACTTAATTTGGCCCTCTTAGCTGTTTTATTGTAGGGCCTATATGCTTTGCATATAGGCGCTCACGTGTTTACCGCGTGAGGATTTTTTAGCCTATCAGTAGTTTAATTATAGCGCCTATATGCCTTACATATAGCGCTGCAATTAAACTACAGATAGGCTAAATAAGCTTGCATATAGGCGCTCACGTGTATAACATATGAGACTTGTTTAGCTTATCAGTAGTTTAATTGCAGCGCCAATCTGCCTTGCATATAGGCGCTCACGTGTTTAACACGTAAGTCTTGTTTAGCCTATCAGTAGGTTAATTGCAGCGCCTATATGCTTTGCATATAGGCGCTCACGTGTTTACAACGTGAGACTCGAATAGTGAGGAGTTTCTCCCTATCTTACTCTCCCCCTTTTTTTGGCGGGAACACCCTCCTATCGCTCACTGCCTCCATGTGATTCGGGACTGTACCCAAAATCCACCTATTTGCACGACTCCTTTGAGCCGTGGTAGGGAGGAAATCAAAGCATAGTGGGAACCACACAAGACTCTATGACAATCTCGGGTCTACAGACTAACCTGTATCAGTGTCACCGGAGAACTGCTATCTGACGATAGGTATAGTACTATCTAGGAGTTCTCCGCGAGTCCTGTTCGGTGTATCCATTCTCTAATGAGCACCTGTGTACAATATTTGATGTCAAACACCAATGGATATAGGATCAACCATCGCCCCCTACAGGATCAAGAAACGTACGCACTAGTCTACTCTGGAATATCGATGCCCTGTCTCGATACTCTCTTGACTAGGAACTGTTAAAAGATGTGCTTGTAGACTACACAAGTCCCAGTAGCATGATCTGCATCATAGTCCTGTTAGTCAAACCAACATCCTAAGGGCTTTATCAACATGTATATGAGAGACAGTATAATAATACCGGTGAACATGTTAAGATAAAGACAACCAGATAGTATACTATCATGTCGAGCAAGAAAGTCCTCTATATATACGTCCAAGCATCCACTATATCATACAATAATGGCCTTTAGGGCATACAAATTCCAAACAGTGACCAACATTAACGGCGTGTGAAATGTCGGGTCGTGTACATATCATGGTATACATAACGGTACCAACCGCACTCGCATATGGAACATTGGACATATATCTAATCTCATTCTCTATTTGCGGCGATGAACGAGCTGAAAGTTTAAAATGAGCTGCTAACGGAGTACTTACAGATTCAACGTTTTTCATGCCTAAACGCTCCGAAACTTTCTCAACATATTATTGCTGTTGAGACAAGTATAACTTTTCTCTTTTGCGATTGCACATGATCTCCATATCAAGTATTTTCTTGGCCGCTCCTAAATCCTTGGTCTTAAACTTACTTTCCATTATTCCTTCAAATTCATAATATCAACCAAATATGTTGCTGGTATCAACATATCATCAATATAGAGTAGCAAATATATGAAAGAACTATCGGTGAGTTTCTTAGAATATACACAACTGTCGCCTGTACTTCTCGTAAACCCTATTTCTTTCATGAAAGAGTCGAACTTCTTATACCAACGTCTTGGTGACCGCTTCAAACCGTAGAGAGACTTCTCTACAAACAAACGTGGTCTTCTTTTCTTTCAACTTCGAAACCTTCGGGCTGTTGTATGTAGTTTTTCTCTACCTAATCACTGTGCAAGAATGAAGTATTCACATCAAGCTAATCAAGCTCCAAATCTTGCATAGCTACCAAACCGAGCAAGACACGTATAGAGGTGTGTTTAACAACCGGAGAAAATACCTTAGTGAAGTCAACTCCCTGCACATGCAAATAGTGTTTAGTTATCAACCGCGCCTTGTATCTCGTATAACTGCCCCTTGGTCATCTTCTTTCTTCTTGAAAACCACTTGCAGTCAACTATCTTCTTGTCTCCTTCAAGCTTCACGAGCTCTAAGTTTGGTTCTTGTGAAGAGACTCAATCTCTTCATTCATAATGACTAGCCAACGAACTGTTTTATCGGATGAGATGACTTCTTTATAGCTTATTGGCTCGCTGCTATCAACTGTCTCTACAATAGACAACACATACACCACTAAGTCATTGTAGTCATACCTCTGTGGTGGTCTAATGTCCTTTCTCTGTCAGTCACGAGCGAGCAAATACTCCTTATCATGGGACTACTCAACATGAGTTCTTCAGACGACGGTGAAAGAGAAATCTCCTGTGAACCCGATCTCTTACCGACCTCAAAATCAATTCTCGGCCCATCCTTCTTCGAATCGTCTTCAACTAGAGATTCCCTGTTGTTCGGCTTCAACATAATAGATTCATCAAACGTTGCATCTCTGCTAATCATAAATTTACCTAACCTGGATCCGAAAATCGCAATTTATAACCCTTTACGCCGTATCATAACCAAGAAATATGCACTTCTTCGCTCTAGGATCCAACTTGTTTTCACTGCAATGTGCATAAGCGGGGCAACCAAACATCTTAAGTGTTGAATAATCAGCGTGTTTTTCCAATCATACATTCTCCGGTGTCTTACAACCTAGCAATGTATGAGGTGGCCGATTCACAATATAACACGCCGTATTTACCGCTTTTGCCCAAAACTCCTTATCGAGCCCTGCGTTGGATAACATGCACTGCGCTTTCTCCAAAAGAGTTTGGTTCATCTGCTCCGTGACTCCATTCTGCTGTAGTGTATAAACAACGGTATGATACCGAACTATCCCTTCATTTTTGCAGAAATCATTGAAATCTCCACCGTAAAACTTTAACCCGTTGTATGTCCTCAGTCTCTTGATCCGCTTGCCTGTCTACTTCTCAAGCAACGTCTTCCATTACTTGAATATAGTAAACACATCACTATTGTGCTTCAAAAAAATAGACCCAAACTTTTCTCGAAAAATCATCAAAGGTGATGAGCGATACTTGGTACCGTTTCCTTTAGAAGCAACTGGAGAGAATCCCTAAAGATCCGAATGGATATAATCTAGAATACCTTTTATGTTGTGCACCGCCGAACTGAAGCTTTTTCCAAAGACGCAATATTTACAAAACTCCAATTTCGGCATACTCTTACCACCAAATAGACCCTGCTTCGACAACTCGGCTATACCTCTCTCACTCATATGCCCGAGCCTCATGTGCCACAATCTGGTAGTTTCCGAATCCGTCATAGATTTGGATGATGAAATAGCCGCGGATTCGAAAATCGTCGACCATGCAACGAATATAAGGACCCATTTTCAAGCCTTTCATCACAACTAAAGCACCTTTAGTTACCTTCAAAACTCCAACTTCGGCAGAATACTTGTAACCTTTGTTGTCGAGTGCACCTAAAGCGATGAGATTCATCTTCAAGTTAGATACGTGCTTAACTCTGCCAATATCCTCACAACACCGTCAAACATTTTGACTTGGATCGTCCTTTTGGCAATAGCTCGGCACGAGCTATTGTTGCCCATCAAAATCACTTAACCATCAACGAAATCGTACGTGATGAACAAATCCCTATTGGGACACATGTGGTAGGAACAATCCGAATCCATAATCCACTCGTCCTTAGATCTCTATGTGTTGTCAAGGACCACAATTAGATCCCTTCTCCTTTTGCTATACTCGCTTCAGCCGAAAACTCCTTGGAGTTTTCTTCTTTCTTTAGCTTGTTCTGCAATTTAAACCAATCGACCTTAAAGTGACCCTTCTTCTTACAAGAATTACAGGTCACATTTTGCCTTTGATTTTGACCGTGACTTCTTATTTGCTTCCGGATTTCTCTTCTCCGCTCGCCCTCAAACAAATAATCCAAACGATGAACCATCCAATTTGGTAGGAGTCAACTCCTTGTTGATCTTCTCTTTGGTCATTAAATTCCCGTTGACATCCTTGATTGAGATCGTGTCTCGTCCATAAACCATGGTGTCGTGGAAGTGCTTATATGAGGATGGTAATGAACACAACGAGAGAAGAGTCTGATATTCATCATCAATCTTAATGTCGATCTTATCCAGATCCTAATGATCGCATTAACTCACCAATGTGAGATTTTATTGGAGAGCTTTCTGACATACGAAGTGTGTAGAGACGATACTTCAACAGGAGTCTATTCGTGAGAGATTTCCTTAAGTATAACTCCTCCAATTTATTCCACAAATCAACCGCCGTCTTTTTACCAAAACTTCTTGTAGAACTTCGTTTGTCAGACAAAGTGGATAGTTGTGAAGGTTTTTTCATCCATCTCCTCCGAAGCTTCCTTCATCATAGTGGAAGCCTTTTTATCCTTCCCTATTATCGCCTTCTTCAAATTGTTTCGGGTCAAAACGGCAACCATACGGACTTGCCACAAACTAAAACTCATATTTCCATCGAACTTCTTGATATTGAACTTCATGATTGTCGGGGACATGATGTGATATCAAAATAGCTTGAGTACTAACGAATCCTAAACTTCAAAATCATGATCCAAGAAAGTGGGGAAGAGAACGCAATTGTCGTTACCCACCGTTGACTTAGATCGCAAAATTAAAGACCTAATGGTTTAACCAAAAATCCCACAACAACGCAACAATAGCTCTGATACCAGTTTGTTGCGTATATGAGACAATTACAAAGCAAACACATAATCGATAACGAGAAGAAAGTAAAACCATAGGCAAGATAGAAATATGAATGCTAACCATAAAACTAATAGGCGGAGGCGAAACTTTATTAATAATTAAATATCGGAGAAGTATAAATCGATGGAGAATACAAATCTCTCTCAAAACCTAGACCTCTCACAATTATCAATGTGTTCTCTCTAATTAACAAAAGGCATCAGATGTAGGTCTAAAATAAGCTATCATATATATAGCATACAAAATATTTGCTCAAAAAACTAATTTCCTAACTAAGGAAATAACGGCCCGGCCTAGTACGGCAGACGTCCGCACAAGGAATTGGCAGACGTTTTCCAAAATATCACCGAAACTTCAGAGCGCCTACCAGACGTATGAACAAGGATGTGATAGACGCCTGAATTTCACACCAAAGGAACATAACGCTCTACAGACGTGTGAACCTCATCGAGGCAGACTTCTGCCCAAAGTATTCTCGTGCATACAGAGCAGAGGCAGACGTCTTGCGCTGAGACTGCCTGACGTCTAACCTGTAAATGACATCAGATCTCCATATAGTTTCGTGATAACTCCGGATCTTCAAGCAGGAAATTTTAAACTTGCAAATTTTTTGGAGCTAATGGGCAACAATAACGCATCTAAGACCACTTCACTAAATGGATTTCAATTAGGACATGAATTTTATCAAAATGCGACAAAGGAAGGCATAGAACATTTAAAGACTGGAAAAAGAAATACAAGCTCACTTTGGTCAGCCTATCTCTCTGTTCAATCCCAAAGAAGAGGATTTCCCTGCTCAAAGTTGCAGTTTTGAAAGAGAAACAAGAACGTGAAAAATCTTAAGCAAGGAGTTGAAAAGGAGTAAGCTCATAGAAAAAATCCAATCCAATCAGGCAAGAAATTGATGCTCCAACTGCAAGGCACTATGGCAGCATACACTCGGTTGCTGTAGCACGTGAATTTTACTTTTGTGCCAGAGTGCTTTCCTTAAATATATTTCTAGTTGTTTAGACAATATGAGGGGGGGGGGGGGGGGGGGCGGGGGGGGGGGAAGCAGATAACCTTCACCACAATCAAATGCATAACATAATACTAGAATTATTGCGGAAGGAATGCATATATTAGGCACCTCAAAAATCTATATGAAATTAACAGTTCATTTAGCAGACAAAACCCTGCATATAAAACAAAGAAAATCTACAAAATCTACATGGATGCAAAGGAATTGAAGTAATGGTCCTACCATAGTGGCAGTCTAAAGTCCGATCTTCGAAAGAAAATCAATACCAATTGTAGCCTTTCTCCAACAAGAGAATTTAAACAAACACAAAACAGGAACATCAGAGAATAAATAAATAGAACTGGACAAAGATTTATTAATGAATAATAAAATATCAATCTAAACAAATGCAAACCAGGCACATTAGACAGCAAATAAATACCAATTGTAGCCTCTCTCTCCAACAAGAGAATTTAAACAAACGCAAAAGAGGAACTTTAGATGATAAATAAATATATTTGGACAAAGAAGTATTGATGAGTGATAAAATATTTCAATATGATTGACTCCTTCAGCGAAGTATACGGTCAGCTGTGCAACGAGGGAGTATGTTTGTAGCTCAAGAGGCAAATATCTAATTATTATAAACTTATAAATAATAAGTGGACAAACGCATAGTTCTATATCACATATATATTGCAACAGTGCAACAGTTTGGGCAAATGTAACCGGCTAGTGACAAACAAATTAAGAAAGATGAAGCATGAGTTTCCATCTTCCCATCACGATTTCCAGTACGGGATTATGCATGAGGTAGAACATCTTCATCACAGTATTTTGCATAAGACGACATATAGTGAGGGGCAGATGTAGGAAATTTGGTCTTGTAGGGATGCAATGAAGAGAACAAGGTTGTATTGATAAGTCCAATTATATATATATCTATATATCTATATATATAGATTAATGGAGGAAAGAGGCCATAGGAGGGGATTTCCTCCGATGGCGTGGAAAAAATATAACCTCCGTCATTTTTTCCGACGATCGGCACCCATCATCATCATTGTTATCATCTAAGATGTGCGTACACCAAATTTCATGTGATTCCATAACTTTTTCACCGTTGATTTAGTGGTTCAAAATTAACGGTTTACCGACAATAGAACTTTTTACATTGCTAAATCAACGGTGAAAAAGTTGTGGAATCACATGAAATTTGGTGTACGCACATCTTAAATGATAGCGATGAAGATGATGGAGGCCGATCGTCGGAAAAAATGGCGGAGGTTATATTTTTTCCACGCCATAGGAGGAAATCCCCTCCTATGGCCTCTTTTCTCCATTATTCTCATATATAAATATATATATATATATATATATATATATATTAAAAGCTAGACAACAAACATTATAATAATCTGAATATTGAATATTAGGGACATTGGAACCCATGCTCATAAAACAAAGTCTAAAAATTAAATATTGCAAGTGGTGGGAATTGAATCCAGCAACGAAATCTAAGTGATGGATCTCTGGATTTCTTTCAGTTGTTATCTTTCATTGATTTGCTGGGAGCGCTGATGGACAGTTGAGATTGAGTTGGAGGGTTGACCCTTGAAGCATGTGGATCTCAATGGGTTATAAGTGGTTGTGGCCGAGCTACCTGTAAAGAAATCCCGGGATGGTTGCGCCACCGAGGACCTTTCGACGATCAAGTTAGACGAGATATTTTGACAGAGTAACGGTCTAGTGGAGTCAAAATGGCTTATCTCGATCGTCTGAGAGCGAGGTTTATATAGCGGCAGCAATGGGTAGGTGGGCGCGAGAATCATGCCGGCCGTTACGCCCCTGGCGTCACGCCCGCGTGATAGGCGGGATCCCGCATTAATGACGAGATTGGCTTGTTAATGGGGGATCATGATGGCGTGGAACGCGGGATCGTGGGAGGCGGATATCTCGCACATGGTGAGATTCGCGGAGCCGTGGCGTAGGCGCCCGTGATCAGCGTTGTGGGTCGGTCTGGGTGAGACCAAGGAAGATGAGCTCGGCGGGAGGCTCGGGCACGAGCGGGAGGCCGAGGCATCTTGGTTTCGTGATAGCTCGGGGGCGAGCCGGGGGGTTGGTCTGGAAGGCTACCAGAGGTCGGGAAACTCCTCGGGCCGGAGGCCCAAGGTGCGATCCCAACCGAAGCTCTTGATCCTTTCTTGTAGGTTCTGGGACACGTCATCTGCAATGTGTCAGTATCTAGAGAGTCACTAATATCAAGCCTCATCGTTAGCCCCCCACTCTCGTCTCGACCCATTCCTGGGTCGGGTCGAGAGTGGTTTGACCGATCATTCGGGGTGAGTTCTCACTCGAAGATATCGTCGTCGCGCATTCCCGGTCGAAGAGTAGTATTTTCTTGATGATATCAGCGGATCAGGGGAGAGATCTCACATTAAAGGGGGAGCGCCAGATCATGTGTATGTTCGTCGAAGCGACAACCCACGTGTCTAGCATTGGTTGGCTAGCGAGACGTGCCACAGAAGTTCCTACGCTTGAAGGGACGCGTCCAATGTGAGTGCGACAGGTGGAACGTTTTCGACCGTCGGTTGCGAAACGTTGTTTTGGCGGGAGGCGATCGGAGCCGTAGGATGTGCACGCCGGCAGCTATAAATAGAGGTGGGATCCCCATCAGGGCTCATACCTCTTCACAGTTTCCTCGTCCCTGGTCGTGTTAGCTCGGCGCTCTTCTCCTCAGATTGGATTCCTTGCTTTTGATCTCCCGAGGACACCTCTCTTTGATCAGGTTAGATGTTTTCTTCTGAGAAGTATGTAGATGTAGTGCCGGTAGAGTCTAGAGAGTCTTCTGAAGCTTCCTCTTCTACTTCATCCTCTTCCCACTTTGAGTTGGAGTTCTCCCGGGAAGATAGGGTAGTCTCCAGAGTACAGGTCGCGGGAGTTCTTGACGTGCGATCCTCGCTGAGGCGTGCGGAGGAGCTCGTTAACATTAAGACTCATTTCCTCATTCCTCCCGGCTATTCACTTCGTCTGGCCGAGGAGGGGAAGAGGGCAAACCAGGTACGGGGTAAGGAGATTGCCTTGTACCTGGAGGCCTTTTGGGCCGGGATGCGTCTGTCCTTCTCCCCTGAGGTGAGTGAGGCGTTGAATTGTTTTGGGTTAACCCCGAGTCAGCTAGTGCCGAACTCTTGGAGGATCCTCCTCGGGTTCTTGGTCCGGTTGAAGTTGAGTCAGATCCCTTTCAGCCTGAGCCTTCTCGTTTCTTATCTTTGTTACAAAAACCACCCTGGCGCTCGTAGGGCGAGTCGAGCTGGGTATACCTCTCTTTTAGAAGACAACGGGGGGACGATGCCGGGTTGGGGATCGTCGTAGTACCTTCTTCCATTCACGAATGGAAGAAGAAGTTTTTCTTTATTGCATTGCCCGAGGGTGAGGATTGGCCCGTGCCAACCCAGTAGCAAGGGGCCAGCTGTCCGCGGATGAGTCGGTCGAATAATCTCGAAGCGGTGGCGGTGTCGAAGTGGGAGCCTCTCCCTTAGGCTGATGTGCTGCTGTCTGAGCGGGCCCTTAGTTGGGCCGGGCTCAGCCCGCTTGTTACGCGGGTAAGTTAAGAGCTTTCAGGCAACCTGTTTTAGACTGGTGAATTCTTTCATTTTTCTTGGTATTGCTGACTCCTTATATTTTGCTTTATGCAGGACCCATGGACCTAAGCAAGTTCCGAGCGGCAGTGGTTGACGTGAAGAAGGGGAAGAAGGCCGGAGGAGCCGACCCTTCTCACCTGTCGTCGGTTCCGGCTCCGCCGATGGCCGCTCCGTCTTGGCGCCCAAACGCGCCTCGGGCCCCCGAGTCCAGCCATGCGCCTGTCTGAAAGCATGCTCGGGAGCAAGAGTCCCAGGCTCCCGAGGTGGTGCCCCAGGCTCCTGAGGTGGGAGTCGAAACAGGCTCTCCCACGTCGCTCCTCAAGAGGTTTCACAGGACGATGCCCCGGTCCCCGGCTTCCCCGATCCTTGTGGATGATGGGGAGCTTCGCTTCGAGGTGCCTTCGGGGCTCTCTGTCGCTGACAGCCTGCTCTCGGAGATGGAGAGGTCGGCCCGGGGCAGAATCCCTCGGGGGACCCTCCGTGCCCAAATGGCGGCCATTGCTTAAGAGGTCATGCAGGTTAGTGTTCGCACCCTACTCAGTTCTTCATTTAGCATTTTTGTTCGCGTGGTTGGGTGCCTTCCTTTCCTTTTTAACCCTCTTACTTTTCTTCAGGTCCTCCAGCACGTCGCCCTCATCGTCAACATGGAGGACGAGGAGATTTCCCCGGCGATGCGGGCCGCGTGCGAATTCTCCTCGCGGGAGGAGAGCTCAAGGCTGGAGCTAGAGGAGGTGAGGGAGAGGGTCGCTGCCCTTGAAGACCGGGTGGCGGCCGCGAATCGGGAGGTCGCCAGGTGCCGAGAGGCAGTCCGAGCCGCCGAGGCCCAGTTGGAAGACTCCCAGGTGCTCGTCGCCACCTTGAAGAAGACGGCGAACACCTTCCGAAGGGAGAATGATGCGGTGAAGGAGGGGACGAGGCTTGCCGAACTTCGGGCGTCGAAGGCTGAGCTTCTGGCGTCGTAGGCGGTGGAGAGCTACAAGAAGTTGGTCCTGTTCTACGCTGACCTTGCTGCAGCTGCCAGCATCATTTGGCACGATGCCCTCGATGCTGTTAAGGCTCAAATGCCGGAGTTCCCCGACGGCAAGCTCCAGGAGGAGTACCCTCACGAGGAAGACGCACAGGGGAACGTCCCTGGAAACGTCGCGGGATAAGAGGCCCCTGGTGGGAGCATGGGGGATAAGTCGGTCGCCCCGGATTTCTGTGCCGAGGCTCCTGTGGCGGGTGCTGACCCTGAAGACGCCGTCCCGGATGTCGTAGTGGACGCGCAGCTCATCGGGTTTCTCCCCGGCCCTGAGGCCTGAACTTCTTCGTCTCCTTTTCTTTTGTGCTAAAATTTTGTAAGCCTCCGGGCGTTTTCTAAGGCTGGGGTGCCCAGAATACCTTTGTAAAGACTTCTGACTTTTTTATGAATAAAAAATCTTTTTTCAGTTTCTTTGCGTGCGCATTTTCCTTTTGTTTGTGGTAAACATTTGTATTTGCACAGTACTGCTTTCATCTTTAGGTCGGTATTTCGTCTAGCGATTGCACGTTGAGTTGAGAGTTGAAGTCGACCATTTGCCGAGTGTGCAAAGACCGGTGAAAGTTCGGTATCTCCATGGCCCCGAAGTCGAGGTGGAGATCGCCTAGACGTGGATGGACCGAGCAGGGTAGTTACTCGGTGGCCTCTGGATGAAGGCTTTGACCCTTGGCGTCGTGGGGTAAGTAATTACCAGCCATGGATGGACCGAGCAGGGTAGTTGCTCGGTGGCCTCTTGGTAAGGGCTTAGATCCTTGGCGTCTTGGGGTAAGAAATTACCAGCCAAGGATGGACCGAGCAGGGTGGCTGCTCGATGGCCTCTGGATGAGGGCTTTGACCCTTGGCGTCATGGGGTAAGAAATTACCAGCTAAGGATGGAACGAGCAGGGTAGCTGCTCGGTGGCCTCTTGGCGATGGCTTTGATCCCTGGAGTCGGTGGGTAAGTAATTACCAGCCATGGATGGACCGAGCAGGGTAGCTGCTCGGTGGCCTCTTAGCGAGGGCTTTGGTCCTTGACTTCGGTGGGTAGGGAACTACCGGCCAGGGATAACCGAGCAGGGTAACTGCCCCTCTTGGTGAGGGCTTTGATCCCTGGCGTCGGTGGGAAAGGAACTACCAGCCAGGGATAACTGAGCAGGGTAACTGCCCAGTTGCTTGCTGGTGAGGGCTTTGATCCTTAGCGCGGGAGGGCATAGAAAGGCCTGCTTAGGATGGACTTTGCAGGGTTGCTGCCCGATGGCCTCTTTGCGAGGGCTTTGATCCCTGGTGTCGGTAGGTAGGGAACTACCAACCAGGGATAACCGAGCAGGGTTACTGTCCAGTTGCTTCTTGGTGAGGGCTTTGATCCTTAGCGTGGAAGGGCATAGAAAGGCATGCTAAGGATGGACCGAGCAGGATTGCTGAACGTCGGGAAGCGTGACCGTCACGGTCGACACGTGTCATGAACGCGCGGGGGGAGGCGAAGCGTTAGAGCCGCGTTGTTCCAATTTCACCGATAAAGGCGGGATGCCCGCCGTGTGGTGGTACAGTTGTGGAAGAAACGAGCGACTGTTGGATTCTTGCGGCGTTGTGGGGCTATAAAACGGAGGGAGCGTTGATCACTCTTTTCTTCACACCCAAAACGTAAGAATGGAGGACGTCCCTTTTATCATCCCCGGCATCATAAACTTCGAGGACGCGTTCCTCTATGACCAGTACTGCACCGAGGATACGGTGCAGTTAGTTATAGGCCGCATTGTGGATCATTTTGGCCGGTTGCTTTCCCGGCACTCGCCCCTGCTCCAGCTGTTTATGTAATCAATCTGGAGGAGGTTCACGGGGCTGCACAACCCCATGTCCGAGCAACTGAAGGACGAGGCGGTTGGCAAGCTGAGGTCCTTGTGTCGCTTCAGTCTGATCTCGGTGGGTCGGCGGGATCGCTCGGTGGCACTCATCCTTGAGTGCTACCAATTGAGGCATGTTGCCGACCTTCGCGGATGGCATCAGAGGCAGAGGTCCGAGGCGGCGAGGGCTCGGCTGGCGGAAATATCCTCGGAATACCACGAGCAATGTTTCCTGCACACCCTTCCCCCGCTATTGTAATTTTTCTTTTTTTTTCAATGTACGGCTGAGGAGCCTATAATACCTTTTTTAATGAATAAAATTCTTCTTTTCTGTAATGCTCGACTGCTTTTTCCTTCGTGTTCGTTTAAATAAAAAGAACCTTGAAGAATTTGCATTGCTTTGTTGAAGAACCCCAGTAGTGGCCTGCTAAGGATGGACCGAACAGGGTAGCTGCTTGGTGGAGCCGTAGGTTCAGTCTGACCATCTTTGGTTCATGAACATTGGGAAGGGTGACTGCTGCAGGCAGCATGTGCTAAGAAAGCTTGGGGGAGGCATAACGTTTCGGGGAGCCGTGTCACTTTTGCCATGTGGCGGCGCGGTATTAGAATAATCCTGATGGATCCCAGGATTCACGCGCGAATTTGGGCCCTTAAGGATTCTGTTTGGGGTTATAAATAGAGAAGGGGATGGAAACCCCTTCGGCATCATTTTCTTTTGAGATGACTGAGCTCATATATTTGATCGAAGAAATCATCACCTTTGACGATGCCTCCCTGTATGAACAATCCCTAGCCGAGGATGGGTACTGGGGAGTGGTTCGGCGCCTCAAGGGTCATGTCGGCCGGCTTCTCCCTCAGCGGTCGTCCCTACTTCAGTTGCTGATGTATGCAATTTGGTGGAGGCCCCCGAGTTTGGACAACCCCTTCACCGAGGAGCTTCTGGATGAGGCGCTTGACAAGGTGCGTTCGATCTTTCTGCTCGACCTCATCTCGAAAGCCAGGCATGACCGATCCTTGGCCCTCATTCTATAGTGCTTCAAAATGAGGTACATTGTGAGCCAAGGCTCGGAGGGCGGAGCGTCGGGTGCTTCCATGGCGTCTCGGGTTCGCGCGCAGTATCAGCAGGAGCGGGCTGCAGAGGCTAGGGCTCGGCTAGCGGAAATCTACTCTGAGTATCACCAGGAGTACTTTCTCGATCTCGTTCCACCTCTGCTGTAACCCATTTTTTTTCTTCTGTAAGGCCGAGGAGCCTATAATACCTTCTGAATAAATAGAATTCTTCTTTTTGCAATGCCCCATTGTTCTCTTTTTATTACTAAAAATAGAAAGAACTTAGAAAAGATTATATCGTTTTTGCGAAAGAAGAAATATACATAGAAACTCTTTTCAGATATATAGCTTGAGCTTCTCAGCTTTGTAAGGCCGTGAAAACTTGCGACCATCCGTGCCTTGTAAGCGGTAGGCTCCGCCAGGCAGGACCTCAGAGATGAGGAAATGACCATCCCATTTTGGAGAAAACTTATGCAGCTTGCCTTGGTCGACGAACTCGTTCCGCCTTAGGACTAAATCTCCGGTCTCGAAGAAGCGACGCTTGACTCGTGCGTTTTAGTAGCGGGCGGTTTGATGTTGATAGGCGGTAGCCCTGATCTGAGCCTGGTCTCGTTTCTCTAACAAGATGTCCAGGTTAGTTCGTAGGGCTGAGGTGCTCGCTTCATCGTCGAAATGCTCGATCCGGTGACCAGGGAGCCCGATCTCCGCTGGAACCATCATCTCTGTACCGTAGCAGAGGCTGAAAGGGGTCTCCTAGGTGGGGGTTTTCTTCGACGTGCGCAGGGCCCATAGGACCCGGCGTAATTCCTCGACCCAACTGCCTTGGCGTCCTTCTAGGCGCATCCGAAGACCTTGGAGGACATCTCGATTAGCGACCTCGGCCTGCCCGTTTCATTGGGGATGTGCGACCGTGACAAATTTCATGAGGATGTGATATTCACTGCAAAACTCCTTAACTCTTTCGTTCTCGAAATTTGTTCCGTGGTCGGTGATTATGCACCTCGGGATGCCGAACTGGAGTATTACGTTGCTCTGTAAGAACTTAATAGTCGTGGTGGCGTCCGGTTTTCTGATGGGAATGGCCTCGATCCACTTCGTGAAGTAGTATACTGCGACAAAGACATACTTGTACCCGCCCGTACCGGTAGGGAACTGGCCTATCATGTCCATTCCCCACTGGGCGAATGACCACGGGGAGGTTAATACGGTTAGCTCGGTAGTGGGAAGGTGAGGTATGCTTCCATGGAGTTGGCAACTCTTGCATCTCCTGGCTAGCTTCTGGGCGTCCTGATGAATGGTCGGTCAGTAGCACCCCTGGAGCAATGCCTTCTGGATTAAGGTGCGAGCCCCTTGGTGCATGCCGCCGACCCCTTCGTGGATCTCACGGAGGACGTAGTCGGCTTCGTAGGGGTCGACGCACCGGAGCAGGGGCCGAGTGAAGGACTTCTTGTAGAGGTTCCCATTGCTCCAGACGAAATGGCGAGCTTTGGCTCGGAGACGTCGGGCTTCTCCCTGATCTTCTGGGAGCGTACCCTCTCTCAGAAATTCCACGAGGGGCTTTCTCCAGTTCCGGTCTTCTTCCCGGGCTGCATACACTTGAAGTGTTGTTGCCCCGTATTCCATGCTGGGCCGTGGCAAGACCTCGAAGAGGATGCTCCTCTTGTTGTTGGCCGAATAGGATGAAACTAGCTTACTCAAAGCGTCGGCTTGGGCGTTGAGCTGTCTGGGGATCTGCTCTACCTAGACTTCATCAAAGTCCTTCCACAGTCTTCTTACCTCGGCTAGGTATTTCACCATCAGAGGCTCCCGCGCCTCGAATCAGCCAGTCACTTGGTCGACGACTAGGGCGGAGTTGCTGCGGATCCGAATCGTTTTCAGCCCCAGTCCGGAGGCTATGTGCAGTCTGGAAAGAATGGCCTCGTATTCCGCCATGTTATTTGATGCTCTAAACCAGAGCTTCAGGGAATACTCCATTTCTGCCTGGTTCGGGCCTCGAATGATGAGGTCGTCACCACAGCTTTCCTCGGTCGAGGACTCGTCGACGTAAAGGATCCAATCAGGGACCGAGTCAGGCTTCCCGTCAACCGAGGGATGAGCTGCAGGGGCCGGCATTGACTCTGGCTCCTTGCTGGTGTTTCCCCCAATCAGAGCAAAGCTCTGCTGAAAATTCAAAAATTCAAATTATGAAGCAACGCTTCAAATCCCGGGCGCAACGCGCCACGTGTCAGGCGCTGATACGTCAGCGCAGCGCCCGAGAAGGCGCGCCCAATCAGAGCAAAGCTCTATTTAAGGAAGCAACGCTTCAGTTGCGCTGCGCTGTGCGCTGCGCGACACGTATCAGCGCAGATGCACTAGCGCGGTTGCGCTGCGCTGTGCGTTGCGTGACACGTGTCACG
Organism: Agapanthus africanus; assembly: GCA_030015575.1. NCBI lineage: Eukaryota > Viridiplantae > Streptophyta > Magnoliopsida > Asparagales > Amaryllidaceae > Agapanthus > Agapanthus africanus. The sequence continues at coordinate 23,423,621 of CM057347.1, forward strand.
CGCTGGGGGATCTACGCCAAACAGAATTAAAATTTTAAGAAATCTTTTCTGTTCTTGTTAAAACAAGAAGATTTTCTTCTGCAAAGCAGAAGCCCTTGGATCAAAGATCCAACGGTGGGGAAAATTCCCCAAATCACTCAGAGAAGGATCTTTTTAACAAATTTAACTAATTTATGAGCACTATAAAAAGGACCCCAAGCCTCAATTCAAAGGCATCAACATCTTTCTAAAAAAAAAAGAGAAGAGAACTCTTGAGAACTCCTCAAGAACAACAGAAGGTAAAAACCTTTAGGAAAAAAGAGAAAATTCTCTTATGGACAGACTATTGATCTAAGAAAAAGATCAATAATCTTAAATAAAAAGAAAAAAAAAGTAATAGTAGTGCTTTGCACTTTCTTATGAACCATTGGTTCTTTGAAAACAAAAGAAAACTTGTTTTCTTTGATTTAAAATCAACCAGAATATAAAATAGTGCTTTGCACTTGAAAAATTACGCTGTTGCGCTCCTTTGTTGGCGCAACTCACCAGAGCGCGCCACGTGTCAGCAGCGCAACAGCGCAGCGCACTGCGCTGTTGCGCTTGTGCTCGCCAGAGCATGACACGTGTCCTCATCACAAGCGCTTGCGCTCAGTGATGGGCGCACAGCGCCTGACAAATGCAATGCATTTCATTTCCTGAAGGGCCAGGCCCAATTAAAAGGCTTAACAGGCCTAATAAATAAAATGCTATGCATTATTTAAAAGAGCAGAGCCCAATTGAAAGGTCCAGTGGACCAAAACAAATGATCTGCATCATAATAAAAAGGGCAGAGCCCAGTCAAAATGGGCATAAATGGCCTGAAGTAATGCAATGCATTATTTAAGTGTGGGCAAAGCCCTAGCACAGGTCTAATAGACCGGAAATAAATAAAGGTGTTGAACATTTTCAACTGGACTTAGCCCAATTCTGGCCGTAAGTCCTTAAATAAAATTGACTGAGCACAGCTCTCTCTTAAATCAATTTATATCCGGTTCAAGGGTACATCTCCGAACTCCTCTGACCCCTATCGTTGTAATCCTTCAACGACGTCAGAGAGGTGACGGGTCCCGACGACCACACATCAATGTTGGACCGGAACGTCCCTAAACTAATATTGGACCGGAACGTCCCTAAACTAATAATGGACCGAAACGTCCTTAAACTAATATCGGACCGAGATGTCCTTAAACTAATAATGGACCACCACGTCCCTAAACTGGCAATGGACCACCACGTCCCTAAACTAGAACAATAGAGCCTCCAAATGCTCTTTTGCCGGATCTAAACGATCCCATTTAAGTTGATCTTAGCCCCAAACACGGCTAACGTATCCTTAAACATCCAAATGGATTATAAAACTCCAAATCGACTTTGGTTCAAGGGTACATCTCCGAACTCCTCTAACACTTATCGTTGTAATTCTTCAACGACGTCAGAGAGGTGACGAGTCCCGACGGCCATATATTAAATGGACTATCACGTTAAGTTGATCTTAGTCTTAAACAGGACTATCGTATCCTTAACGAACGTTTAAGTTGATCTTGGCCGCAACGCGACTAATGCATCCTTAAACTAAAAACACCAAACCCAAATCTAAGTAAATACGGATTTGGACTAATCCATGTCCTACGGGCGACGACATTACTCAGTCTCCGTATACAATCCACGGGCAACCACAAACAAAACAAACACATACGACACGAAGTGAAATTCTGGAGAAGGAGAAAGTTGTTACCGCGATGCGGTAGCGTAATTAACTGCAGGGGCTTGCGCCTGTAGGGAAGAGCGTCCCCACAATAAAAAACCCCTCATCCGGAGGGGGAATCTGATGAAGTCTGCTACATCGGCCGCATCCGTCTAGACCTCCGATACACGGTGTCATAAATCAACTTGGCATCTTCGGAGAGGTAGACGGATAAAACCATATAGCATCTGCCCCGAATCTCAGGCCAGACGCAAAGTCCAGGCCGCCATTCGGAGGGGAACAGATTCTGGCACGCCCGGTGGGACGTTTTCCTCTTTCCACTCCACACTTCGTGTGTCGTCTTCGCGAACCAGTCGCGGTTTGTTAATGGTTGCCTTCGGATTTCAAGTTACTAAGATTTGGTCTTTTGCCTGGCGCAGAACTCAAGATTCAATGGCCTCTAATTGCACCAACTGCTCGAAGTGCTACTGCAACGCACGCTCCACCTCACTGGGAGGTGTAGCATATGGGCCCCAAGCGGCTTCCTTCCTCGCTTTGCCGATAGACCAGGTGACTCAAGCCACCACTGGCCTGTTCTTCGGGACCATGATCCCATCTACAAGCTTCCCTGAGCCAATACCTGCACCAGAAGTGAACAAGAAGTCGGTCTTCGACCGGCTTACTGCTACTACGACCCCTGTCAACGGGTCGCCCACTACCAAACCGACAGCCTCTGTTTTCGCCAGGCTAAACCAGAACTCTAAATTGGCTGTCCCGAGGAAGGCAATAACTGTTGCTCCAGAAGTCGTTAAGGCGGCTTCACCTGTCAAAGAGTCAGTCTTTTCAAGGCTGACGATTCCTGCTCCTCCCCCTACTCGAGGATCTGTCTTCGACAGGTTGAATATCACCCCTCAAAAGACAACTTCAGTCTTTAAGAAGTTAACACCGGCGGCGCCCCATTCAGACAGGGGGCAAAAAGAAGATGTCTCAATCTCCGAGCCAGTCCCAACGGCTCGTCATGCCCGACGTCGCCATTGGCAACGAGTGAGGAAGGCAAGGGGCAACTCTCCTTCAGGGATGACTCCACCGGCTCCAGTGGTGGAAGTCAACGCTGCTGTCCCAACCGGGAACAGCTTTGAACTGCTGAGGAGGGTACGGAAAAACTCTCCAACCGCTACACTGAAGAGATCTCCTCCACCTACGGAGAGAGTTCCAGAAACGAAGCAAGAACAGCCCCCTCAACGGTTATCCTCAAGAATTTATAAAGTTTGGCGGAGGGTTCAAGACTCCGTAATCGACCCAGGTCACTCTCGTCACCAGAAAAGGGCGAGGGTGGAAAAAGACAAGGGCCGTCCCATTGAACAGCAGGGGACATCAGCTGCTAGGATGCCTACTTCAATGGTTCCTTCAACCTCAACGGCCCACAAAAGAAGGAGGCCAGAGAAAACTCCCGCGTCAGCGGCAAAATTAAAAATAGTGAGCCTAAACGCCCCAAGCCTGGGGGCATAACAGTTCATACGGTTTACATGGCATCGGGAAAAGAAGATAGCCGCATATCAACAGGTCATAGACCGCATACGAGGTCAGTGACCAAGGCTCAGGAGCAGCAGCAGAAGCTCCAAGAAATGATGAACGCTATGGCCGCACTTACAGGGCCAAAAGAAACCCCTGAAACATCCTCGGACGAGCGTCAAGAACAAGAAACGGACGCTGAATTCCTTCGTCGCGTACTGGAGAAAAAAGATAAAGAAGCTGCGGAGCAGGCAGCCAACATAAAGAAAATGGCCCTCCTATTCCAGGATATGGTGGGTATGATGATTCAACAAGATCCACCTGCTGAAGATCCCCCAATCATTCTTGAAGATGATAGGGGAGAGACGTCGAATCCTCCACCAGTTCTGTCCACAGCTAAAGAGGATACAATCTCCAAAGCTGATTTGGATGAATACATCGCCCAGCAAATACGGGTTCATCATGCAACCGAAACAGCCGGCCAGGTCGTGAAAACGGGGAGACCATACCCGAGTTGGTACGATCAAATCAAGTACCCGCCAGGTTATACGATTCCCAAGTTCCATGTCTACAAAGGGACGAGCAATCCTCACCAGCATGTTGCCCAGTTCAGGGCACTTTGCGGCAATACCGGTGGAGATGACAAGCTTTTACTTCGCCAGTTTGTTGGAAGTTTATCAGATACGGCGTTCGAATGGTACTCTGAGCTCCCGAACGACTCTATTAAAACCTTCGCGGAGATGGAGCTTTTGTTTACTCAGCGTTTTGCAAGCGCCAGTGAACGTACCCCGATGACAGCACTGATTAACGCCAGGGTAAAACCCGGCGAGACGTGGGTTCAGTACGCTATACGATGGCGGAACTTATGGTCGAAGTGCGATCAACGCATTGAAGAAGCTCCCGCGGTGGGTATGTTTGTGGGAACCCTCGATCCACAAGCAACCATCTCGCAGTTTATGATGTTTTTCAAGCCGACTACCTTCCAAGCCTTGATTGACAAACTAGCACAGATGGATCAGATGGGCCATAAACCTCCTCTTCTAAAGCTGGACTCCCGAAGTGATAAAGGGAAGGGAAAAGCGATTGTCATCGCTAATGCTCAACAACAACCGAGCGACTCGAAGCCGGTTGCTCGCCAAAATAATATGCGCCCGTACGTACCCCTTGAGGATAGGATGTGACGTCCTTATTCCTTTCCCCGCGATAAAATGAGGAGGTTATTCGAGCTGGCCTTGCGCAACAGACTCATAAATCTGCCGGATCCAAAACGTCCGTTGCAACCAAATGACGTCAACGAGCCTAATTACTGTCCTTATCATCGAGTACTAGGCCATCCGATCGAAGACTGCTACGTTTTCAAAAATTGGCTTGAAAACCAGTACCGACAGGGCAAGTTCGCGTTATCTGACAAATGGAAGGTGAACCCCCCGCAGCCCCACACCTCTAAGGGGATGAATACGCCGGGGGCAACATGCTCCGTCGTTGAAGAAGCTCCTTGGGAGGTTGTATTATCAGCTAAAATGAAGAGGATGCTAAATGATCTTTAGACATGTCCAGCAATCAAATGGAAGAACCCATTGGAGCCGCAAATTATGGAGGGAATGCTAAAACCTCGTCCAACTCCAAAGACCGATGTTGGTGGTTCAAACACTTGCAGCCAGCCGTCAAAATCTTCGAAAAAGAAGAAGAAGAAATCTAAGAAGCCCGTGAAACCTGGCGACAAGCGCACGGACCTGCAAAAACAAATTGACGCGCTGGAGGAATATAATCAAAAGGCACGGACTCCCATTACACTCCAAGAATTCCTCAATCACGTTTTTCAAGAAGAAGATGAGGAAGGAAGTTTATCGGATGAATCCAAGGAATATGTGGCGAGCTGTCATATGATCTCCCATTCGGCCACAAACGAGGAGGAGACTCCTTGCACTGAAAAGCTGGGGGCAGATCCTGAACCAAAAGTCCTGGGGCCATCAGATGAGGAAATTGACGCATTCCTCAACGAAGCTCGATTGAAAAGTAAAGCTGATCGAGAACGCGAGACGGCTATATTGGAAAGGACCAAGCGCCAGCGACTTGATGAAAGAGCTGAGACGATCCCGCTGGAGCTAAACACTTTCGCTACTGACAAAAGTCAATTCAAGATAAAGAAAAGGTTTGCTAAGGCCATATCAATGGGCATGAAGCTACCATCCTCTGAAGAAAAAATTACTGGTGAAATAGAAACGCACCCCTCCTATTGTTTATATCATCAAAAGATCTCGCACCCCACTCAAGAGTGCAAAGCTTTCGATAGATGGTGGCAAGGATACGTTGCTCATCGACAACGCTTTAAGCGAGAAAAGCGCAAAACTCGTCGGGAACAAAGAAATACGACCGAAGGGCTTAAAAGAACTGCTGGCGATTGTTGCATGATTAACACCGGTAGATCACAAGTGCCTACATTCGGGAGTGATTCTGATGAAGAGCTAGAACTTGCCCCTCTCTTTAAAGGGTCCGCTTCGAGAAAAGAAGAAGAACCGAAGGTTTGCGAAAATATCCGGCTACGAAATCGCACGCTGCCCGAAAAAAACCTCGGACCCTCGAACAAAAAAGATAAAGGGAAAGAAAAGGCCTCTGGGGATATCGTCTTAGATGACCAAGTGGTGGAAGAGTTAGCTGCCAAAGATCCACCAAAGAAGGATAAGGTGGACTACAACGTCTTAGCACATCTGAGGAAGCTGCCCTCATAGCTCAGCATTCTTGACGCCCTTTTGCTATCAAAAGAGGCGAGAGATTCGTTGATTAAGGCGCTCCAAGACCCAGAACAATTCCAAGCATGCTTGGCCGAGGAAAAGATGAAGGATGAATTGGAGGAAGTGCACACGGCCGATGTCACTTTTGGCGATGAAGACCTTCTACTTGGGACGTGCGAACACAATCGCCCTCTCTATGTCTCGGGATACTGCCATGATATAAAGATAGGCAAAATCCTGATCGATAACGGGTCGTCTGTTAACCTACTCAACGTGCGGGTGTTGAAGGAAATCTGCATGAGCGTCCAGCACCTTGCTCGAGACAAGATCACCATCTCCGGGTTCGACTCCCAATCGTCAAAAACTCTTGGATCTATGATACTGACACTATGCTTCGGGCTACTCGTCACGGACATTAAGTTCTACGTCATAGACGCCAAGACATGTTACAACGCTTTGCTCGGTCGACCATGGTTACACGAGTACAACATCATCCCTTCTACACCACATCAGTGTATGAAGTATTTTAAGGATGGTTTCGAGTATACCGTGACGGGAGAACTGAACCCGTTCTCTGTGAACGAGGTCCGCAAATATGAAGACGCCAAATACTTCTTACCGGATTTCGAAGACACAGAGAAGTGTCACAAGCCGGAGAATAAAACTAACGCTACCATCCCTGTCTTCGGCAGTGATACTGAGGAGGAAGAGGAGATAGTTTATTCAGATCCGCCCCAACATAACAAGCCGGGACCATCGGTTCCTACATTGATCTTTGGCAGCGACTCAGAAGATGAAGTCCATGCCGTATTCTCTGCTCGACCTTTAATACAAATGTCCGCTGACGGAGAGCAAAGTCTACAAGTCGCCATGGTGCCGCCTGAACATCATAAAGAACTGGATGCACTTAATATCTACAGTGTAGAAGAGCTGCGGACATTCTATATCCCTCCCAAACGAGAAAGCGAAAAAGCAATTCTATTTTACCGCTCTGAAGAAAACAAAGCGGAGAAAGAAGTCTGGCAGGGGGCGGATCCTACGTTGGACAGGCTTCAGCCTATCCGTCTCCCCAGATATTATACGGAGGGTTTGAAAAAGCTGCTAAAACGCCAGGGGATACCCTTCAAACAGACCGTTAGAAAGGCCAAATTCTATGATAGGGTCTGGAACATCCCCGGGACTCAACGCAAATTGCCTAACGGGAGAATGGAAACAAAAAGGCTTGGATACATCCGGTCAAAGAAATGAGAGTTACTACCCGGCTGTTACGTCGTGTATGACCTTGGTGAAGAAGCGGATGCTCAATGGGAGGACGCTAATCCTAAGCCAGTGAAAATTTCAGATGCACAGGAGCCCAGTCCGTCATTCGAGGAACAAATGGACAAATTTATAAAGAAAGCTGGTCAAAAAGTCCGAGATGATCACAACCGCGAGATGACCATCTACGAGAAGGCCAAAACGCAACGCCTCCTTCAACAGGCCGTCAAAGATGAAAGTGCTGCCCCTTGCCAACCTGTTATAAAAAAGGCTCGACGCAGAGGCGGAAACAAATCAAAAGGCCAAAAAGACGCTCAGCAGCAACAAAGCGGGGCTAAGAAGCCATGCAAACGGGAGTCGAGCGTTATTGATCTGTCCCTCATGAAGAAATTGGGTCAAGCATACTCGTTTCCTCGGGACAAGACGAAGAAGATACTTGAGCTTGCTCTAAAATATCAGATGCTCACACTGCCGGAATCCAAGCACCCCGAACAAGCAAGCGAAGTCTCTGACCCAAACTATTGCTCTTACCACCGAGTAATAGGGCACCCTCTCGAAGACTGCTTCACCTTTAAGAATTGGGTTGAAGATCAGTATCAGCTCGGCAAATTCGCTCTGTCCGACAACTGGAGGGTAGAGCCGCCACAGAAGTACGAGCCCAAGGTCACGAAAGAAGAACCGGTTCCACGTTGGGATTGGAAGCGAATTCGCACCTGTCACATGATTACAATATTAAAAGAAGAGCCCGAGGACATAGATGAGCTCCCTTGGTGCTTCGAAAACAGCAGCGACGAGATAATCTCAGAATTCCCACCAGCGCCAAAAGAGCTGGAAGATGGAATCCATACCACTGCAGATAACCTTAAGAAAATTGAGTTGGGATCAGCAGACGATCCGCGACCGACATTCATCAGCGAGCTGCTATCTGAAGAAAGGGTGGCTGCGTTAAAAGACGTGCTTCTACAGCATAGAGATTGCTTCGCGTGGAACTATTCCGAAATGCCGGGACTAAACCCAGAAATTGCTGTGCACAAATTGGCAATATCCCCGGACGTTAAGCCAGTCAAACAGGCACCAAGAAGAATGCGGCTCGAGCTTGAAATGAGTATCAACGCCGAGGTCAAGAATCTGATCGACTCTGGCTTCATCCAGGAGGTTCAATACCCTGAATGGATCGCCAACATCGTCCCGGTGATGAAGAAAAAACGGGACAGTGCGTATATGCGTAGACTTCCGGGATTTTAATAAAGCTTGTCCGAAGGATGATTTCCCAGTGCCAGTCACCGAACTGATGATAGACAATACGTCCACTCATGAGGTTTTCTCCTTCATGGATGGCTCATCAGGGTACAATCAAATAAAGATGCATCCCGAAGACCAGAAGCACACCGCCTTCAGGACTCCTCTGGGAATATTTTGTTACAAGGTGATGCCATTCGGGTTAAAGAACGCCGGTGCCACCTACAAAGGACCATGACGAAGATCTTCGATGACCTTATACACGAAATCGTTGAATGCTGTATCGACGACCTCGTTATTAAAAGCAAATAATATGAGGAACATCTCGAGCATCTGAAGACCGTATTTCAACGCCTTCGGTAATACAACTTGAAGATGAACCCGCTTAAGTGTGCATTCGGAGTTTCCTCAGGCAAATTCCTGGGATTCATTGTTCGACATCGAGGTATTGAAATAGATCCGTCAAAGATCAAAGCGATCATGGAAATGCCTCCGCCAAGAACCCTTAAACAGTTGCGATCTCTCCAAGGGAAACTCGCATACATACGGCGATTTATAGCCAATCTTTCAGGCAAGTGCCGTCCTTACAGCCACCTGATGAAGAAAGGAACCCCGTTCGTCTGGGATCAAAAGTGCCAAAGCGCACTAGACGAGATCAAACAGTACCTGCAAAACCCTCCAGTGTTGGCTGCTCCGGTTAAGGGAAAGCCTCTCATTCTTTATACAGCCGCCCTCAAAGGTTCTTTAGGCGCATTATGGGCACAAGAGAACGATCAAGGGAAAGAAAGAGCACTCTACTACTTAAGTCGAGTTCTACTGGGGGCAGAAAGCAACTACTCCCCCATCGAAAAACACTGCCTGGCGTTGATCTTCGCGATAACAAAGCTCAGGCACTACGCGTTGGCGCATGAGGTCCGTCTCATTTCAAAGGTGGACCCCCTTAAATACTTGATGTCAAAGGCCATATTGACGGGACGACTCGCTAAATGGGCCCTACTCTTGATGGAGTTCTCGATCACGTATCAACCTCTCAAGGCAGTGAAAGGCCAGGCCATCGCCGACTTCCTCGCTGAGCATCCCATACCCGCCGATTCTCCTCTAAATTGCGATCTTCCAGACGAACATGCGTTTGATGCGATCGACAGTGGTGATACCCGATGGGAGCTCTATTTCGATGGAGCATCTTCTGTAAAGAAGGGCAAACAAAGTACCCCTATAATCAAATCGGAGGTAAGACTCATCTTTGTGACTCCACAAGGAGGGATAATGCGCTTCGCTTTCTCCTTAACAGAGCCTAGGACAAACAATGAAGCCGAATACGAAGCTTTGATAGCGGGCCTTAAGATCGCCATTGACATGGGAATTAAAAACCTCCTCATATATGGGGATTCTCAACTGGTCGTTAGTCAAGTAAACGGCGACTACCAAACGTGCAAACCAGAATTGGTGAAATACGGTAAAAAGGTGCAACAATTTTTGGCCCAAATCCCCTCTTATACTTTAGAGAACATACCGCGTGCGGAGAACAGCAAAGCAGACGCGTTGGCCAAAATTGCCAAAGAACTGGCTGACGAGAACCTCGATGACGTTAGAATCGTGGTACAAAGCCGTCGAGTGCTTGCCCCGGCAGAAATATCTCCGGAACCATCCGAAGAAAAAGAAGCGAACGAGCAGACAACCCTGCAAGTAAAAGATTGGGAAAATACCGAGGATTGGAGAGAAATCTTCATAGATTACTTCAAGTCCCACCGAATGCCTGAAGAAGCGTCCACAAGACATCAGCTCATGAAACGGGCTCTATCTTTCGCCTTCGTCAACGACACTCTGTACAAGAGATCGTTTGATTCTCTGTGGTTGAGATGCTTGGGACCTGACGAAGCAAAAAGAGTCGTTCAGGAAGTTCACGACGGACTCTGCGGTTCTCACCAAGCGGGCCCAAAGATGAAGTTGAAAATAAAACGGATGGGCTACTACTGGCCCACGATGATTCAGGACTGCCTCGAATATGCGAAGCAATGCCACTCATGCCAAATCCATGGGGACTTCATCCACCAGCATCCAAATCCACTACATCCAACGGTGGCTAGATGGCCATTCGAAATGTGGGGGACTGATATAGTCGGCCCCATCGAACCAGCATCGTCTAGAGGACATCGTTTCATCCTAGCAACGACTGACTACTTCTCTAAATGGGCAGAAGCGATACCGTTAAGAGAAGTGAAGATGGAAAATATCCTCCACTTCTTCAGGACGCACGTCATATATCGGTTTAGAACTCCGCGACGGATCATCTCCGATAACGGGCCAGCTTACAGAAGCCACAAGATCAGTCGCTTTGCGCAACAGTATAATATAGACTGGAGATATTCCTCGGTTTATAATCCGCGAGCTAACGGTCTAGCCGAGGCCTTCAATAAGTCCTTGACAAAGATCATGAAGAAAAAAGTGTCACGAAATAAGAAGGACTGGCATGAAAGGATGCAAGAGGCTCTCTGGGCATATCGAACCACGTTCAAGACAGCCACTAACACAACGCCATATGCGTTGGTATTCGGTACAGAAGCAGTACTCCCCCTCGAGATAGAGTTACCCTCTCTACGAGTGGCAGTCCACTACGAGTTAACGGACGAAGAAAATGCTCAGCTTCGGCTTGAGGAGCTTGACGCCCTTGATGAAACCCGGCTCATAGCACAGCAAAATCTGGAAGCTTATAAAGCAAAGATGACGCGCTCATATGAGAGATTGATCCGGTCGAGGACATTTCGCCAAGGCGAACTTGTGTTAGTGGTCAAAAGGCCTATGATCCCCAATCGCACCAAGCGGGGAAAATTCGAGCCAAACTATGAAGGCCCATACATCATAGATAAGGTCTACCAAGGTGGGGCCTATCTACTCATGGACATGCACGGTGAAAGGCCTTTCAGGCCGATAAACGGTCGCTTCCTAAAGAAATACTATGCTTAATGAGTCACAGCCTAGGTCAATGATAGATGACGACGACTACGTCCGCTCGCTATCTTCCTAAGCTCAAGCTTTATAAGCAGTAGCCTGCCTCTCAACGACGGACCGAAATGTCCTTAAACTAGTAGCAGACCGAAACGTCTCTAAACTACTACCGCAGCATCTTTAGGCTGACGAGATATATAAAAAAAAACATATAAAAATAAAATAAAATAAAAACGGTATGTCCATAAGCAAAAGGGCACGGATGAAAACCCAAAAAGGGCTCCGTGAGTAAAAACAGCAGGGCTACCGGCGAGTGTTCGTGAAAACCCGAAAAGGGCGCGACCTCGTAAAAAAAAAAGAGAAAAAAATATATATACATAAAAATAAAAAGAATAAAAAAAACGATATGTCCATAAGCAAAATGGGCACGGATGAAAACCCGAAAGGGCTCCGTGAGTAAAAACAGCAGGGCTACCGGCGAGTGTTTGTGAAAACCTGAAAGGGCGCAATCTCGTTAAAGAACACTTACAAGATCCTCTCGACCTTGTAGGGAGAAACCACCTGCGTGAGATCCTTACGACTCACGAGGGAGCAACACACTTAGGGATCCCCACGATTCCTAAGGAGAAAATACACTTGCAAGATCCTCACGACTCGTAAGGAGAACTCTCTTATGGGACCCTCACGGCTCATAAGAGCTGAAAGTCTTAAGTTACAGAGACCTAAACCTGTGCTTAAGCAACCCCCACAACTTCCGATATTGCCCTACAAGTGGCTCAATACTGACCCTTGTATACAATCCACGGGCGCGAATAAACATTTCCTTAATCAAGTCTCATCCGAGACTGGGGATATGTTCGCATGATGAACAACCCTTATAAGTCCTCTCGACTTACAAGGAGAAAACCCTCTGGTAGGATCCTTACGACTTACAGAGGAACATACACTTAGGAATCCTTACGATTCCTAAGGAGAAAATACACCTACAAGATCCTCACGACTTATAGGGAGAAATACCTTTCTGAGACCCTTACGGCTCATGAAGTTAAAAGCCTTAGACGACAGGACCCCAACCCTGTTCGCTAAGCTACCTTTGTTCAACATCGATGGAGGCAGATAATGATTTGCTCCTGGCAATATACCAGTTGTAGCGGTGTTGATTCCGAAATCGGTGCCTAATTCCAGGTTTACAGCGGAAAGCCAGTAGGCCGCACATGCATACGGAATAGCCGAAATGATTGGGCAACTTGCAAGAAAAAGCAGCAAGTAAAAATGTAGGCATGAAAAATAGCCGAAATGATTGGGCAACTCGCAATAAAAAGCAGCGAGTAAAAACAAAATAAACAGCCGAAATGATTGGGCACAGCGAAAAATAGCCGAAATGATTGGGCAATCACGACCTTCGCGATATAAAAGCTGAAATGATAGAGCATCGCGGAAATAAAAAAAAGAAATGATAAAACTTTGCCCCTTTAGTTAAGATCACATCGATCCCTGTATACAATCCAAGGGTATAAACAAAGAGGGAATCTTACTTCCCAACAGGCTCCGCCAGAAGACGAAGCCAAATCTCGACGGTCCAGTCCAACTCCGAAGAAACCAGTGTCTTCAGCAGATACCTCGACTCACGGATACAAACACTCCTTGACGAAAGCCCCCTGATCCGCGTCGACTCGCAGAGTCACCAGTGCCTCCGTGGGAAATCCTCGACTCGTTTCGAACCCTAAGGAAACAAATAATCCTTGGCGCTTGGGAAACAAATAATCCCTAGCAAACTCCTCGACTCACGGATACAAACACTCCTTGACGAGAACCTCCAAATCCGCGTCGACTCGTAGAGCCACCAGTGCCTCCGTGGGAAATCCTCGACTCGTTTCGAACCCCAAGGAAACAAATAATCCTTGGCGCTAGGGAAACAAATAATCCCTAGCAAACTCCTCGACTCACGGATACAAACACTCCTTGACGAGAGCCTCCTGATTCGCGTCGACTCGCAGAGCCACCAGTGCCTCCGTGGGAAATCCTCGACTCGTTTCGAACCCCAAGGAAACAAATAATCCTTGGCGCTTGGGAAATAAATAATCCCTAGCAAACTCCTCGACTCACGGATACAAACACTCCTTGACGAGAGCCTTCTGGTTCGCGTCGACTCGCAGAGCCACCAGTGCCTCCGTGGGAAATCCTCGACTCGTTTCGAACCCTAAGGAAACAAATAATCCTTGGCGCTAGGGAAACAAATAATCCCTAGCAAGCTCCTCGACTCACGGATACAAACACTCCTTGACGAGAGCCTCCTGATCCGCGTCGACTTGCAGAGCCACCAGTGCCTCCGTGGGAAATCCTCGACTCGTTTCAAACCCCAAGGAAACAAATAATCCTTGGCGCTTGGGAAATAAATAATCCCTAGCAAACTCCTCAACTCACGGATACAAACACTCCTTGATGAGAGCCTCCTGATTCGCGTCGACTCGCAGAGCCACCAGTGCCTCCGTGGGAAATCCTCGACTCGTTTTGAACCCCAAGGAAACAAATAATCCTTGGCGCTAGGGAAACAAATAATCCCTAGCAAACTCCTCGACTCACGGATACAAACACTCCTTGACGAGAGCCTCCTGATCCGCGTCGACTCGCAGAGCCACCAGTGCCTCCGTGGGAAATCCTCGACTCGTTTCAAACCCCAAGGAAACAAATAATCCTTGGTGCTTGGGAAACAAATGATCCCTAGAAAATTCCTCGACTCACGGATACAAACACTCCTTGACGAGAGCCTCCTGATTCGCGTCGGCTCGCAGAGAAACTAGTGCCTCCGTGGGAAATTCTCGACTCGTTTCAAACCCCAAGGAAACAAATAATCCTTGGCGCTTGGGTAACAAATGATCCCTAGCAAATTCCTCGACTCACGGATACAAACACTCCTTGACGAGAGCCTCCTGATTCGCGTCAACTCGCAGAGCCATAAGTGTCTCCGCGGGAGAATTCCTGATTCGTCTCAACTCGCAAGATGAAGCCTCAGGCAGCAGGGACTAAAAAAAAAAACTTGCTTCCTGAATAATGGGATCCTGCAAGTCAATCCAAAATGGTCTCTTGCATACTATTCATGGGTCTCACTCTCCAAAGTTGAATTTCGACGAGGAGGGAAACAACCGCTTGTGGGTCCTCACGACTCGTAAGCGGGAAAAATTCTCTTATAGGATCCTTACGACTTGTAAGAGAAAACAATACTTGGGAATCCTCACGATTCCTAAGGAGAAAGCTCACCTACGAGATCCTCTCGATCCGTAGGGAGGAAAGTCTCTATGAGACCCTCACGGCTCATAGAGTTGAAAAGTCTTAGACAGCGGATCCGAACCTGCGGCCTAAGCCATCGCTATTTCTTAAGAAAGTCAGGATACTCATTCTAATCATCCGTTAACCATGTTTGCTAAAGTGATATGCTGATAGTAAAAGAAAGAGAAGACGGAGAAAATGACACATGACAAAAAGGTGTATCTTTTATTCATAAACTTGATCGGGTACAGGATACATTATGTAAAAAAAATATATATATACATTCTTTTATCTACAAGTACAAACGATACAAAGATGGATAGCTACTGAGGAGGAAGTGTTTTTAGTAAATCCACAAGCTGCTCTCGCACTTCCTTCAGCGCCTCCTCCTGAGCGGCTGCCGCGGCCACCTCCGCTTCCACCCGGGCTCGCTGCTGCAAGAAAGATGAAAGTTGCTCCTCCACCGCCTTCTGGGCTGCTTCCTGGCTAGGTGCATCTCGCTCGACAACATCAAGGTGTTGCCTCAATGATAACCCTTCAGAAAGACATTGCAGGAGGCCCTCAAAGACAACCTTCAGCCGTGCGGCGTTGGCCTCCACCCGAGCATGCAGTTGGACGGATTTGCTTGAAGTTTCACCACGCTCCTTGCGCCTTGAAATGACTTCTTGTTCGAGGTGGCGGAAGTAAGGAGCGCTCTGCTCAATCCACACTGTTCTTTGATTACTGGCAGCCAAGGCCTCGGGAGCGGGACGCAGCGACTCCAACTGATATAGGCGACCCTCGATCTCCCTACAATGGTTAACCCAGGATGCGACGATGCCCTCATCATGAAAGTTCATGAGTATTGCTAGCATCGGGTTAACCATCATAGCGAAGTCTGCGGCAGATGTAGGAGTTTCAATGTCGAGTTCCTCGACGTAGTCACTCAACATGCGCAGACTATTCGCGGCGCCTTTTGAAGACAGACGCCTCAGATAAGGACCCGCCGGCATTATGATGCGAGATTCGAAGGGCGCCGAGACCGGAACGACAGCTGAAAAGAAACAAGATGTGATCAGATAACAGTTCTGAAAATAAAGAAGGAAGACTTTATCAATGTGATAGTCGCTGTACCAGCTGAGGCAGGTGGCAGAGCCGGAAGAGTCGGCAACGCAGCCCGTCTTTCATCCCCTCCTTCGATTTGTAACACTGCAGTCGAGATAAAAAAAGGGGTTTAGAAATAATCCCATCAATGAAGAAAGAAGGATGTCATTGGAAATCGTACTCACCAACGCCACCAGAAGAAGAAGCAAGCTCGGATGGGAAGGAGAAGTGTGGGAGCAACATCTGGTAAAGATGGTCAAAAAGTACTCCTGAAAAGACATAACAGCACGACTTCAGTACATACACTATACATCTGAAAGATAAGACTAATAAGTTGCAAACCCATACCTTCCAACATCTTAGACGGTATGAGAGAGGGTTGGGAGGTAACCACCGCCAAGGCAGTCGTTGAAGGCGTTCCTTCAAGCAGTGGGGCATCGGCGCTGGCTGCACCTGCGTTACAAGAAAGGTGAACTTGTCAGAAAGGATTGTAAAATAAGATAGACAGTAACCTAAGGTTTACCTGAGGAGCTCCCGGCCGAAACAGAAGCGACTCCCTCCTCTATCGACATGAGGCCACCGCCCGCAGCCTCATCACCCGACTCGATGGGGACCGTCGTCGTGCTACCGCGACCAGGAGACGGTAGGAGATCGTAAGCAGGGAGGGCAATGATTGGAGCGTTGCAGGATTCTTGGAAGGAAGCGGCTGACTCTTCCCCAAGAGTCGTACCCATCTCACCCGCAACTACTTCGAGCTCCGCCGTCTCCATCGGCTCATCCACTGTCACCACGAGGTCGCCGGCCTCAAGCGCCTCGTCCACCACCATCCTCGGTTCAGTTATAATGATCATATCATCTGCCACCGCTTTAGGTTCGGCATCAATGACCTTCTCGGCTGCAGGCCCCTCGACCTCCACCTCAGGCTCCAAAGCCACAACGACGTTGCCCACCGTCGGCTCGAGTTCGGCAGGTACCACCCCTTCTGTTCCCTTAGGATCAACGGTCTCCGCCTCACCCTCGGTCGGACTTGGCTCTGCAAAATAATACATGTAAGAACCGTCGGCATTATAACTTTCACAATAAAAATTCTGAAAGAAATGTTACCTGAAGTGGACTTATCATTTGCGCTTCGAACGGCACGCGCCACTTGTCTGCGAGCAGTGGATAGGGCGATAGGGGCCTCTTCGGAAGGAGTATCTGCCCGAGGGACGGTGCTTGGGCCCGCTCCCGTAGCCAAAGCAGCCCGGCGTGCCTTCGCCCCGCGCCTCAGCCGTTTTCTCTCCTCCTGGGCCGTTGAGACGGACCTAACCAGAGCCTCTCGCATTGAGGCATCCTCGTCCGTATATAAGGATGCCTCCAAACTCTTCAAGGCATCCCTCGCCGACTTGTCAAGTCGAAGCCCTTGCAGCAGCCCCGACGAGATCGGAACTCCAGTGACGGGTTCCGGAAGAATATCTTCGTCGACTGGTATAACCCCTAGAAAGAAACAAGGAAAGAAAGTTAGGTTGATCATCGAAAAGAACGACGAAATTTGCTTAAAAAAAGGGGGGTGGGACATACCAGCGCCCGCTAAAGTGCGTTTCTCCTCCTCCTTTTGGAAGGTTTTCAAAGAGGCAGCGATAGCTTCTTCGGTAGAGACACCTGTTGAAAATGGGGAAAAGTATTAGTCAAGAATAATGATGAAAAATGCAATGAAATGATGAGGAGAGCAGCTAATAATTACCTGACTCAGCAAGTTTACTTAACCTCGCTTCAAGCCTCGCTGATCGCTTAGAAGCCGCAATGGCGGCTGCCAGGTCGGTGTCTGCGGGGTCTACCGTGAAGCCTTTATTGCTGCCATACTCACTTATTCCTTTGGTAAGAGAGGCCTCAAGCTCTAAGCCAAGAATCGCGTCAAGGGAAAGGAGCGGCATCTTCTTCTTTTTCCCGCCAGCTCTGGATACACCCGAGACTGATTTACGTTTAGCAGACGCCTTGGGGCGGCGGGTCCCGATATCCTCGCCGGCGCCAGACTCTGGCGGTACCCGCATTTACCGCCTCCACTGAAGCACGGGAGGCTGGTGGCGCATCCACAATATCGCGAAGTGGCAATCCGCGCGGAGGGCTCAACACGCGCGGAGGTCCGACTCCAACACTTTTGAATGGAGAAATAACCGGGGTCCTCGGCTTCAAGGGAGCCTTGCGATCGCCGCCGGGAGGCTCACCCTTGCAGTCAACCAGCATGCGTTTTTCCATTTGGATAACCGGACCCATAGCATGCGCATACCAAGCCACGTACGCGTTGAGGACTTTGGGGATGCAGCTCGGTTCGCTGATGAAGAAATAAGAACCCGTGTTGAGCCACATAAAGTGGTGCATTGCATTCTTTATCCCCTCTCAGCTAACCACGGGCTTTTCCAAGAAGGCTTCCATTGGGATCCCTTGGTTGTAGCTCGATTGCTGAGCAAACCGGTGAGGATTATACCTCATGAAGAGTGCTGTCTCATTCTGCCTGAACACCAGGTAGCCCGGCCGAATGGAGTAGAGATGGAGGATTTCCCGAGCCTTCAGTATGGAAGCCTCGTCTTTAAAATCATGACACTACCGACTTGGTGGTCTCTGAGCCTATTGTTATGACCTTATCCAAGAAGGAAACCTTCGCCCGGACCAGGTATGGTCGAAGGAGCAGCCCCCTAGCCTCCCGCGGAGGTGCAACAACGATCGAAGCCCCGACCAACCGTATGACCCTTGGGAGCCTGCATTTCTCAAAAAAGGGATGAATCCTATGGGCGCCAAACACCCCGTGCACGTGCATTTCCATCCAAGAAGTAAAGTAGTGCATCGGGAAGTTGGCGGGTTGCACCCCAGGCTCACTAGCGTCCGCCGCTACGCTAAGTCCGTTATAAAGATAAGCCAACCCGGCGATTCCTACTGACAACTGCAAACCAGCCACCATCCGATGCGCTGGGTAGAAAACAGTCGGCCGTATGTAGCGTGGATGCATAGGAAGCGCAAAATTGCACAACCACAAGCCCAAGAACCCTACAAAGAAGGTCTCTTCATCCATGTCGGGGACGGCGATTTCTGAAAAAGAGACGACGGCAGCACCAGGGAGGTAAAAATCTTTGTGGTCATCCTCCGATGTGGGTCGGCGATCCAAGCCGAATCCAAAAGGGTCGTCGAGCTGGGCGAACTTCTCGCTCCGCTCCGATAAGAACTCTGGTCGAATGAAGCGGGCAATAAAATCTGCGAAACTGACACCCCGGATGCCCGATTCCAGATAGAGTCCTTCATAGATCTCCAGCACCTTAACCAAACCTGGGTACTGGTGCTGAATAGCGTTCTCTGGCGTCAGGTCAAACACCAGCGGCTTGGTGGCAAAGACGTACTCATCGGGAGGAAGCAGCTCCTCGTAAGGCTCTCCCTTCATCGGCAGACCCGAGATTTCAGCAAACTCCTCGAAGGAGATAGAGACTTCCCGGTCCGTCATCAGGAAGGTGTGGGTGGGGATATTCCATTGCTCGATAAAAGCCTTAACCCACCATGTTGGAGGAGAAGGATACTCAAAGAGCGAGACGTAAATGGCCGAGTACAAGCCAATCCTCATCAGATGAGTCCTCTTCGCTGATAGGATGTACCGGGCCCATTGTAAATATCCGGCAGGCGGTCGTGGGATCAATCCAATGTTATAAGCCTGTCCCCAAGGGCGTGCTTCACCCTGGAAAATTCTCCTCCCTAAAATATCTATTGCTGGCGGCGGCTGTACGGGGATAGCACCAATCGCAGGTTGGAGGAGGTCATCCGAATTCCAATTTTTGACCTCCACGGCATACTTCACCGGGGGTTCATCTGCGTAAGGGAGTGAAGATGTTGGCTCAGACGGCGTGGCGAAACCGAAACTTCGGCGACCCTGGATGATCTCATTGTACCACCTACCCCAAAGGTGGAGTTTCTTGTACTCCGGGTCGTGTTCTCTATTCATGGTCAGGACCTCACGGTCCGAGGGTGCCTCGGGAAACCCCTCCTCCGAGCGGACGAAAGGGAATGAAGTGTCTGGAGACATGATCGCTGCAAAAGAACAATTTAGCCGTTAGTGTTGTAATTCCAACGTTTGGCGTCTAAAAAAAGAAGAAGAAAATGCATTAATTAAATTAAAATTAATTAATTACACCACACATCAGTGCAGTGAGTGGGAGACCAAAGGGGGACCCACAAAATCTGGATGACAATACATCAGACAACCTCATCATTGGATGAGATTGTCAGTTGGTCCCCAGAAAAACATTCCCATTTATAAAAAAAAGGGGTGGGAAGAATCCCTAGAGACAAGGAGAAAATCTCCTCTTTCAGAGCAAAACTCTGTCACAGAGTGACACTTGTCAAACTCTGTCCCCAGGGAAATAAGGTTCCTTAAAAAGAGCACAGCTCTATGGTAATAATGGAAAGGTCCATTAGAAAATGTCTACGCCTAAAAGAATTAAAATTTTTGAAATCTTGGAAAATCCACGAAAAACTTGTGAAATTTTTTCATTTATCAGATCTAAAAGATGCACAGATGATCTATGAGCAAAGCTCTGCTCATGGGTTAAAACCTATGAGCAAGATCCCTGTAGATCTGCAAGTTTTTGAGAGCGAAGCTCTGTTTATGAAACCCCAATGGGGATCTATTTAGATCAAAAGATCTGTAAGAGCAAAGCTCTTTGATTAAGGTTAATTTAAGTTAATTTGATTTAATTTTACCTAAAGTTTTTGACTTTGGAAATGAGCAAAGCTCTGAAGTTCTGGAAACGAGAGCAAAGCTCTGAAGTTCTAAGCAAGAGCAAAGCTCTGGAATCAAAATCTAGAAAATGGTGAAGTTTTCTAAAGGGCCATAGGTCCTATTTATAAGGCTCTTGCGCCCCTTCAGCTCATCCCTTGATCCAACGGTCAGGGGCTTGCCACCGCTGCACTCACGTGCGCGCCACGTGAGCGCAACGGTGGGGGGAAATTTGTTTCCCCCAATCAGAGCAAAGCTCTGCTGAAAATTCAAAAATTCAAATTATGAAGCAACGCTTCAAATCCTGGGCGCAACGCGCCACGTGTCAGGCGCTGATACGTCAGCGCAGCGCCCGAGAAGGCGCGCCCAATCAGAGCAAAGCTCTATTTAAGGAAGCAACGCTTCAGTTGCGCTGCGCTGTGTCAGCGCAGATGCGCTAGCGCGGTTACGCTGCGCTGTGCGCTGCGCGACACGTGTCAGCGCAGATGCGCTAGCGCGGTTGCGCTGCGCTGTGCGCTGCGCGACACGTGTCACGCGCTGGGGCATCTGCGCCAAACAGAATTAAAATTTTAAGAAATCTTTTCTATTCTTGTTAAAACAAGAAGATTTTCTTCTGCAAAGCAGAAGCTTTTGGATCAAAGATCCAACGGTGGGGAAAATTCCCCAAATCACTCAGAGAAGGATCTCTTTAACAAATTTAACTAATTTATGAGCACTATAAAAAGGACCCCAAGCCTCAATTCAAAGGCATCAACATCTTTCTAAAAAAAAAAAGAGAAGAGAACTCTTGAGAACTCCTCAAGAACAACAGAAGGTAAAAACCTTTAGGAAAAAAGAGAAAATTCTCTTATGGACAGACTATTGATCTAAGAACAAGATCAATAATCTTAAATAAAAAGAAAAAAATAAGTAATAGTAGTGCTTTGCACTTTCTTATGAACCATTGGTTCTTTGAAAACAAAAGAAAACTTGTTTTCTTTGATTTAAAATCAACCAGAATATAAAATAGTGCTTTGCACTTGAAAAATTACGCTGTTGCGCTCCTTTGTTGGCGCAACTCACCAGAGCGCGCCACGTGTCAGCAGCGCAACAGCGCAGCGCACTAGCGCAGCGCACTGCGCTGTTGCGCTTGCGCTAGCTAGAGCATGACACGTGTCCTCACCACAAGTGCTTGCGCTCAGTGATGGGCGCACAGTGCCTGACAAATGCAATGCATTTCATTTCCTGAAGGGCCAGGCCCAATTAAAACGCTTAACAGGCCTAATAAATAAAATGCTATGCATTATTTAAAAGGGCAGAGCCCAATTGAAAGGTCCAGTGGACCAAAACAAATGATCTGCATCATAATAAAAAGGGCAGAGCCCAGTCAAAATGGGCATAAATGGCCTGAAGTAATGCAATGCATTATTTAAGTGTGGGCAAAGCCCTAGCACAGGTCTAATAGACCAGAAATAAATAAAGGTGTTGAACATTTTCAACTGGACTTAGCCTAATTCTGGCCGTAAGTCCTTAAATAAAATTGACTGAGCACAACTCTCTCTTAAATCAATTTATATCCGGTTCAAGGGTACATCTCCGAACTCCTCTGACCCCTATCGTTGTAATCCTTCAACGACGTCAGAGAGGTGACGGGTCCCGACGACCACACATCAATGTTGGACCGGAATGTCCCTAAACTAATATTGGACCGGAACGTCCCTAAACTAATGTTGGACCGGAACGTCCCTAAACTAATAATGGACCGAAACGTCCTTAAACTAATATCGGACCGAGATATCCTTAAACTAGTAATGGACCACCACGTCCCTAAACTGGCAATGGACCACCACGTCCCTAAACTAGAACAATAGAGCCTCCAAATGCTCTTTTGCCGGATCTAAACGATCCCGTTTAAGTTGATCTTAGCCCCAAACACGGCTAACGTATCCTTAAACATCCAAATGGATTATAAAACTCCAAATCGACTTTGGTTCAAGGGTACATCTCCGAACTCCTCTGACACTTATCGTTGTAATCCTTCAACGACGTCAGAGAGGTGACGAGTCCCGACGGCCATATATTAAATGGACTATCACGTTAAGTTGATTTTAGTCTTAAACAGGACTATCGTATCCTTAACGAACGTTTAAGTTGATCTTGGCTGCAACGCGACTAATGCATCCTTAAACTAAAAACACCAAACCCAAATCTAAGTAAATACGGATTTGGACTAATCCACGTCCTACGGGCGACGGCATTACTCAGTCTCCGTATACAATCCACGGGCAACCACAAACAAAACAAACACATACGACACGAAGTGAAATTCTGGAGAAGGAGAAAGTTGTTACCGTGATGCGGTAGCGTAATTAACTGCAGGGGCTTGCGCCTGCAGGGAAGAGCGTCCCCACAATCAAAAACCCCTCATCCGGAGGGGGAATCTGACAAAGTCTGCTACATCGGCCGCATCCGTCTAGACCTCCGATACACGGTGTCATAAATCAACTTGGCATCTTCGGAGAGGTAGACGGATAAAACCATATAGCATCTGCCCCGAATCTCAGGCCAGACGCAAAGTCCAGGCCGCCATTCGGAGGGGAACAGCTGGGGTTGGTGCACTCGACGATAAAATCGACCAGGGCTTGGGATTTGATGGCCTGCCTCAGGCGGTACTTTATGTCGAACTGGGACAACTCCCACCTCCACTTCTCTAAGCGGCCAGAGGACTCGGGTGAGGCGAGGATAGCCCCCAGAAGGTGCTCTGTAAGTACGAGGATGGTGTGTGCCTGGAAATAGTGCAGTAACATCCTTGAGGCCACGATGAGTGCCAAGACGATCTTCTCTATGGCTGGGTACTTCGTTTCTGCGTCTTTGAAGACGTGGCTCATATAGTATACCGGCTTTTGGACTCCGTCGACCTCTCGGACGAGCACTGAGCCCGCTGTTTGGTCGGATACTGCCAGGTACAGTGATAGTTCGTCCCCTTCAACCGGTCGGGTGAGCAGCGGTAGAATCACGAGGTGCCTCTTAAATTGGTCAATGGCGGTCTGGCACTCCTCCGACCACTCGAACCTTGGAATTTTCCATAGAGCCTTGAAGAACGGGAGACACTTCTCCCCAGACCTCGACATGAAACGTGACAGAGCGGCTACCCGCCCTGTCAGCCGCATGATCTCGACGTTAGTCTTGGGCACGGCCATGTTAAGGATGGCATTGATTTTCTCCGGGGTTAGCTTCGATTCCGCGGTGAGTGACCATGAAACCGAGGAACTTTCCCTCGGTGACCCCGAATGCGCACTTGGCGGGGTTCAGTTTCATCTTGAACTTGCGGAGGACGTCGAAGGCCTCGCCTAGATCTTTGGTGTGGTCGACCGATGAGACTGACTTGACGAGCATGTCGTCAACATAAACTTCCATGTTCCTACCGACCTGCGGCTTGAACATGCAGTTGACCAAGCGTTGGTACGTTGCTCCGGCATTTTTGAGGCGGAAAGGCATCACCTTGTAGTAGTATACCTCCCGGTCTGTTGTGAATGCGGTGAGATCCTCATCTGCCGGATTCATGCGGATCTGATTGTAGCCGGAAAAAGCATCCATGAAGCTAAGTAGCTCGTGGCCTGCCCAGCTGTGGACGAGCTGATCTATCCGAAGGAGGGGATAGTTGTCTTTCGGGCAGGCCTTGTTGAGTTCGGTGAAGTTGACGCACATGCGCCACTTCCCGCTCGACTTTTTGACCAGGACTACGTTCGCCAGCCATTCCAAATAAGGTACATTTCGAATGAAGTTGGCGGTGAGGAGCCTGTCTACCTCGTCCTCAATCGCCTTTTGCTTGATCGAGGCAAAGCTTTGCTTTTTCTGCCTGATAGTTCGGGTCGTAGGATCTACCCCGAGCTTGTGAGGTATGATTTTAGGGTTGATCCCAGGCATGTCAGCAGGTGCCCAGGCGAACACGTCAGAGTTGCTCCTGAGGAAACCAACGAGGTCATCTCGCCGAGCCCCAGTTACAAGCGACCCGATCTGAACGGTTCGTTCGTTGTCCCCTTCTATGAGGGGGACCTCTATCAGTGGCTCCACCGGGGTCCCTTGGACCTCCTTTTGCTCGTCTCGAGTGTCCAGAGAGCCCTTGATGTCACCTTCACCCTTAACATCGTCGTTTGGCCGCTCAGACGAGGATGTTGCGGTGAAGCAAACCTTTGCAGTCCATTGGTCACCGTAGGCCCGACCTCTCCGGCCCTGGTCGAGCGGGAATTTCATCGCCTGGTGGAAGGTCGATATCTGGGCCCTGAGGGAGTTCAATGCGGCGCGGCCGGGGAGGATGTTGTAGGCTGACGGGATTCTCGCTACGATGAATTCCACAGGCACGGCGCGAGTCAGCCGGGCTCCCTGATGTTAAACTGGAGAGTGATTACTCCTTCTGCCAGGATGGAGTGGTTGGTGAACCTTGACAGGACGTGGGTGGTTGGCCTTAGGTCCGACGGGGAGAGTCCCATACGCAGGAAGCAGTCATAAAATAGAATGTCTGCCAAGCTTCCAGAGTCGACCAGTATTCTCTGCACCTTGTAGCAGTGGACCCGAGCAGTGATCACCAGCGGGTCATTGTGGGGCAGGGATATACCGTGGAGATCCTCGTCAGTAAAAGCGATAGGCTTGGTTGCTTTGGCCCTCTTCCTCGGGTGGTCTCCAGTCTCCCCGATCGGCGAGGGGCACCGAGCCTCGACAGTTTTAGTCGTACCTCCCGTTGATATGGCCATGATCTGGGTGATCGTCAATTCGCCGGGAGGGGGACGTTGCTCTTGCTCATGGTCGGCCTGCCGTTTGTCTCGCAAGTATGTTGCCAGGTGCCCCGAGCGGATGAGCTCCTCGATGTAGTCTCAGAGCTGCTTGCAGTTCTCAGTGGAGTGGCCCTGCGATCTGTGGAAACCGCAGAAGGGGCCCCAGGTGCGCTTAGCCGCCCTGTTCGAGACTTGGGGGAGTTTGAAGAACCTATCTCCCTTAGCCTCCTCCAGCAATACCATCCGGGAGACGTTGAGCGGGGTGTACTTCTGAAACTTCGGGGAGTAGGGCTTCGACCTCTCAACCTTTTCTCTCTCTTCTCGGGCTCATTTCTTATGATCAGTTTGTTTTTTCCGGGGCAAATTGGCGTTCAACTCGGTTTCAAGCTGGATCTCACGTTCGGTCCAGGCCTTCACCTCGGCCATGGTCTTAGGTTGCGCTAATGCAAAGGAGCGTAACCATTCCTTGTGCCTAAGACCCGACCTAAGTGTTGTAATGAATGTCTCATCCCGGTGTTCTGGGACTTCGAGGAGGGCGTTGTAGAAGCGACTGATGTACATTTTGAAGGTTTCTTTGTCTCCGCTCTTTATTGTGAAGAGATGGTCGACGGTTCGTTTCTGCCGTCTGTTCCCGACGAAGTTGCTGAGGAATTGGGTAGCCAGCTCATCGAAGGTTGAGATTGAGCGTGGCGCAAGTCCTCGGAACCAGTATCGTCTGGAGTGGATGAGAGTGGCCGGGAAAGCGCAACATTGGGCGGTGTCGGAACAGTCCTGGAAACTCATCCCGGCAGTGAACGTGTCCAAATGGTCCTTCGGGTCGGACTTCCCGTCGAAGAGTGAGACCTTCGGGGGCTTGTTCCGGGAGGAGACATGGATGGCGAGTAGCTCTTTGGTGAAGGGCTTTGTGAGCGAGTCGGCGGCATATTTGGCCCCGTCACTCGAATGACGACCTTCCTGATGCATACCTTCGATCTTCTTTTCGAGGGCGTCGAGTCGGCCGTGGTATCCCGATAAGTCAGCATACTCTGATTTTTGGCCTCTGCTGCTAGAGACCTCTGCCTGGCCATGGCCCCGATTTCGTTTGATGATGTTCCTCAGGTCTCCTGGCGAGGTCATTTTTGAGCTGCCGTGGCGAGTCCCGTGCGCGCGACCCTGTCGAGGAAGGGGGCGCCGGTCATGCCTGGACGCAGGCGAGCTGACCGACGCCTCCTCGGGAGGGACAGAGGCGTAATGGGGCTCTGGGCAAGGCACTCTGGTGTAAGACCTTAGGGTTAAGCTGTGCGGTGCCTACTTGGTCATTGAATATGTCGGCCCAGGGGATCTACGGCCGCCGGAGACAGCGAGGCAGTGGTCGCTCGTGCCAACGTGGGAAGAGTCCTCTCTCCCTCAGTAGGGGTCCCGGTCCCACAGTGGGGAGCAGCGACCTGGGGAGCTTGCCTGGCTGCTTGGACACAGACGAGCGCATCTACGACGGACGCGAGTCGATCTATCCGAGCGGATAGGGTATGAATGGCGTTCGGTGTAGGTGGGGATTCTCCTTCATCTCCACTGTAGGGAGGACGACAGCTGGTGCTTGGATTGTCGCGGTGACCGCTTTCCATGTAGACGAGATCGGAAGATGAACTTTTGTTTAAGTAGAACTATCGGTTCCCACGGACGGCGCCAACTGATGGATCTCTGAATCTCCTTCAAATGTTATCTTCCGTTGATCTGTTGGGAGCGCTGATGGACGGCTGAGATTGAGTTGGAGGGTTGACCCCTGGAGCGTGTGGATCTCAATGGGTTATGAGTGGTTGTGGCCGAGCTACCTGCAAAGAAGTCCCGGGATGGTTGCGTCACCGAGGACCCTCCAGCGATCAAGTTAGACGGGGTATTTTGGCAGAGTAACGGCCTAGTGGAGTCAAAATGGCTTACCTCGATTGTTTGAGAGAGGGGTTTATATAGCGGCAGCAATGAGCAGGCGGGCGTGAGAATCACGCCGGCCGTTACACCCCTGGCGTCACGCCCGCGTGATAGGCAGGATCCCGCATTAATGACGAGACAGGCTCGTTAATAGGGGATCGTGATGGTGTGGAACATGGGATCGTGGGTGGAGGATATCTCGCGCATGGCGAGATTCGCGGAGCCGTTGCGTAGGCACCTGTAATCTGCGTTGTGGGTCGGTCTGGGTGAGACCGAGGAAGATGAGCTCGGCGGGAGGCTTAGGCACGAGCGGGAGGCCGAGGCATCTTGGTTCCGTGATAGTTCAGGGGCGAGCCGGGGGGTTGTTCTGGAAGGCCACCGGAGGTCGGGAAACTCCTGGGGCCGGAGGCCCGAGGTGCGATCCTAACCGAAGCTCTTGATCCTTTCTTGTAGGTTCTGGGACACGTCATCTGCAACGTGTCAGTATCTGGAGAGTCACCGATATCGAGCCTCATCACTAAGGAATAAACTAACTTTCCATCTAGGCTAGACCCCACTATATGGTATCTTATAGCATATATAAGATATATTTCAAAATGTAACACTTGTTTCTAACTGATATTAAGTTTTTTAAAGAAAAAATAAAAATCAGTAGAGCATTTGCCCTCGCTAGACCCTACATTGATCCGCCCCTGCATATAATAACATAGTTCTACAAAATAAATCGTTAATAAATATAAAAAAAGAGAAATACTTGACCTGCTTACTTTTATTCCCTACCTGTATATACCTAAGAGATAAAAGGGTCGGTTCAATCATCTAGATATTAATGGCATACGTGGGCGCTGTGGTGTTCATCTATTCGGTACATGAGGTCAGGTTCAAATATAAACACGTTAAAAACTCTAAACAACGAGGTAATTAAACTACCAAAAACCAAAAACCAAAAACCAATAAACCGATTTGTTGAAAACTAGTGCACAACTTCACTCTAAATTGTGACAAGCGATTAAACCTAATCTAAGATATAGACTCTTAAAAGCTTATACATTTCTTATGCTGGCCCCAAACTTTGAGGGTCGGATATATGAATCATTTTCTTCCATCCTGATCTGTTTGTAGAGTGTTTTTCATCACCCTATTGAGATATGAATATGCGTCGCTTGTCAGGCGTATTACATATTCCCCCTGCCTGGAGTAGGCAGGAGTTTATTTATCGTGAGGATCAAAATCTCCGACAGCCACAGATTAAGCTGACGTTAATTACCCATCACTTTTGGAGCGAGAGAACCTCCGATTAACAAGTCAAACAGATCATGCGGACTCAATGTGCAGTATGTGTATGTATGTGTCTTGAGCATATCGGGAGCCTCGCAGAGTTTACGGAGTTCCTGCTACCCAGATAGTGAGCTGGGGGTCAAGAAGGTTAGCAGCCCCCTTACGAGGTGCAGGGCAGTGCCCTGTTCGAAATTTTTTCTAAGGGGAGAAGGCTTTTGAGTATGGGACGTGTCTATTTTATTCATTTTTTTTATTTTGTAGAATATTTACAAGAAAGATAGAAGTGAGGGATGCGCGTGTGCGCACTTAGCAAGGTGCGTACATGACTAGGTGCACACCTGGCAGGGTGCACACTTGTAAAGATGCGACCCGACGAGATGCGCACCTGGCCACCTGGCAAGGTGCGAGAGTTAAGAGCCGAAGGGTCCCGAATGGGCCAAAAGGTCCAGTAAGATGCGCACCTAGGGAAATGCACACATAGCGGAGTGCGTGAGTGGAGGGCCAAAAGGTCCTGAATGGGCCAAAGGTTCCAGTAAGGTGCACACTTAGGGAAGTGCGCGCCTAGTGAAGTGTGCACCTGGGCCGGTGCGCACCTGACATGATGTTGCTGGGTTCGCTTAGCACCCCCGACTATTTTCAGCACGCATCATGTATGGTATTTTAAAAATTTTAGGGTGCCAAGCGAGTCCGACCAAGGATCTAACTAGAGAATTAGGGTTTAACTAAGTATGTAAACTACTTTACTCTAAGTGAAATAGGAATACAACCTTTGTAGACCGGTTCTTCACTTTTAAAGCTCCATGTTGTAGTCCCTTAGCTCCAAGTAGTAGTCTCCCAGACTCTCCTTAGGCTCCACTAGGTGAAAGGAACGAGCTTGCTCAAGGATCCTTGAAGCCAAAGATGATCTACGTCGAAGAATCTCTAACTCAAGCTATCTCTTCACTAATTGAGAATTAGTGAATGAAACAACCTATACTAAGTGGCTAGTTTGGTATAGATTGGTGAAGTAGGAATTTTGCTCACTTTAGAATTATTTTTCTCTTTTTCTTTTTTTCACTCAAGAGAACCTAGTGAGCTCAAATGCGATGAAGAAGAAGAAGAAGAAGAAGAAG
Organism: Agapanthus africanus; assembly: GCA_030015575.1. Taxonomy (NCBI): domain Eukaryota; kingdom Viridiplantae; phylum Streptophyta; class Magnoliopsida; order Asparagales; family Amaryllidaceae; genus Agapanthus; species Agapanthus africanus. The sequence goes on from CM057347.1 coordinate 23,453,137, forward strand.
AAGTGATCTCAAGTGATCAAGTGTGAACTATGGGTGAGAAAATATCTCATATAAACTCATGTAGAGACTTAACCAAGGTTAAAGATAATGGTTAGGTTAATAAATATTTAGAGTAAAACAAAATTAGTGGACTAAGTCAATGTTTCCACAAGCTTCTCCAAGCATCTTAAACCATGGCCTTTTCCACCTAATTTTGTTTTTACCTTAATAATTAAATCCCCAAAATTATCTTAAGTATGGTATGAGTCTCATACACTCATGTCCAATGTATCATCAAGCATGACACAAAATAAATACATTAATATATATATTTAAATGTATTTGGAGAAAAACAATTTCTTAAGTGAGCTAATATTAGTTAATGTATATTAATATATCAAATATATAATCATACATTAAATTATTAAATCAACACTTGATTTAATAATCCGGCTATATCACACACAACCGACTAATAGCATATATCGTGAGATTAGAATAAGGTATCACATACACATACTAATCTCGGTCCCGCACATATCACATATGTGCCCTACTTCATTTCGCTTGAGCCAGCAAACCTCTGTGTAGGACTCTAAAGACTCGTCAATACACCGGCAATTGGTAATGATCATATCAGTTGCCCATAAGCCATCAGCGGTACTAGCTGGACATAACGGCTACCCGGGTATTGAGCGATCAGAAGATCAACAAGCAAGCTTGTTCATACTCCCGTGAATTCAATAAGTAACACTACCGTACAGTCCGGTCTTTTCGTCTGATATGTCGCATATCGAGTCTGGGGGTGGTAAACGTCAGACCCTAATAACTTGATAAGTCGTGCCGATGTGAGGCTCATAACGGGTCGAGAAACTACTGATAACACTTACCAGTAAATCTCATCATCAGCCCTGGCCAGGGACTTCCTGTTATGGCCGATCGAGCACAATGCAACATCAACCCTCAATACCGGGAGAGACAAATCCCTTCCTATCGCTCATTGCCTCCATGTAACTCGGGACTGTACCCAAAAACCACCGTTTTGCATGCTCTCTTGAACGTGGTAAGGTGGAAATCAAAGCACAGTGGGAATCATACAAGACTCTATGACTATCTCGGGTCTACAGACTAACCTGTACCAATGTCACCAGAGAACTGCTATCTGACGTTAGGTATAATATCATCTAGGAGTTCTCGGCGAATCCTATTCAGTGTACCTAGTCTCCACTGAGCACCCGTATACAATCTTTGATGTCAAACACCAATGGATGTGGGATCATCCATTGCCCATCAAATGGGTCAAGAAACGTATACGCTAGTCTACTCTGGAATATCGATGCCCTGTCTCGATACACCCATGACTAGGAACAATTAAAGAATGAACTTGTGGACTATCCTGGCCCCACTAGTATGATCTGCATCATAACCCTGGTAGTCAAGTATACATCTTAAGGGCTTTACCAATATGTGAGAGGAAGATCGTATCATAATACTAGTCTACATGTTAAGATAAAGAGCAACTAGATAGTATACTATCATGTTGAGCAAGAAAGTCCTTCCTATAAATGTCCAAGCATCTATTATAATATACAATCATGTACAATAATGGCCTCTAGGGCATACATACAACTAACAATCTCCCACTTGCACTAAGGCCAGTTGTTGTAGTATCTCATACCCAACATCCCAAAATCTCTCAAATTGTATCTGGGATATGGCCTTTGTGAGTGGATCTACCGTGTTATTCTTTATCTCAACTCTCCTGACCTCGATCGCCCGGAGATCAACCATCTCCCTGATCAGGTGATACTGTCTAAGAATATGTCTGGATCATTGATGGGACCGGGGTTCCTAGGCCAAAACCACAGCTCCATTGTCATCACAATGGTAGGAACCTCACCAAGTTCATCTCATGAACTTCTTCATCTAGATAGCCTCTTTGGTAGCATCGTTGGTAGCGATGTATTCACCTTTCATCGTCGAGTTTGCTACGGTATCTAGCTTGGAACTCTTCCAACATACCGTCCCTCCACTGAGGGTAAAGACAAAACTCAAGACTGTCTTACAGTCGACCTTATCACTCTAGAAGCTTGAATCGGTAAAGGACTCCATCTGGAGTTCACCGTTACCATACACCAAGAACATTTCTTTAGTCCTTCTCAAGTACTTAAGAATGTTCTTCATAGCTATCCAGTGTTTCTCCCCAGGATCTGATTGACACCTACTCACTACACCTAGTGAGTATGATACATCCTCTTAGATCTATCTCTATACATCTTAATCAGTCGATGTAGGAGGCATCACCCAGATCCTTCATGGAGAAGATTAGCGATAAGAAGAGCTTGACCGAGTGTAGTATAGGAACATCATTTTCTATCAAGAGTATGTCACCTACGTACAATACGAGGAAGACAACCTTACTCTCTACAACCTTTTTGTATATACAAGGTTCATTTACGATTTCAATGAAGTCAAACTCTTTGACTGCCACATCAAAATAGATATTCCAACTCCGTGATGCCTGCTTTAATCTGTAGATTAATGTACGCATCTTGCACACCTTTCCGCTGCTCCCACTGTCTATGAAGCCCTCTGGCAGTGTCATATACACACTCTCTTCTAAATTACCATTTAGAAAAGTGGTCTTGACGTACATCTGCCAGATTTTATAGTCATGGTATGCAGCGATGGCAAGTAGGATCCGGATGGACTCAAGCATAGCACTGGAGAAAAGGTTTCATCATAATCCACACCTGGTCATTGATGAAAACCTTTTGCTAAAAGTCTAGCTTTGAAAGTCTCAACTTTTCCATCTACACCAAGAATCTTCTTAAGATCCACTTGCTCCCGATGGGTTTTACCCCTTCAGGTGCGACTGCCAAAGTCCTTACTTTGTTGGTGTATATGGATTCCATCTCAGATCGCATTGCATCCAGCCATGTCACAAAGTCCCCACTCGTGATGGCCTGCTCGAAACTAGTTGGGTCATTATCTTCCATGATGCAATCCTCGTTCGCACTGTCATTGAGAAAACTGTAGTATCTCTCAGGCAGATGAGGAACCCTACTAGATCGGCGGAGAGGCTAAGGTTCGTCGGGAACTATTGAATCCTCCGGCTCTACCAAATCATCAGCTGTAGTTCGAGTAGCTGGAATTTCTTCCAGTTCTACCCCATGACCACTGATTTCTTTTTCAAGAAATTACTTTCCTAAAAAGGTGACATGCCGAGAAACAAAACACCTTTTGCTCCTCAGTGTGATAGAAGATATACCCTCGCAAATGTTTAGGATATCCAACAAACATACACAGAACTGAGCTTGCTTCGAGCTTATCTGGATTTTTCTTTTTAACATAGACCAGACAACCCTATATTTTAACTCGTTTAAGAGATGGTCTCTTCCCATACCATATCGCATATGGAGTTGTAGGCACAGATTTGGTGGGACCATATTCAATAGATATGCGGCTGTCTCCGGTGCATAACCCCAAAAGGAAATAGATAACTCAGCGTTACTCATCATAGTGTGCACCATATCTAATATGGTGCAATTCCTCTGCTCCGACACACTATTGTGCTGTGGTGTATACGGAGGAGTAAGCTGAGAGAGAATCCTATTCTCTTTTAGATAGTCCAAGAATTTCGTGCTTAAGTATTCTCCTCCTCGATCAGATCGAAGGATTTTAATACTTTTACCTATTTGGTTCTCTACTTCGCGCTTATATTTTTTGAATTTCTCAAAAGTTTCAGACTTGTGTTTCAACAGGAACACATGTCCGAATCTTGAGAGATCATCAGTGAATGTAATGAAGTACAAGGAACCATTCCTGGCATGTGTAGACATGGGATCACATACATCACTATGTATCAGTCCCAAGAGTTCAGTAGCTCTTTCTCCGTGTCCTGTAAACGGAGTTTTGGTCATCTTTTCTTTGAGAAATGACCGGCAAGTTTCATAAGACGAAAATTCGAACGGATTCAAATATCCATCCTTATGTAACTTAGATAGTCATGTCGTATTGATATGACCTAGTCTACAATGCCACAAGTAGGATTCGTTCATTTTTGAACTCTTCCTCTTGTGTGTGTTCTGTACGTTAAGAACTGTATTTTGATTTAGAACATATAAACCGTTACATAACGTACCGAACCCAATCAACACTTGATTTAAGAAAATGTTCATAACATTATTCTCTCCTACAAAGTTATATCATTCTTTATCTAATAAAGAAATTGATATTAAATTGCATATCATAAAGGGTACATAATAACAGTCGTTCAAGATCAATGCATTCCCATTTGGTAATATAAGGTGATATTCACCAACTGTTTTGGCTGCAACACTTGCACCATTCCCTACTTTAGAGAATGATCACCTTTTCCCAGTTCTCAACATTTCTTTAGCCCATGTAACATATTACATATGTGGGATCCTGATCTGATATATAATACCCAGGACGTAGAGTGTACTGAGAAACAGTTCTCGGTAACGAACACACCCGAAGAAAATGCATCAACATGCTCATTCTTCGTTTGGGTCACGTGGGAATCCGGATATTCCCCTATTTCCTGCTCAGACTTATAAAAATTATAAGATAGAGCGGAACCAACGTTCCCCAGTTCAGTATAACAAGCGGGTTCGGTCAATACATCCATATTATTATCTTGATTAAGGCGTGACATGGTCGTTACCTGGAGAGAGAGAGAGAAGAAAACACTTTGCATATGCTCTTGCAAGATTAGATTGGTTATTATCTTATCTAATCAGGATGACTCCCACTGTTTTTATCAAATCTTCCTTCAAACTCTAGGTAAGACTAGCTGGGATTAATTACACCCTACAAGTTCGCCAATCATTCAGCCAGGTCAGTGTCGGTACTTTGAGGGAGGTTCCCCGTGTTTTCGCACGGACCTAATTAAAATAAACCTCGTTTTCTCGGAGGCAAAGCCCTGTTGACACCTTTCTAGACACCTACTTGATCGGCTAATTGTAAAGTGCAAAACTTTCCCATGAGTAACTCTTACTCGCAGTGGGTATCGAGATCCAACTATCTCATAGAAGGTATGCAATCTCATTGCAAATTTCAACACTTGAAATTCTCGATAATGTTTTTCCCTAAGCGATTTATTGACAAGGTCAACAAACCATAAACTGCAAGTCAAGTTCAACCCGTTCATTTCGTGATTGAATTAAACCCAACCGCATGACCTTTGACAAGGTCAACAAGGCCGTACCACTACCCCGATCCAATCGCATCATATGCGTTGCAGATAAGCACTAATCAGCTATCGCACACTACGCCTTGACAAGGTCAACAAACGCATCCTGAATACTAAATAACACTTATCTGAAATGATGGAGGGCTACGACAGTTTTTTAAGAAAACTTTTTGCGTAATGAACTTGATATTGTTATAGAATCAAGTGATTTTGAAAAGGAGTAGTTCAAGCTCCGCCTTTTAAAATCAAGTTTTTCAAAATAAACCGAGTGGGTGTAGCATCTGCTAGCTTTTGCTAAAGGGGTCACTCCCGGTGAAGGGATCTTGGCTCTTTCCTTATCGAATGAAGTGCTAGATATTCATAAAGGAATACCGCTATGCAAAGCAAAAACTAGAGCTACCACTTTTGAAAACAGGATTCTACAACATCATTGGGTTTCTTTCCTTTTCATTAATCTTATTAATGAAGTCCCATCATTTATGCTTCCTAAGCATCACAGATAAAGAAACGAAAATACTTATATAACGTACGCTTGTGCCAGCAACATTCGTCACGGGGTCCCTTCATGCACCGTTAAGTTAGATAACTAATGGCAGAGCGGGGGTAGGACTAGCTCGGATGCAAAACATAAGAAACATTTATTATATATCATATATATAATATAAAGCATTCGTCTCACGCTGTTATATGATCTCATCACAGAATATTTCAGCAGAAGTTAACATATGAAATATTGGATATACTAGGAGGTCCGTGTTTTAAATTAATCCAGTAAAAAAACACGGATTCCACGGTCGTGATGAATAACCAAACCTACATCCCTAGACCCCTACGAGAGCGGAAAGCAACCCTACCAATTCTAGAGCTAGGAGACCCGGTCTCGACTCCTCGAGATGGTTTCCTACTGGACTCTAGAACCCGGTTACTTGTGCTCCCCGCCTTGGGTCTATCCTAATGCGGAAAAGTAAATAATATACATCAATGATGACATCATCCTCAACCCGGAAGTGTCCCAATAAAAGAATATTACATACAAGTTTTTACATGAATGAAAATGAAAAACTCTCATCTCACGCAAAACCCCCAGGCTATTCAAACATGACGATCCAATATAACATATCACAACAACACATAATATCACATGTCATCAACGTAAGTAAATATGCGTATCCCAATTGTCGTTGACGTATAGCAAAGAAACCGGCGATACACCACATATTACACTTACGGTCGCAGAAAAGAAAGTGAAAACTACAACAGTTGGAATCCGTAACATCCTTAGACATCATAAACCTGAAATATCACATACTTTGGATTTCATGCCTAACCGTATAAATTCCTTAGATATCATAAACCCGGAATATCACATATTCCGAATTTCATGCATAACATTATAAACCCGGCATTTTAGTCTTAAATTGAAAACACTTTTCAATATCCAGTTGGGCAATTCAACAAGATTCCCAACGAATGATCGAATGCTCGTCGGAAACATTAGTAGACGGCCGCACCCCTGATGTCGTTGACGAAGTGCACTTAGGCGGAACACCGCAGCCGCGAGCACCTGAAGGAATGCTTTTGGCTACGGGGTTCTCCTACAGTCACTTGGTTGGCGCTATAGGGCGGGGCTATCCAGTAGTGTTTCCCGGCGAGCGTTCGCGTACTATACAAGATTGTGACGGAGTTTTGATCCGAATCAAAACCCCGCGGCAACTGATCAAGTGAGACTAAATTGCTAGATTTACAAAATACTAATTAGTTTTCACAAAACTAATTATTGTCGATTCCAAATATTGTATCACAGATCACAGATATTTAGACGATATTAAACATTTCGATCAATTTATCAAACACCCAAAATTCCCAGAGACCTCAACACTTGAGTCACAGTTAAAAATACCCAGACAGTGCCCCAAGCACCTACGGACCTACACAAGAAGGCCTGCTCCCTGCCTCACCAACGGCGCCGTGGAACCGCCGCCAAAGGCATGCTTTGGCCGCGCTTCCGCGGTCGTTTGGTCGAGTTGGGCCGTCGTTTTTCTTGTGGGACCATAGAAAACCCTGCATAATTTTCTGAATATTTTTAATTAGAAAAATTCCAAATTTTGAAAAAATTTCCAGAGAATGGGAAAAACGAGTTTTGAAAAGCCGATCGAACACTTTAACTTCACCTAGACGACTCCTAATACTCTAGCTTGGCTCTGATACCACTGCTGGGTTCGCTTAGCACCCCCGATTATTTTCGGCACACATCATGTATGGTATTTTAAAAATTTTAGGGTGCCAAGAGAGCTCGACCAAGGATCTAACTAGAGAATTAGGGTTTAACTAAGCAAGTAAACAACTTTACTCTATGTGAAATAGGAATACAACCTTTGTAAACCGATCCTTCACTTCTAAAGATCTGTTTAGTAGTCCCTTAGCTCCGATTAGTGGTCTCGTGGACTCTCCTTAGGCTCCACTAGATGAAAGAAACGAGCTTGCTCAAGGATCTTCGAAGCCGAAGATGATCTACGTCAAAGAATCTCTAACTCAAGCTACCTCTTCACTAATTGAGAATTAGTGAATGAAACAACCTATACTAAATGGCTAGTTTGGTATACATTGGTGAAATAAGAATTTTGCTCACTTTAGAATTATTTTTCTCTTTTCCTTTTCTTCACTCGAGAAAACCTAGTGAGCTCAAATGAGATGAAGAAGAAGAAGAAGTGATCTCAAGTGATCAAGTGTGAACCATGGGTGAGAAAATATCTCATATAAACTCATATAGAGACTTAACCAAGGCTAAAAATAATGGTTAGGTTAAAAAATATCTAGAGTAAAACAAATTAGTGGACTAAGTCAATGTTTCCACAAGCTTCTCCAAGCATCTTAAACCATGGCTTTTTCCACCTAATTTTGTTTTTCCATTAATATTTAAATCTCCAAAATTATCTTAAGTATGGTATGAGTCTCATACACCCATGTCTAATGTATCATCAAGCATGACACAAAATAAATACATTAACTTATATCACACATATATTTAAATGTATTTGGAGAAAAACAATTTCTTAAGTGAGCTAATATTAGTTAATGTATATTAATATATCAAATATATATAATCATACATTAAATTATTAAATCAACACTTGATTTAATAATCCGGCTATATCACATACAACCGACTAATATCATATATCGCGAGATTAGAATACGGTATCACATACACGTATTAATCTCGGTCCCGCACATATCATATGTGTGCCCTACTCTGTTTCGCTTGAGCCAGGAAACCTCTGTATAGAACTCTAAAGGCTCGTCAATACGCCGACAGTAGGTAATGATCATATCAGTTACCCACAAGTCATCAGCGGTACTAGCTGGCCGTAACGGCTACCCGAGTATTGAGAGATCTGAAGATCAACAAGCAAGCTTGTTCATACTTCCGTGAATACAATAAGTAACACTACCGTACAGTCCGGTCTCTTTGTCTGATATGCCGCATATCGAGTCTGTGGGTGATAAATGTCAGACCCTAATAACTTGATAATTCATGCCGATGTGAGGCTTATAACTGGTCGAGAAACTACTGATAACACTTACCAGTAAATCTCATCATCAGCCCTGGCCAGGGACTTCCTGTTATGGCCGATCGAGCACAGCGCAACATCAACCCCCAATACCGGGAGAGATGAATTCTCTCCTATCGCTCATTGCCTCTATGTGACTCGGGACTGTACCTAAAAACCACCGTTTTGCATGCTCTCTTGAACGTGATAAGGTGGAAATCAAAGCACAGTGGGAATCACACAAGACTCTATGACGATCTCGGGTCTACAGACTAACCTGTACCAGTGTCACCAGAGAACCACTATCCGACGTTAGGTATAATACCATTTAGGAGTTCTCGGCAAGTCCTGTTCTCTGTACCCAGTCTCCGCCGAGCACTCGTGTACAATCTTTGATGTCAAACACCAATGGATGTGTGATCATCCATCGCCCATCAAATGGGTCAAGAAACGTATACGCCAGTCTACTCTGGAATATCGATGCCCTGTCTTGATACACCCACGACCAGGAACAATTAAAAGATGAACTTGTGGACTACCCTGGCCCAACTAGTATGATCTGCATCATAATCCTGGTAGCCAAGTATACATCCTAAGGGCTTTACCAACATGTGAGAGCAAGACCGTATCACAATACTAGTCTACATGTTAAGATAAAGAGCAACTAGATAGAATACTATCATGTCGAGCAAGAAAGTCCTCCCTATATATCTCCAAGCATCCATTATAATATACAATTATGTACAATAATGGCCTTTAGGGCATACATACAACTAACAGACGTACACCCAATGTGGTGCGTATCTAGCCAAATAGGCACCTAGCGAGGTGCGCACCTAACACGGTGTAAGCAAATTGTTGAACCCAATAGAGCTACAGCCCTAAAAACACAATTTTTGATTTTTAGAAGATCAAAGGGGGTTCTTTTCCCTTTCTACGAGGCTTCAGGATCTGCGCAGATGAGTCTTGATGTGGGTTTTCTCTTCTTTCTCCTCTCTTCTGCTAGATCGTAACGAGAGAGAGATTGAAGAAAAAAATTGCTCCTTTGTTGGTTTTAATAGGAGATCTGGATTTCTCTCAATGGGTTAATGGCCAAAATCAATTTTATTTTCGAAAAAGAGAGGATTTGCTTTGGATTTAATTGAAAAGAAAGAAGAAAGAAGGAGACCGGAGGAAGAGCGGCACAAAACCCTAGAAAATTGAGGAATCAAAGTTGTTATGTATTTCTTCATAATGTTTGTCTTTTAAAGGCTACACATTTTACATATAGTCTCTTGGGATTTTCAAAATGACACTTGTGCCTTTCCATACCTCATGTGCTTGTTCCTTTTTGCACATAAGCCATGGGTTTACAAAATTTTGGCTTTTTGTCTATTTTCCATACATTTATTTCTAAAAAAATTACATTAAACTAATTTATTGCTTCATTCTTTTTGTTATGGGTCCGGTCCCTTCCATGCTTGGGCTTAACTTATGCTCAGGCCCGCTTGATTTGAAGTTGACTTTGAGTTTGAATTTTTGGACAAGAAAGGGGTAAGTTTTTACCCCAACACAGTGCCCCCCATCAATAAACGCACACCACGTGTATGGGTTATGTGCATAAGATTGATGGATCTTGTTCTTTATGGAGATTGATTTGGTTTGGTTCCCTGTGGAGGATCGATGCTGCCTTTTAGCGACGTGGATGGTCGATATTTCCTTATAAAAAAAAGAGAAAAGAAAAAAGAAGAAGAAAAGAAGATGAGAGAAAGAAAGGGGGAAACTTCTTACTAAACAAGCCCCACGTGTTAAATACGTGAGCGCCTATATGCAAAGCATGTAGGCGCTGCACTTAAACTACAGATAGGCTAAACAAAGCCTCACATGTTAAATATATGCAAAGCTTAAAGGTGCTGCAATTAAACTACAGATAGGCTAAAAGCCTTACGTGATAAATATGCGAGCGCCTATATGAAAAGCATATGGGCACTGCAATTAAACTACAGATAGGCTAAAACAAAGCCTCATGTGTTAAACACGTGAGCGTCTATATGCAAAGTATATAAGTGCTGCAATAAAGCTACAGATAGGCTAAACAAAGCCTCACGTATTAAACACGTGAGCGCCTATATGCAAAGCATATAGGCGCTGCGATTAAACTACAGATAGGCTATACAAAGCCTAACGTGTTAAACGCGTGAGCGCCTATATGCAAAGCATATAGGCGCTGCAATCAAACAACAGATAGGCTAAACAATGCCTCACATGCTAAACACGTGAGGACACCTCCTTACGTAGAATTAAATCCTACTTAATGAACCGTTGGATCAAGGATCTAACGGTGATTAAACATAGAATTAAATTCTATTGGGAAGAATATTTTCTGTTAGACAGAGAATTAATGGATCAAAGATCCAAATATTTTCTATATCCATCTAAACAGAGAAAGATTATACTCTGTTAAATTAAGCACCCTTGGATTAAAAATCCAATGGTGATTGAAATGTCACCGCTCGATAGAATTTGATTCTATATATAGGAGAATATCCCCAATCTTGTTAAAAATAAGAACAATATCTTCTGTAAAATAGAAGTCCTTGGATCAAAGATCCAACGGCGGGTAAAATTCCCCAAATCAATTCTAAGACCAATTAAATCAATTGGGATCTCTCAAAGAGAGATTTTCTCAGGATTAAGTAAACTTCTTTCCACTATATAAAGAACCTAAGACTTCAAGACTCAGGGAAGAAGGAAAAAAAAGGGAGGAGAGACAGACGCAGAGAGAGAGAGAACTCCCCAGAGGCTTAAAAAACAAGAAAATATATAGTGAGGTTTGGAGAAACAGGATAACCGAATTCTCAAAAGAAAGACTTGCTTCCTTGAAACATTAGGTAAAAAGAAAAACATTTTTCTTTTGCCTCTCTAAGTGTTTAACCATCCATGCAAGAACTTAGTTCTTCCTCTGGTTGAGATCTGCAAAAGCAGATCTCCCCACAAGTTGAGAATTTAATTCTCATCTGAGAGATTCTGTCATGTAGATTCAAAACCTAGGGGAAAGAATTGAGTTCAACGAATTTGATTCTTACAAAACACATGAAAATTTAATTCCTCTGAAAACTAAGGTTTAACCCTATAAAAAGAATTTAATTCTTACAAAACAAGAGATATGAGATCCTCCAAATCCTAGGGTCATTAACATGAGATCAAAATCTCGAAACACCCAGAAGGAAAGGCTGATAATTCATTAGCGTTTAAACACTATAACGAGGACCGCACGTGTTTCCCACGTGAGCTTTTGAAAGAACAAGAAGTGCCTCCTAGGGCAATCATGTATTTTGCACGCGATCTCTAATCAAGTGCTTAGCACTTATATAAAAAAGGAGGGGATAAAACCCAAAAGGCAGTACCCAACTCTAGGGCGCCTCACGTGTTCACACGTGAGAGCCACAAAAACCAAGTGCTTAGCACTTATATGTAAAAAAAGGAATAAAACCCAAAGAACAGCGCCCACTTTGGGACGCCTCACGTGATTCACACATGAGCGCCTCTAAAATTCAGTGTTTAACATTGGTCCAACGCCTTACGCGGGATACACGTGAATACTATATTTACCAATGCTTAGCACTACAGGGGTAAATATGGAGACCTAAACCTAGTCACAAATTGGCTAAGTCTTTCCGAGGTCAAAACTTCTTTGATCTCCAAATCGACCGAGTCTCTGTGCTCATGTTTTCCCAAACTGATCTTAGTTCCAAATATGACTATTGATCTTCCAACTGATGATATCCAAATGACACTCATCCCACATCCTCCCGAGGAAATCTTAGTTTACCATTAACTCCTTTTTCTCTTAAATACGGGAATTGGTTCAAGGGTACATCTCTCCACACCTCTGATCCACGTCGTTGTAATTCCTCAACGTCTTCAGAGAGGTGGCGGGTCCCAACAACCAACAGCTTTTTGGTGCACTGATGTGTACACCTCAAATCAGACCACACCCCAAACTTGGTGCATCCCATATTATCATTGTTCATCCCATCACGTAACAAATATACGTGCGTGCAAGATAATCAACGGACCAAGACGTCCTTAAACTAAAATCTCACCTCCAAAATGGTGATCAACGGACCGAGACGTCCTTAAACTAAACTCTCACCTCCAAAATGTAGATCAACGGACCGAGACGTCCTTAAACTAAAATCTCACCTCCAAAATGGTGATCAACAGGCCGAGATGTCCTTAAACTAATATTCGCCTCAAAAATGGTGACAATGGACCGAAATGTCCCTAAACTAAGACAACAGAGCCCAAATACTCTCTTGTTGGATCTGAAACAATGACGATCCTAACACCTTGTTAAGTAGATCTTAGTCTCAAATTGGACTCATGTATCCTTAACAAAAAACCAATCGAGCCCTAACTGCTCACATAAGTTTAAGTCGATCTTAATCTCAAAATAGATTAACGATTCTTAAATAAAAAACCCCAAATTTAAGAAATATTGATTTGGACTAATCCACGCCCTATTGGCGACAACATAAATTAGTTTCCGTATACAATCCACGGGCGACCTAAACAAACAAAAACACACATGACACGAAGTGAACTTCCGGAGCAGGAGAAAGTGGTTATCACGATGCGGTAACATAATTAACTGCAGGGGATTGCGCCTGCAGGGAAGAGCGTCCCTACAATCAAAAAACCCCTCGCAAAATGAGGGGGAATCTGACGAAGTCATGCTACAATGGTTGCATCCGTCTAAACCTCCGATATACGGTGCCATAAATAAACTTGGCATTTTCGGAGAGGTGGACGGATAAATCCAAATAGCATCTGCCCCCAGAATTCAAGCCAGACGTCCTAATGTCCTGGTCGCGTCTTTCGGTGGAGAACAAATTCTGGCGTGCCCGGTGGGACCTTTTCCTCTTTCCACTCCACACTTCGTGTATCTTGTTTCGCGAACAAAAAATCGCGGTTTGCTATGGTTGCCCTAGGATTCGAGATACTAAGATTTGGTGTCTTGTTCCTGTGCAGAAAGAAGAAGTGAACATCAATGGCTTCTAGCGGCACAAACTGCAACAGCAACTCCCGCTCCGCCCCAGCTGGAGGAGTGACATATGGGCCCAATGTGGCCTCTATCTTTTCAATGCCGGTAGGGCAGGTAACTCAAGCCACCACTGGATTGTTCTTCGGGACCATGCTCCCGCCAGCGAGTTTCACCGCCCCAGTGCCACCACAGGAAGCTCCCAAGAAGTCGGTCGTCGATCGTCTTGCAATCGCCATGGTCCCTCTCAACAGGTCGTCCAAGCCCGCCATCTCAGTCTTCAACAGGCTGAGCCAAAGCTCAAGTGGGCTTGTAAAGAGGCTCACGATACCTGAAGGGGCTATCCTGAAACGAATAGTCCTCCCAACTCCTGCTGCGGGTGAAGTCATCAAAGGTGCTTCCCTTACCAGAAAATTAGCCTTCGAAAGATTGGTCGTTCCTTCTCAACGGACGTCAGTCTTTGATAGGCTGACACCAACAGTTGCCCCTCACCAAAGCACGAGGCATGATGGAGCCGCTTCCACAACTGAGCTGGTCCCATCTGCAAGGCACGCTCGAAGTCGCCACTGGCGTCGAGTGAGAAGAACTAGGGGCAACTCCCCCTCCGGACTCACCCCACCCGCTCCAATGGTGGATGTTGACACCACTGTTCCAACCGGGAACAACTTTGAACCGCTTAGGAGGGTGCGAAAGAACTCCACAGCCGCTGTAACAACCCTAAACTTTTTGTACAATTTTTTCAAAAATATAGAAAGGCGTACTTGAGCCTGAGCATAAGTTATAAATTTGTTTTGCTTTTGAACAACAAGAAGAAGCTTGTAGCTTATTGGTAAGTCTTTACACTGCTGAGACAAAGTATCAGAGTTCAAATCCCATCAGCCACATTATTTTTTTTAATTAGTTTTCTTTTAATCTTTTAGAAGCCCAAGAGTCTACACATGCACAACACGTAAACTGAAGAGTCACACATAAAAAAAACAATTCCACTATAGTAGACCAAGCGTCAGGGACACGTGGCGAAGAGATGGACCCCGACTCGGCCGATTCGGGCCGGCGGAGCGGTTGACTCGGCCGGCGCCGCCGGGTCAACTCGGCCTGATTCCATATTTTCTTTTTTCCCTTGCACCCTTTAGCCTACCCCATAACCCCTGTATTATTTAAATTCCCTGCACATTTATAGAGCAAATTAAAACCCCATTTAATCCATTTTTAATACAATTTTTATCACACCCTTTCACTACCCTAAAAACCTAGTTTTTCCTATAAATACCACCCCTCAAATCACCCCCTTCACTCACAAATCCCTGCCCAAACTCTCAAGAAAATTCCCAAGACTTTTTGTGTGCAAGTGGAGTTAGCAAAGGGCGAAGCTCCGACGAACTTCCGACGGCAATCCGAGGAGTTTCCGGCGACGAAACGACGCACCGGTACTTCCTCAATCTTCCTCTTCCTCTTCTCTTGACCCTAATCTAGTAAGTCCCCCTTCTCTCTCTCTTTTGCTATTCTCAAATTCTTAATTCTTAAAACATGTCGGAAGTGGAGTTATCCGACTTCCGATTCTCTTTTCTTTCAAAAATACAACATTTTCTTAATAACAAACCTACAACTTTTGCTATATTGTTTTATACTCATTAAGTAGGACAATAGAACAAGTTTGATATTAAAACGATAATCGTAGCAAGTTTTATTTCACTTTTACAGTAAAATACCTTTATATTTCATATCGACATGTTTATACCTTTTAACCATGTTAGCTTTAGAAAACTCACAAGGTAATGACCTACCTCCTCACAACACACATATCTAACATAGCTCGATGAAATTTGGGAACATAAATTTAGGAAAAATACAATTTTACACATAATTACCTCCGACTTATAAAAACCTTTTTCTACAAGATATGCATTTTTAACAAATCTTTGTAATGTGCCGCTACAACCCATTTTGAGGAACCCGTTCGGGATGGTGCGTATTATCGCACATCCTCGGGCTTAGTAGTGCGAGATGCAGACCTCCGCAAGGAGCATACGGTCTCGAAAGATTTAAAATACAATTTTCCTTAGAAAATGTGATTTCTATTATAAATAAAACTTATATTTTTAATAAATAAATATATATGTAATTAATATAAAAATATCTATTTTTAGGATTTATAATATTCCACATTTCCAAAATTTAAGAAAACTATCTCATTTACAAGAAAATACCATATAATTCCAATATTACAAATAAATACCATATATTATGAAAAATATGTTTTATTCACTAGAAATATCACAATGATAAAATATACATCAATGAAAACTTTAAAGACGATAATAAAATATTTGAGGGTATTTTGAAAATTATACAAAATTATTTTTACATAAAACCCCCTCAAGTTATACTAAATTACAATAAGGACCCTCGTAAACCTAGGTTTAAGCAGGACCGGTCTCTTCAGCCTCAGGGAGCCGGAGATATGGGTGCTTGCCTATTTAAGGTAGACAACTTAACAAACGGTGTTATCAACACGTTAATCGTCTTTGAAAAAGATACAAATCCTGCCGTCCATATGCAGCGGTTACCGATAACACCAAAACATAATTTAGGATTCAATTTATTTTCTAATTGTCTGACTCAGACTGAGTCTTAATATAATTAATATGACTTGAATATGATTCAAGTATAAACTACAACTCAATATGAATCCATATATTCAATTTGTTCAATCTATTCAATTTATATTGACCGAACCGAACCATGGATATACATCCATCTACATGATTCTCCAGTTATATCCATTTACTGATATCATGGTTTTGGCAAGTCATCCATCTATATACAATATACAATTCAGACAACACAATACATTCCGTACAATCAATACATTCAATACAATAAACACTATAGGGTTTTAAAGGGGTAGACTGGTACGGAATATGTTAAAGGTAGCACGAGGTGGTAACTTAAGACGTAATTACATCATGCCGTTGTTCCGTAGTATTATCGACGGAGCCTTGTACTCCTGATACCTAGTCTCCGGGGAATGTGAGACTCCTCTTGTATACACTGGCATCTTCTGTACCAAGCTACAAACAACAGCGTTAACAATATAATACAACTTTAAAAGTTACACTCTCTCTGTCTATTCTATTTCTCTCTCATCTTTAGGACTTACCGAGCGATTTGTTCACTGACGACATTCTCTTTCTTCTTCTTTGGAATGTCGTCAGGTGATTCGGACCTTCAGGAGATCAAGCCCACCAGCGAGGACTTGGATCGACTAGCCTTCGACCCGGAGCTCTAGTTACTTGTACATTTCATTTCAGTTCTTTCCATTTCTGTTATGCCACTGTTTAGGCATTGCTTTTCATTCCATGTATTTACTTTTCAGATCTATTGTAAAAAGAATGTTAATAAATAAAGTTGCTGTTCAATATATATATCTATTGTCATTATCTTTCGTGCATTTTACTTATATTGCTTAGATACGCTTAGCGTGTTTACTTCAGAGTAAATACGTAGCGGCCTCGTTACGTCCTCTGCCTGTACACTGGGAAGCGGGGAGTGACAACCGCGGTGTTGAAGAAATCTCCACTTTTTGCTGAAACCATGACGCAGGAAAAACCGGAGCAGCCCCCTCAGCGGCTGTCCTCCCAAATCCACAGGGTCTGGCGAAAAGTCCAGGACTCTGTGATCAACAAAGACCATTCTCGTCAACTGGAGAAAATGAAGGTTCGACAAGAGGAATATCATCCCTCCACCATACGGCGAAGGAATTTTTCACACAGGCACCTGTTACAACGGCTCCTTCAACCTTGACCTCCCAAAAAAGGAGGAGGCCGGAGAAAATCTCATTGCCTGCGGCAAATTCTAAAGGTGTCGGAACCAAACGCCCCAAGTCTGGGGGCATGGTTGTACACACGATTTACATGGCTTCCGGGAAATAGGAAAGCCATGCTTCCAAGGGCCATCGACCACAAACTCGGTCATTGACAAAAGCTCAGGAGCAGCAACAAAAGCTCCACGAGATGCTTTCGAAAATGGCAGCACTCACCGGGCAGAAATAAAGCCCGGAATCGGCATCTGAACATCGCCAGGAATAGGAGACCGATACAGAGTTCATGCAAAGGGTACTGGAATGAAAGGAGATCTTGGTTAGTAACTCTTCCTGTTAATTATAATTTGTGAACAATGGATTTTAATGTAATAATTTAGTGATGTAATTCCTTTACTACTGTGCTTTATTTACTGATTACCATGTAATGCTAGAAGCCGAAGTGTGACTACGGCGGGATTATTCCTTGACCGTAGGAGCATAGCTGGTCTAGTCATCCCTCGTTTTCCGTATTTTGGGAAGCGGGGCGTGACAGATAAGGAGGCCGCGGAGCAATCTGCTAATATATAACAGATGGCGCTCCTATTTTAAGACATGGTTGGAATGATGATCCAGCTAGAACCTCCAGCTGAAGACCCGCCGATAATCATCGAGGACGACAGAGGGGAAACATCAAACCCTTTTCCAGCTTTATCAACAGCCAGGGAGGAAATGATCTCTAAGGCTTCCCTTGATGATTACATAGCTCAACAAATACGAGCTCATCAAGCCAACGAAGCGACCGACCAAGTCGTCAGAACCGGGCGACCATACCCAGGCTGGTACGATCAAATCAAGTACCCACTGGGATATACGATCCCTAAGTTCCACGTGTATAAGGGGACAGGCAATGCTCATCAGCACATCGCTCAGTTCAGAGCTCTATGCGGCAATACTGGAGGCGACAACAAATTGCTGCTTCGCCAGTTCGTTGGCAGCCTGTCAGAAATGACGTTTGAATGGTACTCGGAGATACCAAATGACTCTGTCAAAACATTCACGGAAATGGAATTGCTGTTCACATAGCGGTTCACCAGCACAAGTGAGCTCACCCCGATCACGGCGTTAATCAACGCCAGGGTGAAGCCAGGAGAGACTTGGGTTCAATACGCAATCCGATTGCGGAACCTCTGGTCAAAATGCAAACAACGCATCGAAGAAGCTTCTGCCATGGGCATGTTCATAGGGACTTTCGATCCTCAAGCAACTGTGTCCCAATTTATGATGTTCTTTAAGCCGACCATCTTCAAGGCTTTGATCGATAAGTTGGCCCAAATGGACCAGATGGGCCACAGACCTTCCTCTTAAAAAATGGACCCTCGTAATGCAAAGGGTAAAAGGAAAGCGGCCTTTGTTGCCAATACTCAACAACAACCGAGTGACCCGAAACCAGTTGCTCGCCAAAACAACGCACGCCCGCGCCAATCCCTAGAAGAGAAGCTAGGACGTTCTTACTCGTTTCCCCATGATAAAACTAGGAGATCGTTTGAACTGGCAGTGCGCAACAAACTCATCCCTTTGCCAGACCCAAAACGTCCACCGTAGCCCGGTGGCTTCAACAACCCCAACTACTGCTCCTATCACAGAATGGTGAGCCACCCAATTGAAGATTGCTACGTCTTTAAAAATTAGATCGAAGACCAGTATCAACGGGGGAAATTCGCGCTGTCCGAGAACTGGAGGGTGAACCCGCCACTGAGGTGTTCTCTGATAAAAATTGAATAATAAATAAAAAGCAACGGGAAAAACCCCCACATGAAGCATCACGTGCCCATACGTGATAGGCACTGCGCCTCACGTGCAGACACGTGATCCCTATATACAAAGTATACAACAACAACAACTGAGCCTTTTATCCCAAGCATATGGGGTAGACTACATGAACCAACATGAGAATCACGCCGGGTCCAGCACATGAATCCTCCGCCTCCAATACAAAGTATATAGTTGCTTTACTAAAACAAATAATTGGCCACGGAAAAAACCCACGTGATGACACGTGACGCTCTTTGGTGGGCTTAGTTAGTGAGGTCACGTGCTACACGTGATGGGCTCCTAAGCCTTCTGAACCGATAGAATTAAATTTTAATTAAAAAGAATCAAAAGCTTTATGCTTAATTTAGTGAGGTCGCGTGCCACATGTGATGGACTCCTAAGCCTTCTGAGCTGATAGAATTAAATTCTAATTAAAATGAATCAAAAGCTTTATTTGGAAAATATTTCCTTGGATCTTTCTAAACAAGAAAAATTATGCTCTGTACAACAGAGCGCCGTTGGATTAAAGATCAAATGGTGATTAAAGATCACCAATCTACAAAAAAATTCTGTACAGGAAAATATCTTCCTAATCTTGTTAAGAACAACAAACAAGACATTTTCTGTAAAACAGAAGTTCTTGGATTAAAAATCCAACAGTGAATAAAATTCACTGATTGATCTAAAAGATCTTTTTGGGCTGATTATAAAATCAATCAAAATCTCTCAATGAGAGATTTTCTAAACAAATTGATTCTTTTCTTTCTCCTATAAATAGGAGCCAAGAAGGAGAAAAAGGAGATACGGAAGGAGAGAGAAAAACCCCCCTTTAAAGAAAAAAAGAAAAGAGAATTTAATTCTCCAAGGAGAAGAAGATCTTTTCAAGGAAGAAAGAAACTCTAGGTAAGAGAAGAAAGGAGATCACCCCATAAGCTCCCATAAAACAAAAGAGAATTTAATTCTCAAACTAAGAGTTTAAATCTTCTAAAAAGAACTTAGTTCTTTCTCTGGTTGAAGATCTGCAGAAGTAGATCTCCCCATAAGTTGAGAATTTAATTCTCATCGGGAAGATCTGTCATGTAGATTCAAAACTTAGGGGGAGAATTGAGTGTAAAGAATTTAATTCTTTCAACGTAACACATAGGAATTTAATTCCTCTAAATAAAATTGGGTTTTAACCCTATAAAAGAATTTAATTCTTAAACAAGGGATTTTACTCTCTATGCACGTAAAAAAGGTCAGCATCTAACATGATAAATATCAGATCACGTGCGCCCACGTGAGCCTCCCTCAATGACCAAAAGAGAACAATTGATATCAGGTCACGTTCTCCCACGTGACCCCAGAAGTAGCCTTTTCAAAAGGATAAAAGGGGAGTAAACCTAAAATAGATCTCAATTTGAGGCGCCTCACGTGACCTCACGTGATCCCTTGATAGTGCTTAGCACTCAGAAAAAGAAAAGGAGAATAAAACAAAGGCAATTTTCATTCTTTAGAGTGCCTCACGTGATCTCACGTGACCCAATAATGCTTAGCACTCAGAAAAGGAAAAAGGGAATAAACCTAAGATAGCTCCCATTTTGGCGGCACCTCACGTGTTCCTACGTGACCCCCAAACAGTTATGTTTAAAAGAGAGAGAAAATTCTATAGACAGCGCTTGCATTTTGAAGGCACCACACGTGTCTGCACGTGGCTGTTTGATGAACCAAGTTCTTAGCACTTATAAATGAAAGAGAAATAAAATCCAGAGAACATTTCTTACCTCGGGCGCCTCACGTGCTCACACGTGAGCCAAGTGTTCAGCACTTTTATATATATATAAGGGAATAAACTCAAGGAACAATGCCCACTTCGGGGCCCCTCATGTGTTCACACGTGAGCTCCTCCAAAGTTCAGTGTTTAATACTGATTCAGTGCTTAGCACTATGGGGTAACTAAGGGAAATCAACCTTAGCTCAAATTAACCAAGTTTTCCGAAGCCAAGACCCTTTTTGTCACCAATCAAACGAGCCCCCATGTTCAGGTCTTCCCAAACTAATCCTAGTCCCAAAGATGACTAGTGTTCTCCTAACAGATGACATCTAAACTGATGTTCATCCTATTCCCCAAATCGGGATATTGGTTCAAGGGTACATCTCTTCATACCTCTGATACATGTCGTTGTAATCCTTCAACGTCTTCAGAGAGATGGAGGGTCCCAATAACCAATAACTTTTAGCGCATCCCCAAACCGTGGAGCCAAAATACCACAGACTACGATGTCTTTAAACTGGACTGTAACGTCCCTAAACTAAACCCTACAACTATGACGTAATTAAAATGGACTATGATGTCCTTAAACTTAATCAACTGTGAGGTCCTTAAACTCATAGACTATGATGTCTTTAAATTTTACAGACTATGATATCTTTAAACTCCATGGACTATGATGTCCTTAAACTTATGGACCGCAACGTCCTAATCTAAAACAATAGAGCCCAAATGCTCTTTTGTTGGATCTAAATGATCCCGTTGAGTAGATCTTAGTATAAAATTGGACCAACGTATCCTCAATAACGTTTAAGTTGATCTTAATTTCAAATGAGATTAGCGATCCTTAAACCCAACCCAAACCCAAATCTAAGAACATACGGATTTGGACTAATCCACGCCCTACGGCCGACAACATAAATTAGTCTCCGTATACAATCCACGGGCAACCAAAAATAAAACAAACATACACAACACGAAGTGACCATCTGGAGAAGGAGAAAGTGGTTATCGCGATGCGGTAGCGTAATTAACTGTAAGGGCTTGTGCCTACAGGGAAGAGCGTCCCCACAATCAAAAATCCCCTCACAATGAGGGGGAATCTGACGAAGTCTGCTACATCGGTCGCATCCGTCTAAACTTTCGATACATGGTGCTATAAATCAACTTGACATCTTTGGAGAGGTGGACGGATAAAACCAAATAACATCTGCCCCCAAAATTCAGGCAGGACGTCCCAACATCCCGGTCGCGTCTTTCGGCGGTAAACAGATTCTGGCAAGCCCGGTAGGACCTTTTCCTCTTTCCTCTCCATACTTCGTGTGTCGTGTTCGCGAACGAATCATGGTTTGATATGGTTGCCCTTGGATTTGAGATACTAAGATTTGGTGTCTTGCTCCGTGCAGAAAAAGAAGGTCAATGGCATCTAACTGCTCCAGCTGCAACAATTGCAACAACTCCCGCTCCGTCCTCGCAGGAGGAGTGACCTACGGGTCTCAAGCGCCTCCATTTTCACGATGCCAGTGGAACAGGTGACGCAAGCCACCACTGGGCTGTTCTTTGGGACTATGCTCCCACCCATGAGCTTCAACGCCCCATTGCCATCGCAAGAAACTACGAAGAAGTCGGTCTTTGATCGGCTTACGACTACCGCGGCCCCTCTCAATGGGTCACCCAAATCCAATGCTTCAGTCTTTAATAGACTGGGCCAAATCTCCAGTGGGCCTGTGAAGAAATCTACCATACCTGAAGGGTTATCCCAAAACGAATAGCCGCTCCTGCTCCTGAAGTCGCCAAAGCGGCTTCTCCTGCTAAGGGGTCGGTCTTCACAAGACTGGCCGCTCCAGCTCCCACTCCGGGTGAAGTAACTACGGCTGCTTCCCCTGCCAAAAAGTCGGTCTTTTCAAGAATGATCATTCCCTCACAGAGGACGTCAGTCTTCGATAGGCTGGCACCAATAGCAAACTTTCACCAGATCAGGGGGCATGAGGGAGCCACCCCCATAGTTGAATCAATACCGTCTGCAAGCATGCTTGACGTCGTCATTGGCGCCGAGTGAGGAAAACTGGGGGCAGTTCCCCTTCTGGACCGACTCCGCCAGCTCCAACGGTAACAGTTTCGAACCATTCAGGAGGGTGCGCAAAAACTCTCCAACCGCTGTATTGAAAAGATCTCCTCCATCTGTGGAGAATGCTACAAAGACAAAGCCAGAACAACTCCCTCAGCGGCCATTCTCAAAAATTCATAGGGTCTGGCGAAGGGTCTGTTCTCCGTCGAAAGGCCGGGAAGACTGACGTCTTGCCTGAATTTGGGGGCAGATGCTATTTGGTTTTATCCGTCCACTTCTCCGAAGATGCTAAGTTGATTTATGACAACGTGTATCGAAGGTTTAGACGGATGCGGCTGTTGTAGCAGACTTCGTCAGATTCACCCTCATTTGAGGGGTTTTTGATTGTGGGGATGCTTTTCCCTGCAGGCGTAAGCCCCTACAGTTAATTACGCTACCGCATCGCGGTAACAACTTTCTCCTTCTCCAGATGGTCACTTCGTGTCGTGTGTGTTTGTTTTCTTTTTTGGTTGCCCGTGGATTGTATACGGAGACTAATTTATGTTGTCACCCATAGGGCGTGGATTAGTCCAAGTCCGTATTTTCTTAGATTTGGGTTTTAGTTTGGGTTTAAGGATCGTTAATCTCATTTGAAACTAAGATCAACTTAAACGTTTATTAAGGATACCTTAGTCTAATTTTAGACTAAGATCTACTTAACAGTTTGTTAAGGATACGTTAGTCTAATTTTAGAATAAGATCTAGTTAACAGGATCATTTAGATCCAACAAAAGAGCATTTGGGCTCTATTGTTTTGGTTTAGGGACTTTGCGGTCCATAAGTTTAAGGACATCGTAGTCCATGGGGTTTAAAGACGTCATAGTCTGTAAAGTTTAAAGACATCATAGTCTATGAGTTTAAGGATCTCACAGTCCGTAAAGTTTAAGGACATCATAGTCCATGAGTTTAAGGACCCCACAGTCCATGATAGTTTAGAGACATCATAGTTTGTAATGTTTAAGGACATCATAGTCATGTGTTTAAGGACCCCATAGTCCGTGGTAGTTTAGAGATATCATAGTCTGTAAAGTTTAAGAATATCATAGTCCATGAGTTTTAAGGACCCACAGTCCGTGAAATGTCTGGTTGTCGGGACCCGTCACCTCTCTGAAGACGTTGAAGGATTACAACGACAAATATCAGAGGAGTGAAGAGATGTACCCCTGAACCAATATTGGTTGGGAGATCTGTAGTCCAATTTGGGACTAAGATCAAAAATTTGAGCATATGGGCTCAATTAATCTGAATTAGGGATCTGTGGCCAACTTGGGCTTGGCCCATTCAGTTAAAATGTTGGACATTTAATTAGTTTCAGTCCTTTTTCATTTAACAATGCTGAGCATTGGTTTGGGTTCTGACAATTGTTTTTGTCTTTTATTGAGTGCTGAACACTCATTATAGCTCTGGAGCTTTATTTAAAGAACAATTTATGTTCTCTTAGCGCACACGTGATGAGCACATGGTGCGCTTAGCGCTGAGTGCCAGTCAATGAGCGCAGAGCGCTTTTGTTAATTAGCGCACACGTGAGGAGCACGTGGCGCGCTTGGCGCTGAGCGCTAGTTAATGAGCGCAAAGCTCTTCTGTTTAAGTAGCGCACACGTGAGGAGCACGTGGCGCGCTTGGCGCTGAGCGCCAGTCAACGAGCACAGAGCGCTTCCGTTTAAGTAGCGCACACGTGAAGAGCACGTGGCGCGCTTGGTGCTGAGCGCCAGTCAATGAGCGCAGGGCGCTTCTGTTAATTAGTGCACACGTGAGGACCACGTAACGCGCTTGGCGCTGAGCACCAGTCAATGAGCGCAGAACGCTTCTGTTTAAATGGCGCACACGTGAGGAGCACGTAGCGTGCTTCGCGGTATGCGCCAGACAATGAGCGTAGAGCGCTTCTGTTTAAGTAGCACACATGTGAGGAGCACGTGGCGTGCTTGGCGCTATACACCAGACTTGGAGCGCTGAGGTGCTTCTTTAAATTTGGAGCGCTAAGTCTCTTTTAAGGCAACTCTGCTCTCTGAGAATTAAATTATCTCTTATAAGAGATTTTGTCTCATGGATCTAAGAACTAAGTTCTTATTTTATAGGAGATATTTCAATCTCTTATGTTTTTGGTGAAAGGCTTGGCCTTTATGGATCTGTGATCCTAAGAGAATTGAATTATTCTCCCCTCCTTTTATAATAAGATGTTATGATCTCTTTGTGAAAGACATTTTCCTTATAGATCTATGATCTAGCATAAGAACTAAGTTCTTTTTCTGATAAGATGCTTTGATCTCTTTATTTTACCTTTAAGAAATTCTTCTTCTGCCGAGAGCTTGCTCTTCTCTTTGAACTTTTTCAAAGTTTGTGGGGGTTCCTCTCTGCATGACTTGAAGCCTTGGGTCCTTTATATAGGGGATGCTGATTTGTTGAATCAGCTAAAGAGATCTTTTCTTTAATTGATTTGGGGATGTTTCCCATCGTTGGATTTTTGATTCTAGGGCTTCTGTTTCACAGAAGGTAATCTTCTTATTTTTAACAAGATTGGGAAATCTTTTCCCATACAGAATTTATTCTGTATCATGGTGATTTTTAATCACCTTCAGATCTTTGATCCAACGGTGCTCTAATTTACAGAGCACAATCTCCCCTGTTTGGAAAGATTTGAGGAGTATTTCCTCAACATAATTTTATTCTGTAATTTGATGATTTATTTATTTTAGTCGGATCTTTGATCCAATGGTGGAGAACAATTAGTTCTGGCGCTTGGCGCTCTCGTGCTTTGCATGTAAGCGCTGCCTCAGAGTCATTGACTCTTAGCGCTTGGCGCTCAGCGCTCTCGTGCTTTGCACATGATGTGCTGCTTCAGAGTCTTTGACTCTTTAGCGCTGGCGCTCAGCGCTCTCGTGCTTTGCACGTGAGGTGCTGCTTCAGAGTCTTTGACTCATGGTGCTGGCGCTCAGCCCTCTCGTGCTTCGCACGTGAGGCGCCGCCTCATTACTGAAGGTGTCTTTTCACCTTCCTTCTCGACTTTTCTTGAGTCAAGCCTCTCTCCCAGAGCTTGGAAATAGTTCCATCATGCACAGCATTTTCTGTGCCTAAACTTAAATGTCTCCCTTCATATTCTGAAGCAATGCTTCTCTTCTTTCTCACTTTTTAGAGAATCGTTTTGACAGAGAAGAGTTATGGCTTGTAATCGCCCACATGCTCGCCATCAGCCATGGGAGGTGCCCATTGAAGAAATTGTTCCTCGTTTTGCTGCGTGCTTGGTGAACCCTACTTTTACGGATGACCAATGCGACACGGTGCTGCATGAGCTCTAGACTCGTATAGGATCTCCTCTCCCCATCGGCTCCATTTGGCTCCGGATGGTTTTCTTGTCTGTGATCAATGATATTCCTCCCCCTCCAGTGGAGATAACTCCGGCAATGCTCGACGCCGTGGAAGACAAGATCGAGTGCATCCACAAGGATCTTTTGATCACTACAGCTCTTAGGGATCGCTTTGTTCGGCTGTTAAGCCAGATACGGGCTCAGCGGGTCGTCATGTCTGACTTTGCTGATGGGTGCGGTGCTGACCGATGGGTAGCTACTCTTCGTGAAGATCGCCGCTTTTTCATGGTAGAGAAGGCAGAGAGGGAGTTAGATAATTTTATCCATAGTTTTGTAAATCCCTGTACTTTCGATCCCATGTTTGGTGATCTATATCCTGTAGAATAAAAGGTTCAATTAAATGCTTTATTTTTGTCGTTGAGCACCCGTTCTTCCCCTGATGTGTGCATGTGCGTATATGAATGAGCCTGGTTTCACACATATTTGTAAACGAAACTTAAGCTGGCATAAACAGGAACAAATAGCTCTTGGCCGGAGATTTTTGCGGGAACAAATGCCCCCCACTAGTTTGCCCACGTAAGTATATATGTGGATGAAGTAGTGCAGAGTAATTCATAGAGTATGACCAGTTTCGGGTTGGTATATAACTTTCAGAATCTTGATCTGAGAAGATAACGAGCGGACACAAGCGTCGTCATTTATCATTGACTCAAATCTCAACTCTTAAGGGATATAATTCTAAACTCTCAGCCCTATGAGCTGCACCCTTCTATTTCTTTATGTCTTACTCTGGCATGAAGTATTTTATATGCTCATGAGTAACTTCTCCATTTCAGTGGCATGTAGCTTTGGCGAGTGTGGCCCATAGATGCTAGATAACAGTTCATCTTGAACTCTTTATAGGGTAGCGATGGCTTAGGAAACATGGTTATGATCTGTTGCCTAAGACTTTCCAACTTTATGAGCCGTGAGGGTCTCATAAAGATTTTTCTCCCTACGAATCGTGAGGATCTCGTAGGTGTATTTTTTTCTTAGGAGTCACAAGGACTCCTAAGTGTGCTTTCCCTTGAGAGTCGTAAGGATCCCACAAGAGAATTTTCTTCCTTACATGTCGAGAGGACTCGTAAGTGGTTGATGAGTTGACCTACTCCTGAGTCAAAGCATTGCTTCGACGGAGAGGTCAAGGGTTAACTTTTGCCGTCACGGTGTCGGGGTTGACCTTAGCCGTTTTTCACGGGGTCAGGATTGACTTTAGTCGTGTTTTACAGGGTCAGGGTTGAATTTAGCCGTTTCCCACGGGTCAGGATTGACTTTACCCGTTTCCTATGGGGTCAGGATTGACTTATTTCCGCGACGGGGTCATGTGCTGACGTATTTCCGTAACAGGGTCATTGGATGACGTATTTTCGCAACGGAGTCATTGGATGACGTATTTCCATGACAGGGTCATGCGCTGACGTATTATATTCCTGCAGAGACACTGATTTCTCTGCGGGTCGGCGTGAATCGAGATGCTCTTGCCAAGGATGCTGATTTTCCTGGGGGTTGAGACGAATCGAGGTATTCTTGCAAAGACACTGATTTCCTTGCGGGTCGACGCGAATTGAGATGCTCTCACTAAAGACGCTGATTTCCCTGAATCGAGGTATTTGCCAAGGACACTGATTTCCTCGGAGTTGAGACGAATCGAGGTATTCCTGCAAAGACACTGAATTCTCTGCGGGTCGACGCGAATCGAGATGCTCTCGTCAAGGACGCTGATTTCCTTGAATCGAGGTTTTGCCAAGGACACTGATTTCCCTGGAGGTCGAGACGAATCGAGGTATTCCTGCAAAGACACTGATTTCTCTGCGGGTCGGCGTGAATCGAGATGCTCTCATCAAAGAAGCTGATTTCCCTGAATCGAGGTATTTTCCAAGGACACTGATTTCCTTGGAGTTGAGACGAATCGAGGTATTCCTATAAAGACACCGATTTCTCTGTGGGTTGACGCGAATCGTGATGCTCTCGTCAAGGACGCCGATTTCCCTGAATCGAGATTTTGCCAAGGACACTGATTTCCCTTGAGGTCGAGACGAATCGAGGGATTCCTGCAAAGACACTGAATTCTCTGCGGGTCGATGCGAATTGAGATGCTCTCGTCAAGGACTCTAATTTCCCTGAATCGAGGTTTTGCCAAGGACACTGATTTCCCTGGAGGTCGAGATGAATCGAGATATTCCTACAAAGACACTGATTTCTTTGCGGGTTTACGCAAATCGAGATGCTCTCGTTAAGGGCGCTGATTTCCTTGAATCGAGGTTTTGCCAAGGACACTGATTTCCCTGGAGGTCGAAACAAATCGAGGTATTCCTACAAAGACACTGATTTCTCTGCGGGTCAAAATTGAGATGCTCTCGTCAAGGACACCGATTTCTCTGAATCGAGGTATTTGCCAAGGACACTGATTTCCTCGGAGTTAAGAAGAATTGAGGTATTCCTGTAAAGACACTGATTTCTCTATGGGTCGACGCGAATCGAGATGCTCTCGTCAAGGATGCTGATTTCCCTGAATCGAGATTTTGTTAAGGACACTGATTTCCCTGGAGGTCGAGACGAATCGAGGGATTCCTGCAAAGACAATGAATTCTCTGCGGGTCGACGCGAATCGAGATGATCTCGTTAAGGATGCTGATTTTCCTGAATCGTGGTTTTGCCAAGGACACTGATTTCCCTAGAGGTCGAGACGAACAGAGGTATTCCTACAAATACACCGATTTCTCTGCGGGTCGACATGAATTAAGATGCTCTCGTCAAGAATGCTGATTTCCCTAAATCAAGGTATTTGCAAAGGACACTGATTTCCCTGGAGGTCGAGACGAATCGAGGGATTCCTGCAAAGACACTGAATTCTCTGCTGGTCGACGCGAATTGAGATGCTTTCGTCAAGGACGCTGATTTCCCTGAATCGAGGTTTTGCCAAGAACACTGATTTCCCTGGAGGTCGAGACAAATCGAGTTATTCCTGCAAAGACACTGATTTTCCTGCGGGTCGACGCGAATCGAGATGTTCTCGTCAAGGACTCTGATTTCCCTGAACTGAGGTTTCGCCAAGGAAACTGATTTCCTTGGAGGTCGAGACGAATCGAGGTATTCCTGCAAAGACACCGATTTCTCTGTGGGTCGACGCGAATCGAGATGGTCTCGTCAAGGACGCTGATTTCCTTGAATCGAGGTATTTGCCAAGGATACTAATTTCCCTGGGGTTGGTTGACTTATTTCCGAGATGGAGCGTTGATCCGGCGGGGAGGTCATTGGTTGAATCTAGGTTGTATGTGGACCGTAGAGTCTTAGAACTGGGGACTCTGCCATGGTTTCATTTCGTTGATGTTGCGTCCGAATCTTGCTGGAATGAGGAGGATCGCCATTGTGGGTCTCTAGGCTGTAGATATTGCTGTCGAGATTTGGAACTAGGGTCTTTTGCTCTGGCTCCGTTTCGTTATGACCTAGAGGTCGGTTGTTGACGTTACGTCTGCATCCTGCTGGAGTTGAGAAGGAATACAGTGTTGATCTTCCGAGATGCAGATGTTGCCGTCGAGATTTGACTTTCCCTTTGACAGAGTCTGGTAGGGAAATGTGGTTCCCTTTTTGTTTATACCCATGGATTGTATACAGGGGTCAGTATGGACTTGCCTGTAGGGCAAACGTTTCATTTCATATATTTTTTTTGTTTTCTTTCCGCGATGCTCTATCATTTCAGCTTTTTGTATCGCGAAAGTCGCAATTGCCCAATCATTTTCACGGTGCCCAATCATTTCGGCTATTTTTGTATGCATATCTTTTACTTGCTGATTTTGTTGCAAGTTCCTCATCATTTCGGCTATTTTATATGCATTTCTTTTACTTGCTGATTTTGTTGCAGTATGGAACTTAGAACCTGATGCTAATCTTAGCATCAGCATTGCTGCGACTAGAATATTGCCAGGAGCGAATCATCATTTGCCGTGAAAGGACTTGGAATTTGATACCGATTTAGGCATCAGTATCGCTACAACTGGAATATTTCCAGGAGTGAGTCATCATCTGCCTTTGTCGGTTCGAGCAAAGGTGTCCTAGCAAACAGGGTTAAGATCCCGTCGACTAAGGCTTTTGACTTCATGAGCCATAAGGGTCTCATAAAGGTGTTTCTCCCTACTAGTCGTGAGGATCTCGTAAGTGTATGTTCTCCTTAGAAGTTGTGAGGACTTCTAAGTGGTGTTCTCTCTTATAAGTCGTAAGGATCTTATAAGAGTCTTTTCTCCTTATAAGTCGAGATGACTTACAAGTGCCTGTTCACCAAACAGGGGGATTTCATGCCATTGGCGGAACTTGGAATCTGGTGGCAGTCTTAGCATCAGCATCGCTGCGACTGGAATATTGCCAGGAGCGAATCATCATTTGCCATGAAAAGACTTGGAATTTGATTCCGATTCAGGCATCAGCATCGCTACAACTGGGATATTGCCAGGAGCGAATCATCATCTTCCTTTGTCGGTTCGAACATAGGTGGCTTAGCAAACAGGGTTAAGATCCTGTTAGCTAAGGCTTTTGACTTCATGAGCCGTAAGGGTCTTACAAAGGTATTTCTCCCGACGATTCGTGAGGATCTCATAGGTGTACGTTCTCCTTAAACGTCGTGAGAACTTCTAGGTGGTGTTCTCTCTTATAAGTCGTAAGGACCTGATAAGAATACTTTCTCCTTATAAGTCGAGAGGACTTACAAGTGTCGTTCTCCATATGAAAATATCCCTCGTCAGTGGTGGGACTCTGTTAGGGAAACATTTATTTGTGCCCGTGAATTGTATACAAGGGCCAGTATTGGACCACCTGTAGGGCAATCTGGGGATTGTGATGGCTTAAGAGCAGGTTCAGATCCCTATAGCTTAAGGCTTTTGAATCTTATGAGCCATGAGGGTCTCATAAAAGGGTTCTCCTTACGAGTCGTGAGGATCTCGTAAGTGTAATTTCTCCTCAAGAATCATGGGGATCCCTAAGTATGTTGCTCCTTTATGAGTCGTAAGGACTCACGCAGGTGTTTTCTCTTTACAAGGTCGGGAGGACCTCGCAAGTGTGCACGAATTTTTTTTACGAGCCTGCGCCCTCTCGGGTTTTCACAAACTCGCCGGTAGCCCTACTGTTTTTACTCAAAGAGCCCTTTCGAGTTTTCATCCGTGCCCATTTTGCTTATCGACGTACCCTTTTTTTTACGCGTCAGCCCAAGGATGCTGCGGGTTTGTAGTAGTTTAAAGACGTTTCGGTCAGTAGTTAGTTTTTAGGATATTTCGGTCCATTGTTGCCATATTTGAGGCGAATTTCTAGTTTACGGACTTTTCGATCCATAGTAGCTCTGAGGCGAAGTTTCGCTGGATGCTCTATGAACAAGTAGATTTCCCCTTGATAGAACTTGTTACATAATCCAAGGATTTTGGCACTGCTCCTTCCCCCAGCTCCTCTATGTTATCTTCTAACGCCGAGTGAGCTTCTTTGTTACTTAACGACGAATGAGAGATCATGTGGCAACTTGCCACATAATCTTCGGGTTCCTCTGATGAGTCGTCACCCTCATCATTGTCGTTATCTTCACTTTCAAGGATGTGATTGAGAAACTCTTGAAGCGTGACTGGGGTTCGCGCCTTCTGGTTGTATTCCTCCAATGCGTCAATATGCTTTTGCAGATCCATATGCTTGTCGTTAGACTGCGCGGGCTTTTTGGTCTTTTTCTTTTTCTTCGAAGACTTTAACGGCTGGGCATGGGCGTTTTGACTATCGCTACCAATTCTTGGTGTCGGGCGCGGCTTCAGCATTCCCTCAATGACTTCAGGCTCCAGCGGACTTTTCCACCTGATCGCCGGACATGTTTGAAGATCTTTCGGCATTCTTTTAGATTTTGCCGAAAGAACAACTTCCCATGGAGCTTCCTCTATGAATGAGCATGATGCCCCCGGCATGTCCATCTTTTTCGGAGCATGTGGTTATGGCGGGTTCACCTTACAATTCTCAGACAACGCGAATTTGCCTTGTTGGTACTGGTCTTCAACCCAGTTTTTGAAGACGTAGCAATCTTCTATTGGATGACCCATTACTCGATGGTAGAGACAATAGTTAGGATGGTTGGCGTCACCGGGTTGCGATGAGTGTCTCGGCTCCAGCAAAGTGATGAGCCCATTGCATATTGCCAGTTCGAACAGTCTCCTTGTTTTATCTCGAGAAAACAAGTAAGGACGTCCCAGTTTCTCCTCGAGGGATTGGCGTGGGCACACATTGCTTTCGCGAACAACCGGTTTTAGGTTACTCGGTTGTTGTTGAGTGTTGGCGACAAAGGTCGCTTTCCCTTTCCTCTTTTCATTTCGGAGCTCCGTTTTTGGAAAGGATGGCCTGTGGTCCATTTGATCCATCTGGGCCAGCTTGTCTATCAGGGCCTAGAAGGTAGTTGGCTTGAAGAACATCATGAATTGAGATATGGTCGCCTGCTGATCGAAGGTACCCACGAACATGCCTATTAAAGGAGCTTCCTCTATGCGTTGTTCCCACTTCGACCATAGATTCCGCCACCGTATTGCGTACTGAACCCATGTTTCTCCACGATTCACCCTGGCATTGATTAATGCCGTGATTGGGGTGCGTTCGCTAGTGCTGGCGAATCTCTATGTAAACAGTAGCTCCATTTCTGCAAATGTCTTAACGGAGTCATTCAGGAGCTCAGAATACCATTCAAACGCTGTCTCCGACAAGCTGCCAACAAACTGGCGAACCAGTAGCTTATCGTCACCTCCGGTGTTGCCGCACAGAGCCCTGAACTGGGCGACATGCTGGTGTGGATTTCCTGTCCCCTTATATACATGGAATTTAGGGATCGTATACCCCGGCGGGTACTTTATTTGGTCGTACCAACCCGGATAGGGTCGTCCAGTCTTAACAATTTGGCCGGCCGCTTCGCTCGCGTGATGGTCTCGTATCTGTTGAGCTATATAGTCATCCAAGGCGGCTTTAGAGATCGTCTCCTCTTTAGTCATTGATAGAGTCGGAAGAGGGTTCGATGTCTCCCCTCTATCGTCTTCAAGGATAATCGGAGTGTCTTTAGCTGGAGGATCCGGCTTTATCATTATCCCGACCATATCTTGGAATAAAAGTGCCATTCGTTTTATGTTGGCCGCTTGTTCCGCAGCCTTTCTGTCTTTCTTTTCGAGGATTCTGCGGAGAAACTCAACATCGGTTTCTTGTTCAAGACGCTGCTCTGACGATGTCTCCGGGCTTTCTTTTGGCCCAGTGAGTGCGGCCATCTATGTTAACATTTTCTGGAGCTTCTGTTGTTGCTCTTGGGCCTTTGTTATGGATCTGGTGAGTGGTCGATGACCCGTAGAGATACGGCTATCCTCTTTCCCGGATGCCATATAGACAGTGTGCACCACCATGCCCCCAGACTTGGGGCGTTTAGATTCAGTGTTCTTAAGATTCGTCGCGGACATGGAGACTTTCTCCGGCCTCCTTCTTTTGTAGGCGGTCGAAGTTGAGGGAACCGTTGCAGCGGGCACCCAAATAGATGACATCTCCTGTGGTATGATAGGGAGGTCCTTCTCTTGCCGAACTTTCATCTTCTTCGGTTGGCGGGAGTAATCTTGGTTGATCACCGAGTCTTGGACCTGTCGCCAAACTTTATGAATTTTAAAGGACAGCCGCTGAGGGGGCTGCTCTGGCTTCACCTTTGTAGCATTCTCTATAGGTGGAGGAGATCTTTTTAGCACAGCCTTCGAAGAGTTATTGCGCACCCTCCTAAGTGGTTCAAAGCTGTTCACAGTTGGAACAGCAGCGTCAATTTCCACCGTTGGAGCTGGTGGGGTAAGTACGGAAGGGGAACTGCCCCCAGCTTTCCTCACTCGGCGTCAGTGACGACGTCGAGCATGCGTTGCAGATAGTATTGGTTCAGCTATGGGGGTGGCTTCATCATGCCCCCTGCTCTAGTGGAGGTTTGCTGCCAGTGTCAGCCTCTTGAAGACTGATGTCCGCTGAGAAGAAATGTCAAACCTATCGAAGACTGATTTTTGAGCAGAGAAAGCAGCCTTGGTGCTCTTACCCGAAGCG
Organism: Agapanthus africanus; assembly: GCA_030015575.1. Classification (NCBI taxonomy): domain Eukaryota; kingdom Viridiplantae; phylum Streptophyta; class Magnoliopsida; order Asparagales; family Amaryllidaceae; genus Agapanthus; species Agapanthus africanus. The sequence continues at coordinate 23,487,778 of CM057347.1, forward strand.
GGAGTTGGAGCGGATAGTCTAGCGAAGACCGGTCCCTTCGCAAGAGAAGTCTCTCTGAGGAATTCGTTTATTGGAGCTGGAATAGCTATCCGCTTCGGGATAACTCCTTCAGGTATTGTAGGCTTTTTCATGGGCCCACCTGAGCTTTGGCCCAGTCTGTTGAAAACCGAGGCGCTGGATTTGGGCGACCCATTGAGAGGGGCCGCGGTAGTTGTAAGCCGATCAAAAACCGACTTCTTCGGAGTTTCTTGCAATGGCACTGGGGCGTTAAAACTCATTGGTGGGAGCATGGTCCCAAAGAACAGCCTAGTGGTGGCTTGCATCATCTGTTCCACTGGCATCGTGAAAATGGAGGCCACTTGAGGCCCGTAAGTCACTTCTCCTGCGAGGACGGAACGGGAGTTGTTGTAGTTGGTGCAGTTGAAAGCCATTGATCTTCTGTTTTCTGCACGGAGCAAGACACAAAATCTTATTACTTCGAATCTAGGGGCAACCATAGAAAACCGCGATTCGTTCGCGAAACACGACACACGAAGTGTAGAGTGGAAAGAGGAAAAGGTCCCACCGGGCGTGCCAGAATTTGTTCTCCGCCGAATGACTGGAAAGACTGACGTCTTGCCTGAATTTGGGGGCATATACTATTTGGTTTTATCCGTCCACCTCTTCGAAGATGCTAAGTTTATTTATGATACCGTGTATCGGAGGTTTAGACGGATGCGGCCGTTGTAGCAGACTTCGTTAGATTCACCCTCATTTGAGGGGTTTTTGATTGTGTGGACGCTCTTCCCTGCAGGTGCAAGCCTCTGCAGTTAATTACGCTACCGCATCGCGGTAACAACTTTCTCCTTCTCCAAATGGTCACTTCGTGTCGTGTGTGTTTGTTTTCTTTTTTGGTTGCCTGTGGATTGTATACGGAGACTAATTTATGTTGTTGCCCGTAGGGCATGGACTAGTCCAAATCCGTATTTTCTTAGATTTGGTTTTTGGTATGGGTTTAAGGATCGTTAATCTCATTTGAGACTAAGATCAACTTAAACGTTTGTTAAGGATACGTTAGTCTAATTTTAGACTAAGATCTACTTAACAGTTTGTTAAGGATACGTTAGTCTAATTTTAGACTAAGGTCTACTTAACAGGATCATTTAGATCCAACAAAAGAGCATTTAGGCTCTATTGTTTTAGTTTAAGGACTTTGCGGTCCATAAGTTTAAAGACATCGTAGTCCATGGGGTTTAAAGACATCATAGTCTGTAAAGTTTAAAGACATCATAGTCTATGAGTTTAAGGATCTCACAGTCCGTAAAATTTAAGGACATCATAGTCCATGAGTTTAAGGATCCCACAGTCCGTGGTAGTTTAGAGACATCATAGTCCATGGGTTTAAGGACCCCACAGTCCGTGGTAGTTTAGAGACATCATAGTCTGTAAAGTTTAAGGATATCATAGTCCATGAGTTTTAAGGACCCCACAGTCCGTGAAATGTCTGGTTGTCGGGACCCGTCACCTCTTTGAAGACGTTGAAGGATTACAACGACAAATATCAGAGGAGTGAAGAGATGTACCCTTGAACCAATATTGGTTGGGAGATCTGTAGTCCAATTTGGGACTAAGATCAAACATTTGTGAGCATATGGGCTCAATTAATCTGAATTAGGGATCTATGGACAACTTGGGCTCGGCCCATTCAGTTAAAATGTTGTACATTTAATTAGGCTCAGCCCTTTTTCATTTAATAATGTTGAGTATTGGTTTGGGTTCTGATAATTGTTTTTGTCTTTTATCGAGTGCTGAACACTCATTATAGCTCTGGAGCTTTATTTAAAGAACATTTTATGTTCCCTCAGCGCACACGTGATGAGTACGTGGTGTGCTTGGCGCTGAGCGCCAGTCAATGAGCGCAGAGCGCTTCTGTTAAGTAGCGCACACGTGAGGAGCATATGGCGCGCTTAGCGCTGAGCGCCAGTCAATGAGCGCAGAGCGCTTCTGTTTAAGTAGCGCACACGTGAGGAGCACGTGGCGTGCTTGGATTTGAGTGCCAGTCAATGAGTGCAGAGCGCATCTGTTTAAGTAGCGCACACGTGAGGAGCACGTGGCGCGCTTGGCGCTGAGCGCCAGTCAATGAGCGCAGAGGGCTTCTGTTAAGTAGCGCACATGTGAGGAGCACGTAATGCGCTTGGCGCTGAGCGCCAGTCAATGAGGGCAGAGCGCAGAGCGCAGAGCGCTTCTGTTTAAGTAGCGCACACGTGAGGAGCACGTGGCGCTCTTGGTGCTATGCGCTAGACAATGAGCTCAGAGCGCTTCTGTTTAAGTAGCGCACACGTGAGGAGCACGTGGCGCGCTTGGTGCTATGCGCCAGACTTGGAGCGCTGAGGTGCTTCTTTAAATTTGGGGTGCTAAGTCTCTTTTTAGTCAACTCTGCTCTCTGAGAATTAAATTCTCTTTTATAAGAGACTTTGTCTCAAGGATCTAAGAACTAAGTTCTTATTTTATAGGAGATATTTCAATCTCTTATGTTTTTGGTGAAAGGCTTTACCTTTATGGATCTGTGATCCTAAGAGAATTGAATTATTCTACCCCTTTTATAATGAGATGTTATGATCTCTTTATGAAAGACATTTTCCTTATAGATCTATGATCTAGCATAAGAACTAAGTTCTTTTTCTCATCAGATACTTTGATCTCTTTATTTTACCATGAAGAAATTCTTCTTCTGCCGAGAGCTTGCTCTTCTCTTTGAACTTTCTCAATGTTTGTTGGGGGGGTTCCTCTCTGCAAGACTTGAAGTCATCGGTCCTTTATATAGGGGAGGCTGATTTGTTTAATCAGTTAAAGAGATCTTTTCTTTAATTGATTTAGGGATGTTTCCCACTGTTGGATCTTTGATCCTAGGGCTTCTGTTTCACAGAAGGCAATCTTCTTGTTTTTAAAAAGATTGGGAAATCTTTTCCCATACAGAATTTATTCTGTATCTTGGTGATTTTTAATCACCATTGGATCTTTGATTCAACTGTGCTCTAATTTACAGAGCACAGTCTTCCCTTTTTGGAAAGATTTGAGGAGTATTTTCTCAACAGAATTTTATTCTGTAATTTGATGATTTATTCATCTTAGTCGGATCTTTGATTCAATGGTGGAGAACATTTAGTTCTGGCGCTTGGCGCTTTAGTGCTTTGCATGTGAGTGCCGCCTCAGAGTCTTTGACTCTTAGCTCTTGACGCTCAGCGTTCTTGAGCTTTGCAGGTGATGTGCTACTTCAGAGTCTTTGACTCTTTAGCGCTAGCGCTCAGCGCTCTCGTGCTTTGCATGTGAGGCGCTGCTTTAGAGTCTTTGACTCATGGTGCTGGCGCTCAGCCCTCTTGTGCTTTGCACGTGAGGCGCTGCCTCATTACTGAAGGTGTCTTTTCATCTTCCTTCTCCACTTTTCCTGAGTAAAGCTTCTCTTTCCCAGAGGTTGGAAATAGTTCCATCATACACAACATTTTCTGTGCCTAGACTTAAATGTCTCCCTTCATATTCTGAAGCAATGCTTCTCTTCTCTCACACATTTTAGAGAATCATTTTGACAGAGAAGAGTTATGTCTTGTAATCGCCCACATGCTCACCGTCAGCCATAGGAGATGCCCATTGAGGAAATTGTTCCTCGTTTTGCTGCGAGCATGGTGAACCCTACTCTTACGGATGACCAATGCGACACGGTGCTGCATGAGCTCTTGACTCGTATAGGATCTCCTCTCCCCATCGGCTCCATTTGGCTTCGGATGGTTTTCTTGTCTGTGATCAATGATATTCCTCCCCCTCCGGCGGAGATGACTCCGGCAATGCTCGACGCCGTGGAAGACAAGATCGAGTGCTTCCACGAGGCACTTTTGATCACCACAACTCTGAGGGATCGCTTTGTTCGGCTGCTAAGCCAGATACGAGCTCAGCGGGTCGTCAGGTCTGCCTTTGCTGATGGGGTCAGTGCTGACCGATGGGTATCTACTCTTCGTGAAGATCGCCGCTTTGTCATGGTGGAGAAGGCAGAGAGGGAGTTAGATAATTTTATCCATAGTTTTGTAAATCCCTGTACTTTCGATCCCATGTTTGGTGATCTATTTCCTGTAGAATAAAAGGTTCAATTAAATGCTTTGTTTTTGTCGTTGAACACCAGTTCTTCCCCTGATGTGTGCATGTGTGTAAATGAATGAGCCTGGTTTCACACATATCTGTAAACGAAACTTAAGCCGGCATAAACAGGAACAAATAGCTCTTGGCTGAAGATTTTTGCTGGAACAGGGTCCAAAACTCAGTAATCGATGAGGACTACTCCCGTCGATCCAAGAAAATAAAGATTCAGCAGGAGGCGGACCATCCCTCTGCCACGCCATAGAAGGTGTCGTCTACATGGGTGCCCACTGCAACGGCCCCCTCAGCTTCAACTGCCCACAAAAAGAGAAGGCTGGAGAAAATCCCCGTGTCCATGACAGAGCTCAAAGGCAGTGAATCCAAACGTCCCAGGTCTAGGGGCATAGTAGTGCATACTGTTTATATAGCTTCCGGAAAAGAGGAAATCCGTGCTTCTACGGGTCATCGACCTCTCACCAGATCAGTGACAAAGGCTCATGAGCAACAACTGTAGGGTTCCTAGGCACTTTTACAAGGGTTAATAAGGCATCAACCATGCCCAAATAAAAATTTAGACGTGCCGAACAACCCAAATCCGGGATCTTTGCTAGATAATTAGGGTTTAACATGCAAGTAAACATCTTTACAACTAAGAGTGAGGGATTACAACCTTTGTAGTCTGCTTCTTCACTTCATAAGCTCCGAGTAGAAGTCTCTTCGCCGCGATCCACGATCTCCCAGACTCAAGAGAGGCTCCACAACTCGAATGATCCATGCTAGCTTGTAGTCTTCCTTTTCTCCGATGATCTACCTCGAAATTTCTATAACTCAAGCTCTCTCTCTCTAATGAGGTGAACACCCTAATCTAATTAGCTAGATTAGATGAGAATGATGGAGTAGTATTTGTGCTCTCTTTTCTTATCAAATTCTCACTCTTAATCATCACAAAAATGAAAACCTAGAAAGCTTTCTCAAAGCTCAAGGTTGAAGAAGAAGAAAAAAAATGAATTAATCATTTTGTGATGAATAATGAAATGATATATGATTAATAATGTAACCATGGTCAACTATGACAAGGCTAACACATGTAGAGAATTAACTAAGGCTAAGGGTTTGGGTTGGGTTAAGAATGAGTCACTAGAAAATATCAACCATAATGTCTTAGCTCATGACAAAAGAAAACCTTCTAGAAGGTTCATGAAAGAACTAACCCAATTCAAGCCCTAACCTTGTTTAATCTCCACTAAACATGTTGCATTAGTAATCATATCAAGTTACAATAATATATATCATATATATATTATATATTTGTAACAAAAGAAAATAATACAATTAACATATATCGCATATATATCAATGTATTATCCGGTGAGAAAATGAATCAATAAAGCGAGGCAATATTAGATAATGTAATGCAATATATCATATATATTATTATACATTAAATTATCGAATCAACACTTGATCCGACAATCCGGCTATATCGAATATAACCGACAAATATATCATGTACCGATTCATCGAATCAACACTTAATCCGATGACCCGGCTCAAATCTAAATATCGCGAGAATATAATACATTATCTCATATCGCATTATCCTCGGTCGTGCACATATCACATATGTGCCCCTACTCCGTTTTGCCTGAGTCAAGAAACCTCTGTGTAGGACTCAAAAGAATCGTCAATACGCCGGTAGCAGGTGATGATCATATCAAACACCCACAAGCTGCAAGCGGTCAGCTAAACATAACAGCCACCCAGGTATTGAGCGATCAGAAGATCAACAAGCAAGCCTGTACATTCTCCTGTGAATCCAATCAGTAACACTCCCGTACAGTCCGGTCTCTTCGTCTGATATGTCGCATATCTAGTCTAGGGGTGGTATACGTCAGACCCCAGTAACCGATAAGTCGTGTCGATGTGAGGCTCATAACAGGTCGAGAAAATACTGGTAACACTTACCAGTAAATCTCTATATCAGCCTTGGCCAGGGACTTCCAGTTATAGCCAATCGAACACAGCACAACATTAACTCCCTATACCGGGAGAGACAAATCCCCTCCTATCGCTCATTGCCTCCATGTGATTCAGGACTGCACCCAAAAGCCACCGTTTTTCACGCCCTATTAGACGTGGTAAGGTGGAAATCAAAGCACAGTAGGAATCACACAAGACTCTATGACGATCTCGGGTCTACAAACTACCCTATACCAGTGTCACCGGAGAACTGCCATCTGACGTGTGGTATATCACCATCTGGGAGTTCTCGGCGAGTCCGTCCAGTGTACCCAGTCTCCACTGAGCACTCGTACACCATCCTTGATGTTAAAACACCGATGGATATGGGATCATCCATCGCCCATCATATGGGTCAAGATGCGTATACGCTAGTCTACTCTGGTGTATTGATGCCCTGTCTCGATATACCCCCGATTAGGAACAGTTATAGGATATACTCATCGACTACCGTGGCCCCACTAGTATGATCTCATCATAGTCCCAGTAGTCGAGTACAGATCCTAAGAGCTTTATCAACATGTGAGAGTAAGACAGTAAACTAATACAAGTCAACATGTTAAGATAAAGTGAAACCAAATAGCATACTATCACGACGAGCAAGAAAGTCCTCTCTATATATATCCAAGCATCCATTATAATTTACATCATATGTACAACAATGGTCTCTAGGGCATATACATAACTAACAATCTCCCACTTGCACTAAGGCCAGCTGCTGTAGTGTCTCATACCTAGCATCCCGAATAATCTCTCAAACTGTATCTGGGGAATGGCCTTCGTGAGTGGATCCGGAGTGTTGTCCTTCGTATCTACTCTCTTGACCTCGATCCCCCGGCGATCAACTATCTCCCTGATCAGGTGATACCACCTCAGAATATGTCTGGACTTCTGATGGGACCTGGGTTCCTTGGCCAAAGCCACAGCTCCATTGTTATCACAATACAGAGGTATTAGATGTTCAATGGATGGAACTACACCAAGTTCACTAATGAACTTCTTTATCCAGACAGCCTCTTTGGCAGCATCGTTGGCAGCGATGTATTCAGCCTCCATCGTCGAGTCTGCAACGGTATTCTGTTTGGAACTCTTCCAACATACCGCCCCTCCATTGAGGGTAAAGACAAATCCCGAGTGTGACTTAGAGTCGTCCTTATCACTTTGGAAGCTGGAATCGGTAAGGACTCCACCTGGAGTTCTCCGTTACCATACACCAAGAACATCTCTTTAGTCCTTCGCAAGTACTTGAGAATGTTCTTCACAGCTGTCCAGTGACTCTTTCCAGGATCTGCTTGATACCGACTCACTACATTTAGTGAGTATGCTACATCGGGTTTGGTACACAGCATCGCATACATGATAGATCCTACCGCCGAAGCATAGGGTATCCCTTTCATGTGAGCTCTCTCCAAATCAGTCTTGGGAGACATCTCTTTGGAGAGAGTGAGTCCAGAGATCATGGGTTGGTTCCCACGCTTGGATTCTTCCATACTAAACCTCTTTAGTATGGTGTCAATGTATCTGGATTGGGACAATCCCAGTATCCGTTTAGATCTATCTTTATAGATCATAATTCCCAGTATACAGGAGGCATCACCTAGATCTTTCATTGAGAATCTTTGTGATAAGAAGTGCTTGACTGATTGCAGCATAGGAACATTATTTCCTATCAAGAGTATGTCATCGACGTACAATACGAGGAAGACAACCTTACTCTCTGCAACCTTCTTATAGATACAAGGTTCATCTACGTTTTTGATGAAGTCAAACTCTTTGACTACAACATCAAAGCAGATGTTCCAACTCAGCGATACTTGGTTTAACCCATAGATGGATTTAAGCAGCTTGCACACCTTTCCGCTGCTCCCATTATCTACGAAGCCCTCTGACTGAGTCATGTACACGCACTCTTCTAAATCACCGTTTAGAAAGGCGGTCTTAACATCCATTTGCCAGATTTTATAGTCATGGTATGCAGCAATGGCAAGTAAGATCCGGATGGACTTAAGCATAGCCACTGGAGAAAAGGTTTTGTCATAATCCACACCTGGTCGTTGACGAAAACCCTTTGCAACAAGTCTAGCTTTGAAAGTCTCAACTTTTCATTCTACACCAATTTTCTTTTTAAAGATCTACTTGCTCCTAATGGGTTTTATCCCTTCAGGAGCAACTTCCAAAGTCCATACTTTGTTGGTGTACATGGATTCCATCTCAGATCGCATTGCATCCAGCCATTTCACAAAGTCACCACTCGTGATGGCCTGCTTGAAGCTAGTTGGGTCATCATCTTCCATAATGCAATCCTCGCTCCCACCATCAATGAGAAAACCGTAGTATCTCTCAGGTGGATGAGAAACCCTATTAGATCGGCGGAGAGGCTGGGGTTCATCGGGTACTACTGAATCCTCTGGTTCCATTAAATCATCTGTCGTAGTTTGTTCTGCTGGAACTTCTTCCAGTTCTACCTCAGAGGCACTAATCTCTTTTGCAAGAAATTTCTTTTCTAAAAAGGTGGCGTGCCGAGAAACAAACACTTTTTGTTCCTCGGTGTGGTAGAAGATATACCCGCGCGAATGTTTGGGATATCCAATAAACTTACACAGAATAGACCTTGTCCTGAGCTTGTCCGGATTGTGTGTTTTCACATATACCGGACAACCCCATATCCTAACATAATTAAGATATAGTCTCTTTCCTTTCCATATCTCATATGGAGTTGTTGGCACAGATTTTGTGGGAACCATATTCAACAGGTCTGCAGCTGTCTCCAGTGCATATCCCAGAAGGAAATAGGTAATTCAGCTGTACTCATCATAGAGCGCACCATATCTAATAGGGTGCGATTCCTCCGCTCTGATACACCGTTGTGCTGTGGTGTATAAGGAGGAGTAAGCTGAGAGAGAATCACATTCTCTTTTAGATAGTCTAGGAACTCATTGCTCAAGTATTCTCCTCCTCGATCAGATCGAAGGATCTTAATACTTTTGCCCATTTGGTTCTCTACTTCGTGCTTATATTCTCTGAATTTCTTAAAAGTTTCAGACTTGTGTTTCATCAGGAACACATGTCCAAATCTAGAGAGATCGTCAGTGAATGTAATAAAGTAGGAAGAACTGTTCCTGGCATGTGTAGACATGGGACCGCATACATCACTATGTACCAGTCCTAAGAGTTCTGTAACTCTTTCTCCGTGTCCACTAAATGGAGTTTTGTTCATTTTTCCTTTGAGACATGAATGGCAAGTTTCATAAGATGATAATTCGAACGAATTCAAATATCCATCCTTATGTAACTTAGCTAGCCGTGTCGCATTGATATGACCAAGTCTACAATACCACAAGAAGGATTTGTTCATTTCTGAACTCTTCCTCTTATGTGTGTTTTGTATATTAAGGACTGTATTTTGATTGAGAATGAATATGCCATTATGTAACGAGCCTGATCCAATCAACTTTTGATTCAGGAATATGTTCATAACATTATCCTGTATTACAAAATTATATCCTTCTTTACTAAATAAAGAAACTGATATAATGTTGCACATCATATTCGGTATATAATAGCACTCGTTCAAAATTATTGTATTACTACTTGGTAATACAAGGTGATATTCGTCAACTGCTTTGGCTGCAATACTTGCACCATTCCCTACTTGTACAGAATGATCACCTTTTCCCAGTTCTCTACCTTTACGTAGCCCACGTAAAAATTTACATATGTGGGATCCCGATCCGCTATCCAATACCCAGGACGTAGGGTGAACTGAGAAACATTTCTTAATAACTAACACACCCGAAGAAGATGCATCATCATGCTTGTTCTTCGTTTGGACAGCGTAAGAATCCAGATTTTCTCCTATTTCCTTGTGAGTCTTATAACTCTTATAAGAAAGAACGGGACCAATGATCCCCTGCTCAGTATAATAAGCAGGTTCAGTCAATACATCCATTTTATTATCTTGATTAAGTCCTGACATGGTCTCTACCTGGAGAGAGAGAAGGAAACACTTTAGCGTATGCTCTTGCAAGATTAGATTGGTTATTATCTTATCTAATCATGATGTCTCCCACTGTTTTTATCAAATTTTTCCTTCAAACCCTAAAAGGTAAGATTAGCCGGGATTAATTACACCTTACAATTTCGTCAATCTTTCAGTCAGATCAGTGTCGGTACTTGAGGGAGGTTCCCCGTGCTCTCGCACGGACCTAATTAAAATAAACCTCGTTTTCCCAGAGACATAACCCCGTTAACACCTTTCTAGACACCTACTTGATCGGCTAATTGTCCCGTGTAAAACCCTCCCAGGAGTAACTCTTACTCGCAGTGGGTATCGGGATCCAACTATCTCATAGGAGGTATGCAATCTCATTGCAAATTTCAATCACCTGAAATTCCCGATAATACTTTTACCCTTAGCATTCTATGACCTTGACGCAGGCCAACAAACCATAGTCCGCTAGTCAAGTTCAACCCGTACATTTCTTGATTGAATTAAACCTACCCGTACGACCCTTGATGCAGGCCAACAAAGTCGTGCGACTACCCTAATCCAATCACATCTCATATTGCAGATAAGTACTAGTTAGCTACCGCACACTATGCCTTGACGCAGGCCAACAAACGTAGCATGAATACTAAGTAATATCTATCTGAAATGACGGAGGACTATGCAGGTTTTTCAGAAAACCATAAGCGTAATGAACTTGATATCGTTGTAGAAACAAGTGATTTTGAAAAGGAGTGTTTTTTAGGCTTTTGCAGTTTCTCTAAAGAGATCACTCCCGGTGAAGGGATCTGGCTCTTTCCCCATCGAATAAGGTGCAGGGTATATCATATATACCGCTGTGCAAAGCAAGAACTATATAAGCTGTCAAAAACTAAAACGCGAGTTTGTAGCATCTGCCAGTTTTGCTAAAGAGGTCACTCCCGGTGAAGGGATCTCGGCTCTTTCCCCATCGAATAAGGTGCAGGGTATATCATATATACCGCTGTGCAAAATAAGACCGTAGCTACCTTTTTATAAAGTTTTGATTCTACAATATCTTTTAGATTTCTTTTCTTTTATTAATCTCATTAATAAAAATCCCATCAGCTTATGCTTCCTAAGCATCACAGAAGAAATGAAAGCAGTAATATTTATATATCAGCATATATATATAGTATAAGCATTCGTCTCAGGCAATAATATGATCTCATCACAGAACATTGTAGCAGAAGAACATATATGAAATATTGGATATACTAGGATGTCCGTGTTTTTAATACGAGCCGGTATAAAACACGGATTCCACGGTCGCGATGAATACCCAAACCCACATCCCTAGACCCCTACGAGAACGGCAAGTAACACTGCCAATTCTAGGGTTAGGAGACCCGGTCTCGACTCCTCGAGATGGCCTCCCACTGGACCCTAGAACCCGGTTACTTGTGCTCCCCTCCTTGGGCCTACCTAATGCGGAAAAGTAAATAATATACACTGGTGACATCAACCTCATCCCGGAAGTGCCCCAATAAAAGAATATTACATACAAATGAATTTTACATGAATGAAAACAAAAACCCTCATCTCACATAAAACCCCGGCTATTCAGAACACGACGATCCAATATAACATATCACATCAACACATAATAGCTCATATCATCAACGTAAGTAAGTATGCATACACCGACCGTCGTTGATGTATAGCAATGAAAACCGGCAATACAACTACATACTACACTTACAGTCACAGAAAATAAATTGTAAAACTACAACATTTGGAATCCATAATCACTTTAGACATCATAAATCCGAAATATCACATACTTCGCATTTCATGCCTAACTATATGAATTTCATATATTGTATCACATTCCACATAAATAGACAGTATTAAACTTTCCGATCGGATAATCAAATACCCAAGATTTCCTAAATAGCTCAACACTTGAGCGAAGTTCAAATAATCCCAGAATATGTCACAGTACCAATGGTCCAGCCGTAGAAGGGTCAAGCCAACGCCTCACATATGGCACGCCGTACTGCCCCAAACCCTAAGGTTTAAAGGCGGTTCAGACGGTCACATAATCAAGTTAAGGTTTGTGTTCTTTTAGAGGGACCACCGCGTTACTTGCACGTTTTTCCGAAAGATTTAAACCCAAGAAAAATTCAACACTTGAAAGTTTTTCGTGCCGGGAAAAAATGAGTTAATGATATCTGTTCGAACATTTTAATAGTTTCTAAATTATCCGGAAAAAGAACGAAATTAAATTTTCCAATCGAATCAACGAATTCAAAATAATCCCCAGAACACTCAACACTTGAGTCAGATTAAAAATACCCAGAAACAGTTACAAATACCTACGGATGTACTGTGCCAAAAAGCTAACCCTAACTCTACTGTGTTGCCACGGAACCGCCGCAGAAGGTATGGTACGGCCGCGGTTCCGCAGCGCATTAGTGGAGTTTTGGTGTCGTTTTGCACAGTAACTCTTAGAATTCCCTGCTGATTTTTTTGAGTATTTTTAATGCAGAAAAAATCACATTTTTAAAAATTGTCCAGAGAGGGGGTCAAAATCGGTGTTTCGGGGTTCGATCGGAGTTTTAACTTCGTATACACGTCGCCTAATACTCTAGCTAGGCTCTGATACTACTGTAGGGTTCTTAGGCACTCTTACAAGGGTTAATAAGGCATCAACCATACACGAATAAAAATTTAGACGTGCCGAACAACCCAAAGTCGGGATCTTTGCTAGATAATTAGGGTTTAATATGCAAGTAAATATCTTTACAACTAAGAGTGAGGGATTACAACCTTTGTAGTCCGCTCCTTCGTTTCATAAGCTCCGAGTAGAAGTCCCTTCGCCGCGATCCACGATCTCCCGGACTCAAGAGAGGCTCCACAACTCGAACGATCCATGCTAGCTTGTAGTCTTCCTTTTCTCCGATGATCTACCTCGAAGTTTCTATAACTCAAGCTCTCTCTCTCTCTCTAATGAGGTGAACACCCTAATCTAATTGGCTAGATTAGATGAGGATGATGGAGTAGTATTTGTGCTCTCTTTTCTTATCAAATTCTCACTCTTAATCATCACAAAATGAAAACCTAGAAAGCTTTCTCAAAGCTCAAGGTTGAAGAAGAAGAAGAAAAATGAATTAATCTTTTTGTGATGAATAATGAAATGATATATGATTAATAATGTAACCATGGTCAACTATGACAAGGCTAACCTATGTAGAGAATTAACTAAGGCTAAGGGTTTGGGTTGGGTTAAGAATGAGTCACTAGAAAATATCAACCATAATATCTTAGCTCATGACAAAAGAAAACCTTCTAGAAGGTTCATGAAAGAAATAACCCAATTCAAACCCTAACCTTATTTAATATCCACTAAACATGTTGCATTAGTAATCATATCAAGTTACAATAATATATATCACATATATATTATATATTTGTAACAAAAGAAAATAATACAATTAACATATATCGCATATATATATCAATGTATTATCCGGTGAGAAAATGAATCAATAAAGCGAGGCAATATTAGATAATGTAATGCAATATATCATATATATTATTATACATTAAATTATCGAATCAACACATGATCCGACAATCCGGCTATATCGAATATAACCGACTAATATATCATATACCGATTCATCGAATCAACACTTGATCCGATGACCCGGCTCAAATCTAAATATCGCGAGAATATAATACGGTATCTCATATCGCATTATCCTCGGTCGTGCACATATCACATATGTGCCCATACTCCGTTTTTCCTGAGTCAAGAATCCTCTGTGTAGGACTCTAAAGAATCGTCAATACGCCGGTAGCAAGTGATGATCATATCAAACACCCACAAGCTGCAAGCGGTCAGCTAAACATAACAGCCACCCAGGTATTGAGCGATCAAAAGATCAACAAGCAAGCCTGTACATTCTCCTGTGAATCCAATCAGTAACACTCCCGTACAGTCCGGTCTCTTCGTCTGATATGTCGCATATCTAGTCTAGGGGTGGTATACGTCAGACCTCAGTAACCGATAAGTCGTGTCGATGTGAGGCTCATAACAGGTCGAGAAACTACTGGTAACACTTACCAGTAAATCTCTATATCAGCCCTGGCCAGGGACTTCCAGTTATAGCCAATCGAACACAGCACAACATCAACTCCCTATCCCGGGAGAGTTGAATCCCCTCTTATCGCTCATTGCCTCCATGTGATTCGGGACTGCACCCAAAAGCCACCGTTTTGCATGCCCTCTTGGACGTGGTAAGATGGAAATCAAAGCACAGTGGGAATCACACAAGACTCTATGACGATCTCGGGTCTACAAACTACCCTATACTAGTGTCACCGGAGAACTGCCATCTGACGTGTGGTATATCACCATCTGGGAGTTCTCGGCGAGTCCGTCCAGTGTACCCAGTCTCCACTGAGCACCCGTACACCATCCTTGATGTCAAAACATCGATGGATATGGGATCATCCATCGCCCATCATATGGGTCAAGATGCGTATACGCTAGTCTACTCTGGTGTATCGATGCCCTGTCTCGATGTACCCTCTATTAGGAACTGTTATAGGATGTACTCATCGACTACCGTGGCACCACTAGTATGATCTCATCATAGTCCCAGTAGTCGAGTACAGATCCTAAGGGCTTTATCAACATGTGAGAGTAAGACAGTAAACTAATACAAGTCAACATGTTAAGATAAAGTGAAACCAAATAGCATACTATCATGACGAGCAAGAAAGTCCTCTCTATATATATCCAAGCATCCATTATAATATACATCATATGTACAACAATGGCCTCTAGGGCATATACATAACTAACAACAACAGCAAAAACCCAGGAGATGCTAACACAGATAGCCGCACTCACTGGGCCAAAAGAAAGCCCGGAGACGTCGTCAGAGCAGCATCAAGAACAGGAAACTGATGCTGAGTTCCTCCACAAAATCCTCGAGAAGAGAGACAGAGAGGCCGCGGAACAAGCGGCCAACATAAAACGAATGGCGCTTTTATTCCAAGATATGGTCGGGATGATGATACAGCCGGATCCTCCAGCTGAAGATCCCCCCGATTATCCTTGAAGACGACATGGGGGTGACATCGAACCCTCTTCCGTCTCTATCAGCAGCCAAAGAGGAGATGATCTCCAAATACGCCCTGGATAACTATATCGCTCAACAGATACGAGCCTATCGGGCGAGCGAAGCGGCCGGCCAAATTGTTAAGACTGGACGACCCTATCCGGGTTGGTATGACCAAATAAAGTACCTGTCGGGATATACGATCCCTAAATTCTATGTATATAAGGGGACGGGGAATCCACACCAGCACGTTGCTCAATTCAGTGCCTTGTGCGGTAATACTGGGGGTGACGACAAACTACTGCTTCGCCAGTTTATTGGCGACGGCATTTGAATGGTACTCTAAACTCCCGAACGACTCCGTTAAGACATTTGCAGAAATGGAGCTACTGTTTACACAGAGATTCGCAAGCGCTAGCGAGCGCACCTCGATCACCGCACTAATTAACGCCAGGGTGAAGCCAGGCGAAACATGGGTTCAGTACGCGATACAGTGGCGGAATCTATGGTCGAAGTGCGAACAACGCATAGAGGAAGCTCCTGCAGTGGGCATGTTTGTGGGAACTCTTGATCAGCAGGCGACCATATCCCAGTTCATGATGTTTTTCAAGCCGACTACCTTCCAGGCCTTGATTGACAAGCTAGACTAAATGGATCAGATGGGTCATAGACCGTCTTCTTCAAAGATGGAGCCTCGAAACGAAAAGGGAAAAGGGAAAGCGACCTTCGTCGCCAATGCTCAGCAGCAGCCGAATGGTCCAAAACCAGGTGATCGCCAAGACGATAAACAACGATTCTTTAACGAGAAGCTAAAGCGCCCTTATTCATTTCCCCGGGTTAAAACGAGGAGACTGTTTGAGCCGGCAGTGCGCAACAGGCTCATCAACTTGCCGGATCCAAAATGCCCACTGCAGCCCGGTGATGTCAACAATCCCAATTACCGCCCTATCACCGAGTAGTAGGCCATCCAATCGAAGATTGCTTCTTCTTCAAAGGCTGGATTGAGGACTAATACCAACAGGGCAAATTCACACTGTCCGAGAATTGGAAAGTAAGACCGCCTCAGCCGCACGCTCTTAAAAAGGTGGACACACCACGGGCATCGTGCTCTTTTGTATAAGAAGCTCTATGGGAGGTCGCTCTTTCAGCCAAAATGAAAAGAATGCTGAAGGATCTCCAAACATGCCCGGCGATTAGGTGGAAAAGTCCGCTGGAACCCGAGGTCATTGAGGGAATGTTGAAGCCGTGCCCGACGCCAAGAATTGGTAGCGATAGTCAAAACGCCCATGCCCAGCTGTCAAAGTCTTCAAAGAAGAAGAAGAAGACCAAAAAGCCCGTGAAGCCTGATGAAAAGCGCACGGACCTGCAAAAACATATTGACGCACTGGAGGAATACAACCAGAAGGCGCAAACCCCGGTCACGCTCCAAGAGTTTCTCAACCACATCCTTGAGGACGGAGGTGATGACAATGATGGGGAAGAAGACTTGTCAGATGAACCTGAGAACTATGTGGCGAGCTGCCACACGATCTCTCACTCGTCAATAAACGGTGAAGAAGCTCCTGATACAGAGAGACTGGGGGAAGATCCAGAACCAAAACCAAAATCCCTGGAGCTATCTGACGAATTGATTGACAGGCTGCTGAACGAAGCTCTTCAGAAAAGCAAATCTGACCGAGAGCGTGAAACGACCATATATGAAAGGGCCAAGCGTCGGCATCACGTTGAAGAAGCTTCGGTATTGAGAAGCCATAGAGTACCCCAACCGGATAGAAGCACTTCTGCCGCCAGCAAAAACATGTTTAAGATAAGGAAGCAATTTGCTAAAGCCCTATCGATGGGAATGAAGTTGCCACCTTTCAAAGAAGACACTTCAGAAAATACGTTCCCCGACGGACTAGATGCATATCTAAACTACTGCTTATATCATCGGAGGATCGCGCACCCTACTGAGGAATGCACGGCCTTTAAAAATTGGTGGCAGGGATACGTTGCTCATCGACAGCATTTCAAGCGGATGAAGCGCGACCGATGAGCATAAAAGAACTGCCGGCAACTGTCACATGGTTGATAGCAAGGGATCGCAAGTTCTCACCTTCGGGAGCGATTCTGATGAAGAAATAGCCCTCAGCCCTCTCTTCAAGGAATCCATCTCTAAAACAGAAGAGACGAAGACCTGCAAGAACATTCAGCTGCTCAATCGTATTCTACCCAAAAATAATCTCGGATCCACAAACAAGGGATCGAATAGAAAAGATAAGGGGAAGGAAAAAGTCCCTGAAGATATCACCCTCGATGATCGAGTCGTCGAGGAGTTGGCAGCCAAGGACCCGCCAAAGAAAAATAAGGAGGATTACAACGTTCTGGAACACTTGAGAAAGATACCCTCACAGCTAAGCATTCTCGATGCCCTTCTGCTATCTAAAGAGGTGAGGGATTCGTTGATCAAGATACTACAAGTGCCCGAGTAGTTCCAAGCTTTCCTTGCCGAAGAAAAGATGAAGGACAAGCTCGAAGAGGTGCGCACTGCTGACATCTCTTTCGGCGACGAAGATCTCCTCCTCGGAATATGCGAGCACAACCGTCCCTTGTATGTCATCGGATATTTCCATGACATCAAGATAGGGAAGATCTTAGTTGATAACAGGTCCTCTGTCAACCTCCTAAATGTGAGAGTGCTGAAAGAAACCTGCATGAACGTTCAACACCTCGCTCGGGATAAACTTACTATCTCCGGGTTTGACTCCCAGTCATCATGGACACTCGGGTATGTGATACTGAAATTACGCTTTAGGATGCTCGTCACCGACATCAAATTTCATGTCATTGACGCCAAGACCTGCTACAACGCTTTACTCGGCAGGCTTTGGTTACACGAGTACAATATCATCCCTTCTACACAACATCAGTGTATGAAATATTTCAAGGATGGTCTCGAGTACACCGTAACAAGGGAGCTAAACCCATTCTCTGTGAATGAAGTCCGTAAATACGAGGACGCAAAGTATTTCCTGCCAAACTTTGAAGACACGGAAAGTTGCCATAAGCCAGAGTATAAGCATAAGGCTATCACCACTATTCCGGTCTTTGGGAGCGATACCGAAGAGGAAGAAGAGATAGTCTATTCAGGGCCACCCCAATGCAGCAAGCCGGGACCATCTATCCCTATTCTGGTCTTTGGCAGTGACTCTGAAGACGAGATCAACGCAGTATTCTCGATCCGTCCATCAGTACAGGCCTTCGCTGGGGATGATCAAAATTTGCAAATCGCTATGGTTCCACGAAGGCACTACAAAGAGCTCGACGCACTTGATACCTATAGTGTGCAAGAACTGCAGACGTTCTACATCCCTCCCAGGCGGAAAGATGAAAAGGCGATCCTCTTTTATCGATCCGCAGAAACCAAAGTGGAGAAAGAAATTTGGCATGGTGCCGATTCTACGCTTGACAGGCTCCAGCCCATCCGTCTGCCCAGATATTACACAGAAGGATTAAAAAGATTGTTGAGGTGCCAAGGCATACCCTTCAAACAGACTGCTCGACAAGCTCAGTTTTACAACAGGATCTAGAACATCCCTGGAACTCAGTGAAAATTGCCCAACGGAAGAATGGAAACGATTGGGCTTGGATATGTTCGATCCAAGAAACAGGAGCGATTCCATGGCTGCTGCGTTATACATGACTTCGATGAAGAAAGAGATGCTCTGTTAGAAGACACTGCGATTGAACCAAAATGAGACCCTGCTGTAAAAGTGCCAAGTCCGTCGTTTGAAGAACAGATAGACAAGCTAATAAGGGAAGCGGGTCAAAAGGCCCGGGATGACTACAACCGTGAAATGACCATTTACGAGAAAGCCAGGATGCAGCGCCTCCTTCTGCAGGCTATGGAGAATGACGATGCCCTTCTTCGCCAGCCCATCATACAGAAAACTCGACGCGGAGGCAAAAACAATATAAAGAACGGAAAAACGTTCGACAGGGGCAAAGTGGGTCCAAGAAACCACGCGATCGAGAATTGAGTAGCCGGGATTCGTCTCTTATAAAGAAAATGGGTGGAGCATATTCTTTTCCCCAAGACAAGATAAGGAAGATATTCGATCTTGTCATGAAACATCAAATGATTACGCTCCCAGAGTCTAAACACCCCGAACAAGAAGACGAGGTCTCTTATCCGGATTATTGCTCCTATCACCGAACGATAGGGCATCCTCTTGAAGACTGCTTCATCTTCAAAAACTGAGTCGAAGACCAACATCAAGGTTCGCTCTATCCAACAGTTAGAGGGTAACCCAACTACAAAAGCATGTACCAAAAGCAACGTATATAGCAAGAGTAGAACCGGATCAACACCGGTCTTGGAAACGATCTCGTACCTGTCATGTGATAACGCTGTCAGAAGAAGGAATGCACGAGAATATGAATGACCTCTCTTGGTGCTTCGAAAATGAGGATGAAGACGAGGTGATCTCAGAATTTCCACCTGCGCCAAAAGAGTTGAAAGATGTAATACATACTAATGCGGACAACCTGAGAAAAATTGACTTGGGGACAGCAAACGACCCGAGGCCTACGTTCGTCAGTGAGCTGCTATCCGAAGAACAGATAGCTACGCTAAAAGACGTGCTCATGAAGTATAAAGACTGCTTCTCATGGAACTATTCCAAGATGTCGAGATTAAACTAAGAAATAGCCGTGCATAAATTGGCGATATCGCCGGACGTCAAGCCAGTCAAACATGCGTCAAGAAGAATGCGGCTCGAGCTTGAGATGAGTATCAACGCCGAAATCAAGAATCTAATCGACTCCGGCTTTATCCAAGAAGTTCAATACCCAGATTGGATCTCCAATATCGTCCTAGTGATAAAGAAGAATGGGATGGTGCACATCTGCGTGGACTTTCGGGACCTCAACAAAGCTTGTTCGAAAGATGGCTTTCCCGTACCAGTTACTGAGCTGATGATAGACAACACGTCCACTCATGAAGTTTTCTCCTTCATGGATGGCTCATCGGGGTACAATCAGATAAAGATGCATCCCAAAGACCAGAAACATACCGCTTTCCGGACCCCTTTGGGCATATTCTGCTACAAAGTGATGCCTTTCGGTCTGAAGAACGCTGGCGCCACCTATCAGAGGGCCATTACGAAGATTTTCGATGACCTCATACACGAAATCTTCGAGTGCTATATTGACGACCTCATGGTAAAAAGCAAATCACACGAGGAGCATTGGGAGCATCTGAAGATAGTGTTCCAACGTCTTCAGAAATACAACCTGAAGATGAACCTTCTCAAATGTACGTTCGGAGTTTCCTCAGGCAAGTTCCTGGGATTCATTGTACGACACCGGGGCATCGAAATAGACCCATCAAAGATCAAGGCAATCATGGAAATGCCTCCGCCAAGAACTCTCAAGCAACTGCGGTCTCTCCAAGGAAAGCTCGCGTATATCCGACGGTTCATAGCTAACCTCTCCGGCAAATGCTGTCCCTACAGTCACCTAATGAAAAAGGGTAACCCGTTCGTCTGGGATCATAAATGCTAGAGTGCACTCGACGAAATCAAGCAATACTTGCAGAATCCGCCGATGCTGACCGCTCTGGTCAAGGAAAAACCTCTCATCCTTTACACAACAGCCCTTGAAGGTTCTTTAGGCGTGGTATGGGCACAAGAAAATAGCCAAGGGAAGGAGAAAGCCCTCTACTATTTGAGTCGAGTTCTCCTGGGGGCAGAAAACAACTACTCCACCATTGAAAAACACTACCTGGCGTTAATCTTCGCGATAACGAATCTCCGGCATTATGCTTTGGCGCATGATGTCGACCTAATATCAAAAGTGGATCCTCTCAAATATTTGATGTCAAGAGCCATATTAACAGGATGGCTCGCTAAATGGGCCCTACTCTTAATGGAGTTCTCGATAGCATACCGACCCCTCAAGGCAGTGAAAGGCCAGGCCATCGCCGACTTCCTCGCTGAGCATCCGATACCTGCCGATTCACCCCTAAATTGTGAACTGCCAGATGAGCACGCGTTTGACACGATGGACGGGGGTAGAAGAGAGAATGATACTTGATGGGAACTCTATTTCGACGGAGCATCTTCCATGAAGAAGCGAAAGCACAACTCCCCTATAATCAAATCGGGGGTAGGCCTCATCTTCGTAACTCCACAAGGAGAGATAATGCGCTTTGCTTTCTCCTTAATAGAGCTAAGGACGAACAATGAAGCCGAATATGAAGCTTTGATAGCAGGTCTTTGTAAGTCCACGTTGCGACCCCCGGTTCTTACGGGGAGGCGGAAACGATATAAAATCAAAATTTTAACGCAAGAGGCAACATGGACTAAGCTAGGTCGGGATCTTTACCTAAACTAAAACTAGCATACTAAGCTAAAGATATTTAGCTACTCGGATGAAGATGGTTATACCTAAACTTGAACTCCTTCTCTTCAAGCTCCGATGGTGGTTCGATGGCTCCTTCTCGTTGTCTCCGTACGCCGAAGATAGATCCACTTGAAAGCTCCAACCTTTAGCTCCTTCTTCGTTCTTTGAAGAAACTAGTTCACTTGGTTTGCTAAACCTAGTGAACTAGAATGAGTAGAGATGATTTAGAATGGGATTTTATCTATGGTTCTTGATTCTCAACTCATGAGACAAGAGAACCATAGATCAAGAGAGGGAGCAAGAGGTTGAGGGTGAGAGCAAGAGGAGAGCTCAAGAACAAGAGAGAGAATGAGCAAGAAAGAATATGAGCAACTCTTTTGTCTTTCACCCTCTCATAATCCAAAGTGATCATAACTCATCATATCAAAAAAGTCTTATGTGATGGTTTGAAGCAACCATAAGCTTATCATGTCATGCACTCATTTTACTCAAATGAGCAAGCAAGAAAAAGTCTTTGGCATGAAATGATAACCATGGTTATCATGATGGTCAACTAGTCAAGCCTAGTCAACCGGTCAACAAGTCAACAAAAGTCAACAAGTCACCAAAGTCAACAAGTCAACAAAAGTCAACAAGTCAACAACCATATCACCATAATACTTAATTAATATAATAGTTAATCACATATCATATTCTCATTAGGGTTGAGCATAAAGTCAAATAGTCAACGGTCAACTGTCAACAACCCTAATGAGAATCCGCAGCCTCTGCCTCCCTGTCAACTGTGCATACACACCCGCATCCGCGTTCCGAGGAACACGAATGCAAACTGGATAAATCCAATCCCATAAGGCACACTAGGATCTGGCTTAAACCAAAGCCCGCTAGTGTAAACTGTCCGGATACTGTACGTGCACAAGTGCACGGATGTGACCGAACCCTGTCGCAAAACCATGCGACCTGTCGCAATACCATGCGACCTCTACTCTTTTGCCTAAAGGCGAAAAGCTTTCTGTGTGGGACTCTAAAGACTCGACACTACGCTGGCAGTGGGTTTAACCACAGACCGCAAGCGGCACTAGCTGTGCGTAACGGTCCCCAGGTAATGCCGACAAGAAGACGGACGAGGCGAAACCCATCTGAACTCCTACTGAGCCTGAGTGTGACATTCTCCGTACAGTCCGGTCTGTTCGTCTGATATATCGCATGGCGGGCCTAGGGGGCGGTAAACGTCAGTCCCCCAATAGCGGTACAAGTCGTGCCGGAGTGAAGCCCAATACACCCTGAGATAACACTGGAAACCTACCAGTATATCTCGTTTGCCCTGGCCAGGGACTACTCGTGTAATGGCTCTCCTAGACACAGCGCGATGTCAACCCCCAATACCGGGAGAGACGAATCCTGTCTAACCGTCACTGCCTCCAAGTGCTTCGGGACTGCACCCAACCACTACCTGTTTGCACGACTCCTTTGAGCCGTGGTAGGGTAGTGATCAAAGTACAGTGGGAACACACTCGAGGCGAAGTGACAGTGTCAAGTCAGCGGACTAAGCTGTACTCATGTCACCTGGGAACTGATAACTGACGATAGGTATAATACCAACTAGTCAGTTCCCTACGAGTCCTGTCCAGTGTACCCGTAACCTAACGAGCACCCGCATACTATCTCAAGTACGACGTACTGACGGCTGTGGGACAGACCGTCTCCCACACTGGGATGAGAAGCGCATGCGCTGGTCTACTCCGGAGTATCGATGCCCTGTCTCGATAGTCCTGCGACCAGGGACCTGCATAAGGATGTGCTTATAGATTACCCAGCCCCACTAGTGTGACGGCCATCACATCGCTGGTAATCAAGCAAAGATCCTAAGGGCTCTACTAATGTGTATAGGCGATATACAAAAATAAACACATGTACACATTGAAGTAGAAACAAACCAAGTAGCATACTACTATTTTGAGCAAGATTGTATATACAAAGTGAATATCCCAAGCATCCATTAAGTAATATACAAACTAGTATGATACAGTAATGGCCTCTAGGGCATATACACTAACAATCTCCCACTTGCACTAAGGCCATGTACTGGCGTATCGAAGACCTATCATCTCGATCAGCCGCTCGAACAGAGTCTGGGGCAAGGCCTTGGTGAATGGATCTGCAGTGTTATCTTCTGATTTTACTCTCTTTACCTCGATCTCCTGGCGATCAATGATCTCCCTGATCAGGTGGAACCGCCTCAAAATGTGCCTGGACTTCTGATGGGACCTTGGTTCCTTCGCTAAAGCTATAGCGCCGTTGTTGTCACAATACAGCGGTATTGGATCAACACTGGTAGGAACCACCTGAAGTTCCGTGAGGAACTTCTTCATCCAGACAGCTTCCTTTGCGGCATCGCAAGCAGCTATGTACTCCGCTTCCATGGTTGAGTCAGCAACGGTTTCCTGCTTAGAACTCTTCCAGCAAACCGCCCCTCCATTGAGGGTAAAGACATAACCCGACATGGACTTGGAGTCATCCTTGTCACTCTGGAAGCTGGAGTCAGCAAAGGCCTCAATCTGGAGGTCTTTTCCGCCATACACCAAGAACATCTCCTTAGTCCTTCTCAGGTACTTGAGAATGTTCTTTACTGCTATCCAGTGTTTCTTCCCTGGGTCCGACTGATACCGGCTTACAACGCTCAATGCGTATGCTACATCTGGTCTGGTACATAACATCGCATACATAATAGAGCCTACCGCAGATGCGTAGGGTATTGATGACATGCGAGCCCTTTCCAAATCAGTCTTGGGAGACATCTCTTTGGAGAGGGTGATTCCGTGACAAGCCGGTAGATTACCGCGCTTGGAATCTTCCATACTGAATCGTTTCAGTATGGTGTCGATGTACCTTGACTGTGAAAGTCCCAACATCCTTTTAGATCTATCACGATAGATCTGGATCCCCAGAATGTAGTTGGCATCGCCCAGGTCCTTCATGGAGAACCTCTGTGACAAGAATCCTTTGACTGACTGTAGCATAGGAATATCATTTCCTATTAGGAGAATGTCATCGACGTACAAGACGAGGAATACCACATTTCTCCCTACAATCTTACTGTAAATGCATGGTTCATCTGGGTTTTTGACAAAGTCGAATTCTTTGACAGTATCATCAAAGCAGATGTTCCAACTCCGCGATGCCTGCTTAAGTCCATAGATGGACTTGAGCAACTTGCACACTTTACCGCTGCTCCCACTCTGATTGAATCCCTCTGGCTGATCCATAAAGACGCACTCTTCTAAATTTCCATTTAGGAAAGCCGTCTTAACGTCCATCTGCCAGATCTCATAATCGTGGAAGGCAGCAATGGCAAGAAGGATCCGAATGGATTTAAGCATGGCTACCGGAGAAAAAGTCTCGTCATAGTCCAAACCAGGTCTTTGACGAAAACCCTTTGCAACGAGCCTAGCTTTATAGGTTTCAACCTGCCCATCTACACCAATCTTCTTTCTGAAGATCCATTTGCAGCCTACGGGTTTTACCCCTTCTGGAGCAAAGTCCAAAGTCCAAACTTTGTTGGTGTACATGGACTCCATCTCGGTCCGCATTGCATCCAGCCATTTTACCGAGTCACCGCTCTGAATAGCTTGCTGGAAGCTAGTAGGCTCATCATAATCTATGATGCAATCCTCTCTATCCCCGTCTATGAGAAAACCGTAGTATCTCTCGGGCGGATGAGACTGCCTACTACTCCTGCGGAGCGGCGTAGGAATGTCCGGTTCCCCTGAACCTTCTGGTTCTACTAAGGTTTCAGTAATAGCTTGTGGTTCTGGAATTTCTTCCAGTTCTATTGCGCTCCCACTTATCTGATTTTCTAAAAACTCAGTTTCTAAGAAGCGGGCATGACGAGAAACAAGGACTTTTTGCTCCTCTGCGTAATAGAAAAGATACCCCTTGGAGTTCTTTGGGTATCCCACAAACTTGCACTGTACTGAGCGTGCCTCGAGCTTGTCCGCATGCTGCTTTTTTACAAAAGCCGGACATCCCCATGTCTTAAAGGATTTAAGACAGGGTTTCTTCCCACTCCACATCTGGTATGGTGTGGTAGGCACTGTCTTAGTAGGAACTTGGTTCAAGAGATGTGCAGCTGTTTCCAGTGCATAACCCCAGAAAGATCGCGGTAACTCAGCCTTACTCATCATGGAACGAACCATATCTAATAGGGTTCGATTCCTTCTTTCCGATACACCGTTGTGTTGTGGTGTGTATGGAGGAGTACGCTGAGAGAGAATTCCATTCTCTTTTAAGTAGTCCAGAAACTCGGCACTCAAGTATTCACCACCTCGATCCGATCTTAGGATCTTGATACTTTTGCCTGTTTGTTTTTCTACTTCATTCTTATATTCTCGAAATTTCTCAAAGGCCTCGGATTTGTGCTTCATTAAGAAGACATGTCCAAACCTAGAGAAATCATCTGTGAAAGTAATGAAGTATGAATAACCGCTTCGCGCATGTGTAGACATTGGACCACACACGTCACTGTGTATAAGTCCCAAGAGCTCGCTCGCTCTTACTCCGTGTCCAGTGAACGGAGTCTTTGTCATCTTTCCCATGAGACAAGATTCACAAGTGGCATAAGACTGGTACTCGAACGGATCCAAGTATCCTTCTTTATGCAACTTAGTCAACCGTGTCTCATTGATGTGACCCAGTCTACAATGCCATAAGAAAGCCTGATTTAATTCTGGAGACTTTCTTTTAAGTGTGTTCTGGACACTGAATATCTGAGCTTGATTCAATACGTATATACCATTATTTAATGTACCTGACCCAATCAGTGCTTGATTTAGGTGGATGTTTACTACATCGCTTACAAAAGCAAAATCATATCCTTCCTTAGAAAGTAAGGATACAGATATGATGTTACAAGTCGCACCTGGTACATACAAACAGTCACGCAGAATCAATATCTGCCCAGTTGTCAGTCCTAGGTGATATTCCCCTACGGATACAGCATCCATGCTCATTCCGTTAGCAACCCTGAGAGTCATATCACCTTTCCTGATAACCCCACGGTTTCTCAGACCCTGTAACGAATTACAGATATGAGATCCTGATCCGGTATCCAATACCCAGGAAGTAGGGTTAACTGACAAACAGTTCTCAATTACAAACACACTCGAAGCCGAAGCCACAACATGCTTCGAATTCTGGCTACAGGCTTTACAAGCCCTGCAATCTTTCTGCCATAGTTCATTCCCGTTACAATAGGAACATCCCTCTTTTACTATATCCAGTCCTGAAACTTTTGCCCTTGTTTTTCCTTTTTCTTCCCTGGTTTCTTTCAGGGTATAAGCAGAGGGCAGGGACTGTAGAATTAGGTCAGTACTTGACCCATTCTCCAACGTGGTCTCCAGGTCCGTGAGCTCAATATAGCTGGTCTCTGTAAGGACGTTGCCCCTTACAGATGACCCGACAGCCAACCTCGCTTGAAGCAATTCGTTCGAGGTCTCATATCTTGCGATACGAGATTGCTCTCCATATAAAACTTTGTTATGGAGGAAGACAGAAACTGAGTCCATCTTCTCGTGCTGCCTCTGGTTTGCACCATCAACTGAGGCTAACACGAGGCACTTGGCTTTTGCACAATCCTTTTCCGATGTCCTGCGGATGTGAACATCCGTGACAGGGGAAACTGGACCTGAGACAGCAGGGTTTTGATTAGTTAAGAGGCGTTTCAGCTTGTCATGGGCAATGGACATCTGGACAGACCTTTGCCAGTCATAACAGTCAGGTTCAGTCATATTTTTATCTAGATGTAACCTAGGCGTGGTCACAGGGTCGCTGCAATTTAAGAGAGAAAAGAAGAAACACTCAGCATGATGCTCTTGCAAGTTTAGAGTGGTTTTTAGTTTGTCTAAACAGGATGGCTCCCACTGTTTCTCGAATCCCTCCTCAAACCAGAAAGGAAGAATTAGTCAGGATCAATCCCACCGGACAATACTTGCTTAACCGTTCAGCCAGGCCGGTGTCGGTACTTCGAGGGAGGTTTTCCAACGCTTTCGCGAAGTTCCTTAATTAAAGAACCTCTTTTCCCTGGGGGCGTAGCCCCGCTAACACCTTTCTTGGCACCTACTAGGTTTATAGCATTGATCGTTAAGTGAGAAATTTCCCGAGGAGTAGCATATACTCACAGTAGGATCGGGATCCAAATATCATCGCATGACGAAACTGAAGGAATCCTACCAGAATCATCACACTCCAAATGGTATGCAAATCTAGCAAGTTTCAGTACTTATGAAACCCCCGATGTATATTTTTGCCCCATGCTCTTATGACCTTGACTAAGGCCAACAAATCATAAGTCACATGTCAAGTTCTACCCGTCGTTGTCCAGGTTAATTTGAATCCACCCGTATATACCCTTGACTAAGGCCAACAAGGTAATACGACTGTCCCAAACCAACGCATTCTATCTATGCAACATATGAATACCCACCAGCTACCAAACACTGTGCCTTGACTAAGGCCAACAAACACAGCTTGAATACTGTTGAATATTCATATGAAACGACGGAGGGCTACGAATGGTTTTGGCCAAACCGTGAACGTAGTGAACTTGATTTAGTCGATGGAACGAGATAGCTTTTAAATAAAGTGGCTCAAACTCCGCATTTTAAAAGTTTGTTTTGAAAAGAACCGAGTGGTTTTTCGAAAATGTTCCAACGACTTATACTTGGTTTATTTTCTTGCATTAGTTCTTTTAATGCATGTTTTGCTTGCATTAGTTCTTTTAATGCGTGATATTCTTGCATTAGTTCTTTTAATGCGTCCCATCAATTAAACCTACCATTGCAGAAAACAACCAAAATATGACGTACGCTTATGCCATTCGCATTCGCCACGGGGCCCCGTCATTACCCGTTAGGTTACTTAACTAACGACAGAGCGGGGGCTGGGCTAGCGCGTCTGTAAAACATAAGCAACGCCTAAATAATATCATATATAGATATACTGCAATGATAAACATTTCAGATCACAGATAAATACATTGGATATACTAGGAATCTGTAATTTATACGAGCCTGTAACAAAAACAGATTACACGGTCGCGGTGAATAGCCAATACCCCACCCAAGACCCCTACGGGTGCGGCAAACTACCCGCCAAGTACCCGAAGCGTAGCAACCTCCCTCATCTCCATGAGTAGGCCACTCGACACTTCGGCATACCCGGTAGTTTGTGCACCCCTTCATGGGTCTATCCTAGGAGCAAAAAACAGTAAAAAGAAATTATACAATGACGGCTACAACCCCGACCCGGTTGTGCGGCCATACAAATAATTATTACATCAATTTACAAATTTACATGAATTGCAAGAAAAGAAAACTCTCGTCTCACAACCCCCGGCTATTCACCCGCGACAATCCAACATATTTATATACACATTCCAGCACATTACAGATCATGTATAACCCCGACTAATCGACTTATAGCGATTGGCCGACGTTCAATACATGCAAACATCACAGATATAACCATCATAGTCAAAGTGCAGTGAAGTTCGGAAAAATACGGAATTATAGGACCCCAAAAGGAAATTTCTTTTCTGGAAAATCTGGGCACATATAATATATTTCAAAAATCCCAAAACCAACACAGACACACACTGCACGAAAAACGATGCACAGAAGACGACAAAGCGCGGCGGTTCCGCGGCGGATGCCTAGATCGCGCGGCGGAAGGGCGGCGGTTTGGACGAATTACTGTATCGTTTTTCTTGGGTGTTCACACAAAACCCTGAGCCGAATTTACAAGTGTAAAGTTTTTCATTTTGAGCCAAAAAAATTTCAACAGAAACTCAGTTTTTGTAAAAGTTTGGTTTTTGGATTTTTCCGGTTCCGAACTTCGTTACACTTCACTACCAAGCTAGTTTAAGTTTAGTTAGGCTCTGATACCACTGTAAGTCCACGTTGCGACCCCCGGTTCTTACGGGGAGGCGGAAACGATATAAAATCAAAATTTTAACGCAAGAGGCAACATGGACTAAGCTAGGTCGGGATCTTTACCTAAACTAAAACTAGCATACTAAGCTAAAGATATTTAGCTACTCGGATGAAGATGGTTATACCTAAACTTGAACTCCTTCTCTTCAAGCTCCGATGGTGGTTCGATGGCTCCTTCTCGTTGTCTCCGTACGCCGAAGATAGATCCACTTGAAAGCTCCAACCTTTAGCTCCTTCTTCGTTCTTTGAAGAAACTAGTTCACTTGGTTTGCTAAACCTAGTGAACTAGAATGAGTAGAGATGATTTAGAATGGGATTTTATCTATGGTTCTTGATTCTCAACTCATGAGACAAGAGAACCATAGATCAAGAGAGGGAGCAAGAGGTTGAGGGTGAGAGCAAGAGGAGAGCTCAAGAACAAGAGAGAGAATGAGCAAGAAAGAATATGAGCAACTCTTTTGTCTTTCACCCTCTCATAATCCAAAGTGATCATAACTCATCATATCAAAAAAGTCTTATGTGATGGTTTGAAGCAACCATAAGCTTATCATGTCATGCACTCATTTTACTCAAATGAGCAAGCAAGAAAAAGTCTTTGGCATGAAATGATAACCATGGTTATCATGATGGTCAACTAGTCAAGCCTAGTCAACCGGTCAACAAGTCAACAAAAGTCAACAAGTCACCAAAGTCAACAAGTCAACAAAAGTCAACAAGTCAACAACCATATCACCATAATACTTAATTAATATAATAGTTAATCACATATCATATTCTCATTAGGGTTGAGCATAAAGTCAAATAGTCAACGGTCAACTGTCAACAACCCTAATGAGAATCTGCAGCCTCTGCCTCCCTGTCAACTGTGCATACACACCCGCATCCGCGTTCCGAAGAACACGAATGCAAACTGGATAAATCCAATCCCATAAGGCACACTAGGATCTGGCTTAAACCAAAGCCCGCTAGTGTAAACTGTCCGGATACTGTACGTGCACAAGTGCACGGATGTGACCGAACCCTGTCGCAAAACCATGCGACCTGTCGCAATACCATGCGACCTCTACTCTTTTGCCTAAAGGCGAAAAGCTTTCTGTGTGGGACTCTAAAGACTCGACACTACGCTGGCAGTGGGTTTAACCACAGACCGCAAGCGGCACTAGCTGTGCGTAACGGTCCCCAGGTAATGCCGACAAGAAGACGGACGAGGCGAAACCCATCTGAACTCCTACTGAGCCTGAGTGTGACATTCTCCGTACAGTCCGGTCTGTTCGTCTGATACATCGCATGGCGGGCCTAGGGGGCGGTAAACGTCAGTCCCCCAATAGCGGTACAAGTCGTGCCGGAGTGAAGCCCAATACACCCTGAGATAACACTGGAAACCTACCAGTATATCTCGTTTGCCCTGGCCAGGGACTACTCGTGTAATGGCTCTCCTAGACACAGCGCGATGTCAACCCCCAATACCGGGAGAGACGAATCCTGTCTAACCGTCACTGCCTCCAAGTGCTTCGGGACTGCACCCAACCACTACCTGTTTGCACGACTCCTTTGAGCCGTGGTAGGGTAGTGATCAAAGTACAGTGGGAACACACTCGAGGCGAAGTGACAGTGTCAAGTCAGCGGACTAAGCTGTACTCATGTCACCTGGGAACTGATAACTGACGATAGGTATAATACCAACTAGTCAGTTCCCTACGAGTCCTGTCCAGTGTACCCGTAACCTAATGAGCACCCGCATACTATCTCAAGTACGACGTACTGACGGCTGTGGGACAGACCGTCTCCCACACTGGGATGATAAGCGCATGCGCTGGTC
Organism: Agapanthus africanus; assembly: GCA_030015575.1. Lineage (NCBI taxonomy): Eukaryota > Viridiplantae > Streptophyta > Magnoliopsida > Asparagales > Amaryllidaceae > Agapanthus > Agapanthus africanus. The sequence goes on from CM057347.1 coordinate 23,519,191, forward strand.
TACTCCGGAGTATCGATGCCCTGTCTCGATAGTCCTGCGACCAGGGACCTGCATAAGGATGTGCTTATAGATTACCCAGCCCCACTAGTGTGACGGCCATCACATCGCTGGTAATCAAGCAAAGATCCTAAGGGCTCTACTAATGTGTATAGGCGATATACAAAAATAAACACATGTACACATTGAAGTAGAAACAAACCAAGTAGCATACTACTATTTTGAGCAAGATTGTATATACAAGGTGAATATCCCAAGCATCCATTAAGTAATATACAAACTAGTATGATACAGTAATGGCCTCTAGGGCATATACACTAACAGTCTTGAGGTCGCTGTCGACATGGGAATCGGAAACCTCCTTATATACGGAGACTCCTAGTCGGTCGTTAGTTAAGTAAATGGCGACTATCAAACGTGCAAACCGGAGTTGGTAAAGTACGGTGAGAGAGTGCAGCAACTGCTGACCCAAATTCCTTCCTACGTTCTGGAAAGTATACCACATACGGAAAATAGCAAAGCAGATGCGTTAGCCAAACTCACTAAAGAACTGGCTGACGAAAACCTCGATGACGTAAGGATCGTTGTGCAAAACCGTCGGGTTCTTGCACCAGTGGAAATATCTCCAGAGTCATCGGAAGAAAAGGAAGCGACCAAGCAAACAACCCTACAAATAGAGGACCAGGAAAAGGCCGAGAGAAGTCTTTATAGACTACTTCAAATCCCGTCGAACACCTGAAGATGCATCCTCGAGATATCAGCTTATGAAACGAGCTCTGTCTTTTGCCTTCATCAATGACATGTTGTATAAGAGATCGTTCGACTCTCTGTGTCTAAGATGCCTTGGGTCGGAAGAAGCAAAGAGAGTCGTCCAAGAAACTCATGACGGACTCTGCGGTTCTCATCAAGCCGGGCTAAAAATGAAGCTAAAAATCAAAAGGATGGGCTACTATTGGTCCACGATGTTCCAGGACTGCCTCGAATACGCGAAGCAGTGCCACTTGTGCCAAATTCATGGAGACTTCATCCACCAGCATTCAAATCTGCAACACCCAACGGTGGCTAGTTGGCCGTTCGAAATGCGGGGAACTGACGTAATTGGGCCCATCGAACCAGCATCATCCTAGGGACATCGGTTCATATTGGCGACAACCGATTACTTCTCTAAGTGGGCAGAAGCAGTACCACTAAGAGAAGTGAAGACGGAGAATATTCTCCATTTCTTCAAGACACACGTCATCTATCGGTTTGGCACTCCGCGACGAATTATCTCCGATAATGGGCCAGCCTACAGAAACCACAAGATCAGCCGCTTCGCAAAGCAACATAACATAGATTTGAGATACTCTTCGGTTTATAATCCCCGGGCTAATGGTTTAGCTGAGGCTTTCAACAAGACCTTGACGAAGATCATAAAAAAGACGGTGTCCAGAAATAAGAAGGACTAGCACGAGAGATTGCATGAAGCTCTCTGGGCGTATCGAACTACGTTCGAAACGGACACAAATACAACGTCGTATGCATTGGTATTCGGCGTAGAAGCGGTACTCCCCTTGGAGATAGAGCTACCCTCCCTACGAGTGGTGGTTCATTACGAGCTAACAGATGAAGAGAACGCTCATCTTCGGATGGAAGAGCTAGACGCCCTTGATGAAACCCGACTTATAGCGCAACAAAACCGGGAAGCTTACAAAGCAAGGATGACACGCTTGTACGAAAGATTGACTAGGCCGAGGACATTCCGCCAAGGCGAACTCATGCTAGTCGTAAAAAAACCTATGATCCCTAATCATGCCAAACGGGGGAAATTCGGGCCAAACTATGAGGGCCCGTATATCATAGACAGGGTCTACCAAGGTAGGGCTTATTTGCTCATGAATATGCATGGCGAAAGACCCTTTAGGCCAATAAATGGTCAGTTCTTGAAAAAATACTACGCCTGACAAAAACGTCTTTAAACTACTACAGACCCACAGCATCCTTGGGCTGACGCGTAAAAAAAAGGTACGTCCATAAGCAAAATGGGCACGGATGAAAACCCGAAAGGGTTCCATGAGTAAAATCAGCAGGGCTATCGGCGAGTTTGTGAAAACCTAAAAGGGCGCAGACTCGTAAAAAAATGGTACGTTCACAAGCAAAATGGGCACGGATGAAAACCCGAAAGGGCTCCATGAGTAAAAACAGCAGGGCTACCGGCGAGTTTGTGAAAACCCGAAAGGGCGCAATCTTGTTAAAAGACACTTGCAAGGTTTTCTCGACCTTTTGAGGAGAAAATTCTCTTGTGAGATCTCTACGACTCACAAAGGAGTGACACACTTAGGGATCCCCACGATTTCTAACGAGAAATTACACTTACGAGATCCTCACGACTCGTAAGGAGAACCCTCTTATGAGACCCTCACGGCTCAAAAGATTCAAAAGCCTTAAGCTATAGGGATCTGAACCTGTTCTTAAGCCATCACCTTTCCCAGATTGCCCTACAAGCGGTTTCATACTGACCCTTGTATACAATCCACGGGCGCAAATAATCATTTCCTTTCCGAGTCCCACCAACGACAAGGAATGCCCCCATTTGATGAACAAACACTTTTAAGTTCTCTCGACTTATAAGGAGAACACTCTTGTAAGATCCTTACGACTTATAAGAGAACACACACTTAGGAATCCTCATGATTCCTAAGGAGAAAACGCACCTACGAGATCCTCACGACTCGTAGGGAGAAACACCTTTATGAGACCCTTACGGCTCATGAAGTCAAAAGCCTTAGTCGACAGGATCCTAACCCTGTTTGCTAAGCCACCTTTGTTTAAGTTGACAAAGGCAAATGATGATTAGCTCCTGGAAATATCCTAGTTGGAGCGATGCTGATGCCTAAATCGGTATCAGATCCCAAGTCTAAACTCGTGATAAAAATTAGCGAGCCAAAAATGCATATGAAATAGCCGAAATGATGGGGCAACTTGCAACAAAATCAGCAAGTAAAATATATGCATACAAAATAGTCGAAATGATTGGGCAACTCGCAATAAAAAGCAGCGAGTAAAGAGAAAAATAGCCGAAATGATTGGGCACAGTGAAAAAATAGCCGAAATGATTGGGCAATCGCGACTTTCGCGATACAAAAAGCTGAAATGCTAAAGCATCGTGGAAAGAAAACAAAATACGTATGAAATAAAACTTTTTGCCCTACAGGAGAGTCCATACCGACCCCTGTATACAATCCATAGGTATAAACAAAAAGGGAACTGTAAGTCTACGGTAGCGCCCCGGCCGTCAATCTGAGGCCAAACGCAGAACAAAAACTTTTACAACCGGCGCTATCGCATACTATAACCCGGATCTTGCCATTAACGCTAAACTAATAAACTGTAAAGAGGTAGAAAAGCTATACCGATCGATCCGTGTCCTTTGGTCTTTAGCCATCATCCCCAGCTCCTCGCTGCAACTCCGATCTTCTCGTCAAGGTGGCACCACGTCAACGAATTTTTATACGGGCTCCCGCCTCTATACCGAGGCAACTCGGACATCAAGTCTGCTAAAAGAGATGACCAAGATGAAGTAGAGAAAGAGTGGAATACTTTTGTCACGACCTGAAATTGGCCCGTGATGGCCCTAGTACTACGCAACGCCCTAAGACGTAACGTAGTAAAAGAAAGCCCAAAACCCAGAAATCTAAACCATAAAAATACGGAAAAGATAATATAAGTTTTTGAAACATTTGAAATCGTAACCCAAATTCTTTTAAAAGTCCTACTTTCTTTCCTTAAAATTTTGGCAACACCCCTTTTTGTAAAAACTAACCCAAGAAGAATACAATACAAATATATGACGCCGTAGCGAAGAAATAAAGACAATAGAGAGAAAGCGGTATATAAAAGACAACAAATCCACAAATAATATACAATATCGTCCTCACCAAGTCTCTAAGTCAACAACATAATAGTAGATGGAGAGTACAAGATACAACGAATGTACAATATTAAATACAGATAATCATCTAACCCACCTAAGCAAAATGGTATACTGTGAGCTGATGCGATATCTGTAGCAAAAGATGATAGATGAGAAGCTGAATAGCCTGCCTCGACTACTCTGGGGAACAACCTGAAACACCTGTGGCACAACGGGGGTGAGTTGCCAACTCGTGAATAGAAGATAACATATGCAGGTAATCACAGGAATGCACGTACATCATGAATCTAAGATATGCGATTACAGTAATAACATGTCATGTAAAAGCTGAATAAAGGGAAGTATACTAGCAGGTACAATCAATATGTAAAGCAATAGTAACATGACAATAATATGCAATAACCATGCAATAGGGATATGAGAAAGTAGATATGCAACTATCATAAGGGTACACTAACAGGTACTACCAATATATGAATCTGTGCATAAGGTAGATAAGTGTGAGGTATAGGGTGGAATATGTCATTTCCACGGAAACCTGACATCGTGGCAGGATCACAATCCATCAAGACACTCAATCCCAAATCCTTTAATCAGCCCCCAACTAGGCTCTCACATCGTATAAGTATCTCATCACCTCAATGTACAATATCGAATAGCTCTCCTATATCTCGAATGTACAGATTAACAATCTCTTTCATATCCAATATCCAATGTCAATGAATCACCTATATCCCAAGTCGAATCTCAAGTAAGTTTCTAACATCCTAAAGGTATATATATTTGCAGAAATAAATATGATGGGGGCAATACACATATATTAGCGTCCCATTCCACTAATATTGGTGTAAGGGTATATATAACAACGGCTAATCCCCTGTTATATATACAAAAGTGTTTAAAAGAAATATCATGAAAACAATGTGCCAAGCATAGACACAGAAATCCTGATAGGTACGTATCATACGCTGTCCCGAAAGCACGAGTGCCTAGCTCCGACCCTCGCCTTTCGACGTATGCATACGTGCATGACTCCCAACGGTGTCTCCATGACCCCCGCCGAATCATTAGTACTGTCACCGGTAGGTACTAGCCCGCCTCCAGGCTCAATCGGCAACATCCATCGATCTTCTTGCCGAGGGGAACCATACCGGGCCCCACCATGTACCCTCATACGGCAACCATACCTCGTATGGAGTATATAATCAGAACCGATAAATCTCATGGTGGCTGTGCAAATATCATATCAAGGAAACCGGGTTTTTCAATGTATGCATAATTTCATGAACTCCCGCGGTTCCCAAATCCAGAAATCATCATGTGAAATCCAAATAACAATGCGCAAATCCAGGAATAAATATATGCGATATATCTGAAATGCGAGCATATAAATGAGAATATGTAGCTGAAACCAGATGTATGCGAAACCAATAAGGTACAACTAAGTAACATTAGTAAAGGTAAATATATGATTGCATCTGAATATGTGTGTAACATACTGGTGTAGCAATGTATAGGTATTTACCCATAAGAACTGATGTCGTATATCCCCCTGGGTATAAGAAAATATGAGTAAGATATACCTGTAGATGTATCGTAAAGGGTATGTGTACCTATCACTAATAGTACGATACTCTATAGGTATATAGGTATGGTATTGTCATATGTGATAAGCAGTATGAATCAATGTCACAAGGTCCCTAACCAAGCAATATAATGTCTATAATGGTTTGTGTGTGACATGGCAATTATTGACGGTGTGTGTAGCATACAATCCGTGCTCGTGCATCATGAAACGTCAATAATATATGCAGTGTCCTACGGCTGCTAGTCACAGTATAACTATATCAAGGAAATAAAGTAAAGGCACAATTCTAACAATGACGTAGAATATGCGACAAGTATTGAATCCTAGCCCAGACGCATAACGCCATGCGGGCGATTCCCCTGTAGATGTTAAATCTACTCACCTACGCTCCACGCTAGGTGAATCCTACCATCTGCTCCCCCCTGTAGTAGTGTCCGTAGTCCCTGCCTGCAAACCTACAAATAAGACACAAAAATCATATATAAGCCAAATATTCCGCGAAACGCGATATCGAACCAAAACGAGAAACTCGCGTCGCGAACTAAACGCGCATGTGCACGATACGCTGAATCATGTGTGTACGCGTCTAAAACCATCGCGACCCGCCGCGATACGCTGGATCACAGAACCCACTCACGTATCGCGCGTATCGCGCAAACACAACGGACATGAAAAATGGTATTTGATCCCAGATTTTCCTACAGGTCAAAACTTACAAAACTAGACATGCCAAAGCACTATACAACCCTACAGACAACCCTAGCCAAGACCTCAACACCCCTGCCCCCTACTTGGCCGCAAATTGCGGCCAAACCCATTAAATCTACGGCCTGGAACAAGAATGAGGGGCTCGTGTTCTGGTGGTGGTATCTAGACCTAGTGAGCATGCCCCGGTTTTCTCAATTTTGTTCTGAAGGATCCGGGTCAAAAGCAGATCACAAATAGCCAATATATCGCTTTAAAAACACTAATTCGCACCAAACACAAACCCTATGGTATTTTAGTGAAATCTGGGTAAATTCTCAGTTGAAGTGACCCTATTAACACCAAAATAGGCTAGGTTAACTAACACAATCACCACTTATCAAAAGTCCACACAAAACGCCATAATTAGCACCAAACTAGCTAATTAACACAAACTGACACCAACTATCACACAACTAAGCAAACTAGGAATTGATGTTCAGAAATTATACCTTACCCACGACCCTAGGCACAAGGAGAAGAAGAAAAGAGCTGTTGTTGATGCTGGGGCTGCTGCTAATGTTGTTGGAGCTGCTTCTGCCTCTGTTGCTGCTGCTGCCCCATGCTGTTGCTGCTTGCTGCTGCTGCTGATGATGATGATGATGATGTCTGTTGCTGCTGCCTTGCTCTGCTGCTGGAGCTTGTGTGTGTGTGTGTGTTTGAGAGAGTATGAGAGAATGAGTGAGAAATGAGGGAACCCTCAATAACCCTTCCCATTCTCTTTCTCTTTCCTCATTAATAAGGTATGGTTCACACCATGCTCCCTATGCCCTCTCTCTCACACAAAGTCAACAATCAACCAAAATAAAACCCCTTTTTAAAATTCATTTTTCATTTTCTTTTTAAAAGAACAACCATAACTATTTAACCCAAAACACCTAAACAATAATAAAACTAGATTAAGCAATAGTTAAACCACAATTAACAACCTAGTTTACATGCACAAGTGTGTGTGTGCCTAGAATAATTCTAATAAAATACTCATTAAATAGGGTAAAATAATTAAAACTTAATTTGGTAAACTTTTTATTAAAAACCATACATTAAAACATAATTAGCTACAAAACACATTCTAAGGTGTTACAACTTTGTCTCATTAAACTCTTTGGTTCTCATCATATGAGAGGGTAAGAGTGGAGGTTGAAGAAGATGCAAAGAGTTGGAAATTGTGAGCTCAAGAATTTATCAAGAGTGCAAAAACCAAGCACACAAAAATTGTGATGGCTGTCCAAATATTTTGGGTGTGATATATATTAGGTTTTTTGATGAAATATCAAGAAAAATATCTTACCAAAATATCTCCATTAACCCTAAATATATCCTACCCAAAACAAACACCATTAATTCTTTAATGACTCACTAGATGACTCATTACACGAGTCATTAGTAAATATTCTAGAATTAATGAGTCACAACTATGAGTCACACTTTCCAAAATCCATTTAATCATTTAAACTAAAATGATTAACCAAAAATAAATGCATCTTCTAAAATATTCTCATAACGGATTACGAGAATACCCCTCACATGTAAATACATACCTGTATCTGTATTCCGACCGAATACGAATACGATGAGACTAAAATATTCCGACTCAATATAATACTTGGATCCGGCTTAAACCAAAGCCCACCAGTATTATCTGTCCGAACCATGACACGTGCACAAGTGCACGTGCATGTTCGAACCCTGCCATAAAACCATACAGCCTCTACAACGTTTCTCCCGAACTTGGGAAACTATCTGCGGGGGACTTTAAAGACTCGTCAATACTTTGGCAGTGGGTTTAACCATAAGCCGTCAGTGGTACTAGCTGTACGTAACGGCTGCCCATGTATTGAATGAAAGGGAAGCCGATGAGCGAACTCATCCTGGAACCCTACTGAGCCTATCAGTGACAATATCCATACATTCTGGTCCGTTCGTCTATGAGCATCGCATATTAGTCCTAGGGGCTGGTAACGTCAGACCCCCAATAGCGGCATATGTCATGTTGGAGGGTAGCCCTGAACACCCTGAAAAACTACTGGAATACCTATCAGTAATTCTCACCTGCCTTGGCCAAGGACTTGGTGTAATGGCTCTCCTAGACACAGCGCGATCTCAGCCCCATACTGGGAGAGACGAATCCCCTGCTGATACACTCACTGCCTCTATGTGGCTCAGGATTGTACCCAATTAAAACCTGTTTGCACGACTCCTTTGATCCGTGGTAGGGTAGTAATCTAAGCACAATGGGAACTTACACGAGAAAATTGACGACCTCGGGTCGATGAACTAACACGTACACATGTCACCAGGGAACTGCTATCTGACGCTAGGTATAATACCAACTAGCATGTTCCCGGCGAGTCCTGTCCGGTGCACTCATAACCCAATGAGCACCTGTATACATTTTAGTTGATCCAACTGACACCAATGGATTATGAGACCGGCCACCGCCCCTCGTCGGGGTCTCGACTGTATACACTAGTCTACTCCGGAGTATCGATGCCCTGTCTCGAAACTCCCACGACTAGGGACCACTTTTAAGGATATGCTTATAGACTACCCAACTCTCACGTATATGATCGCCATCATACTGTTGGTAGTCAAGCAGGATCCTAAGAGCTCTATCAACATGTAATAGTGATCATGTCACCTAAACCTGTACATGATGATAAAGGCAAACCAGATAGCATACTATCATCTCGAGTAAGACTGTCCTACCGGTATAGGTCCTCCTCAATCATTGCAATCACGTGCCGGCGATCCAATAATTGACTTTGAGGGCACTACTTCCAACAATCTCCCACTTGCACTTAAGGCTAATTATTGCGATGTCGCATACTCACAGCCCGTGTGATACCGAACACCTAACTCCTCTACTAAACAGTTTCACAAAGCTCGTTTGTAAAAACTCTTGTGTTCAAGAAATAGCCTCAGTGAGTGGATCCGCCCTGATGTTCTTTTCTATGTCTCTCTTAATTTCAAGTTCGCGGAGAAAGCCATCTCCCGAATTGAGTAATACCTGTTTTAGAATATGTCTGGATATCTGATGGGACCTAGTTCATAAATGAACTCCAAATCCAAACTTCTTAGACTGTATTGTCAACTGAACTTAATCAGTATCCTGTACCATATCTCCCACAATATCCTCTTGGACCACCTGTCCATAATACTGCCCCTTCGTCAGAGGGAAAAATATAACTCTGACAGTCACTCTGTCATCCATATCACCTTGGGAGCATGGAATGATAACCGTCCCCCGAAGGAGGCTGCCATCATCAAATCCGTAGAACATCCACTTATGTTCTAAAACTGCTTCCATATGTTTCTCCAAGATTGGATTAATATAAACTTATTGCATCTAGCACAAAAACAACATCTGATGTGGTACTTGACATCTCATAATTGACTCAATTGCCTAAGCAAGTGATATGCCAATCATGCACATCCCTCTCCCCTTTAGTCTGTAAGACACCTTTAGAGAGGGAGACTCCATCACCTGCAGATACACCACCATGCTAGGAGTCATCCATTCTAAAACACCTTTAGAATACTGTCTAAGTACCCAGATTGGGAAACTACCCAAATATAGATCTAAATCCATAGATCTAGTAATCAGAATGTTAGATATTATATCCATATCCTGTGTGGAGAAACAACTGTGTAACAACCAAAGTATAACCGATCGTAGTATAGGAATTTTATTTCTTACTTTGTGTATGTCATACAAATATCAAGACATCACACTCTACTACCTTCTTAACAGATCCATCCCTTATTCTGATGAAGTCAAACCCATGACTGCCACATCAAAAATAGATGATCTATCTCCGCTATATCTGCTTTAGTCTATAAATAGACATAAGCAACTTGCCCACTATGCTTCCGTTGCTCCCACTGACCACAACAACCCTCTGGCAGAATAATATATACGTGCACTTCTAAAACTAGTTTAGAACGACGCTATACTCATCCTCCTGCCGGGTCTCATAGCCTGGAACAACAGTAGTGTCAAGTCTGGGTAAACAAGAACCTCCCTGTCACCGTCCTTGAGGCTACCAAAGTACCTCTCGGGTGCCTGAGGTTACCCATCATATCTGCGGAGTGGCTAATGGAATGTCAAACTTGATTGAATCTTCAGGTCCTATTAAATTTTCTATAATCGTTTGCGGTTCTGGAATCACTTCCAGTCCTACCATACTCCCACTATTGTTTTATGAAAAAAATCCATTTTACTAGAACTGTGGCGAGTCAAGAACAATATCACTATTGATCTTCTAAATGGTAGAAAGTCAACCCTCGACATAGCCCGGGTCAACCTACAAACTGCCATTACAGAAACGTGCCTTGAGTTATCCAGAGTCTGGTTTTAAGCATAAGCCGGACAACTTCCCGTACCTTAACATCGTTAAGATATGAACCATTCTATATCCAATATAGAAACTGTGGCACTGATTTAATTTGGAACCAGATTCAAATCATGCAGCTGTCTCCAGCGCATGTCAACTAAATGGAGAGAGGCTGATCAGCATTACTTAACTTAGGAATGCATCCAATTATGAGTAACCCGAAAGAGAAACAAGTTTCTCAAAACCATTACTATCAACTGAATACCATACACAAGTATCTACATCTTCGATCACCTTGAAGAATCCCAATACTTGCAACACTTGGTTTTCTACTTTATTCTTTTACCTAAAACATATCAAAACTTAGACCTTGTATTTCTATGAAACACTTGTCTAAAAACTAGAGAAGTCACAAGTAAACAGAACATAGTACGAGAATCAACCCCTTTGTCCTAATAGACACTGGACAACATACAATACTCTGTATAAGTCCGCTGAGTTGAATAACTCAAAACCTGTGCATCATAGATTGAAAACTGTACTTATGGTTAAGAACTACTCCGCTGTTCAATGCCCCTTATCCAATCGTCAACTGATATAGGTAAATGTCACAGACATAATTTCAAAAGATATATCTCACTTTATGAAAATAAACGTACAGATATATCAATTTGAGATTGGTGCATAACAACGGATATTCAAAATCAAATACTTGCCGTCAGGCAAAAACCCAGACGATTTCCTCAAATATCACCAATTACAACGAATTCCGATATAATGAGGATGATCACCTAATTCCCAAAAACTTACTCCCACTCATCATCTGTAAAACCATATGGATGTGAGAATCATACCTGGTAAATACATACCCTGGAGTAAGTATCTAATCGGGAAAACAGTTTTCCTTTAACAACGCATAGTGAAACTGAAATATGAAAATGTTTCGAAGGGGTATCCGGGTATTCGTAGTAATGCCTCTTCCATAATCCAAATTCATGACTATAACCATTTATTTCGTTGCCATCTCTCCAAATTCCTTTATTTGTCTTTAGTTATTACCTTCTGTACACCATCGTTAGGCTAAATGGTTTTCTTCCTTCCCTACCGTTCGGCACCATCCTATGGTTTGGAAGAAGACTATCCAATAAGCGTAAGAGGTGTATACTCCTATTCCTATGAGTACTCACAACCTGAGAGAATGTGATGATAAAAGACAACTGAATAAAACCTTATTCTATTTCTCCTGAACCTGAGTCTATCCTCGAATCTGGAACAAGTTCCTTCGAGTTTGTATATAACTATACGATGGATTTATCCAATGGAAGTGGATGTCCATAATAATACGGGGTGTTCTGGAGAAATGCAAAGGTGAAGTAGGAGTGGCGATGAACTACGCGGTTTGGTCGTGAATGATAGCAGTCGCAATTTACTTTGCCCTCTTTCTAATCCCTTTATTTTGTCTTTACTTATTACCTTCTGTACACCCTACTTAGGCTAATTGGTTTTCTTCATTCCATACCTTTCAGCACCTGCCTATGGTTTGGAAGAAGACTATCCAATAAGCGTAATAGGTGTACTCTCCTAAACCAAGGAGTATACGCAACTTGAGAGAAGGTGATGATAAAAGACAAATGAATAAACCAATTCAATTTCTCCTGAACTTGGATCCATCCTCGGAGAAGTCCCTTCGAGTTCGTATATAACCATACGATGGATTTATCCAATGGAAGTGGATGTTCATAGAAATACGAGGTGTTCTGGAGAAATGCAAAGGGTAAAAGAAGGAGCGGCAATGACTTATGCAACTCAGACAATCCAAAATCCAGTATTTTAAGAAGGTTCGGTCAACTTGGTCACTGAGTCATAGTCTAGGGTCAGTCAAAGGTCGCTGCCAAAGAGAGAGAGAAAAGAAACACTCTGCGTGCACTCTAACCTAGATCAGAATGGTTATCACTTTATCTAATCAGGAAACCTCCCACTGTAACCTTAAATTCTCCTCCAAACCTGAAAGAAGAATTAGTCGGGATCACCCGAAGAGTAAATCAACTCATCAGTGGGAATCGGGATCCAACTCTCATCGCATGATAACGTGAAGGAATCCACTCACGTTATCACACTCCAGAAGGTATGCGCATGCCTGGAAAGTTTCAGTTTCTTTAGAAACTCCCGATATGGATTTTTGCCCCATGCTCTTATGACCTTGACGTTGGCCAAAATGCCATAAGTCACATGTCAAGTTCTACCCATCATTATCTTGCTAATTTGAACCCATCCGTACATACCCCTGACGTTGGCCAAATGGCAGAACGACTGTCCCAAACCAACTCATCTATCAATGCAACGGATGAATACCCAGCAGCTACCAAACACTATGCCTTGGTGTTGGTCAAAATACATAGCTTGAATACTACTGAATACCCAACTGAAATGACGGAGGGCTATGGCTGGTTTTTGGCGAAAAACCTTTAACGTAACGAACTTGATATCGCTGAAGGAACCTGATAGCTTTTTACAAAAATATAGTGGCGAAAACCTTTGCTAAAGAGGTCACTCCCGGTGAAGGGATCTTGGCTCTTTCCTGGTGGAATGAGGTGCAGGATATTCCAACTAAATACCGCAATGCAAAGCAAAAAGTAATCGTCTATAGTGAAGTTATTACTCTGACGCAAACTTTTGCCCAAGGGGTCATCCCGGTAAAGGGATCTCGGCCCTTGCCCCGTCGAATGAGGTGCAGGATATTCCAACTGAATACCACTGTGCAAAACAAAAGAAAATGTCCTTGTAATAACACTTTTTGAAAACTGTTCCAACAACGTCAAACAGGTTTTTTTTCCTTGCATTGATTAAAATCAACGCAGTCCTATCAATTAATCACACCAGAAAAGAATGAAAATAAAATGTACGTATATGCCATCCGCATTCATCACTGGGTCCCGTCATCACCCGTTAGATTACTTAACTAACGACAGAGCGGGGACTGGACTAGCGCGGGTGCAAAACATATACAACATCTACTAGTATATATACCAATATATAATAATCGCTCCATGCATGATAAATGCAACATTACAGAAAAGTAATAAGCATCACAGAACAATACAGATAATCTGGGATCCCCGGGTTTCATAGAGCCGCAACTGAAACCCAACGTTCCCCTGGTCGTGTTGATAGCCTGCACAATGAAAACCTAGACCCCTACGAGTGTGGCAAGTTACCCGCCAAAATCTTAAGCAAGGCAGCCCCCTACAGTAAAGTGAATGGACCGCCCGGCACTTCACGGAATCCGGTAACTTGGGCACTCCATCTTGGGTCAACCTATACCCCCTACGAGCGCGGCGAATAGTCTGCCAATTCTAGAGTGAGGCCCCCTACCTCTCAAAGCCATGAGATGCGGACCCGTTGCCCTCCAGAACCCGGCTATCCGTGCACTCCGTCACGAGGTAAACCTAGTACAGAAATAAAAATATATACAACGGGTACATCGATCTCAACCCGGTCGTGCCCCAAAAGAATAATATACAAACACTCAGTGACGGCTGTCCACATGTTGGACGCTCACCCCACAATAACAAATGTATAAATAAATCCAAACTGCACTACCATTGCACACAGCTATCCACCTCGACAAATTCGCAAAATCACAGCACAACACAGAACATCACGCGAATGTCATGTTCGCAAATCCGTCTAAAAGTACTATAGCAATTAGACATGATTTACCACTCAAATGACATTCACGGTCGGAGATATAATGTAAGTACTGTAAACTAACACATTTAAAATTCCGATCGATAAAACTTCCCGAAGTGGGCCCCAAGTACAAATCCAGTACTCAAACAAAATCTGGGCCCAAACAAAATATTCCAAAAACCACAATTCTACATGAAAGACACCCAGAAGAAAAATGGCGCACTGAAGCCCCAAAACGGCGGCGGAACCACGGCCAATATATGGCTTGTGCGGCGGTTCCGCGGCGTTCTTGAAGGTTCAGTCGACCAAATTTCTACAGTAGTCTTAGAAAAGCCTGCTCGATTTTTTGACATACTCAAAATAATTTTTAGACCAGTTTAAAAATTCGACAGAAACTTTTACATTGAAAATGCGGTTTTGGAAATTTTGTTTGATCGATATTTTAAAAACGTTAGAACAAGCTAGTAAAGGTTAATGGCGTGGCTCTGATACCATGTAAGTCTACAGTAGCGCCCCGGCCGTCAATCTGAGGCCAAATGCGGAACAAAAACTTTTATAACTGGCGCTATCGCATACTATAACCCGGATCTTGCCATTAATGCTAAACTAACAAACTGTAAAGAGGTAGAAAGGTTATACCGATCGATCCGTGTCTTTCGGTCTTTAGCCATCATCCCACGCTCCTCGCTGCAACTCCGATCTTCTCATCGAGGTGGCACCACGTCAACGAATGTTTATACGGGCTCCCGCCTCTATACCGAGGCAACTCGGACATCAAGTCTGCTAAAAGAGATGACCAAGATGAAGTAGAGAAAGAGTGGAATACTTTGTCTCATTACACTCTTTGGTTCTCATCACATGAGAGGGTAAGAGTGGAGGTTGAAGAACATGCAAAGAGTTGGAAATTGTGAGCTCAAGAAACTATCAAGAGAGCAAAAACCAAGCACACAAAAATTGTGATGGCTGTCCAAATATTTTGGGTGTGATATATATTAGGTTTTTTGATGAAATATCAAGGAAAATATCTTACCAAAATATCTCCAATAATCCTAAAAATATCCTACCCAAAACAAACACCATTAATTCTTTAATGACTCACTAGATGACTCATTACATGAGTCATTAGTAAATATTCTAGAATTAATGAGTCACAACAATGAGTCACACTTTCCAAAATCCATTTAATCATTTAAACTAAAATGATTAACCAAAAATAAATGCATCTTCTAAAATATTCTCGTAATGGATTACGAGAATACCCCTCACATGTAAATACATACCTGTATCTATATTCCGATCGAATACGAATACGATGAGACTAAAATATTCCGACTTAATATAATACTTGGATCCGGCTTAAACCAAAGCCCACCAGTATTATCTGTCCGAACCATGACACGTGCACAAGTGCACGTGCATGTTTGAACCCTGCCATAAAACCATACGGCCTTTACAACGTTTCGCCCGAACTTGGGAAACTATCTGTGGGGGACTCTAAAAACTCGTCAATACTTTGGCAGTGGGTTTAACCACAAGCCGTCAGTGGTACTAGCTGTACGTAACGGCTGCCCATGTATTGACAAAAAGGGAAGCTGATGAGCGAACTCATCCTGGAACCCTACTGAGCCTATCAGTGACAATATCCATACAGTCCGGTCCGTTCGTTTATGAGCATTGCATATTCCGTTGGGTCTCGGCTTTAAGTTTTGTTATTGCTACGAGACGGGTCTCCGCTTGAGATTGTTGAGCCTGATACGAGGCGCGCCGAATCTCGAGCTCCTTTTCAGTAGCTTTGTGAGCTTCGACGATCTCGCGGGTAAAGATAACGGCTTTATCAATAGCTACCACCTCCCTGATAGCTTCTTGAAGCACCCGCTAAAGTTCGTACGCACGGGTGGTTTTAGCAGTGAGCTCAGCTTGAAGTTCCCCCAAAGCAGTCGAGGATAGTTCCCTTTCCGAGAATTTCCGGTTAAGCCTCTTTTCACATGATTGTAGATTCGCGGCGCACCATTCGATCAGCCTCCGCAAGCTCGTCTTTGTAGCCACAACCTCTGAGGGAAGGCATGTGCACTCGAGACCATGTAGGCAAGCCTCCACTCGACGAAAAAACTCAACCCAAACATGCATCAATATTTCATTATGGTAAGTGGTGAGAAAGGGCAGAGAAATGTTGGTTTCGGCAGCAAATACTTCGGCTGTGATCGAACTACCAGCACGAAGATCTTCGATAAGAGCTGACAAAGAGTTAAGGCTTTGCTTCGCTATTCGTTCAGATGCGCGCCGGGCATAAGGGCCGGGTGGCATAATGACATGAGATTCTAGCGAGATAAGAACGGGCAAAGCTGTCAAGATTCATGAACAATCAGTGAGATTTGCAAACAAAGAATAGATGGAACAACGTCAAAACTTTACTTAACCACATTCATGTAAGGAGCGTTTAAAAGATCCCCAGGCCCGTCGAGGATCTCAACTTCGTCGTCAGCTTCCAGAACTACATAAGACATTAGCATCATTATACGAAATAATGATAATGCAATCAGGGGGTCAAATAACATTGACCTTTCCTAAAAGAGAGGACAATGCGTTGTGGGGATATTGCCTGCGGGGCGGCCATCTATAGCAGACGCTGAAAAGACTTTCTGGGAGGTAGATCCGCAATGGACGCCGCCAATCCTCATAATTTTGAAAAGACAGAAGGATTCAGATAATGGAGAGATCATTAAAACAAAATATAGAAGACTACCTTCGATACTCCTCCTGCTTTTAACTGGAGGGAGAGCAGCTTCGGCAGTCTCCTCCGTACCCTCAGGCACATCACCGGGGACGTGGGCTGGTGTAACAGCTTCCAATTGAGGGGCAGTGGCCACCGCTTCAGGCTCCAATGAAGGGACGGCAGTCTCGACTACCTGTTCCACAATCTCCGGGCCGTCACCAAAAAGATCAATTATGAAGATGCCTCTTCTGGGAGAGCAAGCACCGGGAGAACAGAAGCCACCAATGGAAGCTCTGCAGCAGGAATAGCAGCCATAACCTCCTTCGCACCTACTAGTGCCTCATTGGGGACATTTACAGAGTCCATAGTCAGGACACGACTTGAGCTCAAATTTTCTGCCATGGCCGAAGTCCCTGCAATGCTTTTCCCAAAGATAAAGAAATATAAAATACGATACAAAAGAAAAAAAATATGGAAAGTGTGCATACCAATGCGCCAGGGTGCCTCCAGTATGGCTTTTTCAAGCCGCCGTTCCTTCCTTAGGAAATTTGCTCACCGGGAGTCAAACGTAGACGCATGCCCACCGGTCTTCGCTGCTAGCTCATCTTCGGAGGCGGCTGAAATGGGCTGCTTGAGGGTTATGTTATATTCCGGTCGCAGGGGACCCATATGAACCCTTCGCAGTGATGCAGGATCTTCGTAAAAGATAACCGGGGGGTAAGGCCTTTTCGGGACGCGCACGTTCTCAGTTTCATCCTGGGAACGCCTTATAGCCTCAGCCAATTATGCGGCTTCCTCGGCAGATGAACCCGGAAAGAGAAGACCATCATCCGGCTCTTGCATGGATATTGGCTCATCTTGAACAATAGGTTCGGATTCCAGCAAAAGGTCGAGGAGACCGGTGACCATCTTCTTCCTCCTTTTCGAGCCAGAGCTGACACCAGAGGAGAAGGATCACTTCTTTTCCTTTGGTGCTTTGATACGGTGCTGCCCAACCTCGCCTCCAGTGTCCTTTTTTGGCGGTACTACCGAAGATGACACTGCCATTGATGACGCCGCAACTGATGGAATTACTGCTGGTGCCTTGTCGGAAGCCTTTGCCTGGGCTCTAGTAAGCATTGGCATGCCAACTATAGGAGGAGTTGATTCCTCATCCGCCACCTCAGGGATAAGTAAAGCACCGGTACCCTTCAATGGAGGGTGAACCACTGTTCGCGGTCGAGGCGGAACGCCCTTGGCTTGGGTCAGGGAGGGAGCTCTATATCCGAAAAGTATCCTCTTTTCCTCGGCAATGATGGGACCTACTCGGTGGCAGTACCAACTAGTAAAAGCCCCCTCACACCTTAGAATGTAGTCGGCCTCGGGGATCATGAAGCGAGAGCCGGTGTTCACCCGCATGAAGTGATGGGTTGCATCACGAACAACTCCCAAATACGAGCTAGGCTCTACCATGAATGCCTCGAAGGGAACACCCTGGGTGTAACCCAATTGCAGGGCAAAGCGGTGCGGATTGTACCGCATTAAAAGAGCCGCATCATTTCGACGAAACACCAAATAACCCGGCCTAATCGAAAATAAGTGCATAATTTCCTTAGGCTTCAAGGATGGTGCTCCCCCTTTCGATAAATCGAACAGCTGTTGAATAGGTCCCGAAGGAGCAGAGAGAACTCGGTCGCTGAATACCATCCCGCCTTCATTAGCATACGGGTTAAGCAACACACACCCCAGTAATAAAGAAGGAATCCATAAAAACCTGGAGAAGAGCCCCTAGCTGAGTCGGATCAGGAGCAGAAGCGCCCACCAACTTCATGAGCCGCGGGAAGGTTTAAGCATCATAGAAAACCGGTCTCTGGTGCGCTGTGAATGCCCCTCACAAGTTCATCTCAATCCATGACATAAAATA
This sequence comes from Agapanthus africanus, assembly GCA_030015575.1. Classification (NCBI taxonomy): domain Eukaryota; kingdom Viridiplantae; phylum Streptophyta; class Magnoliopsida; order Asparagales; family Amaryllidaceae; genus Agapanthus; species Agapanthus africanus. The sequence continues at coordinate 23,538,076 of CM057347.1, forward strand.
ATGAGGGGAGAAACTCACCACATCCACACCCGGGATTGAGGTATTGGCCCCAGTGCTCGGCCCATGGTACAAGTGCGATAACCTCGCAATGCCCACAGCCAGTCATGTGCCTTCGGCAACACGATGAGCAGGATAGATGACAGAGGCTCTCATGAAGCGTCGATGCGTTGGAATGGCAAACCAGCTGAGCCAAAGGCTGATAAAACCAACAAAGAAGGTCTCCTCATCCATGCCGATAGCCACAATCGAATCAAAGGATACGGCTGATAAGATTGAGATGTAAAACTATGGTAAATCTTCTTCTTTGGCCGGTTGCTTATTTAGCCCAAACCCGAAGGGGTTGTTAATATTCACAAATTTTGGAGCCTCCTTTGATAGGACATCTTCACGGAGGAAGTAAGCGATAAAACACTTAAAAGTGATGCCCATTCCCTCTGACACTGCGAACAGCTTCTCAAAAATACCCATAGTCTTGATTAGACTTGGATACTTATGACGGACGGCATTTTCGGTCGATAAGCCATCAAGCATAGCAGCCACGGTCACGAATGCATACTCATCGGGAGGCAGCAACTCTTCATAGTGCTCTCCCCTGACCGGCAATCCAAAAATCTCGCAAAACTCTTCCAGGGAAATAGAGACCTCACGATCCCCTAGCAAGAAAGTGTTAGTGGGAAGATTCCGTTGATTTAGGAAAGTTTTAACCCATCAGACATGGGGAGACTGATAATGAAAGAGAGACGCGTACACCGCCTGATAAAGCCCGACCTTCTATAGTCGCGCACGATGAGCGGACAAGATATAGTGAGCCCAGAGAAGGTAGCCCGTTAGATGGCGAGGGGTAAGCCCTATCTTATAGAATTATCCCCAGGGCTGGGCTTCACCTTGGCAAATACGACGCCCCAAGATGTCTATAGCTGGCAAAGGCTGGTTTGGTATCCCAGCTATCGATGACTCAAGCAGGCCTTTAGGAGTCCAATCCACCTCCTCCACTGCAAAGGTAGTCTGCGGACGCTCCATCGGCAAGACTGGGCGAAGAAGCTCATTTGGCACTTCGCAAAGAAAGCTGCGGCGGCCCGAATGATATGCCCATACCAGGTACCCCATAAGAGCAAATTAGTACAGTCTTTGTCATGAGCCAGAATCATCGCCATTGCTTCTTCGTCTGACGGCGATTGCAGAAAAGCAGCATCTGAGAGAGTAAAAGGGAAGTAAGGGAGAGAAGCCATTGGTCCTGAAACAGCGAAAAGGAAAAGACCATTAGTGAAGCCCCCCCACAAATATATATATATATATATATATATATATATATATATTTATGTATAGTAACAAAAGAAGACGACAAAATTTCTGTTTTGCAGGACCACCGCCTATGAGACACACGGACCCCACAAAATCAATATGGCGGCTCACCAATGATGAGACGGGGGAATCACGAGAATAAAAGAAGACCCTCATTAAATAAGCATCGGGATTCACACAAATTCTTGGAAAAACAAGTTCTGTTAAACACGTAATAAACTCAAATTTGTGCAAATAAGGGTAAAACCCTATGAAAAGATTTTTCAAGAACACTGGGGAATCAAATTCCCGAAGGGCCTTCTTGATCTTTCAGAGCTAAGCTCTTTGGTGAGAAATTAAATTGCTCTTATGCAATGGAATTAAATTCCAGAAACCCCATAAAGAGGAAAGGAAAAATCAAATGTCATGCCTAAGACATTGAGAGTTATTATTCAAAAGTAACATCTTTGGATCTCTAAGAGATGAGTTTTAGAGGAGAGCAAAGCTCTCATGTTGGATTTAAAATCCAGAGGCTTTCTTTAAGAAAAGGGGTTCTCTGATGATCAAGAGGTTTACCTAAAAAGGGTTCATTTTGGCAGAGTTAAACTCTGAAAATTTTTAATGAACAGAGAACTAAGCTCTGAAGAGGAGAATTAAATTCTCAAAGGAAGCAAAGAGGGAAGAAGATGAAGAAACGGAGGAGTTGCAGAGACGAGACCCATGCATTTATAAGACATGATGGGAAACCGTTCATCTGCCCCGTTCCCCTAGACAATCCAATGGCTGTAAAGGTTACAACGTTGCACTCACGTGCAAACCACGTGAGAACAATGCTATGGGGGCATTTGTTCTCTGATAAAACTGAATAATAAATAAAAAGCAACGGGGAAAACCCTCATATAAAGTATCACGTGCCCACACGTGATAGGCACTGCGCCTCACGTCCAGACATGTGACCCCTATATACAAAGTATATAGTTGCTTTACTAAAACAAATAATTGGCCAAGGAAAAAACCCACGTGATGACATGTGACGCTCTTTGGTGGGCTTAGTTGGTGAGGTCACGTGCTACACGTGATGGGCTCCTAGGCCTTCTGAACCGATAGAATTAAATTTTAATTAAAAAGAATCAAAAGCTTTATGCTTAATTTGGTGACGTCAGGTGCCACACGTGATGGGTTCCTAAGCCTTCTGAGCCGATAAAATTAAATTCTAATTAAAAAGAATCAAAAGTTTTATTTGGAAAATATTTCCTTGGATCTTTATAAACAAGAAAGATTATGCTCTGTACAACAGAGCGCCGTTGGATTAAAAATCCAATGGTGATTAAAGATCACCAATCTACAGAAAAATTCTGTACATGGAAATATCTTCCTAATCTTGTTAAGAACAACAAACAAGATATCTTCTGTAAAACAGAAGTCCTTGGATTAAAAATCCAACAGTGAATAAAATTCACTGATTGATCTAAAAGATCTTTTTGGGCTGATTATAAAATCAATCATAATCTCTCAATAAGAGATTTTCTAAACAAATTGATTCTTTTCTTTCTCTTATAAATAGGAGCCAAGAAGGAGAAAAAAAAGATACGGAAGGAGAGAGAAAAAAACCCCTTTAAAGCAGAAAAGAAAAGAGAATTTAATTCTTCAGAGAGAAGAAGATCTCTTCAAAGAAGAAAGAAATTCTAGGTAAGAGAAGGAAGGAGATCACCCCATAAACTCCCACAACACAAAAGAGAATTTAATTCTTAAACTAAGAGTTTAACTCTTCTCAAAAGAATTTAGTTCTTCCTCTGGTTGAAGATCTACAGAAGTAGATCTCTACACAAGTTGAGAATTTAATTCTTATCGGGGAAATCTGTCATGCAGATTCAAAACTTAGGGGGAGAATTGAGTTTAAAGAATTTAATTCTTTCAACGTAACACATAGGAATTTAATTCCTTTAAATAAAATTGGGGTTTAACCCTATAAAAGAATTTAATTCTTAAAAAAGAGATTTAAGTCTCCATGCATGTAAAAGAGATCAGCATCTAACATGATAAATGTCATATCACACGCGCCCACGTGAGCCTCCCTCGATGACCAAAAGAGAACAATTGATATCAGGTCACGTGCTCCCACGTGACCCCTGAACTAGCCTCTTCAAAAGGATAAAAGGGGAGTAAACCTAAAACAGATCTCAATTTGAGGCGCCTCATGTGACCTCACGTGATCGCTTGATAGTGCTTAGCACTCAGAAAAAGAAAAGGAGAATAAAACAAAGGAAATTTTCATTCTTCAGAGTGCCTCACGTGATCTCACATGACCTAATAGTTCTTAGCACTCAGAAAAGGAAAAAGGGATTAAACCTAAGATGACTCCCATTTTGAGGCACCTCACGTGTTCCCCCGTGACCCCCAAACAGTTGTGTATAAAAGAGGGAGAAAATTCCAAAAACAGCGCTCGCATTTTGAAGGCACCTCACGTGTCTGCACGTGACTGTTTGATGAACCAAGTGATTAGCACTTATAAATGAAAGAGGAATAAAATCCGGATAACAGTTCTCACCTCGGGCGCCTCATGTGCTCACACGTGAGCCAAGTGCTCAGCACTTTTATATATATATAAGGGAATAAACTCAAGGAACAATGCCCACTTCACGGCCCCTCACGTGTTCACACGTGAGCTCCTCCAAAGTCCAGTGTTTAACACTGATTCAGTGCTTAGCACTATGGGGTGACTAAGGGAAATCAACCTTAGCTCAAATTAGCCAAGTCTTCCGAAGCCAAGACCCTTTTTGTCACCAATCAACTGAGCCCCCATGTTCAGGTCTCCCAAACTAATCCTAGTCCCAAAGATGACTAGTGTTCTCCTAACAGATGACATCTAAACTGATGTTCATCCCATTCCCCAAATCGGGATATTGGTTCAAGGGTACATCTCTTCATACCTCTGATACATGTCGTTGTAATCCTTCAACGTCTTTAGAGAGATGGAGGGTCTCAATAACCAATAACTTTTAGCACATCCCCAAACTGTGGAGCCAAAATACCACAGACTACGATGTCTTTAAACTGGACCGCAACATTCCTAAACTAAACCCTACAACTATGACGTCTTTAAAATGGACTATGATGTCCTTAAACTTAATGGACTGTGAGGTCCTTAAACTCATAGACTATGATGTCTTTAAATTTTACAGACTATGATGTCTTTAAACTCCATGGACTATGATGTCCTTAAACTTATGGACCGCAACGTCCCTAAACTAAAACAATAGAGCCCAAATGCCCTTTTGTTGGATCTAAATGATCTTGTTGAGTAGATCTTAGTCTAAAATTGGACTAACGTATCCTTAACAACGTTTAAGTTGATCTTAATTTCAAATGAGATTAACGATCCTTAAACCCAACCCAAACCCAAATCTAAGAAAATACAGATTTGGACTAATCTACGCCCTACGGGCGCCAACATAAATTGGTCTCCATATACAATCCACGGGCAACCAAAAATAAAACAAACATACACGACACGAAGTGGCCATCCGGAGAAGGAGAAAGTGGTTACCGCGATGCGGTAGCGTAATTAACTGCAGCGGCTTGCGACTGTAGGGAAGAGCGTCCCCCCAATCAAAAAACCCCTCACAATGAGGGGGAATCTGACGAAGTCTGCTACATCGGCCGCATCCGTCTAAACCTTCGATACATGGTGCCATAAATCAACTTGGCATCTTCGGAGAGGTGGACGGATAAAACCAAATAGCATCTGCCCCCAAAATTTAGGCCGGACGTCCCAACGTCCCGGTCGCGTCTTTCAGCAGTAAACAAGAGGCACGCTCCTAAAAAGGTGGATACGCTTGGGGTATCATGTTCGTTTGTGGAAGAAGCTCCATGGGAAGTGGTCCTTTCAGCTAAAACCAAAAGAATGCTGAAGGATCTTCAAGTATGTTCGGCGATCAGGTGGAAAAGCCCGTTGGTGCCCGAGATTATTGAAGGGATGCTAAAACCGCATCCTATACTGGAAACTTCTAACGATGGGCAAAACACCCAAGTCAGGCCTTTAAAGTCTTCGAAGGGAAAGAAGAAGACAAAGCAGCCTGTGCAGCCTGACGACAAGCGCACGGACCTGCAAAAGTATATCGACGCACTGGATGAGTACAACCAGAAGGCGCGGACCCCAGTCACTCTCGAAGAGTTTCTTAACCATATACTTGAGAACGGAGATAGTGACGATGATCAGGGAAATGGCTCGTCGGGAGAAACCGAAGATTATGCAGCAAGTTGCCACATGGTTTCTCATTCGTCGTTAAATAACGAAGAAACTCCCTCGGCGTCGGAAAGAAACAGAGGAACTGGTGGCAGGATCGGTGCAAAAATCCCCGAAGCTGACAGGAGACCCAATTGACAGGCTGTTAAACGAAGTCCTTCAAAAGAGCAAAGCCGACAGAGAACGTGAAACGGCCATATACGAAAAGTCCAAGCGTCGACGTTAGGTTGAAGAAGCCGCGGTAAGGATGAGTCATAAAGTACTCCAACCAAGCCAAAGCACACCTGCTACAACAAGAGCAGGATTAAAGAAGAGAAGCAGTTCGCCAAAGCCCTGTCAATGAGAATGAAGCCGCCCCTTCTTGTGGAAAACACTCCCGGGATCATGTGCCTTGACGAAACTGATATACATCCGAACTACTGCTTATACCATCGGAGGCTCGCACACCCCACCGAAGAGTGCAATGCCTTCAAGAAGTGGTGGTAAGGATACGTTGCCCACCGACAACACTTTAAGCGAATGAAGTGCAAAACTCGTCGACAACAAAGATGTCACAACCCGAAAAGTACGAAACGTAACTGGCACTTAAATTACGAAATGTCTCAAGGCGTACGTGTAAGTGCACGGCGGCGCCCCGGCCGTCAATCCGACGCCGGAATGCGGAAACGGTGATAAACTTAAATTTTGCGGACTTTGCAAACCGGCACCACCGCGCACTTTAACCGGATCGTAACCATTAAACTAGTCTAGCTAACTAACAAGAGGGGAAGAGATGTACCGACTGATCCGAGTCCTCCGGTCTTCATCTCCACTCCGATCTTCTCGCGGGATCTCCGTCCGTCTCCTCCTCGTCGGAAAGGGCACCACATCGCCTGTAGCTTTAACGGGCTCCCACCTCAATACCGAGGCAACTCGGGCGCGAAGCTGGCGAATCGACGCGTCCAAGATTTGCTGTAGAATGTGTAGTGTAGAATCATAGTCTCTTTTGGGGTGGTGAAGTTGCCATGGAGGGAGAAGGAAATCATGAACTTTGGAGAGGGTTTTGGTGGCATGATAAAATTGAGATGATTGATAAATTTCCAACACCAAAACAAATGAACCATCCTCATCTCAAGAAGTGGCCGGCCAAAACACATATAGGAAAAAAAAAGGTGGAGCAAAGAACAAGGGAGGTGAGTGTAGGATCATAAAAATGGTGACCACACCCAAGGTCAATGAAACATACACCATACCTCATTTCCAATCACACCATACTCACACTTTATCACAATAAATGCAAAAGCATGGTGAAAAGATAATGAAAGCTATCATATCATAACAATATGCAAAGAAACCCCCTCCATAAAGATTATTTGCACAATTGCAAATAACCCCCTCCATCGGAAAAGTCCGGCCGGGAAAGAACAAAGGAAAACCGGCCAGAACGGAATGCAAACTGGCAACTCCAGAAAACTGGTCCCGTAATAAATTACAGGAAAACCCCGATACTGTGCATACACACCCGCATCTGTATTCCGTCCGGATACAAATGCAAAGAGACAAAATCTACACTGTACTAAACTAGGATCCGGCTTAAACCAAAGCCGGCTAGTAATATCCGTTCGATCCTGATCCGTGCAATACCGCACATATCTGATCGAACCCTGCCATATACCTATACGGCTACTAGTACAAACCGTCCGATCCTGATCCGTGCAATACCGCACGTATCTGATCGGACCCTGCCATATCTCCATACGGCCTCTACAGCGTTTCGCCCGAAACTTGAGTAACTGAAAGTGTGGTGGACTCTAAAGACTTGTCAATACTATGGCTGTGGATTTAACCACTAGCACGTCAGAGGTATAAGCCAATACGTAACGGGCCACCAGCTATTGACTAAAAGGGACGTCGATGAGCGAACTCATCCTGACACCCTACTGAGCCTGTCAGTGACAATATCCGTGCAGTCCGGTCCGTTCGTCTATGAGTATCGCATGGCGGGCCTAGGGGGTTGGTAAAAGTCAGACCCCCAAAAGCGGTACAAGTCGTGTCGGAGTGTAGCCCAGAACACCCTGAGATACTACTGGAATACCTACCAGTAAATCTCCTTGCCTTGGCCAAGGACTTTGTGTAATGGCTCTCCTAGACACAGCACGACCTCACCCCCAATACCGGGAGAGACGAACCCCTGAAGATACGCTCACTGCCTCCATGTGGCTCGGGACTGTACCCAACTAAAACCTGTTTGCACGACTCCTTTGAGCCGTGGTAGGGTAGTAATCAAAGTACAGTGGGAACTCACACGAGACAAATGACGATCCCCAGGTCGATGAACTAACCTGCACACATGTCACCAAGAAACTGCCATCTGACGTCTGGTATATGACCAACTAGCATGTTCCCGGCGAGTCCTGTCCGGTGTACTCATAACCCAATGAGCACCTGTATACATCTTAGGTGATCCAACTGACACCAGTGGCTTGTGAGACCGGCCACCGCCCCTCGTCGGGGTCTCGACTGTATACACTAGTCTACTAATGGAGTATCGATGCCCGGTCTCGAAACTCCCACGACTAGGGACCTTTTAAGGATATGCTTGTAGACCCCCAGCTCCCACTTATATGATCGCCCTCATACTGCTGGTGGTCAAGCAAGAATCCTATGGGCTCTATCAACGTGTAATAGCGACGTGTCATGTCACCTAAAGCAGTACACGATGATAAAGGTAAACCAGATAGCATACTATCATCTCGAGTAAGACTGTCCTACCGGGATAGGTCCTCCCTCAATCATTACAATCACGTACCTGTGACCTAATAATTGACTCTGAGGGCACTATCTCCAACAATCTCCCACTTGCACTCAAGGCTAATTATTGCGATGTCGCATACTCACAGCCCGTGTGATACCGAACATCCAACTCCTCTACTAGTCAGTCTCACAAAGCTCGTTTGCGGAACTATTGCGTTCGAGGAATAGCCTCAGTGAGTGGATCCGCTTAGTTGTTTCTTTCTATGTCTCTCTATATCTCAAGTTCGCGGAGAAACCCATCTCCCGAAATGAGCAATACCTGTCTTAGAATGTGCCTGGATGTCTGATGTGACATAGCTCATAAATGAACTCCAAATCCAAACTTCTTAGACTGTATCGTCAACTGAACTTAATCAGTATCCTGCGCCATGCCACCCTCAGTATTGCCTTGGACCACCTGTCCAAAATACTGCCCCTCATCAGAAGGAAAACTATAACTCTGACAACCTCCTTGTCGCCCATGTCACCTTGGAAGCCTGGAATGATAACTGTCTCCCGAATGAGGCTGTCGTTATCATATCCCTAGAACATCCACTTATGTTCTAAAACTGCTTCCGACTGTTTCTCCAGGATTGGATCAATATCAACTTATTGCATCTAGTGCAAGAACAACATCTGGTGTGGTACTTGACATCTCATGATTGACTCAATTGCCTAAGCAAGTGATCTGCCAATCATGCACGTCCCTCTCCCCTTTAGTCTGTAAGACACCTTTGGAGAGGGTGACTCCATCACCTGCAGGTATACTACCGTGCTAGGAGTCGTCCATTCTAAATACTCTTAGAATGCTGTCAAGGTACCCTGATTGAGAAACCACCCAAATCTAGATCTAAAACCATAGATCTAGTAACCAGTATGTCTGATATAATGTTCAAGTCCTTTGTGGAGAAACCACTGTGTGACGACCAAAGTATAACCGATCGTAGTGTAGGAGTTTCTTTTCCTACTCTGTGTATATCATCCAAATACCAGGATATCACACCCTACTACCTTCTCAACAGATCCATCCCCTATTCTGATGAAGTCAAACCCATGACTGTCACGTCAGAAATAGATGATCTATCTCCGCTACATCTGCTCTAGTCTATAAATAGACATAAGCAACCTGTCCACCAATGCTTCCGCTGCTCCCACTGACTACGACAACCCTCTGGCAGAGTCATATACACGTACACTTCTGAAGCGAGTTCAGAACGACGCTATACTCATCCTCCCGCCGGGTCTCGCAGCCTGGAACAACAGCATTGGTAATTGTGGGTAAACAAGAACTTCCCCGTCACCGTCCTTGAGGCTACCGTAGTACCTCTCGGGTGCCTGAAGTTACCCACCATATCTGCGGAGTGGCCAATGGAATGTCAATCCAGATTGAATCTTTAGGTTCCTTATCAAATCTTCAGTAATCGTTTGTGGTTCTGGAATCACTTCCAGTTCTACCATACTCCCACTACTGTTTTCTGAAAAAATCCATTTTTAATAAAACTGTGGCGAGTCTAGAACAATATCGCTATTGTTCATCCAGATGGTAGAAAATCAACCCTCGTCATAGCCTGGGTCAACCCACAAACAGCCATTACAGAAACGTGCCTTGAGTTGTCCAGTGTCTGGTTTTAATCATAAACCGGACAACTCCCCGTACCTTAACATCGTTAAGATATGAACTGTTCTATATCCAATATAGAAACAGAGGCACTGATTTAATTGAACCAGATTCAAATCATGCAGCTGTCCCCAGCGCATGTCAACTAAATGGAAGGAGGCCGATCAGCGTTACTCAACTTAGGAATACTTCCAATTATGAGTAACCTGAAAGAGAAGCAAGATCTCTTTATCATTACTATCAACTGAATACCATACACAAGTATCTACATCTTCGATCTCTTTGAAGAATCCCGATACTTGCTATACCTGGTTCTCTACTCTATTCAAATACCTATAACTTCTCCAAATTCGGACCCTGTGTTTCCACGAAACACCTGTCTAAAAATTAGAGAAGTCATAAGTAAACTGAATGTAGTACGAGGACCAACCCCTCTGTCCTGATGGACCCTGGACAACATACAATACTCTGTATAAGTCCCTTGAGTCTGATAACTCATTCACTGTGTGTCGTAGGTTGAAAACTGTACTTATGGTTAAGAAGAATTACACCGCTGTTTAATGCTCCTTACCTAACCATCCACTGATATAGGTAAATGTCGTAGACATAATTTCAGAAAGGTATATCTCACTCTATGAAAATAGACGTACAGATATATCAATTTGAAATTGGTGCATAACAGCGGATATTCAAAACCAAATATTTGCCGACCGGCAAACAGCCCAGGTGATTTCCTCAAATATCATCGATTACAACGAATCCCGATATAATGAGGATGATCACCCAATTCCCAATAACCTACTCCCACTCATCATCTGTAAAACCATACAGATGTGAGAATCATACCTGGTAAATACATACCCTGGAGTAAGTATCTAATCGGGAAATCAGTTTTCTTTTAACAGTACACAGTGAAACTGAAACATTGAAATGTTTCGGTGGGGTATCCCGGTATTCTTAGTAATGCCTCTTCCATTATCCAAATTCACAACTATAACCGTATAATTCTTTGCCACCTCTCCAAATCCCTTCATATGTCTTTAGTCTTTACCTTCTGCACACCCCTTTAGGCCAAATGGTTTTCTTCCTTCCCTACCGTTCGGCACCAGCCTATGGTTTGGAAGAAGACTATCCAATAAGCATAAAGGGTGTACTGTCCTAATCCTAGGAGCACTCGCAACGCGAGAGAAGGTGAAGATAAAAGACACCTGAATGTACTTTATTCCTATTTCTCCTGGACCAGAATCCATCCCCGAACTGGAACAAGTTCCATTCGAGTTCGTATATAACCATACGATGGAGTATCCAAATAAACTGTGGATCTTCGTAGTGATACGGAGTGTCCTGGAGAAATACAAAGGTGATGTGGGAGTGGTAACGAAATATTTGGTTTGGTCGTGAATATCTGTTGCAATTTACTTTGCCCTCTTACTAATCCCTTGCTTTGTCTGAACTTAATACCTTCTGCACACCATCGTTATGCTAATTGGTTTTCTTCATTCCCTACCGGTCGGCACCAGCCTAAGGTTTGGAAGAAGACAATCCAATTTGCGTAATAGGTGTACTACCCCTAAACCAAGGAGTACTCGTAACCTGAGAGAGGGTAAAAGGAAAAGACAACTGAATAATCCTATCCGTTTTCTCCAGAACCAGAAACCATCCTCGAATTCCTTCGAGTTCGTATCTAACCATACGATGGTTTTGTCCAATGGAAGTGGACGTTCGCAGTAATACGGGGTGTCCTGGAGAAAAGGGTAAAAGTAGGAGTGGCAATGAGGTCTGCAACTCTGACAATCCAAAAGCCAGTGTTAAGAAGGTTCGGTCAACTTGGTCACTGAGTCATAGTCTTAGGGTCGGGTCAATGGTCGCTGCCAGAGAGAGAGAGAGAAAAGAAACACTCAGCGTGCACTCTATCCTAGATCAGAATGGTTACCAATTTATCTAATCTGGAATCCTCCCACTGTACCTCAAATTCTCCTCCAAACCTGAAAGAAGAATTAGTCGGGGTCACCCGAGGAGTAAACTAACTCATCAGTGGGAATCGGGATCCAACTCTCATCGCATGACAACGTGACGGAATCCGCTCACGGTATCACACTCCAGAAGGTATGCGCATATCTGGCAAGTTTCAGTACTTTTGAAACTCCCGATGTGATTTCTGCCCCATGCTCTTATGACCTTGGCGAAGGTCAACAAATCATAAGTCACATGTCAAGTTCTACCCGTCATTTTCCAGGTTAATTTGAATCCACCCGTACAAGCCCTTGACGAAGGTCAACAAGGCTGTACGACTGTCCCAAACCAACGCATCTATCTATGCAGCAGAAAGGTAACAAGCAGCTACCATACACTATGCCTTGACGAAGGTCAACAAACATAGCATGAATACTACGTGCTACCCGTCTGAAACGACGGAGGGCTACGAATGGTTTCTGGCGAAAACCTTTAACGTAATGAACTTGATATCATCGAAGGAACGGATAGCTTTTAAAAATATAGTGACGAAAACCGTTGCTAAAGAGGTCACTCCCGGTGAAGGGATCTCGGCTCTTTCCCCGTAGAATGGGGTGCAGGATATTCCAACTGAATACCACGATGCAAAGCAAAAGTAATCGGCTATAGTGAAGTTAATGCCCTGACGCAAACTTCTGTCCAAGGGGTCACTCCCGGTGAAGGGATCTCGGCCCTTGCCTCGTCGACTGAGGAGCAGGATATTCTAAATGAATACCACGATGCAAAACAAAAATGAACGTCCTTGCAATAACAGCTTTTTTTTTTTTTTTTTTTTTTTGAAAAGTGTTCCAACAACATCAGATTAGGTTTGTTTAACTTGCATTGATCCGAATCAATGCAGTCCCATCAATTGATCACACCAAAAAGAACGAAAATATACTGATGTACGTATATGCCATCCGCATTCGCCACTGGGTCCCGTCATTACCCGTTAGGTTAGCTAACTAACGACAGAGCGGGGACTGGACTAGCGCGGATGTAAAACATATACAACATCTACTAATATATATACCAATATATTATATTTCGCTCAAGGCGTGAATAAAATGCAACATCACAGAGAATGAACAGCATCACAGAAACAATACAGATATCTGGGATCCCCGGGTTTCACAGAGCCGCTGAAACCCGACGTTCCCCTGGTCGTGTGGATAGCCTGTGCAATGAAATCCTAGACCCCTACGGGCGCGGCAAGTCACCCGCCAAAACCTGAAGCGAGGCAGCCCCCTTCAGCGCCGTGAATGGACCACCCAGCACTTCACGGAATCCGGCAACTTGGGCACCCCTCCTGGGTCAACCTGTACCCCCTACGAGTGCGGCGAATAGTCCGCCAATCCTGGAGTGAAGCCCCCTCCGTCCCAATGCCATGAGATGCGGGCTTGTTGCCCTCCAGAACCCGGCTATCCGTGCACCCCTCCGCGGGGCAATCCTAGTACAGAAAGTAAAATATACATACACCGGGTACATCGACCGCAACCAGGTCGTGCCCCAAAAGAATAATACAAACAGGCAGTGACGGCAGTCCACATGTCGGACGCTCGCCCCGCAATATCAAATGTACATTATACAACCACAACAGTACTAGCATTGCATCCAGGCTATCCCCCACGACCGATCCGCAACAACACAGCAAATACATAGAACATCAACGTGAAAGTCACGTTCGCAAATCCGTCTAACCGGGCTATAGCAGTTAGACCGGATTTACCGATCGAGTGACATTCACGGTCGCAGATATAATGTAAATACTGTGAAAAATGTGTTTAAGATTTTCCGATTGATCAAACATTAACAAGTGGGCCCCCAAACAAAACTGTAGCAACCACAGAAAACCTGGGCCCAATTTTAATACTCCAGAAAACACATTTATCATACAGGAACATACTACAAAAATTTGGGAGCATGAACAGTTAAAAGAGCCGCGGAAGCGCGGCCTAATCAGGGGTTTGGCCGCCCTTCCGCGGCGGAACAGTGAGATCATGGTACCAATTTTTTACAGAATGCTTAGATTTCCCTGCACATCATTCTGAGACAACCTGAAAAATTTTTGGACTCAAAAAAAATTCGACAGAAACTGATGTGCTTGAAATACGTGTTTTCGGGATTTTGTTCGATCGGAAACGTTAAACACATTAAACAAAGCTAGACGAAGTTAATGGCGAGGCTCTGATACCACTGTAAGTGCACGGCGGCGCCCCGGCCGTCAATCCGACGCCGGAATGCGGAAACGGTGATAAACTTAAATTTTGCGGACTTTGCAAACCGGCACCACCGCGCACTTTAACCGGATCGTAACCATTAAACTAGTCTAGCTAACTAACAAGAGGGGAAGAGATGTACCGACTGATCCGAGTCCTCCGGTCTTCATCTCCACTCCGATCTTCTCGCGGGATCTCCGTCCGTCTCCTCCTCGTCGGAAAGGGCACCACATCGCCTGTAGCTTTAACGGGCTCCCACCTCAATACCGAGGCAACTCGGGCGCGAAGCTGGCGAATCGACGCGTCCAAGATTTGCTGTAGAATGTGTAGTGTAGAATCATAGTCTCTTTTGGGGTGGTGAAGTTGCCATGGAGGGAGAAGGAAATCATGAACTTTGGAGAGGGTTTTGGTGGCATGATAAAATTGAGATGATTGATAAATTTCCAACACCAAAACAAATGAACCATCCTCATCTCAAGAAGTGGCCGGCCAAAACACATATAGGAAAAAAAAAGGTGGAGCAAAGAACAAGGGAGGTGAGTGTAGGATCATAAAAATGGTGACCACACCCAAGGTCAATGAAACATACACCATACCTCATTTCCAATCACACCATACTCACACTTTATCACAATAAATGCAAAAGCATGGTGAAAAGATAATGAAAGCTATCATATCATAACAATATGCAAAGAAACCCCCTCCATAAAGATTATTTGCACAATTGCAAATAACCCCCTCCATCGGAAAAGTCCGGCCGGGAAAGAACAAAGGAAAACCGGCCGGAACGGAATGCAAACTGGCAACTCCAGAAAACTGGTCCCGTAATAAATTACAGGAAAACCCCGATACTGTGCATACACACCCGCATCTGTATTCCGTCCGGATACAAATGCAAAGAGACAAAATCTACACTGTACTAAACTAGGATCCGGCTTAAACCAAAGCCGGCTAGTAATATCCGTTCGATCCTGATCCGTGCAATACCGCACGTATCTGATCGAACCCTGCCATATACCTATACGGCTACTAGTACAAACCGTCCGATCCTGATCCGTGCAATACCGCACGTATCTGATCGGACCCTGCCATATCTCCATACGGCCTCTACAGCGTTTCGCCCGAAACTTGAGTAACTGAAAGTGTGGTGGACTCTAAAGACTCGTCAATACTATGGCTGTGGATTTAACCACTAGCACGTCAGAGGTATAAGCCAATACGTAACGGGCCACCAGCTATTGACTAAAAGGGACGTCGATGAGCGAACTCATCCTGACACCCTACTGAGCCTGTCAGTGACAATATCCGTGCAGTCCGGTCCGTTCGTCTATGAGTATCGCATGGCGGGCCTAGGGGGTTGGTAAAAGTCAGACCCCCAAAAGCGGTACAAGTCGTGTCGGAGTGTAGCCCAGAACACCCTGAGATACTACTGGAATACCTACCAGTAAATCTCCTTGCCTTGGCCAAGGACTTTGTGTAATGGCTCTCCTAGACACAGCACGACCTCACCCCCAATACCGGGAGAGACGAACCCCTGAAGATACGCTCACTGCCTCCATGTGGCTCGGGACTGTACCCAACTAAAACCTGTTTGCACGACTCCTTTGAGCCGTGGTAGGGTAGTAATCAAAGTACAGTGGGAACTCACACGAGACAAATGACGATCCCCAGGTCGATGAACTAACCTGCACACATGTCACCAAGAAACTGCCATCTGACGTCTGGTATATGACCAACTAGCATGTTCCCGGCGAGTCCTGTCCGGTGTACTCATAACCCAATGAGCACCTGTATACATCTTAGGTGATCCAACTGACACCAGTGGCTTGTGAGACCGGCCACCGCCCCTCGTCGGGGTCTCGACTGTATACACTAGTCTACTAATGGAGTATCGATGCCCGGTCTCGAAACTCCCACGACTAGGGACCTTTTAAGGATATGCTTGTAGACCCCCAGCTCCCACTTATATGATCGCCCTCATACTGCTGGTGGTCAAGCAAGAATCCTATGGGCTCTATCAACGTGTAATAGCGACGTGTCATGTCACCTAAAGCAGTACACGATGATAAAGGTAAACCAGATAGCATACTATCATCTCGAGTAAGACTGTCCTACCGGGATAGGTCCTCCCTCAATCATTACAATCACGTACCTGTGACCTAATAATTGACTCTGAGGGCACTATCTCCAACAGTACGCAATCTAAGTAAGCCAAAGCCCAGAAATCAAAACCCATTTGAGCAATAGAGTGAAAGAAAACCATATAAGTCGCATCAAAATCTTTTAAAGAACAACATCACATTTTCCAAAAAATTTCGGCAGTCTCCTTTGTAAAAACTGGCCCCAAAACGGGTACAAATCACGAATAGCATATAACATGAATAAGGCATCCCCAAGCGGGAGCTAGCTCTTCGCTGAAGCGGACTCAAATCCCATGCAATATAAATCGTCAATGTGCAAGATAAGCATAAAAGGCCCAAGTAATAAACACCATGTCAGCTCAAGTGAGCTCGACCTCAAAATACAACATAAAAGTCCACAAATCTCACTGTCTCGTCTCTGGGTCAATATACATCAATACAATAGCAGGTACAATAGATGGAGTACTCTAGATATAATGAATATACAAGGTGGAAACAAAATAATATCACAATCCACCTACGAGCAAAAATCTCGAGTCCAGGCAAAAGGAGCAAAAGGAGCAAGTGCGTCCGCCGCTACTATGTTGACGGAGCGAACCTGCAAAAAGGCTGTGGCATAATGGGGGTGAGTTGCCAACTCGTGAGTAATAAATAATATCTATAGAGGCTATCGTAAGCATGCACGCAAAGTGTTATAACATCAACAATACTGATATGGCATGATATACTAGCAGATATGTATGCAACATGAATTAATTTACAATACTAATCTGGCATGATGTACTAGCAGGTATGTATGCAACATGAATCAATTTACAATACCAATCTGAATATGTTGATATAAGAAAGTTATTATTTTCTTCTTAGAAAACACTTTTGAAATATCAGCACAGTATCAATAGAATCAACAGAAATCCGTGTCGACACCTCAAACGACTATCTCAAATCTCATGTATCGATATCACAATATCTTAGGCCCCAGCCATTCGGCTGACCCATCTTAAAATATCAATATCTCAACATCCCACGACCACGGTCGTCCGCCGCGCCAACAATCACCGGTAGGTAGTCTGCTCCTGCTAGGCTCTCGTCTACAACTCGATCTTCTTGTCCCGGGGTACCTTACCGGGCCCACAATGTACCCGAGACGGTTCATCCGACTCCTCAAAACGGGTCTCGAAAACCAACAGAAAACCCATGGTGGACGACACATGTATCATATCACGAGAAAAACCGCAACTTCAATGTTTAAAATAATATCAGGTTTATTAAATCCTTGCGGCTTTTCCCCAAAATCTCATAAATCTCAAGTGCTGAAATCCTCAAAAAAACATCATAAGTGCACATATCAATGATAATGAATGCCTATGGTATCAACAAGTCGAACTGCAATGTATGACTAATAGGCTAGGCATGAACGAGTGATGTAATGAAGTACATGCATATGACTAGCAATCCTACATGTTCATCCTGAGGAATTTAAATGTATTAGCACAGGTTTAAGCATCATATATGGTGAAATTGTTCTAGATTACAAGTTATCTAGTGTTGCGGTATAGCAATTACCAAGGCGTGTGTGTCCGCATGAATAGTGCTTGTGCTGCATAAAACCATGGTAATGGTGCAAGTGTCCTATGAAATGAATTTGCACATGTATGTAAATATATAGGATCATGAATGCAGCAAGATGATTAACTAGGCACTATACTCATAGATACCAGTACTACCAGAAGTTTATAAACTATTTGAACTATCGGGCATCTTACGCCATCCAAATGATTTTTCCCCGTAGATGTTATATCTACTCACCCGTGATCTCATGCTAGGTGTATCCGACCACCTGCTTTCTTTTCTCTGCGGCGCTCGAAGTCCCCGCCTGCGAACCTAAAATTTACACAAAGCAACACACATAAGGCAAAATCCTGCAAAAACGCGATGTCAAGATTACAAAAAAAACTAGCGTCGCAAGCTAAATGCGTGCGTATACGTAACGTGTGTGCATACGTCAAAAACCACCGCGACACGCTGTGACACACAGCATACCAACTCAACTCGTATCGTACGTGTCGCACAAGTCCGGCTACACAATTATTGGTAAACGGTCCCAGATTTAATCTGGAGAAAAAACAAGAAAATCAAAAAAGACCAAACCTCTCACAATACCTACCGACAACTACCTGCAAAAATCCAACAATTTCCCAAACATTTGGGCCGGCTACCATAGGGTCGATATCGGCCAAAAATAGGTGAAAGAGGACTACGTTTCTACCTTATATTCCTAACACAAAGTATAGGCTAATGTATAAGTTTTCTTACAAAAATTATAATCCCAGATACAGCAGATTCTAGTATCCTAAAGTTTAGTTTTACAAAACGTTTTAAAACACTTAGTTTGCAACAATAGGGTGCACTAGTGATATTTAGGTGAAATTACAGTAACCAAGTAAAACCAACAGCACATATTAGAGCTAATCTAAGCTTAAAAACCCTGATTTATCCTATTCTCCAACTAAACCATCAAATTATCATCAAAGTCCACAAAACACTAAAACTAACCAAACTCTTCCAGATTTCTCCAACAGCAAAAACCCAAAACCCAAACAATACTAAACACAGACAAAAACCTACAGGCACCACTCAGCACAGCACCAACACTCAACTCAATGGGGGAGGGGCGGCGACGCCGGAATTCATGGGGAAGTCGCCGGATTTCATGGAGGGAAACGGGCACGAAATCCAACACACTACTCTACAAAGCCTGCATACTATTCTGAACATGTTTGTTAAACTAGAAAATGATCATAAATGCAGTAGATCTCATATATCCTACAATTTGCTTCAAAACTGTAATTTAAAATTTCAAATTTGCGACATTAAGGTGATTTAGCGAAATCTAGTGATATTACTAGGTTAAAACAGCACTGATAACACCTACCTAAGTTAATTAAGCCATAAAAATCCCAACTTAGCTTAAACCCCTCTTAAACCATAAACTAGCACAAAAATCCACATTAAACACTAACCGAAGCTAAATAACCACATGCTAGCAAAAGAAAGGAGTTGAGTTTAAGAATTATACCTCAAGTGATCTTAGGGTGCAAGAAGAAGGAGAAGAAGAAGAGGAGGAGGTGGTTCTGCTGCAGCTGCTGCTTGCTGTTGCTGTTGTTGCTTGCTACTGCTGTTGCTGTTGTTGTATTACTGTTGTTGGTGTTGCTAGTGTTGCTGCTGCTGCTGATGCTAAAGCTGGTGCTGCTGTTATTGCTTCAGCTGCTGCTGCTGTTGTGTTGTGTGTGTGTAAGTGAGAGGGAGAGAGAGATGTGAGAATGAGAAATGAGAGCGAGGGAAATTATTGTTTTGAAAAAAAGAAAGAGATGAGAGTAAACCCCCCTCTCTCATCATTACCTAGCATGGCTCATGCCGTCATGCTCTCTCTCTCTCCAACTCAAGTCAACCCCTAACACAAGCTAATTATATTTAAAAACAAAACTAATACACCTACTTAACTCATATTAACTTAACTAAATGGTTAGTACACCATGGTTATCTAAACATGGTTTAACCCCAAACTTAACCCTAGTTAACATGCACATGTGTGTGCAGTCCAAATTAAATTCTAATAAAATATTCATAAATCCTGATAAAATATTTGAAAACCATTTTGGTAAAATTTTTACTAAAACCCCCACATTAAAGCATAATAACCGCTAATCACATTCTAAGGTGTTACAATCTTCCCCTTTAAAGAAAATTCGTCCCCGAATTTAAAATATAGCTACACGTACCTTCAAAGAGATGAGGGAATTTCTTCCGCATCTCGCCCTCGGCCTCCCAAGTGATCTCTTCACCATTCGGGCTACGCCAAAGAACCTTCACAGATGGCAAGACCTTTGAACGAAGTTTCTTCACCTGCCGATCCAATATCACTACTGGCTGCTCGGTGAACGAAAGATCACGCTCAAACTGAACGGTCTAATACTGAATCATATGAGAAGGGTCATGAAGATATCTGCGAAGCATCGATACGTGGAATACGGGGTGAACATCTGAAAAGCTAGGTGGAAGAGCCAAACGATATGCAACCGCGCGACACGCTCGAGGATTTCGAAGGGACCCACAAATTTGGGACTAAGCTTTCCTTTTCGCCTAAATCTCATCACGCCCTTCATCGGAGAGACCCTCAGAAAAACGTGATCGCCAACTGCGAACTCTAGTCAATGACGGAGCCTGTTCGCATATGATTTCTGCCTGCTCTAAGCCGCTCTCATCCGATCTTGAATCAACTGTACTTTCTCAGTCATCTCCTGCACGATCTGCGGGCCCAAAATACTGCTCTCGCTAAGCTCAGTCCAACAGACGGGCGATCTACATCTCCTCCCATACAAGGCCTCGAAAGGTGCCATCTGAATAGTATCCTGGAAGCTGTTGTTGTAGGAAAACTCCACTAAGGGTAAATGATGATCCCAACTACCACCAAAGTCTAAAACGCAAGCTCGGAGCATGTCCTCGAGAGTCTGAATAGTCCGCTCTGACTGGCCGTCGGTCTGCAGATGAAATGCTGTGCTGAAACTCAAATGGGTGCCTAATGCCTCCTGATGTCTCTGCCATAGTCGGTTGGTAAACTGGG
Source organism: Agapanthus africanus (assembly GCA_030015575.1). Lineage (NCBI taxonomy): Eukaryota > Viridiplantae > Streptophyta > Magnoliopsida > Asparagales > Amaryllidaceae > Agapanthus > Agapanthus africanus. The sequence continues at coordinate 23,558,969 of CM057347.1, forward strand.
TGCCTCGTTCTGACATGATATAAGTTGGGACGCCATGCAACCGTACGATCTCGTCGATGTAAATCTGGGCATACTGAGCAAAACCGAAAGTGGTCTTCGCTGGCAGGAAGTGAGCCGCTTTCGTCAATCGATCTACGATCAACCAAATGGAGTCATACCCTCGACTGGTCCTGGGTAGACCCACAACGAAGTCCATAGAAATCTATTCCCATTTCCACTCTGGAATGGGCAAAGGCTGTAACTCTCCAGCGGGCCTCTGGTGCTCGGCCTTGACTTGCTGGCAAGTCAGGCATCTCGACACGAAGTCTGTGACGTCCCTCTTCATTCCGTCCCACCAATAAACATCTCGAAAATCACGGTACATCTTTGTGGAACCTGGATGAACGTTGTATATCGATCTATGTACCTCCTCAAGAAGCTCACACCGCATTCCCTCAGAATCTGGTACGTACAATCGAGTCCCAAATCGCAATACTCCCTGATCATCGATCACGAACTCGGAAACTCTGCCCTGCCTAATCTGCTCCATGATCTCTAAAAGACGATCATCACTGGGCTGTGCCTCGCGAATAAGGTCAAGCAACTGCGGACATGCACTAATACGCGCAAGCTGTCCCCCGGTCGGAGTGAACTCGAACTCAACTCGGCTGTCGCATTGAATCTGCCAATCTGCTGACGACTGCCCCTGTACGGCTCTCAAATAAGATAGACTACCTTCGGGCCTCCTACTCAAAGTATCTGCCACCACGTTTGCTTTGCCCGGATGGTAAAGGATCTCACAATCATAATCTTTCACCAGCTCCATCCAACGGCACTGTCTCAGATTCAGGTCTTGCTGCTGAAATATGTACTTCAAGCTCTTGTGGTCCGTGAATATCTGGCACGACTCGCCGTATAGGTAATGTCTCCAGATCTTGAGTGAAAACACCACTGCAGCCATCTATAAATCATGCGTAGGATAGTTCTGTTCATGTGTCTTCAGCTGCCGAGAAGCATACTCGATAACTCTGTCGTGCTGCATCAACACGCAACCTAGTCCTACTGACGAAGCGTCACAATAAACCACGAATCCGCCCGATCCTGAAGGCAATGACAACACTGGTGCAGTAGTCAGACGAGTCTTCAACTGCTAGAAACTATGCTCGCACGCCTCGGTCCAATCAAAAGGAACTCCCTTCCGGGTCAACCCAGTCAACGGTGCAGCGATACAGGAGAATTCCTGAACAAATCGTCAGTAGTATCCAGCCAGGCCTAGGAAACTGCAGATCTCTGTAACTGATGTTGATCTGGGCCAATGCTGAACGACCTCGATCTTCTTCTTCGGGTCTGCACATATGCCATCACTCGTAACCACGTGACCCAAGAAATCAACGCTGTCAAGCCAAAATGCGCACTTGGAGAATTTCGTGAACAGCTGGTGCTCTGCAATGTGATCCGCAGGTGCTGCTCGTGCTCCTCTCGGCTCCGGGAATACACCAAAATGTCGTCAATAAACACGATGATGAACAGATCTAGATACGGCCTGAAAATGCGGTTCATCAAATCTATAAACTCGGCTGGTGCATTGGTGAGCCCGAACAACATCACCAAAAACTCATAGTGCCCGTAACGTGTCCGAAAAGCCATCCTCGGAATATCCTCTTGCCGCACCCGCAACTGATGGTAACCCGATCGCAAGTCAATCCTCGAAAAGTATCCCACACCGTGAAGCTGGTCGAACAAATCATCGATACGTGGTAAGGGATATCTGTTCTGTACGGTAACCCTGTTCAGCTAGCGGTAATCAATGCACAAGCGCAAACTGCCGTGTTTCTTCTTGACGAACAGGACAGGAGAACCCCACGGAGATATACTAGGTCGAATAAGCCCCTTATCTAACAAATCCTGCAACTGATCCTTTAGTTCTCTAAGCTCCGCCGGGGCCATCCAATAAGGCGGTATGGAAATAGGCCCCGAGCTGGGAATCAAGTCAATGCAGAACGCAATATCGCGCTCAGGCGGTAACCAAGGTAGCTAGTCAGATAAAACATCAGGGAACTCATACAAAATCGGGGCTTGGTCCAACGGAACCTCTGCAGCTCGAGTATCACAAACAGAAGCTAAGAATCCCTGACATCCCTTCCGTAAGAGCTGACCGGCGCGAAGAGACGAAATCAAGCTGGGAAGGGTGACGCTACGGTCTCCCTGAACAACAAGGACTGGCTCTCCCGGAAAGCTAAATCTGACTGCCTTCTCACGGCAGTCCACAGATGCATAATAAGTGGCTAGCCAGTCCATGCCCAGAAGCACATCAAAGTCCAACATATCGAGGAGAATCAAATCAACTGATGAATCCCTCTCCCTGATACGAACGGAACACAATCGAAACATAAAATGAGCGACAAACGACTCGCCTACCGGAGTAATAACCATAAGTGGCTGATCTAACGACGATGAATCACGGCCTAACATTGGTGCAAAGTGTGTAGATACATACGAATGTGTGGAACCTGGGTTGAATAATACTCGCGCGTCGAAAGAACATACTGGAAAGCTACCTGTCACAACGGCATTGGATGCCTGTGCATCCTGCGGAGTCAAATCGAATACTCGGGCCTGTCCCCCACCAATAGCTGGCTGTCCTTTTCCTCGGCCTCAGCCTCCTCGTCCTCTCTGAACAGGACCGCCGTGTCCACGGCCTCTGGGGGCGTCTAACTGATGTGGAGCACCACCGGGGGTAGGAAGTAGAGCTATCTAAGGAGGTGGTGAAGGTGGTAAAGTCACGTGTGGAACTGTCGCCGCTCCCTGTCGTCTCACCATACAGTCTCTGATACGATGGTACGGACTCCCGCACCGAAAACATCCTGGCGACGCCTGCTGTCCCTGTGGATAAGAACCAAATAGCTGACCCCGTCCAACTCCTCTGCCGCCACCATCTCTCGAAAAGAATCTGTCACGATGCCTCTGAGCTGGCACATCGGTACGAATCCTCTTCGGCCCAGAAACGGCCGAAGTCTCTAAAATGTGGGCCTCCATCTGTAAGGCCGTGTCCATAACAGCTGCATAAGTGTCGAAGTGCTGGGCACCGATGGCAAGAAATAACTGGGTGTCAAGTCCCTGCATAAACCTCTTTACCCTCTTCTCTTCAGTATCAACCAAGTACGGAGTATATCTGGACAACTGCGTAAACTGGACATCATACTCTGACACTGTCATCCCTGGAGTCTTGCGCAAAGCCTCAAAACTACGAGCTCTAGCATCACGACCGGTCTCGGGAAGGAAACGGGCTAGAAATACTGCTGTGAACTCGTCCCAAGTCTTAGGAAGTAGACCTGCAGCTTGACCTCTCTCGACCGACTCACACCATGTCTACGCAAGGCCCTCTAGACGGAAACTCGTATGCTCTACCCATCTGTTGTCGGAACATCTGAGCGAACGGCAAATCCTAGCTAATTTGTCAAGAAATGTCTGCGGATCCTCCGCTGCATCTGTGCCGGTGAAGACTGGGGGTCTCAGCCTCATGAAATCCTGTAGTGATACTGGAATAGCCACGGTAGTAGTAGGAGAAACTGTTGGGCAGCAAGTACTATCATAGTCTGTGCTGTGGTAGGTACGTCCTCCGATCTCGGTGCATGACTAGCCTCTACTGAGGAACCCACCATCAGTCGTAACTCCTGCATACCTCCGATCATCAGTCGTAACTCCTTCATACCAGACTCTAGTCTATCCATGCGGCTTGGGGAAGGAGGATCAGTCTGTCCCTGAGGAGTAGGTACACCGTCCTGCTCGGTCCTCGTCTCGGAAGAGCCTGCTCGGATCTCATCTCGGGCTGCAGCCCTCTGCGCTCTCATAGCCTTTGGCGGCATAGTGGCTGGTACAGGAAACAAGATAATAAGAACAGTGCAATAGAATCATAAGATACATGGAATTGAAGAAGGAATTTCAAGCAAGTATATCCTAAAGTCACCTAGGTGGAATACCGTATCGCAAGTATGCCGCGGACATACACACGCTACGTTACCCTGCTTAAGTTACTTACTCCATCTACCAAGAGTCATCCTACACTCAGAAAGGTAAAACCTATCGCTTTGATACCAATTTTGTCACAACCCGAAAGGTACGAAATGTGACTGGCACTTAAATTATGAAACGTCTCAAGGCGTACGCAATCTAAGTAAGCCAAAGCCCAGAAATCAAAACCCATTTAAGCAATAGAGTGAAAGAAAACCATATAAGTCACAATAAAATCTTTTAAAGAACAACATCACATTTTCCAAAAAATTTCGGCAGAGTCTCCTTTGTAAAAACCGGCCCCAAAACGGGTACAAATCACGAATAGCATATAACATGAATAAGGCATCCCCAAGCGGGAGCTAGCTCTTCGCCGAAGCGGACTCAAATCCCACGCAATATAAATCGTCAATGTGCAAGATAAGTATAAAAGGCGCAAGTAATAAACACCATGTCGGCTCAAGTGAGCTCGACCCCAAAATACAACATAAAAGTCCACAAATCTCACTGTCTCGTCTCTAGGTCAATATACATCAATACAATAGCAGGTACAGTAGATGGAGTACTCTAGATACAATGAATATACAAGGTGGAAACAAAATAATATCACAACTCACCTACGAGCAAAAGCCTCGAGTCCAGGCAAAAGGAGCAAAAGGAACAAGTGCGTCTTCCGCTACTGTGCTGACAGAGCGGACCTGCAAAAAGGCTGTGGCACAACGGGGGTGAGTTGCCAACTCATGAGTAATAAATAAAATCTATAGAGGCTATCGTAAGCATGCATGCAAAGTGTCATAACATCAACGATACTGATATGGCATGATATACTAGCAGATATGTATGCAACATGTATCAATTTACAATACCAATCTGGCATGATGTACTAGCAGGTATGTATGCAACATGAATCAATTTACAATACCAATTTGAATATGTTGATATAAGAAAGTTATTATTTTCTTCTTAGAAAACTCTTTTGAAATATCAGCACAGTATCAATAGAATCAACAGAAATCTGTGTCCAACATTGACACCTCAAACGACTATCTCAAATCTCATGTATTGGTATCACAATATCTCAGGCCCCAGCCGACCGGCTGACCCATCTCAAAATATCAATATCTCAACACCTCATGACCATGGTCGCTATCCTTTGGATATCCGCCGTGCCAACAATCACCGGTAGGTAGTCTGCCCCTGCCAGACTCATCGCTTACAACTCGATCTTCTTGCCCCAGGGTACCTTACTGGGCCTACCATGTACCTGAGACGGTTCATCCGACTCCTCGAAACGGGTCATGAAAACCAACAGAAAACCCTTGGTGGACGACACATGTATCATATCACGAGAAAAACCGCAACTTTCAATGTTTAAAATAACATCAGGTTTATTAAATTCTTGCGGCTTTTTCCCAAAATCTCATAAATCTCAAGTGCTGAAATTCTCAAGAAAATCATCATAAGTGCACATGTCAATGATAATGAATGCCTATGGTATCAACAAGTTGAACTGCAATGTATGACTAATAGGCTAGGCATGGACGAGTGATGTAATGAGGTACATGCATATGACTAGCAATCCTACATGTTCATCCTGAGGAATTTAAATGCATTAGCACATGTTTAAGCATCATATATGGTGAAATTGTTCTAGATTACAAGTTATCTAGTGTTGTGGCATAGCAATTACCAAGGTGTGTGTATCCGCAGGAATAGTTCTCGTGCTGCATAAAACCATGGTAATGGTGCAAGTGTCCTATGAAATGAATTTGCACATGTATGTAAATATATAGGATCGTGAATCCAGCAAGATGATTAACTAGGCACTATACTCATAGATACTAGTACTACTAGAAGTTTATAAACCATCTGAACTATCGGGAGTCTTGTACTATCCAAACGATTTTCCCCCATAGATGTTACATCTACTCACCCGTGATCTCGTGCTAGGTGTATCCGACTACCTGCTTTCCTTTCTTCGCAGCGCTCGAAGTCCCCTCCTACGAACCTAGAATTTACACAAAGCAACACACATAAGGCAAAATCCTGCAAAAACGCGGTGTCAAGATTGCACAAAAAACTAGCGTCGCAAGCTAAACGCGTGCGTATACGTAATGTGTGTGCATACGTCAAAAACCACCGCGACACGCTATGACACACAGCATACCAACTCAACTCGTATCGTATGTATCGCGCAAGTCCCGCTACGCTAATTATTGGCAAACGGTCCCAGATTTAATCTGGAGCAAAAACAAGAAAATCAAACAAGACCAAACCTCTCACAATACCTACTGACAACTACCTGCAAAAATCCAACAATTTCCCAAACATTTGGGCTGGCCACCATAGGGTCGATATCGGCCAAAAACAGGTGAAAGAGGTCCAGGTTTCTACCCTATAGTCCTAACACAAAGTATAGGCTAATGTTTAAGTTTGCTTACAAAAATTATAATCCCAGATACAGCAGATTCTAGTATCCTAAAGTTTAGTTTTACAAAACATTTTAAAACACTTAGTTTGCAACAATAGGGTGCACTAGTGATATTTAGGTGAAATTACAATAACCAAGTGAAACCAACAACACATATTAGAGCTAATCTAACCTTAAAAACCCTGATTTATCCTATTCTCCAACTAAACCATCAAATTATCGTCAAAGTCCACAAAACACTAAAACTAACCAAACTCTCCCAGATTTCACCAACAGGAAAAACCCAAAACCCAAACAATACCAAACACAGACAAAAACCTATAGGCACCAGTCAGCACAGCACCAACACTCAACTTAATAGGGGGGACGGCGACGCCGGAATTCATGAGGAAGTCGCCGGATTTCATGGAGGGAAACAGGCACGAAATCCAACACACTACTCTACAAAACCTGCACACTATTCTGAACATGTTTGCTAAACTAGAAAATGATCACAAACGCATCAGATCTCATATATCCTACAATTTGCTTCAAAACCGTATTTTAAAATTTCAAATTTGCGACATTAAGGTGATTTAGAGAAATCTAGTGATACTACTAGGTTAAAACAGCACTAATAACACCTACCTAAGTTAATTAAACCATAAAAATCCCAACTTAGTTTAAACCCCTCTTAAACCATAAACTAGCACAACAATCCACATTAAACACTAACCGAAGCTAAATAACCACATGCTAGCAAAAGAAAGAAGTTGAGTTTAAGAATTATACCTCAAGTGATCCTAGGGTGCAAGAAGAAGGAGAAGAAGAAGAAAAGGAGGGGGTTCTGCTGCAGCTGCTTCTTGTTGTTGCTGTTGCTGCTTGCTACTGATGTTGCTGTTGTTGTGTTGCTGTTGTTGTTGTTGCTAGTGTTGTTGCTGCTGCTGATGCTGAAGCTGGTGCTGCTGTTGTTGCTTCAGCTGCTGCTGTTGTGTTGTGTGTGTGTGTGTAAGCGAGAGGGGGAGAGAGATGTGAGAATGATAAATGAGAGTGAGGGAAATAATTGTTTTGAAAAAAAGAAAGAGATGAGAGTCAACCCCCCTCTCTCTCATCATTACGTAGCATGGCACATTCCATCATGCTCTCCCTCTCTCTCCAACTCAAGTCAACCCCTAACACAAGCTAATTATATTTAAAAAGAAAACTAATACACCTACTTAACTCATATTAACCTAACTAAATGGGTTAGTCCACCATGGTTATCTAAATATGGTTTAACCCCAAACTTAACCCTAGTTAACATGCACATGTGTGTGCAGTCCAAATTAAATTCTAATAAAACATTCATAAATCCTAATAAAATATTTGAAAACCGTTTTGGTAAACTTTTTACTAAAAACCTCACATTAAAGCATAATAACCCCTAATCACATTCTAAGGTGTTACAAAAGAAGCGCGACAGAAGAGCATGAAGGAACGACTGGAAACTATCATATGGTTGATATCAGTTCGACAAAAGGAAAATCTCAAGTTCTTACATTCGGGAGCGATTCTGAGGAAGAAATAACCCTCGGCCCTCTCCTCAAAGAATCCACCTCTGGAAAAGAAGAAGAGGAGAAGAACTGCGAGAACATTCAGGTGTGTAACCGTACGTTGCCTGAAAAGAATCTAGGGCCTACAAACAAAGGTTCGAGAGAAAGAGACAAGGAGAAGGAAAAAGTCCCTGAGAAAGTTGCCCTCGATGTTAGAGTCGTCAATGAGCTTGTAGATAAGGACCCGCTTAAGAAAAATAAGGTGGATTACAATGTCCTGGCATATTTGAGGAAGATACCCTCACAACTGAGCATACTGGATGCCCTCCTCCTGTCTAAAAAAGCAAGAGATTCACTAATCTGGGTATTACAGGAGACCGATCAGTTTCAAGCTTTCCTTGCAGAAGAAAAGATGAAGGACAATATCATGCCCCACTTCCTGGTGTACGGGAAGGGGACGCGGTAAGGCCCACTACGTATTTGCTCCGAAGTAAGCACGCTAAGCGTATCTAAGCAATATAACATAAAATGTATACAAGATACATGAATATAATGAACATCAATTTTATTTATTAAACATTCTTTTACAGGTACAACTAAAAATGTAAATATAAGGATGGAAAGCAATGTTTAAACAATGGCATAACTGAAATGAAAAGTATGTACAAGTTACTATAGCTCGGGATCTTCAGTGAACTGCTCCAAGTGCTCCTGGCTGGTCTCGAGCTCCTCAGAGTCAGGTCTTCCTGATAACATTCCAAAGAAGAAGAGAAATAGGAATGTCGTTAGCGAACAATCGCTCGGTAAGTCCTAATGAAGGAGAGAAGTAGAATAGACAGAAAAGTGAGTATATCTAGTAGTGTTTGATTATAATGTTAACACAGTGTTTGTAGCTTGGTACAGAATATGCCAGTGTATACGAGAGGATTCCAACTTACACCGTGGAATTTGGTAACCCGTAGTACAAGGCTTCGTCGAAAATACCACGGAACAACGCCATGGATGTAATAACGTCCTTTATTTACCACCTCGTGCCACGTTTAACATGTTCCGTACCAGTCTACCCCTTTATAAACCCCATAATATTTATTGTATTGATTGTACTGATTGTATTGTATTGTCATGTAGTAAATGGAAGACTTGTCGAAACCATGATATCAGTAAACGGAATGGATATAAATGGATAGTCATGTAAACGGAGTATATCCATGGTTCGGTTCAATCACGTTCATGTTGTTATAGATTATATTCTGGAGTTCATGAATTCATATTGAAATGGAGTTATACTTGAATTGAATTAAGTCAGACTTTTAAACAGAATTAAAGTCCTGATTGTTTTGATGTTATCGGTAACTGCTGCACATGGACGGCAGGATTTGTGTCTTTTTCCAAGACAATTACCGTATGACAACACCGTTGTTAGATTATCTACTTTAGATAAGCAATCACCCACTTTCTCTGGCTCCCCGAGGCTCAAGAGAATTGGTCCCGCTTAAACCTATATTTACTAGGGTTCTTATTGTAATTTAGTATAACTTGATGGGTTTTTTTATAAAAATAGTTTTGATATAATTTCAAAATACACCTTATGCATTTAATTATCGTCTTTAGGGTTTTCATAGATGTATATTTTATAAAAGTGAAATTTTCTAGTGAGTAAAACCTAGTTTTCATTGTATATAGTACTTTAATGAAAAATGGGTATTTGTATTGTATTGAAATAGTAGTTTCATGTAATGGTGATTCCCTTGATTTAGAAAATATGGAATATTTATATAATATATTTAAAATAGATCTTTTGATAATATTCACATATATATATTTATAATTTTAATAAAAATAAATTTATTTATTTTATAGAAATCTCATTTTCTTAAAAATTGCAATAAAAATTCCATCGATATCGAATACTTCTTGCGGAGGTCTGCATTTCGCTCTACTAGGTCCAAGGATGTGCGATAACCCACACCATCCCAATCGGGGTTCCCCAAAATGGGTTGTAGAGGCGTAATTGTAAGGAATTGATTAATACTCTTTTTAAAGGGAACAGTTTTGTAAGTTTAGAGTATTTATTCATAAAAGCATATTATCCTATAATCTAGAATTCCGAACTTTATCGTGCTATATCCAATATGTGTGCTGCGATGAGGTAGGTCCTTAACTCGTGAGTTATCTAAAAGTAATACGGTTAAAAGTGGATAACAATATTGTTTGTAAACATGATGGTATTTTATTGTAAAAGTGAAATAAAAGTTGCAACATGAATTATTTTGAGATGAAACTCGTTCTAATATATTTATTTATGTTTTTTAAACATTATATGACAGTATGATATTTTATAGTTTAAGAAAAATGGTGTTTTTAAAGAAAAATGAATCGGAAGTCGGAATAACTCCGCTTCCGACGAGTTTTGAAAAATGAAAGTTTTAGAATAGAGATTAAGAAGGGGAGAGGGGACTTACTAGCTATTAAGATAGAGGGGAGGACGGGGAAGCTTAGGAAAGCGTCGGGACGTCGTTTCGTCACCGGAAATTCCTCAAAACGTCGTCGAAATCTTACCGTTTGCTAACTCCAATTGAACAATGTGAGACTTGGAAATTTTTGAGAGTTTTTGTAATGAAATTCTAAGTGAGGAGGGGTGAAATGGAGTATGGTATTTATAGGGAAAATTAGGGGTTTGAGGGTTAAAGAATGCAATAAAAATATGCATTAAAAATTGGATTAAAGGGTGATTTAATATTCTCTGGATAAATTCAGAGAATTCAAACAGTATGAGGGAAGTGGGGTAGGCCAACAGGTGCAAGGGGCAAAAATTTGCATCATTCCCGACGGAGGAACCCGGCGCCGCCGGTCCAAACGACATCTTGGCCGGTCGAGTTGGTGGGGTCGGGGCTGGGATGCTTGCCACGTGTCTTCGTCGCTTCGACTAGCCTATTACACATATTTTTTTAATTTGTAACTCTTCATTTTACGTGTAGTGCACGTGCAAACTTTTGGGCTTCTAAAAGATTAAAAGAAAAATTAATAAAAAGATAATATGGCTGGGAGGATTCGATCACAGGGGCTATGTTACAGCAGTGCAAGGCTTTACCATTGAGCTACACGTGTTTTGTTGCCGCACAAAAGCAAATCAAATTTATAACTTGTGCTCAGGCCAAAGTATTCCTTTCTGTATTTTGGAAAAATTCTATACAGAAAGTTTAGGGTTGTTACAGACAAGCTGGTAGAGGTTCATGAAGCTGACATCACATTCGGCGATGAAGATCTTCTCCTCGGAACGTGCGAGCACAATCGTCCTCTATATGTCACCAGGTACTGCCATGACATCAAGATAGGGAAGATCCTGATTGACAAGGGGTCCTCCGTCAACCTTCTCAACGTAAAGGTGCTGAAAGAGATCTGCATGAACATTCAACACCTGGCTCGGGACAAATTTACCATCTCCGGGTTTGACTTGCAGTCATCACGGACGCTTGGGTCCATAATTTTGACATTACGCTTTGGGATGCTCGTCACTGACATCAAATTTCATGTCATCGACGCCAAGACTTGCTACAACGCTCTGCTCGGCCGGCCTTGGTTACACGAGTACAACATCATCCCTTCTACACAACACTAGTGTATGAAGTATTTCAAAGATGCCCTCGAGTACACAGTTACAGGAGAGCTAAATCCATTCTCCGTAAATGAAGTCCGAAAATATGAAGACGCAAAGTACTTCCTGCCAGACTTCAAAGACACGAAAAGATGCCATAAACCGGAGAATAAACAAAAAGCCATTTCCACCATCCCAGTCTTTGGGAGTGACACTGAGGAAGATGAGGAAATAGTGTACTTGGGACAACCCCAGTGCAATAGGCTCAGACCATTTAATCCTGTTTTGATCTTTGGCAGGGACTCTGAGGACGAGGTCAACGCCGTGTTCTCCACTCGCCCGTCAGCATAAACCATTATTGGAGCCAATCAGAGTTTACAAATCACCATGGTTCCTCCACGGATTATAAAGAACTTGATGCGCTTGATATATACAGCGTACAAGAGCTGCAAACTTTCTACGTCCCTTCCAGGAAAAGAGGTGAAAAGGCGATTCTCATCTATCAATCTACGGAGACCAAAATGGAAAAAGAAGTCTGGCATGATGCTGATTTTGTGCTTGACATGCTCCAACCAATCCGTTTGCCCAAATATTACATAGAGAGATTGAAAAGACTATTAAGATGCTAAGGCGCACCCTTCAAACAAACCGCTCGACAAGCCCAGTTCTACAATAAGATTTGGGACGTTCCCGAAACTCAGCGAAGAATGCCCAACGGGGTGATGGAAACAACTGGGATCAGATATGTTTGGTCCAAGAAACGGGACCGATTCCATGCCTGCCGCGCCATAAATAGTTCCTGTGTGGAAAGGAATGCTTTTCCAGATAGTCGTGGCATTGGAACGGAGCAAAATCTTACTTTAAGAGCGTCAAGTCCGTCGTTCGAAGAGCGGGTTGCCAAGCTAATAAGTGAAGCCGACCAAAAGGTTTGGGATGACCACAACCGCGAAATGACCATTTACGAAAAGGCCAGGACTCAGCGTCTCATTCAGCAGTCCGCGGAAAAGGAAAATTGCGATGCCCTTCACCCTCAGCCCGCTGTACGTTATTGCGATAAGGGAAAAGCCCGAAACAGGGGCAGTAACAAAGTGAAGAATGAGAATAACGTTCGAAAACAGCGAAGCGGATCCAAGAAGCCACGCACTCAAGAAAAAGTCAGCTGGAATCCGTCTTTCATCAAGAAGATGGGTCGGGATACTCTTTCCCTCAAGAAAAGACAAGGAAAATATTCAACCTTATCATCAAGCATCAAATGATGACACTCCCGGAGCCTCGGTACCCTGAACAGATAAATGAGGTCCATCACCCGGATTATTGCTCCTACCGTTGAGCAATATGACATTCTCTTGAAGACTGCTTCACTTTCAAGACTGGGTCAAAGAACAGTATCAACAAGACAGGTTCGCTCTATCCGACAGCTGGTGGGTAACCCCACCGCGAAAGCATGAGCCAAAAGCAGCCTATATCGCGAGAGTAGGGCCAGATCAACACCGGGCTTGGAAACGAACTCATACCAGCCACATGATAACACTCTCAAAGGAGGGAGAGCACGAGAATATGGATGAATTTTTTAAGTTCTTCATAAATGAGGACGAGGAGGAGGTGATCTCAGAGTTTCCACCGGTGCCAGAAGAGCTGGAAGATGGGATACACACTACGGCGGACAATCTAAGGAAAATCAACTTGGGCATGGAAAATGAGCCGAGACCCATGTATGTCAGTGAGCTGTTGTCTAAAAACAGGTGGCCACACTAAAGGACGTTCTTATGCAATATAATGATTGCTTCGCTTGGAGCTATTCCGAGATGTCGGGACTGGATCCAAAAATAGCGGTGCATAAACTAGCTATATCACCGGATCCTAAGCCAGTCAAACAGGCGCCAAGAAGAATGCAGCTCGAAATCGAGATGAGTATCAATGCCGAAGTCAAGAAACTAATTGACTACGGCTTCATCCAAGAAGTTCAGTATCTCGACTGTATTGCTAACATTGTTCCAGTGATGAAGAAAAATGGGACAGTGCGCATCTGTGTGGACTTTCGGGACCTTAACAAAGCTTGTCCGAAGGATGACTTCCCAGTACCTGTTTGATGATCGATAATACGTCCACTCATAAGGTCTTGTCCTTTATAGATGGATCTTTAGGCTACAATCGAATAAAAATGCATCCTGAAGACCAAAAGCACACCGTCTTCCGAACTCCGCTAAGCATATTCTGCTATAAGGTGATGCCCTTCGGTTTGAAGAACGAAAGCGTTACCTACTACAGGGCCATGACAAAGATCTTCGATGACCTCATACATGAGATTGTTGAATGCTATATTGACGGCCTTGTGGTGAAAAGCAAATTGTACGAAGAGCACTAGGAACATCTGAACATAGTGTTCCAGCGTCTTCGGAAATACAATCTAAAGATGAATCCTCTGAAATGCGCATTTAGAGTCTCCTCAGGAAAATTCTTAGGATTCATCATACGACACCGAGGCATCGAAATAGACCCATCAAAGATCAAGGCGATTATGGAAATGCCCACGCTAAGAACTCTCAAATAACTGCAGTCTCTCTAAGGAAAGCTCGCGTATATCCGGCGGTTCATAGCCAACCTCTCCGGCATATGCCGCCCTTACAGCCATCTAATGAAGAAGGGGACCCTGTTCGTTTAGGATCATAAATGCCAAAGTGCACTGGACGAAATCAAGCAATACCTGCAGAACTCGCCGGTCCTGACCGCTCCGGTCAAAGGAAAGCCCCTCATCCTGTACATAATGGCCCTTGAAGGTTCTCTAGACGTGCTATGGGAACATGAGAACGATCAGAGAAGGAGAGAGCTCTCTATTATTTGAGTCGAGTTCTTCTGGGGGCAGAAAACAACTACTCTCTCATCGAAAAGCACTGCCTGGTACCGATCTTCACTATAACGAAGCTCAGACACCACGCCTTGGCACATGAGGTCCATCTCATATCAAAAGTGGATCCTCTCAAATATTTGATGTCAAGAGCCATACTAACAGGAAGGCTATCCAAATGGGCCCTCCTCTTGATGGAATTCTCGATAACGTATTGACCCCTCAAAGCAGTGAAAGGCCAGGCCATCGCCGACATTCTCGCTGAGCATCCGATACCAGCCGATTCTCTCTTAAATTGCAAATTGCCAGACGAACACACGTTTGACACAATCGAAGGGGAGAAGAAAGAAAATAATGTCCAATGGGAACTCTACTTTGATGGAGCATCTTCCATGAAGAAGCGAAAGCATAGCACCCCGATAATCAAAGCCGGGATGGGCCTCATCTTCATGACTCTGCAAGGAGGGATAATGCGTTTTGCCATTTCCTTAACAGAACCAAGAACAAACAACGAGGCTGAATATGAAGCTTTGATAGCAAGTCTTGAGATCGCTATCGATATGGGAATCGAAAACCTCCTCATATATGGAGACTTCCAGCCAGTCGTTAGCCAAGTAAATGGTGACTATCAGACGTGCAAACCATAGTTGATAAAATATGGTAGGAGAGTGCAGCAACAGCTGACACAAATCCCCTCTTACATCCTGGAAAGCATACCGCGTGCAGAAAATAGCAAGGCAGATGCATTAGCCAAGCTTGCTAAGGAGCTAGCTGACGAAATCTCGATGACGTAAGGATCGTTGTGCAAAACCGCCGGGTTCTCGCGCCAGCAGAAATATCTTAAGAGATTTCAATAGTGCTCTGAAGGAAAAGAAATGACCAAACAAGCGATCCTCTGAATAGAAGACGAAGAAAAGGTCAAGGATTGGAGGGAAGTCATCATAGACTACTTCAAATCCCATCGAACGCCCGAAAACACGTCGTCAAGACATCAGCTCATGAAATGGGGTCTGTCTTTCGCTTGCGTCAATGATACTTTATACAGGAGATCGCTTGACGATATGTGGTTAAGGTGTTTGGGGCCAGAAGAAGCAAAGAGAGCCGTCCAAGAAACTCATGACGGACTCTACGGTTCTCATCAAGCCGGGTCAAAGATGAAGCTGAAGATTAAAAGAATGGGCTACTATTGGCCCATAATGATTTAGGACTGTCTTGAATATGCGAAGCATTGCCACTCGTGCCAGATTCATAGGGACTTCATCCACTAACATCCAAATCTGCTACACCAACCGATAGCTAGCTGGCCGTTCGAAATGTGGGGAGCCGATATAATCGGCCCCATTGAGCCAGCATCATCCAAACGACACCGGTTCATACTGGCAACGACTGGCTACTTTTCTAAGTGGGCAGAAGAAGTACCACTAAGGGAGGTGAAGATGGAGAATATTCTCCATTTTTTCAAGACACATGTCATCTACCAGTTCGGTACTCCACGACGGATAGTCTCGGATAATGGGCCAGCCTACAGGAGCTATAAAATCATCCGTTTCACAGAACAACATAAAATAGATTGGAGATAATCTTCAGTCTATAATCCTCGTGCCAACGGTCTAGCCGAAATTTTCAACACGACCTTGACCAAGATTATAAAGAAAACAGTGTCCAGAAACAAAAGGACTGGCACGAGATACTGCATGAAGCTCTTTGGGCATACCGAACGACGTTCAAAACAGCTACGAATACAACACCATACGCGTTAGTATTTGGTACAGAAGCAGTCCTTTCTTTGGAAATAGAACTCCCTTCTCTCCGAGTAGCGGTTTGATACGAACTAACAGATGACGAAAATGCCCAGCCTCGGCTTGAGGAGCTTGACGCCCTCAATGAAACTTGCCTCATAGCGCAACAAAACCTAAAAGCTTACAAGGTAAGGATGACACGCTCATACTTAAAAATGACTAGGCCGAGAACATTCCGCCAAGGCGAACTCATGCTAGTCGTCAAAAGACCTATGATCCCCAATCGTGCAAAACGGAAGAAATTTGAACCAAACTATGAAGGCCTGTACATCATAGACAAGGTCTACCAAGATGGGGCCTATTTGCTCATGGATATGCATAGCGAAAGACCTTTCCGGCCTATAAACGACCGATTCCTCAAGAAATACCATGCTTGACGAATCACGACTTAGGTCAATGATTGATGACGACGCTCGTGTCCGCTTGCTATCTTCTTGAGTCAAAACTCTAAGTGGTATTCGGAAAAGCTTCACCTCAAAAATGGTGATAATGAACCATTAAGTTCTTAAACTGGCAACGGACCGAGATGTCCCTAAACCAACGATGGACCAGAGTGTCCTAAAACTAATGCGCCACCTCAAACATGGCGCATCGCCCCAAATATGACGATATCCTCTATTGAGATCTATATTGCAATCAAAGCTCCAGCGGTGAAGACTGCAACTTAAGTCCCATTAGCAAACAGATGGCTAAAAATAATTTAAAAAGCGGTACGACGATAAGCGAAATGTGCACGGATGAAAACCCGAAAGGGCGTCGTGAGTAAAAACAGCAGGCTACCAGCGAGCTTGTGAAAACCTGAAAGGGCGCAATCTCGTTGTTAAAAAAAAGGTTTGTGCATAAGCAAAATGGGAACGGATGAAAACCTGAAAGGGCGCCGTGAGTAAAAACAGCAGGGCTACCGGCGATCTTGTGAAAACCCGAAAGGGCGCAATCTCATAAAATTTTTACTTACGAGATCCTCTCGACTCGTAAGGAAAACTCCCCCTATGAGACCCTCACGGCTCATAGAATTTGAATGTCTTAAGTTACAGTGATCCAAACCTGTTCTTAAGCCGTCGTATTCCCCAAATTGCCCTACAAACGGTCCAATATTGGCCCTTGTATACAATCCACATGCACAAATAAAGGATTTCCCCACCAAGTTCTACCAATGATGAGAAATGTCCTCATGTGGTGAACGACACTTGTAAGTCCTCTCGACTTATAAGTAGAAAATACTTTTATGAGGTCCTTAAGACTTATACGAGAACTCACACTTGGGAATCCCCACGACTCCTAAGGAGAAAATACGCCTATGAGATCCTCATGACTCATAGGGAGAAATAACTTTATGAGACCCTTAGGGTTCATAAAATCTGAAAAGTCTTAGTCGACAGGATCCTAACCATGTTTACTAAGCCATCTTTGTTCAGGTCGACAAAGGAAAATGATGATTCGCTCCTGGCAATGTTCCAGTAGTAGCGATACTGATAGCTAAACAGGTATCAAACCCCAAGTCCTCTCGAGGCAAATGATGACTCGCTCCTGGCAATATCCGAGTAGTAGTGATGCTGATGCCAAGATTGGTACCAGATTTTAAGGTCCATATTCGCAACAAAAAGTCAGCAAGCAAAAATATATGCATATGAAATAGCCGAAATGATGGGACAACTCGCAATAAAAATCAGCGAGCAAAATATATGCATATGAAATAGCCGAAATGATTGGGTAGCTCGCAATAAAAAAAAGCGAGTAAAAAAAACAATACATAGCCGAAATGATTAGGCACCGCGAAAAATAGCCGAATGATTGGGCAATCACGACTTTCGCGATATAAAAGCTGAAAAGTTAGAGCATCGCGGAAACAAAAAAACATATCAAAACGAAACTTTTCTACCCTGCAGGTGAGTCTACACCAACCCCTGTATACGATCCATGGGCACAAATGAAAAAGTGAACCATGTTTTCCCACCAGGCTCTATCAAAGGGAAAGCCAGATCTTAACGGTTCATATACAACCTAAAGACAACCCCGGCGTACCCTCTCACTCCAGTAGGATGCAGACGTGACTTTAACAAAAGACCCCAGGGTCGAAACAAAACGGAGCCATGGCAAAATTCCTAGCCCCAAGTCTTGACGGTTCACAAAACAACCTAAAGACTACCTCAACATTCGTCTCGTTACAGCAGACGCAATGTCAACAATGGTTTTTCCTCTCAGTCCAGCAGGATACAGACACGATGTCAACAAAAGATCCTAGGGTCAAAACATAACGGAGCCATGGCAAGATTACTAGCCCTAAGTCTTGACGGTTCACAAAATAACCTAAAGACTACCTCAACATTCATCTCGTTAAAGCAGATGCAATGTCAACAATGACGTTCCCTCTCACTCCAGCAGGATGCAGACACGATGTCAACAAAAGACTGTAGGGTCGAAATAGAACGGAGCCATGGAAAAAGTCCTAGCTCTAAGTCTTGACGGTTCACAAAACAACCTAAAGACTACCTCATTCGTCTCGTTACAGCAGGCGCAATTTCAACAACGGCGTTCCCTCTCACTCCAGTAGGATGCAGACGCGACATCAACAAAAGACCGCAGGGTCGAAACAAAATGGAGTCATGGCAAAATTCTTAGCTCCAAGTCTTAACGGTTCACAAAACAATCTAAAGACTATCCCGACATTCTTCTCGTTACAGCAGACGCAATGTCAAAAAAAGGCTCTAAAATAGCCAAATCAAAAGGAAGCGAAGGCAAAATTCCTAGCTTCAGGGTCTTGATGGTAACTCAAATAAAATCCGAAAGACTATCGGAGATCATCCCACACTAGTGCGGAGTGGTTATGACTCATCGGGGCTCCCAAACTGAGCCTAATCTCAAGTAAAAAGCGGCATGGCAAAATTCCTAACGCTTGCTCTTCCAATAGTCAAACTGCCTAAGAAGATTACTTGAAGACGTCTTGTCGAGCCTGTAGGGTTCCTAGGCACCCTAATGAGGTCTCACAAGGTATCAACCATGCCAATTTCAAATTTTATGGTGCCGAGAAACCCTAAACTACGGATCGTTGGCTAGATGTCTAGGCGAAAAGTAAACTAGTTAACACTTAACTAAGAGAATACGGAAATACAACCTTTGTAGATCCGGTGCTCTACCTCCATAGCTCCGCAATGAAGTCCCCTCGCTGTCCAAAATAAATCCCGGGCTCTAGCGTCGGCTTCATCGGAGAATAGGCGAGCTAGGTCGTCGATGTCCATGCCGAAGATGATCTACGTCGAAGCATCGCTAGATCAAGCTCCACCTTCACCAAGCCATGAAAACTTGTGAAGGAAACACACTCTACTACTTGGCAAGAGGTAGAGGATGAAGAAATAGGAAGTGGGTATACTTTAGATTTGGATTTCTCACTCTTTTTCATCACTTGCCATTGTTGGAGGCAAGCTTTCTTCACTTGAAGAAATGAAGAAGATGAAGAAAGAATTATGATAAGTTTTTTTTTTTATAACAAGAATAATAAAATCATTCTTATCATAATCTTAACCATGGTAATGTGTATAGAGTTAATTATGGTTGAATGGAATGGTTAGGGTTAAGCATGAGACAAAATGGTCACTTGGTCAAAGTCTTCATGAAGCTTCATGAACAAAACAAAACAAGCCACCATTTTCTCATTTCCTTTTCTTTTTCCAAAAGAATAAATAATTGAATAAAATGAATAAGGAAATAGTAAACCCTAACCATTTCATTAACCAAGGTTTAATTCTTTACACTTAACCAAAAGGCATGTATCATCAAACATGATACAAGCAAGTGCACAAAATCATATCGCATATGCAATGCGCACATCCGAGTGAGAAAATCCATTTAAAGTGAACCGATACTAGTTAATGCAAAGTAATATATCAAATATATAATTATACCTTAAATCATTAAATCAACACTTGATTTAACGATCCGGTCATATCACATATAACCGACTAGTATCCAATGTATCGGTTTATCGAATCAATCCTTGATTCGATAACTAGGGTATATCGCATATAACCTAATCGATACATTCATCGCAAGAATGGAATACGGTATCACATACACGCATTATTCTCGGTCCCGCACATATCTCATATGCGCTCCTATTTCGTTTCGCTTGAGCCAGGAAACCTCTGTGTAGGACTCTAAAGACTCGTCAATACGCCGGCAGCGGATGATGATCATATCAAACATCCACAAGCCGCAAGCGGTCTGCTAAACGTAACGGCCACCCGGGTATTGAGCGATCAAAAGATCGACGAGCAAGCCCGCTCACACTCCAGTGAATCCAACCAGTAACACTACCATACAGTCCGGTCTGATCGTCTGATATGTCGCATATCTCGCCTAGGGGTGGTAAACGTCAGACCCCAATAGCTCGATAAGTCGTGTCGATATGAGGTCTATAACTGTTCGAGAAACTACTGGTAACACTTACCAGTAAATCTCAGCAACCCTGGCCAGGGATTTCCTGTTATAGCCAATCGAACACAGCGCAACATCAACTCCCTATACCGGGAGAGACGAATCCCCTCCTATCGCTCATTACCTCCATGTGACTCGGGACTGTACCCAAAAACCACCGTTTTGCATGCCCTCTTGGACGTGGTAAGATGGAAATCAAAGCACAGTGGGAACCACACAAGACTCTATGACGATCTCGGGTCAACAGACTACTCTGTACCAGTGTCACCAGAGAACTGCCATCTGACGTGAGGTATAATACCATCTGGGAGTTCTCGGCGAGTCCGTCCAGTGTACCCAGTCTCTACTGAGCACCCGTATATCTCCTCTGATGTCAAACACTAATGGATATGGGATCATCCATCGCCCATCTGTATGGGTCGAGAAGGTACACGCTAGTCTACTCTGGTATATCGATGCCCCGTCTCGATACACCCACGACTAGGGACTTTGAAGGATGTACTTATGGACTACCATGTCCCCACTAGTATGATCCGCATCATAGTCCAGGTAGTCAAGTACACATCCTAAGGGCTTTACCAACATGTAACAGAGAGACAATCAGTATACACGTTAAGGTAAAGAGCAACCAGATAGCATACTATTATGTCGAGCAAGAAAGTCCTCCCTATATATGTCCCAGCATCCACTACAATATACATCCTATGTACAGTAATGGCCTCTAGGGCATACATATAACTAACAATCTCCCACTTGCACTAGGGCCATCTGTAGCAGTGGTTGCTGTATCTCATACTCAACCATCCCATAAAAGTCACTCTCTGGGATAAAGCCTTTCGTGAGTGGATCCGCTGTGTTTGTCCTCTGAGTCTACTCTCCTAACCTCGATCCCTTGGAGATCAACCATCTCCATGATCAGGTGATACTACCTTAGAATATGTCTGGATCACTGATGGGACGGACGTTCCTTGGCATAAGCCACAACTCCATTGTCACACAATGGGAGGAACATGGTTCATCTTATGAACCAATATATACCCAAACAGCCTCTTTGGTAGCATCTTAAATAGCGATGTATCAAGCCTTTATCGTCTAGTATGCCACGGTATCTAGCTTGGAACTCTTCCAACATACCGTCCCTTTACTGAGGGTAAAGACAATGCCAGCGACTGACATTCAGTCGTTTTTATCACCCTGGAACACTTCCAGTGATTCTCCCCAGGATCGATTGATACCATCTCACTACAACTAGTGAGAATGCTAACATCCAATTAGATCTATCTCATAGATCCAAAACCCAGGATTTAGGAGGTGTCATTTTGATCCTATATGGAGAATCCTTGTGATAAGCGGAGATCGACCGAGTGTAGCATAGGAAACTCTTTCCCTATCAAGAGTATGTCATCCACGTACTCTACGAGGATCGTCACCATACTCCCTACTACCTTTTTGTATATACAAGGTTCATCTACCATTTTGATGATGTCAAACTCTTTGACTAATCCATCAAAACAGATGTTCCAACTCCGCGATGCCTGCTTTATCCTATAAAACATCTTGCACACGTTTCCGCTGCTCCCACTGTCTACGAGGCCCTCTGGCTGTGTACTTTTAGACGCACTCTTCTAAAACATCATTTAGAAAAGTTGTCATGACACCCAACCACCAGATATCGTAGTCATGGTATGTAGCCGTGGCAAGTAGGATCTGGATGGACTTAAGCATAGCTACTTGAAAAGGTTTCATCATTATCCGTACCTGGTCAATGATGCAAACTTTTAACAAGTCTAGCTTTGAAAGTCTCAACTTTTCCATCTACACCAAGTAATCTTCTCAAGATATACTTGCTCCTGATGGGGATTTAACCCTTCAGATATAGCAACTAAAGTCCATACTTTGTTGGTGTATAAGGATTCCATCTCAGATCGCTAAACATCCAGTCATTCTTACAGAGTCTCACTCCTGATGGCCAGCTCGAAACTAGTTGGGTCATCATCTCATGATGCAATCCTCGCTCCCACTGTCATAGAGAAACCGAAGTATCTCTCAGGTGGGTGAGGAACCCTACTAGATCGGCGGAGAGGCTGAAGTTCGTTGGAATCTACTGAATCCTTTGGTTCTATCAAATCATCAGCTGTAGTTTGTATAGCTGGAACCTTTCCAGTTCTACATTACAGACCTTGCCTCGAGCTTGTCTGGATTTTGCTTTCAGACATAAGCCGGACAACTCCAAATCTTAACTAACATAAGACATGGGTTCTTCCCATTCCATATCACATATGAAGCGGTAGGCAACTGATTTGATTAGAACCCTATTCAATAGGTATGCAGCTTCTCAAGTGCATAACACCCAAAAGGAAATAGGTAGCTCAATATTACTCATCATAGAGCACACCTTATCACATAGGGTGTAATTGCTCCACCCCGATATACCATCGTGCTATGGTGTATGCGGAGGAGTAATGCTGAGAGAGAATCTCATTCCCCTTTAGAAAAGTCCAGGATTTCCGTGCTCAAGTATTCTCCTCCTCGATCAAATCAAAGGACATAATACTTATACCCTTATTGGTTCTCTACTTCTAACTTATATTCTATGAATATCTCAAAAGGTTCGGACTTGTGTTTCAACAGAAACATATGTCTGAATCTTGAGAGATTATCAGAGAATGTAATGAAGTACAAAGAACCGGTCTTGGCATGTGTAGACAGGGGACCTACATACATCAACATGTATCATCCCAAGAGTTCACTAACTCTTTCTCCGTTTCCAGTAAACGGATCTATGGTCATCTTATCTTTGTGACATGACTGGCGAGTTTCACAAGATGTAAATTCAAACTGATTTAAATATGCATCTACATGTAACTTCAGCTAGTCGGGTCGCATTGATATGACCTAGTCTACAATACCTCAAGAAGGATTCGTTCATTTCTGAACTCTTCCTCTTGTGTGTGTTCCGCATACTAAGAACTGTAGTTTGATTTAGAACATCAATGCTTTTAGATAACGCGCCTGAACCGATCAACCTTTGATATAGGAAATGTTCAAAACATTATCCAACAATACAAAATTTTATCATTTCTTTACTAATAAAGAGACTGATATGATTTTGTATATCAGGTTCGGTATCTAATAACATTCGTTCAGAATCAATGTATTGTAATACAGGGTGACAGTGACCGACAGACTTGGCTGCAACTCTTGCCCCGTTTTCTGCCTCATGAAACTTATCACCCGTTCTCAGTTCTCTACCTATCTGTAGCCCTATGTAACAGATTACATATCTGGCATCCTGATCTGGTATCATATACCCAGGATGCGGAGGATACTGAGAAACAGTTCTGTAATGAACACACCCGAAGATGATGCATCAGCATGCACTCTCTTCGTTTGGGCGGCACGGGAATTCTGGTATTCCCCAATTTCCTGCTCTGTCTTATAACAATTATAAGTTGGAGCGGGACCAACGTTCCCCAGCTCAGTATAATAAGCGGGTTCGGTCAATAATCCGTATTATTATCTTGATTAAGGCGTGATAGGGTCGCTACCTGGAGAGAGAGAGAAGAAAACACTCAGCGTGCGCTCTTGCAAGAATAGATTGGTTATTATTTTATCTAATCAGGATGGCTCCCACTGCTTTTTATCAAATCTTCCTTCAAACCCTAAAAGGAAAGACTAGCCGGGATTAATTACACACTACAAGTTCGCCAATCTTTCAGCCAGGCCAGTGTCGGTACTTTGAGGGAGGTCCCCCGTGCTTTCGCACGAACCTAATTAATGTAAACCTCATTTTCCTAGAGGCGTAACCTCGTTAACACCTTTCTAGACACCTACTTGATCGGCTAATTGTAATATGTAAAACTCTCCCAGGAGTAACTCTTACTCGCAGCGGATATCGGGATCCAACTATCTCATAGAAGGTATGCAATCTCATTGCAAATTTCAACACTTGAAATTCCCGATAATGTTTTGCCCCCAGCACCCTATGACCTTGACGGAGATCAACAAACCATAGGCTACTAGTCAAGTTCAACCCGTCATTTCTTGATCGAATTAAACCCACCCGCACGACCCTTGACGGAGGTCAACAAGGCCGCACGACTACCCTAACTCAATCTGCATCATATGCATAAACAGATAAATACTAGTTAGCTACCGCACACTACGCCTTGACGGAGGTCAACAAACGTAGCACGAATACTAAATAGGACTTATCTGAAATGACGGAGGGCTACGACAGGTTTTTCTGAAAACCTATTACGTAATGAACTTGATATCGTTGTAGGATCGAATGAATTTTGAAAATGGAGTGCTTTTGAGGCTTTTCTAGTTTTGCCAAAGGAGTCACTCCCGGTGAAGGGATCGTCGGTCCTTTCCTCGTCGAATGAGGTGCGGGATATATCATATATATCACTGTGCAAAGCAAAAAACACTTAAAAGCAATCAAAAGACAAACCGAGTGTGTAGCATCTGGCAGTTATTGCTAAAGGAGTCACTCCCGGTGAAGGGATCTCGGTCCTTTCCTCATCGAATAAGGTGCAGGATATATCACATATACCGCTATGCAAAGCAAGAACTGTAGCTACCTGTTTTATTTTGAAATTCGATTCTACAACATCTTAGGTTTCTTTTCTTTCATTAATCTCATTAATGAAGTCCCATCATTTAAATTACCTAATCATCACAGATAAATACGACGTACACTTATGCCATCCGCATTCGCCTCGATGTCCCCTCATGCACCGTTAGGTTAGGTGACTAACGGCTGAGCGGGGCAGGGCTAGCGCGGGTGTAAAACATAAGTAACGTCTATATAATATATCATATATACTATATACAGTATCTATCAGAGAACATCACATGATCACATCACAGATATCGCAGCAGAAGAAACATATGAAATATTGGATATACCAGGACGTCCGTGTTTTCAATACGAGCCAGTATAAAACACGGATTCCACGGTCGTGATGAATAGCCAAACCCACACCCCTAGACCCCTACGAGAGCGGCAAGCAACCCTACCAATTCTAGAGTTAGGAGACCCGGCTCGACTCCTCGAGTTGGTCTCCCACGGGACCCCAGAACCCGGTTACTTGTGCTCCCCTCCTTGGGTCTATCCTAGTGCGGAAAAGTAAATAATATACAATGGGTGACAACTTCCGCAACCTGGAAGTGCCCCAATATAAAAGAATATTACATACAAGTTTTTACATGAATGAAAACGAAAAACACTCATCTCACATAAAAACCCCCGGCTATTCAAACACGACGATCCAATATAACATATCCAGCAACACATAATATCACATGTCATCAACGTAAGTAAATATGCGCATCCCAATTGTCGTTGACATATAGCAACGAAACCGGAGATATCACATATTACACTTACGGTCACAGAAAAGAAAGTGTAAAACTACAACAGTTGGAATCCACAACCACCTCAGACATCGCATGCCTGACCAAATGAATTTCTTAGACATCGCATGCCTAACTATTATAAACCCCGCATTTTAGTCTCAAAATCGAAAACACTTTTCAATATCAAGTCGGGCAATTCAACAAGATTCCCGAGATCCTGATCGAATACTCATCGCAAACTTCAGTAGACGGCTGCACCCCCGATACCGTCGACGAAGTGCACCAAGGCGGAACACCGCTGCCGCGAGCACCCGAACGGATGCTTTCGGCGATGGGGTTCTCCTACAGTCACTTGGTCGGGGCTATGGGGTGTAGCTGTCTATTAAGTTTACCCGGCGAGTATCCGCGTACGCTACGTGATTGCGACGGACTTTTGATCACATCAAAATTCCGTGGCAACCGATCAAGTGAGACTAAAGTGCTATGTTTATAACATTCATTCAGTTATCTCATAACATTTGTGAATTCCAATTATTGTATCCCATTCCAGATAAACAGAAAATGTTAAACTTTTCGATCGAACAATCGAACACCCAAGTTTTTCCGATACAGCTCAACACATGAAATATGTCTAACAACATTCCGTTCGTGCCTCAGTACCAACGGTCCAGCCGTAGAAGGGTCAAGCCAACGCCTCACATGTGGCACGCCGTACTGCCCCAAACCCTAAGGTTCAAAGGGCAGTTAAAGACGGTCACATAATCGAGTTAAGGTTTGTTGTCTTCTAGAGGGTCCATTGCGTTACTTGCACTACTTAGAACGTCGTTAAACTACGGAAAAATCCAACACTTGGAAATTTCCCGACAGGGGAAAAATTGGGTATTTATATCCGGTCGAACTTTTTAACATATTCTAAAATTTATCCGGAAAGCCACATAGACAAAATTTGATACTCCGATTGAAACATTCGAATCCCCAAAACAACCCCAGAAAATTCAACTCTTGAATAAATATTAAAAATTCCCAGAAAAATCAGCATCTGAAAACATGAATTACTGTGCAGAAAAGGGAGGATGACGTCACCATGTTGCCGCGGAACCGCCGCTTATACTGTTCATGAATAAATTTTTGCGCCGTAATTCTTAGAATTCCCTGCTGAATTTTTTACGAATTTTTAATCTGGAAAAATCCCAGTTTTTAGAAAAAGTCCAGAGAGCTATTTTGGGTTCGGGTTTTCGATCGATCGGACTTCAAACTGCGTCTAGACTTCGCCTAAGGCTCTAGCTAGGCTCTGATACCACTGTAGGGTTCCTAGGCACCCTAATGAGGTCTCACAAGGCATCAACCATGCCAATTTCAAATTTTATGGTGCCGAGAAACCCTAAACTACGGATCGTTGGCTAGATGTCTAGGCGAAAAGTAAACTAGTTAACACTTAACTAAGAGAATACGGAAATACAACCTTTGTAGATCCGGTGCTCCACCTCCATAGCTCCGCAATGAAGTCCTCTCGCTGTCCAAAATAAATCCTGGGCTCTAGCATCGGCTTCATCGGAGAATAGGCGAGCTAGGTCGTCGATGTCCATGCCGAAGATGATCTACGTCGAAGTATCGCTAGATCAAGCTCCACCTTCACCAAGCCATGAAAACTTGTGAAGGAAACATACTCTACTACTTGTCAAGAGGTAGAGGATGAAGAAATAGGAAGTGGGTATACTTTAGATTTGGATTTCTCACTCTTTTTCATCACTTGCCATTGATGGAGGCAAGCTTTCTTCACTTGAAGAAATGAAGAAGATGAAGAAAGAATTATGATAAGTTTTTTTTTATAATAAGAATAATAAAATCATTCTTATCATAATCTTAACCATGGTAATGTGTAGAGAGTTAATCATGGTTGAATGGAATGGTTAGGGTTAAGCATGAGACAAAATAGTCACTTGGTCAAAGTCTTCATGAAGCTTCATGAACAAAACAAAACAAGCCACCATTTTCTCATTTCCTTTTCTTTTTCCAAAAGAATAAATAATTGAATAAAATGAATAAGGAAATAGTAAACCCTAACCATTTCATTAACCAAGGTTTAATTCTTTACACTTAACCAAAAGGCATGTATCATCAAACATGATACAAGCAAGTGCACAAAATCATATCGCATATGCAATGCGCACATCCGAGTGAGAAAATCCATTTAAAGTAAACCGATACTAGTTAATGCAAAGTAATATATCAAATATATAATTATACCTTAAATCATTAAATCAACACTTGATTTAACGATCCGGTCATATCACATATAACCGACTAGTATCCAATGTATCGGTTTATCGAATCAATCCTTGATTCGATAACTAGGGTATATCGCATATAACCTAATCAATACATTCATCGCGAGAATGGAATACGGTATCACATACACGCATTATTCTCGGTCCCGCACATATCTCATATGCGCTCCTATTTCGTTTCGCTTGAGCCAGGAAACCTCTGTGTAGGACTCTAAAGACTCGTCAATACGCCGGCAGCGGATGATGATCATATCAAACATCCACAAGCTGCAAGCGGTCTGCTAAACGTAACGGCCACCCGGGTATTGAGCGATCAGAAGATCGACGAGCAAGCCCGCTCACACTCCAGTGAATCCAACCAGTAACACTACCGTACAGTCCGGTCTGATCGTCTGATATGTCGCATATCTCGCCTAGGGGTGGTAAACGTCAGACCCCAATAGCTCGATAAGTCGTGTCGATATGAGGTCTATAACTGTTCGAGAAACTACTGGTAACACTTACCAGTAAATCTCAGCAACCCTGGCCAGGGATTTCCTGTTATAGCCAATCGAACACAGCGCAACATCAACTCCCTATACCGGGAGAGACGAATCCCCTCCTATCGCTCATTGCCTCCATGTGACTCGGGACTGTACCCAAAAACCACCGTTTTGCACGCCCTCTTGGACGTGGTAAGATGGAAATCAAAGCACAGTGGGAACCACACAAGACTCTATGACGATCTCGGGTCAACAGACTACTCTGTACCAGTGTCACCAGAGAACTGCCATCTGACGTGAGGTATAATACCATCTGGGAGTTCTCGGCGAGTCCGTCCAGTGTACCCAGTCTCTACTGAGCACCCGTATATCTCCTATGATGTCAAACACCAATGGATATGGGATCATCCATCGCCCATCTGTATGGGTCGAGAAGGTACACGCTAGTCTACTCTGGTATATCGATGCCCCGTCTCGATACACCCACGACTAGGGACTTTGAAGGATGTACTTATGGACTACCATGTCCCCACTAGTATGATCCGCATCATAGTCCAGGTAGTCAAGTACACATCCTAAGGGCTTTACCAACATGTAACAGAGAGACAATCAGTATACACGTTAAGGTAAAGAGCAACCAGATAGCATACTATCATGTCGAGCAAGAAAGTCCTCCCTATATATGTCCCAGCATCCACTACAATATACATCCTATGTACAGTAATGGCCTCTAGGGCATACATATAACTAACACAGCCCTCGAAGGAATCAGAGACACGACAGTCGCGGGGCTACTCGGACAGCAGCGTAAAGTCTGCATACCGGGGAATGCATCAGCCAATACGACGGTACCACGAACTAAAACCCTAGTACTACAAAGCCTAACTGACCTCTGTCGCAAAGAGCATGGGTTATCTATAACGTTAGGACAAGTTTGCCTATAAATTCAAGGGAGGTAAACTGAACAAACTCTGAAATGAGTCCATAAACTAGAGACTCCAAAATGAGTGAATAAACTACAAACTCCGAAATGAGTATATAAACTTCTTTATGCCAAGTCATGACATCAAAGGAAAGAAAAGTGCCAGTATGAAATGAAATATGTTTTTTATTCATGAATCAAAATGAATACAAGATACTCTTATTTATGAATCAAAATGAATACAAGTAAAAAAAGAGGGAGAGTATACAGCGACAAAATTGTCTAAGCCGGCGGACGGTTCAATAAGCCAACAAGTTTGTCATTTTTCCACTGGACTTCTGATTCGAGCTCTATTAGTGCCGCAAGACGAGTCCTTGCCTATGCCTGTTGATTCTGGTATGAAGCGAACTGACTTTAAAGCTCTTTCTCGGCGACTTTATGGACTTCAACTATCTCACGTGTAAAAATAATGGTTTTATCAAGAGCCACCACCTCTGTGATAGCCTCTTGAAGTACCCGCCAAATTTCGTACACACGGGTGGTCTTGGCAGTGAGCTGGGGTTGAAGCTCCGTTAAATCCTTTGAAGCCAACTCCCTTGCCGAAAACTTTTGGTTAAGCCTTTTCTCGCACGACCGAAGATTGGCCGTACATCGTTCGATCCAACCACGCAGGCTCGCTTTTACAGAAAAGAGGTCAGAGGGGAGGCGTATGCATTCAATCCCATATAGACAGGCCTCCACTCTGCAGCAATACTCAACCCAGGTGCGCACCAATGCCTCGACATGACAAGTGGCAAGAATAGATAAGGAAGCGTTGGCTTCAGCAGTGAATTCTTCGGCCGTGATAGAAGTACCAGTGCGAAGATCTTCGATGAGAGCCACCAGGGAATAAACGTTCTGTTTTGCCATCCTTTCAGATACGCATCGAGCGTAAGGACCTGGTGGCATAGGCATCCGAGACTCTAATGGGGTCAGGGCTGGAAAAACTGTGAAGATATATGTGCGGTCAGTTATATTTTCAAATATAGAGTAAGTAAAACGAAGCAAAAAACAAAACGTCACTTACCCACAGTCATGCACGGCGGGCTTAAGAGATCTCCAGGTCCATCAAGAATCTCGACTTCGTCGTCGGCTTCCAGAGCTGTGGTTTAAAATGAAGGGCATATCAGCATCATGATAAAAATATGATACAAAAAGGGCAAAAGAATACCGACCTTGGTCAGAAGAGAGTACTATGCTTTGTGGAGGTATCGCTTGTGAGGCCGCTATGTCAAGCAATCGCTGGAAGGTTTTCCTCGGGGAAAGATCCACAATGGAAGCCGCCAGCTCCCGCAATTCTGAGGGAAGGAAAAGTTTAGATAACGGAGGAGTCATTAAACAAAATGTGTATCTATGGAAGATTACCTTCGATGCTTCGCCCGCCCTGAAATGGAGGGATGACAGCTTCGGCAGCTTACTCTACACCCTCAGGTGCATCACTGAGGATATTTATGAAATTTATGGCCGGAATGGCAGTCTCCAATATAGGGACGAAAGCCTCCATGGAAGGCCCCGAGGAGGGGATAACAATTTTAGCAATCTTTTCTACACCTCCGGTGCGTCACTAGAGATATCCATGGGATCTATGGCCGGCAAGACCACCTCCGCCGGATGAGTATATGCTGAAAGGATAGAAGCTACCACCGGGAGCTCCACAGCAAGGGTAGCCGCTTCAGTAATCTCCTCTACACCCTCCGGTGCGTCACGGTAGATATTCGTAGAATCCGCAGCCATGGCTCGATCTGGGCTCAAATCCACTTCCATTGCAGGAGTCCCTGAAAAGTTTTTGCAAAGATAAGGAGACGTGAAAGTAATACAAATTACTCGCAAAAAGAAAAACACAAAAAATACGCATACCAATACACCAAGAAGCCTGAAGTATGGCTTTTTCGAGCTGTTGTTCCTTTCTGATCAAATGCGCTCACCGGGTTTCAATCGCAAGTGAATGGCTGCCCGTCTTCAGTGCAAGCTCATCTTAAGAAACAACCGAGATGGGCTGTTTGAGAGCCTGTTCTTCTTCCATTAACAGAGGACCCATGTGTACCCTATGTAATTATGGGTCAACGTCATAGAATACAACGGGGGAAAGGCTTTCTTCGGGACGCGCACGTTTTCAGTCGCATCTCGTAAGCGCCTTAAAGCCTCGGCCAACTACGCGGCCTCCTCAGCAGATGAACCAAGAAAGAGAAGACCGTCGTCCGGCTTCTGCATAGATATCGGCTCGTCCTGAATAAAGGGCTCGGATTCAAGCAAAGTGTCGAGTAGGCCGGCGACCGATTTCATTCTCCTTTTGGAGCCTGTGCTAACGCTAGCGGAGGAGCGCTTCCTCCCTTTTGGTGCTTTGGCATGGCGTTTCCCAACTTCGCTTTTAGTATCACCCTTTAGTGACACCACCACGAGTGCTTTATCAGAAACTTCCGTCAGGGCTCTAGTACGCACCGGCATACCAGCAGTGCGAGGGGCTGATTCTACTTCTGCGGCTTTAGGGATAAGAACTGAACTGCTATCCCTCAGAGGAGGGCGAACCACCAACCGCGGCCGCAATGGGGTGCTAGTGATCTGAGCCGGAACGGGAGCTCTACACTCGAAAAGCACCCGTCTTTCCTCTGCAATGATGGGGCCGACATGATGGCGATACCAACCCTTGAAGGACCCTATAGGCCTCGGAAGATAGTCGGGCTCCGGGATTATGAAGAGGGAATCGATGTCTAACCGCATGAAATGGTGAATGACATCGCGAGTAACCTCCAGGGAGAGGGCAGGCTCAACTAAAAATGTCTCGAGAAGAACGCCCTGGTTGTAGCCTAACTGCCGGGGAAGCGATGTGGATTATACCGCATGAAGAGAGTAGTGTCATTCTGGCGGAACATCAAATAACCCGGCCTGATTGAGTATAGATGCATAATCTCCTTAGGCTTTAAAGCCCGAACCCTACCCTTCGACAAATCGAACAATTGCTGAATGGGCCCAGCTGGAGTAGAAAGGACTCGATCGTTGAAAACCATTCCACCTTCATTTGAGTTTGGATTCAGCAGTGGAGAGCCCCTAAATAGGTCGATCGGGAGCGGAA
The DNA here is from genome assembly GCA_030015575.1 of Agapanthus africanus. NCBI lineage: Eukaryota > Viridiplantae > Streptophyta > Magnoliopsida > Asparagales > Amaryllidaceae > Agapanthus > Agapanthus africanus. Next base: position 23,591,736 of record CM057347.1, read on the forward strand.
GTATCAACCAACCTCATGATCCGCGGGAAAGTCTAAGCTTCATAAAACTCTGGTCGCTGGTGCACAGCAAACACTCTTAACACATGCATCTCGATCCACGACGTGAAATAGTGGAGGGAGAAATTCACAGTATTCGCACCCGGGTTTGAAGTATTAGCGGCAACGCTTAACTCGTGATATAGACGCGACAACCCCGCAACGCCAACAGCTAATCATGCTTCTTCAGCTATGCTATGAGCAGGATAAAAGACGGAGGATCTCATAAAGCAGCGATGCATCGGCATGGCAAACCAGCTGAGCCAAAGACTGATAAAGCCGACGAAGAAAGTTTCTTCGTCCATGCCAGGGGCCGCGATAGCATCAAAAGCCACGGCCGATGAGTTTGGAATATAAAGCCGCGGCAGGTCTTCTTCTTTGGCCAGCAGTTTCTTCAACCCGAATCCAAAAGGATCTTCAATTTTCGTGAATTTTGGAACCTTCTTGGATAAGACGTCCTCACGGAGAAAGCAGGTAATGAAAGCGTCAAACGTGATACCTTGCTCTTCCGATGTCACGAACAGCTTTTCAAAAATACCCAGGGCCTTGATTAGACTCGAGAACTTGTGGTGAACGACATTCTCAGTCGTTAGACCATCAAGCATAGCAGGCGCCGTAGCAAAGATGTACTCATCAGGAGGCAGTAAATCTTCGTAATGCTCTCTCCTGATCGGCAATCCTGAAACTTCATGAAACTCCTCTAGTGAGATCGACACTTCATGATCCCCTAGCAAGAATGTGTTTGTAGGATGATTCCATTGGTTCAAGAAAGCCTTGACCAACCATACGTGATGGGCGTGATAATAGAATAACGACGCATACACTGTTTGGTACAACCCAACCTTCTGCAGCCGTGCACGTTAGGTGGAGAGAATGTATCGAGCCCAAGAAAGATAGCCCACTGGATGGCGCGGGGTAACACCTACCTTATACACCTGCTCATAGGGTCGAGCTTCACCCTGACATATGCGGCGCCCCAAAATATCAATAGCCACCGAGGGCTGGTTGTGTATCTCGATCGTTAACAGCTCGAGCCGGCCCATGGGCGTCCAATTAGTCGCCTCCACCACATAAGCAGTCCATGGGAGTCCCATCAATGAGATTGGGCGGATGGGTTCTGTTGGCACTTCACAGATAAAGCTACAGCGGCCCCTGATGATGTGGCCGTACCAAACCCCCCATAAAAGAAAACTCGTACGGTCCTTGTCATGCGCCCTAATTATCGCTATAACTTTCTCGTCTGATGGCGACTGCGGAAAAGTGACTTCTGAGCGAGTGTAAGGGAAGTCAAGAAGTGAGGCCATCGTTCCTGAAATAAGAGGGGAAAGCAAAAAACCCATTTTTTAAAAAACAATATAATAATAATAAATGATAATAAAATAATATAAAATAAAATAAAAAACGTGATGTTTGTTTCACGGGATCATTGGCTGCAAAACTAATCGACCCCACAAAATCAATATGTCGGCTCACCAATGATGAGACAAGATAATCATTGTGAGAATAAAAAAGAATTCTCATTAAATAGACACTGGAGTTTAAACAAACTTTAGGCATCCTCAAAGAAAAATGAGTTCGGTTAAAATACCCAATAAGTTCAAATTTATGGAAATAAGGGTAAGACCCTATAATGGAAATATACTTAAGAACATCAGGGATTACAATTCCCAAAAGGCCTTCTTGATCTTTCAGAGTTAAGCTCTGTAATGAGGAATCAAATTCCTTTTAAAATAGTGGAATTAAATTCCAGAAACCCCCATGATGGGGAACAAAAAATGGAATTAAAATTCCATAGATCCTAAAAGATCAGAGGAGAAATGCCCGATCTTCGAAGACATTGGGGTTTACTACTCAAAAGATTATGCCTTTTTGGATCTCTAAGAGATCGGTTCCAGAAGAGAGCAAAGCTCTTGCGGTGGATTTAAAATCCAGGAAAAATTAGAAAAAGGGTTTCTTGTTCCTAAGAGATAAGTGTAGTTCAAGATCTTTACCCAAAAGAGTTTTTTTAACAGAGTTTAACTCTGAAATTTCAACGGATAGAGAACTGAGTACTGAGAAGAGAATTAAATTCTCAAGAAAAAGACTTGAGAAGAAGACGATGGAACAGTGGCTATCTCAAAAGTTAAGCCCTTATTTATAAGACGTGATGGAGAGCGGTTCATCTTCCCGTTTCCCTAGGCAATCCAACGGCTGTAAAAGTGGACAGCATTGCACTCACGTGTAAGCCACGTGAGAGAAACGCTGCGGGGGAATTTGTTTCCTTATAAAAAAAGAGAAAAGAAAAAGAAGAAAAGAAGATGAGAGAAAAAAGGGGGAAACTTCTAACAAAACAAGTCCCACGTGTTAAACACGTGAGCGCCTATATGCAAAGCATGTAGGTGCTACAATTAAACTACAGATAGGCTAAACAAAGCCTTACGTGAGCGCCTATATGCAAAGCATATATACGCTGCAATTAAACTACAGATAGGCTAAACCAAGCCTCACGTGATAAACACGCGAGCGCCTATATGCAAAGCATTTGGGCGCTGCAATTAAACAACAGATAGGCTAAAACAAAGCCTCACGTGTTACACACGTGAGCGCCTATATGCAAAGCATATAGGCGCTGCAATTAAACTACAGATAGGCTAAAACAAAGTCTCACGTGTTAAACACGTGAGCACTTATATGCAAAGCATATATGCGCTGCAATGAAACTAGAGATAGACTGAACAAAGGCTCACGTGTTAAATATGTGAGCGCCTATATGCAAAGCATATTGGCGCTGCAATCAAACTACATATAGGCTAAACAAAGCCTCACATGTTAAACACGTGAGCGCTTATATACAAAATATATAGGCGCTGCAATCAGACAACAGATAGGCTAAATAAAGCCTCACCTGCTAAACACGTGAGGACTTATGTAGAATTAAATCTTACTTAATGAACTGTTGGATCAAGGATCCAACGGTGGTTAAACATAAAATTAAATTCTATTGGGAAGAATATTTTCTGTTAGATAGAGAATTAATGGATCAAAGATCCAAAATATTTTATATATCTTTCTGAACAGAGAAAGATTATACTCTGTTAAATTAAGCACCCTTGGATTAAAAATCCAATGGTGATTGAAATGTCACCGCTCGATAGAATTTGATTCTATATATAGGAGAATATCCCCAATCTTGTTAAAAATAAGAACAATATCTTCTGTAAAACAGAAGTCCTTGGATCAAAAATCCAACGGCGGGTAAAGTTCCCCAAATCAATTCTGAGACCAATTAAATTAATTGGGATCTCTCTATGAGAGATTTTCTCAGGATTAAACAAACCTCTTTCCACTAAATAAAGAACCCGAGACTTTAAGACTCAGGGAAGAAGAAAAAAAGGGGAGGAAAGACAGACGTAGAGAGAGAGAACTCCCCAGAGGCTTAAAAAACAAGGATATATATAGTGAGCTTTGGAGAAAAAGGAGAATTGAATTCTCAAAAAAAGAAAGACTTGGTTCCTTGAAACATTAGGTAAAAAGAAAAACATTTTTCTTTTGCCTCTCTAAGGATTTAACCCTTCATGCAAGAACTTAGTTCTTCCTCTGGTTGAGATCTGCAGAAGCAGATCTCCCCACAAGTTGAGAATTTAATTCTCATCAGGGAGATTCTGTAATGCAGATTCAAAACCTAAGGGAAAGAATTGAGTTCAAAGAATTTGATTCTTACAAAACACATGGAAATTTATTTCCTCTGGAAACTAGGGTTTAACCCTATAAAAAGAATTTAACTCTTACAAAACAAGAGACATGAGATCCTCCAAATTCTAGGGTCATTAACATGAGATCAAAATCTCCAAACACCTAGAAGGAAAGGTTGATGATTCATTAGAGTTTAAACACTATAACGAGGACCGCACGTGTTTCCCACGCGAGCGCTTAAAAAAACAAGAAGTGCCTCTTAGGGCAATCACGTATTTTGCATGCGATCTCCAATCAAGTGCTTAGCACTTATATAAAAAAGGAGGGGATAAAACCTAAAAGGCAGTACCCAACTTTGGGGCGCTTCACTTGTTCATACGTAAGCGCCACAATAACCAAGTGCTTAGCACTTATATGTAAAAAAGGAATAAAACCCAAAGAACGGTGCCCACTTTGGGATGCCTCACGTGATTCACACGTGAGCGGCTCCAAAGTTCAGTGTTTAATATTGGTCCAACGCCTCATGCGGGATACACGTGAGTGCTACATTTACCAGTGCTTAGTACTACATGGGTAAATATGGAGACCCAAACCTAGTCATAAATTGGCTAAGTCTTCCCGAGGTCAAAACTTATTTGAACTCCAAATCGACCGAGCCTCTGTGCTCATGTTTTTACAAACTGATCTTAGTCCCACATATGACTATTGATCTTCCAACTGATGATATCCAAAATGATACTTATCCTACATCCTCCCGATGAAATCTTAGTTTACCACTAATTCCTTTTTCCTTCAAATACGGGAATTGGTTTAAGGGTACATCTCTCTACACCTCTGATCCAATTGTAATTCCTCAACGTCTTTATAGAGGTAGCGGGTCCTAACAACCAACAGCTTTTTGGTGCATTGATGTGTACATCTCAAATCAGACCGCACCCCAAACTGGGTGCATTCCATATCATCGTTGTTCATCCTGTCATGTAACAAATGCATGTGCGCATAAGATGATCAACGGAACGAGACGTCCTTAAAATTTCACCTCCAAAATGGTGATCAACGGACCGAGATGTCCTTAAACTAAAATCTCACCTCCAAAATGGTGATCAACAGACCGAGATGTCCTTAAACTAATATTCGCCTAAAAAATGGCGACAATGGATCGAAATGTCCCTAAACTAAGACAACATAACCCAAATGCTCTCTTGTTGGATCCGAAACAAAAATAATCCTAACATCTTGTTAAGTAGATCTTAGTCTCAAATTGGACTAACGTATCCTTAACAACAAACCAACCGAGCCCTAACTGCTCACATACGTTTAAGTCGATCTTAATCTCAAAATAGATTAACGATCCTTAAATAAAAAACCCCTAAATTTAAGAAATACGGATTTGGACTAATCCACGCCCTACGGGCGACATAAATTAGTCTCCGTATACAATCTATGGGCGAACTAAACAAACAAAAACACAAACGACACGAGTGAACTTCCGGAGCAGGAGAAAGTGGTTATCGCTATGGGGTAACGTAATTAACTGTAGGGGCTTGCACCTGCAGGGAAGAGCGTACCCACAATAAAAAAAAACCCTCGCAAAATGAGGGGGAATCTGACGAAGTCATGCTACAATGGCCGCATCCGTCCAAACCTCCGATATACGGTGCCATAAATCAACTTGGCATTTTCGGAGAGGTGGACGGATAAATCCAAATAGCATCTTCCTCCAGAATTCAGTCCAGACGTCCTAACGTTCTGGTCGCATCTTTTGGTGGAGAACAGTCGATACTACCATTTTTGCAACTTGGACGGCCAATACTTAATTTGACTTGCTCCGCTTCTTGCGGTTTCAGAGTTGAAGTTCACTTACTCCGTTTTTTACGGTGTTAGGATTTGATTTGACTTGCTCCGCTTTCTGTGGTGTCGAGATTGAAGTTACTTGCTCCGCTTTTTGCAGTGTCAGGGTTGAAGTTGACTTGCTCTACTTCTTACGGTGGCGGGGTTGAAATTGACTTTCTCCGCTTCTTGTAGTGTCGAAATTTGACTTGTTTCTGAGATAGAGCTTTATTCAACCAGGAAGGTCATTGGTTGACTTGTTTTCGAAATAGAGCTTGATTCTGCCGAGAAGGTCATTGGTTGACTTGTTGATTTGATTTGTTTTGGAAGTTTCCTACCCGTCCAGTGGAACTTTCGAGCTTGAAAGCACTGCAGGGTGAGATGTTGATTTGATTTGTTTGATTTCTGTCTTTTTTGGCAGGACTTTTGAATTTGAATGGGACTTGGAATTTGGATTTTGTTTGGCATCAGTGTCGCTACCACAGAATAGCACCAGGAGTGACTCATTATATGCCTTGGGATTTGGAATCTTGATTTTGGTTCGGCATCAGTATCGCTATTACTGGAGCGTAGCGCCAGGAGCAACTCATCATCTGCCTTGGAAAAACTTAGTATTTGGGTTTTGGGTCGGCATCAGTACCGCTAACACTGAAGCGTGGTGCCAGGAGCGACTCATCATTTGCCATTGCCCGTTAAGAAGCGATGGCTTAGGAGACAGGTTTAAATTTCGGTCACCTAAGGCTTTTCAATGTTATGCGTCGTAAGGGTCTCATAAAAGCATTTTCTCCCTACGAGTCGAGAGGAACTTGTAGGTGTATTTTCTCTCTAAGAATCGTGGGGATTCCTAAGTGTGTTGCTTCTTTGTACGTCGTAAATATCTCACGCGGGAATATTCTTCTTACAAGGTCGAGAGGATGTTGCGAGTGTATTTTCGTCTCTTTTCACGAGTTTGCACCCTTTCGGGTTTTCACGAACTCGCCGGTAGTCCTGCTGTTTTTACTCACGGAGCCCTTTCAAGTTTTCATCTATGCCTATTTTTCTTCTGGACATACCGTTTATTTTTACGACTGCCTCGTTGGTGGAGTTTCATCACCGGTGGGACTTTAGATGTAGTCTCACTAGTGGGACTTGGGAGAGATAAGGGTCGTTTATTCCCGTGGATTATATACGGTTTTATGGGATATATGATCCTGACCATAGGGGTTGTGCACTCAATTCGTCTGTGACTTGGAGCATCCATACGTAGCATTTCTTGAGATATCGGCCATTGATGGGTAGCATGGGCCTTTCTCCTTCAACACTTATCAGCTGGTAGGATTCTCCGTCAAACACTTTCTCGATGGCGTATGGCCCTTCCCAATTTAGCTCAAATTTTCCTTTGGCATGTCGATTAGGGATGATCGGTCTTTTTAGGTCCAACGCCAATTCGTCTTTCTTGAAAGCACGGAGATGGGTCATCTTGTCATAGGCCCGTGACTTTTGGGCCCGATACAGCTCCAGCTTTTGCTATATTGTGAGTCTCTTTTCTTTGAGAGCGTCGAGTTATTCGAGCCGAAGGAGAGCATTTTCCTCTTTCATCAGACCGTGTTGGACAGCCATCCTTAAGTTTGGAATTTCAATTTTGAGGGGGAGGATCACCTCCTCCCCGAAGAGTAGTGAGTATAGGGTGGACTGAGTTGGAGTAAGGTGCATGGTACGATACGTCCACAATGCCTCATGGAGCTTGAGATTCCAGTCTCTCTTGTTGGCTGAAGCATTTTTCCTCAGGAGGTTGCATAGAGTTTTATTGAATGTTTCGGCTAGCCCATTAGCTCTTGGATTATAGATGGAATAATATCTCCAGTCTATCTTGTACTGTGTAGCGAATCTTAAGACTTTGAAACTCTTGAAAGAAGGCCTATTATCAGATATGATTCTTCTCGGTATACCTAAGCGGTATAGAATATTATGCCAGAAGAATGTTAGAATATCTTCTGTCTTGATTTCTTTTAGTGGGACAGTTTCAGCCCATCTGGAGAACTGGTCAGTTGCATCCAATATGAACCGGTGGCCTTTGGATGATGGAGGATATATTGGGCCAACTATGTCGGTGCCCTAAATTTCGAAGGGCCATGATGCCATGGTAGGATGCAACGGATTGGGATGCTTGTGAATGAAGTCACCGTGAATTTGGTAGAGATGATATTTCTTCGAATACTCTTCGTGATTCCTTATCATGGTAGGACAGTAATACCCAAACAATTTGATTTGAAGCCGCAATTTAGGGCCAGATTGGTGAGCTCCGCAGACGTCTGAATGAACTTCTTTCATGACCTTTTTGGGTCTCGGCAGGGGCAGACACCTGAGCCAAAATTGGTCATATGATCTGCGGTATAGCATGTCATTTACGAACACATAATGAAGAGCTCTCTTCTTCAACTGAACTCTTGCAGATTTTTCTTCGGGCAGCTTGTCGTATCGGACGTACTCTATGAAAGGCTCTCGCCAATCGAGCTCGTCTTGAATGATCAGAACTTCTTCGGCGGGATTTTTCTCTTGTTCTGCACTTTCTTCTCATTGTAATGAAACGAGAGGCTGAATTTGTCGGCTTCTGACTGTGATCAGAATTTCATCCGTGTCGGGATCAGCCAACTCTTTGTCTAGGCGATTGAATACGTCGGGTTTTCCGTTTAACACCCAGGAACTCTCATTAGTTCAATGTGGGTGAACTGTTTCATGAGTTCTGCCACCCGGCTTCTGCATCGAGCTAACTCAGGCTTATATATCTTGTAGTCGCCGCTCACTTGGTTGACGACAAGATGGGAATCACCGTACACTCGTAGTCGGAGGATCCCCATTTCTATGGCGAGCTCCAGGCCAGCTATCAGAGCTTTATACCCAGCCTTGTTGTTTGTGCGAGACTCGGTAAGAGCGAAAGAACATCTCAGGGTATCCATGAGGGCGTGATGAACACCAATCCTATCCTTACTTGCATCTGCGAGATGCTTGATTTGCTGGAGGACTTTATTGATGAGGCTCTATTGAAGTAAAGCTTCCAACATGGTTCGTTATTCTCGAGGTGCAACACTTGTTCGTTGGGTAATTCGAAATTCAGCGGTAACCCTTCAGGTATGAGGTGAACAGCGAGACAGTCGGCGAGGACTTACCATTTTACTGTTTTTTGAGGAGTGTAGATTATATCAAATTCAAGCAGCATGACAGCCCATCTCGCCATTCTGCCGAAAAGACTTGTTTTGTCATTAAGTATTTGAGTGGGTCGACTTTGGAGATTGGCATAACCCGATGAGCGAGTAGATAGTGTCTCAGCTTCTTCACGACGAATATCAGGGCCAAATATTGCTTTTCGATCGGGGAATAGTTATCTTCCGCCCCGACTAACGTTCGACTGAGCTAGTAGAGAGCATTTTCTTTTCCCTCCTCATTATTCCGGGCAAGGAGCATGCCGAGTGATTCATCAAACGTGGCAGTGTAGAGAATAAGCGGTTTATTTCGAATAGGAGCAGCAAGCACTGGAGGATGCAAGAGGTACTGTTTGATACTTTCAAATGCTTCTTGACATTCAACGTCCCAAACAAAAGGAGCCCCTTTCTTTATGAGTTTTGAGAAGGGCCTAAATCTCCCTGATAGGTTCGAGATGAAGTTTCGTATGTAAGCGGCTTACCTTGAAAAGATCTTAGCTGTGTTAGATTCTTTGGAGGGGCATCTCTATGTTGTCCTTTATTTTTTATGGGTCAACTTCGATCCCCCGATATTGGACTATGAAGTCAAAGAATTTTCCCGATGACACGCCAAAAGCGCACTTTAGAGGATTCATGTTTAGATCGCATTCCCTCAGCCTCATGAAAATGGTTCTAAGATCTTGGATGTGATCGGCCTTGGTTTTAGTCTTGATGACCAAATCATCGATGTAACATTCGACGACTTTATGGATTAAGTCGTCGAACATCTTGGTCATTGCCCTTTGATATGTGGCACCTACGTTTTTCAGTCCAAACGGCATTACTTTGTAACATTATATACCGATCAGGGTTCGAAATGCTGTATGCTTCTCCTTTTCGGGCAACATCTTGATCTAATTATTTCCAGACGAGCCATCCATGAAGGTGAATAGCTCGTAATTTGAGGTATTGTCGACCATCATTTTCATGACTGGAAGCGAGAAATCGTCTTTAGGGCATGCCTTGATGAGATCCCTGAAATCAACGCAAACTCGAAACTGCCTATTCTTCTTTTCCACTGGCAAGATGCACACGATCCAGTCCATATATTTCTCCTCTGATGAAGTCAGCATCGATAAATTTCTTAGTTTTCTCAATGACCTTTTCTTCTAGCTCGCTTCTCATTCTTCGAGGAGCTTATTTGACTGGCTTGGCATCAGAACAAATGACTAGCTTATGTATGTCCACTTCAGGAGAGAGGCCAGACATCTCTTTGTACGGCCACGCGAAACAGTCGACAAATTCGTGCAGCAAAGCAATTATCTGCACTTTCATTTCTTTTAACAAGAGTTAGCTGATGTAGATCGGCCTTGGATTATCGGACGTTCCCAGATCAATCTCGGTTAGTTCATCGAAAGTTTCTTGTCCGCTATCTTCGAGCTCTCGAGGGGCTTCGACTGGCTCGGCTAGCTCGTCTTCATCATTTGACTTTTCGCCGGTTTCACCAACATAGATCATGTAGCATGCCTTAACGTCAGGTTAAATGAAAACTATGCCCCGTCTATTTGGGATTTGTCCATCGATGAGTGCTCGGACCTGAGGCGGATGCCACAACCCCTCATAAAACTTCGCTTTGGAGTCTGTTTGATATAACCGACATCCGCACTTTTTAAAATATTCCCGTATCTAGGACGCATAATATCTAGAGTTTAGGACGGCTCTTATGTCTTTCTTATAGGGAAGGCACGTGACAGACAAGTCGTCCGGACGCACGACGGAATTTGACCCATAAAACAGGATGTCCTTTGGTCCAATTTTTCTTCCAGGAACATAGAAAGTTTTCAACTGGTCCACGGTAGAGACTGACAACGCATCGTGCTCTTTGCACATCTACTCCGGCACCCTTGTGATGACTAAAGATCCTTCTGTAACTTTGAAGGTTTCTCTTAGCTTTGTTTTCTGCATGAAAGCCCAATATGCACAGCTATTGCAAGACGAGTCCTCTTCCTCTAATTTTTCAGTGTTGCTGCCTAAACAAGGACGAATTTTGCTGCCGGATAGACCTCCAATATTAGATTCATCCATATTGCTACCAAAATGAGGGCGGGTTTTACGGAAGAACGGACTTCCAACGTTGGACTCATCAGTGTCACTGCCGAAACACGGGCACAGTTAGAGGTTTTTACTTTTGAAGGTGACAGTCGGCTCAGATTTGCTTTTGAAATTCTGAGTCGTTATATCTTTGGTAAGTTGTGGCTCAGTATTTTGGGGTTTACAAAGTACCGAGAATCTTCATATCGGACTTCATGCATACCGAACGGCTGGATATCTCCGTCAATGCGTCTTTCTTCGCCATTTTTATTATATTTCATGCATTGATGGAGTGTTCACGGAACGATACCGTAATCGTGAAGCCATGGCGGTCCCAGGAAAATCTTATAGAACGTGTCGGCGTCGATCATGTATATCATAGCTTCGGTTTGTAGATCCTCAAATTTGATTGGCAGAGTTATGGATCCTAGAACTTACCGGCATTTTTGATTAAAGACTTGAATGATGATCCTTTCTCTTGACAGGTGTCACACATCCATTGATAAACTCTTCAGAGTCCGCAAGTTCATGATGTTCACTGAGGACCCCGAATCAATCAATATGTGATTAATCCGGTCTCCGTCGCTATAGCATATCACATAAAGCGGTCGGTTGTGCTCAGCTGTTTCCAGTAGTAGGTCTTCATCCTTAAATGTGACCACGGCTGTATGCACAATGTACTGGGCATCTTTCATATTAATTTCCGCAAAACGAGTCTTTTACCGCTCGGGGTTTTGTAAAGAATGAATGAGGACATCTCTAAACTTCTTGGATAGGACCAGGGCATCATAGATGCTCAAGAGGGACGGAAGCTTCTGGAGATGGGCCAAGACATTGTAATCTACCGAAGACCTCGCATCTTCATGAGTCGGCTCTCTGCTGTCTTCTTCATTAGTGACTTATTTTTCCTTTTCTTTTGAGGCGTTGCCTTGTTTCAGCGGTAGAACCTTGTCACTTCTGAGTTGGATTTAGTTAGCCTTTGTGGTGAGCTTCTCGTCCTCTTCAGGAAAACAGAGCTCTTTCTCAGAGTCGTTACCAAGATGGACGACATTACAGGTCACAATAGAGATCTCATCATCGGAGTCTTCTTCTAGCTCCTCCAGAATCTCAGCCGTTTCTACGTGGAAGAACTTCTTCAATTGAATTAAAGTTGTTTCCTTTTGTTCGTAGTCTTCAAGAGAATTGATATACCTTTGAATGGTCGATTTCTCCGCCGACTCTTTTTCGCGTTAAGCCGTACCTTTCCTTCTTAAGCTCTTTGGACTTTGAGCCCGACCGAGCCGAATTGGTAGCTGGAACGGTGGGCTCCTTCTCCCCCTCCTGTTCAGCTTTGGACTGAAGTAGCTTTAACATCTTCTTCTTATTTTTAAACATATGCATGCTCCATAGATGCTGCGACGATTCAGTTTCATTTCTCGGGATAGTGGGTTCAGTTGTCTGCTCCCAGAAGGCTTCAGTTTCTGTCTGTATAAAATTGGTAGTTGCAGCTTGACTGTTCATCAACACCCTTTTGGACGGTTCAATTTCCCCGGTCTTGTATTGCTTCTCGATCCAGTCTTTGAAAATATAGCTATCCTCGATCGCATGACTTACTACTTGGTGGTATGGGCAATACAGAGGATTGTCGGTCATTTTTGCTTCATAAGGTCTCTTTGACTCCGGCAATTGTAGACCGTTGTTCAGAGCATGTTTGAATCTTTTGCGGACCTTGTCTCTTCTGAAAGAATAGACCTTGTTCTTTTTCTCCTTTAGGAAAGGCCTTTCTTCTCCTAGCACTTGCTTTCGAGCCCGGTCTGTTTTTGATCCGCTCGTCTTTCGCTTGTTTTCATTGTCAAACGTACTGAAAGCGTTGGTATTGTTGGAGCTCCCACTTTTACTGTTATCGTCTTTTATACTCTTTTGAGGCTTATCAATCTAAGAGTCCGGGATAGACTCTTGCTTCAAGCGTTTCAACATTTGAACTCTCTTGGTCAGCTCTTGAAACATCTTGAAGCCTGATGTACATAAGAATGTGGCCATTCAATTGTTGACGTTCCCAATGAGGAGGCTGACGGACTGGTCCTGCTCTAGCGGCGGTTCACACTTGACAATGAGGTTACGTTATTAGGAAATAAAGTTCATGTTGCTTTCATTTTTCCCCGACTTGGTTCTCACAAGGTCAGCAATGGAGATTTTGTCATTGACACTCATGAATAACAGAGACTCCATATAGGCGAAAGTAGTGACAAATCCATCCGGTATGCTTGCGTACTGTCGAAAGCGACACCGGGTAGGCTGTTTACAAACTGGCGGAGAAGAAGCGCATCATTACCCCCTGTGTTTTCACACGATGCTTTAAAGTGAGAAATATGCTGATTCGCATTTCTCGTCCCGTCAAATCTTCCGCACTTAGGAATGACATAGACGCTGGGGAACTCAATCAGATCGTACTGTGTGGGATATGGCCGTCCACTACTGCCGATGTCTTTTTGAGTCTCGGCTTTAGCCACCAATGTTTTAACCTTGCTGGTGACTAAATCTATTATCCGATCTTGTGTTAGAGGAATAGTGCCATCCGGGGCCAAGGCGTCCCCAGAAGTAGAATGCGGCAGGCTTTCGTACGGCTCGCTCATACCTGGACTTAAAGAGACGGGCACGATTGCTTCAAGTCATTATCGTCCGGCTCATGAGTAGAAAATTGTGCTTGATTGGAAGACGACGAAGCAAGTTGAGCCATGAACTGCATCACGACGTTCATCAGGTCATCATTTTTTTAGTAAAGCTTGGCTATCTCTTTGTCTTTGCTCCTGAACTGTTTTCGGAGCTCTTGAAGCAGCTTTTGCTCTGTGGTCCTGGGCCAAAAAGTCGAATCTTTTTCGCCGTCCGAGCTTGACTCTATATGGACTGAAGGGTCTTTCTACCTATCGGTTTCATTGAGAGGATTTTCATCATCCTGTGAAAGCGACTGATCTTGGGAAGTGGAAAGTGGAAACCACCTTCAAGCCAGATTGGGCTTGGTATTGGTGGCCCCATCTTTCCTCTTGCTGTGAAGGCTGTCACTGAGACGCGTTCCTGTCATGTAGACCGTGTGGATAACACATCCAGCTATCTTTTCACCATCGATAGCTGATTTCAAGGACTGTTGTTGTGGTCCTTCTGCTTCAGTAAAAGAAAATCGACTGAAGACGGCTGGCCTGACCGGGCTCTTGAGTAAGACCGGCATTTCTTTTTTGGCTTTGGCTCGCTGCCTTTGAGCAGCACAGAGCGCCTGATAGACTTTTGAAGAGACAACGTCTGCCTTCTATGTTAGGGCTTAAACACGCCTCTTTGTAGTATCGTTCAGATTGTTGTTCTTAATCTTGGTGGTCATAACATTTTTCTGAACCCACTTCAGGGATTCGAAGGAATTGTTGACTTTCACGGATGATTCAGCTGCCGTCGCGAGGTAACCCTATTCTTGGAACCTCACCGGATTCAACTTGGCTCGAGCTCTGACCCTCTTGTTGGCTCTATATCTGAGCCGCTTTTGTCTTAACTTTTCTGCCTTAAGAGCTTGACGGACATCAGCTTTTCTTGAAGCCTCCATAGACCGATTGACAAAGAGTTCAGAGAAGACGCTCGATCGTGAAATTGTCAAGGGCACCGTCTGAGTTTGACTGAGACGCTTTGTAGCTTCATTGGTGTTAACGGTCTTGCCACCATTCGGGATGATAGAGAGCCGTTCAACTGCAGATTTGCATTTGGAATGGGGTGTCTTAGTGACTATGACGTTCGGGCTCCTACCCTTTGAAGTCGGTTTGGCCACTTGATTTGCCGGGTTTCCGCCAGATGAACGCTTCCGACAGGGTAGATGATGACGGAACTAAATTTACGGGACGCTTCCTCCTATTGCTGACTGAGACTTGCGGGGAGGATCACGTGCGCGTTTGTTTTGACCACATACGGGATAAGAGTCACCTTAGAGATCAAACTAGTTCTTAGAGGCACTCTCGCTGAGTTTGTAAATTGCGGTTGAAAAGATGTTGTAGGGTGTTTTTCGTCACCCCATTGAGATGGGAATATGCATACTTTGTTAGGTGTATACAGATTCCCCTTGTCTAGGGTAGGCTGGGGTTGATTGATTATGGGGATCCAAACCTCCGGCAGCCGCGAACTAAGCTGTCGTTAATTATCCCTCATTTTTGGATCAAAGGAACCTCCGATTGATGGGTCAAACTGGTCATGCGAACTCATTGTGCATAGTGCGTGTGTTGTGTTTTGAGGGGTCTAGGGTATATTAAGGGCCTCATAGAGTTTACAGGGATCCCGCTACCCGGATAGCGGGCTAGGGGTCAAGGGGGCTAATTTTTTCTAATGGGGACAATGTTGTGGAGTGTGTGTATATAAAAAAATGGAAGTAGCATCCAAAGGATGCGTGGGCACCCGTGCCTCACGCTCCCGGCGCGTGGGCGCTGGGCGCCCGCAGGAAAAGGGGCTTAGCCCCCTTTACTGAGAGTTGTACTCCCAATTGACTTTTGGAGTTAAACTCCTAAAAAAAGGACAAAGGGGCTTAGCCCCTGCATTGGGAGTTGTACTCCCAATAGAATTTTGAAGTTAAACTCCTAAAAAGAAAGACTTTTTTCTCTTTTTTTGTTCGGAGTAAAACTCCCAAGAGATTTTCGGAGATGATGAAAGGGGACCCCTTTCTTCTCCCTTGAGTCCTAGATCTTCTTTTGAGCCATGGATCTTTCCAAAATGGGGTTTTTGGAGATGGGTCTCCTTCTTCTTCCTCTCTGTTGGCTCGATTTTGGAGAAAAAAGGGGTGAGACTTAAAAATACCCCTTCTAGGGATTTGATGGGAGATACGAGCTCCTCTTCAAAGATTTTATGGTGAAAAACTGTTTCTTTTTGGAAAAAGAAAAGTTAAATTCTTTATTTAATTCAAAAAGAAAGGTTTAGAACCTTAGGGAAGAAGGAGGCACAGAAACCCTAATTTTCTTGAGAGAGAGAAAGGGTTCTTCTCGATTTTTCATCAAGTTTGTCTTTATAGGCTACACACTTTACATATACCTTGAGCGTTGCCAAACGGAAATTGTGCCACCCCATACCTTATGTGCTTGTCTCTATTTGCACATAAGACAAGGGGTTTACAAAATTTTGGCTTTTTGCCCATTTTATATACATTTATTTCTTAAAAAAAGGATTACATTAAACCAATTTATGGCTTCATTCTTTTTTTCATGGGGCTGGTCCCTTCCATACTCGGTCTTGACCTTGGCTTGGGCCCACTTGGCTTAGGGTTGACTTTGATTTTGACTTAGTTAATGAGGGCGTAATTTTTGACCCCAACAGCTGTCATCCTGTACAAAGAAGCATGATTTCAGTATAAGCAATCGATATATATGTTGATTGAGTTCGCATGAACGCTTGTCCTGAAATATGGGAGAAGAGAAAAGGTCCCACCAGGCGTGCCAAAATCTGTATAGTGTTTTTTGTCACCCTATTGAGACAGAAATACGCGTCGCTTGTTAGGCGTATTACAGATTCCCCCTGTCTGGGGTAAGCAGGGGTTTATTTACCATGGGGATCCAAATCTCCGACAGCCACGGACTAAGCTGTCGTTAATTACCCGTTGCTTTTGGAGCGAGAGAACCTCCGATTAACAGGTCAAACGGATCATGTGAAGTCAATATACAGTATGCGTATGTGTGTTTCTTGAGGGTGCTTTGAGCATATCGGGGGCCTCGCAGAGTTTACGGGGGTCCCAATATCTGGATAACGGGCTGGGGCTAAGGGAGCAGCAGCCCCTTGTAGAGTGCGGGGCACTGCCCCGTTAAAAAAAAATTTCTAAGGGGAGAAGGCTTTGAGCGTGGAGCGTGTCTATTTTATTGATTTTTTTTATATTGTAGAATAGTTATAAAAAAGACAGAAGTAAGGGATGCGCGTGTGCCACGTGTGCACTTAGCAAAGTGAGCACATATTACGGTATACATGTGATGAGATGCGCACCTGTCGAGGTGAGCACGTGACAAGGTGCATACCTAGCAAGGTGCGCACCCAGCGGGGGGCACACGTGGAAAGGTGGGACCTGGTGAGGTGCGCACCTGGCAAGGTGCGAGAATCAGGAGCTGAAAGGTCCTAAATGAGCCAAAAGATCCAGTAAAGTGGGCACTTAGAGAAGTGGGCACATAACGGGGTATGTGAGTGAGGGTCAAAGGGCTCCGAATGGGCCAAAGGGTCCGGTAAAGTGCACACTTAGGGAAGTGTGTGCCTAGTAAAGTGCGCACCTGAGCCGGTGCGCACCTAGCATGATGTGCACCCAATGGGATGCGCATTTAGCCAAATGGGCACCTAACAAGGTGCGCACCTAATGCGGTGTAAACAAGGGGTCGAACCCAATGGAGCTATAGCCCCAAAAACACAATTTTTGATTTTTAGAAGATCAAAGAGGGTTCTTTTCCCTTTCCACGAGGCTTCAGGACGTGCGCAGATGAGTCTTGACATGGGTTTTCTTTTCTTTCTCCTCTCTTCTGATAGATCGTGACGAGAGAGAGATTGGAGAAAAAATTGCTCCTTTGTTGGTTTTAATAGAAGATCTAGATTTCTCTTAATGGATTAATGGTGAAGATCAATTTTATTTTCGAAAAAGAAGAGAACTTGCCTTGAATTTAATTGAAAAGAAAGGAGAAAGAAGAGGGAGACCTGGGAGGGAGAGAGCAGCACAAAACACAAGAAAAATTGAGGAATCAAAATTATGGATTTCTTCATTATGTTTTCCTTTTATAGGCTACACGCTTTACATATAGCTCCTTGGGATTTTCCAAACGGCACTTGTGTCTTCCCATGCCTCATGTGCTTATTCCTTATTGCACATAAACCATGGGGTTTACAAAATTTTGGCTTTTTGCCCATTTTCCATGCATTTATTTCTAATAAATTATATTAAACTATTTATTGCTTCATTCTTTTTGTTATGGAGCCGGTTCCTTCCATGCTTGGGCTTGACTTAGACTCGAGCCCGCTTGGTTTGGGCTTGGGTCCATTTGCTTGGGATCGGGCCCACTTAATTTAGGGTTGCCTTTTGACTTTGAGTTTGAATTTTTAGACAATAGGAGTGTAAATTTTTATCCCAACACTGTTAAGGGCAGTCTCTTCGGTTGAATTAACATTATGCATATCATTTTCAATCGCTTTTGTCTATCTTCGTTTAGGCCTACCCTTAGTAAAACCTTGAGATCCCACATTCTTGGAGCAAAAAAAGAACTCTTTCAAGAGCATGAATTCATGTAATCTGACCCTCTAAATTTTCTCTTATACCAAAATCCATTGCTTAGCTGCAAATATAATCAATCTAAAATCAAACAAAGCTTCTTTAAGTGATCTAAGAGCTAAATTATACAAAAATGATCGAATGCCCAAGCTCGATCCAAACATCATAAAATCAAAACTTTGATGAATTCAGATGGATTCAAGAAACTAGGGTTTTGAGAGAAAGAAAGAGAGACCTGATAGGTGTTGTCAAACTTGTCGTACATGAATCGAGTGATGATGCTCATCTTGCCGATGCTGTGATCCCCTAAAAACACCAGCTTGTACTTTGCCAGTGCCGACACCAGAGCCATTGCCGCCACCGCCGCCGTCGATCCTTTGATCGAGAAGAAAGAGAGTGAGAATGTATGAAAACAAACAAAAGACTTCATCTTGGATTCGACAAGATAACGGGTCTCGTTGAAGGTTCCCTTACCTGATTTGCATCCGAAAACATATCAGATCGGGTTGGACTAAAGCCTAACTTTTAAGGGTATTTTAGGGTAAGTTGTCAAAAAGCCCCCAACCCACTTAGAACTTGTATAAAAAAACCCTGGAAATTTTACTCTTGTTAAAATACCCGGGCCCACTTAATAAACCCCATTTATACTAGTTGCCTATAATATCTAAAACGTTGCCTGGAATATTCAAGCAGTTGGAGGGAATAAAAGCTCAAATGAAATGCGGCCTAAGAGTTTTTTCATAAGATTTCAAACAATAGGCCCTTCCCAACAATTTTGAAAATATCAAGATTTTTAGACAATCGCGAAAGACCTGGAGCTTTTTGACAATTTACCCTTTGTTATGATAGTCCCCAAAATCTTTGTATTCTGAACAGCCCCCTGAATTTTCCTCCTATACTAAAAAAGACCCCTTTGTTCAAGTGAACTCAAGTAACAACCCAGGTTTATTTAGCCAGAGTAGATAATGTTGAGATTTGTTATACATTCAAGTATTTTAGGAGAGCAAGTTATGGATTTAGATTTAGATTAGATCTAAATTTAAATTATTAGTTGAATAAGATAAATTAGGAATCGTATTTAAATTTAGTAATGATTTGATAAAATCTTATTTAATTTAAATGGATTCTTAATTGGATTAAGATTAGGAAATATCTTAATAAAGTTAAAACCTTTTTTTTTATCTATTTAAGAGATGTAATAGAGAGGGTTCGTATGAGAGCCTCAAAAGTTGTAAATTCGTTCCATCATCAAAATAATAAAATTCTTTCTCTTCCTATGGATTAGGCTATTTCTCTAAACCACGTAAATCATTGTGTTTGATTTAGTTTTGTTGTGTGGTTATATTTATCATTAAGGATGAATTCTAATTGTTGCCACGTTTCCACAAAACAACGCATATTGAAGGAGAATTCCCAACAATTGGTATCAGAGCTTTGACAGATTGCCCAAGCGAAGTATGTCGAAAAAGCTGACAAAGGATCTCACAACAAAGTTCGTGGTGGAGAACTTTGATGGTAAGGAGAATTTTCCCTTATAGCAGAGGAATGTTCGGAATCTATTGACAAAAGAGGTAACTCTTTTGGCATTGCGAGGCAAGGCGAAGAAACCAGCGGACATGTCAGATTCAGATTGGGAAGATATTGATTCGAACGTATAAGTATCTATCGAGTTTTGTCTTGTGAATGAAGTTATGCATAATATTATGTAAGAGACCACGACAACCAAAATTTGGTTGAAGTTTGAGCAAGTTTATATGATGAAGAGTCATGTGAACAAGCTTATTTCAAATAAAGGCTCTACAAGCTTCGGGTGAAGGAAAGTGCTTCCTTTTCCGACCATCTCAATATTTTTAATGAATTGATCAACGTTCAGCTTGCACTTGACTTCTAGAAGGATGGGATAAGGCATTGCTGTTTCTTATGTCTCTTCGGATTCTTATGATAACTTGGTGAATACAATTATGTACAGAAAATAAGAACTTAAGTTCGACGATGTTGTCTCATCACTTTTAAGTCATGAGACAAATCAGAAGGATAAAGTTGACTCAGATTCAAATTCGTCAAGATTGATCACCAAGGAAAAGGGAAAATCTAAAAGCAGAGGATCAGGTGAAAGAAATCGGTCCAAGTCCAACTTTAAAGGTATAGAAGATGGATATTGTTTTTGCAAGAAACCAGGTCACTTCAAAAGAAATTACATATCATACAAAATGTATATTAAGAAGAAGGAAGGAAAGGTCTCTACAAAAGACAATGATTCGACTAGTGTTGTCACGGAATCGGAGGATGATCATAGATGCGAGATTTTTTCTAGCATTGTTCAGGAGCCATATGACTTGTTGATAGTACGCAGCGACGAGGCAGATTCTTCCAATATTTGGATCTTGGATTCAGATTGTTCATATCATATGTGTCCCAATAAGGAGATGTTCAGCACCTATAAAAATTATAACGATGGTAAAGTTCTGATGGGGAATAATTCAGAATGCAAGACCGTAGGGATCGATAACATCAAGGTAAATATGTACGATGGGATGAGGCGAACTCTAACAAACGTCAGACATGTTCCGGATTTAAGAAAGAACTTGATCTCTCTCGAAACCTTAGAAGCAGGATGCAAATTAATGGCGCATGGTAGAATTTTGAAGGTCTCCAAGGGGCCTTGGTATTACTCAAAAGTGAGCGGTGTGCAAATTTGTATCGGATGATAGGCAGCACAACGACTGGTGGTGCAGCCATTGGAGAGGTGAAAGATGAAGTTCAAGAAAGGAAGGAAGATGCTTCAAGACTTTGGCATATGTGTCTAGGCCATATGAGTGAAAATGGATTAAGAGTGTTACATACTGAAGGGTTGCTGAATGGTATAAAGGAGTGTCGTTTGGATTTCTGTAAATTTTGTACTATGGGAAAGCAACATAAAGTGAGTTTCAAGCAGGCAAAAGACAAGACTCAAGGCGTTCTAGATTACATCCATGCAGATATATCGGGGCCATCTCCGACTCGATCAAAGGGAGATACAATATATTTTGTGTCATCATTGATGATTTCTCCCGCAAAGTATGGGTCTACATCATGAAACGCAAGTCAAAAGTGTTCGAGTGTTTCAAGGAGTGGAAAGCATCAGTGAAAAAAAGAGAAGGGTCGGCAAATAATGTTCTTAAGGTCAGATAATAATGGAGAGTTTATCTCCATAGAGTTTTTTACAGTTCTGCAAGGATCGAGGAATATAAAGACAGTTTATAGTGCCGAAAAGGCCCAAACAGAATAGGTTGGCAGAGCGCATGAACATGACACTATTGGAGAGGGCTCGTACTATAAGGTTACAATCCGGATTGAAAAAGGAGTTTTGGGCAGAGGCAATTTATCATGTGTGCTATTTGGTGAATCGATCGCCATCTACAGTTATAGATCTTCAGATCCCAGAAGAGTTATGGACAGGAGATCCTATATGTTATGATTCATTGAGAGTGTTTGGGTGCCCAGCGTATTCACTTGTGGACGCGCATCGGAAAAATAAATTGGAGTCAAAATTGAAGTCGTGCATTTTTATTGAGTACCAAAAGGGAGTAAAAGGCTACAAATTATGGGACCTAGAGAATAGAAGATCGTTCATTTTGAGAGACGTCATTTTTTACGAAGAGTCTATATTAAAATATGTAAACAAGTCTGCGAATGCAGAAAAGAATGAAGGACAGATAAACATCAAGGAGACTTCAATTGAGGTGGAGTGGAAGGATTCTCAGAGACAAGATGAGGACACCAATACACCTACTATGCCTGTGGGTGTTGAGGTGAACCATTAGCCTGAGGCAGAAGATCATCACCAAACCCATGAGACCCAAGTGCAGGATACTATAGTGCTTCGCAAATCATAGAGGCTACGTCGTACACTAGTGAGATATCGATTGGATGAGAATGAAATTTCTTTCGTTTTAGTCATACAGAGAGGTGATCTAGATGACTACAAAGAAGCCATGAATCAGGATGATAGTAGCAGTTGGCTAGTGGCTATGACAGAGGAGATGGAATCTCTCTGGAAGAACCATGTTTACCGTCGAAGACTGGACTGAGACGTTGGAACGTCTGGCCTGAATTTTAGGGGGAAGGCAGATGCTATTTGGACTTCTCCATCCACCTCTCCGAATATACCAAGTTGTTTTATGGTACCGTATATCGGAGGTTTGGATAGATGCGGCCGTTATAGAAGACTTCATCAGATTCCCCTTTATTTGTGAGGGTTTTTTTGATCGTAGGGACGCTTTTCTCTGCAGGCGTAAGTCCCTGCAGTTAATTACGTTACCGCATTATGATAACCACTTTCTTTTTCTCCAGTGGTTCACTTCGTTTCTGCGCACTGCGCAGTTGCGCTTTGCGCATTTTTTTTAATATTTT
The DNA here is from genome assembly GCA_030015575.1 of Agapanthus africanus. Lineage (NCBI taxonomy): Eukaryota > Viridiplantae > Streptophyta > Magnoliopsida > Asparagales > Amaryllidaceae > Agapanthus > Agapanthus africanus. The sequence continues at coordinate 23,614,143 of CM057347.1, forward strand.
ATTTATTTATTTATATTTAAAATTTGCTCTGATGGAGTACGCTACCTTGGGCGTTGCGCTCCTTGCGCTACTGTGTCTGATTTTGACACGTGGCGCTCTGCGTGCAGCGCAGGGGATCTTGAAGCGTTACTTAATTTATTTTAATTTTAATTTTCACTTTAATTTTCAAGACAGAGCTTTGCTCTGATTGGAGAAAAACAGAAGCATTGCTTCTTTTTCCACCAGAGCTTTGCTCTGATTGGGGTAAACAGATGCCCCCTACCGTTGCGCTTACGTGGTCTCCTAACGTGAGTGCAGCGGTGGCAGACTCCCAACTGTCGCGGCACCTTTTGGCAGTTGAAGAGGCACTTGATGCCTATTAATAGGACCTTTGGTCCCTTAGATGATTCTTATTTCTAAAATTTTACTTTCAGAACTCAGAGCCCTGCTCTTTATTTTCAAGAACTTTAAGAGTTAAATTCTTAAAACTTTTAGGTGAAAATTTTAATTTGGATTAAATTAAATTAAATTAATTTTCATTGATAGAGCCTCGCTCTCAATATATCCCTGATCTGAAGGAAACCTATTTAGGGTTTCACTTAGCAGAGCTTTGCTCTACAGGTCTTAAAAGGATCTAAAGAGAGCTAAAGGGGACCCTACTAGGGTTCCATAGAGCTCTGCTCTCTGAAAGATTTTTCTTGGATTTTCTTAATTCATTAATGGAGCTTTTCTCTTCCCAAATCATATAGAAGAACTCTTAAGAATTCTTCATGGATCTTGGAACTTAAAGATGGCATTTTATTCCTCAGTGCATTATATCGTTTTGCTTAATTAGTTTTCCTGATAATTCTGTTGATCCTCTTTCAAAGGAACAATGAACGCCCACATGTATGCTCTTAACGAGATCATCTCTCATGAGGGCATCCGCCGACTTGGCCGCTCTCAAAATCGGGAGTTCACAAACGAGGGGTGTGCTGAAATAATGAGTCGCTTCGACGCATACAATGGTCCACTGCTTCCCCGACGTTCCTCTCTTCTTAAACTTATCGTGGGAGCTGTCTAGGAAGCGCTTCCCCTATTCTGTTCCGGCGTGCCGCTTAGGGCGTTGGATGCCGCTGAGGACAAGGTGCACTCTGTGTACCTATTGAACTTTATCTCGAAGAGACGGCGAGACAGTCTTATTGACCTCTTGCACTAGATCTTTCAACAGTCTGCCATACTCGCTGCTTATCGGAGGGTGGAAGACATCGGGAGGGACCCTGACGCTTGTGCTTGCGAAAGGAAGCACACTAGGATGGTCTGCGGGGCTTGGAAAGTCATAGATAGGGTCGCTTTTGAATTCCTCAATCCATGCCCTGGATCTGAGGTTATTCCATTGTAACTTTCATTTATTGTTTTTATGACTGTAAGAACTTCGGGCAATATTAATGGAATTTTTTTTTATCCCAGCTTGTCTTTATTATATATCTTTTGTCCTGAGTCTTTTTGCCCATGCATGAATGAATGTGTTTTGAACGCTTGATCAAATGTAAATCGGATGCTCTTTCTGTTGCTTTTCCTCTTTCTCAGCATGTCGTCACAATTAGCAGGTAATAGAGTAAGCTTCTTGATTTCTTCACGAGATAGCGAGGGCTTAGGCCGTAGGTTCAGATCTGCTGCCTAAGACTTTTCAACTCTATGAGCCGTGAGGGTCTCATAAAGACTTTTCTCCCTACGGATCGAAAGGATCTCGTAGGTGGGTTTTTCTCCTTAGGAATCGTGAGGATTCCTAAGTGTGGTTTTCTCTTGTAAGTCGTAAGGATCCAACAAGAGAATTTTTCCCTCTTACGAGTCGAGAGGACTTGTAAGCGGTTGTTTCCCTCCTTGTCGAAGTTTGACGTTGGAGAGTGAGACCCGTGGATGGTATGCAAGAGACCGTTTTGGGCCAACTTGCAGGGTCCCAATGCTTAGGAAACAGGCTTCTTTTATGCCCACTGCCTAAGGCTTTATCTCACGCGTCGAGCCGCCTCGACAATTTTTCACAAGTCGAGATGAATCGAACGTTTCTCGCAAGAACATCTTAACGTCGCATTTAACCTCTGCTCTTTACGACAGAAGCCTGTTAAGGTTGTTGGTACTTAGGGTTTTGGCCATCGTACCGTCGCATAAGTTGATATAGTCCTCGATAGGCAATCGTGCTGTTCGAGTAGCCCTGCGACTGCCGTGTCTCTGATCCCTTTGGGGGCTGGACAAGACGTCTTCAAGCAATCCTCCTTGGCAGTTTGACCGTCGGAAGAGCAAGCGTTAGGAATTTGCCATGTCGCTTTTTACTTGAGGTTAGGCTTATTTTGGTGAGCCCCGATGAGTCATAACCACTCCGCGCTGGTGTGGGGATGATCTCCGATAGTCTTTCGAGCTTTATATGAGTTGCCGTCAAGACCCTGAAGCTAGGAATTTGGCCTTTGCTTCGTTTGCTGGCATTGCGTCTGCTGTATCGAGACGAATATTGCGGTGGGAACTAGGGATTTTGCCGTGGCTCCGTTTGTTTGATGACGTTGCGTCTGCTGTTTCGAGACGAACGTTGGGGTGACATCTCGTCTGCTGTATCGAGACGGACGTCGAGGTTGTCTCTAGGTTGCTGGTGAACCGCCGAGGTTTGGAACTAAGGATTTTGCCATGGCTCCATTCGTTTAATGACGTTGCGCCTGCTGTGTCGAGACGAACATTGGGGTGACATCTCGTCTACTGTATCGAGACGGACGTCGAGGTGGTGACCATTCTGTGCTGGTGCGAGATGATCTCCGATTGTCTTTCCAGTTTTATATGAGTTACCGTCAAGATGTCGAAGCTAGGAATGTGGCCTTCGCTTCGTTTGCTTTGGTGTGTCCAAATCCTGTTGGAGGAAGAACGCTGGGGTTGACATTTCGTCTGCTGTATCGAGACGAACGTCAAGGTGGTGACCACTCTATGCTGGTGCGAGATGATCTCCGATTGTCTTTCCGGTTTTATGTGAGTTACCATAAAGACGTTGAAGCTAGGAATGTGGCCTTCGCTTCGTTTGCTTTGTCACGTCCGAATCCCTGCTGGAGGAAGAACGCTGGGGTGACAACTCGTCTGCTGTATCGAAACGAACGTCGAGGAGGTGACCACTCCATGTGAGATGATCTCCGGTGGTCTTTCAGGCTTTATATGGTTTGCCGTTAAGACCTTGAAGCTAGGAATTTGGCCTTCGCTTCATTTGCTCACACTGCGTCTGGTGTATTGAAGCGAATGCTGAGGTGGACCTGGGATTTTGCCGTCACTCCGCTTGGTTTCGACCATGGGGTCTTTTGTTAACTTTGCATGTACACCCTGCTGGACTGCGAAGGAACGCCGTTGTTGACATTGCGTCTGCTGTAACGTGACGAATGCTAAGGTGGAGTTGGGATTTTGCCGTTACTCCGCTTTGTTTCGACCGTGAGGTCTTTTTTTGACGTTGCATCTGCCTCCAGCTGGACTGCGGAGGAACGCTGTTGTTGACATTGCGTCTACTGTATCGAGACGAATGCTGAGGTGAAGCTGGGATTTTTCCATCGCTCCCCTTGATGGTGTAATATCTGTGTCCTTCTGGAATGAGGAGGCACACCGTTGTTGGTCTCCAGGCTGCAGATGTGGCCATTGAGATTTGGAACTAGAGACTTTGCCATGGTTCCATTTCGTTGCGATTCTGAGGTCGGTTGTTGACATCATGTCTACATCTAGTTGGAGTGAGGAGAAACGCCGTTGGTGATTTCTAAGTTGTCGATGTTGACGTCGAGACCCTGAAGCTCGGGATCTTCGTTTGCTTCATTTGTTGACATCGTGTCTGTAATATTGCGACAAATGTCGAGATTGTCTCTAGGTTGTCTATGAATCGTCGAGATTTGGCTTCGCTTTTTGATGGAGCCTGTTGGGAAGGTATGGTTCCCTCTTTATCTGTGCCCCTGGATTGTATACAGGGATCGGTGTGATTTCACTTGTAGGGCAAAAAGTTTCATTCTTTCATTTTTTTTATTCTTTCCGCGATGCTCTATCATTTCAGCTTTTATATCGCGAAGGTCGCGATTGCCCAATCATTTCGGCTATTTTTCGCGGTGCCCAATCATTTCGGCTATTTATTTTATTTTTACTCGCTTCTTTTTATTGCGAGTTGCCCAATCATTTCGGCTATTTTGCATGCATACATTTTTACTTGCTGCTTTTTATTGCAAGTTGCCCTATCGTTTCGGCTATTTCATATGCATTTTTGGCTCGCTGATTTTTTTTATCGCGAGTGTGGGTTTTGGGATCTGATACCAATCTTAGCATCAGCATCGCTGCGACCGGAATATTGCCAGGAGCGAATCATCATTTGCCGTGAAAGGACTTGGAATTTGATACCGATTTAGGCATCAGCATCGCTACAACTGGGATATTGCCAGGAGCGAATCATCATCTGCCATGAAAGGACTTGGAATTTGATACCGATTTAGGCATCAGCATCGCTACAACTGGAATATTGCCAGGAGCGAATCATCATTTGCCATGAAAGTACTTGGAATTTGATACCGATTTAGGCATCAGCATCGCTACAACTGGAATATTGCCAGGAGCGAATCATCATTTGCCTTTGTCGATATCGAACAAAGGGTGGCTTAGTAAACAGGGTTAGGATTCTGTCGACTAAGGCTTTTGACTTCATGAGCCATAAGGGTCTCACAAAGGTATTTCTCCCTACGAGTCGTGAGGATCTCGCAGGTGCGTTTTCTCCTTAGGAATCGTGAGGATTCCTAAGTGTATGTTCTCTTATAAGTCGTAAGGATCTTACAAGAGTGTTATCTCCTTATGAGTCGAGAGGACTCACAAGGTTTGTTCACCGTGTGGACATATCCCCAGTCACGGATGGGACTTGGTTAGGGAAATGTTTATTCGTGCCCATGGATTGTATACAAGTGCCAATATAGGACCACTTGTAGGGCAATGTCGAAAGTTGTGGGGGTTGCTTAAGCACAGGTTTAGGTCTCTGTAACTTAAGACTTTCAAATCTTATGAGCCGTGGGGTCCCATTAGAGAGTTCTCCTTACGAGTCGTGAGGATCTCGCAAGTGTATTTTCTCCTTAGGAATCGTGGGGATCCCTAAGCGTGTTGTTCCCTTGTGAGTCGTAAGGATCTCACGCGGGTGGTTTCTCCTTATAGGGTCGAGAGGCCCCTATAAGTGTTTCTTAACGAGGTTGCGCCCTTTCGGGTTTTCACAAACACTCGCCGGTAGTCCTGCTGTTTTTACTCACGGAGCCCTCTCGGGTTTTCATCCGTGCCCGTTTTGCTTATGGACATACCGTTTTTTTTCTTTTATTCTTTTTATTTTCTTCTTCTTCTTTTTTTTTACGAGGTCGCGCCCTTTCGGGTTTTCACGAACACTCGCCGGTAGTCCTGCTGTTTTTACTCACGGAGCCCTTTCGGGTTTTCATCCGTGCCCTTTTTGCTTATGGACATACCGTTTTTTTTATTTTTATTTTTTTTATTTTTATTTTTTTATCTCGTCAGCCTAAGGATGCTGCGGTATTAGTTTAAAGACGTTTCGGTCTGCTATTAGTTTAAGGGCGTCTCGGTCCGCTATTAGTTTAAGGACATTTCGGTCCATTGTCGCCGTATTTGAGGCGAATATCTGGTTTATTGACTTTTTGGTCTATGAGTCCTTCTCCATGAATGAACATGATGCCCCCGGCGTATCCATCTTCTTCGGAGCGTGCAGTTGTGGCGGACCCACCTTCCAGTTCTCAGACAGCGCAAACTTGCCCTGTTGGTATTGGTCTTCAACCCAGTTTTTGAAGACGTAGCAGTCTTCGATCAGGTGACCTACTGTTTGGTGGTAATGGCAATAATTAGGATTATTAACATCGCTTGGCCGCAACGGACGTTTTGGACCCGGCAGATTGATGAGTCTGTCGCACACTGCCAGCTCGAACAGTCCTCTTGTTTTATCTTGCGGAAACGAGTAAGGACGTTTCAACTTTTCCTGGAGGGGTTGCCGCTTGTTGCTTTGGCAAGCAACCGGTCTAGGGTCACCTTATTGTTGTTGAGCGCTGGCGACGAGGGCCCTTTTTCCTTTTCTTTTATCGTTTTTGTTCTCTCCGTTGTTTGCGGGGTCGGGATTTTTTCCGAGTAGCATGCGATTGCATGGCTGAACGTTCTCGCAGCTTCTCAATTCCTTTATTTTTGAAATAGATTCCCCGAGGGAAGAGTTGGGGATAGCTTCTTCGTCAGAGTTGCTTCCAAAGGTGATAATTTGCGATGCCTTAGAGTCGGCTATATGGCAATCGTCGGCGACTCTTTTGCGCTCATATATCGCATTTTTCCGATATCCACAAGCTTCACACTTTGTCCCGTCGAAGTGTTGCTTTTGAACGACATACCCTTGCCACCAACAGTTAAAGGATTCGCAGTCTTCGGTAGGATGTATGATCTTCTGATGATATAAACAGAAGTTAGGGTGCATCTCTGCCTCAGCGAGAGTATTTTCTTCAGAGGGCGGTAGCTTCATTCCTACTGACAGAGCTTTGGCGAACCTTTTCCTCGTCTTGGTTTTATTTTTACCCGCAGTATATGGCTTCTGATTTGAAGGGAATGCCTTAGCTCTTTCCAGTATGGCCATTTCATGTTCTTGATTGGCTTTTGCTTTCAGACGAATTTCATTTAGGAAGGCATCGATCAACTCGTCTGACGGCCGCGGAATTTCTGTTTCAGGGTCCGCCCTCGTTTTCTCGGCGCAAGGAGCCTCTTTATTATCTGCCAATGAGTGAGAGATCACATGACAAGTTGCCCCCGGCGTGTTTGTCTTCTTTGGAGTATGCGGCTATGGTGGGTTCACCTTCCAGCTTTCAGACAGCGCGAACTTGCCTTGTAGGTATTGATCCTCGATCCATCCCTTAAAAACGAAACAATCCTCAATCGGGTGACTTACCGTTTGGTGGTAAGGGCAATAATTGGGATTATTAAGATCGCCTGGCTGCGACAGACGCTTTGGACTCGGCAGATTAATGAGTCTGTTGCGCACTGCCAGCTCGAACAGTCTTCCCGTTTTATTCTGAGGAAACGAGTAAGAACGTCCTAGCCTCTCTTCGAGGGATGGGCGTGGACGCACGTTGTTTTGGCGAACGACCGGCTTTGAGTTGCTCGACTGTTGTTGAGCATTGGCGACGACGATCGCTTTCCCTTTTCCTTTCTCATCTCGGGAATCTGATTTTGGAGGAGACGGTCTATGGCCCATCTGGTCCATTTGGGCTAATTTGTCAATCAAGGCCTGGAAGGTGGTCGGCCTGAAGAACATCATGAATTGTGAGATGGTCGCCTGCGGATCGAGAGTGCCCACAAACATGCCTACCGCATGTGCTTCTTCTATGCGTTGTTCGCATTTCGACCATAGGTTCCGCCATCGTGTTGCGTATTGAACCCACGTTTCGCTTGGCCTTATCCTGGCATTTATTAGTGCTGTTATCGGGGTGCGTTCATTAGCACTCGCGAATCTTTGTGTAAACAGCAGTTCCATCTCTGCAAATGTTTTGACAGAGTCGTTAGGTAGCTCCGAATACCATTCAAAGGCTGTTTCTGCTAAGCTGCCGACGAATTGACGTAGCAACAATTTGTCATCGCCTCCAGTATTGCCGCATAAGGCCCTGAATTGGGCGACATGTTGATGTGGATTCCCTGTCCCTTTATATACGTGGAATTTAGGGATCGTATATCCTGGCGGGTAACTGATTTGGTCATACCAGCCCGGATACGGTCGTCCGGTTCTAACAATTTGCCCAGCCACTTCATTCGCCTGATGAACCCGGATCTGCTGAGCTATATATTCGTCTAGGTCAACTTTGGAGATTGCTTCCTCCTTGGCTATTGACAGAGCCGGCGGAGGATTTGACGTTTCTCCCCTGTCGTCTTCAAGGACGATCGGAGGATCTTCAGCAGGAGGGTCCGGCTGTAACATCATCCCTACCATATCTTGGAAGAAAAGCGCCATCTGTTTTATGTTAGCCGCTTGCTCTGCAGCTTCTTTGTCCCTCTTTTCGAGGACTCTGCGTAAAAAGTCAGCGTCGGTTTCTTGTTCTTGATGCTCATCCGAAGACGTTTCAGAGCTTTCTTTTGGCTCAGTGAGTGCAGCCATTGTAGTCATCATTTCCTGAAGCTTTTGTTGTTGCTCCTGGGCTTTCGTCACGGATCGGGTGAGCGGTCGGTGGCCCGTAGAAGTGCGGCTTTCCTCCTTTCTAGAAGCCATATAAACAGTGTGCACCACCATGCCCCTAAATTTGGGGCGTTTGTGTTCAGCGCTTTTATGCTTCGCCATGCTCACAGGGGCTTTTTGTGGCCTCCTTTTTTGAGTGATTGGAGTTAAGGGAGCCGTTGTAGTGGGCACCCAAGTAGCTTTTGCTTTTTGTGGTTTGACAGAGTAATCCTTCCCCTGCCGAACCTTCATCTTTTTCTGTCGTCGGAGGCAGTCTTGATCGATCACCGACTCTTGGACCTGTCGCCAGACTTTGTAAATTTTAGAGGACAGCCGTTGAGGGGGCTGCTCTAGCTTCTTCTCTGGAGTATTCTCCACAGGTGAAGGAGTTCGTTTCAATATCGCAGTAGGAGAGTTTCTGCGCACCTTGTTGAGCAGTTCAAAGCTATTCTTGGTTGGAATAGCAGCATCGATCCTCACCATCGGAGCTGACGGAGTTATCCCAGAGGGGGAGTTGCCCCCAGCCTTCCTTACTCGACGCCAGTGGCGACGTCGAGCGTGTCTTGCTGATGGAGTTGTTTCAGCTACAAGGGTGACTTCGTCGTGCCCCCTGCCTTGAGGAGAGACTGTTATTGGTGCTAGCCTATTGAAGGCTGACACCTGTTGAGAAGTAATGTCTAATCTGTCAAAGACAGACCTCTGGGCAGGGGAAGCAGCTTTGAGGATCTCGCCTGGAGCAGCAACTGGAATGGCCAGCCTTGTAAAAACTGACTTCTTAGAAGGAGGGGCCTTTCCAATGATTTCGTCCGCTTGAGCCGGGATGGCTATCCGCTTTGGGATGGCAACTTCGGGTATCGCGGGCTTTTGCATGGGCCCGTTGGAGCTCTGACCTAGCCTATTAAAAACCGAGGCAGTGGAGTTGGGCGACCTGTTAAGAGGGGTCGCAGTAGTATCAAGCCGATCGAATGCCGACTTCTTGGGAGCTTCTTGCGATGTAATTAGGGCATTGACGCTCATCGGTGGGATCATGGTCCCAAAGAACAGCCCAGTGGTGGCCTGAGTTACCTGTTCCACCGGCATAGCGAAGATGGAGGCTGCCTGAGGCCCATAAGTCACTCCTCCGGACGGGATGGAGCGAGAGTTGCAGTTGCAGGTAGTGCAGTTTGAAGCCATTGATCTTCTGTTTTCTGCACGGAGCAAGACACCAAATCTTAGTACCTCGAATCCACAGGCAACCACAGCAAACCGCGATTCGTTCGCGAACACGACATACGAAGTGTGGAGTGGAAAGAGGAAAAGGTCCCACCGGGCGTGCCAGAATCTGTTCCCCTCCGAAAGACGGCGCACAGGACCGCAATGTCCTGACGCTGAGATTCGGGGCAGATGCTATTTGGGTTTTATCCGTCCACCTCTCCGAAAATGCCAAGTTGATTTATGGCACCGTGTATCGGAGGTTTAGACGGATGCGGCCGATGTAGCAGACTTCGTCAGATTCCCCCTCGCTTGAGGGGTTTTTGATTGTGGGGACGCTCTTCCCTGCAGGCGCAAGCCCCTGCAGTTAATTACGCTACCGCATCGCGGGTAACAACTTTCTCCTTCTCCAGAATTTCACTTCGTATCGTGTGTGTTTGTTTTGTTTGTGGTTGCCCGTGGATTGTATACGGAGACTGAGTAATGCCGTCGCCCGTAGGACGTGGATTAGTCCAAATCCGTATTTAATTAGATTTGGGTTTGGTGTTTTTAGTTTAAGGATGCATTAGTCGCGTTGCGGCTAAGATCAACTTAAACATTCATTAAGGATACGTTAGTCCTGTTTGGGACTAAGATCAACTTAACGGGGTGATCCATTTAATATAGGGCCGTCGGGACTCGTCGCCTCTCTGACGTCGTTGAAGGATTACAACGACAGATGTCAGAGGAGTTTGGAGATGTACCCTTGAACCAAAGTCGATTTGGAATTTTATCGTTCATTTGAGTGTTTAAGGATACGTTAGCCGTATTTGGGGCTAAGATCAACTTAAACGGGACCGTTTAGATCCAGCAAAAGAGCATTAGGAGGCTCTATTGTTCCGGTTTAGGGACGTGGTGGTCCATATTCCAGTTTAGGGACGTGGTGGTCCACCGTTAGTTTAGGGACGTTTCGGTCCAATATTAGTTTAAGGACGTTTCGGTCCACGAGTTTAAGGACCCCGCAGTCCGTATCGATGTGTGGTAGTTGGGACCCGTCACCTCTTTGACGTCGTTGAGGAATTACAACGACGGATGTCAAAGGAGTTCGGAGATGTACCCTCGAACCGGATGTAAATTGATTTAGGAGAGCAATTTTGCTCAGTCAATTTAATTTAAGGACTTATGGCCAAAATTGGGCTAAGTCCAGTTGAAATGTTCAACATTTTATTTGCTTTTGCATTGCATTTCTTTTATTTTTATTTTTATTTAGGCTTTGCCGAGAAAAGATGCAGAGCATCAATTTGTTTTGGGCTTTGTTCTTTTAAGAATGATGCAAGGCATCAATTTTATTTGGGCTCTGCCCTTGTATAAAGGATGCAAAGCATCAATTTATTTGGGCTCTGCCCATTTATTGCCTTGCAATTTATTTTGACATGTTAGGTCATTTTGATTTGGGCCTGGCCCTTTAAGTAATGCATTGGATTTGTGCAAAGCACTGTTAATTTGAGAATCTTTTAGATTCAAGAACCGATGGTTCATAAAAGAAGTGCAAAGCACTATTTGATTTAGATCTAAGAAAAAACAAGTTTTTTCTTTTTTTTCTTATCTCAGAGAACCAAAGGTTCATGAAAGTGCAAAGCACTATTAATTTAAGAACCTTTTAGGTTCAAGAACCGATGGTTCATAAAACAAGTGCAAGGCACTATTTTATTTATTTATTTATTTATTTATTTATTGTTGAAGATCCATGATCTTGTTCTTAGATCAATGATCTGTTCATAAGAGAATTTTCTATTCTTTTAAAGGTTTTTACCTTTTTTTTTATTCTTCAAGAATTCTCAAGAGTTCTCTTCTTTTTTTTTTTTAGCAAGATGTTGATGATTTTGAAATGAGGTCTGGGGTCCTTTTTATAGTGCTCATAAATTAGTTAAATTTGTTAAAGAGATCTTTTTCTGAGTGATTTGGGGAATTTTCCCCACCGTTGGATCTTTGATCCAAACGCCCCTGTTTTACAGAAGAAATCTTCTTATTTTAACAAAAACAGAAAAGATTTCCTTAAATCTTCATTCTGTTTTTTGCGCAACTCCACAGCGCGTGACACGTGTCGTGCAACGCAGCGCTTGCGCAACTGCGCAGACACGTGTCGCGCAACTAAATTTTTATTTATTTATTTTATTTTATTTTATTTTAATTTTTGTTTAACACTGCGCAGCGCGCAGCTTCACAGCGCAGCGCGCAGCTTCACAGCGCAGAGCGCGCACTGCGCAGCGCAGTTGCGCACAGCGCAGTTGCACACTGCGCTGCGCTGCTGCGTTTTGCGTATTTTTTTTATTTTTTTATTATTTTTTTTATTTATTTATATTTAAAATTTGCTCTGATGGAGTACGCTACCTTGGGCGTTGTGCTCCTTGCGCTACTGTGTCTGATTTTGACACGTGGCGCTCTGCGTGCAGCGCAGGGGATCTTGAAGCGTTACTTAATTTATTTTAATTTTAATTTTCACTTTAATTTTCAAGACAGAGTTTTGCTCTGATTGGAGAAAAACAGAAGCATTACTTCTTTTTCCACCAGAGTTTTACTCTGATTGGGGTAAACAGTATCGTGTCGTGTTTGTTTCATTTTGGATTGCCCATGGATTGTATACAGAGACTAATTTATGTCGTCTCCCGTAGGATGCGGATTAGTTCAAATCCGTATATTTTAGATTTGGATTTGGATCAAGGATTTGCTTGACGGGGTCCACGTTGGTAGCTTGGTTGGCCAACAGGAATGAACTTAGGATGTATTTCCTACATTTATAAGGTCCATCGGTTCATATGAAACTTGGGTTTGATCGAAGAATCGTTAGTCATATTTGAGACTAAGATCAACTCAGAAACAAATGATCATATGGGCTCAATTATTTTAGTTTAAGAATATCACGTTCCAACATCACCGTGTTTGGGGCGACGCTCTAGTTTAGGAACATTTCGGTACAACATTCCCATTTTGGGGATGAATGTTAGTTTAAGGACATTTCGATACACGTAGCGTGTTTACTTCTGAGTAAATACGTAGTGGGCCCAGTCGCATCCCCTCCCCGTACACCGGGAAGCGAGGTGTGACAATCACCTTCACCAACGAGGACCTTCACGACATATCACTCCCGCAGAATGATCCTCTTGTGATAGCAGCCTGGGTAAACCGATACGAAGTTCGGAGAATTCTAGTCGACTCGAGGAGTTCGGCGGATATCCTATTTTACGACTGCTTCTAGCGTATAGGATTAAACTCGACCAAACCTCCCATGTCCTCTCCGAGTTTACAAACCATTCCATCTTGACCGAGGGGTCGATCACCCTCCCTCTCAACATTAGGGAAGCAGGAAAAACGTGAACCATATCGGTGAAGTTCCTCGTTGCCAGGATCCCTTCGACTTATAACATCCTCCTGGGTCGGCCAACCGTAAACGCCCTCCATGATCAAATCTCGACCTATCACCTCACGCTCAAGTTCCCTTTGGACGATGGGGGATTGGCCGGGCCTACGGAGACCAGCAAACTGCTAAGGTCTGTCTCACCCCGACATTCCCTAAGGAGAAAGAAGTTGAAATTTTTGAAGATGTGTGCAATCCTTGGGAATCTCTAGATACGCGTGACGACAAAAATAAGATTCGCGATTCCTCAGTGGAGGGTTTTGTCAGAGGTTCCTCTCGAGGAGGGAAACGATAGCCGAACTATACAGATCGGCTCACTTTTAACATGGGATGCTCAGGATAGCCTGATCCAGTTCCTTCGGAACAACTCCGACGTATTGGCTAGGACTCCCGCAAACATACCCGGGATTGACTCTAAGGTGATCTCCCATAAGCCCAGGCTCGACTCGAAAGCCCGGCTGGTTCGACAAAAGAAAAGAAGTTTCATGCCAGTGAAACAGAAAGAATTAGAGGAGGAGGTGGACCGACTGCACGCGGCTGAATTCATTAGAAATATGGATTACTCGGCTTGGCTAACAAATGTAGTCATGGTCAAGAAGGAAAACGGGAAATGGTGCATGTGCGTCGATTTCACCGATCTAAACAAGGCCTACCCCAAAGACAACTACTCATTCCCTCGGATAGATCAGTTAGTTGACAGCTCTGAGGGTGTTTTTCCTCACCCTATTGAGATGGGGATACCCGCGCGCTTGTCAGTCGTACTACAGATTCCCCTTGCCTAGGGTAGGCCGGGGTTTATTGATTGTGGGGATCCGAATCTCCGGCAGCCGCGGACTAAGCTGCTGTTAATTATCCCTCACCTTTGGAGTGAGGGAACCTCCGATTGACGGGTTAAATTGGTAATGCGAACTCAATATGCAGTGTACGTGTGTTTAGTTTTGGAAAGGGCTTGAATATATCGGGAGCCACGCAATGTTTTTACGGGGATCCCGCTACTCGGATAGCGGGCTGGGGGTCAAGGGGGCTAGCAGCCCCCTTGCGGGGTGCGGGGCAGCGTCCCGGCCCAAAGGTTTTTTGGGAGGGACAGTGTTCTGGAGTATGTGTGTATCTATATATATACATGTATACATATATGAAAAAAGGGAAAAAGCGCCCAAAGGATACGTGGGGCCAGCACATTGAGCTCTGTGCGCTTAGGTGCTGTGCGCTTAGGCACTAGCGCACCACATATCCGACACGTGGTCGCTAGGCGCTTGAGCGCAGGGCGCTGGAGCGCTAGCACGCCACCTGTCGGCACATGGGCGCTTTGCGCTTGAGCGCTAGCGCGCCACGTGTCGGCACGTGGGCGCTTTGCGCTTGATCACAAGGCGCTTGAGCGCCAGGCGCTCGAGCGCTAACACGCCACGTGTTGGTACGTGGGCGCTTTGCGCTGGAGCGCTGGGCGCTTGAGTGCTAGCATGCCACGTGTCGGCACATGGGCGCTTGGCACTTGAGCGCTAGGCGCTCGAACGCTAGCGCGCCACGTGTCGGCACGTGAGCACTGGGCGCTTGAGCGCCGGGCGCTCTAGCACAAGGTGTTCGGGTGCTTGGGCGCCGGTGAGAAAAAGAGGCTTTTAGCCCCAGAAACTCTCGAAAGAGAAATTAGGGTGGAGTGAAACTCCTAAGCTGATGAAGGGCTTCTCCCCTTAAGCCTTAGTTCTTTCCCAAAGTGGGGTTTCTGGAGATGGGTTTCCTTCTTCTTCCTTTGTTGGCCGGATCTTGAAGATCAAGAAGTGTGAGATTTTAAAAATCTCTTCTTTTTGAGATCTGATGGAAGATCTGAGTTCCCCTTTGTGGGTTTTGTGGTGAAAAACTATTTAGTTTTATAAAAGGAAGAGTAAAACTCTTGATTTTAATTCAAGAAAGAAGAAGGTTTTAGAACCTTGAAGAAGGAGAAAGATCTCAGATCTAGATTTGCTCTTTGGAGAGAGAAAAAAAGTTGTGAGATATTTTCATTATCCTTACCTTTATAGGCTATAAACTTTACACATAGCCCCTTGGGCTTCACAAAATGACATTTTGCCTATCCCATGGCTCATGTGCCATTTCTTTTTGCACATAAGCCATGGGCTTTACAAATATTTGGCTTTATGTCTATTTTTATTACATTTATTCATAAAATAAAACAAAACAAATACAACAAAATAATTTATTACAAAATTTTCATTTTGGCATGTGGGGAGGCCGGCCGCTTCATGTTCAGGCTCGCTCCGGGTATTGGCCCACTTGACCTGGGCTTGGGCCCACCTGGTTTAGGGTTGACTTTGATTTTGACTTGGTCAACCGGAGTGTAGATTTTTACCCCAACAAATTGCCCCCCATCAATAAATGCACGCCACACATGTGGGTCGTGTGCACGGAATTGATGGATCTTCTTTCACATGGAGGCGACTTGATTTGGTTCCCGCTTTTGGGAAGCTGGCACTGGCCTTTTTACGACATGGACGGTCGATACTGCCCTTTTTGCGACTTGGACGATCGGTGCTGCCATTTTAGCGACATGGCCGGTCGATGCTGCCATTTTAGCGACTTGGACGGTCGATTCTGCCCATTTTAAGACTTGGACGGTCGTTGCTGCCATTTTAGCGACGTGGATGGTCGATGCTTCCCTTTTTGCGACTTGGACGGTCGGTTCTGCCCTTTTTGCGACTTGGACGGTCGTTGCTGCCCTTTTAGCGACGTGGACGGTTGATGCTGCCATTTTTACGACTTGGACGGTCGGTGCTGCCCTTTTAGCGACGTGGACGGTCGGTGCTGCCCTTTTTGCGACTTGGACGGTCGGTTCTGCCCTTTTTATGACTTGGACGGTCGTTGCTGCCATTTTATTGACGTGGACGGTCGATGCTGCCCTTTTTGCGACTTGGACGGTCGGTTATGCCCTTTTTGCGACTTGGATGGTCGTTGCTGCCCTTTTAGCAACGTGGACGGTCGATGCTGCCTTTTTTATGACTTGGACGGTCGGTGCTACCCTTTTAGCGACGTGGACGGTCGGCGCTGCCTTTTTTGCGACTTCGATGGTCGGTTCTGCCCTTTTTGCGACTTGGACGGTCGTTGCTTCCATTTTAGCGAAGTGGACGGTCGATGCTGCCCTTTTTGCGACTTGGACGGTCGGTTCTGCCCTTTTTGCGACTTGGACGGTCGGTGCTGCCATTTTAGCGACATGGACGGTCGGTGTTGCCCTTTTTGCGACTTGGACGGTCGGTGCTGCCATTTTAGCGACGTGGACGGTCGGTGCTGCCCTTTTTGCAACTTGGACAGTCCGTCTGCCCTTTTTGCGACTTGGACGGTCGTTGCTGCCATTTTAGCGACGTGGACGGTCGATACTGCCCTTTTTGCGACTTGGACTGTCGGTTCTGCCCTTTTTGTGACTTGGACGGTTGTTGCTGCCCTTTTAGCGACGTGGACGGTCGATGCTTCCCTTTTTGTGACTTGGACGGTCGGTGCTGCCATTTTAGCGACGTGGACGGTCGGTTCTGGATTTAACTTGCCCCGCTTCTTGCGGCGTCAGGGATGAAGTTGACTTGTTTCCGAGGTGGAATTTGATTCTGCCAGGGAGGTCATTGGTTGTTTTGCTGACTTGATATGATTTGGGTTGACATCAGCATCGCTACGCTGGAATATGGTACCAAGAGCGAATCATCATTTGTCATGACAGGATTTGGGGATTTTGGTTTTGGTTTGGCATCAGCATCGCTACATTGGAATATGGTACCAGGAGCGAATCATCATTTGCCGTGAGGGAATTTCCCCTGTTCCTAGTTTAACGACTTAGGGGTTATCTGTTCCCAGTTTAACGACTTAAAGGTCATCTGTTCCCAGTTTAAAGACTTAGGGGTCTATTGGATTGGAGTTTGGAATTTTGGGGTTAGGATGGGCATCAGCGTTGCTAACACTGAAGCACATATGCCAGGAGCAATTCATCATTTGCCTTTTCCTGTTGGGAAGCGGTGGCTTAGGAGACAGGTTTAGGTCCCTATCGCCTAAGGCTTTTCAATTTTATGAGCCGTAAGGGTCCCATAAAAGTATTTTCTCCCTACGAGTCGAAAGGATCTCGTAGGTGCATTTTCTCCTTAGGAGTCATGGGGACTCCCAAGTGTGTTTTTCCTTTGTGAGTCGTAAGGATCCCACGAAGGTGTTTTCTTACGAGTCGTGAGGATCCTGTAAGTTGGTTCTCCTCATGTATCGAGAGGACACATGAGTGGGTCTTCCCAAATGGAGCGTAATTCCGAGGGTGGAGACCAGCCGCACAACTGGTGATTGCAGTGGGGCATAGGTATGCTGAGAATTATTTGAGCCCATGGATTGTATACGGCAGCCAATTTGGGGACTAACCGTAGGGCCGGGATAATTTTGAGAAATTGGATTTTGGTTGGCGTCTGCATCGCTACACTGGAATATGGTACCAGGAGCGACTCATCATTCGCCGTTTGGGTACTTGGAATTTGGATCTTGTTTGGCATCAGCATTGCTGCACTAGAATAATGCCAGGAGCAACTCATCATTTGCCTCGGGAGGACTTGGGATTTGGTTTTTTGGTCGGCATCAGCATTGCTGTACTGGAACAATGCCAGGAGCAACTCATCATTTGCCTCAGGAGGACTTGGGATTTGGGTTTTTGGTCGGCATCAGCACCGCTAACACTGAAGCGTAAAACCAGGAGCGACTCATCATTTGCCATTTCCCGTTGGGGAGCGGTGGCTTAGGAGACAGGTTTAGGTCCCTGTCACTTAAAACTTTTCAATTTTGTAAGCCGTAAAGGTCTCATAAAAGCATTTTCTCCCTACGAGTCGAGAGGATCTCGCAAGTGTATGTTCTCCTTAGGAATCGTGAGGATTCCTAAGTGTTTTGCTCCTTTGTGAGTCATAAGGATCTCACGCAGGGATTTTCTCCTCACAAGGTCGAGAGGACTTTGCGAGTGTATTTCATCTCTTTTCACGAGTTTGCGCCCTTTTGGGTTTTCACAAACTCGCCGGTAGTCCTGCTGTTTTTACTCACGGAGCCCTTTCGGGTTTTCATCCGTGCCCGTTTTGCTTTTGGACATACGTTTTTTTTCTTCTTTTTTTTGTCGCTGGTGGTACTTTAAAAGTAGTCTCACCGGCAGGATTTGGGAGAGATAGGGGTCGTTTACGCCCGTGGATTGTATACGGTTTTGCAGGATGTATGATCCAGACCGTAGGGCTGGTGTACTCAATTTGCCTGCGACTTGGAGCATTTACACATAGTATTTCTTGAGATATCGGCCATTGATGGGTGGCATGGGCCTTTCTCCCTCAGCACTTATTAGTTGGTAGGATCCTCCGTTGTACACTTTCTCGATGACGTATGGTCCTTCCAAGTTTGGCTTGAATTTTCCCTTGGCATGTCGATTGGGGATGATCGGTTTTTTGAGCACCAACACCAACTCACCTTTCTTGAAAGCACGGAGACGGGTTATCTTGTCATAGGCCTGTGACATTTGGGCTCAGTACAACTCCAGATTTTGTTGTACTGCAAGCCTCTTTTCTTCGAGGGCGTCGAGCTCTTCGAGCCGAAGGAGCACGTTTTCCTCCTCCGTTAATTCGTGCTGAACGGCCATTCTTAAGCTTGGAACTTCGACTTCAAGGGGGAGGACCGCCTCCACTCCGAAGAGCAATGAGTATGGAGTGGACTGAGTTGGAGTACGGTGCGTGGTACGATATGCCCACAATACCTCGTGAAACTTGAGATTCCAGTCTCTCTTGTTGGCTGAAGCATTCTTCCTCAGGAGCTTGCATAGAGTCTTATTGAAGGCTTCGGCCAGCCCATTGGCTCTTGAATTATAAATGGAGGAATATCTTCAGTCTATCTTGTGTTGAGTAGCGAATCTTGAGACTTTGAAGCTCTTGAAAGAAGGCTCGTTGTCAGAAATGATTTTTCTTGGTGTACCGAAGCGGTATAGAATATTATGCTGGAAGAATGTAAGAATATCTTCTATCTTGACTTCTTTTAGCGGGACAGCTTCAGCCCATCTGGAGAAATAGTCTGTTGCAGCCAGTATGAACCGGTGGCCTTTGGATGACGGAGGATCAATTGGACCAACTATGTCGGTGCCCCAAACTTCAAAGGGCAACGACGCCACCGTAGGATGCAACGGATTGGGATGCTTGTGAATGAAATCACCGTGAATTTGGCAGATATAACATTTCTTTTCATGCTCTCCGCAATCCCGTATCATGGTGAGCCAGTAATCCCCAAGCCGTTTAATTTGAAGTCGCATCTTGGGGCCAGATTGGTGAGCACCGCAAACGCCCGAGTGAACTTCTTTCATGACCTTTTGGGCTTCGGCCAATGACAGACACCTGAGCCAGAGTTGGTCATATGACCTGCGGTATAGCGTGTCATTTACAAACATGTATTGGAGAGCTCTCTTCTTTAGCTGAACCCTCGCAGATCTTTCTTTGGGCAGCTTGTCGTATCGGAAGTACTCTATGAAGGGTTCTCTCCAATCGGGCTCGTCTTGAACGATCGAAGCTTCTTCGGCGGGACAGCTCTTCTGTTCCGCGCTTTCCTCTTCTCGTAGAGAGACAGGGGGTAGAATTTGCCGGCTCCTGACCGTGATCAGAATTTCGTCCGTGTCAGGATCAGCCAACTCCTTGGCTAAGCGAGCGATTACGTCAGCCTTTCCGTTCAACGCTCTAGGGATTCTCATTAGTTCAATGTGAGTGAACCATTTCATGAGTTCCACCACTCGGCCTCTGTACCGATCTAACTCGAGTTTGTATATCCTATAGTCGCCGCTTACTTGGTTGACGACAAACTGGGAGTCACCGTAAAGCCGTAGTCGAAGGATTTCCATTTCTATGGCGAGCTCCAAACCAGCTATAAGAGCCTCAAACTCGGCATCATTGTTTGTGCGAGACTCGGTGAGAGCAAAAGAACGCCGTAGGGTTCCCATTGATGGCATGATGAACACCAATCCTATCCCCACTTTTACCTCCGGGACACTTGATCTGCCGAAGCTCCTTATTGATGATGCTCCATCGAAGTAGAGCTCCCAACATGGCTCATCTTCCTTGAGGTGCAGCATTTGTTCGTCGGGTAACTCACAATTTAGCGGCGACCCTTCTGGTATGGGATGAGCAGTGAGAAAGTCTGCAAAAGCTTACCCTTTTACTGCTTTCTGAGGAATATAAACTATGTTAAACTCAAGTAGCATAACAGCCCATCTTGCTATTCTGCCGGCTAGGCTCGCTCTGGTCATCAAGTGTTTGAGCGGGTCGACCATGGAGATTAGCATAACCCGATGAGCGAGCAGATAGTGCCTCAGCTTCTTCACAGCAAATATCAGAGCCAGGCATTGCTTTTCGATTGGGGAATAGTTGTGTTCCGCCCCGACTAGAGTTTGACTGAGGTAGTAGAGGGTATTTTCTTTTCCCTCCTCATTATTCTGGGCAAGGAGCGTACCGAGTGACTCATCTAGCGCGGCAGTGTAGAAAATCAACGGTTTATTTGGAATGGGAGCGGCCAGCACTGGAGGGTGCAACAAGTATTGTTTGATGCTTTCGAACGCTGCTTGACATTCGGCATCCCAGATAAAAGGAGCTCCTTTCTTCATGAGCTTTGAGAAGGGCCTACACCTTCCCGATAAATTTGAGATAAACCTCCGTATATAAGCAAGCTTGCCTTGAAAAGATCTTAGCTGCGTCAGACTCTTCAGAGGGGGCATCTCCATGATGGCCTTTATCTTTGATGGGTCAACTTCGATCCCTCGATGCCGGACTATGAAGCCCAGGAATTTTCCCGATGACACGCCAAAAGCACACTTCAGAGGATTCATCTTCAGATCGTATTCCCTCAGTCTGGTGAGAACGGTCCTAAGATCTTGGATGTGGTCGGCCTTGGCTTTAGTTTTGATGACCAGATCATCAACATAGCATTCGATGACTTTATGGATTAGGTCATCAAAGATATTAGTCATTGCCCTTTGATATGTAGCACCTGCGTTCTTCAGTCCGAACGGCATTACCTTATAGCAATATATTCCGATCGGGATTTGAAATGCTGTGTGTTTCTCATCCTCAGGCGACATCTTGATCTGATTATATCCAGACGAGCCATCCATAAAGGTGAACAACTCGTAATTTGAGGTGTCATCGACCATCATTTCCATGACCGGTAGCGGAAAGTCATCTTTAGGACATGCCTTGTTGAGGTCCCTGAAATCGACACAAACTTGGATCTGCCCATTTTTCTTCTTCACTGGGATTATGCATGTAATCCTGTCCGCATATTTCTCTTCCCTGATGAAGCCGGCATCGATGAGCTTCTTGGTTTCCTCGATGACCTTTTCTTCTAGTTCCCTTCTCATTCTTCGAGGAGCTTGTTTGACTGGCTTAGCATCAAGAGATATAGCCAGCTTATGCACGGCCACTTCAGGGGAAAGGCCAGGCATTTCTTTGTATGTCCACGTGAAGCAGTCGACGAACTCATGCAGCAGGGCAATTATCTGCTCTTTCATTTCCTCCGACAAGAGTGAGCTGATGTAGGTCGGCCTTGGATCATCGGGCGTTCCTAAGTCAATCTCGGTTAGCTCGTCAAAGGTTGCTTGTGCGCCATCTTCGAGCTCTTGAGGAGCTTCTTCTGGCTCGGTTAGCTCTTCTTCATCATTTGACTCTTCGCTGGCTTCCCCAATATAGGTCATATAGCATGCCTTAGAATCAGGCTGGATGAAACCTATGCCCCGCCTATCTGGAATTCGTCCATCGATGAGTGCTCGGACCTGAGGTGGATGCTATAACCCTTCGTAAAACTTTGCTTCGGACTCCGTTTGATATAACCGACATCCGCACTTTTTAAAGTATTCCCGCATCTCGAGCGCATAGTATCTGGGATTGAGGACGGCTCTTATACCTCTCTCATATAGAAGGCACGCGACAGACAAATCGCCCGGGTGCACAACGGGGTTTGACCCATAAAACAGGATGCCTTTCTGCCCACTTTTCCTTCCGGGGACATAGAAAGTTTTCAGCTGGTCCACGGTGGAGACTGACAATGCATCAAGCTCTTTGCACATCTGCTCCGGTACCCTTGTGACGGCTAAGGACCCGTCTTCAATTTCGAAGGTCTCTCGTAGTTTCGCTTGTTGCATGGGGGTCCAATCTGCACTGCTATTGCACGGCAGGTCCTCTTCCTCCGACTCTTCAGTGTCACTTCCAAGATGAGGGCGGACTTTGCTGCTAGATGGGCCTTCAGTAACAGATTCTTCCGTATTGCTACAGAAACGAGGACGGGTTTTATGGAAGGACGGACTTCCAGCGTCGGACTCATCAGTGTTGCTACCGAAATGCGGGCGCACTTGGGCGTTTTTGCTTTTGAAAGTGACAGCAGGCCCAGATTTTCCTTTGAGTTTTGGGGACGGTCTATCCTCAGTCAGTTGCGGCTTAGCATTTTGGTGGTTCATAAAGTACTGAGAATCTTCATATCCGACTTCATGCACACCGAACGGCTGGATGTCTCCGTCAATGCGTCTTTCTTCGCCATTTTGAGTATACTTCATGCATTGATGGAGAGTTGACGGGACGATGCCGTAATCGTAGAGCCATGGCCGTCCCAAGAGAATCTTATAAGACGTGTCGGCGTCGATCACGTATATCTTAGCTTCAGTTTACAGATCCCCGAATTTGATTGGCAGGGCTATGGACCCCAGAACTTGCTGGCAATTTTGGTTGAAGCCTTGAATGACAATCCTTTCCCTTGAAAGGTGTCGGACGTCCATTGACAAACTCTTAAGAGTTCGCAAGTTCATGATGTTCACTGAGGACCCCGGATCAATCAATATGCGTTTAATTCGATCTCCGTCGCTGTACCCGGTCACATAAAGCGGCCGATTATGCTCAGTCGTTCCCAGTAGCAAGTCTTCATCCTTAAACATGACTGTGGCGGCATGCAAAGCGTGCTGGGCTTCTTTCTTATTAATTTCCGCAAAGTGAGCCTGATACCGCTCGGGGTTTTGTAGAGCGTGAATGAGAACATCTCTAAGCTCCTTAGATAGGACCAAGGCGTCGTAGATGCTCAGGAGAGACGGAAGCTTCCGGAGATGAGCCAAGACATTATAGTCCACCGAGGAAGGACCTATGTTTTCATCAGCTGGTTCTCTGCCATCTTCCTCATTAGCCACCTGTTTATCCTTCCCTTTTGGGGCATTGCCCTGATTTGGCGGTAGAGCCCTGCCGCTTCTGAGCTGGATTTGATTGGCCTTTGTGGCGAGCTCCTCGTCCTTTTCGGGAAAACAGAGCTCCTTCTCAGAGTCGCTGCCAAGATGGATGGCGTAGGAGGTGACTACTGGGATCTTTTCATTGGAGTCTTCTTCTAACTCCTCCAGAATTTCAGCCGCTTGTATAGGGAGGAACTCCTTCAATTGAACCAAAGTTCTTTCCTTCTGTTCATAGTCTTCGAGAGAATCAATATATTTTTGAATGTTCGATCTCCCTGCAGACACTTTTTCGCGCCGAGCTGTACTTTTCTTCTTCTTGAGCTTCTTGGATTTTGAGCCTGATGGAGCTGCATTGGCAGCTGGACTGGTAGGCTTCTTCTGTCTTTCCCATCCCGTCCTAGGCTCTTTCTGAAGCAGCTTTAGCATCTTCTTCGTCTTATTAGATATGTGCTTACTCCAAGGAGGTTGCGGTGAGTCGGTCTCATTTTTCAGGGCAGCGGGTTCGGCTGTCTGCTCCCAGAAGGCTTCAGCTTCTGTCTGTATATAGTTGGTAGTTGCAACTTGATTATTCACCAACACACTTTTGGACAGCTCGATCTTTCCAGCCTTGTACCGCTTCTCGACCCAGTCTTTGAAGATATAGCAATCCTCAATCGCATGGCTCACTACTCGGTGGTATGGGCAATACAGGGGATTGTCGGTCATTTTGGCTTCTTGGGGTCTTTTCGACTCCGGCAATTGTAGGCCGTTGTTCAAGGCATCTTTAAATATCTTGCGGACCTTGTCCCTTCTGAAAGAGTAAACCTTGTTCTTCTTCTCCTCTAGGGAAGGGCCATCTCCTCCCAACAATGGCCTTCGAGACCGGTTGGTTTTGGATTCACCCGCCCTTCGCTTTTCTTCATTATCGGACGCATTGAAGACATTGGTACTGCTGGAACTCCCGCTTCTACGGTTGTCGTCCCTCTTGCTTTTCCAAGTTTTGTCTCTCTGAGAGTTCGGGGTAGACTCTTGCTTCGAGCGTTCCAGCATTTGGACTTTCTTGGTTAGCTCTTGAAACATCTTGAGACCTACTGTACACAGGAATGGGACCATCCAATTGCTGAGGTTCCCAATAAGAAGCCTGACGGACTGGTCCTGCTCCAGCGGCGGTTCGCACTTGACCGTGAGATTACGCCATCGGGCGATAAAATCAGTGTTGCTTTCATTCTTCCCCGGCTTAGTCCTCACGAGGTCGGCAATTGAGATTTTATCACTGACACTCATGAACCTTTGCCGAAACAGAGACTCCATTTGGGCAAAGGTAATGACGGACCCATCTGGTATACTTGAGTACCAGTCAAAAGCGACACCGGTCAGGCTGTTGACAAACTGACGAAGAAGGAGCGCGTCATTGCCCCCTGTATTTTCGCACGAGGCTTTGAAGTGGGCGACATGCTGATTTGCATTCTCCATTCCATCAAATCTTCCGAACTTAGGAATGACGTAGCCGCTCGAGAACTCAATCAGATCGTACTGTGCGGGATATGGCCGCCCACTACTGCCAATTTCTTTCTGAGCTTCTGCTTCAGCCACAAATGTTTTAACTTTGCTGGTGACCAAGTCTATTATCCGATCTTGTGTTAGCGGGATAGTGCTATCTGGGGCCAAGGCGTCCCCCGAAGCGGAATGTGGTCGGCTTTCGTGCGGCTCGACCAGTCTTGGACCCAAAGGAACAGGCATTGGCTGCTTCGGATTGTCATCACCCGGCTGATGAGTAGCGACTTGTGCTTGATTGGGAGGCGCTCGAGCAATTTAAGCCGTGAGCTGCATCACAACATTCGTTAGGTCGTCAATCTTCAAATAGAACTTGGCCATCTCTCTATCTTTGCTCCTGAGCTATTTTCGAAGCTCTTGAAGCAGCTCTTGCTCCGCAGTCCTGGGGCGGAAAGTCGGCTCTTCCTCGCTGTCTGAGCTTGACTCTGCATAGACCGAGGAGTCTTTCTGCCTATCATCCTCATCGATAGGGTTTTCTTCATCCAGCGGAGGCGGCTGTTCTTGGGAAGCGGCAACCACATTCAAGCCAGATTGGGCTTGGGATGTGGTGGCCCCATCCTTGCTTTTGCTGCGAAGGTTGTCGCTGGGGAGCCCGCCCGCCATATAGACCGTATGGAAAATATATCCAGCCGTCTTTTTATCATCGGCGGCTGATTTCACAGATCGCTGTCTTGACCTCCCTGTTTCGGTAGCGGACAGTCGATTGAAGGTGGATGGCCTGGCCGGATTCTTGAATGGCGCTGGTGCTTCTTTTCTGGATTTGCCCCGCTTCTTTCATGCGGCACAGAGCGCCTGATAGACTCTTGAAGAGACAGTGTCATACTTTTTCTGTTGGGGCTGGGACACGTCTCTTTGTAGCGATGTTCAGACCGCTGTCTTCTTGATTCTGGCGGTCATGGCATTTTTCTGAACCCACTTCAGAGGTTCGAAAGAATTGCTGATTTTTACGGCCGACTCGGCCGTTGTCACAGAGTAACCCTGCTCTTAGAACTTCACAAGATTCCACTTGGCCGAAGCCCTGGCCCTCTTGTTGGCTCGATACCTGAGACGCTTCTGCCTTAAGTTTTCTTTTCTAAGCACCTGGCAGACTTCGGCTCTTTAGGAAAACGCCGTAGACTGGGTGATGGAGGATTTTGGGGATACGCTCGATTGTGCATTTGTTGGAGTCATCACCTGAGCTCGTCCGTAACATTTGATGTTGCCCTTTGTACCGGAGGTCTTGCCCCCCGCTGGAGCACCAGAGAGTCATTCAGACACCGTCTTAAGTTTCGGTTGTGGTGCCTTGGCGATCACAACGTTCGGCCTCTTGCCCCTTGAGACCGGCTTGGCCACCTGTTTTGTCGGGATTTCTGCCAGATGAGCGCTTCCGGTAGGGTAGATGATGATGGAGCCAAACTGGCGGGGCAGTTCCTCCTACTGTCGACTGAGGCTTGCGGGGAGAACCACACGAGCATTGACCTTGACCACGTACGGGATCGGGGTCACGTTGGAATCTGAATCATCTTGGGAGAAATTTTCGTCGAAAGTTGATTGCTGCACGGAAAAAAACATCATTTCAGTATAAGCAATCGATATGTATATTGATTGAGTTCGTATGAACGTTTAACCCGAAATATGGGAGGAGAGAAAGGTCCCACCGGGCGTGCCAGATTCTGTAGGGTGTTTTTCGTCACCCCATTGAGATGGGGATACACGCGTGCTTGTCAGGCATACTACAGATTCCCCCTGTCTAGGGTAGATCGGGGTTTATTGATTGTGGGGATCCGAATCTCCGGCAGCCGCGGACTAAGCTGCCGTTAATTACCCTTCGCCTTTGGAGCGAGGGAACCTCCGATTGACGGGTTAACTGGTCATGCGAACTCAATGTGCAGTGTACGTGTGTTTTGTTTCGGAGGGGGCTTGGATATATCAGGAGCCACGCAGAATTTCTACGGGGGTCCCGCTACGCGGATAGCGGGCTGGGGGTCAAGGGGGCTAGCAGCCCCCTTGCGGGGTGTGGGGCAGCGCCCCGGCCTAAATTTTTTTTGGGAGGGACAGAGTTTTGGAGTTTGTGTGTATCTATATATATACATGTATACATATATGAAAAAAGGGAAAAAGCGCCCAAAGGACGCGTGGGGCTAGCGCCTTGAGCGATGTGCGCTTAGGTGCTGTGCGCTTAGGTGCTAGCGCACCACGTATCCGACACGTGGGCGCTAGGCACTTGAGCACAGGGCGCTTGAGCGCTTGGCACTCGATCGCTAGCGCGCCACGTGTTGGCATGTGGGCGCTTTACGCTTGAGCGCAGGGTGCTTGAGCGCTAAGCGCTCGAGCGCTAGCGCGCCACGTGTCGGCACGTGGGTTCTTTGCGCTTGAGCATACGGCGCTTGAGCGCCATGCGCTCGAGTCGCCACGTGGGCGCTTTGCGCCGGAGCGCTGGGCATTTGAGTGCTTGGCGCTCGAGCGCTAGCGTGCCACGTGTCGGCACGCGGGCGCTTGGCGCTTGAGCGCTGGGCGCTTGAGCGCTGGGCGCTTGAGAACTAACGCGCCACGTGCCGGCACGTGGGCGCTGGGCGCTTAAGCACTGGGCGTTTGAGCGCCGGGCGCTCTAGCGCAAGGTGCTCGGGTGCTTGGGCGTCGGTGAGAAAAAGAGGCTTTTAGCCTCAGAAACTCTTGAAAGTGAAATTAGGGTGGAGTGAAACTCCTAAGCTGTTTTGAATCTGATGAAGGGCTTCTCCCCTTAAGCCCTAGTTCTTCCCCAAAGTGGGGTTTCTGGAGATGGGTCTCCTTCTTCTTCCTTTGTTGGCCGGATCTTGAAGATCAAGAGGTGTGAGATTTTAAAAATCTCTTCTTTTTGATATCTGATGGAAGATCTGAATTCCCCTTTGTGGGTTTTGTGGTGAAAAATTATTTAGTTTTATAAAAGGAAGAGTAAAACTCTTGATTTTAATTCAAGAAAGAAGAAGGTTTTAGAACCTTGAAGAAGGAGAAAGATATCAGATCTAGATTTGCTCTTTGGAGAGAGAAAAAAAGTTGTGAGATATTTTCATTATCCTTGCCTTTGTAGGCTATACACTTTACACATAGCCTCTTGGGCTTCACAAAATGACATTTTGCCTATCCCATGGCTCATGTGTCATTTCTTTTTGCACATAAGCCATGGGCTTTACAAAAATTTGGTTTTATGCCTATTTTTCTTACATCTATTCATAAAATAAAATAAAAGAAATACAACAAAATTATTTATTACAAAATTTGCATTTTGGCATGGGGGAGGCTGGCCGCTTCATGTTCGGGCTCGCTCCGAGCATTGGCCCACTTGACCTGGGCTTGGACCCACCTGGCTTGGGGTTGACTTTGATTTTGACTTGGTCAACCGGAGTGTAAATTTTTACCCCAACAAGTTCGGCCGGTCACGAGCTACTGAGCTTCATGAATGCCTTCTCCAGTTATAATCAAATCCAGATGAATCCGACCGAAAAAGAGCTGATTGCATTCACCATCGATTGAGGAGTCTACTGCTACAGGGTAATGCCCTTCGGCCTCAAAAATGCAGGGGCAACATACCAACGGCTGGTCAACAAGTTGTTCAAACCACAGATTGGGTGAAATATGGAAGTTTACGTCGATGGCATGCTCGTGAAATCTACCCTGCCAGACAAACACACCGCAGACCTTGGCGATACATTCGAGGTCCTGCAAAAGTACAAAATGAAACTGAATTCAGCCAAGTGTGCATTCGCCATCACGGGCGGGAAATTCCTTGGATTCATAGTCATCCACCGGGGAATCGAAGCAAACCTGGAGAAGATTATAGCATCATTGACATGGCAATGCCTAAGAGCAATGTTGATATCATGCGGCTCACGAGCAGGGTTGCCGCTTTGAATCGCTTCATGTCCAGATCCGGAGAAAGGTGTCTGCCTTTCTTCAAAGCCTTAAGGAAGACCCCCGGGTTCAAGTGGTCTAAGGAGTGCCAAGTCATTTTCGAGCAGCTCAAGGAACATTTGGCAACCCCCTCTTCCCACCAGACCAGCTGAGGGGGACATGCTGTTACTGCATCTGGCCGTCTCCGACCAGGCTTCCGTCTCCGTACTCATCAGAGAATCTGAAGGAACTCAAAGGCCAGTCTACTACGTCAGCCACCATTTCAAGGACACAGAGAACAGATACCCGGCCATAGAAAAAATAGTCCTGGTGCTCGTCGTCACCTCCAGGAAGCTCCAGCACTATTTCCAGGCTCACATGATCATTGTTCTCACCGAACGATCCTTGGGGAATATCCTTGGTTCCCCAGAATCGTTAGGTCATTTAGAGAAGTGGAGATAGGAGTTATCCTAATTCGACATTCGGCAGCCGACCAAAGCCCTCATCACAAGGCCGCCAGATAGCTTCCTGCTCGGCCGATCCACAGCAGGTAGCTTCCTACTCAACAATGTTGTGGATCCAAAGCCCTCATCACGAGGTGACCGGGTAGCTTGTTGCTCTGCCCATCCATAATGGGTAGCTTCCTGCCCAATGAAGACATGGATCTAAAGTGCTCATCACGAGGCCACCGGGCAGCTTCCTGCTCGGCTCATCCGCAGCGCGTAGCTTCCTGCCCAATAACACTGTGGATCCAAAGCCCTCATCACGAGGCGACCGAGTAGCTTCCTGCTCAGCCCATCCGCAGTGGGTAGTTTTTTGCTTAACAACGTTGTAGATCCAAATCCCTCATCAAGAGGCCCCCGGGCAGCTTCCTGCTCGACCCATCCGCAGCGGGTAGCTTCCTGCCCACAACGTTGTGGATCTAAAGCCCTCATCATGAAGCGACCGAGTAGCTTTTGGGTTATGCAAGTGTCCGGCCATCAAACCGTGGCCATTGCGGAAAATTTTTTTCAATAACCGGCGCTAGAACAACCCGATAACCCGGATCGACCCATAAGCCCTAGATAACAAAAGCATGCATAGGAGCTAAACTAAAGGGTTAGAGTGATTATACCGAATTGATCCATATCCTTCGGTCTTCAACCACCTTCCCAAGCTCCTAGAGGCCTCCTTGATCAAGCTTGATCTCCGGTCTCTCTCTATCGAAGATGATCCACCCAAGAGTCTATGAATCGAGCTCCAACCTCATATTCGAGGTAACTAGGGTACCTAGATCGCTACACTAGATACCGTAGAAGAAGTAGAGAGTGATGAAGGATTAATTTGTATCAAGACACCTAAGGTTTCTCAACAAATGAAAGGGTTTGGGTGGAGGAAGAAGAAGATGCCATAAGGATGAGAGTGTTGTAGGAGAGAGAAAAATAATGGCTTAGTCTTTTGTGTGTTGTGAGATTAGTAATAAATAATGGAGCCATCCATAAAAATATTTCAAGACTCCAAAAATATCTCAAGTCAACCAAAAAATCTCGAGTCAACAATAATCTTACAAAAAACAAAACCTAAGCATGCTTAGAATAGTAACCATGGGTCACTACTAAGCCATGCCACAAAATATGCAATAAACACCTCATCCTCCACCTCAATAACCTTTTAATCCAAAAAGGTCTAAACCATAATGAGGTGTAATCTTCTAAAAGTAATCTTGTAAGAAATTACAAGAACACCCCTCATCCGTATATACATACCCGTATCCGTATTCTGAAGAATACGAATACAATGAGACGAAAATAATCCAACAATATAATACTAGGATTTGGCTTAAACCAAAGCCCACTAGTATTATCCGTCCGAACATCATCCGTGCACAAGTACACGTATGCGATCGAACCCTGCCGTAAAACCATACGACCTCTACATCGTTTTGCCCGAAGCAGGGAAACCCTATGTATGGGACTCTAAAGACTCGTCAATACGCTGGCAGTGGGTTTAACCACAAGAACGTCAGCAGTACGTAATGGCTACCCAGGTATTGAGCGAAAGGGAGGCCGATGAGCAAACTCATCCTGAAACCCCTACTGAGCTTGATAGTGACAATATCCGTACAGTCTGGTCTATTCGTCTATGAGTATCACATATCGAGTCTAGGGGGTGGATAAGCCCAGACCCCTAACAACGCGACCTTTAGTGTCGGTATGAAACCCATCACCTACTGAGAAGCTATTGATCCGAATCAGTAATTCTCGACTACCTTGTCCAAGGATTTCTTGTGATGGCCACCCGTGCACAACACGACATCAACCCCCAATACCGGGAGAGACGAATCCCCTGACGATCTGCTCACTGCCTCCATGTGGCTCAGGATTGTACCCAACTAAAACCTGTTTGCACGACTCCTTTGAGCCGTGGAAGGGTAGTAATCAAAGTACAGTGGGAGCTCACATAAGACAAATGACGATCTCAGGTCGATAGACTAACCTGTACACATGTCACCTGGGAACTGCTATCTGACAATAGGTATAATACTAACTAGCATTTTCCCGGTGAATCCGTCTGGTGTACTCATAACCCAATAAGCACCTGTATACATCTTAGGTGAACAAACTGACACCAATGGCTTCTGAGACTAGCCACCGCTCCTCGTCGGGGTCTCGATCAGTATACACTAGTCTACTATGGAGTATTGATACCCAGTCTCGAAACTCCTACGACTAGAGACATTTAAGGATGTGCTTATAGACTACACAGCTCCCATGTATATGATCGCCATCATAATGCTGGTAGTCAAGAAAGAATCCTATGGGCTCTATCAACATGTAATAGTGATCTATAATACCACCTAATGCAGTACATGATGATAAAGACAAACCAGATAGCATACTGCCATCTCGAGTAAGACTGTTCTACCGGTATAAGTCATCTCTCAATCATCATAATCACCTGCCTACGACTATGATAATTTCCTTGAGGGTACTATAGCCAACAATAGCTTCCTGCTCGGCCTATCCGCAGTGGGTACCTTCCTTCCTAACAGTGCTGTTGATGCAAAGCCCTCATCATGAGGCCGCCTGGTAGCTTCCTGCCCGGCATATCCGAAGCAGGTAGCTTCCTGCTCAATAACGCCGTGGATCCAAATCTCTCATCACGAGATGGCCGGGTAGCTTCCAGCGCAACAGCGCCATGGATCTAAAGCCCTTATCACGAGGTTGATTCCTATTCGGCCCATCCGCAGCGGGTAGTCTCCTGCACAACGACGTTGTGGATCTAAAGCCCTCGCCATAAGGGCAACCGAGCAGCTTCCTGCTCAGCCCATCCGCAGTAGGTAGCTTCCTGCCTAATGACACTGTGGATCCAAAACCCTCGCCATGAGGCAGCCGAGCAACTTCCTGCTTGGCCCATTCGCAGCGGGTAGCTTCCTGCCCAACGACACCGTGGATCCAAATCCATCGCCATGAGGCAGCTGAGCAGCTTTCTGCTAGGCCCATCCGCAGCGGGTAGCCTCCTGCCCAACGACGTTGTGGATCCAAAGCCCTCACCATGAGACGGCCGAGCAGCTTCTTACTCGGCTCATCCGCAGTGTGTAATCTCCTACCTAACGACGCTGTGGATCAAAAGCCCTCGCCATAAGGCAGCCGAGCAGCTTCCTGCCCGGCCCATCCCTCGCGGATAGCTTCCTACCCAACGACACTGTGGATCCAAAGCCCTGGCCATGAGGCAGACGAGCAGCTTCCTGCTCGACCCATTTGCAATGGGTAGCCTCTTGCCCGGCTATGCTATAGACCCGAAGCCCTCGCCATAAGGCAGCTGAGTAGTTTCCTGCTCGGCCCATCCACAGTGGGTAGCCTCCTGCCCGGCTAAGCTATAGACTCGAAGCCCTCATATAGAGGCGGCCGAGCTTCTTCTTGTCCGGTGCATCCGCATCAAAGTCTATAAGCCGACCTCTATTCGACGCGCGATCATAAAGTAAACAAACTCCTGATAGGACCTAAGTGAATAAAACTCGGGTTAGCTCATTAAGAGGAACCCCTGCCACACTTAAATTCGAGGGACATCGATCTATTTGTACTTGGTGTTCATATTTGGTGTTCGCTTGTCCCACGTCACATCGACTCCGGGGGGAGGAGAGACACCGATCTACCCACACTTGTAAATAAACAAGAACAAAAGTATTACAGCCAGACACATCAAAGACGAGATAAAAATACTTTATTGATATTTCAAATTATATATAAGATATTATAAGCTCCTCAGCTTTACAAAATGCCCGAAGGCTACAGAAATAAAAAAGGGAAAAATAGAGAATGAGGCGGATGGCGGCTTCAAACCGCCTTCGCAGCCGGGACCTCCATGTTGTCCCCCTATTTGGCGCCTCCACCGAGAGCTTCGATTATGGCCGCAGGCTCTATGCTTCCTCCTGGGGCCTCCCCTCCTCCCGCCGGCTCGACGCTGCCACCCTAGGGCACTTCCTTGGAAAGGGGATACCTTGCACGAAACTCCCGGTCGTCGAACTCAGGCATAACTTCTTTGACGGCATTGAGGGCGTTGTGCCACTCGACGGCCCAGAGTCAGCAAGGTCGACATAGAATTGGTCGAAAACCTTGTACTCCTCCGTGGCCTTTTTCACCCTGCCTTCGGCATGCTTCGCTGCTTCGTGGGCCGCCTGGGCATCCCTCTTGAATGAGTCTCTCTGCCTTTTCATGGCGTCATAGAGCCCGTTGACCTCCTCCATCTTGGCCTGAATAGTCCGGTTGGATTCGGTCAGGAGCCGATGAGACTCCTTTAGCTTCGCGACTGTCAGTCCCTTCGTGACCAACCTCAAGTCAAGGGAGGCAGCCTTGTCCTTCGCTTCTTTCAGCTTGGCAAGGAGCTCTTCCTCACGCGAGGAAGACTCTCCACCCTTTTTTATCATCGAGGCCACCTCCTCAGCCTCCATAGCTACAAGAAGGGCGCAATGCTGAAGGACCTGCGGAAAAACACAAACTATTTTTAGAAGCTAAACAGTGGAAAAAAACACTTGGGAATTTTTAGAAAATTACCAACTTGAACGGCCTTCTGAGCTATTGTTGCCAGTTGGGCTTTCATAGTACCTCGGTGAATCTTGGCCCATGCCGCCTTCTCCATGTCCGGCAGCAAGCTGTCGCCAATAGAAAGCCCCGAAAGCACCGCGATACAGAAGTCGCCCTCCTGCACCTGTATCCCGGCCGAGGGTGGTCGGAAAACCACTCTCTTCTTCCTCTTAAGTGGAGACTCAACAGAGGACGGCACTTCTGTTTTGGCCCAGGGTGCCGGATCCCGGGCATTCTTCTGCCTTCCGCTACGGCGTTCCTCCGGGACGGGAGAGGCCACAGAGACCTTGGCGGAAGCGGCTTGACGGAGGGCCATGCCAGGTGCGGGTTTGAAAGAATAAAATATTTCCCTTATATTTCTAATTGAGAAAGATATTCTCTGTTAAACAGAGAGCTGTTGGATCAAAAATCCAATAACAGAATTAAATTCAATTTTTGGGAATATATCTCCCCAATCTTTCTAAACAAAGAAAGATCGTTCTCTGTTAAATAGAAATCCCCTTGGATTAAAATCCAATGGTTATTATAAATCACCGTTTGACAGAATTAAATTCTGTATATAGGAAAATATTTCCTTAATCTTGTTAAAAAAAGAAAACATATTCTGTAAAACAGAAATCACTGGATCAAAAATCCAACGGTGGATAAAATTCCCCAAATAATATTTGAGACTAATAAAATCAATTAGAATCTCTCAATGAGAGAGTTTCTCAAAACTAATCAATAATTTGCCTTGCCTATAAAAAGGACCCGAGACTTCAAGTCTCACGGAGAGATACGCAAAAAAAGGAGGAACCCCCCATAAACTTTGCAAACAAAAAGATAGGAGCTACAATTGAGAATTGTCTTTTTCTTTAAAAGAAGATCTTCCTCTTTTCAAACCCTAGGTAAAGAAAAGAAGAGATTAAAAATATCTCCTTTGCCTAATGCAAGTAAAACACAAGGGTTTAACCCTTCATATAAGAACTTAGTTCTTTCTCTGTATCTGAGATCTGTAAGACAAATCTTCCACAAGTTGAGAATTTAATTCTCATCGGGAAGATTATGTCCTTCAGACTCAATATCTAGAGGAAAAAACTAGATTAAAAAAAGGAGAAGAGAACTTATGGTTCTAGAAATTTAATTCCTTTACAAGCAGAGTTTAACTTTATATAAAAGAACTTAGCATGAAAAGAAGCTTAGTTCTCTAATAATAATAAAAAATGAGAAAAGATCCTAAATCTTCAAAAAACAAACATCTTGGTGATCATTAATGGTCAAATTCCATTAACAGAGATTCAATCTTTAAAAAAGAAAAGAAACTCAGCGCCTCACATGAAAAACACGTGAGCGCCCAAAAGATTTCCAAAACAAAAGAATCAATGCCTCACGTGCTTCCCATGTGGGTGCTCAAAACAGAAGGCCAGTGTCTCACGTGAAATACACGTGAGCGCTGAGTAAAAGTGCTTAGCACTTCATATCAGTCAAAATGACTGAGTGTTTAGTACTGATTGGGCAACACCCACACCCTAGCGTCGCACGTACTCCTCACATGAGCGCTATACCAAGTGCTTAGCACTCCATATTCAGTTAAAATGTCTAAGTGTTTAGCACTGATTGGGCAACGCCTCGCGTGATTCACATGTGAGCGCCATATAAAAGTGCTTAGCACTGTATATTCAGTCAAAATGAATCAAGTGTTTAGCACTGATTGGGCAACATCCCTGATTGAGTGCTTCACATGATACACATGTGAGCGCCAGAGTCCCAACAAGTGCTTAGCAGTTCTGCATAAAAGGAAAAAGGCTGAGCAAACAGAACCCAAATAAGTGCTTAACACTTTTGAATAAAAGAAAAAAAAGACTGAGGACCAAGCCCGAATTGGCTAAAAGTCTCTCTGAAGTTTCTTACAGCTGAGCTCAAATGCTTTGTTGTTGGATTTCAACTAAAATTTGATGATCCTTAAATTTTTCTAAGTTGATCCTAGTCTCAAATAGGACTAACGTATTTTTAGTTGAAATAAATTAAGCCAAAATGCTAGTATATTTAAGTAGATCTTAATCATAAACCAGATTAACGGTCCTTAAATGAAACAAAAATATTTTTGAACTACAGGAAAATATAACCTAAGTTCAAAACCCAAACCCCAAATCTAAAATATACGGATTTGCACCGATCCGTGCCCTACGGGCGACGATATAAACTAGTCTCCGTATACAATCCATGGGCAACTTTAACAAACAAAATAACACATAACATGAAGTGAACTACTGGAGCAGGAGAAAATGGTTATCGCAACGTTATAACGTAATTAACTGTAGAGGCTTGCGCCCACAGGGAAGAGCGTCCCCATAATAAAAAAAACCTCACAAATGAGGGGGAATTTGATAAAATCTGCTTCAACGGTCGCACCTGTCCAAACCTTTTATATATGGTACCATAAATCAGCTTGGTTTCTTTGGAGAGGTAGATGGATAAGTCCAAATAGTGTCTGCCTCCAAATTCAAGCTAGACATTCTAACGTCTCAATCCGGTCTTTCGGCGGTAAACAGATTCTGGCACGCCCGGTAGGACCTTTTCTTCTTTCCACTCCATACTTCGTGTGTCGTGTTTTGCGAACAAAATCACTGTTCGCTATGGTTTCCCTTGGATTCGAGATAGTAAAACTTAGTGTCTTGTTCCTGTGCAGAAAATCAATGGGTTTCAACTGCACATCATACAACAGTAACTCCAGCTCCACTCCAACTAGAGGAGTGACCTATGGGCCCAACGCGACCTCTATTTTTTCAATGCCGGTAGGGTAGATCACACAAGCTACTACCGGAATGTTCATCGGGGCTATGCTCCCACCTGTGAGTTTCGGTGCCTCAATGCCACAAGAAGAAGCTCCTAGAAGGTCGATCTTTGATCGATTGGCAACTACGACAGCCCCCATCAGCAAGCCGTCAAATTCTGGCGTCTCAGTCTTCAACAGGCTAAGTAAGAACTCAAACGGGCCCATAAAGAAGCTCGTGATACCTGAAAGGGCTACCCCAAAAAGGCTAGCCCTCCCTACTCTTGCTACAGATGAAGTCGTCAAAGGTGCTTCCCCTATCAGACGATCGGTCTTCAAAAGATTGGCCAGCCCTTGATTGATCGTGGGAAAGAGTAGTGTTTTGTAAATAACCACAATCAAAACGGTGTCGCTAATAGCTAGCCGCGATGAGTACAAGTCGTCAGCAGGGAAACGTGAACTCTTTTCTTACTTTAGACGAGTTGATAAAAGATAGGATAGTTTTTTTGTCGTTCTATTTTAAGACGGATATAAAATTTATAATAAAAAAACTTGTAGGGTTCATAGGACTTAGTAGTTAATGGATGAAAATTTAAAAATGACTCATTTATCTTTTAATAGTTTAAAACTAGAGCGATAATGATGAATGTAGATTAGGGTTCTTGGAGAGAATTAGGGTTTCCCATTAGTAACCCTTGTCCTTTCATTGATCTCTATTCATGTCAAGCCTTTAGCCTAAACAAGTGTTTAACCAATCTCAAATCGTGGTCGTGACTATCAATAAATTGATAATGCACTCGATAAGAAGGTTAACATTTATTTTGCTAATGTTTATAAACATTAAAATATTAAAAGAAGTTAAAATATTTTTCATCCATTATCCTACCCTATCTTATAAACCCTAGCAGGCAGGGAATTACTGGCTCATGGTTAGTGGTTTAGAAGAAAGGTTGAAGAAGAATGAAATCATAATTAAGATGCAGAAAAGTAATGCGGAAAAGTAATGCAGAAATTAAATGCGTAAAATAAATGCAAAAATAAGTATAAAAAAAAACTACCTTTATTAATCAACTTTGCCTTTACAACTTTTCTCCTTAGAAAATAGATTATAAGAATCCTAGTTTGCTCTAGATCTCTCTTTTTATGGAGGTAGATGAATAGATGATTATGTGATCACTTGGATTATTTTGAATGCACAGCTCTCGATCCTTTATATAGTCCTTGAAATCAGAAACCCTAGATGCCATATATGAATAGATGCAGTTAAGATCTTGATCCAAAAATCCCACATCCAATGGCCCTGATATGACCACGGAACCGCCGCATAATACCACGTATGGCCGCGGTTCCGCCGCATCCTAGTGGAATTGGGTCTCAAGATTTTTTTTGGCTTTTTGTGTTGATATTTGAAGATCCTTTTGATATATAGATTCTGAAAATATTGCTCCAAATCTCTGCCATTGCTAGATTTCTCGATTTGCTTCTAAAATTTGGCAGATTCGGTTTCGATATCCCGATTTGACTTGGATCGCTTACTTTGATTCCAGACTTGAGCTAATACTTGCACAATATCTCAAATCAAAGTGTTAGTAGTATTTGTTATTTTTGAGATATTATCCCAACCATTTATATAATATCTTAAGAATATTGATTAAAATTTTTTGATATGATATGCATATTTTAATTACTAATATTTCATTTAAATATTATATGCATATATTTTCCCTTATTATATTAATTATAAATGTAGAAACATATGATAATAAACTTTTACAAATAAACACACATATGTTCTATATTTACAATTAACACCTTTTAACACTTAATAATAGTAGGGAAAATATTCGTACAAATGTGTATTATTTTTGACTAATCAAATAAACCCAAACTTATGTTTGATCGTCCCGAGCAAACTATTTATTAAAGAGAAAAAAACTAACTAGCACACTTTTCTAGACAACAAGATTGCACTTAGCACATGAAACAAGTATTTAAACCTCTAGGTGTCCCTAGTAGAAGGGGTGTTGTCTCCTAAGGGTTTTCAGCGGATTACACCCATAAAATCCCATAATAAAAGAAGATTAAAGTTACATATAAAGATATGAAATTTATAAAAGAAAGAACTTGTAAATAAGAGTTTCAAACTACACTAGCTTTTTAGTTAAGCCCTATCTTAATGGTCTTGAAAAAATGCCAGAAATCACATCATCTCTCAATAAAAGATTGTCTTTAGTCTTCCTCCATACCTTTCTTCCAAATATCGACCATATACCCCCACGTGTGTATAAAAGACATTTCTACAATTAGAGAATTCAATTCAAGCTATCATACTCTTGTCCATCTTTCTTAATACTTTTTAGTCGGTGAATATTTTAGATGGATTTGCTTACACATTTTTCATGCGATCGTTAATACTTTTAAAGTACTAACCAACCAATCACTAAATGTGCTCACTCTTTTAGGCGTAATTAGCAATATCCTTATCTTGCAACACCTGAGCCTTAGCAGTGCTTCCAAACCAGTTGGTCTAAGGCACTAAGTCATAAAGCACCCTTGCTATATTTTTTTATGCCGCCTTAAGTAATTACAAAATCAGTATTCATTTTTTTCACCATTTATGTTTTCTGTGTCATTTATATTTTTGTTAATATATTTTTTTCCTTCATACTAAAGCTTTTAGACAAGAGTATTTCAAGGTATGCTCTACTATCCTAAATTTCAAGATGTGTGCAAGTGCGTATAGTAGGGTATCAACGTTTAGATGTTTAGATTCAAGAATTGGGACTATTTTTCAGATTTATTTTTATGCTCAGATTAGTAATTCGCTTTATCTTACTAACCCTTAGGAGTATAGCTCATGACTACCTATTACTAGCTTTATTTTAAAACATCTAATTTTCTTGCTTTTTTTTTAAATCTCTTCCTTTTTTTCATATGTATTTTTCACTTTCTTATTTTTATTTCAAAAAAAATTATGCAATGCAATATTTACATATGATGCATAGATATATACAAACTATCCATACAAACCATCTCCCCAAAGTTGTTTGCAGCAGTGTCCTCACTAATGCTATCCTGTAAGCTCAAAACCTGAAAATTAGGAGGAACAGTTTAATAAGATGATATAAAGAAGGGGTTAAGAGTGAATAACCATGAAATCTTCCCCTGAACTTGTTCTTGGCTCATAATCGTGCAAAAATTTCTTTTTTTTCAAGAGCCAAAATATTTTCTCCCCCCCAAACTTGAGTAAAACATTATTTTTAAGTATTGAAACTTAACATAAGAGGGGAAAATATAATTGGTCTGTATAAATCTTTATAAAGACCAAAAGTCAACACCAACCATTCGAATATTTTATCAATATAACACCATGGTTAGTAGATAGACGTGAAGAAGTGGGGAGGAGATAAGATGTGTAATTGAATGATTTTACGTCTCGGTTGGTAGAGACGAAACAGTGACGGTGGATGAAAATGAGAATTTGAAAGATAAGGAGTTGGTGGAATATTCGCATTCTCGTATAGGATAAGAAGAACAGGTGGAGATTCAGTTTCTTTGGGTAGAAGTTGATTCATCACAACATCCATGTCATTTAGGAATGCGAGTTCTTCGGCGAAAATGTCTTCAAAATATTCATCGATATTCCGAATGATAATTTTATCGGAAAGCAAGATATGATACTTGGACTCTACAAGAGGTTTATATGTAGCATAAAAGATTGACTTGGACAGCTTGGCTAACTCATTTGACAGTCAAATGATTCGGACTTGGGTGTGGACTTGTCGACAGAAGGGTCCTCACGTGTATAATAAATATCATGATCAAACAATAACGCACTAGTGGCGTCGAGATCAGTATCGTGAAGCTCCTCAAATTCGCAACTGTCGGATGCTATCTTGTCGATAGAACATACATCAATCATATGAGCATAAGGTTTGGAGAGTTGACTTCCTAACCTGTAAATGTTAAGCTCAATTGTCATCTTCCCAAAGGACAAGTTCATGGAACCGCTATGACAATTGATTATCGCGTTGGAAATTGCTAGAAAAGGTCGACCTAGAATCACCGGAATTTGGTTCCGTAGGTTTGCCACAAGCTGCGTATCTATAACTATAAATTCCACAGGAAATATAAATTCCCTGATTTTGATCACACGTCCTCTAGCTCACCCCTAGGGTGGGTGATAGATCGATTGGCCATATGGAGAGTGCAGTGCCCAGGTCTCAACTCTCTTATACCTAATTGCTCATAAACAGGATACGGAAGTAAGTTAACACTAGCACCTAAATCGAGTAGAGCGCGATTGATGTTTTTACTCCCAAATCAATAGATATTGTAGGACAACCGGGGTCCTTACGTTTCTTGGGCATATGTTGGATAAGAGCATTGCTCATATTACTTGCTAAGAAAATCTTTTAGGCACTTGAGTTTTCCTCTTCCTAGTACACATGTCCTTTAGAATTTTGGCATATGATGGAACTTGTTGGATAGTATCTAAGAGAGGGATATTTATGTTAATTTGCTTAAAAATTTCCACATTCTTCTCCATGTGTGGACATGGTCTGTTCGACCTCAACCGGTTTGGAAAAAGGATCTTTATTAACAAGGGTTGAGTCCAACTCTTGTGGAGAAATTTGTGGAGATGGAATGGATCGTAAAATTGGATTTGGGATAGTTGTAGATGGTAATTCATTCAAGGAAGTGGGCTGAGGGTTTGAGCCTAGTGAAGAACGGAGAATAGGCTCGGAAGAAGATGGGGGACTAGACGAAGTAGGAGTAGAAATAGTAGCCGGGGTATTATCTGAATCATCATCATCAACTATTTCACCAACATGGTTATTCAGCACTCTTCTGAATCTCAACGTGGTTACGACACTCACATTATGATTTTGTTGGTGAAGGATGAAATTTGCACTTTGTAAGTGGCCAGGATTTG
Organism: Agapanthus africanus; assembly: GCA_030015575.1. Taxonomy (NCBI): domain Eukaryota; kingdom Viridiplantae; phylum Streptophyta; class Magnoliopsida; order Asparagales; family Amaryllidaceae; genus Agapanthus; species Agapanthus africanus. The sequence continues at coordinate 23,655,241 of CM057347.1, forward strand.
GTTGAGCTTGAGATGGAAGTTTTCTTTTCTCTCTCTCACTCATTGCGGCATTCAACTGTACAATTTGTGCTTCTATAGATTTTATGCTTTCACCGTGGGAAGCAGTATTTGTACTAACGTTTGGATAGAAGACGTTAAATTTGCTATCGTTTGTATGGATTGTTTAATAAACGTTTCAAAGTTTCGTTCGAGTGCAGAAATTCTATCGGTACCAGCCGTTGGAATACTAGTTTGTGGTTGGAAAGAATTATTATAAAGGGTAAAGTTGTTGGCCGAATTTTGGAAAGATTGCGGTTGAAAGGGATGCTGAACTTATTGTGGTGACTGTTGTTGCTGTGGGGGGAAGCCTATGATAGTTATTTTGGCTTGGGAACTGATTTTGAGTTTGAGTTTGGTTTTGGTTCCAAGCAAAATTAGGATGATTCCTCCATTCCTGATTATATGTGGATGAATAAGGATCGTTTCTAGGTTGTTGCTGAAAAGTAGCATTGGTTTGTTCATGACCTTGAGATGGAGGATTCATAGGACATTCTTCCATTAAATGTGATGGGTCAAAACAGCAACCACACACGGTTTTGGGGAGCGTAACCTAGTTTAGGGAGGCTAAAGAGAATTTGCTTTCCATAGCTTCAAGTTTCTTTTGCATTGCGGCCATTTCGGTTTTTACTGTGATGGAAACGTCAGGCTAATGGATACCGACCCTAGATGAATATGTTCTTGGTCTAGTGTTCTCCCATTATAACGTTTGTTCGGTGAGATTTTCTAGAAATTGCCATGCTTCGCCATCGTCTTTTGACATGAAATGACATTGACAAATGGTTTTTAGCATTTATTTTGTCACTGGATTAACACCTTCATATACAATGCGGAAAAGTTGCCATCTATCGATTCCGTGATGAGGTCATTGGACAAGCATATCTTTAAACCATTCAAACCATTTCCAAAATGGTTCGTTGGGAAGTTGGGCAAACTGGTTAATCTCGTTTCGAATACGAGCAGTCTTGTGATGAGGATAGAATTTTTTAAGAAATTCTATAACGAGTTCATCCCATTTAGCGATAGAATGTGCGACGGTGCTATAAAGCCATTTTTCTGCTAGATCGCACAAGATAAAAGGGAGAAGACGTAATCACAGAGCATCCCCTGAAAGTTGGGTGGTACTCATTATAGCATATACATTTTCTAATTTGGTTATAAAAACGTATGCATTTTCAGATTCAAGCCCATGAAATTTAGGCAACAAGTTGATGAAGTAGAGTTTAATTTCGAAATTATCCTCATTGGCTGGTGGAAGAGACAGACACGTAAGAAGGGGTCCGCGTACGGGATAACATCTTTCTTGTTGAGAGATGCATGGTGGATTTTGAGCACCTACGGGTGGTTGTAAGGTGGTGTCGTTATAACCCGATGGAGATCCGTCTATCTTGGGAGATGTGGTAGGTGGAGGAGAAATAGAAGATGAAGAAGTATCGACTTCGGAGTCGACAGTAAAAACGCGGACAAGACGGGCACTAGAATCCCTTGTCCAGCCGATCATGCACTAAGCGGATTTAGTGCACGTGGCAGCGCGTGATATGTGTGAGAACGATTTTATGAAGGCTTGTTTTGAAAAAAAATAGGACGTGAGGCTTGACTCAATAAATCACAAAATGCACAATCAATCCCTAGAGCTAGGGTCACCTAGGTCAAGTCACTAGACCGCTCTTAGACTTTCAAAGGACAAGTCGTAGGATCAATCCTCTACTATCTCTTTATCAATCTTGCGGCAAGGTAAGTGGGAGGTATCCACTATACGAATCGGGCCTAATCAAGTTACCACTTTTCTTAGTCACACTTACCTTAGACACCACAAAAAATGCGAATAAGCAATAGATTACCCACGACCCTCATCTGTCTTAATCAAGCGCTACAGTCCATAGAGGCTTGGTTTAGATATTTTTATTAATGTAGGGTGAGAGTATGCTCGTTTGTGATTTGTGGGAACTAGGAAGGGTGATGAAATCCCCACATAATATGCATTTGGTTTTATTGTCCCTTAATGTCCGGTTTAAGTATGCAAAACAAACCGAAATCAAAACACGCACAAAAATCTTTTTAGTGGCGCTGTTTACAAAGAATCCTGCAGGTAAAATTAGATTATTGGAGATTTAGAGGATAGAAGAAAGTTAAAGAAAAATACCACAGAAAATTGGGGGCCTAACTCTTCAAGTGGCCGCGGTTCTGTCGCAAAATGCTACAATTAGCCGCGGTTCCGCCGCCTATTAGCAAGGTCTTCTGCTAAAATTTCTTCAGAGTACCCCGATGCTCCTCTGGTCCAAGTTTAAGGTCTCTGAATCTCTATTTTCCTGCTCCAGTTACTCCAGATTCTCTTACAAAACTTGCACAATAATCATTAAAAACGCAAGATATGTTTTTGGTTCTTGTTTATGTTTATTTTATGTTTGTTGGATTTTATAAGAAATCAACCCGAATAACAAGAAAAAAATTACGACCGGTTTCCCGGCAACGGCGCCATTTGAATGATTGTGCGAAAGATTAGTGTTTTGTAAATAACTGCAATCAAAACGGTGTCGTTAATAGCTAGCCGCGATGAGTACGGGTCGTCCGCAGGGAAATGTGAACATTTTTCTTGCTTTAGACAAGTTGATAAATGATAGGATGGTTTTTTTGTCGTTCTATTTTAAGATGGATATAAAATTTATAATAAAAAGTCTTGTAGGGTTCATAGGACTTAGTAGTTAATGGATGAATATTTAAAAATGACTCTTTTATCTTTTAATAGTTTAATACTAGAGCGACAATGATGAATGTAGATTAGGGTTCTTAGAGAGAACTAGGGTTTCCCACTACTAACCCTTGTCCTATTATTGATCTCTATTCATGTCAAGTGATTAATCGTGAAAAAGTGTTTATAGAATAACCGCAATCAATAAAGATGTTGCTTGTAGCTAGCCGAGATGAGTACGGGTCGTCCTCAGGAAAACGTGGAACCTTTATCATTCTTTAGATAAGTTGATTGAAAAGAGGGAGAGTAGTTTTAAGATTTATCTTAAATACGGATATAGATTTTATAAGGAAAATTCTCGTAGGGTTCATAGGATTTAGTAGTTGATGGATGACTAATAAAGATGCATCCTTTTATCTTTTGATAGATTTAAAACTAGATTGACAGTGATGAATGAGTATTAGGGTTTTTAGAAGAAACTAGAGTTTCCCCACTATTGACCCTTGTCCCTTCATTGATCTCTATTCATGTCTAGCCCTTAACAAAACAATTGTTATCTAATCTCAAATTATGGTCGAGACTATCAATAAATTGGTAGCGCGCCCGATAAGAATGTTAACGATTCTTTTGCTAACGTTTATAAATTTCATAAGATATAAAAGAAGTTAAAATATTTTCTCATCCATTGTTCTACCATAATCCTACGAACCCTAGCAATCTAGGAATTACTCATGCATATTTTGTGAAGAAGAAGAAATGATAGTTAAAGAAATCATAATGCAGAAAGTAAAAATACAGAAAATAAATAATTAAACAAAATGATCTACCTTTATTAATCAACTTCACAAGTACAAATCCTACGAATTTAGATTACAAGAGGAAGAAGTTGCTCTCGATCTTTGCCTCGTAGGAAGTAAATGCTCCGTCGATTTTCAAGTCGCCCTATCACGTCGAATCGTGGACTTGTTGTGGATCTCTTGTTTTTTGACGGTGATTTGCTTCGTGTAAAGGTGATGAGTTTTAATTTTAGCCTTCTGTCCTTTATATAGCCCAAAAATCAGAAACCCTAGATCTTATAGGTTTAGACTTTCCATAAAGATCCTTTTTCCAAGTTTTCAGATCCAATGGCTATGATTAAGCCACGGACCGCCGTAGATAGGGCTATTTGGCTGCGGAAGTGCCGCGCTATGGAGGAGTTAGGGTTTGGATTTTCTTCTGTGGCCTCTCGTTCACACGTAGAGATCTTTTCCATACTTGGATTCTTCGAATATTTCCTGCTGTCAGTATTTATTCCACGGTTTTGGCAGATTTTTTATCCTGACATCTTGAATATCTTGATCTCCTGACCTGAGCTAAATCTTGCACAATATCTCCATGAATAATGTTAGTACTATTTATTAAATTAGAGAGAGTATCTATCACTTTATATAGTAATAAATTTTTAAGAAACTTGATTAAGAATATTTGATATGCAATGCATCTTTTAATTACTAAAATATTATGCATATATTTTGAAATATTATTCTAACCATTTATATGATATTATATCTTTTAAGAATTGTGATTAGAATATTTGATATGATATGCATATTTTAATTACCAAAATATTATATAAATATTATATGCGTATATTTTCCTTCACAATGTTAAATATAATGTATAAACATATGGTAAATAGTATTTTGCAGATAAACCCCAAATATGTTTTATATTTATAATAAACACCTTTTATTATTTAAGAAAAGTAAGGAAAATATTATATCAAATGTGCAGTATTTTCGACCGAACAAATACCCCCAAACTTAACTTTGATCGTCCCGAGCAAACTTATTATTCAAGAGAGGGAGAAAGATGAAAACTAACTAGCACACTTTCGTAGACAACACGATTGCACTGAGCACGTGCAATAAGCCGTTAAACCTCTAGGTATCTCTAGTAGGAGGAGTGTTGTTTCGTGAGGGTTTTCAGCGGATTACACCCACAAAATCCCATAATAAAAGAAAGAAGATGAAAGTTGCATACAAAGATTAGGATATATAAAAGAAAGAATTTGAAAAGAAGAGTTTCCAACTACACTATCTTTTCAGTTGCGATGAGCCCTATCTTAATTGTCGTGAAAAGATATTAGAAATCATATCATCCCTCAATAAAATATCGCTTTTAGTCTTCATCCCTACCTTTCTTCTAAACATCGATCATATACCCCTACGTGTGTGTAAAAGACATCCAAACACTAAGAGAATTCAATTCAAGTTATCATACTCTTGTCCATCTTTCTTAGTACTTTTTAGTCGGTGGATATTTTAGATGGAATTGCTCACACATTCTTCATGCGACCGCTAATACTTTTTGAGGTACTAACCGACCGATTACCAAATATGCTTGCTTATTCAGGCGTAATTTTTCGTCTTGCAACACCTAAGGCTTAGCAGTGGCTCCCAAACCAGTTGGTCTAAGGTACTAGGTGATAAAGCTGTTAGTGTATATGCCCTAGAGGCCATTACTGTATCATACTAGTTTGTATATTACTTGATGGAAGCTTGGGATATTCACAGTTGTATATACAATCTTGCTCGAAATGGTAGTATGCTACTTGGTTTGTCTCTCTTTAATATGTGCATGTGTTTCTTTTAGCATATTGCTGATATACATATTAGTAGAGCCCTTAGGATCTTTGCTTGATTACCAGCGTGGTGATGGCGCTCACACTCGTGGGAGCTGGGTGATCTATAAGCACATCCTTATACAGGTCCCTAGTCGTTGGACTATCGAGACAGGGCATCGATACTCCGGAGTAGACTAGCGTATGCGCTTCTCATCCCAGCGTGGGAGACGGTCTGTCCCACAGCCGTCAGTACGTCATACTTAAGATAGTATGCGGGTGCTCGTTAGGTTACGAGTACACTGGACAGGACTCGTCGGGAACCGTTGGTTGGTATTATACCTATCGTCAGTTATCAGTTCCCAGGGTGACATGAGTACAGCTTAGTCCGCTGACTTGACACTGTCACTTCGCCTCGAGTGTGTTCCTACTGCACTTTGATTCCTACCCTACCACGGCTCAAAGGAGTCGTGCAAACAGGTAGTTTTTGAGTGCAGTCCCGAAGCACTTGGAGGCAGTGACGGTTAGACAGGATTCGTCTCTTCCGGTATTGGGGGTTGACATCGCGCTGTGTCTAGGAGAGCCATTACACGAGTAGTCCCTGGCCAGGGCAAGCGAGATATACTGGTAGGTTTCCAGTGTTATCTCAGGGTGTTCTGGGCTACACTCCAACACGACTTGTACCGCTATTAGGGGACTGACGTTCACCGCCCCCCTAGGCCCGCCATGCGATGTATCAGACGAACAGACCGGACTGTACGGAGACTGTCACATACAGGCTCAGTAGGAGTTCAGATGGGGTTCACCTCGTCAGTCTTCTTATCGACATCTACCTGGGGACCGTTACGTACAGCTAGTGCCGCTTGCGGTCTGTGGTTAAACCCACTGCCAGCGTAGTGTCGAGTCTTTAGAGTCCCACACAGAAAGCTATTCGCCTTTAGGCAAAATGAGTAGAGGTCGCATGGTTTTGCGACAGGGTTCGTTCACATCCGCGCACTTGTGCACGTTTGCTGTCCGGACAGCTTATACTAGCGGGCTTTGGTTTAAGCCAGATCCTAGTATAGATTTGGGATTGATTTTATCTCATTGTATTCATGTTCCTCGGATCACGAATACGGGTGCGTATGCACAGTTGCTTGAGACAGAGGGAGAGGACTTTGATTAAGGTTAATGACTATTGTCATTTTATTAACCCTAATGCTTATGTGTGTATTATGGTTAATTGATATTAGTTTAAATAATTGTGCATGGTTATGGTTGTTGACCATTTGACCTCCTTGACTTGTTGACCTTGGTTGACACTTTGACCATCATCATTTCATTTGGAAGATACTCTTTGATCCTTGCAATTTGCATTTAAAATGAAATGATAATGGTCATGTCTTGATTAAGCCATGACAATTATCTTACTAATTATCTAATTAAAATAATACACACATATATGTGAGAATGGTTTATTTTATTCTCATTCTATCATTCACTTTCTCTCTCTTGTTCTTCCTCTCCCTCAAGCTCTCCCCTCTCATATGTTGAGAAACACTTGAGCTTGAGAAAAACCTCTTCTTGATAATCTTTACTCTCATTTAGGGTTCTAGGATTAGCACTTCTAGCACTCTAGTTACTTCTAGCTTGGAGTTGAAGCCAAAGGTTGAGGCTTTCGGGTGGATCTTTCTTTGACGTGAGAAGACGACAAAGGTAACCTCTTTCTACTACTCCAAGGTGCAAGGAGAGAAGGACATAAAGCCCTAGGTATAACCATTCTAACACTTAGCTAGTTTCTAGTTAGCTTTAGCTTGTTTTTGTTTAGTAAAGATCCTTCATAGTCTAGTCCATGTTGCCTAAGTTCATAAAAATTCGATTTTTATTCCGTTTTCCGCCTCCCCGCAAGCACCGGGGTGGGCAACGTGGACTTACAGTTATATCAGAGCCTAACTAAACATAAACTAGCTAGGTAGTAGAGTGTATCGAAGTTCGAATCGGAAAAATCGAAAAACCGAGTTTTCAAAACCCTAAGTTTCTGTTAAAATTTTTTCTGTTCAAAACAAAATAAATCATACTCCAAAAATCATCTCAGGGTTTTGTGAAGAAAGACACCAAAAACGATCCAGTGATTCGACCAAAGAGCCGCGTTTCCGCGGCAATAGCAAGCTATAGCCGCGCAACCGCGGCCGTATTGGCTCTTCACTGGGTCGAGTTTGGTGCAGTGTATTTCTGGCTTGGTTTTGGGATTTTTAAGATAGTTTATATGTGCCCAGGTTTTCCAGAATAGAAATTTGTTTTTGGGGGCCTATAAATCCGTATTTTTTATCGAACTTCAATACACTTTGACTAAAAGGTTATATCTGTGATGTTTATATGTATTGAACGTCGGCTAATCGCTATATGTCGATTAGTCGGGGTTATACATATCTGTGATCTTTGTTTGATAATGGTATGTGTATATGAATGTGTTGGATTGTCGCGGGTGAATAGCCGGGGTGGATGTGAGATGAGTGTTTCTTTTTCTTTCATTCATTGTAATATGTAAATTGATGTAATATTATTATTTGTTTGGCCGCGCAACCGGGTCGGGGTTGTAGCCGTCATTGTATAATTCTTTTTATTATTTTTGCTCCTAGGATAGACCCATGGAGGGGGTGCATAAACTACCGGGTATCTCGAAGTGCCGAATGGCCTACTCATGGTGGTGAGGGAGGTTGCTTCGCTTCGGGTACTTGGCGGGTAGTTTGCCACACCCGTAGGGGTCTTGGGTGGGGTATTGGCTATTCATCGCGACCGTGTAATCCTCTTTTCGTTGCAGGCTCGAACGGATTACGGATTCCTAGTATATCCAATGTACTCATCTGTGATCTGTAATGTCTATCATTGCTATATATTTATATATGATAACTATTTAGACGTTGCTTATGTTTTACAGCCGCGCTAGCCCAGCCCCCGCTCTGTCGTTAGTTAAGTAACCTAACGGGTGATGACGGGGCCCCGTGGCGAATGCGAATGGCATAAGCGTACGTCATATTTTGGTTGTTTTCTGCAATGGTAGGATTAAATGATGGGACGCATTAAAAGAACTAATGCAAGAAAATAAACCATGTAAAAGTCGTTGGAACACTTTGAAAACCACTCGGTTCTTTTCAAAAATAAGCATTTTAAACGCGGAGCTTGAACCACTCCTTTTAAAAGCTATCTCGTTCCATCGACTATATCAAGTTCACTACGTTCACGGTTTCGCCAAAACCATCCGTAGCCCTCCGTCGTTTCATATAAATATTCAACAGTATTCAAGCTGTGTTTGTTGGCCTTAGTCAAGGCACAGTGTTTGGTAGCTGGTGGGTATTCATATGTTGCATAGATAGAATGCGTTGGTTTGGGACAGTCGTATTGCTTTGTTGGCCATAGTCAAGGGTATATACGGGTGGGTTCAAATTAACCTGGATAACGACGGGTAGAACTTGACATGTGACTTATGATTTGTTGGCCTTAGTCAAGGTCATAAGAGCATGGGGCAAAAATCCACATCGGGAGTTTCATAAGTACTGAAACTTGCTAGCGCTGCATACCATTTGGAGTGTGATGATTCTGGTAGGATTCCTTCGGTTTTATCACGCGGTGATATTTGGATCCCGATCCTACTGTGAGTATATGCTACTCCTTAGGAAAACTCTCACTTAACGATCAATGCTATAAACCTAGTAGGTGTCTAGAAAGGTGTTAGCGGGGCTACGCCCACAGGGAAAAGAGGTTACTTAATTAAGGAACTTCGCGAAAGCGTTGGAAAACCTCCCTCGAAGTACCGACACTGGCCTGGCTGAACGGTTAAGCAAGTATTGTACGGTGAAATTGATCCTGACTAATCCTTTCTTTACGGTTTGAGAAGGGATTCGAGAGACAGTGGGAGCCATCCTGTTTAGATAAATTAAAAACCAATCTAAACTTGCAAGAGCATCATGCTAAGTGTTTTCTTCTCTCTCTCTTAATTGCAGCGACCCAGTGACCGCACCTAGGTTATATCTAGATAATAAAATGACTGAATCTGACTGTTATGACTGGCAAAGGTCTGTCCAGATGTCCATTGCCCAGGACAAGCTGGGACACCTCTTAACTGATCCAACCCCTGCCGTCTCAGGTCCAGTTTCCCCTGTCACGGATATTGATATTCGTAGGACATCGGAAGAAGACTGTGCGAAAGCCAAGTGCCTCGTGTTAGCCTCAGTTGATGGTATATACCAGAGGCAGCACGAGAAGATTGACTCAGCTTCTATCTTCCTCCATAACAAAGTTTTATATGGAGAGCAATCTCGTATCGCAAGATATGAGACCTCGAACGAATTGCTTCCAGCGAGGTTGGCTATCGGGTTATCTGTAAGGGGCAACGTCCTTACAGAGACCAGCTCTTTTGAGCTCTCGGACCTGAAGACCACGTTGAAGAACGGGTCAGATGCTGACTCAGTTCAACAGTCTCTACCTACTACCCTAAAGGAAACTAGGGAAGTAGAAAGAAAGGGAAGGGCAGAAGTTTCAGGAACAGATGTAGTAAAAGAAGGATGTTCCTATTATTACGGGAATGAACATGGGCAGAAAGATTGCAGGGCTTGTAAAGCCAGTAGCCAGAATTCGAAGCATGTTGTAGCTTCGGCTTCGGGTGTGTTTGTGATAGAGAACTGTATGTCAGTTAACCCTACTTCCTGGGTATTGGATACCGGATCAGGATCTCATATCTGCAATTCGTTACAGGCTTTGAGAAACCGTAGGGTTATCAGGAAAGGTGATATGACTCTCAGGGTTTCTAACGGAATGAGCATGTATGCTGAATCCGTAGGGGAATATCATCTAGGACTGACAACTGGGCAGATATTGATTCTGCGTGACTGTTTTTATGTGCCAGGTACGACTTGTAACATCATATCTATATCCTTACTTTCTAAGGAAGGATATGATTTTACTTTTGTAAGTGATGTAGTAAACATCCACCTAAATCAAGTACTGATTGGGTCAGGTACATTGAAATACGGTATATACGTTTTGAATCAAGCTCAGGTCTTCAGTGTCCAGAACACACTTAAAAGAAAGTCTCCGGAATTCAATCTGGCTTTCTTATGGCATTGTAGACTGGGTCACATTAATGAGACACGGTTGACAAAGTTACATAAAGAAGGATACTTGGATCCGTTCGAGTACCAGTCTTATGCCACTTGTGAATCATGTCTCATGGGAAAGATGACAAAGACTCCGTTCACTGGACACGGAGAAAGAGCGAGCGAGCTCTTGGGACTCATACACAGTGATGTGTGTGGTCCAATGTCTACACATGCGCGAAGTGGTTATTCATACTTCATTACTTTCACGGATGATTTCTCTAGGTATGGGCATGTCTTCTTAATGAAGCACAAATCCGAGGCCTTTGAGAAATTTCAGGAATACAAGAATGAAGTTGAAAAACAAACAGGCAAAAGTGTCAAGACACTGAGATCTGATCGAGGTGGCGAACACTTGAGTGCCGAGTTTCTGGGCTTCTTAAAAGAGAATGGAATTCTCTCTCAACTTACTCCTCCATACACACCACAACACAACGGTGTATCAGAAAGAAGGAATCGAACCCTATTGGATATGGTTCGTTCCATGATGAGTAAGGCTGAGTTGCCGCGATCCTTCTGGAGTTATGCACTAGGAACAGCTGCATATCTTTTGAACCAAGTTCCTACTAAGTCAGTGCCTACCACACCATATCAGATGTGGAGTGGGAAGAAACCCAGTCTTAAACACTTTAAGACATGGGGGTGTCCAGCTTTTGTAAAAAAGCAGCATGCGGACAAGCTCGAGGCATGTTCGGTACAGTGTAAGTTTGTGGGATACCCAAAGAACTCCAAGGGGTATCTTTTCTATTACGCAGAGGAACAAAAGGTTTTTGTTTCTTGTCATGCCCGCTTCTTGGAAACTGAGTTTTTGGAAAATCAGATAAGCGGGAGCGCAATAGAACTGGAAGAAATTCCAGAACCACAAGCTATTACTGAAAGCTTGGTAGAACCAGATGGTTCGAAAGAACAGGACATCCCAGCGCCACTCCGCAGGAGTAGTAGGCAGTCTCATCCGCCCGAGAGATACTACGGTTTTCTCATTGACGGGGATAGAGAGGATTGCACTATGGATTATGGTGAGCCTACTAGCTTCCAGCAAGCCATTCAGAGCGGTGACTCGGTAAAATGGCTGGATGCAATGCGGGCCGAGATGGAGTCTATGTACACCAACAAAGTTTGGACTTTGGACTTTGCTCCAGAAGGGGTAAAACCCGTAGGCTGCAAATGGATCTTCAGAAAGAAGATTGGTGTAGATGGGCAGGTTGAGACCTATAAAGCTAGACTTGTTGCAAAGGGTTTTCGTCAAAGATCTGGTTTGGACTATGACGAGACCTTTTCTCCAGTGGCTATGCTGAAATCCATTCGGATCCTTCTTTCCATTGCTGCCTTCCACGATTATGAAATCTGGCAGATGGACGTAAAGACGGTTTTCCTAAATGGAAATTTGGAAGAGTGCGTCTATATGGATCAGCCGGAGGGATTCAATCAGAGTGGGAGCAGCGGTAAAGTGTGCAAGTTGCTCAAGTCCATTTATGGACTTAAGCAGGCATCGCGGAGTTGGAACATCTGCTTTGATGATACTGTCAAAGAATTCGACTTTATCAAAAATCCAGATGAACCATGCATTTACAGTAAGATTGTAGGGAGAACTGTGGTATTCCTCGTCTTGTACGTGGATGACATTCTCCTAATAGGAAATGATATTTCTATGCTACAGTCAGTCAAAGGGTTCTTGCCGCAGAGGTTCTCCATGAAGGACCTGGGCGATGCCAACTACATTCTGGGGATCCAGATCTATCGTGATAGATATAAGAGGATGTTAGGACTTTCACAGTCAAGGTACATTGACACTATACTGAAAAGGTTCAGTATGGAAGAATCCAAGCACGGTAATTTACCGGCTTGTCACGGGATCACCCTCTCCAAAGATATGTCTCCCAAGACTGATTTGGAAAGGGATCGCATGTCTACTATACCCTACGCTTCTACGGTAGGCTCTATAATGTATGCGATGTTGTGTACCAGACCAGATGTAGCATACGCATTGAGCGTTGTAAGCCGGTATCAGTCGAACCCAGGGGAGAAACACTGGATAGCGGTAAAGAACATTCTCAAGTACCTGAGAAGGACTAAGGAGATGTTCTTGGTGTATGGCGGAAAAGACCTCCAGCTCGAGGCCTTTGCTGACTCCAGCTTCCAGAGTGACAAGGATGACTCCAAGTCCATGTCGGGTTATGTCTTTACCCTCAATGGAGGGGCGGTTTGCTGGAAGAGTTCCAAGCAGGAGACCGTTGCAAACTCAACGATGGAAGCGGAGTACATAGCTGCTTGCGATGCCGCAAAAGAAGCTGTCTTGATGAAGAAGTTCCTCATGGAGCTTCAGGTGGTTCCTACCATTGTTGATCCAATACCGCTGTATTGCGACAACAACGGCGCTATAGCTTTAGCGAAGGAACCCAGGTCCCATCAGAAGTCCAGGCACATTTTGAGGCGGTACCACCTGATCAGGGAGATCATAGATCGCCAGGAGATCGAGGTGAAGAGAGTAAATACGGAGAACAACACTGCAGATCTACTCACGAAGGCCCTACCCCAGACTTAGTTCGAGCGGCTGATCGAGATGATAGGTCTTCGATACGCCAGTACATGGCCTTAGTGCAAGTAGGAGATTGTTAGTGTATATGCCCTAGAGGCCATTACTGTATCATACTAGTTTGTATATTACTTGATGGAACCTTGGGATATTCACAGTTGTATATAAAATCTTGCTCGAAATGGTAGTATGCTACTTGGTTTGTCTCTGCTTTAATATGTGCATGTGTTTCTTTTAGTATATTGCTGATATATATATTAGTAGAGCCCTTAGGATCTTTGCTTGATTACCAGCGTGGTGATGGCGCTCACACTCGTGGGAGCTGGGTGATCTATAAGCACATCCTTATACAGGTCCCTAGTCGTTGGACTATCGAGACAGGGCATCGATACTCCGGAGTAGACTAGCGTATGCGCTTCTCATCCCAGCGTGGGAGACGGTCTGTCCCACAGCCGTCAGTACGTCGTACTTGAGATAGTATGCGGGTGCTCGTTAGGTTACGAGTACACTGGACAGGACTCGTCGGGAACTGTTGGTTGGTATTATACATATCGTCAGTTATCAGTTCCCAGGTGACATGAGTACAGCTTAGTCCGCTGACTTAACACTGTCACTTCGCCTCGAGTGTGTTCCCACTGCACTTTGATTCCTACCCTACCACGGCTCAAAGGAGTCATGCAAACAGGTAGTTTTTGAGTGCAGTCCCGAAGCACTTGGAGGCAGTGACGGTTAGACAGGATTCGTCTCTCCCGGTATTGGGGGTTGACATCGCGCTGTGTCTAGGAGAACCATTACACGAGTAGTCCCTGGCCAGGGCAAGCGAGATATACTGGTAGGTTTCCAGTGTTATCTCAGGGTGTTCTGGGCTACACTCCGACACGACTTGTACCGCTATTAGGGGACTGATGTTCACCGCCCCCTAGGCCCGCCATGCGATGTATCAGACGAACAGACCGGACTGTACGGAGACTGTCACATACAGGCTCAGTAGGAGTTCAGATGGGGTTCACCTCGTCAGTCTTCTTATCGACATCTACCTGGGGACCGTTACATACAGCTAGTGCCGCTTGCGATCTGTGGTTAAACCCACTGCCAGCGTAGTGTCGAGTTTTTAGAGTCCCACACAGAGAGCTATTCGCCTTTAGGCAAAATGAGTAGAGGTCGCACGGTTTTGCGACAGGGTTCGTTCACATCCGCGCACTTGTGCACGTTTGCTGTCCGGACAGCTTATACTAGCGGGCTTTGGTTTAAGCCAGATCCTAGTATAGATTTGGGATTGGTTTTATCTCATTGTATTCATGTTTCTCGGATCACGAATACGGGTGCGTATGCACAGTTGCTTGAGATAGAGGGAGAGGACTTTGATTAGGGTTAATGACTATTGTCATTTTATTAACCCTAATGCTTATGTGTGTATTATGGTTAATTGATATTAGTTTAAATAATTGTGCATGGTTATGGTTGTTGACCATTTGACCTCCTTGACTTGTTGACCTTAGTTGACACTTTGACCATCATCATTTCATTTGGAAGATACTCTTTGATCCTTGCAATTTGCATTTAAAATGAAATGATAATGGTCATGTCTTGATTAAGCCATGACAATTATCTTACTAATTATCTAATTAAAATAATACACACATATATGTGAGAATGGTTTATTTTATTCTCATTCTATCATTCACTTTCTCTCTCTTGTTCTTCCTCTCCCTCAAGCTCTCCCCTCTCATGTGTTGAGAAACACTTGAGCTTGAGAAAAACCTCTTCTTGATAATCTTTACTCTCATCTAGGGTTCTAGGATTAGCACTTCTAGCACCCTAGTTACTTCTAGCTTGGAGTTGAAGCCAAAGGTTGAGGCTTTCGGGTGGATCTTTCTTTGACGTGAGAAGACGACAAAGGTGACCTCTTTCTACTACTCCAAAGAGTAAGGAGAGAAGGACATAAAGCCCTAGGTATAACCATTCTAACACTTAGCAAGTTTCTAGTTAGCTTTAGCTTGTTTTTGTTTAGTAAAGATCCTTCATAGTCTAGTCCATGTTGCCTAAGTTCATAAAAATTCGATTTTTATTCCGTTTTCCGCCTCCCCGTAAGCACCGGGGTGGGCAACGTGGACTTACAGAAGCACCATCGCTATAATTTTTTAATGTTGTCTTAAGAAATTACAAAACCAGTGTTCATTTTTCTTCACCATTTTTTTCTTTATATTTTTATTTTTCTTCATACCAAGACATTTAGACAAGAGCATTTCAAGGTATCCTGTACTATCCCAAGTTTCAAGATGTGTGCAAGTGCGCATAGTAGGGTATCAACATTCAAATATTTGGGTTCAAGAATATGGATAATTTTTCAGACTTATTTTTATTCTCAGATTAGTAATTTCCTTCTTCTTACTAACCCTTGGGACAACAGCTCATAACTATTTATTACTAGCTTTGTTTAAGAAAACATCTAACTTTCTTGCTATTCTCAAACTATTCCTATATTTTATATGTAATTTTTCACTATCTAATCTTTTATTATCTCAAAAAAAAATTATAGTGCCTAGTGCCAAAAGATAATTCAGTGAATACAAACCTCGCCCCCAAACCTATTTTCAGCAGTGTCCTCACTGATATTGTTCTTTGAGCGCATAGACCTGTTGACTTGGGGAGAGAAAATAATAGGGGTAAAATAATAGTTAAATGAAAACTACCCCTAAACTTGTACGTTGACACGCATGGATAGTCAATTAAGTCCTTTTTCACTCACCTCCATTCTTAAGATGAGACAATGTTACCAAAATATGG
This sequence comes from Agapanthus africanus, assembly GCA_030015575.1. Classification (NCBI taxonomy): domain Eukaryota; kingdom Viridiplantae; phylum Streptophyta; class Magnoliopsida; order Asparagales; family Amaryllidaceae; genus Agapanthus; species Agapanthus africanus. Next base: position 23,671,020 of record CM057347.1, read on the forward strand.
AGATGAGGCGGAGGAGATTTAGTTATGATATAGCGGCTCATGTAAAAATAGGAGATCTTCTACTAGGTCAGTGAAAAAATACGGTTTCAATCTATGCCCATTTACTTTAAAAATTGAACCGTTTTTTAATATTTTCAACTTCTACCGCCCCGTGCGGGTGTACATACCGCATCTCAAAAGGTCCTTTCCAATGAGATTTTAGCATACCCGGATGAAGATGGAGACCGGAATCGTAAGGAAGGACTTGTTGTCCCGGAGTGAAGGTTTTTTGTTCAGTTGACAAAACTGCACTTTTTATATGACATTTTTCCTACTGTTTCTATATAAAAAGGTGTTTATTATAATATATGACATATATGAAGGTTTATCTGTAAAAATACTATTTTCATATGTTTATATATTATAGTTAACGTTATGAAGGAAAAAGTAAGTATATAATATCCATGTAACATTTGGCCCATTTAATATGCTTACCTTATTAAATATCTTTGACCAATTCTCTTAAAACTAAAATATCATGACAAATAGTTAAAGATAATATCTTAATACAAACAAATTCTACTAACATCATTTATTGAGATAATTGTGCAGGAATTATATCATGACTGAAATTAAGGAAATCCGAGTTGGTAGGATCAAATCTGCCGAAGATATTCAAGTAAATTGAAGAAACTAATTCTGGCAGAAACGTAGAGAAGATTTTCAAAGTCTAGATACTCAAAAGATCACCAAGTGTTACAGATATGAAGCTACAAAAATTAGAGGCCATGATCTCACCAAAAGGCCGCGGATCCGCGGCCAAAGCTATCCAATGGCCGCGGTTCCGCCGCACTTCTAAGGATTTAGGGATCAGGATTTTGGTGGTTGGGATCCTAACAACTAGTTTCCATATTAGGAAACTAGGGTTCTGGTTTTATGACTATAAATAAGGACCGGGAGCCTCTTGGAAAAATCATCAAACCGACGCGATCACGAAGTCCAAGACGGCTCATGCATCCAGGCTGATCATCAATAGCTCATCTACCTCCTTAGAAGAGACCGAGAAACAAATTAGGGTTTTGTAATCATTTTCTAAGGAAACAAGGTGTAGTTGATCTTGTTGATTAATAAAGGTAGTTGTTTTGTTATATCATTTTATATTTCTGCATTTTACATTATGTTTTCCCTCTCTATCTTTTCCTTTCCCAACATGCGCGAGTAATTCTCTGCTTATTAGGTTCGTAAGATTATGGTAGATTAATGGATGATGAAAATCCTTAAACTCTTTTTAAATCCTATAAAGTTTATAAACTTTATCAAAAGAATAGTTAACATCCTAATCGGGCGCGCTATCAATTCATTGATATTCACGACCGTGATTAGAGATTAGATCAACGATTGTTTTGGTAAAGGCTAGACATGAACGGAGATCCATGTCAAGGTAGGGGTTAAGAGTGGGAACCCTTTTTCCTCCAGAAACCCTAATCTACATGCATCATTATCGATCTAGTTTTAAATCTATTAAAGGATAAGAGGAGTAATCTTTAATTAATCATCCATGACTACTAAATTTTAACGAACCCTACAAGCCCCCTTTTAATATAAACCTACATCCGTAGCTAATCTACATTTATATTTTGCATCCGTGTTTAACGCAGATCTAGAACCTACAACCATTCTTCACCATTCTTTACTCTCCTTCCTTTCCTAATCAACACGCCTAAAGTAAGATTAAAAGATTCAACGTTTCCCTGAGGACGACCCGTACTCATCTCGGTCTAGCTACACGCGACACCGTTATTGATTGCGATTAACTACTATACATAGATAAGATCAATCAAATGGCGTCGTTGCCAGGGATACGTGCGTAATTTATTTTTCTTACTATTCGTGTTGAATTCATTTTCGATCTATATCATAAACATAAAACAAAACCGCATCTTGCATATTTAACGATTAGTGTGTAATTCTTGCGAGGAATTCTGGAGTCACTTTAGCGAGATGATATAGATTCAGAGAAATTCATCTAGACCCAGAGGAGAAGCGGAGGCTACTGTACAAAAATTGTCAAAAGATCCCCTCATCTCGCGGCGGAACCGCGGCCAAATCACCAGTATTGCGGCAGAACCGTGGCTTAATTGGTGGATCCTGGCTTCAAAATTCTCTGGTATTTTCTACAACTCTTTATCTCTCCTCTGAAAAATCCAATAATATATTTTCTGCAGGATTCTTTGCAAAATATAGCCGCTCAAAAATCTTTTTGCGTGCTTTGTTTTGCGGGTTGTTTTTGTATATTTTAATACGGACTTTAAGGGGAAAGACCATAATTCAGATTATGTGGGGATTTCATCACCCTTCCTAGGCCCCACAAAACACAAAACGAGCATCCGCATAACCCTATATTAATTAAAAAATATCTACATCAAGACCCTAAGGACCGTCGCGCTCAAGTAGGACAGAGAAAGGTCGTGAGTAATCTATCGCTTATCTACATTTCTTTTGTGGTGTCTAGGCAAGTGTGTCTAAGGCAAGTGGTTACTTAATTAAGCCAGCTATTTTCGGTGATTCGTATAGCGGATACCCCCATTTACCTGTCACTTACCTGGACGCAGGAGAGATAAAGATGCAGTAAAGGATTTATTCTACGATTTGTCCTTTGGAAATCTAGGAGTGGTCTAGTGCTTGACCTAGGTGACCTTAGTTCTAGGGTTTGCTTGTGCGTTTTGTGATTTTTGTGAGTAAACCCCCAAGTCCACTTTCGAAGCAAAACAATCCAAAATAGAGCTTAAATCTTTTCACCCTCTTTTCTTTTCACCTTCTTGTAATGGGTAACCCAAACAGACGAACTCTTGCCGAGATTTGCTATCCGAAACTAGATATTTCTTGTCTTCGTAATTGCTTTGGTATACCATCCGACTCTCCTATTTCTTTAAGAGATCGGATAGAACAAGCGGATAGAAACAGTTGGCCACCTCAGTCCAGGTCTTATCAACCGTATACTAATTCTATATCTGTTTCAGTTGATACTCCGAGTGAGGATACCCCTAAACGTATGCCCATTGCTGAGCATATAGCAAGGGCTAACGGCCAAAGTTTCAATCCGGACCAATATCAACTATCACCACCACTTTCTAAAGAAGAATTTCATAATCGGTTTGTGGCATATATGATGTCTATTGAGAATAGCCAACCAACTAACCAATATTAGTATTTTTCTTATCATAATGTTGATCCTACTCCTACCCAATGTTCGCAACCACTCTATTCCTATCAATCCTATCCGACTTTTACACCTTCTCTAGACAATCCATCTAATCAGTCATTTGGGAGTTTTAATTATCAACAAGAATTTCAATCTTATACTGAAATCCCTTATCAACCCAAGTCTAGTCTTGAGCGGGCATTAGAAAAATATGTGGAAATGTCGCACAAAATTATAAAGGAAACAAAAGAGTGGATGCAAGTAAGTAATTTCAAACCAGCCCAAAAATTTTCAGTATATAATACGGCCATTGGACAAATTAAGAATTTGGGTAGTGAGAGAAAGTGGTACACCCTTCAAAATCAAACCTTCCGATCCCAAATTGAAATCCACAACTCCAGTTTCACAGATCTATCGAGTACATCAAATGATTCACCAATTGAAGATAGAATGTCTAATGAGTTGTGTGGTTTTGAAGTGTTTGATTTACCCGATTGTGAAGGGTCCATTTCAAGTGAAACCATACCCAACCCTTGTGATCTCTACACCTCCACTCTTGAACCAAAATTGATTGAAAACCATAATTTTAATGAGGTGTTTGAGAATTCTAACCTTCACTCGAATGAAGAGATTAACGTTGGGGATACATTGAATGATGAACCCGAAAATTTGGATTAGTTTGTCCCATCAATTCATCAGGTCCTTTCACTTCCTTGTGGTCATCATCTCAAGCCATTAATTATTCTTCCCGAACCCCAAATGTGTCTTGAAGTTGATGATAATTGTATAACCGAACAGCAGACCGAAATTCAGCCTTCATCTCCCACATCTGGTCCAGCGATACTCGACACACCAATTTGTTTACCCATTTCACCTTCTACTTTCTCAGATTCTTCTTCTATTCTTCCTATAATTTCAGTGAGTGTTGATGAATCACAATCCGATAATTCAAGTTTGATAATTCCAGAAAGCCAACTTGATTTGGATACTTTTGAAAATAAGGTAGATGAGTTTTTCGAGTCTCCTACTTCCATAATTTTTGACAAATCAAGTATGATAAATTTTGGCACAAAACTTACTGATAGTAAAATGTTCAATTACACCATCGATGAAAGTTTTGAAGAACTTTTTGCTGACGAACTTGCATTCCTAAACAACACGGATTTGGTGATTAATCAACCTCTACCTATAAAAGTTGAACCACCATCTTTTCTTCTTATAAAATACGAGAATGCCAATATTCCACTCATTTCTGATCATTCACATTCTCGTTTTTATTTATCATCACCTCTTATCTCCTCATATTCACGTTCACGCAAACTCTTTCCATACCACCACTTATCTCTTCCCCACTTCTTCTTGGCTCTATATAACATATTTTTCCACCGACCTATACGTTACATTGATAAACTTTTTGAATGGTTGGTATTAACTTTTGGTCTTTGTAAAGTCTTATATTGACCAAATAACTTCACCCCCTTAAAATGCTTAATATTATTTAACTCAAGTTTGTGGGGTTATATTTTTGGCTCTTGAAAATAAAATTTGTCCTCAAAATTGTGTGCCAAAAATAAGTTTGGGGGAGAATTTCACTTTCATTATTTCTTGCCCCCGTTAATAACCTTTCCTCCCAAGTCTACAGGTTTTTAAGATTTAAAAGAGACAACAGTGAGGACACTGCTGCAAACAGGTTTGGGAGAGATTTGTGCTTATTTACGCGTTACTTTGCATTATACTATATATAAGCACAAAAAATTTTGATAATGGAAGTTAGAAAGTGATAAATTACATTTGAAAGATAGGAATAGTTTAAGAAAAATAAGAAAATTAGATGTTTTCTTAAACAAAACTAGTAATAAGTAGTTATGAGTTGTTGTCCCAAGGGTTAGTAAGATGAAGGAAATTGCTAATCTGAGAATAAAAATAAGTCTGAAAAATAATCGCTATTCTTGAGGCCAAACTTTTTAACGTTGATACCTTACTATATGCACTGTCACCATCTTGAAACTTGGGATAATAGAGGATATCTTGAAATTCTCTTGTCTAAAAGCCTTAGTATGAAAGGAAAAAAAAAGAAGAGTATAAATGGTGAAAAAAATGAATACTGGTTTTGTAATTACTAAGGCAGCATATAAAAAATATAGCAAGGGTGCTTTATCACCTAGTGCCTTAGACCAACTGGTTTGGGAGCCACTGCTAAGCCTTGAGTGTTGCGAAACGAGGAATTACGCCTAAATGCGCAAGCACATTTTGTAATCGGTCGGTTAGTACCACAAGAAATATTGACTGTCGCATGAAGAATGTGTGAGCAATTTTATCGAAAATATTCACCAACTATAAAGTACTTTGGAAGATGGACAAGAGTATGATAGCTTGAATTGAATTCTCCAAGTGTAACGATGTTTTTTACACACACGTAGGGGTATATGATCAATGTTTGGAAGAAAGATAGGGAGGAAGAATAAAGACGATATTTTATTGAGGGATGATGTGATTTCTAACATTTTTTCATGACTATTAAGATAGAGCTCATAGCAACTGAAAAACTGGTGTAGTTGAAAACTCTTATTTTCAAGTTCTTTCTTTCATAATTCTTATCTTTGTATGTAACTTTCACTATCTTTCTTTTATTATAGGATTTTGTGGGTGTAATCCGCTGAAAACCCTCAGGAGACAACACTCCTCTTACTAAGGACACTTAGAGGTTTAACAGCTTGTTGCACGTGCTCAGTGCAATCATGTTGCCTACGAAAGTGTGCTACTTAGTTCTTCTTCTTTTTCTCCTTCTCTTGAATAAATAGTTTGCTCGGGACGATCAGACTTAAGTTTGGAGGTATTTGTTCAGTTGATAAAACTGCACTTTTCATATGATATTTTTCCTACTATTTCTATATAAAAAGGTGTTTATTATAATATATGACACATATGAGGGTTTATCTGTAAAAATACTATTTTCATATGTTTATATATTATAATTAACATTATGAAGGAAAAAGTAAGCATATAATTTCCATGTAACATTTGGCCCATTTAATATGCTTACCTTATTAAATACCTTTGACCAATTCTCTTAAAACTAAAATATCATGAAAAATGGTTAAAGATAATATCTCAATACAAACAAATTCTACTAACATCGTTTATTGAGATAATTGTGCAGGAATTATATCATGACTGAAATCAAGGAAATCCGAGTTGGCAAGATCAAATCTGCAGAAAATATTCAAGTAAATTGAAGAAACTAATTCTGGCAGAAACGTAGAGAAGATTTTCAAAGTCTAGATACTTAAAAGATCACTAAGTGTTACAGATATGAAGCTAAAAAAATTAGAGGCCATGATCTCACCAAAAGGCGGCGGATCCGTGGCCAAACCTATCTAATGACCGCGGTTCCGCCGCACTTCTAAAGATTTAGGGCTCGGGATTTTGGTGGTTGGGATCCTAACAATTAGTTTCCATATTAGGAAACTAGGGTTCTGGATTTGTGATTATAAATAAGGACCGAGAGCCTCTTGGAAAAATCATCAAACCGACGCGATCACGAAGTCCAAGACGGCTCACGCATCCAGACTGATCATCAACAGTTCATCTACCTCCTTAGAAGAGATCGAGAAGAAAACTAGGGTTTTGTAATCATTTTCTAAGGAAAAAATGTGTACTTGATCTTGTTGATTAATAAAGGTAGTTGTTTTGTTATATCATTTTATTTTTCTGCATTTTACATTATGTTTTCTCACTCTATCTTTTTTTCCCCAACATGCGCGAGTAATTCTCCGCTTGTTAGGGTTCGTAGGATTATGGTAGATTAATGGATGATGAAGATCCTTAAACTCTTTTTAAATCCTATAAAGTTTATAAACTTTATCAAAAGAATAGTTAACATCCTAATCGGGCACGCTATCAATTCATTGATATTCACGACCACGATTAAAGATTAGATTAACGATTATTTTGGTAAAGGCTAGACATGAATGGAGATCCATATCAAGGTAGAGGTTAAGAGTAGGAACCCTTTTTCCTCCAGAAACCCTAATCTACAGGCATCATTGTCGATCTGGTTTTAAATCTATTAAAGGATTAGAGGATTAATCCTTAATTAATCATACATGACTACTAAATCTTAACGAACCCTACAAGCCCCCTTTTAATATAAACCTACATCCATAGCTAATCTTGATTTATATTTTGCATCTGTGTTTAACGTAGATCTAGAACCTACAACCATTCTTCACCATTCTTTACTCTCCCTCATTTCCTAATCAACACGCCTAAAGTATGATTAAAAGATTCAACGTTTCCCTGAGGACGACCCGTACTCATCTCGGTCTAGCTACATGCGACACCGTTATTGATTGCGGTTAACTACTACACATAGATAAGATCAATAATTTTTCTAAAATGGTTTTTATCGTGGAATAATTTAGTCTGGTTCTTTACTATAACCGCATTATCGTAAGTTTCATCGCGGATTTTGCTTAGCTTATTTAATTGCATCTTCCGATAGCTGCTGGCTTGATCAAAATCGAAGTTAAGCTCTTTAATACCCAACATTGCTTTATGTTCGATCTAGACAGGAAGGTGGCATGCCTTTCCAAACACAAGGCGGTATGGAGACATACCAAGATCTGTCTTATAAGCGGTGCGAAATGCCTAAAGAGCATCCGTTAATTTGGTTGACCAATCTTTACGGTCCTCAGAAACCGTCTTCTCCAAAATTTGTTTGATCTGCCTATTGGAATTCTCAGCTTGCCCACTCGTTTGGGGATGATAGGGCGTAGAAAGTTTGTGGTTGATTGAATGTTTCTGCATCAAAGCCTCGAAAGACTGATTACAGAAATGCGTCCCGTTGTCACTGATTATAGCGCGAGGGTATCCGAATCGCAAAAGATATTTTCTTTAAGGAACTTAATAACAACCTTGTTGTCATTAGCATGATACGGTATTTCTTCCACCCATTTTGAGACATAATCAACCGCTAACAAGATATATAAATTCCCAAAATAATTGGGAAAAGGGCCCATAAAATCAATACCCCAAATATCGAATAACTCCACAACCAAGATAGGTTGGAGTAGCATCTCATTTCTTCGTGAAATCCGACCAATTTGTTGACACCGTGGGCAAGTTTTGCAATGATTATATGCATCTTTAAATAATGTTGGCTAATAAAAGCCACATTGCAAAACTTTTTCCGCCGATTTACGTGGACCAAAGTGACCGCCGCATGCCTGATCATGACAAAATGACAATACACTCTTGAATTCATCGTTAGAGACACATTTGTGAATGATTTGATCGGGACAATACTTAAACAAATAAGGTTCATCCCAGTAAAAGTGTTTTACTTGGGATAAAAATCGAAAATTGTCTTGTTTTGACCAATCGCTGGAAATAAGTCCCGTTGCTAGATAATTCACAATATCTACGAACCAATGTTCGCAGGATACGGTCAAGAGTTGTTCGTCAGGGAAGGAGTCGTTTATTGGCAAGGTCAACATTGGTGAAAAATTGATGCGTGAAAGTTGGTCGGCTACGACATTTTCACATCCACTCTTGTCTCGTATGACAATATCAAATTCTTGTAACAATAGGATCCAGCGTATTAGCCTGGCCTTAGCATCCTTCTTCGATAAAAGGTGTCGTAAGGCAGAGTGATCGGTGTAAACCACCATTGGTGAGCCAATCAAGTAGGGCCTAAATTTTCCTAATGTAAATATAACTGCCAAGAGTTCTTTCTCGGTAGTTGTGTAATTAACTTGGGTATCGTTCAAGGTCCTACTTGCATAATAAATTACATGTGGAATCTTAACATAGTGTTGTCCTAAGACTGCACCAATAGTAAAATCTGATGCGTCACACATAAGCTCGGACAGGTGGTTTCAATCCAGAGATGATAGAACAGGTGCTGTAGTGAGGGAACTTTTAAGTGATTCAAAAGCAGCCTCGCAATCCGAATCGAAGTGAAATGTTGTATTCTTGGCCAAGAGAAGGGTTAAAGGTCTAGCAATTTTGTTAAAGTCCTTAATGAATCTCCTATAAAATCCTGCATGACTAAGCAAAGATCGTATATCTTTGACGCGTTTAGAAGGAGGAAGGTTATAGATGACTTCTATTTTAGCTCTGTCTACTTCAATGCCTTTTCGTGAAATGACATGTTCAAGGACAATACCTTCTTGGACCATAAAATGGAATTTTTCTAATTTAAAGTTAAGTTCTTATCATTACAGCGGGTAAGAACCGCATCAAGATGACGTAGGCATTTCTCAAAGGTGTCCCCAAATATAGAGAAATTGTCCATAAATATCTCCAGAAAATTCTCGACCATGTCTGAGAATGTCCCCATCATACACCGCCGAAATGTAGCGGGAGCGTTGCATAACCCAAAGGGCATGCGTGTATAAGCAAAAATACAGAAAGCACAAGTAAATATTATTTTATCTTGATCCTTTTCGGTGATGGGGACTTGGTTATAGCCAGAATATCCGTCCAAGAAACAATAGTATTCATGTCCAGCTAATTATTCCAACATCTGGTCAATAAAAGGTAGAGGGAAGTGATCTTTCCTCGTTGTGGTATTGAGTTTTCTATAATCAATACATACACGCCACCTAGTTTGGGTGCATGTTTGGATCAACTCATTAGCCTCATTAGTTATGACCATGATGCCAGACTTTTTAGGGACCATATGAATAAGACTTATCCATTGGCTATCAGATATTGGGTAAATTATACCACTCTCTGGGCACTTGATGATTTCTTTTTTTACCGTCTTCTTCATAACGGGATTTAACCGTCTTTGTGGATCTCGGGCTGGTTTGGCTTCATCCATCAAATGTATATAATGTTCAACAATTAAGGGACTAATCTTTTTGATGTCCGTCATTGTCCAACCAAATGCTTGCCGATTTGATCTCAATACTGTCAAAAGAGCGTTCTCTTGCTCTGAAGCTAGAGAAGCAGATATGATCACGGGTAAAGACTCATTCTCACCTAAATATACATATTTAAGATGAGAAGGTAGCGGGTTGAGATCTAGTATCAGCGGAGAGACAATAGAAGGTGGGGTAAGGGAATGATACTCGAACTCCCTAAGAGGTTCACAACTTGCGTAGGATATTGACTCGGAAAGCGCTACTGACTTTTGCGATGAGTAAAAAGATTCAAACTCGGGGGTGGACTCGATGAAGGTGTCCTCATTATAATAATTTGCTAGATCAAACAATGTCGCACTATTGTCGTCGAGATCATTATAGCAAAGTTCCTCAACTTTGCAGCTGTCAGAAGCTATAACAGATATCGATTAGATGAGCAGAAGGTTCAGACGGTTGACTTCCTAGCTTGTAAATACTAAGCTCAATTGTCATCTTTCCGAACGATAAGTTCATAGAATAGTTACGACAATTAATTACAGCGTTGGAAGTTGCTAGAAAATGTCGACCTAGTATCACCAGGATTTGGTTACGTGGGTCGCCACAGGCTGTGTATCTAAAACAATAAAGTCCACAGAGAATTTGAATTCCCTAATTTTGATTAACACGTCCTCTAGCACACCCCTAAGTTGGGCGATAGATCGGTCTGCCATCTGGAGAGTGCAGTGGGCAGGTTTCAACTCTCCTATACCTAGCTGCTCATAGACAGAATATGGGAGCAAGTGAACGCTAGCGCCTAGGTCAAGTAGAGTACGATTGATGATTTTGGTTAGTGATATATGCCCTAGAGGCCATTATTGTATCATACTGATTTGTATATTACTTAATGGAAACTTGGGATATACACGGATATAGTAACAGTCTTGCTCGAAATGGTAGTATGCTACCTAGTTTGTTTCTATCTCAATATGTGAATGTGTTTCGTTTAGCATATCGCTTATACATATTGGTAGAGCCCTTACGATCTTTGCTTGATTACTAGCCTTATGATGGCAGTCATACTAGTAGGGGCTGGGTAGTCTATAAGCACATCCTATACAGGTCCCTAGTCATAAGATTATCGAGACGGGGCATCGATACTCCAGAGTAAATTAGTGTATACGCTTCTCATCCCAGCAGGGGAGACGGTCTGTCCCTCAGCCATTAGTACGTCATACTGGAGATAGTATGCAGGTGCTCATTAGGTTATGAGTACACCGAACATGACTCGTCGGGAACTGTTGGTGGGTATTATATATATCGTCGGTTAGCAGTTCCCAGGTGATATGAGTACAGCTTACTCCGTCATTATGACACTGCTACTTCACCTCGAGTGTGTTCCTACTGTACTTTAATTACTACCCTACGACGGCTCAAAGGAGTCATGCAAACAGGTAGTAGTTGGGTGCAGTCCTGAAGTACTTGGAGGCAGTGGCGGTTAAATAGGATTCGTCTCTCCCGGTGTTGGGGGTTGATATCGCGCTGTGTTTGGAAGGCCATTATACAAAGTCCTTGGCCATGGCAAGCGAGATTTGTTGGTAGGTACTCCAGTAGTTTCTCAAGGTGTATTGGGCTATACTCCGACATGACTTATTGCGCTATTAGGGGTCTGACGATTACCGCCCCCTAAGCCCGATATGCGATACTCTTAGATGAACAGACCGGACTGTATGGAGATTGTCACATACAGGCTCAGTAGGAGTTCGGATGAGTTAGCTCATCAGCCTTCTTATCGACACATACCTAGGTAGTCGTTACGTGCAGCTAGTACTGCTTGCGGCTTGTGGTTAAACCCACTGCCAGCGTAGTGTCGAGTCTTTAGTGTCCCACATAGAGAGTTTTCCTGCACCGGTAAAAAAGTGTAGAGGTCGTATGGTTTTATGATAGGGCTTCGATCACGTACGTGCACTTATGGGCATATAATGATCAGGCGGATAATACTAGTGGGCTTTGGTTTAAGCCGGGTCCTAGTATTATATTGATGGATTATATTTATCTCGCTGTATTCGTATTCTTCGGAATGCGGATGAGGGTATGTATATACGGATGAGGGGCATTCTCATAATTTCACGGGAAAGCTTCTAGAAGTGGAAAACTCATTTAGGGTTTTAATTCTTTTTGGATTAAAACAAATGAGGTGAGGAAATGAGGTGAAGTTTTACATTGAATATGGCATGGCACTTGGTGACTCATGGTTATGACTCACCACTTGATATTTGGTGAAGGATAGTAGATATATGTGGAGATATTTTATCTCTTCAATATTTGTATACTTCATGATTAATCACAAGGCAGCCATCATATTCTAATTTTTTCTTGAGTGCTTCTTCAATCTCTTTTCCTCAAGTGACCATCTTCTACCTCTAACCCTAAACCTCCCATGTATTGAGAATCCTAGGGTTCCAAGAGACAAATCACTCCATCTTCTCACTCTACACAACCTAGGACATCTAGTTTAGCGAGCTGGATGCCATAATTATCTCGGATTTGAGGTAGGAGCTCGTATTATAGACTCTCGGGTGGATCGTCTTTGACTCGAGGAAGCCATCGAGGTTGCCCGATCCGTTCCGATCCTTGGAGCTGACGATGTGGTAGAGGACATCGAAGAAGACCCAAAGGACTTGGTATCATGAGGTATAACTTTTATCCGAGTAGTTAAATCTCATTGCTTGTTAGCTAGTTAGGGTTTAGTTTCAATCCGGGAGTTCAAGTCGGTGTTGCGAGCTTTGAAAAATCGTTTTTTGCAGATTCCGACTCCCCGCGAACACGCGGGGTGCGCGATATCGACTTACAGTGGTATCAAAGCCTACTAAACCATAGCTAATAGTTTAGACGAAGTGTAAAACTACAAAACCGAAATAACTCCGAAACACGAAACCTAAACTCCAAGCTTCTGTCAAATTTTTCCGAGCCTCTAAATTTTTTTTAAACAATTGCAGAGTGCTCTACTTCTTGTGAGATGAACACACACAAAAAATGAGGCTTTTTCACCTGTTTTGGACAGGCCAAAAGCTCAGAAAAATTGGCAACACCTTTTTAGTTATGGTGAAATTCTTTGAATTTTGGTCTGTGTTCTAGTTGCTTGGATCTAAGGTCTTAGGTGTTGTTTGTTTTTTCCAATTTTGGATATGCTGTTATCTTATTACTGTGGCTATATGGAGTATTTCGAAGTCGTAGTTTTAACGTCATTCAAAGTTTTAAGTTGTGATATATGTGTTTGGAAACGTCGGCTAATTGCTATACGTCCATTAGTTGGGTTGCACATATCTGTGTTGTTGTTCTTGTTGGTTTGTGTATATGAACTTTATTTGATCATCGTGGATGAATAGCTGGGGATGTAAGATGATGGTTTTCATTCTTTCATTCGATATAAATTTGTAAAGTGATGTAATATTCTTTTGCGGGGTACATCCGGGTTGAGCTTGTAGCCACCATTGTATTATTTTCTTTTACTGTTTTTTGCTCCTAGGATAGACCCAAGGTGGGGTGCACAAAGTACCGGATACTTTGAAGTGCCGAGTGGCCTACTCACTTTGATGAGGGAGGTTGCTTCACTTTAGGTATTTGGCGGGTAGTTTTCCACACCCGAAGGGGTTTGGGGTGGGGTTTGGCTATTCATCACGACCGTGGAATCCGTCTTTCGTTACAGGCTTAAACGAAACGCGGAATTCCTGGTATATCCAATATGTTCATCTGTGATCTGGAATGCCTATTATTGCGTCAGATGAATGTTTATTATATATATGCTATATAGTAGACGTTGCTTATGTTTTTCAGCCACGCTAATCTAGCCCCCGCTCTGGCATTAGTTAAGTAAACTAAGGGTGTTAGACGGGGCCCAGTGATGAATGCGGATGGTATAAGTGGACGTGGTATTTTTGTCTTTTTCTGTGATGATAGGTGTAAATGATGGGACTGCATTATTAATGCAAGGCAAACAAACCAAAGTTGAATCGTTGGAATAAATTTTAAAAACCACTCGGTTATTTTAAACATGAGACTTTTAAATGCGGAGCTTAAACCATTTCTTTTAAAAGCTATCAGTTTCCTTCGATTATATCAAGTTCACTACATTCAAAGTTTCGCCAAAACCATTCATAGCCCCCCGTCATTTCAGTTGAATATTCAGTAGTATTAAAGCTATGTATTTTGACCTTCGCCAAGGCATAGTGTTTGGTAGCTGCTAGGTTTTCATCCGTAGCATAGATAGATGCGTTGGTTTGGGACAGTCGTACTACTATTTTTGCTTTCGTCAAGGGTATGTACGGGTGGGTTCAAATTAACTTGGACAATGACGGGTATAACTTGACATGTGACTTATGATATGTTGGCCTTCGTCAAGGTCATAAGAGCATGGGGCAAAAATCCACATCAGGAGTTTCTAAAGAAACTGAAACTTGCTAGTGTTGCATACCATTTTGAGTGTGATAATATTGGTAGGAGTCCTTCAGGATTATCACACAATGATATTTGGATCCCGATCCTACTGTGAGTATCCGCTACTCCTCGAGAGATTTATCACTTAACAATCAATACTATAAACCAAGCAGGTGTCTAGAACAGTGTTAGCGGGGCTACGCCTCCAGAGAAAAGAGGTTATTTAATTAAGGAACTTCGTGAAAGTATCGTAAAACCTTCTTCGAAGTACCGACACTAGCCTGGCCGAACGGTTAAGCAAGTATTGTATGGTGAGATTAATCCTGACTAATTCTTCTTTTATGATTTGAGGAAGGATTTGAGAAACAGTGGGAGCCATCCTGTTTAGATAAATTAAAAACCAATCTAAACTTGCAAGGGTATCATGTTGAGTGTTTTCTTCTCTCTCTCCTAATTGCAGCAAACAGGTGACCATATTAGGTTACAGTTAGATAATAAAATGACTGATTTATACTATATTGATTGGCAAAGGTCTGTTCAGATGTCCATTACCTATGACAAGCTGGACCACCTCATTACTACTTAAGTCCCCGCCATCCCAGGTCTAAGTTTCCACTGTCGTAGATATGGATATCAGCAAGACATGGGAAGAAGATAGTGCGAATGCCAAGTGCCTCGTGTTGGCCTCAGTTGATGGTGTAAACCAGAGGAAGCATGAGAAGATGGACTTAGCTTCCATCTTCCTCCATAACAAAGTTTTATATGGACAGCAATCTCATATCGCAAGATATGAGACCTCGAAAGAATTGCTTCAAGCGAAATTGGCTGTCGGGTCATCTGTAGGGAACCACGTCCTTACAATGATCGGCTATATTGAAAAGCTCATGAACTTGGAGACTACATTGGAGAATGAGTCAAGTACAGACTTGATTCTACAGTCCCTACCTTCTACTTATGTCCAGAGGAAGAAAGTTATACTTCCAGTTGAGGGCACCCTGAAGGAAACCAGGGAGACACCCGCTCTGCTTATTGGGGAATCTTCCTCTTCTAGATCCACGGTGAAAGCCAAGAGTGAGAAGAAGAAGACCTCCACAAAGCCAATAGGCAGTGTCAGTAAGGTAGAAGGAAAGGGAAAGACAAAAGTTTCAGGGTTAACAGTAGGGAAGGAGGGATGTTCCTATTGTCACGGGAAAGAGCAATGGCAGAAGGGATGCAGGGCTTAGAAAGCCAGAATCCAGGATCCGAAGCATGTTGTGGTTTTGACTTCGGGTGTGTTTGTGATTGAAAATAGTCTGTCAATTAACTCTACTTCCTGAGTACTAGATACCGGATCAGGATCTCATATCTGTAATTCATTACAGGCTTTGAGAAACCGTAGAGTTATCAGGGCAGGTGATATGACTCTCAGGGTTGCTAACGGAATGAGCGTGGATACTGTATCCATAGGGGAATATCACCTAGGATTGACAAGTGTGCAGATATTGATTCTACGTAACTGTTTGTGTGTACCTAGTCTAGTTTGTAAGCGTTGTGGTCCACATCCACCTAAATCAAATTTTGATTAGGTCAGGTACACTAGAGGACAATATATACATGTTAAATCAAGCTCAGGTTTTCAACGGCCAGAACACACTTAAAAGAAAGTCTCCAGAATAAAATAAGGCTTTTTTATGGCATTGTAGACAGGGTCACATCAATGAAACACGGTTGTCTAAGTTACATAGAAAGTGATATTTGGATCCGTTCGAATATCGATCTTATGGAACTTGTCAATCATGTCTCATAGGAAAGATGACAAAGACTCCGTTCACTGGACACGGAGCAAGGCCAAGCGAGCTCTTAGGACTCATACACAACAACGTGTGTAGTCCAATATCTATAGATGCACGAAGTGTTTATTCCTATTTCATTACTTTTACGGATGATTTCTCTAGGTAAGGACATTTTTTCTTGATGAAGCATAAATCCGAGACCTTTGAGAAATTCCGGGAATATAAGAATGAAGTGGAAAAACAAATAGGCAAAACTATCAAGACACTGAGATCTGATCGATGTGGTGAATACTTAATTGCCGAGTTCCTGGATTACTTAAAAGAGAATGGAATTCTCTCTCAGCTTACTCCTTCATACACACCACAACACAACAGTGTATTGGAAAGGCGGAACCGAACCCTATTAGATATGGTTCGTTCCATGATGAGTAATGCTAAGTTACCGCGATCCTTCTGAGGTTATGCACTAGAATCAACTGCATATCTTTTGAATAAGGTTCCTACCAAGGCTGTGCCTACTACACCAAATCAGATGTGGAGTGGGAAGAAACCCTATCTTCTGTATCTGAAGAGGGAGATTGTTAGTGATATATGCCCTAGAGGCCATTATTGTATCATACTGGAATGAATATTACTTAATGGGAGCTTGGGATATACACGGATATAGTAACAGTCTTGCTCGAAAAGGTAGTATGCTACCTGGTTTGTTTCTATCTCAATATGTGCATGTGTTTTTTTTAGCATATCGCTTATACATATTGGTAGAGCCCTTGGGATCTTTGCTTGATTACCAGAGTTGTGATGGCAATCACACTAGTGGGGGCTGGGTAGTCTATAAGCACATCCTATATAGGTCCCTAGTCGTAGGATTATCGAGACGGGGCATCGATACTCTACTGTAGACTAGTGTATACGCTTCTCATCCCAGCTGGGGAGATGGTATGTCCCACAGCCATTAGTACGTCGTACTGGAGATAATATGCAGGTGCTTATTAGATTATGAGTACACTGGATAGGACTCGTCGGGAACTGTTGGTGGGTATTATACCTATCGTCGGGTAGTAGTTCCCAGGTGACATGAGTACAGCTTAGTCCGTCGACTTGACACTGCTATTTCGCCTCGAGTGTTTCCACTGTACTTTGATTACTACCCTATCATGGCTCAAAGGAGTCATGCAAACAGGTAATAGTTGGGTGCAGTCCCGAAGCACTTGGAGGCAGTAGCGGTTAGATAGGATTCGTCTCTGCCGGTATTGGGGGTTGATATCACGCTGTGTTTGGAAGGCCATTACACAAAGTCCTTGGCCAAGGCAAGAAAGATTTACTGGTAGGTACTCCAGTTGTTTCTCAGGGTGTTTTGGGCTATACTCTGACATGACTTATTGCGCTATTAGGGGTCTGACGATTACCGCCCCCTAGGATCGATATGCGATACTGTTAGACAAACAGACCGGACTGTACAGAGATTGTCACATACAGGCTCAGTAGGAGTTCGGATGAGTTAGCTCATCGGCCTTCTTATCGACAGTTACCTGGGTAGTCGTTACGTGCAGCTAGTACTGCTTGAGGCTTCTGGTTAAACCCATTGCCAGCGTAGTGTCGAGTCTTTAGAGTCCTACATAGAGAGTTTCCCTGCACCGGGCAAAAGGTGTAGAGGTCGTATGGTTTTACGGCAGGGCTTCAATCACGTGCGTGCACTTGTGCACATATGATGATCGGGCGGATAATACTAGTGGGCTTTGGTTTAAGTCAGATCCTAGTATTATATTGATGGATTATTTTCATCTCTTTGTATTCGTGTTCTTTGGAATACGGATGCAGGTATGTATATACGGTTGAGGGGAATTCTCGTAATTTTTCGGGAAAGCTTCTAGAACGTCAAACCTCATTAGGATTTTAATTCTTTTTTCATTTGGATTAAAGTTAATGAGGTGGAGAAAATGAGGTGGAGGTTGACAAAAGATCAAGCATGACTCACCCTTAGATATTTTCAAGCATGGTAGATATTTGAGGAGATATTTTATCTCCTCAATAATTAATCTAGTATTCTTGATTATTCTTTTCTTAAGTTGAGCCAAGTCTTTTCTTTAGTTAAGCTTTCACACCTTCATCTTCCTCATGTGTCCTTCTTCTTCCTCTAAACCCTAATCCTCTCATGTGTTGAGAAACCTAGGGTTCCAAAAAACAAAGCACTCCATCTTCACACTCTACAACCTCTAGGACTTCTAGTTTAGCGAACTAGAAGCCGTAGTTACTTCGGATTTGAGGTAGGAGCTCAGACTATAGACTCTCGGATGGATCATATTTAATTCGAGGAGGCCGTCGAGTTTGTTGTGATCCGTTACGATCCTTGGAGCCGACGACGAGTGGAGGACAGCGATGAAGACCTGAAGGACTTGTATCATGAAGTATAAGTTCTATCTTTGTTGTTTACATTATACCCTAGTTAGCTAGTTAGGGTTTAGACACGATCCGTGAGCTCGAGTCCGTGTTGCGATGCTTCGAAAGATCGTTTTTCATATATTCCGCCTCCCAGCGAGCCCGTGGGGTATGTGACACAGACTTACAATAGGGATGTCTAGATTTTGTCCAAAAGCAGTATGCGGACAAGCTCGAGGTATGCTCAGTACTGTGTAGTTGTGTGGGATACCCAAAGAACTCCAGGAGGTATCTTTTCTATTACGCAGAGGAACAAAAGGTTTTTTGTTTCTCGTCATGCCCATTTTTTAAAAAATCAATTTTTGAAAAAGTCCTAGTAGGAGCACAATAGAACAGGAAGAAATTCCAGAACCACAAACTATTACTGAAAGTATGGTAGAACCAGAGATTTCAAAAGAACAGGACATTCCTGCGCCAATCCGCAGGACTAGTAGGCAGTCTCATCCGCCCGAGAGATACTACGGTTTTCTCATAGACGGGGATAGAGATGATTGCATCATTGACAATGATGAGCCAACAAGCTTCCAGCAAGCCATTCAGAGTGGAGATTCGGTAAAATGGCTGGATGCAATGCGGACCGAGATGGAGTCCATATACACCAACAAAGTATGCACTTTGAACATTGCTCCAGAAAGGGTAAAACCCGTAGGCTGTAAATGGATCTTTTGGAAGAAGATTGGTGTAGATGGACCGGTTGAAAATTATAAAGCTAGACTTGTTGCAAATGGTTTTCATCAAAGACCTGGTTCGGACTATGATGAAATCCTTTCTTCAGTGGCTATGCTCAAATCTATTTGGATCCTTCTTGCCATTGCTGCCTTCCAAGATTTTGAGATCCGGCAAATGGACGTAAAGACGGCATTTCTAAATGGTTATTTTGAAGAGTGTGTCTATATGGATCAGCTAGAGGGTTTTCAATCAGAGTGGGAGCAGCAGGAAAGTGTGCAAGTTGCTTGATTTCATTTATGGACTAAAACAGGCATCGCAGAGTTGGAACATCTGTTTTGATGAGACGGTCAAAGAATTCGACTTTGTCAAAAATCCAGATGAACCATGCATTTATAGTAAGATTATAAGGAGAACCGTGGGATTCCTCGTCTTGTACGTGGATGACTTTCTTTTGATAGGAAATGACACTCCTATACTACAATCAGTCAAAGGATTCTTGTCACTAAGGTTCTCCATCAAAGACCTGGATGATGCCAACTACATTCTGCGGATCCAGATCTATCGTGATAGATCAAAGAGGATAGTAGGACTTTCACAGTCAAGGTACATCAACACCATACTAAAAATATTTAGTATGGAAGATTCAAAGCGCGTTAGTCTACCGTCTTATCACAGAATCACCCTTTTCGAAGAGATATCTTCCAAGACTGATTTGGAAAGGGCTCGCATCATATCTATACCCTACGCTTCTGCGGTAGGCTCTATAATGTATGTGATGTTGTGTACCAGACCATATGTTGCTTACGCACTCAGGGTGGTAAGCCGGTATTAGTCAAACCCAGGGGAGAAGCACTGGATACCAGTAAAGAACGATCTAAGTACCTGAGAATGACTAAGGAGATGTTCTTGGTGTATGGTGGAAAAGACCTCCAGATTGAGGCCTTTGCTGACTCCAGTTTCCAGAGTGATAAGTATGACTCCATGTCCATGTCGGGTTATGTCTTTACCCTCAATGGAGGAGCGGTTTGTTGGAAGAGCTCCAAGAAGGACAACGTTACAGACTCGATGATAGAAACAGAGTAGTTCGCTGCATGAGACGCCGCAAAAGAGATAGTCTGGATGAGGAAGTTCTTAACTGAACTTCAGGTGGTTCCTTCCATTGTTAGTCCAATACTTTAGTATTATGACAACATACGACGCTATAGCTTTAGGGAAGGAACCCAGGTCCCATCAGAGATCCAGACATATCTTGAGGCGGTACCACCTGATCAGGGAAATCGTTGATCTCCAGGAGATCGATGTAAGGAGAGTAGATACTGTTAGTGTATATGCCCTAGAGGCCATTACCGTATCATACTAGTTTGTATATTATTTAATGGAAGCTTGGAATATTCACAGTTGTATAGACAATCTTGCTCAAAATGGTAGTATGCTACTTGGTTTGTTTCTACTTTAATATGTGCATATGTTTCTTTTAGCATATCGCTTATACATATTAGTGGAGCCCTTAGGATCTTTGCTTGATTACCAGCGTTGTGATGGCAGTCACACTAGTGGGGGCTGGGTAGTCTATAAGCACATCCTTATACAGGTCCCTGGTCGTAGGATTATCGAGACAGGGCATCGATACTCCAGAGTAGACTAGTGTATACGCTTCTCATCCCAGGAGGGGAGATGGTCTGTCCCACAGCCATCAGTACGTCGTACTGGAGATAGTATGCAGGTGCTCGTTAGGTTACGAGTACACTGGACAGGACTCGCTGGGAACTGTTGGTTTGGTATTATACCTATCGTCAGTTATCAGTTCTCAGGTGACATGAGTACAGCTTAGTCCGTTGACTTGACACTGTCACTTTGCCTCGAGTGTGTTCCCACTGTTCTTAGATTACTACCCTACCACGGCTCAAATGAGTCGTGCAAACAGGTAGTAGTTTGGTGCAGTCCCGAAGCACTTAGAGGCAGTGACGGTTAGACAGGATTTGTCTCTCCCGGTATTGGGGGTTGATATCGCGCTGTGTCTAGGAGAGCCATTACACAAAGTCCCTGGCCAGGGCAAGCGAGATATATTGGTAGCGTTTCCAGTGTTTTCTCAGGGTGTTCTGGGCTACACTCCGACACGACTTGTACCGCTATTAGGGGAGTGACGTTTACTGCCCCCTAGGCCCGACATGCGATACTCTCAGACGAACTGACCGGACTGTACGGAGATTGTCACATTCAGGCTCAGTAGGAGTTCGGATGGCTTCACCTCATCGGTCTTCTTATCGGCATCTACCTGGGGACCGTTACGTACAGCTAGTACCACTTGCGGCCTGTGGTTAAACCCACTGCCAGCGTAGTGTCGAGTCTTTAGAGTCCCACACAGAGGGATGTTCGCCTTTGGGCAAAACAGAGTAGAGGTCGCATGGTTTTGCGACAGGGTTCGTTCACATACGCGCACTTGTGCACGTTTGGTGTCCGGGCAGCTATTACTAGCGGGTTTTGGTTTAAGACACATCCTAGTAATTTTTTTGGGATTGGTTTTGTCTCATTGTATTCGTGTTCCTCGGAACACGGATGCGGGTGTGTTTGCACAGTTGACAGAGGCAGAGGAATCTCATTAGGGTTATTGACTTTCTAAACCCTAATGAGAATGAGAAATATGATTAATGATATTAATTAAGGATAATTGTGCCATGGTTAGGTTGACCATTTGACTTTTGTTGACCTTTTGACTTTGGTTGACCGGTTGACTTTTGTTGACCATTTGACCATCATTATTTCATTTGCAAGATACTTCTTGTTTCTTGCAAAATGCATTTAATATTGAAATGATAATGGTCATTCCAAACTAACTATCACATTTTCCTTAATTATTATTATTATTATTATCATTATTCTTATTTTGAGAGCATGGTTGTAGATTTTCTATCTCATTCTTTCTTGCACACTCTCTCTCATGCAAAGCTCTCCCTCTTCCTCTCTCAAAGCTCTCATCTCTCATGTGTTGAGAACCATGAGATTTGTGAGATAAAACCATCAAGACATCACTCTACTCATTCTAGGGTTCTTAATTTAGCAAGCCAACCACTCTAGTTAACTCTTGGTTGAGTTTGGAGCTCAAGGTAGAGGCCTTCGGGTGGATCTATCTTCGGCAAAGAGAAAAAGACGAGGAGTAGCCGTCTACGTCACTCCAAGGAGCAAGCAAGAGGGAGGAACATAACAAGAAGAGAAGGAGTTCAAGATCTAGGTATAATTATCTAACTTGTAGCTAAAACTTTTAGTTAGCTTGTTTGCTAGTTTATGTTTAGCAAAGATACTCCATTTTTAGTCTATGTTGCCTTGTGTTAAAAAGCCGTTTTTACCTATTCCGCCTCCCCGTAAGCACCGGGCTGGGTAACGTGGACTTACAGTGGTATCAGAGCATAGCTAAACAACAACTAACATGTTAGCAAAGTGTTTAGAACTTCGATCCGAGAAAAAATCGCAAAACGCACCGAAATCATGTACTTTCTGCCGTTTTTAAAAACTGGTCTAAAAATATTTCCACAGTCCTTGAAAATACGAGCAGGGTTTTTTAGGAACACACAAGAAAAACGAACCTACGACTTGACCAGACCGAAACCACGCGTTTCGCCGCGGATCCGCGGCCGAGTCAACTCGGTCCCTACTCGTTTTTCCTGCAGTGTTCTCTGTTTGGTGTTTTGTGATTTTTAAGATACTTTGTTTCTGCCCAGATTCTTCAGAGAACAATATTGTGTTTGGGGTAGTTTCAAGTTGGTATTTTGATCGAAGTTCTATAGGCTTTAGCTAATTGGTTATATCTGTAATGTGAGATATGTACTGAACGTCGACTAATCGCTATACGTCGATTAGTGGGGGTTGTACATATCTGTGATCTGTGATATTGGATTGTGTATATGAACTTATTGGATTGTCGCGGATGAATAGCCGGGGTTTGTGAGATGAGAGTTTCTTTATCTTTCATTTGTTGTAATATGTAAATTGATATAATATTATTTTTATGGCCGCACATCCGGGATGAGGTTGTAGCCGCCATTGTATATTATTTCTTTTACTGTTTTTGCTCTTAGGATAGACCCAAGGTGGGGTGCACAAACTACCGGGTATTTTGAAGTACCGAGTGGCCTACTCACGTTGTTGAGGGAGGTTGCTTCACTTCGGGTACTTGGCGGGTAGTTTGCCGCACCCGTAGGGGTCTAGGGTGGGGTTTGGCTATTCATCGCGACCGTGTAATCCGTCTTTCGTTACAGGCTTGAACAAAATGCGGATTCCTAGCATATCCAATGTGTTCATCTATGATCTGGAATGGCTATCATTGCATCTGACGAATGTATATATCTATATATGATATCTAGTAGGTGTTTCTTATGTTTTGCATCCGCGCTAGTCCATCCCCCGCTCTGTCGTTAGTTAAGTAACCTAACGGGTGATGACGGGGCCCCATGGCGAATGCGGATGGCATAAGCGTACGTCATATTTTCGTTGTTTTCTGCAATGGTAGGATTAATTGATGGGACGCAATATATTAACGCAAAGAAAACAAACCAAATTTAAAATCGTTGGAACAATTTCAAAACTATTCGGATTCTTTTCAAAACAGAAAACTTTTAAAAACACGAAGCTTAAACCACTCCTATTAAAAGCTATCAGGTTCCTTCGATTATATCAAGTTCACTACATTCACGGTTTCGCCAAAACCATTCATAGCCCTCCGTCATTTCAGTTAAACGTTCAGTAGTATTCAAGCTATGTATTTTGACCTTCGCCAAGGCATCGTGATTGGTAGCTGCTGAATGTTTATCTGTAGCATAGATAGATGCGTTGGTTTGGGACAGTCATACTACTATTTTGGCCTTCGTCAAGGGTATGTACGGGTGGGTTCAAATTAACCTGGATAATGACGGGTAGAACTTGACATGTGACTTATGATATGTTGGCCTTCGTCAAGGTCATAAGAGCATGGGGCAAAAATCCACATCGGGAGTTTCTAAAGAAACTGAAACTTGCTAGTGCTGCATGCCATTTGGAGTTTGATAATGTTGGTAGGATTCCTTCAGCATTATCTCACAATGATATTTGGATCCCGATCCTACTGTGAGTATCCGCTACTCCTCGGGAGACTTTTTCACTTAACGATCAATACTATAAACCAAGTAGGTGTCTAGAAATGTGTTAGCGGGACTACGCCCATAGGGAAAAGAGGTTACTTAATTAAAGAACTTCTCGAAAGCGTCGTAAAACCTCCCTCGAAGTACCGACACCAACCTGGCTGAATGGTTAAGCAAGTATTGTACGGTGAGATCAATCCCGACTAATTCTTCTTTTATGGTTTGAGGAAGGATTCAAGAAACAGTGGGAGCCATCATATTTAGATAAACTAAAAACCAATCTAAACTTGCAAGAGCATCATGCTAAGTGTTTTCTTCTCTCCCTTAATTGCAGCGACCCAGTGACCAGATAAAGGTTACATCTAGATAATAAAATGACTGAATCTGACAGTTATGACTGGCAAAGGTCTGTCCAGATGTCCATTACCCATGACAAGCTAGGACACCTCCTAACTAATCAAACCCCTGCCGTCTCAGGACCAGTTTCCCCTGTCACGGATATTGATATCCGTAAGATTTCGGAAAAAGACTGTGCGAATGCCAAGTGCCTCGTGTTGGCCTCAGTTGATGGTGCATACCTAAGGCAGCACGAGAAGATGGACTTAGTTTCTATCTTCCTCCATAACAAAGATTTATATGGAGAGCAATCTCGTATCGGAAGATATGAGACCTCGAACGAATTGCTTCAAGCGAGGTTGGTTTTCAGGTCATCTGTAGGGGACAACGTCCTTATAAAGACTAGCTATTTTGATGAGCTCACGGACCTGTAGACCACATTGAAGAACGGGTCAAGTACTGACTTGATTCTACAGTCTCTCCCCTCTACTTATACCCTGAAGGAAACCAGGGAAGAAGGAAAGGGAAGGGCAAAAGTTTTGGGACAAGATATAGTAAAGGAGGGATGTTCCTATTGTTACGGGAATGAACATTGGCAGAAGGATTGCAGGGCTAGCAAAGCCAGTAGCCAGGATTCGAAGCATGTTGTGGCTTCGGCTTCGGGTGTGTTTGTAATAGAAAATTGTATGTCAATTAACCCTACTTCCTGGGTATTGGATACCGGATCAGGATCTCACATCTGTAATTCATTACAGGCTCTGAAAAACCATAGAGTTATCAGGATAGGTGATATGACTCTCAGGGTTGCCAACGGAATGAGCGTGGACGCTGAATCCATAGGGGAATATCACCTTGGATTGACAAGTGGGCAGATATTGATTCTGCGTAACTGTTTGTATGTACCTAGTATGGCTTGTAATATCATATCTGTATCCATACTTTCTAAGGAAGGATATGATTTTACTTTTGTAAACGATGTGGTCCACATCCACCTAAATCAAGTCCTGATTGGGTCAGGTACATTAGAAAACAGAATATACGTACTGAATCAAGCTCAAGTTTTCAGTGTCCAGAACACACTTAAAAGAAAGTCTCCGGAAACAAATCAGGCTTTCTTATGGCATTGTAGACTGGGTCATATTAATGAGACACGGTTGACAAAGTTACATAAAGAGGGATACTTGAATCCTTTCGAGTATCAGTCTTATGCTACCTGTGAATCTTGTCTCATGGGAAAGATGACAAAGACTCCATTCACTGGACACGGAGTAAGAGCGAGCGAGCTCTTGAGACTCATACACAGTGATGTATGTGGTCTAATGTCTATACATGCGCGAAGCGGTTATTCATACTTCATTACTTTTACAGATGATTTCTCTAGGTATGGACATGTCTTCCTGATGAAGTATAAATCTGAGGCCTTTGAGAAATTTCGGGAATACAAGAATGAAGTTGAAAAACAAACAGGCAAAAGTATCAAGACACTGAGATCTGATCGAGGTGGTGAATACTTGAGTGCCGAGTTTCTGGGCTACTTAAAAGAGAATGGAATTCTCTCTCAGCTTACTCCTCCATACACACCACAACACAACGGTGTATCGGAAAGGCGGAATCGAACTCTATTGGATATGGTTCGTTCCATGATGAGTAAGGCTGAGTTACCGCGATCTTTCTGGGGGTATGCACTAGAATCAGCTGCATATCTTTTGAACAAGGTTCCCTCCATGACTGTACCTACCACACCATATCAGATGTGGTGTGGGAAGAAACCCTATCTTCAATATCTGAAGATATGGGGATGTCCAGCTTTTGTTAAAAAGCAGCATGCGGACAAACTCGAGACATGCTCAGTACTGTGTATGTTTGTGGGATACCCAAAGAACTCCAGGGGGTATCTTTTCTACTACGCATAGGAACAAAAGGTTTTTGTTTCTCGTCATGCCCACTTTCTGGAACATCAGTTTTTAGAAAAAGAAACAAGTAGGAGCGCAGTAGAACTGGAAGAAATTCTAGAACCACAAGCTATTACTGAAAGCTTGGTAGAACCAGAAGTTTCAGGAGAACCGGACATCCCAGCGCCACTCCGCAGGAGTAGTAGGCAGTCTCATCCGCCCGAGAGATACTACGGTTTTCTCATATACGAGGATCGAGAGGATTGCGTCATTGAAAATGATGGGCCTACTAGCTTCCAGCAAGCCATTCAGAGCCGTGACTTAGTAAAATGGCTGGATGCAATGCGGACCGAGATGGAGTCCATGTACACCAACAAAGTTTGGACTTTGGACATTGCTCCAGAAAGGGTAAAACCTGTAGGTTGCAAATGGATCTTCAGAAAGAAGATTGGTGTAGATGGACAGGTTGAAACCTATAAAGCTAGACTTGTTGCAAAGGGTTTTCGTCAAAGACCTGGTTTAGACTATGACGAAACCTTTTCTCCAGTGGCTATGCTAAAATCCATTCGGATCCTTCTTGCCATTGCTTCCTTCCACGATTATGAGATCTGGCAGATGGACGTAAAGAAGGATTTTCTAAATGGAAATTTGGAAGAATGCGTCTATATGGATCTGCCGGAGGGTTTCATTCAAAGTGGGAGCAGCGGTAAAGTGTGCAAGTTACTTAAGTCCATTTATGGACTGAAGCAGGCATCGTGGAGTTGGAACATCAGCTTTGATGATACTGTCAAAGAATTCGACTTTATCAAAAATCCGGATGAACCATGCATTTACAGTAAGATTGTAGGGAGAACTGTGGTATTCCTCGTCTTGTACGTGGATGACATTCTCCTAATAGGAACTGACATTCCTATGCTACAGTCAGTCAAAGGATTCTTGTCACAGAGGTTCTCCATGAAGGACCTGGGCGATGTCAACTACATTCTGGGGATCCAGATCTATCGTGATAGATCTAAAAAGATGTTGGGACTTTTGCAGTCCAGGTACATCGACACCATACTGAAACGATTCAGTATGGAAGATTCAAAGCGCGGTAATCTGCCAGCTTGTCATGGAATCACCCTCTCCAAAGATATGTCTCCTAAGACTGATTTGGAAAGGGCTCGCATGTCATCTATACCCTACGCATCTGCGGTAGGCTCTATAATGTATGCGATGTTGTGTACCAGACCAGATGTAGCATACGTATTAAGCGTTGTAAGCCGGTTTCAGTCGGACCCAGGGAAGAAACACTGGATAGCAGTAAAGAACATTCTCAAGTACATGAGAAGGACTAAGGAGATGTTTTTGGTGTATAGCGGAAAAGACCTCCAGATCGAGGCCTTTGCTGACTCCAGCTCTAGAGTGACAAGGATGACTCCAAGTCCATGTCGGGTTATGTCTTTACCCTGAATGGAGGGGCGATTTGCTAGAAGAGCTCCAAGCAGGAAACCGTTGCTGACTCAACTATGGAAGCAGAGTACATAGCTGCTTGCGATGCCGCAAAGGAAGCTGTCTGGATGAAGAAGTTCCTCACGGAGCTTCAGGTGGTTCCTACCATTGTTGATCCAATACCGCTGTATTGTGACAACAACGGCGCTATAGCTTTAGCGAAGGAACCCAGGTCCCATCAGAAGTCCAGACACATTTTGAGGCTGTACCACCTGATCAGGGAGATCGTAGATCGCCGGGAGATCGAGGTGAAGAGAGTAGATTCGGAGAATAACACTGCAGATCCATTCACTAAGGCCATGCCCCAGACTCAGTTCGAGCGCCTGATCGAGATGATAGGTTTTCGATACGCCAGTACATGGCCCTAGTGAAAGTGGGAGATTGTTGGTGTATATGCCCTAGAGGCCATTACTGTATCATACTAGTTTGTATATTACTTAATGGATGCTTGGGATATTCATAGTTGTATAGACAATCTTGCTCAAAATGGTAGTATGCTACTTGGTTTGTTTCTACTTAATATGTGCATATGTTTCTTTTAGCATATCGCTTATATATATTAGTGGAGCCCTTAGGATCTTTGCTTGATTACCAGCGTTGTGATGGCAGTCACACTAGTGGGGTGATTTGAGTGATTTAGCGTGCTTGCGCTTTCTAAAAGATAGATCAAAAATATTTGTAACCGCAATCAAGAACGGCGTCGCATGAAGCTAGCCGATGAGTACGGGTCGGTCCACAGGGATTTTGTGAATTTCCGATTCATTCTTACGAGTTAATTCCGAAGGGTGTTCGGTTGATTATTAAGTCTAAAAATCTAATTATTCTACCTAGGGCAATTAATTGAATATTATAATTAGGGCAGATAAATAAAATCTATACTATGGCAGAAAAATAAATTTAATTTAGGGCAGGAATTGAAATTATCTAAGGCAAGAAAATAAATAGATCTACTTACTTTACAGATGCATTTCTCTAATCATCCATGCAGGGTTGTCAGATCTGAATTTCAGAATTGAAGAGAGGCACCGATGCTCTCCAAAAAGGATTTTGGAATTTTTATTAAAAGGAGGCATAAGAATTACAATCTGTAGAGTTCCTATTTATAGAGAATAGGAAACCCTAGGGTTACATCTTGAACCGCATGTCTACAATTACAAAAATAGCCCTAGGTTGACTAGTCAACGCCGCCACAAAAATATGGAAAAAATATTTGTTCCTGATTGCACTATCCTGCCGCGGAACCGCGGCCTGAGGCATGGTTTGGCCGCGGTTCCGCGGCCAAATGTTGGAGTTGGGCTCTGGACTTTCTGGTGCTGGCTTCTGGTGACTTTGTCTTCCTGTTTATATATGTTCTTTTCCATTTGGGCTTCTAGGTTGGTTCCAGATTTCCAGTGAACAATTTGCAATGGATTTTTAACCGTTCGCTTTGAGTCGATGTCTTGAATCTTGCTTTGTGAATTGTTCCTTATGTAGGCTTGATCAAGATTCTCTGTTTGTTGGTTAAAGTCCACTTTTGCATCATCTTTTCATCGTTTTCACTGTTTCTTGTCCAAGAACCTGTAACCTGTAACATGTAGCAGACATGCGTCAAAACTACCTGTTTATTTATAAAAAGAATAGGAATGGGGAATAAAATAATGCAATATTCTGGTCTGAACAAATACCCCCAAACTTATCTTTTGCTCGTCCTCGAGCAAACTTATTTTTATTCACTAAAAACCTAACCGCACTTTCGCAGGGAGACACGATTGCACTGAGCATGTGCAACAAGCCGTTAAACCTCTAGGTGTCCCTAGTAGGAGGAGTGTTGTCTCCTGAGGGTTTTCAGGCGATTACACCCACAAAATCCTATCAACTCGGCCCATTAACTTTAGTTCTCCAATTAGGTTTTCTAACAAGGAATTCTATTATCTTCTACTTGTAAATTATCCACCCATATTTTTCACGCTTCCTCATTATTTAATTTAAGATTATATATATTCTGTAGACTTACTTAGCTTTCGGCATCTCTTAAGTTTTCCTTCTAGGGTTCCATCTCCACCTAGGAATTTCTATCAACTCTATTAAAGATACAAGTTCTATTCTTCATTCCTCTCTCTTATCTAAATTCCAATCACATACCCCTACGTGTGTGTATAGATCACCCCTACACTTGGAAATTCAAATCAAGCAATCATACCCTTGTCCGTTGTCCAAAGTACTAATTAGTTGGTGAATTTTTAATTGAATTTTGCTTACACATCCTTCATGGGACCGTTAATACTTCTTGAGGTACCAACAACCGATTACAAGATGCGTTAGCACTTTAAAACGTACTTCCTAGTTTTGCAACACCCAAGGCTTTAGCAGTGACTCCCAAACTAGTTGGTCTAAGGCACTAGGTGATGAGGCACCCTCGCTAAATATTTTTCTATTTTTACAGCCTTAAGTAATCACAAAAACCAGTGTCCATTTTTTTTTATTCTTTATTCACACTTTTTTTTCTTTTATTTTCTTCATACTAAGGACTTTAGATAAGAGCATTTCAAGGTCTCTTCTACTATTCCAAGTTTCAAGATGCGTGATTGTCATTTTGTAGGGTACACGTTTTCAGAATCTAGACTTAAGTTAGGAACTATTTTTCAAACTTATACTCTAATAAGAACATCAATACTCTTCCCTCATTTTGACTTAGCCCAAGAAGTGAACCCAAAATTTGCCTATTTCTAAATAATCTATAAAGACATATACTTTCTACCGTTAAACTTTAAGGAATGTTATTTTTAGGGTTTTTAATTCACTAAGTCTAAGATCTAGTTGTTCCTAGCCAGTTGACCTATTTGTCAAACCAAAGTCAATTAGCCAAAATTGAATACAATAATTTTTATAGTTTTTGAAATTTTTCAATTTTTTATGGGTTTTCAAATAAGTATGCAAATGCAAAAATATGTACAAATGAATGCGAAGAAAGAAGACTTACCGAGCATACCCCCAAACTTGAACTTGACAGTGTCCTCACTGTCATGCTAAACCAAGAGGGTCAAAATATCGGTACTCCCCTGTTTATTTATTTATAATTTTTTTAAATATTTTTTTAATGTTTTGAATTTTTTTTTATTTTTTATAGAAAAAGAAAACAAAAAATATATACATATATACAACAAGGTCCCCCCCAAACTTAAGCTTGGCCATACACAAGCCAAAGGTTAGCACCAACCATTCAAAAATCTTATCGTGGTAATGATCTAGTTGGTGAAAGAATGGGGTGGAAAGGAAAGAAATGAGAAACACGCGAGACCGTGTGGAAAGAAGAATGGTAGAATATGGTCTCGGTGGGGGAGAAGAAGAGCGGAAAGAAGAAAGAAGGATCACGCGAACTTGAGGGTGTAAATCGAGTGAATAAATTAGCGCAATATGTGATGATCGATATGTTAAAAGCGCTTGCGCTAACCTATCAACCCGTCGAGAAATGGGGTCAAATCCCTCAAGATTCGCAAGAAAACAAGGGTACGCCGAACTTGGTATAGGAGATGAAAGCGTAACGGTCATTTGTTCGGTCGGAACAATGGGAAAGACGAAAAGGAGTGAATTAGGGATGGTATCTTTCTCACCGTAGTAAACTGTTTCGAACTTGAAAGATTCCATTAATGGTTCGAAACTACTATAATCAACCGAGTCTGATGGCTCATCTGAAAATGTAAAGGACTCAAACTCGGGCGGTGAGTCATCAACATCGTCCGAAAAAGTGAAACACTCGTAGGTGTTATCGTCTGTGAGAATTGTGTCAGATTCAAAGGAAAAGGTTTCAAGCTCACAGTCTTCAAGCGGGGTCGGAACGATAGGAAGGAGGGAGGGTGATATAACAGTCAAAGGTTCAGGAGGATGAATTGGAAAATCAGACACATCAAACAAAAATGATTCAACCTCAATATTATCCTCAAGACTCTTCTCGATATTATCCTCAATATTCAACTCATCCATTCCATTATCATCAAAATCTAGACGCATATGAGATTCGGGAGAAACATTTAATAACTCAGGATGATGATTTGAACATAAAATTTCAAGAAAATCGACATGTTCATCATCCGAAATATTCCCGGCGTCTATATCCTCAATCAAGTGAAAATCAATTTCTTTAGACACCTCATCAAAAGCATGGATATCTATCGATTTAGGTTCTAGATGGGAGGTGTAAAGATCGAAAGGATTAGGTGCGGTTTCACTCGAAAGGGGTTTCTCATAATTTGGCAAATCAAACACTACAAAATCACACAACTCGTTTTTATTTTCAACTGGTGAATCATTTGGGACAATCGATGGAAAACCGGAGTTGTGGGCTTCAATTGGGTAAGGGTAGGTTTGATTTGAAAATCCTCTCTCATTCTCACTCTGTCTAACCGCCTCCTTATACATTAAAAAATTTTGAGCTAGCGGGAAACTAGCTACCGGTTCGGTAGGTTGCATAAGAGCGGCTAAAGACGCTTCCATATTCCTAGTCATTTTGTTCGTTGCTGCAATGTACGCTTCCAACGACTCTTCCAAACTAGACTTAGATGGTGAGGGGGTTTCGGTAAAAGATTCAAAATGGCGTGGATATGCAAAACTCCCAACAGGCGATGTAGAAATAGTTTCTAGTGAAGGTGGGAAGGTTGGGTATGACTGGTAGGAAATGGGTGGTTGGGCAAGAATAGGGTCAACATATGGATAAAAAGGTGAATAGTCGTGTTGATCTCTAGAACTAGACGAGTGGAGAGGGGTGAAAGATCGACTGCGAGATTGAGCAATATGCTCAGCAATGGACATCGGCCTAGGAGTGACAGAAGGACTTGAAGAAGTGGTATCAACATATGTAGGTGGTAAAGGTTGACTCGGTTGACACAAAATAGGTTGAAAAGTCAAACTATTTCTCCTAGACGCCTCTATGTGATCTTTCAAAGATTTTTTAGGCATGGAGGGATCGTTTTTAAATTGACCGAACAAATTAACATATGACGCAAAATTAGGTTCGGGATACCAAAGTTCGGCTAATGATTTATTGTGTGGGGTACCCATGTTAGAAGAAGAAAGGTGACAAGAAGGAAGGTTGGATGGTGCAAGGATTTATTTGGGGCTAAAAAAATTTTGCAAGTTCTATAAAATATTTGTCCTTTTTATTTTCATTTTTCATTGATTTTTTCTTTCTCTTTATTTGGAAAAATTTTGTTGCAAAAAGATTTTTAGAGAAAAGATATGCAACAGCAAAATATTTTATAGAAAAGATATGCAACAGCAAAATATTACTTGCAATCTATTTTATTTAAAGCGGGGCCCAAAAATCCTGCACAAGACTTGTTATATGGAAGAGAATATATTTTTAAAGCACACAAAATCTTGCAGGCATTATTCAGAAAATATATTAAAATTTTCAGAGGAGAAATAACAGAAAGCTTACAGTGCAAATTTCATCACCTGAAGACACCATAAGGCCGCGTTTCCGCGGTTTAAATGCATTAATGCCGCGTTTTCGCGGCGGTCTCGTCAGCACGAACCCCCAAAAATTTTCTAACGTTCAGATTCTCCGAGATGGCCGCGGTTCCGCGGCCTAAGGTGGGTTTTGGCCACGGAATCGCGGCGGAATGGGGGGTTTGGGTCTCCAAAATTTTTGTGCTCTTCTGTTAGTTAAAATCCCTTCTGTTCCTATACCCCTTTTTCTGTTTCGCTTTCTGGAATTTTCCAGATCCGATTCTGTATATCCTGCAAAAATTCAACCATAAAGTATCCCTTCCAAAAATAACAAATTATATATATTTATATTTTTTTTTTTTGATTTTTCAGATTTTTATGATTTTTTAATTTTATGATTAACCCGAAATTGCGAAAAGGAAATTTCTACGCCATCCCCGGCAACGGCGCCATTTGATTTGAGTGATTTAGCGTGCTTGCGCTTTATAAAAGATAGATCAAAAATATTTGTAACTGCAATCAAGAACGGCGTCGCATGAAGCTAGCCGATGCGTACGGGTCGGTCCACAGGGATTTTGTGAATTTCCGATTCGTTCTTACGAGTTAATTTCGAAAGGTGTTCGGTTGATTATTAAATCTAAAAATCTAATTATTCTACCTAGGGCAATTAATTGAATGTTATAATTAGGGCAGATAAATAAAATCTATACTATGGCAGGAAAATAAATTTAATTTAGGGCAGGAATTGAAATTATCTAAGGCTAGAAAATAAATAGATCTACTTACTTTACAGATGCATTTCTCCAATCATCCATGCAGGGTTGTCAGATCTGAATTTCAGAATTGAAGAGAGACACCGATGCTCTCCAAAAAGGATTTTGGAATTTTTATTAAAAGGAGGCATAAGAATTACAATCTGTAGAGTTCCTATTTATAGAGAATAGGAAACCCTAGGGTTACATCTTGAACTGCATGTCTACAATTATAAAAATAGCCCTAGGTTGACTAGTCAACGCCGCCACAAAAATATGGAAAAAATATCTGTTCCTGATTGCACTATCCTGCCGCGGAACCGCGGCCTGAGGCATGGTTTGGCCGCGGTTCCGCGGCCAAATGTTGGAGTTGGGCTCTGGACTTTCTGGTGCTGGCTTCTGGTGACTTTGTCTTCCTGTTTATATATGTTCTTTTCCATTTGGGCTTCTAGGTTGGTTCCAGATTTCTAGTGAACAATTTGCAATGGATTTTTAACCGTTCGCTTTGAGTCGATGTCTTGAATCTTGCTTTGTGAATTGTTCCTTATGTAGGCTTGATCAAGATTCTCTGTTTGTTGGTTAAAGTCCACTTTTGCATCATCTTTTCATCGTTTTCACTGTTTCCTGTCCAAGAACCTGTAACCTGTAACATGTAGCAGACATGCGTCAAAAGTACCCGTTTATTTATAAAAAGAATAAGAATGGGGAATATAATAATGCAATATTCTGGTCTGAACATGGGGGCTGGGTAGTCTATAAGCACATCCTTATACAGGTCCCTGGTCGTAGGATTATCGAGACAGGGCATCGATACGCCACAGTAGACTAGTGTATACGCTTCTCATCCCAGGAGGGGAGATGGTCTGTCCCACAGCCATCAGTACGTCGTACTAGAGATAGTATGCAGGTGCTCGTTAGGTTACGAGTACACTGGACAGGACTCGATAGGAACTGTTGGTTTGGTATTATACCTATCGTCAATTATCAGTTCCCAGGTGACATGAGTATAGCTTAGTCCGTTGACTTGACACTTTCACTTCGCCTCGAGTGTGTTCCCACTGTTCTTAGATTACTACCCTACCACGGCTTAAATGAGTCGTGCAAACAGGTAGTAGTTGGGTGCAGTCCCGAAGCACTTGGAGGCAGTGACGGTTAGACATGATTCGTTTCTCCCGGTATTGGGGGTTGATATCGCGCTGTGTCTAGGAGAGCCATTACACAAAGTCCCTGGCCAGGGCAAGCGAGATATACTGGTAGCGTTTCCAGTGTTTTCTCAGGGTGTTCTGGGCTACACTCCGACACGACTTGTACCGCTATTAGGGGACTGATGTTTACCGCCCCTAGGCCCGACATGCGATACTCTCAAACGAACAGACCAGATTGTACGGAGATTATCACATTCAGGCTCAGTAGGAGTTCGGATGGGTTCACCTCATCGGTATTCTTATCGGCATCTACCTGGGGACCGTTACGTACAGCTAGTACCGCTTGCGGCCTGTGGTTAAACCCACTGCCAGCGTAGTGTCGAGTCTTCAGAGTCCCACACAGAGGGCTGTTCACCTTTGGGCAAAACAGAGTAGAGGTCGCATGGTTTTGTGACGGGGTTCGTTCGCATACGCGCACTTGTGCACGTTTGGTGTCCGGGCAGTCATTACTAGCGGGCTTTGGTTTAAGCCAGATCCTTGTAATTGTTTTGGTATTGGTTTTGTCTCATTGTATTCGTGTTTCTCGGAACACGGATGCGGGTGTGTATGCACAGTTGACAGTGGCAGAGGAATCTCATTAGGGTTATTGACCGTTGACTTTTTCTAATCCCTAATGAGAATGAGAAATATGATTAATGATATTAATTAAGGATAATTGTGCCATGGTTAGGTTGACCATTTGACTTTTATTGACCTTTTGACTTTGGTTGACCGGTTGACTTTTGTTGACCATATGACCATCATCATTTCATTTGCAAGATGCTTCTTGTTTCTTACAAAATTCATTTAATGTTGAAATGATAATGGTCATTCCAAACTAACCATCATATTTTCCTTAATTATTATTATCATCATTATTCTTATTTGAGAGCATGGTTGTAGATTTTCTATCTCATTCTTTCTTGCACACTCTCTCTCATGCAAAGCTCTCCCTCTTCCTCTCTCAAAGCTCTCATCTCTCCTGTGTTGATAACCATGAGATTTGTGAGATAAAACCATCAAGACATCACTCTACTCATTCTAGGGTTCTTAGTTTAGCAAGCCAAGCACTCTAGTTATCTCTTGGTTGAGGTAGGAGCTCAAGGTAGAGGCCTTCGGGTGGATCTATCTTCGGCAAAGAGAAGACGACAAGGAGGAGCCGTCTACGTCACTCCAAGGAGCAAGCAAGAGGGAGGACCATAACAATAAGAGAAGGAGTTCAAGATCTAGGTATAACCATCTAACTTGTAGCTAAAACTTTTAGTTAGCTTGTTTTCTAGTTTATGTTTAGCAAAGATCCTCCATTTTTAGTCCATGTTGCCTTGTGTTAAAAAACCGTTTTTTACCTATTCCGCCTCCCCGTAAGCACCAGGGTGGGTAACGTGGACTTACAGATATGGAGAACAACACTGCATATCCACTCACAGAGGCCATCCTTCAGACAGAGTTCGAGAGGCTATTCGAGATCTTAGGTCTGCGATATGCCACTATATGGCCTTAGTGAAAGAGGGAGATTGTTAGTGATATATGCCCTAGAGGCTATTATTTTATCATACTGGTTTGTATATTATTTAATGGAACCTTTATATATACACAGATATAGTAACAGTCTTGCTCGAAATGGTAGTATACTACCTGGTTTGTTTCTACCTCAATATGTGCATGTGTTTCTTTTAGCATATCGCTTATACATATTGGTAGAGCCCTTAGGATCTTTGCTTGATTATCAGCGTTGTGATGGCAGTCACACTAGTGGGGGCTGGGTAGTCTATAAGCACATCCTATACAGGTCCCTAGTATTAGGATTATCGAGACGGGGCATCGATGCTCCACTGTAGACTGGTGTATACGCTTCTCATCCCAGTAGGGAAGATGGTATGTCCTACAGCCATTTATACATCGTACTGGAGATAGTATGTAGGTGCTCGTTAGGTTATGAGTTCACCGGACAGGACTCGTCGGGAACTATTGGTGGGTATTATACCTATCGTCGGGTATCAGTTCCCCGGTGACATGAGTACAGCTTAGTCCGTCGACTTGACACTGCTACTTCGCCTCGAGTGTGTTCCCACTGTACTTTGATTACTACACTACCATGGCTTAAAGGAGTCATGCATATAGGTAGTATTTGGGTGCAGTCCCAAAACACTTGGAGGCAGTGGCGGTTAGATAGGATTCGTCTCTCCCGATGTTAGGGGTTGATATCGCGCTGTGTTCAGTAGGCAATTACACAAAATTCTTGGCCAAGGCAAGCGAGATTTACTAGTAGGTACTCCGGTAGTTTCTCATGGTGTATTTGGCTATACTCCGACACGACTTATTATGCTATTAGGGGTCTGACAATTACCGCCCCCTAGTACCGATATGCGATACTCTTAGACGAACAGACTGGACTGTACAGAGATTGTCACATACAGGCTCAATAGGAGTTCGAATGAGTTAGCTCATCGGCTTTCTTATCGACACATACCTGGGTAGCCGTTACGTGCAGCTAGTACTGCTTGCGGCTTGTGATTAAACCCACTGTCAGCGTAGTGTCGAGTCTTTGGAGTCCCACATAGAGTGTTTCCTTACACCAGGCAAAAGGTGTAGAGCTCGTATGGTTTTACGACAGGGCTTCGATCACGTACGTGCACTCGTGAGCGTATGATGATTGGGCGGATAATACTAGTGGACTTTGGTTTAAGCCGAATCCCAGTAATATATTGATGGATTATATTTGTCTCTTTGTATTCGTATTCTGCGGAATGCGGATGCGGGTATGTATATACGGATGAAGGGCATTCTCGTAATTTCACGGGAAAGCTTCTAGAAATGGAACTCATTTAGGATTTTATTTCTTTTTGGATTAAAACAAATAAGGTAGAGGAAATGAGGTAGGGTTTTACATTGAATGTGGCATGGCACTTGGTGACTTATGGCTATGACTCACCACTTGATATTTGTTGAAGGATACTAGATATTTGTCGTAATATTTTATCTCTTCAATATTTGTATACTTCATGATTCATCACAAGGCAACCATCATATTCTAATGTTTTTCTTGAGTTGTTTCTTCACTCTCTTTTCCTCAAGTGACCATCTTCTACCTCTAACCCTAAACCTCCCATGTGTTGAGAATCCTAGGGTTCCAAGAGACAAATCACTCCATCTTCTCACTCCACACAACCTAGGACATCTAGTTTAGTGAGCTAGATGTCGTAATTATCTCAGATTTAAGGTAAGAGTTCGGACTATAGACTCTCGGGTGGATCGTATTTGACTCGAGGAGGCCGTCGAGGTTACCCGATCCGTTCCGATCCTTGGAGCTGACGACGAGGTGGAGGACAGTAAAGAAGACCCGATGGACTTGTTATCGTGAGGTATAATTTTTATCCCAGTAGTTAAACCTCATTGCTTGTTAGCTAGTTAGGGTTTAGTTTCGATCTTGGAGTTCTAGTCGTGATTCCACCAATTAAACACAATCAAGTCTAGATGATACAACGAAAAAAAGAAGGTGTTGTGAGCTTTGAAAAATCGTTTTTTGCATATTCCGACTCTCCGCGAACACGCGGGGTGCGCGACATCAACTTACACTTTTACCCCCAATATTTATAGATATTGTAGGGCAACTGGAGTCCTTACGCTTCTTAGGAAATTATTAGGTAAAAGCTGTGCTCACGTTACTCGTTAAGAATACCTTTTTCGATACTTGAGTTTTTCTCTTCCTAGTGCACAACTCCTTAAGGATTTTTGTATAATATGGAACTTGTTGAATAGTATCTAGGAGAGAAATATTTATGTTTACTTTCTTAAACATTTCCATAATCTTCTCCATTTGTGCGTTAGGTTTGATGGCCCTCAATCTGTTTGGAAATAGAGCTTTATCAATAAGTTTTGGGTCCAACATTTGTGGAGAAGTTTGTGGGAGTGGAATCGATCTAAGAATTGGAGTTGGGATCATTTTAGGTTGACTCGAGGAAGTGGGCGGAGGGTACGAACATAGTGGGAAACGGAGAATAGGCTCGGAAGAAGGTGGGAGACTAGACGAATTAGGGCACAAAGTGGAAGCCGGGGTTTCGATTGATTCCTCATCATCAATCTGTTCACCCACTTGGCTGTTCAGTACTCTTCCAGATCTCAACGTAGTTACGTCACTCACATTATGACTTTGTGAGTGGCCAAGATTCGGTAGGGGTTGAGATGAAAGTTTCCCTTTCTCTCTTGCACTCATCGCGGCATTTAACTGCACAAGTTGTGCTTCTATCGACTTTATAATTTTACCGTGGGAGGTGGTGGTCTGCGTTAACGTTTGGATAGAAGAATTTAATTCATTAATCGTTTGCATGGAATGTTTAATAAACATAGACACGCTTCGTTCGAGTGCAGACGAGTTTTCGGTACCGGTCGTTTGGAAAGAATTATTATAATGTGTAGAATTGTTGGCCAGATTTTGAAAAGGTTGCGATTGAAAGGGGTGTTGACTCTGTGGTGGTGGTGGTTGTTGCTGTGGAGGAGGTCTTTGATAATTTCTTAGGAACTGGTTTTGATTTTGGGTTTGGTTTTGGTTCCAAGCAAAATTGGGATGATTCCTCCATCCATGATTGTATGTGGAAGAATAAGGATCGTTTCTAAGACGTTGCTAAAAAGAAGCATTAGTGTGTTCTTGACCTTGAAATGAAGGATTCAAAGGACATTCTTCCGTCAAATGCGATGGGTCGGAACAGCAACCATACACGGTTTTTGGAAGCGTAATTTGGTTTAGGGAGGCTGAAGACACTTTGTTTTCTATAACATCAAGTTTCCTTTGTATAAAGGCCATTTCGGCTTTTACTGTGATGGAAACATCGAGCTGATGGATACCTCCCCTAGACGATGATGGTCTAACGCTTTTCCACTACAAAGTTTGTTCAACGAGATCTTCCAGAAATTGCCAAGCTTCACTATCGTCTTTGGATATGAAATGGCATTGAAAAATGGTTTCAAGCATCTGCTTTGTCGCTGGATTAACACCCTCATATATAATTCGGCACAGATCCCATCTATTTATTCCGTGATAAGGACATTGGACATGCATATCTTTAAACCGTTCAAAATATTTCCAAAATGGTTCATTGGGAAGCTGGGTAAACTGGTTGATCTCGCTCCGAAAATGGGCGGTCTTATGATTGGGATAAAATTTCTTAAGGAATTCTATAACGAATTCATCCCAATTGGAAATAGAGTGTGCGGCAGTGTTATAAAGTCATTTTTCTTCTAAATTGCATAAAGTAAAAGAGAGAAGACGCAATCTCATAGCATCCACTAAAAGTTATGAAGTGCTCATCATTGCGCACACGTTTTCGAATTTGGTGATAAAAACGTATGCGTCTTCAGATTCAAGCCCGTGAAATTTCGGAAACAGGTTGATGAAGTGGGGTTTAATTTCAAAATTATCCACATTGGCTAGTGGAATAGATAGACAGGTAGGAAAGGGACCGCGTATAGGATAGCATCTTTCTTAGAGTGAGATGCAAGGTGGATTCTCTGCACCGACGGGTGGAAACATGGTGATGTTATAATCTGATGGAGAACCGTCCATCTCGTTCGATGTGGTGGGTGGAGGGGAAAATAAATATGAAGAAGTACCGACTTCGTAGTTGATAGCAGGAACGCGGACAAGACAGGCACTAGAATCTCGTGTTTAGTCGAGCAAGTGAACGATAAAATGGTTTGTTTTGAAAAAGTGTCGGACATGAGACAAATCACAGAAAAAATGCACGATCGACCTTAGAACTAAGGTCGCCTAGGTCAAGTCACTAGATCGCTTCTAGACTTCCAAAGGACAAGTCTGCTGGGTTCCCTAGCATGGCAGCGGGGTTTCGGACGGCATCGACCATGCCAAATCAAAATTTTGCCGTATTAAGGAACCCAAATCCAAGGATGTTTAACTAGAGAATCATACGAAAACACAAATGTAAACAACTTTACATCTAAAGTTGATTAGAAATACAACCTTTGTAGACTAGTCCTCCACTTCTAAAACTCCGTGTAGTAATCCCTTCGCTCCAAGTAGTGAACTCCCGAACTCT
Organism: Agapanthus africanus; assembly: GCA_030015575.1. Classification (NCBI taxonomy): domain Eukaryota; kingdom Viridiplantae; phylum Streptophyta; class Magnoliopsida; order Asparagales; family Amaryllidaceae; genus Agapanthus; species Agapanthus africanus. The sequence goes on from CM057347.1 coordinate 23,712,606, forward strand.
AGTAAGGATTCACATGAAGAAATGAACAGGCTTGCTCGAAGTCTTCGAGGCTGAAAATGATCTACGTCGAGGAGACTCAAGCTCATGCTACCACATCACTAAATTAGGGTTTAGTGAAGCAAACACCCTAAACTAAATGACTAATAGTAAAGGATGATGAAGTAGGAAATAGGCTCACTTTAGATTTAATTTTCTCACAAAATTTTCTCACCTTGAGAAAAGCTAGCAAGCTTTCTCAATGAAGAAGAAGATGAAGAATCAAAATGAGAGAATGAACTTATGAGGTAAGAATAGCAACCATGGGTGATTTAGTGTCATGCACTAACCCATGTAGAGAATAAACCATGGCTAACTAATAATGGTTAGGTTAATAGATATCTACAAGTAAAACAAAATTAATGGACTCGGTCAATGGTTCCACAAGCTTCTACAAGCTTCAACCATATGACTAATTTCCACTAATTTGGTTTACTTTAAATAAATAAAAACCTTATATTATATTAAGCAAGGTGTGGGTCTCATACACCCATGTCACATGTGTCATCAAACATGACACAATAGATATACATTAATATATATCACATATATACCAAGTGTACACTAGTGAGAAAAAGAATTCTTAAGTGAGCTAATATTAGTTAATGTAAGTTAATTTATCAAATATATAATTATACATTAAATTATTAAATCAACACTTGATTTAATAATCCGGCTATATCATATACAATCGACTAATATCAAATGTAACAATCTATCGAATCAACACTTGATCCGATACCCGGCTATATCACATATAACAGACCGATATCACATATCGCGAGATTAGAATGTAGTATCACATACGCGCATTAATCTCCGTCTCACACATATCACATATGTGCTCCTACTTCATTTCGCATGAACCAGCAAATCTCTGTCATCGCTAAAGAAGAAGTGGAAGCCTAAAAATCATTATTCGAGTAGGGCTCTAAAGACTCATCAATATGTCGGCAATAGGTGAAACAAGCTGCAAGCGGTTTGCTAAACGTAACAACCACCCGGGTATTGAGCGATCAAAAGATCAACAAGCATGCCTGCTCATACTCCTGCGAATCGAATCAGTAACACTACTGTACAGTCCGGTCTCTTCGTCTGATATATTGCATATCTCGCCTGGGGTTGGTAAACGTCAGACTCCAATACCTTGATAAGTCATGCTGATGTGAGGCTCATAACGGGTCGAGAAACTACTGATAACACTTACTAGTAAATCTCAGAAACAGCCCTGGACAGGGACTTACTGTTATGGCCAATCGATCACAGCGCAACATCAACCCCCAATACCGGGAGAGACGAAATCCCCTCCTATCGCTCATTGCCTCCAGGTAACTCGGGACTGTACCCAAAAACCACCGTTTTTCACGTTCTCTTGAACATGGTAAGGTGGAAATCAAAGCACAGTGGAAATCACATAAGACTCTATGACGATCTCGGGTCGACAGACTAACCTGTACCAGTGTCACCAGAGAACTGCCATCTGACGTGAGGTATAATACCATCTAGAAGTTCTCGGCGAGTCCGTCCATGGCACCCAGTCTCCACTGAGCACCCGTATATCTTCTCTGATGTCAAACACCAATGGATATGGGATCATCCATCGCCCATCTACATGGGTCGAGAAGGTATACGCTAGTCTACTCTGGTATATCGATGCCCCGTCTCGATACACCCACGACTGGGGACATTAAAGGATGTACTCACGGACTACCTTTGTCCCACTAGTATGATCCGCATCATAATCCAGGTAGTCAAGTAAACATCCTAAGGGCTTTATCAACATGTAACAGAGAGACAATCAGTGTACATGTTAAGATAAAGAGTAACCAGATAGCATACTATCATGTCGAGCAAGAAAGTCCTCCCTATGTATGTCCAAGCATCCACTATAATATGCATCACATGTACAATAATGGCCTCTAGAGCATACATATAACTAAAAATCTGCTACTTGCATTAGGGCCATATGTTGTAGTATCCAATACCCAACCATCCCACAAAAGTCTCTTTTGGGAAAAGGCCTTTGTGAGTGGATCCGCCGTGTTGTCCTCTGAGTCTACTCTCCTAACCTCGATCTCCATAGAGATTAACTATCTCCATGATCAGGTGATACTGCCTTAGAATATGTCTGGGTCACTGATGGGACAGGGGTACCAAAGCATAAGCCACAACTCCATTGTCACAAAATGGTAGGAACGAAGTTCATCTCATGGACTAATATACACCTAGACTGCCTCTTTGGTAGCATCTTTGGTAGCAATGTATTCTGCCTTTATCATCTAGTTTGCCACGGTATCTAGCTTGGAACTCTTCCAGCATACCGTCTCTCTACTGAGGGTAAAGACAATGCCTGTGACTGCCATTCAGTCGACCTTACCATCCTGGAAGTTATCCAGTGATTCTCCCCATGATCGATTGATACTATCTCACTACAACTAGTGAGAATCCTAACATCCAGTTAGATCTATCTCGTAGATCCAAAACCCAGAATTTAGGATGTATCACCTTGATCCTTTATGGAGAATCCTTGTGATAACAGGAGATTGACCGAGTATAGTATAGGAAACACCTTCCCTATCAAGAGTGTGTCATCTACGTACAATACGAGGAAGACCACCTTACTCTCTACTACCTTTTTGCATATACAAGGTTCATCTACCATTTTGATGAAGTCAAATGCTTTGACTACCACATCAAAACAGATGTTCCAACTCCGCGATGCCTGCTTTAACCCGTAAAGCAACTTGCACATGTTTCCGCTGCTCCAACTGTCTACAAAGCCCTCTGGCTGTGTACTTATAGACGCTTTCTTCTAAATCACTATTTAGAAAAGCAGTCATGACACCTAATCGCCAGACATCGTAGTCATGGTATGTAGCAATGGCAAGTAGGATCCGGATGGACATAAGCATAGCCACTGGAGAAAAGGTTTCATCATAATCTACATCTGATCGATGACGAGAACTTTTTGCAACAAGTCTAGCTTTAAAAGTCTCAACTTTTCCATCTACACCAAGTAATCTTCTCAAGATATACTTACTCCTGATGGGGGTTTAACCCTTCAGATATAACAACCAAAGTCCATATTTTGTTGGTGTATATGAATTCCATCTCAGATCGCTTAGCATCCAGCCATTCTTACAGAGTCCCCACTCTTGATGGCCAGCTCGAAACTAGTTGGGTCATCATCTTATGATGCAATCCTCGCTCCCACTGTCATTGAGAAAACCGAAGTATCTTTCAGGTGGATGAGGAACCTTACCAGATCGGTGGAGAGATTGAGGTTCGTCGGGAGCTATTGAATCCTCCGGTTCTACCAAATTATCAGCTGTAGTTTGTATAGCTGGAACTTATTCCAGTTCTATCTCATGACCGCTAATTTCTTCCATAAAAAATTCCTTTTCTAAAAAGGTGGCATGCCGAGAAATAAAACACCTTTTGTTCCTCGGTGCGGTAGAAGATATTCCCTTGCGAATGATTGAGATATCCAACAAACTTCCACAGAACTGACCTTGCCTCGAGCTTGTCTGAATTTTGCTTTTAGACATACGCCGGACAACCCTAAATCTTAACTTACTTAAGACATGGGCTCTTCCCATATCATATTTCATATGGACTGGTAGGCACCTCATTTGGTTCGAACCCTATTCAATAGGTATGCAACTTCTCAAGTGCATAATTCCCAAAAAGGAAATAGGCAACTCAGTAGTACTCATCATAGAGCGTACCATATCTAATAGGATGCGATTGCTCCGTCCTAATACACCGTTGTGCTGTGGTGTATACGAAGGAGTAATGATGAGATAGAATCTCATTCTCCTTTTGAATAGTCCAGGATCTCCTTGCTCAAGTATTCTCCTCCCCAATCATATCGTAGGACATAATACTTATACCCGTTTGGTTATCTTCTTCTGACTTATATTCTTTGAATTTCTCAAAAGCTTCAGACTTGTGTTTTAACAGGAACATATGTCCGAATCTTGAGAGATCATCAGTGAATGTAATGAAGTACAAAGAACCAGTCCTGGCATGTGTAGACAGGGGACCTACATACATCATCATGTATCAATCCCAAGAGTTCACTAACTCTTTCTCTGTTTCCAGAAAACGGAGCTATAGTCATTTTATCTTTGTGACATGACTGGCAAGTTTCATAAGATGTAAATTCAAACTGATTTAAATATGCATCTTAATATAACTTAGCTAGTAGGGTCGCATTGATATGACCTAGTCTACAATACCTCAAGAAGGATTCGTTCATTTCTGAACTCTTCCTCTTGTGTGTGTTGTGTACGTTGAGAACTGTAGTTTGATTTAGAACGTATATGCTTTTAGATAACGTGCTTGAACCGATCAACTCTTGATATAGGAAATGTTCAAAACATTATCCAACAATGCAAAATTATATCCTTCTTTACTAAATAAAGAGACAGACATAATGTTGTATATCAAGTTCGGTATCTAATAACATTCGTTCAGAATCAATGTATTTGATAATACAGTGTGATAACCGCCAACACTTTGGCTGCAACAATTGCACCGTTTCCAACTCTTCAAATTTTATTACCCATTCTCAGTTCTCTACTTATCTGCAGCCCATGTAACAAATTACATATATGGGATCTTGATCCGGTATCTCATACACAGGACATATAGGATACTGAGAAACAATTCTTGGTAATGAACATACCCGAAGAAGATGCATCAACGTGCACTTTCTTCGTTTGGGCTGCAAGATAATCCTGATATTCCCTATTCCTGCTCGGTCTTATAACAATTATAAGTTAGAGAGGGACCAACGTTCCCCAGCACAGTATAAAAAGCGGGTTCAGTCAATACATCAATATTATTATCTTAATTAAGGCGTGACATGGTCGCTACCTGGAGAGAGAGAGAGAGAAGAAAACACTCAGCGTATGCTCTTGCACAATTAGATTGGTTATTATTTTATCTAATCAGGATGGCTCCCACTGTTTTTATCAAATCTTCCTTCAAACCCTAAAAGGAAAGACTAGCCAGGATTAATTACACCCTATAAGTTCACCAATCTTTCTGCCAGGCCAGTGCCGGTACTTTGAGGGAGGTTCCCCGTGCTTTCGCACAGATCTAATTAAAATAAACCTCATTTTTCCAGGGACGTAATCTCGTTAACACCTTTCTAGACAACTAATTGATCGGCTAATTGTAAAGTGCAAAACTCTCCTGCGAGTAACAATTACTCACAGTAGGTATCGGGATCCAACTATCTCATAGAAGGTATGCAATCTCATTGCAAATTTCAACACTTGAAATTCCCGATAGTATTTTACCCCTAACGTCCTATGACCTTGACGGAGGCCAAACTACCCATAGGGCACCAGTCAAGTTCAACCCGTTCATTTCTTGATTGAATTAGACCCACCCGCACGACCCTTGACGGAGGCTAAACTACGCCGTACGAATGCCCTAATCCAATCGCATCTCATGCTGCAGATAAGCACTAGTTAGCTACCGCACACTATGTCTTGATGGATGCCAAACTACCATAGCATGAATACTAAGTAGTACTTATCTAAAATGACGGAGGGCTACGATAGGTTTTTAAGAAAACCCTTTGCGTAATGAACTTGATATCGTTGTAGAATCGAGTGATTTTGAAAAAGCAGTGTTTTTAAGGCTTTTACTAGTTTTGCTAAAGTGGTCACTCCTGGTGAAGGGATCTTGGCTCTTTCCTTATCGAATAAGGTGCAGGATATTTCATAAATACCACTATGCAAAGCAAAAACTATAGAAGCAATCAAAAGACAAACCGAATGGGTTATAGCATCTGCCAGTTTTTCTAAAGAGGCCACTCTCTGTGAAAGGATCCCGGCTCTTTCCTTATCGAATGAGGTGATGGATATTCTACAAGGAATACCGCTATGCAAAGCAAGAACTAGAGCTACCAGTTTTTAAAATAAGTTTCTACAATATCATTAGGTTTATTTTCTTTCATTAATCTCATTAATGAAGCCCCATCATTTAATTTACCTAATCATCACAGATAAATACAATGTACGCTTATGCCATCAGCATTCGCATCGATGTCCCATCATACACCGTTAGGTTAGGTAATTAACGGTAGAGCGGGGCAGGGCTAGCGTGGGTGAAAAACATAAGCAACGTCTATATAATATATCACATATACTATATGCAGTATCTATCTCATCATATGAAGTGATCACATCACGGAATATCAGCAGCAGAAACCGCATATGAAATATTGGATATACTATGATTTCTGGGTTTTAAATTAAGCCTATATAAAACACGGATTCCATGGTCGTGATGAATAGCCAATCCCACATCCCTAGACCCCTACGAGAACAGCAATCAACCCTACCAATTCTAGAGTTAGGAGATCCGGACTTGACGCCTCGAGATGGTCTCCCACTGGACTCTAGAACCCGGTTACTTGTGCTCCCCTCCTTGGGTCTATCCTAATGCGGAAAAGTAAATAATATACAACAATGGTGACATCATCCTCAACCTAGAAGTGCCCCAATAAAAGAATATTACGTACAAGCTTTTACATGAATGAAAATGAAAAACTCTCATATCACATAAAAATCCCGGCTATTCAAAACACGACAATCCAATATAACATATCACAACAACACATAACATCACATGTCATCAACGTAAGTAAATATGCGTATCCTAATTGTCGTTGACATATAGCAACGAAACCGGCGATACACCACATATTAGACTTACGGTCGCAGAAAAGAAAGTGAAAAACTACAACAATTAGAATGGTCACTGCCCTTAGACATCATAAACCCGGAATATCACATATTATGGATTTCATGCCTAACAATGCAAATCTTACATTTAGGTCCCATCTATGAAAACACTTTTCAAAAGGAGTCGGGTAATTCAACAAGATTCCCGATTCCACCCGACACCGAAATGTTAAACTTGCACACAGTTAAATAGATTCCAATTATTGTATAACAATCTCAGATAACTGGACAATATTAAACTTTCCGATCGAATAAACAAAGACCCAAAATTTCCCAAAGAGCTCAACATTTGAGCGGAGTTTAAAAAGTCCCCAGAACATGCCATAGCTCCTATGAACCAGTCGTAGAAGGGTCAACCAATGCCTCACATGTGGCACCGCTGAACTACCATAAACCCTAGGGTTTGGTGGCGGTTCTGATAGTAACAGAATCGAGTTAGGGTTTCGTTCTTCTAGAGATTCCACAGAATCGCTTGCATGATTTTCTGAAAGTTTTAAATTAAGGAAAAATCCAACACTTGGAAAATTTCCAGCAAGAGAAAAAGTGGGTTATTGATATCCGTTCGAACTTTTTATCACCGTCTAAAATACCCGAAACAAAACTAGAATTACGAATACGAAACAGTCCGAGTTGCCTATGCAGAAAATTAACATCACATGCAATTTTAGCAAAAACTAGCAACACCTGAAACCCCAAAACCCAGAGACTGGAACAGCCTGAAAATTTGAAGCTAAAACTCCAAAATTGACCTGAGGTTGCCGGTTTTTCTTCCAATGTGGCCGGCCCATTCATTCTCAAATTGCTTCAAATTTTCATAGTGTTCATGTTATATCTCATACAACATTCTGCAGTTGTTTAAAAAAATTTTAGTGCCCATTAAAAATTTGACAGAAACTAGGTTATAGGGTTTCAAGTTTCGGATTTATTTCGGTTTAGTAATCTAACACACATCGTGTAATTATCTAGATTAGCTCTTATATCACTGCTGGTTCCATAGCACGGCAGCGGGGTTTCGGGCGGCATAGACCATGCCAAATCAAAATTTTGCCACATTAAGGAACCCAAATCCGAGGATGTTTAACTAGAGAATCATACGAAAACATAAATGTAAACAACTTTACATCTAAAGTTGATTAGGAATACAACCTTTGTAGACTGGTCTTTCACTTCTAAAGCTCCGTGTAGTAGTTCCTTCGCTCCAAGTAGTTAACTCCTGAACTCTAGTAAGGATTCATATGAAGAAATGAACAAGCTTGCTTGAAGTCTTCGAGGCCGAAAATGATCTAAATCGAAGAGACTCAAGCTCATGCCACCTCTTCACTAAATTAGGGTTTAGTGAAGCAAACACCCTAAACTAAATGGCTAATAATAGAGGATGATGAAGTAGGAAATGGGCTCACTTTAGATTTAATTTTCTCACAAAATTTTCTCACCTTGAGAAAAGCTAGCAAGCTTTCTCAATGAAAAAGAAGATGAAGAATCAAAATGAGAGAATGAACTCATAAGGTGAGAATAGCAAGTATGGATGAGTTAATGTCATACACTAACCCATGTAGAGAATAAACCATGGCTAACTAATAATGGTTAGGTTAATAAATATCTACAAGTAAAACAAAATTAGTGGACTCGGTCAATGGTTCCACAAGTTTCAACCATGTGACTAATTTCCACTAATTTGATTTACTTTAAATAAATAAAAACCATACATTATATTAAGAAAGGTGTGAGTCTCATACACCCATGTCACATGTGGCATCAAGCATGACATAATAGATATACATTAATATATATCACATATATACCAAGTGTACACTAGTGAGAAAAAGAATTCTTAAGTGAGCTAATATTAGTTGATGTAAGTTAATATATCAAATATACAATTATACATTAAATTATTAAATCAACACTTGATTTAATAATCCGGTTATATCACATACAACTGACTAATATCAAATGTAATAATTTATCGAATCAACACTTGATCCGATAACCCGGCTATATCACATATAACCGACCGATATCATATATTGCGAGAATAGAATGCGGTATCATATACGCGCATTAATCTCGGTCCCGCACATATCACATATGTGCTCCTACTTCATTTCGCATGACCAGGAAATCTCTGTGTAGGACTCTAAAGACTCGTCAATACGCCGACAGTAGGTGATGATCATATCAAACACCTACAAGCTGCAAGTGGTCTACTAAACGTAACGGCCACCCGGGTATTGAGCGATCAGAAGATCAATAAGCAAGCCTAATTATACTCCTGCGAATCCGATTAGTAACACTACCGTACAGTCCGGTCTCTTCGTCTGATATGTCGCATATCTCGCTTGGGGCTGGTCAACGTCAGACCCTAATAGATTGATAAGTCATGTCGATGTGAGGCTCATAACGGGTCGAGAAACTACTGATAACACTTACCAGTAAATCTCAGAAACAGCCCTGGCCAGGGACTTACTGTTATGGCCAATTAAGCACAGCGCAACATCAACCCGAATACGGGGAGAGACGAAATCCACTCCTATCACTCATTGCCTCCAGGTGACTCGGGATTGTACCCAAAAACCACCATTTTGCACGTTTTATTGAACGTGGTAAGGTGAAAATCAAAGCACAGTGGAAATCACATAAGACTCTATGACGATCTCGGGTCGACAGACTAATCTGTACCAGTGTCACCAGAGAACTGCCATCTGACGTGAGGTATAATACCATCTAGGAGTTCTCAGCGAGTCTGTCCAGTGTACCCAGTCTCCACTGAGCACCCGTATATCATCTCTGATGTCAAACACCAATGGATATGGGATCATCCATCGCCCATCTACATGGGTCGAGAAGGTATACGCTAGTCTACTCTGGTATATCGATGCCCCGTCTCGATACACCCATGACTAGGGATATTAAAGGATGTACTCACGGACTACCTTTGTCCCACTAGTATGATCCGCATCATAATCCAGGTAGTCAAGTAAACATCCTAAGGGCTTTATCAACATGTAACCGAGAGACAATCAGTGTACATGTTAAGATAAAGAGTAACCAGATAGCATACTATCATGTCGAGCAAGAAAGTCCTCCCTATGTATGTCCAAGCATCCACTATAATATACATCACATATACAATAATGGGCTCTAGGGCATACATATAACTAACAAAGTCGTAGGATCAATCCTCTACCACCTCTTTATTACTCTTGTGGTCAGGTAAGTGCCAGGTAAGTGGGAGATATCCGCTATACGAATCACCGAAAATAGCTGGTATAATTAAATAACCACTTTCCTTAGACACACTTGCCATAGACAGCACGCAAGTAATGCGGATAAGCGATAGATTTCCCACGAGCTTCCTCTGTCCTAATTGAGCACGACGGTCCTTAGAGTCGTGGTCTAGATATTTTTAATTAATATAGGGTGATGCGGATACTCGTTTTGTGATTTGTGGGGCCTAGGAAGGATGATGAAATCCCTACCTAATCTGAATTTTGGTCTTACCCCTTAAAGTCCGTATTAAAAATATGCAAAAACAAACCACAAAACAAAACAAGCAAAAAGATTTTTGAGCGGCGAAATTTACAAAGAATCCGGCAGAAAATTATATTATTGGATTTTTCAGAGGAGAGAGAAAGAGATAGGAAAGTTACCAGAGAAGTTTAGAACCCTAATTCCCCAACTATGCCGCGGTTCCGCCGCTAAAATGACTTGTTTCCGCGGTTCGGCCGTGAAGATGAGAAATCTTTTGAAAATTTATGCTACGGTGGCCTCGCATGCTCCTCTGGTCCTCTCAGAAAGTCTCTGAATCTCAAATTCCTTGTTCAAGTGACTCCAGATTCCCTTGCAAAATTCGCACAATAAGTGTTAAATACACAATTTGCTGTTTTGTTTTGTTATGATATGGATCGAATAAGAATTAAACCCGAATAGCAATAAAAAAATTACGCACGTATCCCCGGCAACGGCGCCATTTGATTGATCGTGAAAAAGCATTTGTAAAATAACCGCAATCATAACGGTATCGCTTGTAGCTAGCCGAGATAAGTACGGGTCATCTTCAGGGAAACGTGGAACCTTTATCTTGCTTTAGACGAATTGATTAAAAGGAGGGAGAATAGTTTTAAGATTTATCTTAAATATGGATATGGATTTTATAAGGAAAATGCTCGTAGGGTTCATAGGATTTAATAGTTGATGGATGACTAATAAAGATGCCTCGTTTTATCTTTTGATAGATTTAAAATTAGATTGATAGTTACGAATGAGAATTAGGATTCTTGGAAGAAACTAGGCTTTCCTCACTATTGACCCTTGTCCCTTCATTGATCTCTATTCATGTCTATCCCTTAACAAAACAATTGTTAATCTAATCTCAAATCACGGTCGAGACTATCAATAAATTGGTAGCACGCCCAATAAGGATGTTAACGATTCTTTTGCTAAACTTTATAAACTTCATAAGATGTAAAAGAAGTTAAAATATTTTCTCATCTATCGTTCTACCATTGTTCTACCCTAATCCTACGAATCCTAGCAAGCTAGGAATCTATTGGGCTTCCTTTGCACCTAGTCTAGAGTTTGGTAGCATCACTCATGCCACTTTAAAAATTAGAGAGGTGCAAAGCAAGCAAACCATGAATCATGCTAGAATTTCTAAGGTAACAAGTTTGTATCACATACAAAGAAATAAAGAGAGTAGGATTACAACCTTTGTAGTTCGTTCCTTCGCTTCACAAGCTCCGTGTTGAGGTCCGTTTGCTGCAATCATCAAGAACTCCGATTCTCTTGAGGCTCCAAGAGGTGAATGATGTATCTTGCTTGAAGTCTTCTTGATCTAAGATGGTCTACCTTGAAGAATCTCTAACCCAAACTTACACTTCACTAATGAAGTAATTAGAGAAGTGAACACCCTAATCTAAGTGGCTAGAATAGATGGGGATGATGAAGTAGGAATTTTGCTCTCTTTTGTTTTCAATTTCTCACCATTTATCATTACAAATGAAAAAGCAAGTGAAGCTTTTCTTCAAGAAGCAAGAAGAAGAAGAAGAAGCAAAAGCTTTTGTGATGAATAATGAATTTTTGTTGTGGTTACAATTGCAACCATCAGTTAAGAATGAAGGCTTTAACTCATGTAGAGAATAAACTATGGTTAAGGGTTTGGGTTGGGTTAACAAATATCTACACAAAATATTAAGAATGAAGACAAAAGTCAAACCTTCATGAAGCTTCATGAAAGCTCATCCAAAAGCTAACCCAAAAGCTAACCCTAATCCAAACCCTAACTTGGTTTAAACTCAACAACCATGTTGCATTTGTAACCCTAACATGTTACAATATTATATATCACATATATAATATATTTTGTAACAAAAGAAAATAATACAATTAACATATATCGCATATATATCAATGTATTATCCAGTGAGAAAATGAATCAATAAAGTGAGCTTATATTAGTTAACGTAATGTAATATATCATATATAATTATACATTAAATTATCGATCCGACAATCCGGCTATATTGTATATAACCGACTAATATAACATGTACTAATTCATCGAATCAACACTTGATCCGATGACCCGGCTATATCATATATACCCGGCCGATATCACATATCGCGAGAATAGAATACGGTATCTCATATCGTATTATTCTCGGTCCCGCACATATCGCATATGTGCTCCTACTCCATTTTGCCTGAGCAAGGAAAGCTCTGTGTAGGACTCTAAAGAATCGTCAATACGCCGGCAGTAGGTGATGATCATATCAAACACCCACAAGATGCAAGCGGTCAGCTAAACGTAACAGCCACCCAGGTATTGAGTGATCATAAGATCAACAAGCAACCCTGTACATTCTCCTATGAATCCAATCAGTAACACTACCGTACAGTCCGGTATCTTCGTCTGATATGTCGCATATCCAATCTAGGGATGGTAAACGTCAGACCCCAGTAACAGATAAGTCGTGTCGAAATGAGGCTCATAACAGGTCGAGAAACTACTGATAACTCTTACCAGTAGCACTCCATATCAGCCCTGGCCAGGGATTCCAGTTATAGCCAATCGAACACAGCACAACATCAACTCCTTATACCGGGAGAGACAAAATCACTCCTATCGCTCATTGCCTCCATGTGATTCGGGACTGTACCCAAAAGCCACCATTTTGCACGCCCTCTTAGACGTGGTAAGGTGGAAATCAAAGCAAGTGGGAATCATACAAGACTCTATGACGATCTCGGGTCTACAAACTAACCTGCACCGGTGTCACCGGAGAACTGCTATCTGACGATAGGTATAATACCATCCAGGAGTTCTCGGCGAGTCCGTTCAGTATACCCAGTATCCACTGAGCACCCGCACACCATCTTTGATGTCAAACACCGATGGATATGGGATCATCCATCGCCCATCATATGGGTCAAGATGCGTATACGCTAGTCTACTCTGCTGTATCGATGCCCTGTCTCGATACAACCTCGACTAGGAACAGTTATAGGATGTACTCATTGACTACCCTGGCCCCACTAGTATGATCTCATCATAGTCTTAGTAGTCAAGTACATATCTCAAGGGCTTTATCAACATGTGAGAGTAAGACAGTAAACCAATACAAGTCAACATGTTAAGACAAAGTGAAACCAGATAGCATACTATCATATCGAGCAAGAAAGACCTCTCTATATATATCCAAGCATCCACTATAATATACATCATATGTACAACAATGTCCTCTAGGGCATATATATACCATTGTGTTGTGGTGTATACGAAAGAGTAAGCTGAGAGGGAATCCCATTCTCTTTTAAATAATCCAGGAACTCATTACTCAAGTATTCTTCTCCTCGATTAGATCGAAGGATCTTAATACTTTTACCCATTTGGTTCTCCACTTCGTGCTTATATTCTTTGAATTTCTCAAAAGCTTCAGACTTGTGTTTCAACAGGAACACATGTCCGTATCTTGAAAGATCGTCAGTGAATGTAATGAAGTACGAGGAACCATTCCTGGCATGTGTAGATATGGGACCGCATACATCATTATGTATCAGTCCTAAGAGTTCCGTAACGCTTTCTCTGTGTCGACTAAATAGAGTTTTGGTCATTTTGCCTTTGAGACATGAATGGCTTGTTTCATAAGATGATAATTCGAACGTATTCAAATATCCATCTTTATGTAACTTAGCTAGTCGTGTCGCATTGATATGACCTAGTCTATAATGCCATAAGTAGTATTCATTCATTTCTGAACTCTTCCTCTTGTATGTGTTCTGTACATTAAGAATTGTAGTTTGATTTAGAACGTATATGCCATTATTTAACGAGCCTGATCCAATCAACTTTTGATTCAGGAAGATATTCATAACATTATCCTGTACTACAAAATTATATCCATCTTTACTTAATAAAGAAACTGATATAAGATTGCATATCAGGGTCGGAATGAAATAGCATTCATTCAGAATCAATGTATTACCAAAAGGTGATATTCGTCAACTGCCTTGGCTGCAACACCTGCACCATTCCCTACTCTTACGGAATGATCACCCATTCCCAGTTCTCTACCTTTACGTAGCCTACGTAACATATTACATATGTGGGATCCCGATCCGGTATCTAATACCCAGGATGTAGAGTGAATTGAGAAACAGTTCTCGATAACTAACACACCCGAAGAAGATGCATCAGCATGCTTGTTCTTTGTTTGGGCGGCGTGAGAATCCAGATATTCTCCTATTCCCTTCTTGGACTTATAACAATTATAAGTTGGAGAGGGACCAACGTTCCCGTGCTCAGTATAACAAGCGGGTTCAGTCAATACATCCATATTATTATCTTGATTAAGGCCTGACAGGGTCGCTACCTGGAGAGAGAGAGAAGGAAACAGTTTAGCGTATGCTCTTGCAATATTAGATTGGTTATTATCTTATCTAATTAGGATGGCTCCCACTGTTTTCATCAAATCTTCCTTCAAATCCTAAAAGGAAAGACTAGCCAGGATTAATTACACCTTACAAGTTCGTCAATTTTTAAGCCAGGCCAGTGTTGGTACTTTGAGGGAGGTTCCCCGTGCTTTCGCACGGACCTAATTAAAATAAACCTCTTTTTCCCAGAGGTCTAATCCCTTTAACACCTTTCTAGACACCTACTTGATCGGCTAATCGTCCTGTGTAAAACTCTCCCAGGAGTAACTCTTACTCGTAGTGGGTATCAGGATCCAACTATCTCATAGAAGGTATGCAATCTCATTGCAGATTTCAACACATGAAATTCCTGATAATATTCTGCCCCTAGCGATCTATGACCTTGACAAGGTCAACAAACTATAAATCGCAAGTCAAGTTCAACCCGTCATTTCCCGATTGAATTAAACCCACCCGCATGACCCTTGACAAGGTCAACAAGGTCGTACGAATACCCTAATCCAATCACATCTCATGTTTTAGCAGATAAACACTAATTAGCTACCATACACTGTGTCTTGACAAGGTCAACAAACGCAGCACGAATACTAAGTAGGATTTATCTAAAATGACGGAGGGCTACACAGGTTTTTCAGAAAACCTATTGCGTAATGAACTTGATATTGTTGTAGAAACAGGTGATTTTGAAAAGGAGTGTTTTTAAGGCTTTTCTAGTTTCGCTAAAGAGGTCACTCCCAGTGAAGGGATCTCGGCTCTTTCCTTATCGAATAAGGTGAAAGCAAGAACTATAGAAGCAATCAAAAACTAAACCGTGAGTTTGTAGCATCTGCCAGTTTTGCTGAAGAGGTCACTCCCGGTGAAGGGATCTCGGCTCTTTCCTCATCGAATAAGGTGCAGGGTATATCACATATACCACTATGCAAAGCAAAAAACTGTAGCTACCCTTTTTGAAAATTTGATTCTACAACAACTTTTAGGTTTCTTTTCTTTTATTAATCTCATTAATAAATCTCATCATTTATGCTTGCTAAGCATCCCAGAAGAAATGAAAGCAGTAATATTTATATATCATCATATATATATATATATATATATATATATATATATATAGTATAAGTATTCATCTCAGGCAGTAATATGATCTCATCACAGAATATTGCAGCAGAAGATAACATATGAAATATTGGATATACTAGGACGTCCGTGTTTTATATCGAGCCAGTATAAAACACGGATTCCACGATCGCGATGAATAGTCAAACCCACATCCCTAGACCCCTATGAGAGCGGCAAGTAGCACTGCCAATTCTAGGGTTAGGAGACCCGGTCTCAACTCCTCGAGATGGCCTCCCACTGAACCCTAGAACCAGGTTACTTATGCTCCCCTCCTTGGGTCTATTCTAATGCGGAAAAGTAAATAATATACAATGGTGACATCAACCTCAACCCGGAAGTGCCCCAATAAAAGAATATTACATACAATGAATTTTACATGAATGAAAATAAAAACCCTCATCTCACATAAAACCCCCGGCTATTCAGAACACAACGATCCAATATAACATATCACAGCAACACATAATATCTCATATCATCAACGTAAGCAAGAATGCGTATCCCGATTGTCGTTGATGTATAGCAACGAAGCTGGCGATACACCACATACTACGCTTACGGTCGCAGAAAAGAAAGTGTAAAACTACAACATTTGGAATCCATAATCTCCTTAGACATCGTAAACCCGAAATATCACATATTACGGATTTCATGACTAACTATATGAATTCCACATATTGTATCATAATCACAGAATATCAAGACGATGTTTAACATTTCGATCGAATCAACATACACTCATAAATTACCCCCGTGAGCTCAACACTTAAGCAAAGTTAAAACACTCAAAAACCGTGCCACAATGTCTATGGACCAGCCGTAGAAGGAGTTAACCAACGCCTCACCTATAACACCACGAAACTACGGAAAACCCGAAGGTTCGAACACAGTTCCGTGGGCATAGAATTGAGTTAAGGTTATTATAGTCCTCTAGGAGGTCCATAGGGGTACTAGCATGATTTTACAAATATAATCAACTTCGGAAAATTACAACACTTAGAAATTTCAGCGGGGTACAAAATGTGGTGGCGAAGTTCGATTGAACTGCTAAAATAGTCAAGATTACCAATACAGTATTAAGTTATACGACTATGAAGCACTACGAATTAGCCCCAGGTCAAACTAATTATCACATGAAAATTGGGCTAAATAAACAATACTAGGAAACCCAAAATGGAGACATGAGAGCACAGGGGGATACGGGGGGCAGAGGAGCCCATGGGGCCGACTTGGCCGGATTTTCAAGCAAGGGGATCGGCCAAAATTCGAGCCCCTCCCTCCGTGTTTCTCCCATGTTCTTAGAATGTTCCAAATATCATTCTGCACCTGTTTGAAAAATTTTTAAAGGACCTTTTGCAAAATTTCCAGAGAGCAAAATAGGGTGTTCATAATATCGTATTTCGGAGTGGATTTCGTTTTCGTAATTGTTATAACACCGTATCTAGAATTTTAGTTTGGCTCTGATACCACTGTTGGGCTTCCCTTGCACCTAGTCTAGGGTTTGGTAGCATCACTCATACCACTTTAAAAATTAGAGAGGTGCAAAGCAAGCAAACCATGAATCATGCTAGAATTTCTAGGGTAACAAGTTTGTATGACATATAAAGAAGTAAAGAGAGTAGGATTACAACCTTTGCAGTCCGTTCCTTCGCTTCACAAGCTCCGTGTTGAGGTCCCTTCACTGTGATCATCAAGAACTCCGACTCTCGTGAGGCTCTAAGAGGTGAATGATGCATCTTGCTTGAAGTCTTCTTGATCTAAGATGATCTACCTTGAAAAATCTCTAACCCAAGCTTACACTTCACTAATGAAGTAATTAGAGAAGTGAACACCCTAATTTAAGTGGTTAGAATATATGAGGATGATGAAATAGGAATTTTGCTCTCTTTTGTTTTCAATTTCTCACTATTTATCATCACAAATGAAAAAGCAAGTGAAGATTTTCTTCAAGAAGCAAGAAGAAGAAGAAGAAACAAAAACTTTTGTGATGAATAATGAATTTTTGTTGTGGTTACAATTGCAACCATGAGTTAAGAATGAAGGCTTTAACTCATGTAGAGACTAAACTATGGTTAAGGATTTGGGTTGGGTTAACAAATATCTACACAAAATATCAAGGATGAAGACAAAAGTCAAACCTTCATGAAGCTTCATGAAAGCTCATCCAAAAGCTAAACCAAATGCTAACCTTAATCCAAACCCAAACTTGGTTTAAACTCAACAACCATGTTGCATTTGTAACCCTAACATGTTACAATATTATATATCATATATATAATATATTTTGTAACAAAAGAAAATAATACAATTAACATATATCGCATATATATCAATGTATTATCCAGTGAGAAAATGAATCAATAAAGCGAGCTTATATTAGTTAACGTAATGTAATATATCATATATAATTATACATTAAATTATCGAATCAACTCTTGATCCGAAAATCCGGCTATATTGCACATAACCGACTAATATAACATGTACCAATTCATCGAATCAACACTTGATCCGATGACCCGGCTATATCACATATACCCGGCCGATATCACATATCGCGAGAATAGAATACGGTATCTCATATTGTATTATTCTCGTTCCCGCACATATCGCATATGTGCTCCTACTCCATTTTGCCTGACCCAGAAAACCTCTGTGTAGGACTCTAAAGAATCGTCAATACGCCGGCAGTAGGTGATGATCATATCAAACACCCACAAGCTGCAAGCGGCCAGCTAAACGTAACAGCCACCCAGGTATTGAGCGATCAGAAGATCAACAAGAAAGCCTATACATTCTCCTATGAATCCAATCAGTAACACTACCATACAGTCTAGTCTCTTCGTCTGATATGTCGCATATCCAGTCTAGGGGTGGTAAACGTCAGACCCCAGTAACAGATAAGTCGTGTCGATATGAGGCTCATAATAGGTCGAGAAACTACAGATAACTCTTACCAGTAGCACTCCATATCAGCCCTGGCCAGGGATTCCAGTTATAGCCAATCGAACACAGCACAACATCAACTCCTTATACCGGGAGAGACAAAATCACTCCTATCGCTCATTGCCTCCATGTGATTCGGGACTGTACCCAAAAGCCACCATTTTGCACGCCCTCTTAGACGTGGTAAGGTGGAAATCAAAGCAAGTGGGAATCATACAAGACTCTATGACGATCTCGGGTCTACAGACTAACCTGCACCGGTGTCACTGGAGAACTGCTATCTGACGATAGGTATAATACCATCCAGGAGTTCTCGGCGAGTCCGTTCAGTATACCCAGTATCCACTGAGCACCCGCACACCATCTTTGATGTCAAACACCGATGGATATGGGATCATCCATCGCCCATCATATGGGTCAAGATGCGTATACGCTAGTTTACTCTGGTGTATCGATGCCCTGTCTTGATACACCCTCGACTAGGAACAGTTATAGGATGTACTCGTTGACTACCCTGGCCCCACTAGTATGATCTCATCATAGTCCTAGTAGTCAAGTACATATCCCAAGGGCTTTATCGACATGTGAGAGTAAGACAGTAAACCAATACAAGTCAACATGTTAAGACAAAGTGAAACCAGATAGCATACTATCATATCGAGCAAGAAACTCCTCTCTACATATATCCAAGTATCCACTATAATATACATCATATGTACAACAATGGACTCTAGGGCATATATATAACTAACAGGAATTATCACGCATATTTTGAGAAGAAGAAGAAATGATAGTTAAAGAAATCATAGTGCAGAAAGTAAAAATACAGAAAATAAATATTTAAACAAAATGATCTACCTTTATTAATCAACTTCATAAGTAAAAATCCTACGAATTTAGATTACAAGAGGAAGAAGTTACTCTCGATCTCTGCCTCGTGGAAGTAAATGCTATGTTGATATTCATGTCGCCCTATCACGTCGAATCGTGGACCTGTCGTGGATCTCTTGTTCTTTGACGGTGATTTGCTCCGTGTAAAGGTGATGAGTTTTAACTTTAGCCCTCGGTCCTTTATATAGCCCTAAAATCAGAAACCCTTGATCTCATAGGTTTAGACTTTCCATAAAGATCCTCTTTCCAAGTTTTTAGATCCAACGGCTATGATTAAGCCGCGGATCCACCGCAGATAGGGCTATTTGGTCATGGAAGCACCGCGCTATGGAGGAGTTAGTGTTTGGATTTTCTTATGTGGCCTCTCGTTGATACGTGGAGATCTTTTCCATACTTGGATTCTTCAAATATTTCCTGAGTCTCTGTCAGTATTGATTTTACGGTTTGGGCAGGTTTTTGATTCTGACATCTTGAATATCTTGATATCCTGACCTAAGTTAAATCTTGCAAAATATCTCTATGAATAATGTTGGTACTATTTATTAAATTAGAGAGAGTATCTTAATCACTTTATATGGTAATAAATCTTTAAGAAACTTGATTAAGCATATTTGATATGAATGCATCTTTTAATTACTAAAATATTATGCATATATTTTGAAATATTATTCTAACCATCTGTATGATATTGTATCTTTTAAGAATTGTGATTAGAATATTTGATATGATATGCATATTTTAATTACCAAATATTATATAAATATTATATGCATATATTTTCCTTCATAATGTTAAATATAATATATAAACATATGGTAAATAGTATTTTGCAGATAAACCCCAAATACGTTTTATATTTATAATAAATACCTTTTATTATTTAAGAAAAGTAAGAAAATGTTATATCAAAAGTGCAGTATTTTCGATTGAACACCAAGCCTTTAACCTAAACAAGTGTTTAGCTAATATCAAATTGTGGTCATGACTATCAATAAATTGATAGCGCAACCAATAAGAAGGTTAACATTTATTTTGCTAAAGTTTATAAATATTAAAATGTAAAAGAAATTAAAAGATATTTCATCTATTATCCTACCATATCCTACAAATCCTAGCATGTAAGGAATTACTCGCTCATGGTTAGTAGTTTAGAAGAATGGTTGAAGAAGAATGAAATTATAATTAAGATGCAGAAAAGTAATACGGAAAAGTAATGCGGAAATTAAATACGTAAAAAATGCAAAAAGAATTAAAATAAAAACTACCTTTATTAATTAACTATTGCATTTACAACTTTTCTCCTTAGAAAGTAGATTACAAGAACCCTAGTTTGCTCTAGATCTCTCCTTTTATGGAGATAGATGAGTAGATGATTATGTGATCACTTAGATTATTTTGAACGCACAGCTCTCGATCCTTTATGTAGTCACTGAAATCAGAAACCCTAGATACCATATATGAATAGATGCAGTTAAGATCTTGATCCTAAAATCCTACATCCAACGGCCGTGATATGACCGTGGAACCGCCGCATAATGCCACATATAGCAGCAGTTCCGCCGCATCCCAGTGGAATTGGGTCTCGAGATTTTTTCTGGCATTTTGTGTTGATATTTGGAGATCCTTTTGATGTAAAGATTCTAAAAATTTTGCTCTGAGTCTCTGTCGTTGCTAGATTCTTCGATTTGCTTCTAAAATTTGGTAGATTCAGTTTCGATATCCCGATTTGAGTTGGATCTCTTATTTTGATTCCATACCTAAACTAATAGCTGTAAGTGCACGGCAGTGCCCCAGCCGTCAATCCGACGCCGGAATGCGGAAACGAAACTTTTACGAAACTTGTAAACCGGCACTACCACGCACTAAAAACCCGGATTGGGCCATTAACCTACTCCTAGCTAACTAGAGAATGGGAAGGAAGCTATACCGAGCGATCCGTGTCTTTCGGTCTTCGGCCTCCACTCCGATCTCCTCGGGAAATCTCCGGTCTTCAGCTCCTCGTCGGAACGTGCACCACATCGCCGGGTTCTATTACGGGCTCCCACCTCTGAACCGAGGCAACTCGGGCACGAAGTTGGCGAGCTGACGTGTCCAAGAAATGGTGTAGACTAAGTGTAGAATCCATTTGTCTCTATTGGGGTTGAAGTTGCCATGATGAATGGAGGTGAAGAATAATGGAGATGAGTTTGGGAATTTTTGGTGTATGCAAAGAATGAGATGAAGAAATTTCCCACACCAAGAATAATCCCCTCTCCCTCAAGAATGTGGCCGGCCCCTCTCAAAAAATGGTGGAGGAAAAATACAAGCATAAAGCAAGTGGAGAAAATGGAATGATAATGAGGAAAAAGAATCACACCAAAGCCAAATCAAATCCCATCATATTTCTATCTCATTAATGCTAAAGAAATGATCACTAGAAAAAGCAAAGATGCTTAAACCATCATAATCATCCATTTACAAGAAACCCCCTTCACAATGCTAATTTGCAAATATGCAAATTAGCCCCTCTCATCACAAAAGTCCGGCCGTGAAGGAACAAAGGAAAACTGGCCGAAACGGAATGCAAACTGGTAACTTCAAAAAATGATCCCGTAATAAATTACAGGAAAACCCCGCGACTGTATAGACATACCCGCATTTGTATTTCGACCGAATGCAAATGCAATGAGACAAAATCTACACTGTACAATACTAGGATCCGGCTTAAACCAAAGCCCGCTAGTATTATCCGTCCGATCATGATCCGTGCAATACCGCACGTATAAGATCGAACCCTGCCATATCTCCATACGGCCTCTACAGCGTTTCGCCCGAAACTTGAGCAACTGTCTGTAGGGGACTCTAAAGACTCGTCAATATTTTGGCTGTGGATTTAACCACTAGCACGTCAGAGGTATTAGCCATACGTAACGGACTACCAGCTATTGACCAAAAGGGACGTCGATGAGCGAACTCATCCTGACACCCTACTGAGCCTGTCAGTGAAAATATTCATACAGTCCGGTCCGTTCGTCTATGAGCATCACATGTCGGGCCTAGGGGGTTGGTAAAAGTCAGACCCCCAAAAGTGGTACAAGTCGTGTCGGAGTGTAGTCCAGAACACCCTGAGATACTACTGGAATACCTACAAGCAAATCTCCTGACTTGGCCAAGGACTTTCATGTACTGGCTCTCCTAGACACAGCGCGACCTCACCCCCAATACCGGGAGAGACGAACCCCTGCAGATCCGCTCACTGCCTCCATGTGGCTCGGGACTGTACCCAACTAAAACCTGTTTGCATGACTCTTTTGAGCGTGGTAGGGTAGTAATCAAAGCACAGTGGGAACTCACACGAGACAAATGACGATCTCAGATCGATGAACTAACCTGTACACATGTCACCAGGGAACTGCTATCTGACGCTAGGTATAATACCAACTAGCATGTTCCCGGCGAGTCCTGTCCGGTGTACTCATAACCCAATGAGCACCTGTATACATCTTAGGTGAACCAACTGACACCAGTGGCTTGTGAGACACGCCACCGCCCCTCGTCGGGGTCTCGACTATATACACTAGTCTACTCTGGAGTATCAATGCCCTGTCTCGAAACTTCCACGACTAGGGACCTTTTAAGGATGTGTTTATAGACCCCAGCTCCCACGTATATGATCGCCATCATACTGCTGACAGTCAAGCAAGAATCCTAGGGGCTCTATCAACGTGTAATAGCGACTCGTAAGGTCACCTAAAGAAGTACACGATGATAAAGATAAACCAGATAGCATACTATCATCTTGAGTAAGACTGTCCTACCGGCATAAGTCCTCCCTCAATCATTGTAATCACGTGCCTGTGATCCAATATTTGACTCTGAGGGCACTATATCCAACAATCTCCCACTTGCACTCAAGGCTAATTATTGCGATGTCGCATACTCACAGCCCGTGTGATACCGAACACGCAACTCCTCTACTAGTCAATCTCACAAAGCCTGTTTGCGAAACTATTGCGTTCGAGGAATAGCCTCAGTGAGTGGATCCGCTCTGTTGTTTCTTCCTATATCTCTCTTTATCTCAAGTTCGCGGAGAAAACCATCTCCCGAAATGAGCAATACCTGTCTTAGAATGTGTCTGGATATCTGATGGGACCTAGTTCATAAATGAACTCCAAATCCAAACTTCTTAAACTGTATCGTTAACTGAACTTAATCAGTATCCTGCGCCATGCCTCCCTCAGTATCCGCTTGGACCACCTGTCCAAACTACTGCCCCTCGTCAGAGGGAAAACTATAACTCTGACAGTCATTCTGTCATCCAGGTCACCTTGGAAGCCTGGAATGATAACCGTCTCCCAAAAGAGGCTGCCGTTATCATATCCCTAGAACATCAACTTATGTTCCAAAACTGCTTCTGATTGTTTCTCCAGGATTGGATCAATATCAACTTATTGCATCTGGTGCAAAAACAAAATCTGGTGTGGTACTTGACATCTCATGATCAACTCAATTGTCTAAGCAAGTGATCTGCCGATCATGCACATCCCTCTCCCCTTTAGTCTATAAGACACCTTTAGAGAAGGTGACTCCATCACCTGCAGGTACACGACCGTGCCTGGAGTCGTCCATTCTAAATACTCTTAGAATGCTGTCTAAGTACCCTGATTGGGACACTTCCCAAATCTAGATCTAAAACCATAGATCTAGTAACCAGAATGTATGATATAATATCCAATTTCTATATGGAGAAACCACTGTGTGGCAACCAAAGTATAACCGATCGTAGTATAGGAATATCATTTCCTACTCTGTGTATGTCATCCAAATACCAGGACATCACACCCTACTACCTTCTTAACAGATCCATCCCCTATTCTGATGAAGTCAAACCTATGACTGTCACATCAGAAATAGATGATCTATCTCCGCTGTATCTGCTTTATTCTATAAATAGACATAAGCCACTTGTCAACTATGCTTCCGCTGCTCCCACTGACTACGACAACCCTATGGCAGAGTCATATAGACGTACACTTCTAAAGCTAGTTCAGAACGACGCTATACTCATCCTCCTGCCGGGTCTCACAGCCTGGTGCAACAGCAATAGCAAGTCTGGGTAAACAAGAACCTCCCTGTCACCGTCCTTGAGACTACTGGAGTACCTCTCGGGTGCCTGAGGTTACCCATCATGTCTGTGGAGTGGCCAATGGAATGTCAAACCAGATTGAATCTTTAGATTCTTATCAAATCTTCAGTAATCGTTTGCGGTTCTGGAATTACTTCCAGTTCTACCATACTCCCACTACTGTTTTATGAAAAAATCCATTTTTATTAAAACTGTGGCGAGTCAAGAACAGTATCACTATTGATCTTCCAGATGGTAGAAAATCAACCCTCGTCATAGCCCGGGTCAACCCACAGACAGCCATTACAGAAACGTACCTTGAGTTGTCCAGTGTCTGGTTTTAAGCATAAGCTGGACAACTCCCCGTACCTTAACAATGTCAAGATATGAACTGTTCTATATCCAATACAGAAACAGAGGCACTGATTTAGTTGGGACCAGATTCAAATCATGCAGCTGTCTCCAGTGCATGTCAACTAAATGGAGAGAGGCCGATCAGTATTACTCAACTTAGGAGTACTTCCAATTATGAGTAACCTGAAAGAGAAGCAAGTTCTCTTAATCATTACTATCAACTGAATACCATTTACAAGTATCTACATCTTCGATCACCTTGAAGAATCCCGATACTTGCAACACCTGGTTCTCTACTCTACTTTACTCTTATACCTATAACTTCTCAAAACTCAGAACCTGCATTTCTATGAAACACATGTCTAAGAACTAGAGAAGTCACAAGTGAACAGAATATAGTACGAGTACTAAACCCTCTGTCCTAATGGACACTGGACAACATACAATACTCTGTATAAGTCCTCTGAGTGTAATAACTCATTCCCTGTGTGTCGTAGATTGAAAACTGTACTTATGGTTAAGAAGAATTACACCGCTGTTTAATACTCCTTACCTAACCATCCACTGATATAGGTAAATGCCATAGACATAATTTCAAAAAGGTATATCTCACTCTATAAAAATAGATGTACAGATATATCAATTTGAAATTGGTGCATAACAACGGATATTCAAAACCAGATATTTTCCGTCCGGCAAACTACCCAGGTGATTTCCTCAAATATCACCAATTATAATGAATTCCGATATAAAGAGGATAATCACCTAATTCCCAATAACTTACTCCCACTCATCGTCTGTAAAACCATACAGATGTGAGAATCATACCTGGTAAATACATACCTTGGAGCAAGGGCTAATTGGGAAATCAATTTTCTTTTAACAGTGTACAGTGAAACTGAAATATTAAAATGTTTCGTAGGGGTATCCGGGTATTCCTAGTAATGCCTCTTCCATTATCCAGATTCACAACTGTAACCATATATTTCTTTGCCATCTCTCCAAATCCCTCTATATGTCTTTAGTCATTACCTTCTGTACACCCTCTTAGGCTAAATGGTTTTCTTCCTTTCCTACCTTTCGGCACCAGCCTATGGTTTGGAAGAAGACTATCCAATAAGCATAATGGGTGTACTGTCCTAATCCTAGGAGCACTCGCAACCCGAGAGAAGGTAAAGATAAAAGACACCTGAATAAATCTCATTCTTATTTCTCCTGAACCAGAATCCATCCCCCAACTGGAACAAGTTCCTTTCGAGTTCGTATATAATTATACGATGGAGTATCCAATAAACTGTGGATCTTCGTAGTGATACGGAGTGTTCTGGAGAAATACAAAGGTGAAGTGGGAGTGGTAATGAAATACTTGGTTTAGTCGTGAATAGCAGTCGCAATTTACTTTGACCTCCTTCTAATCCCTTTATTTGTCTTAACTTAATACCTTCTGCACACCATCGTTAGGCTAATTGGTTTTCTCCATTCCCCACTGTTCGGCACCTGCCTATGGTTTGGAAGAAGACTATCCAATTTGCGTAATAGGTGTATTGTCCTAATCCAAGGAACACTCGCAACCTGAGAGAAGGTAAGAGGAAAAGACAACTGAATAGTCCTATTAGTTTTCTCCAGAACCGGAAACTATCCTCGAATAAATTCCTTCGAGTTCGTATATAACCATACGATGGTTTTATCCAATGGAAGTGGACGTTCGTAGTAATACGGGGTGACCTGGAGAAAAGGGTAAAAGTAGGAGTGGCAATGAGGTATGCAACTCTGACAATCCAAAAGCCAGTGTTTAAGAAGGTTCGGTCAACTTGGTCACCGAGTCATAGTCAAGGGTCGGGCCATGGTCGCTGCCAAAGAGAGAGAGAAAAGAAACACTCAGCGTGCACACTAACCTAGATCAGAATGGTTATCACTTTATCTAGTCAGGAAACCTCCCACTGTAACGTCAAATTCTTCTCCAAACCTGAATGAAGAATTAGTCGGGAACACCCGAGGAGTAAACCAACTCATCAGTGGGAATCAGGATCCAACTATCATCGCATGATAACGTGACGGAATCCGCTCACGTTATCATACTCCAGAAGGTATGCGCATATCTGGCAAGTTTCAGTTTCTTTAGAAACTCCCGATGTGATTTTTGCCCCATGCTCTTATGACCTTGACTAAGGCCAACAAATCATAAGTCACATGTCAAGTTCTACCCGTCATTGTCCAGGTTAATTTGAACCCACCCGTACAAGCCCTTGACTAGGGCCAACAAGGCTATACGACTGTCCCAAACCAACGCATCTATCTATGCAGCAGAAAGGTAACAAGCAACTACCATACACTATGCCTTGACTAAGAACAACAAACATAGCATGAATACTACGTGCTACCCGTCTGAAATGACGGAGGGCTACGAATGGTTTTTGGCGAAAAACCTTTAACGTAATGAACTTGATATCGTTGAAGGAACTGGATAGCTTTATAAAAATATAGTGGCGAAAACCTTTGCTAAAGAGGTCACTCCCGGTGAAGGGATCTCCGCTCTTTCCCCGTAGAATTAGGTGCATGATATTCCAACTGAATACCACGATGCAAAGAAAAAGTAAATGACAATAGTGAAGTTATTGCCCTGACGTAAACTTCTATCCAAGGGGTCACTCCCGGTGAAGGGATCTCGGCCCTTGCCTCGTCGACTGAGGTGCTGGATATTCATAACCGAATACCACTGTGCAAAACAAAAGAGAACCTCCTTGCAATAACAGCTTTTTGAAAAATGTTCCAACAACGTCAAATAGGTTTGTTTAGCTTGCATTGATCCGAATCAACTCAGTCCCATCAATTGATCACACCAATAAAGAACGAAAATAATGATGTACGTATATGCCATCCGCATTAGCCACTGGATCCCATCATCACCCGTTAGGTTACTTAACTAACGACAGAGCGGGGACTGGACTAGCGCGGATGCAAAACATATACAACATCTACTAGTATATATATATCAATATATAATATTCGCTCAAGGCGTGATAAAATGCAACATCACAGAAATGTAATAAGCATCACAGAACAATACAGATATCTGGGATCCCCGGGTTTCATAGAGCCGCTACTGAAACCCGACATTCCTCTGGTCATGTGGATAGCCTGTGCAATGAAATCCTAGACCCCTACGGGTGCGGCAAGTTACCTGCCAAAACCTGAAGCGAGGCAGCCCCCTTCAGCAACGTGAATGGACCACCCAGCACTTCACGGAATCCGGTAACTTGGGCACCCCTCCTGGGTCAACCTATACCCCCTACGAGTGCGGCGAATAGCCCGTCAATTCTAGAGTAAAGCCCCCTCCGTCTCATCGCCATGAGATGCGGGCCCGTTGCCCTCTAGAACCCGGCTATCCGTACACCCCTCCTTGGGGTAATCCTAGTACAGAAAGTAAAATATACAACGGGTACATCGACCTCAACCCGGTCGTGCCCCAAAAGAATAATATACAAACAGGCAGTGACGGCAGTCTACATGTCGGACGCTCGCCCCGCAATATCAAATGTACATATAAAACCAAAACTGTACTACCATTGTATCCAGGCTATCCACTACGACAATCCGCAACGTCACAGCACAACACAGAACATCAACGTGAATGTCACGTTCGCAAATCCGTCTAAAAGGGCTATAGCAGTTAGACAGGACTTACCGATCAAATGACATTCACGGTCGCAGATATAATGTAAATACTGTGAACTAACATGTTTAAAATTTTCGATCGATCAAATTTACCGAAGTGGGCCCCAAGCACTATTGTAGCACTCAAAGAAAATCTGGGCCCAAAAATAATATACCAGAAACCCTATTTCCATGTCATAAGCCCACTGTAAAAATTTGGTGCAGAGAAGGCACAGAACGGCGGCGGAACCGCTGCCGGAAGGAGGTTATGGCCGGGGTTCCGCGGTGCTTCCGTACGATCATGCCATCAAATTTTCACAGAATGCTTAAAAAACCCTGCTCGTATTTTTACAATTTACCAAATAATTTTTAGAGCACAGGAAAAATTCGACAGAAACTGGACATGAAAACGCGGTTTTTGGAAAATCCGATCGATCGAACTTGCAAACACGTTAGAGCAAGCTAGACTAGGTTAATGGCGTGACTCTGATACCAGTGTAAGTGCACAGCAGCGCCCCGGCCGTCAATCCGACGCCGGAATGCGGAAACGAAACTTTTACAAAACTTGTAAACCGGCACTACCGCGCACTAAAAACCCGGATCGGGCCATTAACCTACTCCTAGCTAACTAGAGAATGGGAAAGAAGCTATACCGAGCGATCCGTGTCCTTCGGTCTTCGGCCTCCACTCCGATCTCCTCGCGGAATCTCCGGTCTTCAGCTCCTCGTCGGAACGGGCACCACATCGCCGGGTTCTATTACGGGCTCCTACTTCTGAACCAAGGCAACTCGGGCACGAAGTTGGCGAGCCGACGTGTCCAAGAAATAGTGTAGACTAAGTGTAAAATCCATTTGTCTCTATTGGGGTTGAAGTTTCCATGATGAATGGAGGTGAAGAATAATGGAGATGAGTTTGGGAATTTTTGGTGTATGCAAAGAATGAGATGAAGAAATTTCCCACACCAAAAATAATCCCCTCTCCCTCAAGAATGTGGCCGGCCCCTCTCAAAAAATGGTGGAGGAAAATACAAGCATAAAGCAAGTGGAGAAAATGGAATGATAATGAGGAAAAAGAATCACACCAAAGCCAAATCAAATCCCATCGTATTTCCATCTCATTAATGCTAAAGAAATGATCACTAGAAAAAGCAAAGATGCTTAAACCATCATAATCATCCATTTACAAGAAACCCCCTTCACAATGCTAATTTGCAAATATGCAAATTAGCCCCTCTCATCACAAAAGTCCGGCCGTGAAGGAACAAAGGAAAACTGACCGAAACGGAATGCTAACTGGCAACTTCAAAAAACTGATCCCGTAATAAATTACAGGAAAACCCCGCGACTGTATATACATACCCACATTTGTATTTCGAGTGAATACAAATGCAATGAGACAAAATCTACACTGTACAATATTAGGATCCGGCTTAAACCAAAGCCCGCTTGTATTATCCGTCCGATCATGATCCGTGCAATACCGCACGTATAAGATCGAACCTTGCCATATCTCCATACGGCCTCTACAGCGTTTCACCCGAAACTTGAGCAACTGTCTGTGGGGGACTCTAAAGACTCGTCAATATTTTGGCTGTGGATTTAACCACTAGCACGTCAGAGGTATTAGCCATACGTAACGGGCTACCAGCTATTGACCAAAAGGGACGTCGATGAGCGTACTCATCCTGACACCCTACTGAGCCTATCAGTGACAATATCCGTACAGTCCGGTCCGTTCGTCTATGAGCATCGCATGTCGGGCCTAGGGGGTTGGTAAAAGTCAGACCTCCAAAAGCGGTACAAGTCGTGTCGGAGTGTAGTCCAGAACACCCTGAGATACTACTGGAATACCTTCCAGCGAATCTCCTGTCTTGGCCAAGGACTTTCATGTACTGGCTCTCTTAGACACAGCGCGACCTCACCCCCAATACCGGGAGAGACGAACCCCTGCAGATCCGCTCACTGCCTCCATATGGCTCGGGACTGTACCCAACTAAAACTTGTTTGCACGACTCCTTTGAGCGTGGTAAGGTAGTAATCAAAGCACAGTGGGAACTCACACGAGACAAATGACGATCTCAGGTCGATGAACTAACCTGTACACATGTCACCAGGGAACTGCTATCTGACGCTAGGTATAATACAATCTAGCATGTTCCCGGCGAGTCCTGTCCGGTGTACTCATAACCCAATGAGCACCTGTATACATCTTAGGTGAACCAACTGACACCAGTGGCTTGTGAGACCGGCCACCACCCCTCGTCGGGGTCTCGACTGTATACACTAGTCTACTCTGGAGTATCGATGCCCTGTCTCGAAACTCCCACGACTAGGGACCTTTTAAGGATGTGCTTATAGACCCCAGCTCCTATGTATATGATCGCCATCATACCGCTGGCAGTCAAGCAAGAATCCTAGGGCCTCTATCAACGTGTAATAGCGACTCGTAAGGTCACCTAAAGCAGTACACGATGATAAAGATAAACCAGATAGTATACTATCATCTTGAGTAAAACTGTCCTACCGGCATAGGTCCTCCCTCAATCATTGCAATCACGTGCCTGTGATCCAATAATTGACTCTGAGGGCACTATATCCAACAATTGCTGCACAATGTCTCAAATCAAACTGTTAGTAGAATTTGGTATGTTTGAGATATTATCCCAACCATTTATATAATATCTTAAGAATATTGATTAAGAATATTTGATATAATATACATATTTTAATTACTAATATTTCATTTAAATATTATATGCATATATTTTCCCTTATTATATTAATTATAAATGTAGAAACATATGGTAATAAACTTTTGCAAATAAACGCACATATGTTCTATATTTACATTTAACACATTTTAGCACTTTTAATAATAGTAGGGAAAATGTTCGTACAAATGTGCACTATTTTTGACTAATCAGCTCTCCTCAAACTCTATCAAGAACGTTGGTCTTCAACAGGGTGATGCCAATTGAAACCCCTCAGCAAAGCCGGGAGCGTGATGAAGCCGCTTCCAAAACTAAGACGGTCCTTTCAACGTAGCACGCTCGATGTTGCCACTGGCGCCGAGAGAGAGAAACTGGGGGCAACTCCCCCTCTAGACTCACCCTACCAGCTCATATGGTGGAGGTTGACACCGCTGTTCCAACTGGGAATAGTTTCAAACCGCTTAAGAGGGTGCGTAAAAACTGCCCAACGGCGGTGCTAAAGAAATCTCCCCCACCTGCAACAGTTACAGTGCAGGCAAAACCGGAGCAGTCTTATCAGCGGCTCTCCTTGCAAATTCATAGGGTCTGGCGAAAAGTCTAAGACTCTGTGATTGACAAAAACTACTCCTGTCAACCAAAGAAATTGAACGTCCGATAAGAAAAAGACCACTCCTCCGCCATACAACGGAGGACTTCTACTAAATAGGTGCCTGTCACAACGGCTCCTTCAACTCCAATCTTTCATAAAAGGACGAGGCTGAAGAAAACACTACTGCGCGCGGCAAAGTCCAAAGACGATGGATCTAAACGTCCCAACTCTGGGGGCATAATTGTACTTACGGTCTATATGACCAATGGGAAAGAAAAGAGCCGTGTTTCGGTGAGTTACAGACCGCAAACTCAATTGATGACAAAGGCTCAGGAGCAAAAACAAAAGCTCCAAGAAATGCTGAACAAAATGACGGCACTCATTGGACCAAAAGAAAGTCCGGGAAAAGAGGCTAAACAGCGCCAAGAGCAGGAGACCGATACAGAGTTTCTGCGAAGGGTGCTCGAGAGAAAAGATGAAGAGGCCACTGAGGAAGCCGCTAACATAAAACAGATGGCTCTCTTGTTCCATGACATGGTTGTAATGATGATCCAACCAGAACCCCCGGCCGAAAATCCGTCGATAATCGTCAAGGATGACAGAGGGGAAACAACAGACCCTCCTCCGACCTTGTCAGTGGCCAAGGGGGAAACGAACTCCAAGGCCGCGCTTGATGATTATATTGCTCAACAAATAAGAGCTCATCAAGATAATGAAGACGTTGACCAAATTGCCAGAACTGGAAGACCATATCCAAGCTGGTATGATCAAATCAAATACTTGTCGAGATATACGATCCCTAAGTTCCATGTATCCAAAGGAATAGGCAACCATCACTAACACATCGCGCAATTTAGAGATATGTGCGGCAACACTGGAGGTGACGACAAACTGTTGCTTCGCTAGTTCATCGGCAGCTTGTCAGAAATAGCCTTCGAATGGTACTCGGAGCTCCCAAATGACTCCGTGAAAACCTTCGCAGAAATGGAACTGCTTATCACACAGAGTTTTTCCAGCGTGAGCGAACGTACTCCGATTACGACATTAATCAATGCCAGGGTAAAGCCGGGAGAAACTTAAGTCCAATACACGATCCGGTGGTGGAACCTGTGGTCTAAGTGCGAACAGCGCATTGAAGAATCTCCTGCCATGGGCATATTCATCGGGACCCTTGATCCTCAAACGACTGTGTCCTAGTTTATGACGTTCTTCAAGTCCACAACCTTTCAGGCTCTGATACATAAATTGGCCCAAATGAACCAAATGGGCCATGGGCCTTCCTCCTCAAATAATGACCCTCAAAATACTAAGGGTAAAGGGAAATCGGCCTTCATCGCTAACACACAACAACAGCTGAGCGGCCTGAAACCGATTGTTCGCCAAAACAACGCGTGTCTGCGTCTATCCTTAGAAGGAAGGTTAGGACGTGCTTACTCGTTTCCCCATGACAAGATGAGGAGACTGTTTAAATTGGTAATGCATAATAAACTCATCACATTGCCAGAGTTGTGGCGTCCAGCGAAACCCGGCGACGTCAACAACCCTAATTATTGTTCCTATCACAGAATGGTGAGCCACCCAATTGAAGATTGATACGTCTTCAAAAATTGGGTCGAGTACCAGTATCAACACGGAAAATTCACACTATCTAATAACTGGAAAGTAAACCTACCCCAGAAGCACACTCCCAAAAAGGTGGATGCATAGGGGGCATCATGCTCACTCGTGGAAAAAGCTCCATGGGAAGTCGTTCTTTCAGCAAGAACCAAAACAATGCTGAAAAATCTACAAGCATGTTCGGCATTCAGGTGGAAAAGCCCACTTGAACTCGAAATAATCGAAAGGATGCTAAAACCTTGTCCCGCACCGAAAATTGTTGACGAGGGGAAAACCCCCCAAGTCAAGCCTTCGAAGTCTTCGAAGAAAAAGAAGAAGACCCAGAAGCCTGTGCAGCCTGCCGAGTATGACGACAAGCGCATAGATTTACAAAAATACATAAATGCGCTGGAGGAATATAACCAGAAAGCGCGAACACCGGTCATGCTCGAAGAATTCCTCAAGAATATTCTTGAGGGTAAAGATAGTGACAACGATGAAGGAAATGACTCATCCAAAGACACCGAAGGCCGTATAGCAAGTTGCTACATGATCTCCCATTTGTCTTTATATGACGAAGTGGCTCTCTCAGTGTCAGAAAACAACGCAGAGGAAGTAGGGGAAAAATCGATGCTTAAATCCCCGAAACTGCTAGAAGAAGACCCGATTGAGAGGCTGCTAAACGAACCCTTTCAAAAGAACAAAGTTGACTGAGAACACGAAATAGCTATATATGGAAAGGCTAAACATCAATGTCTGAGTAAAGAAGCCATGGTGAGGACGAGTCGTAAAGTGCTCCAACCAAACCAAATCACACCTGCAACAAATAAGAGCAGGATCAAAACAGAGAAGTGGTTCGCTAAAGCCCTATCAATGGGGATGAAGCTGCCGCCTCTCATAAAGAACACTCCCGATAGAGAAGAATCACATCCAAACTACTGCCTACATCATCAGAGGGTCACCCACCCCATCGAGAAATGTAGTGCCTTCAAGAAGTGGTGGTAAAGATATGTTGCCCATCAAAAACACTTCAAGAGGATGAAGCGCGAACCTAGCGCTCGTCAATGGCAAAATAATAGGATGAATGCGCATGAAGAAATGATTGGCAACTGTTATATAGTTAGTACCAGTTCGGATGGAGGAAAACCTCTAGTTCTTATATTCGTGAGAGATTCTGAGGATGAAACACCCCTCAACCCTCTCTTCAAATACTCTGCATCCAAAAAACAAGAGGAGAAAAAGAACTGTAAAAACATTCAGCTGCGTAAATGTACGCTGCCTAAAAAGAACCTCGGTCCTGCAAAAAAAGGTTTGAACAAAAAACACAAAAGGAAAGAAAAAATCCCTGAGGAAATTGCCCTCGATAACGTAGTAGAAAATGAGCTCACCACAGAAGACCCGCCTAAGAAAAATAAGGTGGATTACAATGTCCTGGCATATCTGAGGAAAATACACTCGCAACTGAGCATATGGGATGCTCTCCTCCTGTCCAAAAAGGCATGAGATTACCTGATCAAGGCATTACAAGAGCCCGATCAGTTCTAAACTTTCCTCGCAGAGAGGGAGATGAAAGATGAACTGGCAGAGGTCCACACGGCTGATATCACATTCAACGATGAAGATCTCCTCCTCCGAGGTATCGAAATCGATCTCTCAAAAATCAAGACGATTATGGAAATGCCCACACCAAGTAATCTCAAACAACTGTGATCTCTCTAAGGAAAGCTCGTGTCTATCTGGCGGTTCATAGCCAATCTCTCTGGAAAATGTCGTCCCTACAGTCATTTGATGAAGAAGGGGACCCCGTTCGTCTGGGATCAAAAGTACCAAAACACAATGGATGAAATCAAGTAATACCTGCAAAATCCGCCGGTATTGGCCAGTCCGGTTAAGAGAAAAACCCTTGTCTTATATACAACGGCCCTTGAGGGTTCTCTAGGCGCATTGTGGGCACAAGAGAACGATCAAGGAAAGGAAAGAGCTCTATACTATTTAAGTCGAGTTCTCCTTGGGGCAGAAAACAACTATTCCCCCATCGAAAAGTATTGCCTGGCGCTGATCTTCGCAATAACGAAGCTCGGACATTACGCCTTGGCACATGAGGTCCATCTCATATCGAAAGTGGATCCTCTCAAATATCTAATGTCAAGGGCCATATTAACAGGAAGGCTTGCCAAATGTGCCCTCTTTTTGATGGAGTTCTCGGTAACGTATCGTCCCCTCAAAGCAGTGAAAGGGCAAGCCATCGCCGACTTTCTAGCGGAGCATCCGATACCAGACGACTCCCTCTTAAATTGCGAGTTGCCGGATGAGCATGCATTCGATGCAATTTCCATGAAGAGGCAAAAGCAAAACACTCCCATAATCAAAGCCGAGGTGGGTTTTATTTTCGTGACTCCACAAGAAGGGATAATACGTTATGCCCTTTCCTTAACGGAGCCAAGAACTAAAAACGAAGCTGAATATGAAGGTTTGATAACAAGTCTTGAGATCGCTATCGACATGGGAATCAAAAACCTCCTCATATATGGAGACTCCCAACTAATCGTTAACCAAGTAAATGGCGACCATCAGACATGCAAGTCAGAACTGATAAAGTATAGCGAAAGAGTGCAGTAACTGCTGACACAAATCCCTTCGTATATCCTGGAAAGCATACTGTGAGCGGAAAACAGTAAGGCAGATGCATTAGCCAAATTGGCTAAGGAATTAGCCGATAAATACCCCAATGACATGAGGATCATTGTGCAAAGCCGCAGGGTTCTCGCGCCAACAGCTATATCTTTGGAAGACCTGATAGAGTCATCCGAAGAAAATGAAATGACCGAACAAGTAGCCCTTCAAATAGAGAACGAAGAAAGGGTCAAGAACTGGAGGGAAGTCTTCATAGACTACTTTGAGTCCCAACGAACGCTCGAAATTGTGTCGTTTAAACATCAGCTCATGAAACGAGCTTTGTCTTTCACCTTCGTCAATGATATTCTATATAAGAGATCGTTCGACTATTTATGGGTAAGATGCCTGGGGCCGGAGGAGGCAAAGATAGTCATCCAAGAAACCCACGACGGACTCTGTGGTTCTCATCAAACTGGGCCAAAGGTGAAACTGAAAATAAAAAGAATGGGTTACTATTGGTCCACGGTGATTCAAGACTGACTAGAATATGCGAAGCTGTGTCACTCATGCCAAATTAATGGGGACTTCATACACCAGCATGCAAATCGGCTGCACCCGATAATAGCTACCTGGCCGTTCGAAATGTGGGGAACCGATATAATTGGCACTATCGAACCGGTATCATCCAAAGGACATTGGTTCATAATAGAAACAACTAACTACTTCTCTAAGTGGGCAGAAGCGATACCGTTAAAGGAGACGAAGACGGAGAATATCCTCCACTTCTTCAGAACCCATGTTATATATCGATTCGGCACCATGCGACGGATAATTTCGGATAATAGGCCAGCTTACAGAAGCCATAAAATAAGCCACATCGCACAGCAGCATAAAATAGTTTGGAGATACTCTTCAGTCTATAATCCTTGGGCCAACGGTCTAGCTGAAGCTTTTAACAAGACCTTGATAAAGATTATAAAAAAGACGGTGTCCAGAAACAAAAGGGACTGGCATGAAAGGCTGCATAAGTCTCTCTGGGCGTACCGAACAACGTTTAAGACAACCATGAATACAACATCTTACGCATTAGTGTTCAGCAAAGAGGCAGTGCTCCTATTAGAAATAGACTCTCCTCTCTACGAGTAGCAGTTCGATACGAGCTGACAGATGAAGAAAATGCCTGTCTTAGGCTTGAGGAGCTCGACGCCCTCGACAAAACTCGCCTTATAGCACATCAAATCTGGAGGCTCATAAGGTAAGGATGACACAGTCATACGAAAAACCGACCAGGACGAGAACATTCTGCCAAGGTGAACTTGTCTTGGTTGTCAAAAGACCAATGATCCCTAATTGTGCAAAGCAGGGAAAGTTCGAGCCAAACTATGAAGGCCCATACGTCATAGATAAAGTCTACCAAGGTGGAGCCTACCTGCTCATGGATATGCGTGGTGAAAGACCCTTCCGGCCAATAAATGGTCGATTCCTCAAAAAATACTATGCTTGACGAGTCATAACTTAGGTCAATGGTAGATAACAACGCTTGTGTCCGCTCGCTATCTTACTGAGTCAGAACTCTGAGAGTAGTATCCAGAAAGCTCCGTTGCCTAAAAAATGGTGATAATGGACCGAGAAGTTCCTAAACTAACATTCCGCCTCAAAAATGGTGGAAATGGACCGAAACGTCCTTAAACTAACAGTGGACCGAAACGTCCTTAAAATAATATTTGTCCCAAATATGCGAATGTTGGACCGAAACGTCCTTAAACTAAAAATGGACCGAAACGTCCTTAATCTAATATTCGTCCCAAATATAGGAATGCTGGACCGAAACATCCTTAAACTAATAACGAACCGAAAAGTTCTTAAACTAATATTCGTCTCAAATATGGGAATGCTAGACCGAAACGTTCTTAAATTAATATTGGATCGAAACGTCCTTAAACTAATAATGGAATGAAACGTTCTTAAATTAATTTTCCTCCCAGATATAGAAATGCTAGACCGAAACGTTCTTAAACTAACAATGGACCGAAACATCTTTAAACTAATATTCGTCCCAAGTATGGGAACGCTGTACCGAAACGTTCTTAAGCTAATAATGGACCAAAACGTCCTTAAACTAACAATCGACTGAAATGTTTTTAAACTAAATTGCGCCCCTAATATTGGAATGCTGAACTGAAACATCCCTAAACTAATGTGTTCCCTAAAACCGGGAATAATGGACCAAAACGTCTGTAAACTAATGTGTTCCCCCAAAAACGGGAATAACGGACCGAAACGTACTTAAACTAATACTGGACCGAAACGTCCTTAAACCAACAATGGACCAAAAAGTCCCTAAACTAATAATAGACCGAAACGCCTCTAAACTAATGCGTTCCCCCAAACACGAGAATAATGAACTGAAACTTCCTTAAACTAATACTGGACCGAAATATCGTTAAAGTAACGTTCGTCCCCAAAATGGGAATGTTGGACCGAAACGTCCTAAAACTAATATTCGCCCCGAAACGGGAATATTGGATTGAAACGTCCTTAAACTAGAATTTCGCACCAAATACGGCGATAAAGGACCGTCATGTCCTCACACGTTTAGCCCAATGGTGAATCCCCAACGATCCCACATGATGTAGTCCTTAGAAAAAGATCGAAGCCTATAGCTATGGTGCATTACCTTACAGGCCAACTAAAAAAATCGGTATGTCCACAAGCAAAATAGGCACAGATGAAACCTGAAAAGGGCACCATGAGTAAAAATAGTAGGACTACCGACGAGCTTGTGAAAACCCGAAAGCGCGCAATCTCGACAAAATACAAAATATACACTTGCAGAGTCCTTTCGACCTTACGAGGACAAAATACCTGAGTGAGATCCTTACGACTCACAAAAGAGCAACACACTTAGAAATCCCCACGATTCCTAAGGAGAAATTACACTTGCGAGATCCTCACGACTCGTAAGGAGAATTCCCCCTATAAGACCTTCACGGCTCATAGGATTCAAAAGTATTAGGTTACAGAGATTAAAATCTATTCTTAAGCCGTCATATTCCCCTAAGTTGCCCTATAGACGGTCCAATATTAACTATTGTATAAATATACGGGCATAAATAAATATTCTCCCACCAAGTTCTACCAATGGCAAGAAATGTTCTCATATGGTGAGTGACACTTGTAAGTCCTCTCGACTTACAAGGAGAAAATACTCTTGTAAGATCCTTCCGACTAACAAAAGAAAATGCACTTAGAAATCCTCACGACGCCTAAGGAAAAAATACACCTACGAGATCCTCTCAACTCGTAGGGAGAAATATCTTTATGAGACCCTTACGGCTCATAAAGTCAAAAAGCCTTAGTCGACGGAATTATAACCCTATTTGTTAAGCCATCGTTGTTCAAATCGATAAAGGCAAATGATGATTCATTTCTGGCAATATCCCAGTTGTAGTGATACCGATGCCTAAATAACAATCAAATTTCAAGTCCTCTCACGGCAAATGATGATTCGCTCCTGGCAAGCTTCCAGTGGTAGCAATACTGATACCAAGATTGGTATCGGATTTCAAATCCCCAACTCAAAAAAAAGAAACGGCAAAATGGTAGGGCAACTCGCAATAAAATGCAGCGAGTAAAAACAAAAACAGCTGAATTGATTGGGCAATCACAACTTTCACGACATAAAAGCTTAAAAGATAGAGTATCGGGGAAAGAAAAAAAATGAAAATGAAACATTTCTGGCCTGCAAGTATGTCCATATTGACTCTTGTATATGATCCATGGGCATAAATAAAAGAAAGGAAACCATATTTACCCACCATGCTTCGTCAAAAGAAGAACCAAGTCTTGACGGTACATATATAACCTAGAGATTATTCGGACATTCCTTCTCATTCCGGCAGGATGTAGACGCAACGTTATCATAAAAAAAAACTCAATGATCAAAGCAAAAATGAAGTAATGGCAAAATCCTAGCTCCAAGTCCGGTAGATATACAACCTAGAGACTATCCCGGCGTTCCTTCTCATTCCGGCAGGATGCAGACGCAAAGTCATCATCAAAAAAGAATGATCCAAGGGTCAAACTAAAATAGAGAAATGACAAAATCCTAGCTCCAAGTTTTGAAAGTACATATACAATCTAGAGACTATCCCGGCGTTCTCCCTCATTTCAGCAAGGTGCGGATGCAACTATGAAATAAAATTGGAGCAATGGCATATTCCTAGCTCCGGACTTTAATTGTAATATATTCAGCAAAGAGGTCCTACAGATGTCCACCCTACTTCAGCAAAGAATCAGTGCTACATCGTCAAAACAAAAAATGAATTGACGACATATTCCTAACTTCGGGTCTTGATGACAGTATATACAAAGCCTAAAGACTATTGGAGATCATCCCACCCCAGAAGGATGCGGTTATGACTCATCGGGGCTCCAAATTGAGCCTAATCTCAAATAAAAAGTGCCACGGCAAATACCCAACGTTTGTTCTTCTGACGGTAATACATATACACTAACCTAAAGAAGATTACTTGAAGGCGTTTTGTCCAGCTCCAGAAGGGAACAGAGATATGGCTGTAACGACTGTGAATATTCTGTATAAAATTTTTCTTTTTAAAGTATAGAAAGGAGTTTCTTAGCCTGAGTACAAGTTATAAGTTAAATTTGTTTAAGAACAGTAAGAAATAACTTGTAGCTCATTGGTAAAGCCTTGCACTGCTGTTACGTAGCCCCTGTGTTCGAACCCCATCAGCCACATTATATTTTTTTTGAATTTTCTTTTAAACTTCTTGGAAGGCTAAAAGTTTGCACGTGCACTGCACATAAAATGAAAAGTCTGAAGAAAACAAACATGTGCAAATTAGAGTTAATACCAGCATGGACACGTGGTGAAAATCCAGAGCCCTACTCCACCCAACCACCAGCGAGATTTGCTTTACGGCTACCGCCGACGGGCCCTCATGGGAAAAAGTCCCCGTGCTTTACCCACATGACTCTTGGCCAACCCCCATCATCCCTGCACTATTTGATTTCTCTGAAATTAAACAGAGACTTCAATTTCATCTTTAAATCCAATTTTTAATGCATTTTAATTCATTCTTTAAATTCCAAAACCCTAATTCCACACTATAAATACTACCCCATGCCCTAGCCCATCTTCATTCTGAAAATTCTAGTCAAAACTCTTAAATTTTCTCAAGTACAAGTGGGGTAGAAGTGGAGTTAGCAGGCTATCAAATTCCAGCGAGGATCGAAGCGAATTCCGACGATCCCGCGATGCCACGACGACCTCAACCTCTTCCTCTCTCTCTTCTTAACAGAATCCTACGGTAAGTCCCACCCAATCTCTCATTTTCCTCTTTAAAATCTCTTTTCAAAACAAACATCGGTAAGTGGAGTTAATACAGATGTCAACCTTCTAAACCTTAAAAACTCATCCTTTTTCTTATATATTGTTCATACAACTTTTACACAATATTTGTAACATTATTATAAATGTTTAGAACCAACTTTCACTCTAAAATATCATGTTAAATAGCTTAAATATCACTTTTACATGAAAATACCATGAACTTTATATACGACATTTTTATTCCTTTGTTTGTACATACCTCTAGAAACCATCACGGGGTAATGACCTACCCCTCACATACACACATGTGTACATAGCACGATACTCTTTCGAACATATGTTTGTGGCGAATACAACATTTCACTAAAATACCATAAACTATAAAAACCCGGTTTTCTTTGAATTGTATTATCAAAACTCTTTTCGATTATACCTCTACAACCTTTTTGAGGGGACCCGCTTTTGGATGGTACGGATTATCGCACATCCTTAGGCTAGTAGAGCGAGATGCAGACCTTCTTACGTAGTATTTGATCTCGAAAGATTTTTAATACGATTTTTTTTAAGAAAAACAAGATTTTATAATAAAATTAATTTTTATAAATATATAAATATTATCAAACCACAAATTTTCAAGATATAATAAAATTCCATGTTTTCTAAAAAAATAAAAGAATGACAAGTTTCCTTAAAATACCCTCAACTTATCCAAAAGACAAATTTTATACTAAAATACCTTGAACTATCGAAGCTAAACTATTATCACTAAAATACTTCACATTCTTAAAATTCACAATTATGGAAACCCTAAATAATATAAATAAATACTCGAGGTTTATTTTGAAAGTATATAAAATATTCTTCATAAGACCCACTCGAGTTATATAAAATTACATTTAAGGACTTTAATAAATATATGTTTAAGAGGAATCATTTCTCTTGAGCCTCAGGGAGCCGGAGAAAGTGAGTGCTTACCTATTTAAGGTAGAAAAACTTAACGGTGTTTTCAATGGTAATTGTCTTGGAAAAAGACACAAATCCTGTCGTCCATGTGCAGCTGATATGATAACGCCCGAATCTAACTCAGAATCCAAATCAGTTTAAAGTGTCTAACTCAAGTCTGAGTCTAACTCAAATTAGAATCCAATTCAACATGAATCCAATATACCAACATGAATGCTGGAAACTGAACCTGATTACCAAAACAATATCAACATGCAAACATGGTTTGTTTTGACCGAACCATGGTTATAACTTGACTTGATTACATGACTACTTATTTACATCCTGAACCTGAACAACTTGTATCTATGGTCTCGGCAAGTCTGATAACTATAATTCAATACAATACATTACGAGGTTTTAAAGGGGTAGATCGGTACGGAATGTATTAAAAGGGGTACGATAATGGACGCTAAAAGACACCTACATGAACTCTCGTGCCGTTGTCCCATGGGTTTTGACGGGACCTTGTACTTACATGATACCATAGTCTACGGGACAGTTGGACTGCTCTCGTATACACTGATACATTTTGTACCGGGCTACAAACAACTACGTTAGTATAACAAACATATACCTGTATAAAATACCAGTTCTTTCTTTTTACTTGTTCTATTCCATTCTTACTTCTGGGACTTACCGAGCGCTAGTTCGCTGATGACATTTCAGTTTCTTGCTTTCTTTGAAATGTTCGTCAGGAGGATCGGACTCTCAGGAGATCGAGCCTAGTCAGGAAGACTTGGACCAGTTCACAGAGCAGCCAGACTTCTAACTTTTCCCTGTACTTATTTCATTTCATATGCCATTGTTTTGACATTGCTTTCTATCATTATACATTTCCTTTTCAAACCATTGTATTGTAAAGATGATGGTAATAAAAGTTGTTGTTTATATTACATCTCTTGTCATTCTTGTGTATTTATTTATATTGCTTATTTACACTTAACGTGTTTATTTCTGAGTAAATACGCCACGTGCCACGCCACGTCATCGCTTCCGTACACCGGGAAGCGGGGCGTGACAACGACAATCGCGGGGGTACTCAAACAGCGGCTTAAATACTGCATATCTAGAAATACATCAGCCAACGCGATGGTACAAACAACAACAACTGAGCCTTTTATCCCAAGCATATGGGGTAGGCTACATGAACCAACATGAGAATCACGCCAGGTCCTGCACAGGAATCCTCCGCTTCTACTCACTCTTATCGAACAATATACTTTCATTGAGTCCTTTGGCAACCATATCGTTTCGTATCACCTCTATCCATATTTTCTTCAGTCTCCCTTTTGCCCTTTTGCCGTTGCCCATATCGAGAGTATCTATTCGCCGAACAGGTGCTTCCATAGGTCTGCGTCGTACATGACCAAACCATCTTAGCCAGTTTTCCCACATCTTCTCCTCCACAGGTGCTACACCAACTTTTGCACGAATATCCTCATTTCGCATCTTATATTTTCTAGTGTTACCGCACATCCAACGAAGCATACGCATCTCCGCTACGTGCATCTTCTGTATATGATGCTTCTTAGGAGCCCAGCACTCTTTACCATATAATAAAGCAGGCCGAATAGCGATCCGATAAAACTTCCCTTTCAATTTTAACGGAAAGTTACGATCACACAAAATCCCTGTTGCACTCCTCCATTTCAACCAACCGGCTTGGATCCTTTGATTAATACACTATCGATCTCCCCATTCTTGTAGATGATGGAACCTAGATATCTAAACTAGTCGCTCGGTGATATCTCTTGCCCTTCCAATGTTATACCAATATGGTTTTGGCTTCTCTGGTTACTAAATTTGCAATGCATATATGCTGTCTTGGACCTGCTCAATCTGAATCCCCGACATTCCAATGTTTGCCT
Source organism: Agapanthus africanus (assembly GCA_030015575.1). Lineage (NCBI taxonomy): Eukaryota > Viridiplantae > Streptophyta > Magnoliopsida > Asparagales > Amaryllidaceae > Agapanthus > Agapanthus africanus. The sequence goes on from CM057347.1 coordinate 23,757,140, forward strand.
CCATAATTCCAATTTGGCATTAACCCCTGCTTTCGTCTCATTTACTAGAACAATATCATCAGCGAATAGCATACACCAAGGTACCTCATCTTGGATAGTTCTAGTAAGTTCATCCATCACGATGGTAAACAGGAATGGACTTAATGCAGATCCTTGATGTAAACCAATTGTAATCAGAAAATCACTCGTTAAGCCGCCGCAAGTTCTGACATTTGCCACTACTCCATCGTACATATCCTTGATTATGTCAATATACTTGACGGGGACCCTCTTCTTCATCATTGTCCCTCATAATACCTCTCTAGATACCTTATCGTACACTTTTTCTAAATCAATAAATATCATATGCAAATCTCTTCTCCTCTCTCGAAAACACTCGACAAGTTGACGAAGCAAATGAATAGCCTCTGTCGTCGATCGTCCAGGCATGAACCCAAACTGGTTCTCTGTTATCTTAATATCCTTCCTTAGCCTGTGTTCAATCACTCTCTCCCAAAGTTTCATGGTGTGACACATAAGTTTTATTCCACGATAGTTTGAGCAACTTTGAATGTCACCCTTGTTCTTGTAGATAGGTACAAGGATATTTTTTCTCCATTCATTTGGCATCATTTTTGTCTGCCAAATCTTATTAAACAGATCTGTCAGCCATTTAACGCGTATTTTTTCTAAGCATCTCCAAATCTCAATAGGAATCCCGTCAGGACCAACCACTTTTCTTAAACTCATTCTGTTTAAAGCTTCTTTAATCTCAAGTAGTCTTATTTTACGCATGAAATCATGGTTTATATCTTGAGATTGAATGACAAGTCCATCCAAATTCTTAGTAAAGCTCTCATCGAACAATTTATCAAAATAATCTCTAGTACCACGTTAAGACAAGTTTGCCTGTAAACCTAAGGGAGGTAAACTAAAAACACTCCGAAATGGGTACGTAAACTAGAGACTCCGAAATGAGTGCATAAACTAGAAACTCTGAAATGAGTAAATAAACTAGAGACTCTGAAATGAGTGAATAAACTATAAACTCCAAAATGAGTACATAAACTACTTCATGCCAGATCAAGACATCAAGAAATAGAAGAGTGCATGCAAATAAAAAAATGTATATTCTTTATTCATGAACTAAAATGTTTGAAAGATACAATTTGTAAAATAAAAAGGGATACAATTCTAGCCTCTGAGAGGGCGGGGCTTTTAATAAAGCAGTGATCCGTTCATTCTCTTGCCGCAACTCAATCTCACGCTCCACTATTGCGTCTAGCATTGCTTCGGCTTGAATTCGTTGTTGAAAGCACGATGAAAGCTTCTCAGAAATTTTCTACTTAGAAGCTTCAGAGTCCCGCATTCCTCGCTCAGTAGAATCAAGATCCCGCCTCAGCGCCATTCCTTCATAAATGCATCATTGACGATTTTCAAAGATAACTTGGAGCCGCTCAGCATTCGTTTTTGTTAGTAATATGTATGCTCTAGAGGCTATTATTGTATATTATAATGGATGCTTGGACATATATATAGAGGACTTTCTTACTCGACATGATAGTATGCTATCTGGTTGCTCTTTATCTTAACATGTACACTTGTATTATTATACTGTCTCTCTGATACATGTTGATAAATCCCTTAGGATGTTTGCTTGACTATCAGGACTATGATGCGGATCATACTACTGGGACTTGTGTATTCCACAAGCATATCCTTTAATTGTTCCTAGTCGAGGGAGTATCGAGACAGGGCATCGATATTCCAGAGTAGACTAGTGTGTACGTTTCTTGACCCTGTATGGGGCGATGGTTGATCCTATAACCATTGGTGTTTGACATCAAAGATTGTACACAGGTGCTTATTAGAGAATGGATACACCGAACATGACTCACCGAGAACTCCTAGATGGTATCATACCAATCGTCAGATAGCAGTTCTCTGGTGAAAATGGTACAGGTTAGTCTGTAGACCCGATATCGTCATAGAGTATTGTGTGGTTCCCACTGTGCTTTGATTTCCTCCCTACCACGGCTTAAAGGAGTCGTGCAAACAGGTAGATTTTGGGTACAGTTCCGAGTCATATGGAGGCATTGAGCGATAGGAGGGTTTCGTTTCTCCCGGTATAGGGAGTTGATGTTGTGCTATTCTCGATTGGCTATAACAGCAGGTCCCTGGCCAGGGCTGATGAGATTTACTGGTAAGTGTTATCAGTAGTTTCTCGAAAGGTTATAAGCCACATATCGTTATGACTTATCAAGTTATTGGGGTCTGAAGATTCCACCCGTGGACTCGATATGCGACATATCAGACGAAAAGACCAGACTGTACGGTAAGTGTTGCTTATAGGCTTCATGAGAGTTTGGATAAGCTTCCTTGTTGATCTTCTATTCATTCAATACCTTGGTAGCCGTTACGTTCAGCTAGTACCGCTGACGGCTTGTGGGTAACTGATGTGATCATTACCTACTGCTAGCATATTGACGAGTCTTTAGAGTCCCACACAGAGGTTTCCTAGCTCAAGCGAAACGACGTAGGACACATATGGTGATATGTGCGAGAGCTTGATTAAATACGAGTATGTGATACAGTATTCTAATCTTGCGATATTTAATATCGGTTAGGTTATATGTGATATAACCGGATTACTGAATCAAGTGTTGATTCAATGATTTGTTATATATATATATATTTGATATTGTCCGGTTATATATGATATGACCGGATTATTGAATCAAGTGTTGATTTGATATTTTGTATTGAATATTAGTCGGTTATATATGATATAACCAGATTATTGAATCAAGTGTTGATTTGATAATTTGATATATATATATATATATATATATATGATATTAGTCAGTTATATATGATATAACCGAATTATTGAATCAAGTGTTGATTTAATAATTTGATATGTATTTATATTTGATATATTTATATATTAACTAATATTATTGCTCACTTTACATTTTATTCTCTTGATATATATAATTGTGTGTATGTGTGTGTATAAATTAAAAATGTATCATGGTTGATGATACATGGAATATTGGTGTATGAGACTCATACTAGAGCAAAAGATAATTGGGATGATTTAATTTAAAAAGCAAAACAAAAAGGCTAGAAATGAGTCATGGCTTGGATGCTTATAGAAGCATTGAGAAGCCGTGACCCATCTTTTGTTTTTGTTTTACTCTTAGATATTTATTCATCTCAATTATTATCTAGAGCTCATGGTTCATTCTCTCATTCAACCACACACACCTAAGTTCTTCTTCTTCCTCAAGAACTCTTTCTAGGGGTTTTCTTGAGTTGGAAAAATAAAGAGAAATAGATTTCGAAAGTGAGCAAAATTCCTACTTCATCAACCTACACTAATCTAGCTCATTAGTTTAGGTTGTTTTCTTCACTAATACCTTGATTAGTGAAGAGTTAGCTTGACCTCGAGAGGCTTCAAGGTGGATCATCTTTGGCTTCGAAGATCACATAGCAAGCTCGATCCTTTCTTCAAGTGGAGCCAAGAAGAGTTCTAGGGACTACTACTTGGAGCTATAGAAGTGAAGGACTTGATATACTGTTGGCTATAGTGCCCACAAGTCAATTATTGGATTGCAGGCACGCGATTGTGATGATTAAGGGAGACCTATACCAGTAGAACAGTCTTACTCGAGATGATAGTATACTATCTGGTTTATCTTTATCATCGTGTACATGCTTTAGGTGACATTACTGATCACTATTACCTGTTGATAAAGCTCATAGGATTTTTTCTTGACTACCAACAGTATGATGGCGATCATATACGTGGGAGCTAGAGGTCTATAAGCACATCCTTAAATTTCCCTAGTCGAGGGAGTTTCGAGACTGGGCATCGATACTCCAGAGTAGACTAGTAGATATTGATCAAGACCCCGACGAGAGGCGGTGGCCGGTCTTACAAGCCATTGGTGTCTGTTGGTTCACCTAAGATGTATACAAGTTCTCATTGGGTTATGAGTACACCATACGGACTCGCCGGGAATATGCTAGTTAGTATTATACCTATTGTCATATAGCAGTTCCCTGGTGACATGTGTACAGTTTGTCTATCGACCTGAGATCATCATTTGTCTTGTGTGAGTTCCCACTGTGCTTTGATTAATACCCTACCACGGCTCAAAGGAGTCGTGTAAACAAGTTTTAGTTGGGTACAGTCCCGAGCCACATGGAGGTAGTGAGCGGATCATCAAGGGATTCGTCTCTCCCGGTATTGGGGGTTGCTATCGCGTTGTGCATGGGTGGCCATCACCAGAAATCCTTAGACAAGGTAGTCGAGAATTACTGATTCAGATTAGTAGTTTCTCAGGTGGTGATGGGCTTCATACCGACACTGAATGTCAAGTTATTAGGGGTCTAATTTTATTCACCCCCTAAACTCAATATGCGATACTTATAGACGAATGGACCGAACTGTACGGATATTATCACTGTCAGGCTTAGTAGGGGTTTCAGGATGAGTTTGCTCGTCGGCCTCCCTTTCACTCAAACTTGGATAGCCGTTACGTACAGCTAGTGCCGCTGACGTGCTTGTGGTTAAACCCACTGCCAGCGTATTGATGAGTCTTTAAAGTCCCACACAGAGGGTTTCCCTGGTTCGGGCAAAACGTTGTAGAGGCCATATGATTTTATGGCAGGGTTCGATCATATATGTACACTTGTGCACGGATCATGATCGGACGGATAATACTAGTGAGCTTTGGTTTAAGCCGGATCCTAGTATTATATTGTTGGATTATTTTCGTCTCGTTGTATTCGTATTCAGTAGGAATACAGATGCGGGTATGTATATACAGATGAGGGGTATTCTTGTAATTCATTACAAGTTTATTTTAGAAAATGCTTTTTCTTTTTCTATTAAACATTTACTTTAAATGTTTAGTGAGGTGTAAAGTGTGAGTGTAAGTTTTGGCATGGGTTGTGGCATGTGCACTTGGTGACTCATGGTATTGGGTCATGGGATGGTTTTTGTTTTGGCTAAGATATTTTGTAGTGTAGGTTGTGAGATTTTTTGAGTGAGAGGCGGTTCTTTTCTTGTGGTGGATTCTTTAGTTGCTTAAGATCACAAAAAAATATATCACAACACACACAAAGCAAAAGGCGGCCAAGCCATTTTCTTCACTTGCCTTTTCTTGAGCTCACACCCTTCACCTCTTGGTATCTTTTTCAACCTCCACCCAAACTCTCTTATGAGTTGAGAATCCTTGGGTGTATTGAGACAAAGTAATCACACACATTCTCTACTCCATCTTGGCTATTTAGGTTAGTAAACTAGATACCTGAGTTGTTTCGGTTTTGAGGCGGGAGCCCGTATTACTAACTCTCGACGCGGATCTTCTTCGATGTGGGGAGACCAGAGATCAAACATGATCAAGTAAGCCTTGAGAAGTTTGGCACAGAGGTTGAAGACCGAAGGACTCGGATCGTTCCGTATAACCTCTCTAAACTCCTTTTCATTGAACTAGTGCAGGGTTAATGGTTCGATCCGGGAATCGGGTTCTGTTAGCGCCGAGTTTTTAAAGTTTTTGTTCCACATTTTGTCACGGATTGATGGCTGGAGTGCTGGCGTAACCCAACATGGTATCATATCCAACCCATTAACCGTATACTAATTCATTGCGACATTAGAAATCCGCCATTTTTGTCGCGCAAAAACGGCCGACAAAAACAGTTCCGAAAACTGAAAGTTTGAGATCTTTGCACACCCCGCGTGCTCACGGTTTGAACTGAGAAGACGCAAGGTGGTGCATGGGCACCCTGTGGAACCCCCAAGTAGGACCGAATGGCTGGGCCCACTCCCTAAGACCACCACAAGGTGGTCTTGGCAGTGGGGACCCAAAACTGTCCCATCTTGGGCAATTTCGGGTCTGCCTCACTCCCTGGCCACTTCGTGGTGGTCTTAGGGGTGGGGTACCCTCTCTAGGCATTCTGACTCGAAGTTAATTTCGTGCTCTAACTCCCTGTGAAGTTTCGGGCGCGTTTCGTTTTGATTCGGACTTCCGAATTGGCTTTAAACGGTCGGTTTTTGGAACTTTAGCTCAATGTTTTTTTCCATGGTTTTGGAAATTGGTTTGGTTTACTAATTGCGTGTGGAATTATAATGTCATAGTTTACAGTACATACATTACTATCCACGACCGTGAATGTCATTAGAGCGGTACAATTTGTCTAAATGCTATATGTCTTTTAGACGGGTTTGCGAACGTGACATTCACGTTGATGTTTTGTGTTGTGCTGTGGTTGTGGCGAGATCGTCATGGTAGATAGTTTGGGTGCAATGGCAGTACAGTTTGGATTTATTTGTAAATTTGATATTGCGGGACGAGCATCCTACATGTGGACTGCCGTCACTGCCAGTTTGTATATTATTTATTTAGGGCACGACTGGGTTGAGGTCGATGTCACCGTTGTACATATTTTTCTTTTTTGTAATAGGATTACTTCATGGTGGAGTGCACGAATATCCGAGTTCTAGAGGGCAACGGGCCCGCATCTCATGGCATTGAGACGGGGGCGTCTCACTCTAGAATTGGCAGGCTATTCGCCGCACTCGTAGGGGGTACATGTTGACCCAAGAAGGGGTGCTCAAGTTACCGGATTCCATGAGGTGCCGGGTGACCCATTCACTTTGATGAAAGGGGCTGCCTCGCTTCTGCTTTTGGCGGGTAACTTGCCGTGCTCATAGGGGTCTAGATTTTCATTGCACAGGCTATCCACAAGACCAGGGGAACGTCGGGTTTCAGTTGCGGCTCAAAGGAAACCCGGGGCTCCCTGATTATCCGTATTGTTTTGTGATGCTTATCGCTATTCTGTGATGTTGCATTTATCATGCCTGGAGTGATTATTATTATTATTATTATATATATATATATATACTAGTAGATGTTGTATATGTTTTGCACCCGCGCTAGTCCAGTCCCCGCTCTGTCATTAGTTAAGTAATCTAACGGGTGATGATGGGACCCAGTGGCGAATGCGGATGGCATATACGTACATCATATTTTCGTTCTTTTCTGGTATGATTAATTGATAGGACTGCATTGATTTTGATCAATGCAAGGAAAACAGACCTATTCAATGTTGTTGGAACATTTTTCAAAAGCTGTTATTACAATGGCGTTATCTTTTGTTTTGCACAGCGGTATTCGGTTATGAATATCCAACACTTCATTCGACGAGGCAAGAGCCGAGATCCCTTCACCGGGAGTGAGCTCTTGGGTAGAAGTTTGCGTCAGGGAATTAACTTCACTATAGTCGATTACTTTTTGCTTTGCATCAAGGTATGCAGTTGGGAATATCTTGCACCTCATTCGACGAGGAAAGAGCCGAGATCTCTTCACGGGGAGTGACCTCTTTAGCAAAGGTTTTTGCTACTATATATTTGTAAAGTTATATGGTTCTTTCAACGATATCAAGTTCATTACGTTAAAGGTTTTTCACCAAAAACCATTTGTAGCCCTCCATCATTTCATACGGGTAGCACTTAGTATTCATAGTATATTTGTTGGCCTTAGTCAAGGTATAGTGTATGGTAGCTATTTGTTACTTTTCTATTGCATAGATAGATGCATTGGTTTGGGACAGTCGTATAACCTTGTTGGCCTTAGTCAAGGGCGAGTACAGGTGGGTTCAAAGTAACCTGGACAATGACGGGTAGAACTTGACATGTGACTTATGATTTGTTGGCTTTAGTCAATATAATAAGAGCATGGGGTAAAAATCCACATCGGGAATTTCTAAAGTAACTGAAACTTGACAGGCATGCACATACCTTCTCGAGTGTGATAACTTGAGTGGATTCCATCAGGTTATCATGCAATGATAGTTGGATCCCAATTCTCATTGATGAGTTGGTTTACTCCTCGGCTGATTTTAGATGATCCCGACTAATTCTTCCTTTGGGTTTGGAGGGGAATTTGAGAATACAGTGGGAGACATCCTAATTAGATAAAATGATTAACCATTCTGATCTAGATTAGAGTGCACGCTGAGTATTTCTTTTCTCTCTTTCTTTGGCAGCGACCATGGCCCGACCCTAGACTAAAACTCAGGAACCAAGTTAACCGAACCTTCTTAAACCACATTGGCTTTTGGATTGTCAGAGTTTCATACTTCATTGTCACTCCTACTTTTACCCATTGCATTTCTCTGGAACATTCTGTATTACTATGAAGATCCCCTTTCATTGGATATGACCATCGTATAGTTACATACGAACTCGAAGAAACTTGTTTCAGATTCGAGGATGGTTTCCGGTTTTGGAGAAATTGAATAGGACTATTCGGTTGTCTTTTCGTTTTACCTTCTCTCAGGTTGTCAGGGCTCCTAGAATTAGGAGAGGGTACACCTATTGCGTTTATTGGATAGTCTTCTTCCAAACCATAGGCAGGTGCCAAAAGGTAGGGAAGGAAGAAAACCGATTAGCCTAAATGTGGTGTAAATAAGGTAATAAGTAAAGACAAATTAATGGATTAGAAAGAGGGCAAAGTAAAATGCGACTGCTATCATTCACGACCAAACCGCGTATATCATCGCCACTCCAACTTCACCTTTGCATTTCTCCAGTTCAGGAAAAATTGAATAGGATTATTCAGTTGTATTTTATCTTTACCTTCTCTCAGGTTGCGAGGGCTCCTAAGATTAGGAGAGTACATCTATTACGCTTATTGGATAGTCTTCTTCCAAACCATAAGCTGGTGCCGAACGGTAGGGAAGGAAGAAAACCATTTAGCCTAAGGGTGGTGTACAGAAAGTAATGAGTAAAGACAAATAAAAGGATTTGGAGAGATGGCAAGGAAATATACGGTTACGGTCATGAATCGGATAATGGAAGAGGCATTACTAGGAATACCCGGATACCCCTTCAAAACATTTTCATGTTTCAGTTTCACCGTGCGTTGTTAATTGAAAACTGATTTCCCAGTTAGATCCTTGTTCCAGGGTATGTATTTACCAGATTTGATTCTCACATCTGTATGGTTTTACAGATATTGAGTGGGAGTAAGTTATTGGAAATTAGGTGATAATATCCTCATTATATCGGAATTCGTTGTAATTGGTGATATTTGAGGAAATCACCTGGGGTTTTTCCTGAAGGCAAATATTTGGTTTTGAATATCCGTTTTTATGCACCAATTTCAAACTAATATATCTGTACGTTTATTTTAAAGTGAGATATAACTTTTTGAAATTATGTCCATGACATTTACCTATATCAGTTGATGATTGGGTAAGGAGTATTAAATAGCGGTGTAATTCTTCTTAACTATAAGTACAGTTTTCAACCTACGACGCATAGGGTTTGAGTTATTCAACTCAGGGGATTTATACAAAGTATTGTATATTGTCCAGTGTCTATTAGGACAGAGGGGTTGGTCCTCGTACTATATTCTGTTTACTTGTGACTTTTCCAATTTTAGACAAGTGTTTCGTAGAAATACAAGGTCCAAGCTTTGAGAAGTTATATGTACAAGAGTAAAGTAGAGAACCATGTGTTGCAAGTATTGAGATTCTTCAAGGTGATAAAAGATGTAGATAGTTGTGTTTGGTATTCAGTTGATAGTAATGGTTTTGAGAACTTGCTTCTCTTTCCGGTTACTCATATTTGGATATACTCCTAGTTGAGTAATGTCGATCGGCCTCCTTCCATTTAGTTGACATGCACTGGAGACAGCTGCATGATTTGAATCTGGTTCCAATTAAATTAGTGCCGCTGTTTCTATATTAAATATAGAATGGTTCATATCTTAACGATGTTAAGGTATATGGAGTTGTCCGGCTTATACTTAAAACCAGACTCTGGATAACTTAAGGCATGTTTCTGTAATGGCAGTTTGTGGGTTATCCTAGGCTATGACGAGGGTTAACTTTATACCATCTAGAAGATCAACAGTGATATTGTTCTTGACTCACCACAGTTTTAGTAAAATGGACTTTTTTAGAAAACAGTAGTGGGAGTATGGTAGAACTGGAAGTGATTTCAGAACCGCAAACAATTACTGAAAATTTAATAGAACCTAAAGATTCAATCGGGTTTGACATTCCATTAGCCACTCCACAGATATAGTGGGTAACTTCAGGCACCCGAGAGGTACTTCGGTATCCTCAAAGACGGTGACAGGGGGGTTCTTGTTTACCCAAACTTGCTATTACTGTTGTTCTAAACTATGTGACCCGGCAGGAGGATGAGTATAACGTCGTTCTAAACTAGCTTTAGAAGTGCATGTGTATATGACTCAGCCAGAAGATTGTTGTAGTCAATAGGAGCAGTGGAAGCATAGTGGATATGTAGCTTGTGTCTATTTATAAACTAAAGCAAATATAGCGGAGATAGATCGTCTTTTTTTGATGTGACGGTCATAGGTTTTGACTTCATCAGAATAGGGGATGGATCTATAAAGAAGGTAGTAGGGTGTGATGTCCTGGAATTTGGATGACATGCACTTTATGGGAAGTGAAATCCCTATACTACGGTCGGTTATACTGTGGTTATCACTCAGTTGTTTTTCCACATAGGATATGGATATAATATCAGGCATTTTGGTTACTAGGTCTATAGTTTTAGATCTAGATTTGGGTAGTTTCTCAATCTGGGTACTTAGACAGTATTCTAAAGGTATTTTAGAATGGACGAGTCTTGGCATGGTGGTGTACTTGCAGGTGATGGAGTCACCCTCTCTAAAGGTGTCTTACAGACTAAAGGGGGATGGATGTGCATGATTGGCATATCACTTGCTTAGGCCATTGAGCCAATCATGAGATGTCAAGTACCACACCATATGTTGTTTTTGCACTACATACAATAAGTTTATATTAATCCAATCCTGGAGAAACGTTCGGAAGCAGTTTTAGAACATAAGTGGATGTTCTAAGGATATGGTAACGACAGCCTCCTTCGGGAGACGGTTATCATTCCAGAATTCCAAGGTGACCTGAATGACAGAGTAACTGTCAGAGTTATACTTTTCCCTCTTTTGAGGGGTAGTTGTTTGGACAGGTGGTCCAAACGGATACTGAGAGAGGCATGGCGCAGGATACTGATTAAATTCAGTAGACGATACAGTCTAAAAAGTTTGCACACTTTGGAGTTCATTTGTGAACCGGGTCCCATCAGATATCCAGACATATTCTAAGACAGGTATTACTCATTTTGGGAGATGTTTTTCTCCGCGAACTTGAGATAAAGAGAGATACAGAAAGAAACATTGGAGCGGATCCACTCACTGAGGCTATTTCTCGAACACAATAGTTTCATAAACGAGCTTTGTGAGACTGATTAGTAGAGAAGTTGGGTATTCAGTATCACACGGGCTGTGAGTATACGACACCATAATAATTATCTTTAAGTGCAAGTGGGAGATTGTTTCCTATAGTGCCCTCAAGTCAATTATTGGATCGCAGGCACGCTATTGCGATGATTGAGGGAGGACCTATACCGGTAGAACAGTCTTACTCGAGATGATAATATGTTATCTCGTTTATCTTTATCATCGTGTACATACTCTAGGTGATATTACTGATCACTATTATATGTTGATAGAGCCAATGGAATTCTTGCTTGACTACCATCAGTATGATGGCGATCATATACGTGGGAGCCGGGGGTCCATAAGCACATCCTTAATTGTCCCTAGTCGAGGGATTTTTGAGACTGGGCATCGATACTCCATAGTAGACTAGTGTATACTGATCGAGACACCGATGAGGGGTGGTGGCCGGTCTCATAAGCCATTGGTATATGTTGGTTCACCTAAGATATATACAGGTGCTCATTGGGTTATGAGTAAACTGGACGGACTCGCCGGGAATATGCTAGTTGGTATTATATCTATTGTCAGATTGCAGTTCCCTGGTGACATGTGTACAGATTAGTCTATCTACCTGAGATCATCATTTGTCTTGTGTGAGTTCCCATTGTGGTTTAATTACTACCTTACCACGGCTCAAAGGAGTATTGCAAACAGGTTTTAGTTGGGTACAGTCCCGAGCTACATGGAGGCAGTGAGCGGATCGTCAAGGGATTCGTCTCTCCCGGTATTGGGGTTGATGTCATGTTGTGCACGGGTGGCCATCACCAGAAATCCCTGGCCAAGGCAGTCAAGAATTACTGATTCGGATCAGTAGTTTCTTAGGTGGTGATGGGCTTCATACCGACACTGAATGTCAAGTTATTAGGGGTCTGACTTTATCCCCCCTAGACTCGATATGCGATACTCGTAGACGAATGGACCGGACTGTACGGATATTGTCACTGTCATGCTCAGTAGAGGTTTCACTCATCGGCCTCCCTTTCGCTCAATACTTGGGTAGTCGTTACGTACAACTAGTGCCGCTGACGTGCTTGTGGTTAAACCCACTGCCAGCGTATTGATGAATCTTTAGAGTCCCATACAGAGGGTTTTGCTGGTTCGGGCGAAATGTTGTAGAGGACGTATGGTTTTATGGGAGGGTTCGATCATATACATACACTTGTGCACAAATCATGATCGGACGGATAATACTAGTGGCTTTGGTTTAAGACTGATCCTAGTATTATATTGTTGGATTATTTTCGTCTCATTGTATTCGTATTCAGTAGGAATACGGACGCGGATATATATATACAGATGAGGGGTATTCTTATAATTCGTTACAAGTTTACATTAGAAGATGCTTTTTCTTTTTCTATTAAACATTTACTTTAAATGTTTAGTGAGGTGTAAAGTGTGAGTGTAAGTTTTGGCATGGGTTGTAGAATGTGCACTTGGTGACTCATGGTATTGGGTCATGAGATGGTTTTTGTTTTGACTAAGATATTTTGTTGTGTGGGTTGTGAGATTTTTTGAGTGAGAGGCGGTTCTTTTCTTGTGGTGGATTCTTTAGTTTCTTGAGCTCACAAAAAATATATCACAATACACACAAAGCAAAAGGCATCCAAGCCATTTTCTTCACTTGCATTTTCTTGAGCTCACACTCTTCACCTCTTGGCATCTTATTCAACCTCCACTCAAATCCTCTCATGAGTTGAGAATCCTTGGGTGTATTGAGACATAGTAATCACACACATTCTCTACTTTATCTTGGCCATCTAGGTTAGCAAACTAGATACTCGAGTTGTTTCGGTTTTGAGGCGGGAGCCCGTATTACTAACCCTCGACGTGGATCTTCTTCGATGTGGGGAGACCGGAGATCAAACATGATCAAGGAAGCCGTGAGGAGCTTGGGACAGAGGTTGAAGACCGAAGGACTCGGATCGCTCAGTATAACCTTTCTAAACGCCTTTTCATTGAACTAGTGTAGGGTTAATGGTTCGATCCGGGAATCGGGTTCCGTTAGCACCAGGTTTTTAAATTTTTTGTTCCGCATTTGGCCACGGATTGATGGCCGGGGCGCTGGCGTAACCCAACATCTACAAAGGTTGTAATCCTCTTCACTTAGTTATAGAACTTGTTTAGCTTGCATAAAACCCTAATTCTCTAGTTCGATTCTTGGTTAGTGTAGCTTAGGCCTCTAGAATTTTTAAAATTGCATACTTAATGCATGTGGAAATGTAGTAGAGGTGCTAAGACACACTTTCAGTTTTTACCTAGGCACGTAATTGGCTTGACTCCCTAAAAGCCGTTTCATGCTCCTTCTGCTTCTGAACCAGCTTTTGCTCGTAATATTGAATGGAAGTGGCACTTTGGTCGATTCACGCGATCAACTGAGCTTTTGAGGATAATGTCTCAGGCATAAGATGTTTGCGCTCGATCTCATGGAGGCAAGCCTCGATTTTCTTACGATAATCAGCCTAAATGTGGACGAAATCTTCATTATGGAAAGTCACAAGAGTCGCCGGCATGGGGTTGACTTCATCCACAAAGTTCGTAGCAGAAGTGGGAGCCTCAATATTAAGGTCTTCGATAAATTTGCTTGGCATGCACCTACTATTTGCTGCTCCGCTGGAAAATTGGCGTTTAGCGAAGGACCTATAGGCATAGAAACGCAGGACTCAAAAGGAACCAAAAACCAGTATAGTTGCTATAAAATAAGACATGTATAAAGAAGGGTTAGATTTCAACCTAAAATAAAAAAAAACTGAATAAGATCTAACCTACCAATAGTTGAAAGGGGAAAATCAGGGAGTACAGAGAGCTCGGCTATTTCTGTTAGGAATATGTATGCCCTAGAGGCCATTATTGTATGATATAGTGGATACTTGGACATATATATAGAGGACTTTCTTGCTTGACATAATAGTATGTTATCTGGTTGCTCTTTATCTTAACATGTACACTTGTATTATTATATTGTCTCTCTGATACATGTTGATAAAGCCCTTAGGATGTTTGCTTGACTACCAGGACTATGATGGGGATCATACTACTGGGACTTGTGTAGTCTACAAGCATATCCTTTAATTGTTCCTAGTCGAGAGAGTATCGAGATAGGGCATCGATATTCCAGAGTAGACTAGTGTATACGTTTCTTGACCCTGTATGGGACGATGGTTGATCCCATAACCATTAGTGTTTGACATCAAAGATTGTATACAGGTGCTCATTAGAGATTGGGTACATCAAACAGGACTCGCCGAGAACTCCTAGATGGTACCATACCTATCGTCAGATAGCAATTCTCTGGTGACACTTGTACTGGTTAGTTTGTAGACATGAGATTGTCATAGTGTCTTGTGTGGTTCCCACTGTACTTTGATTTCCTTCTTACCACGGCTCAAAGGAGTCGTGCAAACAGGTGGATTTTGGGTACAGTCCCGAGTCATATAGAGGCAGTGAGCGATAAGAGGGGTTTCGTCTCTCCCGGTATAGAGAGTTGATGTTGTGCTATGCTCGATTGGCTATAACAGTAAGTCCGTGGCCATGGCAGATGAGATTTACTGGTAAGAGTTATCAGTAGTTTCTTGAACCGTTATGAGCCATATATCGGCATGACTTATCAAGTTACTGGGGTCTGACGATTCCACCCCTAGACTTGATATGCGACATATCAGACGAAGAGACCGGACTGTACCCTAAGTGTTACTTATATGCTTCATGGGAGTTCGGAGAAACTTGCTTGTTGATCTTATATTCGCTCGATACCTTGGTAGCCGTTACGTCCAGTCAGTATCGCTGACGGCTTGTGGGTAACTAATGTGATCATTACCTGCTGCTGTCGTATTGATGAGTCTTTAGAGTCCCACACAGAGGTTTTCTAGTTCAAGCGAAACGAAGTAGGGCACATATGCTAATATGCGCGGGGGCCTGATTAAATACGTGTATGTGATACCGTATTCTAATCTGGCGGTTATATGTTATCGGTTAAGTTATATGTGATATAACCGGATTATTGAATCAAGTGTTGATTTGATAATGTGATATACGGATAAATGATATTAGTCGGTTATATGTGATATAACCGAATTATTAAATTAAGTGTTGATTTAATAATTTGATATATGTTATATTTGATATAATTGTATATTAACTAATATTTAGCTCACTAATTATTTTCTTAATATATATATTAATATATATATTTGATATTTGTGTGTGTATATATATATATTATATGAAGCATAGTTGATTTTCTATTTTATGAAAATAGAAAATGAGGTGAAATATGAGGAGATATTTGAGGAATGGGATGAAACATGGCTTTTATATTTATTTAATCATTTGGATTCACTATTGAAGCATGGTTGGAATAAACAATTTGGTTTATTCCATACTTCAATAAGTGAGGTATTTGATCAAGCCATTCTTCACTTGCATTCTTGAATTGTTCATTTCCTCACTTGAGCTCATTTTTGCTTTCTAGCTCTCTTCATCTTCCTCCTCCTTCCTCCAAGCCCTAACACTCACATTAGTTGTGAAACCTAGGGCTTGTGAGAACCCTAGTGAGCTTAACACCCCTACTTCACCATCCTACACTTGATTAGCACTTAGGTGTAGTGTGTTTCCTTCACTAAAGTATGTTTGTGAATAGGCAGCTTGGATTAGCGAAGCTTCGGGTGGATCATCTTCGGAACGAAGGTCACGTAGTAATCTCGATTCAACTTCAAGTAGAGTCGTGTGGAATACTTCACGGAGCTTTAGAAGAGAAGGACATGGTCTAAAAAGGTTGTAACCTCCATCTCTTAGTGTAAATCTTTTGATATCATCATAGAAACCCTAATCATCTAGTTAGATCTTTGGTTAGTCTAGCTTAGCACCCTGAAATTTTTTTAAGTTGCATGCATGGTGACGGTTTTGACCAAGTGGTGATGCTAGGGGAGACTTTCATGGTATCAGAGCCAAACTAGAACATTATGGGAAGTCTACACAACGTTAAAATGTTCGATCGAATTTCGAAACCCACTTTTTCTCATGTTTCTATCTATTTTTCAAAAGTTTAAATTTTTATGATTAAAAATATGCAGAAAATCGTGCAGGGTATTTAGTGAAGCCCCAAGAAATTCGAGGAGGAAACTCCATCAAAGAACCGCGGAACCATGGCCCAAGCTCTAGTTTGGCCGTGGTTCCGCCGCAACTTGTGGTATTTTGCCATCGTTTTTCTTGTGCTGCTACAGTATCTTATTTTGTATTTTCTAGGTGTTTTTAGTGAGTCTCAGGTCATTAAGGTCTCTATGATTTGTGGTTATTTGATGAATCGATCGAAATGTTTAGCGTCGAATAGATTATGATGATATGTGATATAATATTTGAAATCCACAACAATTAGTTTTGAGAAAACTAGTTAGTGTTTTATAAATCTAGCATTTTAGTCTCGGTTGATCGATTGCCATGGAGTTTCGATTCGGATCAAAACTCCATCGCAATCGCGTATTGTATGCGATCACTAAGTCGGGAAAGTTGTTGAATTATCCGACTGCTTATTGAAAAGAGTTTTCGGTTTGAGTCTAAAATGCAGGGTTTATATGTTAGGCATGAAATTCGGAATATGAGATATTCCGGGTTTATGATCTCCAAGGTATTTGCGAATTCTAAATACTGTAGTTTTTAATTTCTTTTCTGCGACCGTAAGTATAATATGTGGTGTATCCCCGATCTCGTTGCTATAAGTCAACGGAATTTGAGATACGCATATTTACTTACGTTGATGACATGTGATTTTATGTGTTACTGTGATATGTTATATTGGATCGTCATGATTAAATAGCCAGGGGTTTTGCGTGAGATAAGAGTTTATTTAATTTTCATTCATGTAAAATTGTATGTAATATTCTTTTATTGGGACATTTCTGGGTTGAGGATGATGTCACCATTGATGTATATTATTTATTTTTCCATATTAGGATAGACCCGAGGCGGGGAGCACAAGTAACCGGGTTATAGAGTCCAGTGGGAGACCATCTCGAGGAGTCGAGACCGGATCTCATAACTCTATAATTAGCAGGGTTGCTTGCCGCTCTCGCAGGGGTCTAAGGATATGGGTTTGGTTATTTATCACGACCGTGGAATCCATGTTTTTCATTACTAGCTGAATTTAAAATACGGACCCCCTAGTATATCCAATATTTCATATGTTGACTTCTGCTGCTTGTGTTCTGTGATGTGATCATATAACTGCGTGAGACGAATACTATATATATTATATATATATAATAAACATTGCTTATGCTTTGCACCCGCGCTAGTCCATCCCCCGCTCTGCCGTTAGTTAAGTAGCCTAACGGTGCATGACGGGACCCTGTGGCGAATGCAGATGGCATAAGCGTACGTTCTATTTTCGTTTCTTTTCTATGATATTTAGGGAAACATAAATGATGGGACTTCATTAATGAGATTAATGGAAAGAAAAGAAACCTAAAAATGTTATAGAATCGAAATTTTAAAAAGGTAGATCTAGTTCTTGCTTTGTATAGTGATATTCCTTGATGAATATCCAGCACCTCGTTCGATGAGGAAAGAGCCAAAATCCCTTCACTGGGAGTGATCTCTTTAGCAAAACTAGCAAATGCTACAACACACTCGGTTTTGTTTTTATAGCTTCTCTATTTCTTGCTTTGCAAAGTGGTATTCCTTGATAAATATCCAGCATATCATTTGATGAGGAAAGAGCCGAGATCCCTTTCACCGAGAGTGAGCACTTTAACGAAACTAGCAAAAGCTACAAAAACACACCTTTTCAAATCATTAGATTCTACAATGATATCAAGTTCATTACGTTAAAGTTTTTCATCAAAACCAGTCGTAGATCCCCGTCATTTCAGATAAGTGCTATTTATTATTCGTGCTGCGTTTGTTGACCATAGCTAAGGCGCAGTGTACGATAGCTGATTAGTGCTTATCTGCCGCATGTGATGTGATTGGATTAGGGTATTCGTACGGTTTTGTTGACCTTATCCAAGGTCGTACGGGTGGATTTAATTCAATCACGAAATGATAGGTCGAACTTGGCTAGCGCTTATGATTTGTTGACCATAGCTAAGGTAATAAGTCACTAGAGGTAAAAGCAGATATTAGGTATTTCAAATGTTAAAATTTGCAATGAGATTGCATACCTTCTATAAGATAGTTTGATCCCGATACCCACTGCGAGTAAGAGTTACTCGTGGGAGAGTTTTCCAGTTTACAATTAGCAGATCTAGTAGGTATCTAAGAAAGGTGTTAACGGGGTTATACCCCTGCGGAAACAAGGTTATTTAATTAGTTCCATGCGAAAAAATGGGGAGACTCCCTCGAAGTACCAATACCTTCCTAACTGACCGATTGGCGAACTTGTAGGGTAGGGTGTAATTAATCCCGGCTAAACTTACATTTTATGGTTTGAAGGAAGATTTGATAAAAACAGTGAGAGTCATCTTGATTAGATAAGATAATAACCAATCTAAGCTTGCAAAGAGCGCACGCTAAAACGTTTCCTTCTCTCTCTCTCTCTAGGTAGCGACCAATGACACACCTTAATCAAGATAGTAATATGAATGTATTGACTGAACCGCTTATTATACTGAGCTGGGAAACGTTGGTTCCGCTTTTTCTTATATTGTCATAAGTCTGAGTAAGGAATAGGGGAATATCAGGATTCCCACTCAACTTGAACGAAGAATAAGCATGATGATGCATCGTCTTCGGGTGTGTTCGTAACTGAGAATTGTTTCTCAGTTTAATCTATGTCCTGGGTATTGAATACCGAATCAGGATCCCACGTATGTAATTTGTTACATAGGCTAATAAGAGGTAGAGAACTGGAAAAGGGTTATATGTCTCTAAAAGTAGGGAATGGAGCAATTGTTGCAGCCAAAACAGTTGGCGAATATCACCTAGTATTACCAAATGGTAATACAATGATTCTGAACGACTGTTATTATGTACCAAATATGATGTGCAATATTATATCAGTTTCTTTTTTGCATAAAGAAGGATATAATTTTGTATTAGAGGATAATATTATGAACATTTTCTAAATCAAGTGTTGATTGGATTTTGTACGTTGTTTAACGGTATATACGTTCTGAATCAAACCACAATTCTTGTTGGGTTACCTTAATGCCCGAACCATTGAACGTGGTGGTTTGCGGAACAAAATTTTTCTAGGTTTTCAAAAACGGCACTAGGATAACTCAATAAATCCGGATCTTACTATCAACCTATCTGGCTAAAAAGGGTAGTTCTATCTACTATGAAGGAAACCTCACCAAACGATTCAAGTCCTTCGGTCCTCTTTCCTCATTGTAAGCTCCAAGTGACCACCTTGAACATGCTTTGTCTTCTTTTCCCGCCCCATTGGTTCTCCGGGATCGAGCTTGTTCTCCGGTTCTCCTTTGTGGTAGATGATCCACCCGAGAGATGTGATCTATGGCTCTAGCTCCTAACTAAGTAATAAAAGGATCAACTAGAGAACTTGGGATGCTAATCCAAGTTTTCTAGGATGTAGTATGAAGAACTATGTGTTCTACTATCTTTACCCTGCCTCTTCACTTGTTTCTCAACTCATGAGAGGGTAGTGAAAGAGGAAGATGATGAAGGTGGAGGAAATCAAGAGGAGGTAGGAGATGAAGAGAAAATGGGAGGTCAAGAAAATAATGAAGCATACATGTGAGAGAAATTCAACACAAAGGTTTTGTGTATGAATTCTTTCAATAAACAATCAACAACCATATTTCAATAGAAACTCCAAATGAATTAAAAATTCATTTGTTAAATATTGAAGTATGGTTATTTCCATTCCTCCCATACCTCACACTTTACACCGCATTTTCCATTTATCAAATAAATGAAAAAAGCATAATGAGGTGGCCACCTTCTAGAAGGTAATCTGTAATAAATACGGATTACAGTCTGCTGTATATACATATCTGCATTCGGATAAAAACACAAATGCCCAAAGAGATAGAATAACACAAAGAACATAATACTATAATTTTCATATCGAAATACATATATGTAAACTATTAAATCAAAACCTGATTTAATAATCCGGCTCAAACCCGAGCCGGCTAGTTTTACCAACTGTCCGATCGAAAGTCCGAGTACAAAATACATAAATCGATCGAGACCCTGCACGTATCCAATACGGTTTGTAGGGTTACTAGGCACTCTCACAAGGGTCTACAAGGCATCAACCATGCCTGATTTAAATTTTAGACGTGCCGAACAACCCTAACGAAGATCGTATACTATAGATTAGGCGAAAACAAGCATGTTAAACACTTTAACACTAAGTGAGAGGGATTACAACCTTTATAGATCCGGTCCTTCACTTATTAAGCTCCGTGTCGAGGTCCCTTCGCTGCGATCATCGTGTTCCAGACTCTCGAGAGGCTCCGCGAAGAGCAAGATGCAAGCTTGCTTCCGATTTTCGATAACAAAGATGATCTACCTTGAAGTTTCATTAACACAAGCTAACACTCACTAAATGAAGTGAACACCCTCATCTAAATGGCAAGGGTAGATGAGGATGATGAAGTAGGATTTTTGCTTTCATTTATTATCTTTTTCTCACACTCATTCATCACTTGGAAAAAAGCTAGTAAGCTTTTTCCATGAAAGAAAGAAGAAGGAAGAAGAAGATGAATCAATAATTTTTCAACCTTTTGTGATGAATAATGAAAGGATAATGATGAATAATGCAACCATGGTTGCTAAACCTTTGTAGAGAATTAACCAAGGGTGAAGGGTTTGGGTTAGGTTAAAGATGAGTCACTTGTAAATATCTTTTCCAAAACAAAAGAAAAAACTTCTAGAAAGAATTAACCCAAATCAAACCTTAACCTTGTTTAATCTCTACTAAACATGTTGCATTAGTAATCATATCATGTTACAATATTATATATCACATATATAATATTTATTGTAACAAAATAAAATAATACAATTAACATATATCGCATATATATCAATGTATTACCCGAGTGAGAAAAAGAATCTTTTAGTGAGCTAACATTAGTTATGTAACTTAATATATCATATATATTATTATACATTAAATTATCGAATCAACACTTGATCTGACAATCCGGCTATATCACATATAACCGATTAATATTTCATTTACCGATTCATCGAATCAACACTTGATCCGATGACCCGGCTGACATCATATATCGTGAGAATAGAATAAGATATCTCATATCGCATTATCCTCGGTCCCGCACATATCACATATGTGCTCCTACTCCATTTTGCCTGAGTCAAGAAACCTCTGTGTAGGACTCTAAAAAATCGTCAATACGCCGGCAGTAGGTGATGATCATATCAAACACCTACAAGCTGCAAGCGGTCAGCTAAACGTAATAGCCACCTAGGTATTGAGAGCTCAGAAGATCAACAAGCAAGCCTGTACATTCTCTTATGAATCCAATCAGTAACACTCCCGTACAGTCCTGTCTCGTCGTCTGATATGTCGCATATCTTGCCTAGGGGTGGTAAACGTCAGACCCCAGTAGCTTGATAAGTCGTGTCGATATGAGGTCTATAACAATTTGAGAAACTACTGATAACACTTAGAAGTAAATCTCAGCAACCCTGGCCAGGGATTTCCAGTTATAGACAATTGAACACAGCACAACATCAACTCCCTATACTGGGAGAGACGAATCCCCTCCTATCGCTCATTGCCTCCATGTGATCCGGGACTGTACCCAAAAGCCACCTTTTTGCATGCCCTCTTGGACGTGGTATGATGGAAATCAAAGCACAGTGGGAATCACACAAGACTCTATGATGATCTCGGGTCAATAGACTACTCTGTACCAGTGTCACCGGAGAACTGCCATCTGACGTGAGGTATAATACCATCTGGGAATTCTCGGCGTGTCCGTCCAGTGTACCCAGTCTCTACTGAGCACCCGTACACCATCCTTGATGTCAAACACCGATGGATATAGGATCATCCATCACCCATCATATGGGTCAAGATGTGTATACGCTAGTCTACTCTGGTGTATCGATGCCCTGTCTCGATACACCCTCGACTAAGAACAGTTATAGGATGTACTCGTCGACTACCATGGCCCCACTAGTATGATCTCATCATAGTCCCAGTAGTCGAGTACATATCCTAAGGGCTTTATCAACATGTAACACAGAGACAATCAGAATACTTGTTAAGATAAAGTACAACCAGATAGCATACTATTATGTCGGGCAAGAAAGTCCTCCCTATATATGTCCAAGCATCCATTACTATATACATCGTATGTACAGTAATGGCCTCTAGGGCATACATATAACTAACAATCTCCCACTTGCACTGGGGCCATCTTTTGTGGTATCGCATACCCAACAATTAGCTGTGGTTTATGTATCTCATACTCAACCATCCCATAAAAGTCTCTACTGGGAAAAAGGCCTTTGTGAGTGGATCCGCGCTGTTGTCCTCTGTGTCTACTCTCCTAATCTCGATTTTCCTGGAGATCAACCATCTCCATGATCAGGTGATACTGCCTAAGAATTATATCTGGATTTCTGATGGGACGGGGGTTCCTTGGCATAAGCCACAACTCCATTGTCTCACAATGGTAGGAACGAAGTTCATCTTATGAACTTATATATCCAGACTGTCTCTTTGGTAGCATCCTTGGTAACGATGTATCTTGCCTTTAATCGTCTAGTAAGTCACGGTATCTAGCTTGGAACTCTTCCAACATACCATCCCTCCACTGAGGGTAAAGACAATGCCTGCGACTGACATTCAGTCTTCCTTATCACCCTGGAACATTTCCAGTGATTCTCCCTAGGATCGATTGATGCCATCTCACTACAACTAGTGAGTATCCTAACATCCAATTAGATCTATCTCATAGATCCAAAACCCAGGATTTAGTAGGTATCACTTTGATCCTATATGGAGAATCCTTGTGATAAGCGGAGATTGACCGAGCGTAGCATAGGAAACTCCTTCCCTATCAAGAGTATGTCATCTACGTACTCTACGAGGATCACCACCATACTCCCTACTACCTTTTTGTATATACAAGGTTCATCTACCATTTTGATGAAGTCAAACTCTTTGACAACCACATCAAAACAGATGTTCCAACTCCGCGATGCCTGATTTATCACATAAAACATCTTGCTCACGTTTCCGCTGCTCCCACTGTCTACGAAGCCCTCTGGCTGTGTACTTATAGACGTTCTCTTCTAAAACATCATTTAGAAAAGCAGTCATGACACCCAACCGCCAGATATCATAGTCATGGTATGTAGCCGTGGCAAGTAGGATCTGGATGGACTTAAGCATAGCTTTGAAAGTCTCAACTTTTCCATGTACACCAAGTAATCTTCTCAAGATATACTTGCTCCTGATGGGGATTTAACCCTTCAGATAAAGCAACCAAAGTCCATACTTTGTTGGTGTATAAGGATTCCATCTCAGATCGCTAAGCATCCATCCATTCTTACAGAGTCCCACTCTTGATGGCCAGCTCAAAACTAGTTGGGTCATCATCTCATGATGCAATTCTCGCTCCCACTGTCATAGAGAAACCGAAGTATCTCTCAGGTGGGTGAGGAACCCTGCTAGATCGGTGAAGAGGCTGAGGTTCGTTGGAAACTATTGAATCCACTTTCAATAGGTATGCAGCTTCTCAAGTGCACAACTCCCAAAAGGAAATAGGAAACTCAGTAGTACTCATCATAGAATACACCATATCACATAGGGTGCTATTGCTCCGCCCCGATATACCATCGTGCTATGGTGTATACGGAGGAGTAATACTGAGAGAGAATCTCATTCTCCTTTAGAATAGTTCAGGGATTCCGTGCTCAAGTATTCTCCTCCTTTGATCTCATCAAAGGACATAATACTTATACCCGTTTTGGTTCTCTACCTCTAACTCATATTCATTGAATATCTCAAAAGCTTCGGACTTGTGTTTCAACAGAAACATATGTCTGAATCTTGAGAGATCATCAGTGAATCTAATGAAGTATAAAGAACCGGTCTTGGCATGTGTAGACAGGGGACCTTCATACATCAGCATGTATTAACCTCAAGAGTTCACTAACTCTTTCTCTGTTTCCAATAAACGGAGCTGTGGTCATCTTATCTCTGTGACATGACCGGCAAGTTTCACAAGATGTAAATTCAAACTAATTTAAATATGCATCTTTATGTAACTTCAGCTAGTCGGGTCGCATTAATATGACCTAGTCTACAATGCCTCAAGAAGGATTCGTTCATTTCTGAACTCTTCCTCTTCTGTGTGTTCTGTATACTAATAACTGTAATTTGATTTAGAACGCCAATGCTTTTAGATAATGTGCCTGAACCGATCAACTCTTGATATAGGAAATGTTCAAAACATTATCCAACAATACAAAATTATATCCTTTCTTTACTAATAAAGAGATTGATATGATGTTGTATATCAGGTTCGGTATCTAATAACATTCGTTCAGAATCAATGTATTCTGGTAATACAGGGTGATAGTGACCAACGGACTTGGCTGCAACACTTGCACCGTTTCTATCTCATGAAACTTATCACCCGTTCTCAGTTCTCTACCTATCTGTAGCCCATATAACAAATTACATATGTGGGATCCTGATCCGGTATCAAATACCCAGGACGTAAAGGATATTGAGAAACAGTTCTGTGTAATGAACACACCCGAAGAAGATGCATCAACATGTACTTTCTTCGTTTGGGCGGCACGGGAATTCATGTAATCCCCTATTTCCTGCTCTGTCTTATAACAATTATAAATTAGAGCGGGACCAATGTTCCCTAGCGCAGTATAACAAGCGGGTTCGTTCAATACATCCGTATTATTATCTTGATTAAGGCGTGACATGGTCGCAACCAGGAGAGAGAGAGAAGAAAACACCCAGCGTGCGCTTTTACAAGATTAGATTGGTTATCAATTTATCTAACCAGGATGTCTCCCACTGTTTTAGTCAAATCTTCCTTCAAACCCTAAAAGGAAAGACTAGCTGGGATTAATTACACTCTACAAGTTCGCCAATCTTTCAGCCAGGCCAGTGCCGGTACTTTGAGGGAGGTTCCCCGTGCTTTCGCACGGACCTAATTAAAGTAAACCTCGTTTTCCCAGGGGCGTAACCCCGTTAACACCTTTCTAGACACCTACTTGATCGGCTAATTGTAATGTGTAAAACTCTCCCAGGAGTAACTCTTACTTACAGCGGGTATCGGGATCTAACTATCTCATAGAAGGTATGCAATCTCATTGCAAATTTCAACTCTTGAAATTCCCAATAATATTTTACCCCTAGCACTTATGACCTTAACTAAGGTCAACATATCATAAGCACTAGTCAAGTTCTATCCGTCATTTCATGATTAATCAGACCCACCCTACATGACCCTCAACTATGGTCGACATAATCACATGAATGTCCTAACTAATCGCATCATATGCTGTGTAGGAAGACATCACTTAGCTACCGTAGACTACGCCTCAACTAAAGTCGACATACGCAGCACGAATACTAAGTACTCTACTTCCTAAAATGACGGAGGGCTATGTCAGGTTTTTAAGAAAACCCTTTGCGTAATGAACTTGATATCGTTGTAGAATCAAGTGATTTTTAAATGGAATGTTTCTGAGGCCTTTCTAGTTTTGCTAAAAGGGTCACTCCCGGTGACGAGATCGTCGGCCCTTTCCTCATCGAATAAGGTGCAGGGTATATCATATATACCACTATGCAAAGCAAGAACTATAGAAGCAATCAAAAGACAAACCGAGTTTGTAGCATCTGCTAGTTTCACTAAAGATATCACTCCCGGTGAAAGGATCTCGGCTCTTTCCTTATCGAATAAGGTGCTGGATGTTCTACAAGGAACACCGCTATGCAAAGCAAGAACTAGAGCTACCAGTTTTTTAAACAAGTTTCTACAACATCTTTAGGTTTCTTTTATTTCATTAATCTCATTAATGAAGTCCCATTTTAATTATGCTACACAAGCATCAGATATGAAACAAAATCAACAATATATAATATATATTTCATATATTTTAAATAAACATTCGTCTCAGGCAGTAATATGATCTCATCACAGAACATTGCAGCAGAAGAACATATATGAAATATTGGATATACTAGGACATCCGTGTTTTAATACGAGCCTGTATAAAACACGGATTCCACGGTCACGATGAATAACCAAACCCACATCCCTAGACCCCTACGAGAGCGGCAAGCAACACTACCAATTCTAGGGTTAGGAGACCCGGTCTCAACTCCTCGAGATGGTCTCCCACTGGACCCTAGAACCCGGTTACTTGTGCTCCCCGCGTTGGGTCTACCTAATGCGGAAAAGTAAATAATATACAATGGTGACATCATCCTCAGCCCGAAAGTGCCCCAATAAAAGAATATTACATACAAATGAATTTTACATGAATGAAAAAGAAAAACTCTCATCTCACATAAACCCCCGGCTATTCAAAACACGACGATCCAATATAACATATCACAGCAACACATAATATCTCATATCATCAACGTAAGCAAGTATGCGTATCCCGATTGTCGTTGATATATAGCAACGAAGCCGACGATACACCACATACTACGCTTACCATCACAGAAAAGAAAGTGTAAAACTATAACAGTTGGAATCCGCAACCTCCTTAGACATCTCATGCCTAACCAAGTGAATACCTTAGACATCTCATGCCTAACAATTATAAACCCCGCATTTCAGTCTCATTATTGAAAACTCTTTTCAATATCAAGTCGGGCAATTCAATAAGATTCCCGACATCCTGATCGAATGCTCGTCGCAAACTTTAGTAGATGGCCGCACCCCGGATGCCATCGACGAAGTGCACTAAGGCAGAACACCGCTGCCACGAGCACCCTAACGGATGCTTTTGGCGACGGGGTTCTCCTATAGTCACTTAGTCGGGGCTATGGGGCGTGGTTGTCTATTACGTTTACCCGGCGAGTATCCGCGTATGCTACGTGATTGCGACGGACTTTTGATCACATCAAAATTCCGTGGCAACCGATCAATTGAGACTAAACTGCTAGATTTATAACATTCAAATTAGTTATCTCATAACTACCTGTGGATTCCAAATATTGTATCACATCCCAGATAAATAGACAATGTTAAACTTTCTGATCGAATAATCAAACACCCAAGTTTTCCAAATAGCTCAACACTTGAGCGGAGTTTAAAAGTATCTATCACATGCCACAGTACCAATGGTCCAGCCGTAGAAGGGTCAAGCCAACGCCTCACATGTGGCAATGCCGTACTGCCACAAACCCTAAGCTTTAGAGGCGGTTCAGACGGTCACATAATCGAATTAAGGTTTGTTGTCTTCTAGAGGGTCCACCGCGTTACTTGCATGACTTTTCGAAACTTTCAAACTCGAGAAAAATTCAACTTTTGAAAATTTTCCGACAGGGGAAAAAGTAAGTTATTGATATCCGTTCGAACTTTTTAATAGTTTCTAAAATTATCCGGAAAAAAAAAAACATAAACGAAGTTAAATTATCCGATCGAATCAACGAGTCCCCAATACAACCCAGAAAACTCAACACATGAGAATAATTAAAAATACCCAGAAATATGAGGAAACACCTACGGATCAAATTGTAGAAAAATGACACCCTACGGCCACTGTAGCGCCGCGGAACCGCCGCTAATGGCATGTCTTTGCCGCGGTTCCGCGGCCATTTAATGGGTTTACTGGCTCGTTTTTCACAGAGGTCCATAGAATTCTCTACTGATTTTTTTTGAGTATTTTTAATATGAAAAATATCAACTTTTTGAAAAATTTCCAGAAAAGCGGTTAAAATGGGGTTCCGGGGTTCGATCGGAATTTAAACTTCGTCTAGACTTCGCCTAAATCTCTAGCTTGGCTCTGATACCACTGTAGGGTTACTAGGCACTCTCACAAGGATCTACAAGGCATCAACCATGCCCGATTTAAATTTTAGACGTGCCGAACAACCCTAACGAAGATCGTATACTATAGATTAGGCGAAAACAAGCATGTTAAACACTTTAACACTAAGTGAGAGAGATTACAACCTTTGTACATCCGGTCCTTCACTTATTAAGCTCCGTGTTGAGGTCCCTTCGCTGCGATCATCGTGTTCCGGACTCTCGAGAGGCTCCGCGAAGAGAAAGATGTAAGCTTGCTTCCGATCTTCGATAACAAAGATGATCTACCTTGAAGTTTCATTAACACAAGCTAACACTCACTAAATGAAGTGAACACCCTCATCTAAATGGCAAGGGTAGATGAGGATGATGAAGTAGGATTTTTGCTCTCATTTATTATCTTTTTCCACTCATTCATCACTTGGAAAAAAGCTAGTAAGCTTTATCCATGAAAGAAAGAAGAAGGAAGAAGAAAATGAATCAATAATTGTTCAACCTTTTATGATGAATAACGAAAGGATAATGATGAATAATGCAACCATGGTTGCTAAACCTTTGTAGAGAATTAACCAAGGGTGAAGGGTTTGGGTTAGGTTAAAGATGAGTCACTTGTAAATATCTTTTCCAAAACAAAAGAAAAACCTTCTAGAAACTTCTAGAAAGCATTAACCCAAATCAAGCCCTAATCTTGTTTAATCTCTACTAAACATGTTGCATTAGTAATCATATCATGTTACAATATTATATATCACATATATAATATTTATTGTAACAAAATAAAATAATACAATTAACATATATCGCATATATATCAATGTATTACCCGAGTGAGAAAAAGAATCTTTTAGTGAGCTAACATTAGTTAATGTAACTTAATATATCATATATATTACTATACAATAAATTATCGAATCAACACTTGATCCGACAATCTGGCTATATCACATATAACCGTCTAATATCTCATTTACCGATTCATCGAATCAACACTTGATCCGATGAACCGGCTGACATTATATATCGCGAGAATAGAATACGATATCTCATATCGCATTATCCTCGGTCCCGTACATATCACATATGTGCTCCTACTCCATTTTGCCTGAGTCAAGAAACCTCTGTGTAGGACTCTAAAGAATCGTCAATATGCCGGCAGTAGGTGATGATCATATCAAACACCCACAAGCTGCAAGCGGTCAGCTAAACGTAACAGCCACCCAGGTATTGAAAGCTTAGAAGATCAACAAGCAAGCCTGTACATTCTCCTGTGAATCCAATCAGTAACACTCCCGTACAGTCCGGTCTCGTCGTCTGATATGTCGCATATCTCGCCAAGGGGTGGTAAATGTCAGACCCCAGTAGCTTGATAAGTCGTGTCGATATGAGGTCTATAACAGTTCGAGAAACTACTGATAACACTTACCAGTAAATCTCAGCAACCCTGGCCAGGGATTTCCAGTTATAGCCAATCGAACACAGCACAACATCAACTCCCTATACCGGGAGAGACGAATCCCCTCCTATCACTCATTGCCTCCATGTGATCTGGTAATGTACCTAAAAGCCACCTTTTTGCACGCCCTCTTAGACGTGGTATGATGGAAATCAAAGCACAGTGGGAATCACACAAGACTCTATGACGATCTCGGGTCAACAGACTACTCTGTACCAGTGTCACCGGAGAACTGCCATCTGACGTGAGGTATAATACAATCTGGGAGTTCTCGGCGAGTCCGTCCAGTGCACCCAGTCTCTACTGAGCACCCGTACACCATCCTTGATGTCAAACACCGATGGATATGGGATCATCCATTGCCCATCATATGGGTTAAGATACGTATACGCTAGTCTACTCTGGTGTATCGATGCCCTGTCTCGATACACCCTCGACTAGGAACAGTTATAGGATGTACTCGTCGACTACCGTGGCCCCATTAGTATGATCTCATCATAGTCCCAGTAGTCGAGTACATATCCTAAGGGCTTTATCAACATGTAACACAGAGACAATCAGAATACATGTTAAGATAAAGTACAACCAGATAGCATACTATCATGTCGAGAAAGAAAGTCCTCCCTATATATGTCCAAGCATCCATTACAATATACATCGTATGTACAGTAATGGCCTCTATGGCATACATATAACTAACACGGTTATTACATCATTTTGCCTGAACCAGGGAAACCCTCTGTGTGTGACTATAAAGACTCGACAGTACGCCGACAGTGAGTTACTGGATAAATCCATAACCACAAGCACGCCAGCGGCACTAGTTGTACGAAACGGCTACCCGGGTACCTGTGGAAAAGGAAGGCCGACGAGCAAACTCATCCGGATCCCTACTGAGCCTATCTGTGAAAATCTCCGTACAGTCAAGTCTCTTCGTCTGAGATTACGCATACCGGGTCTGGGGGGTAGTAAACGTCAGACCCTGGTAACCCGATAAGTCGTGCTAATGTGGCTTAGGACCAATTCGGAAAACTACTGATCAGTCTATAAGTAAATCCCAACTTCCTTGGCCAAGGGTTTATGGTCCTGACCAATCGAACACAATGCGTTATCGATTCCCAATACCGGGAAAGACGAATCCCCGACAATCGCTCACTGCCTCCATGTGGCTCGGGATTGTACCCAACCAAAACCTGTTTGCACGACTCAGTACAGCCGTGGTAGGGTAGTAATCAAAGCATAGTGGGAACTCACACGAGACAAATAATGATCTCAGGTCTAAGGACTAACCTGTACTCATGTCACCTGAGAACGTCCACCTGACGATAGGTATAGTACCATCTGGAAGTTCTCGGCGAGTCCGTCCGGTGTACTCACCCCCAGTGAGCACCTGTATACGATCTTAGGTCTAAAGACCAATGGTTGCAGGACCAACCCATCGCCCTTCGTCGGGGTTTAGAAATGTATACACTAGTCTACTCTGGAATATCGTTGCCTAGTCTTGATACTCCCACGACTAGGGACCATTTAAGGATGTGCGTACCGACTACCCAGCTCCCACAAGTATGATCGCCATCACAACGCAGGTAGTCTAGCATTGATCCTACGGGCTTTATCAACATGTATAAAAGATATGTAATAGCAAGTAAAACATACACATGTTAAGATAAAGTCAAACCAAACAGCATACTATCATATCGAGCAAGACTGTCCTGTACATATATATGTCCATGCATCCATATGTATACATATACAATAATGGCCTCTAAGGCATACATATCCAACAATCTCCCACTTGCACTAAGGCCATATATATTGGCGTACCGAGTATCCAATGTCTGTTCTAGGGCCAGTTGTTGGCGTACCGCATGCTCAACATCTCAAAAAGTCTCTCGATCTGTGTTTGAGGAAGGGCCTTAATGAATGGATCCGCAGTGTTGTCTTTTGTATCCACTCTCCGGACCTCGATCTCCTGCCGATCTACGATCTCCCTGATCAGGTGATACCGTCTTAAGATGTGCCTGGATTTCTGATGGGGTTGTGGTTCCTTCGCTAAAGCTATAGGCCCATTGTTATCGCAATACAAAGATATTAGATCAACAATGGACGGAACAACCTGAAGTTCATTAATGAACTTCTTCATCCAGACCACCTCTTTTACGGCATCGCTTGCAGCAATGTATTCAGCCTCCATCGTCGAGTCTGCAACCTGTTTGGAGCTCTTCCAACACACCGCCCCACCGTTGAGGGTAAATACAAAACCCGAGAAAGACTTGCAATCATCCTTATCACTGTGGAATCTTGAATCGGTAAAGGACTCGACCATTAGGTCTCCATTACCGTAAACCAAGAACATCTCCTTTGTCCTTCTCAGGTATTTGAGAATGTTCTTTACTGCTGCTAGCGGTCCTCACCTGGGTTCGACTGATACCGTCTCACCACGCTTAGCGTGTAAGCTCATCTGACATTGTACATAGCATTGAATACATTATAGATCCTACCGCCGAAGCGTAGGGTATAGTGCTCATGCGAACCCTCTCCTCGTCAGTCTTGGGAGACATCTCCTTGGAGAGGGTGATTCCGTGCAATCTGGGTATGTTACCGCGCTTGGAATCTTCCATACTAAATCTCTTTAGTACGGTCTCTATGTACCTGGACCGTGAAAGTCCCAGTAATCTCTTGGATCTATCTCTGTAGATCTTAATCCCCAGAATGTACGAGGCATCACCCAGGTCCTTCATGGAGAACCTTTGTGATAAGAATAGCTTGACCGATTATAGCATAGGAATGCCATTTCCCATCAAAAGAATGTTGTCCACGTACAAGACTAGGAACACGACAGTTCGTCCTACAATCTTCTTATAAATACAAGGCTCATTCTCGTTCTTGATGAAGTCAAATTCCTTAATTGTTTCATCAAAACAGATGTTTCAGCTCCGCGATACCTGATTTAATCCATAAATGAATTTAAGCAACTTGCACACCTTCCCGCTGCTCGCACTGTCTACGAAACCTTCCGGCTGATCTATATAAACGTACTCTTCTAAACTTCCATTTAGAAAAGCCGTTTTTACGTCCATCTGCCAGATCTCATAGTCATGGAAGGCAGCAATGGCAAGTAGGATCCGAATGGATTTTAGCATAGCCACTAGAGAAAAGGTTTCGTCATAGTCCACTCCTGGTCTTTGACGAAAACCTTTTGCAACGAGTCTAGCCTTATAGGTTTCAACCTTCCCATCTACACCAAGTTTCCTTTTATAGATCCATTTGAATCCAACGGGTTTTACCCCAGGTGGAACAATATCCAAGGTCCACACTTTATTGGTGTACATGGACTTCATCTCGGATCGCATAGCATCCAGCCACTTATCAGAGTCCCTACTGATAATGGCCTGCCTGAAACTAGTAGGATCATCTTCTTCCAAGATGTAATCCTGTCGATCTCCGTCAATGAGAAAGCCGTAGTATCTCTCGGGCGGATGAGAAATCCTACCAGATCTGCGGAGTAGCTGTGGCTCGTCTGGAACTATTGAATCTTCTGGTTCCACCAAACCTTCAGTTATAGTTTGTCCCTCTGTAATTTCTTCCAGTTCTACCGTGCTCCACTAATTTCTTTTGCAAGAAATTCCTTCTCTAAAAAGACGGCATGGCAAGCAACAAACACCTTCTGTTCCTCAGTGTGGTAGAACATATATCCATGCAAGTGCATTGAATATCCAACAAACTTACATAAAACTGACCGTGCCTCTAGTTTTTCCGGTTTCTGTGTTTTCACATAGGCCGGACAACCACATATCTTAATACCCTTAAAACATAGTACTTTTTCTTTCCATATTTCATACGGAGTTTTAGGCACAGATTTGGAAGGAACCTGATTCAAAAGATATGCCGCTGTTTGCAGCGCATGTCCCCAGAATGAAAGAGGCAACTCAACATTACTCATCATGGATCGAACTATGTCCAACAGGGTACGGTTCCCCCGCTTCGATACACCGTTCTGCTGTGACGTATACGGAGGAGTAAGCTGAGAGAGAATACCATTCTTTTTTAGAAAGTCCCGGAATTCCGTGCTTAAGAACTCCCCTCCTCTATCAGATCGGAGGATCTTGATACTTTTGCCAATCTGGTTCTCTAATTCGTTTCTGAATTCTTTGAATTTCTCAAAAACTTCAGATTTGTGTTTCATAAGATACACATATCCGAACCTAGAGAGATCGTCAGTGAATGTGATGAAGTAAGAGAACCCACCCCTTGCATGTATAGACATTGGACCACATACATCACTGTGTATGAGTCCCAAGAGCTCTACTGCTCTTTCTCCATGTCCGGTGAATGGAGATTTGGTCATCTTTCTTTTTAGACAAGATTGATAAGTTTCAAAAGATGAAAATTCGAGCGTATCCAAAAATCCATCTTTATGCAACTTACTCAGTCTTTTCTCTCCGATATGACCAAGTCTACAATGCCACAAGTAGGATTCATTCATATCTGAACTCTTGCTTTTGTGTGTGTTTTGTATACTGAGTATTGTGCTTTGATTAAGAACATAAATACCATTACACAGTGTACCTTCTGTAACCAATACCTGATTAAGATAAATGTTCATGATATTTCTATCAAGAACAAACTTATATCCATCTTTATCAAGTAAAGAAACTGATATGATGTTGCAAACCATGGAAGGTACATAGTAGCAGTTGTTCAAAATCATAGTATTGCCATTTGGCAATGCTAGGTGATATTCATCGACGGCTGCAGCATCAATTTGTGCTCCATTCCCTACTCTGAGGGACATATCACCTGGTCCAACTATCCTACTTTTTCTCAGTCCCTGCAATAAATTACAGATGTGAGATCCTAATCCGGTATCTTGTAACAAGAGGTAGGACTGACCGAAAAACAGTTCTCAATAACAAGAACACAAGAAGAAGTCATAATAGTATGTTTCTTCTTCGATGGGGTCATCAAGGAATTCAAACAATCTTCTTTCCCATGCTCATATTTATGACTGTTGTCATAAGTTAAAGCCGAACCGACGTTCCCCTGCCCCGAATAAGAATTCGGATCGGTCAAGCGATACATTTTATTATCTTGATTAGGGCATGAAATGGTTGCTACCTGGAGAGAAAGAAAAGAAACACTCAGCGTGCGCTCTTGCAAGATTAGATTGGTCTATTAGTTTATCTAATCAAGATGGCTCCCACTGTTTCCTCGTATTCTTCTTCAAACCTTAAAATAAGAATCAGATGGGATTAATCACACGTCAGAATACTTGCTTAACCTTTCGACCAGGCTAGTGTTGGTAATTCAAGGGAGGTTTTCCAACGCTTTCGCGAAATTCCTTAATTACATAACCTCTTTTCCCTGGAGGCGTAGTCTCGCTAACACCGTTCTAAACACCTACTTGGTTTATAGCATTAATTGTTAAGTGAGAAAATTTTCCAAGAGTAATCCTACTCATCAGCGGGATCGAGATCCAACCATCATTGCGTGATAAACTAGATAGAAGCCACTCTAGTCACCACACTTCAGAAGGTATGCAACACTAGCAAGTTTCCTGTATATTTGAAACTCCCGATGTGGTTTTTGCCGCTAGCAGTTTATGACCATGACAAAGGCCAACAAATCATAATCCACTAGTCAAGTTCATCCCATCATTATCTAGGATTAATCTAGACCCACCCGTACATACCCTTGACAAAAGGCCAACAAGGCTGTACGACTGACCTAGATAATCGCATCTCAATATGCAACAGTCAAGCAATATCTAGCTACCATACACTACATCTTGACAAAGGCCAACAAACGCAGCACGAATACTAGGTATAACTCATCCGAAATGACGGAGGGCTACGACTAGGTTTTTGGCGAAAAACCCGTTAACATAATGAACATGATATCTTTGAAGGAACCTGAGCAGTTTTGAAAAAAGAGTGGTTTAGGCTCCGCTTTTGAAAAACTTCTGTTTTTGAAAAATTGAGTAATCTACAGTATAGACTTTTGCTCAAGAGGTCACTCCCCGTGAAGAGATCTCGGCTCTTGCCTCCTTGAATGAGGTGCTGGATATTCATGACCGAATACCACTGTGCAAAGCGAAAGAATATAACTACAGTTTTTCGAAATTTATTCCAACAACATCTTTTAGGTTTCTTTTCTTGCAATAATAAAAATTAATGCGGTCACATCAATTTAATCCTATCACACCAGAAAAGAATGAAAATACGACATACGTATATGCCATCTGCATTCGCCACGGGGCCCCGTCATCACCCGTTAGGTTACTTAACTAACGACAGAGCGGAGGCTGGACTAGCACGGGTGCAAAACATATACAACATCTACTAGTATATATATAAGTATATATAACATTCATCCCAGGCATGATAATAAGCAACATCACAGAATCACAGCCAACAATATAGAATGGTGGATAATCTTAGAGCCTCGGGTTTTATTTGAGCCGCAAATAAAACCCGACGTTCCCGGTCGTGTGGATAGCCTGTGCAATGAAAACCTGGACCCCTACGAGCGCAGCAAGTTACCCGCCAATCCCAGAAGTGAGGCCCCCTTCAACAAAGTGAATGGGCCACCTAGCACTTCACGAAATCCGGTAACTTGGGCGCCCCTCCACAGGTCATCCTATTCCCCCTACGAATGCGGCGAATAGCCCTCCAATTCTAGAATGAAGCCCCCTCCGTCTCAACGCCATGAGATGCGGGCTTGTTGCCTTTTAGAACTCGGCTATTCGTGCACTCCACCGCGGGGTAATCCTAGTACAGAAAATGAAAATATATATACAAGGTAACATCGACCTCAACCCAGTCGTGCCCCAATCAAATAATATACAACATGGCAACGACGACTGTCCACATATCGGACGCTCGCCTCGCAATATGAATATATAAATGAATTTTAACTGTACCACTAACATTGCACCGCATACTATCCACCACGACTATCCAACCACAATATCAGCACAATCACATAACATCAATATGAATGTCATGTTTGCAAACCCGTCTAAAAGAACATATAGAAATTATACGGGTTTACCGATCAAATGAAATTCACGGTCGCAGATGCTAAACTAAGTACTGATAACAAAATACGTATTTTAAAATTAAGATCGACTGAACTTTTCCAAGTGGGCCCCAAGTGCTAATCCAGTACTGAAACAAATCAGGGCCCAAGAACTAAACATCCCAAAAACCATAATTCCAATAAATAGAGCAACTGTAGAAATTTGGAGCAGTGAAGCCAAATTTTGACCGCGGAACCGCCGTAAACATGCATGTTTAGCGGCGCATCCGCGGTGGAATTATGGCTTCATGCTCTCAAATTTCTTGTGCTGCTTTAGAAAACCCTACATGAATTTTCGATGCACTGAAAATTATTTTTCGACCACTTTAAAAATTCGACAGAAACTACAAAATTGGAATTGTGGTTTTAAAAATTTCGGTCGATCGATATTCTAAACACGTTAAAAAAATTTATTATAGGTTTTATGGGGTGGCTCTGATACCATATTGGGTTACCTTAACGTCCGAGCCATCGAACGTGGCGGTTTGCGGAACAAAAATGTTCTATGGTTTCAAAAACGACGCTAGGATAACCCAATAAACCCGGATCTTACCATAAACCTATCTAGCTAAAAATGGCGGTGCTATCTACTATGAATGAAATCTCACCAAAAGATTCAAGTCCTTCAGTCTTCTTTCCTTGTTGTGAGCTCCAAGTGACCACCTTGAACATGCTTGATCTTCTTTTCCCGCTCCATCTGTTCTCCGGGATCGAGCTTGTTCTCCGGTCCTCTTTTGTCGTAGATGATCCACCTAAGAGATGCGATCCATGGCTCTAGTAATAAAAGGATCAACTAGAGAACTTGGGATGCTAATCCAAGTTTTCTAGGATGTAGTATGAAGATCTATGTATTCTACTATCTCTACCATGCCTCTTCACTTGTTTCTCAACTCATGAGAGGGTAGTGAAAAAGGAAGATGATGAAGGTGGAGGAAATCGGGAGGAGGGAAGAGATGAAGAGAAAATGGGAGCTCAAGAAAATAATGAAGCATACATGTGAGAGAAATTCAACACAAAGGTTTTTTGTATGAATTCTTTCAATAAACAATCAACAACCATACTTCAAAAGTAACTCCAAATGAATTAAAAATTCATTTGTTAAATATTGAAGCATGGTTATTTCCATTCCTCCCATACCTCACACTTTACACCTCATTTTCCATTTATCAAATAAATGGAAAAAGCATAATGAGGTGGCCACCTTCTAGAAGGTAATCTGTAATAAATACGGATTACAGTGTGCTGTATATACATACCTGCATTTGGATAAAAACATGAATGACCAAAAAGATAGAATAACATGAAGAACGTAATATTAGAATATACATATCAAAATACATATATGTAAACTATTAAATAAGTACCTGATTTAATAATCTGGCTGAAACCCGAGCCGGCTAGTTTTACCAATTGTCCGATCGAAAGTCCAAGAACAAAGTACATCAATTGATCGAGACCCTGCATGTATCCAATACGGTTACTACATCATTTTTCTTGAACCAGGGAAACCCTCTGTGTGGGACTCTAAAGACTCGACAGTACGCCGGCAGTGACTTACTGGATAAATCCATAACCACAAGCATGCCAGCGGCACTAGCTGTACGTAACGGCTACCTGGGTACCTATAGAAAAGAAAGGCCGACGAGCAAACTCATCCGGATCGCTACTAAGCCTATCTATGACAATCTTCGTACAGTCTGGTCTCTTCGTCTGAAAGTATCGCATACCGGGTCTAGGGGGTGGTAAACGTCAAACCCTGGTTACCCGATAAGTCGTGCTGATGCGGCTTAGGACCAATTCGGGAAACTACTGATCAGTCTATCAGTAAATCCCAACTACCTTGGACAAGGTCTTATGGTCCTGATCAATCGAATACAGTGCGTTATCGACTCCCAATACTGGGAGAGACGAATCCCTGACAATCGCTCACTGCCTCCATGTGGCTCGAGACTGTACCCAACCAAAACCTGTTTGCATAACTCAGTAGAGCCGTGGTATGGTAGTGATCAAAGCACAGTGGGAACTCACACGATACAAATGACGATCTCAGGTCTAAGGACTAATCTGTACTCATGTCACCTGAAACTTTCACTTGACGATAGGTATAGTACCATCTGGAAGTTCTAGGTGAGTCCGTTCGGTGTACTCACCCCAAGTGAGCACCTGTATACGATCTTAGGTCTAAAGACCAATGGTTGTGGGACCAAACCATCGCCCCTCGTCAGGGTCTAGAAACGTATACACTAGTCTACTCTGGAATATCGATGCCCAGTCTCGATACTCCTACGACTAGGGACCATTTAAGGGTGTGCGTACCGACTACCCAGCTCCCACAGGTATGATCACCATCACAACGCAGGTAGTCTAACATTGATCCTACGGGCTTTATCAACATGTATAAAAGATATTTAATAGCAAGTAAAACATACACATATTAAGATAAAGTCAAACCAAATAGCATACTATCATATCGAGCAAGACCGTCCTGTACATATATATGTCCAAGCATCCATATATATACATATACAATAATGGCCTCTAGGGCATACATATCCAACAGTTCTAAATGTACAGAACACACATAAGAGGAAAAGTTCAAAAATGAACGAAGCCTTCATATGGCATTGTAGACTAGCTCATATCAATGCGACAAGACTAGCTAAGTTACATAAAGATGCATATTTGAATCAGTTTGAATTTACATCTTATGAAACTTACGAGTCATGTCTCATAGGAAAAATGACAAAAACTATGTTTACTGGACACGGCGAAAGAGCTACTGAACTCTTGGAACTAATACATAGTGATGTATGCAGTCCTATGTCTACACATGCCAGGAATGGTTCCTCGTACTTTATTACATTCACCGATGATCTCTCAAGATACGGACATGTGTTCTTGATGAAATACAAATCTGAATCTTTTGAGAAATTCAAGGAATATAAGTATGAAGTTGAGAACTAGATGGGTAAAAATATTAAAGTCCTACGTTCTGATCGGGGAGGAGAATATTTGAGCACGGAATTCAGAGACTACTTAAAAGAGAATGGAATTCTCTCTCAGCTTACTCCTCCGTATACACCACAGCATAATGGATTTTCGGAGCGTGGGAATCGTACCCTATTAGATATGGTGCGCTCTATGATGAGTAATGCTGAGTTGCCTATTTCCTTTTGGCGTTATGCACTTGAGATAGCTGCATACCTATTGAATAGGGTTCCGACCAAATCCGTGCCTACCACTCCATATGAGATATGGAATGGAAAGAGACCATCTCTTAAACGAGTTAAGATATGGGGTTGTCCGGCCTATGTTAAAAAGAAGAATCCGGACAAGCTCGAGGCAAGGTCTATTTTGTGCAAGTTTGTGGGATATCCAAAGTATTCATATGGATATATCTTCTACCACACTGAGGAGCAAAAGGTGTTTGTTTCTCAATATGCCACCTTTTTAGAAAAGGAATATCTTGTGAAAGAAATTAGTGGTAATGAGGTAGAACTGGAAGAAGTTCCAGCAACACAAATTATAACTGACGATCTGGTAGAACCAGATAATTCAATAGTCCCCGACGAACCTCAGCCACTCCGCAGATCTAGTAGGGATCCTCATCCACCTGAGAGATACTACGATTTTCTCATAGACAGTGGGAGCGAGGATTGCATCATGGAAGATGATGATCCAACTAGTTTCGAGCAGGCCATCATAAGTGGAGACTCGAAGAAGTGGCTGGATGCTATACGATCTGAGATGGAATCCATGTACACTAATAATGTACGGACTTTGAAAGTTGCTCCTGAAGGGGTAAAACCCATCGGGAGCAAGTGAATCTTTAAGAAGAAAATTAGTGTAAATGGAAAGGTTGAGACTTTCAAAGATAGACTTATAGAAAAATGTTTTCGTCAACGACCAGGTGTCGACTGTGATGAAACCTTTTTTCCTATCTCCATGCTTAAGTCCATCAGGATCCTACTTGCCATTTCTGCATACCATGACTACGAAATCTGGCAGATGGAAGTCAAGAACGCCTTTCTAAATGGTGATTTAGAAGAGAGCGTGTACATGACGCAGCTAGAGGGCTTCATAGACAGTGGGAGCCGCAGAAGCGTGTGCAAGCTGCTTAAATCAATCTATGGATTAAAACAGGCATCGCGGAGCTGGAACATCTATTTCGATGAAGCTATCAAAGAGTTTGACTTCATCAAAAACGTAGATGAACCTTATATATACAATAAGGTTGTAGAGAGTAAGGTTGTCTTCCTCGTATTGTACGTGTATGACATACCCTTGATAGGAAATGATGTTCCTATGCTACACTCGGTCAAGCTATTCTTATCACACAAGTTCTCTATGAAAGATCTAGGTGATACTTCCTACATTCTAGGGATAAAGATCTATAGAGATAGATCTAAGCGGGTGTTGGGATTGTCCCAATCCAGGTACATTGACACCATACTAAAGAGTTTTAGTATGGAAGATTCTAAGCATGGTAATTTATCCAATTACTCAGGAATCACTCTCTCCAAAGAGATGTCTCCTAAGGCTGATTTGGAGAGGGCTCGCATGCAAAAAATACCCTATGCTTCGGCAGTTGGGTCTATGTATGCGATGTTATGTACCAGACCAGATATAGCTTACTCATTAGGTGTAATGAGTAAGTATCAATCAGATCCTGGGGAAAAGCACTGGACAGCTGTGAAGAACATTCTTAAGTACTTGAGAAGGACTAAAGAAATGTTCTTGGTGTATGGTAACGGTGAACTCCAGGTGGAGTCCTTTACCGATTCGAGCTTCCAGAAGGATAAGGACGACAGTAAGTCGGTCTTGGGTTTTCGT
This sequence comes from Agapanthus africanus, assembly GCA_030015575.1. Classification (NCBI taxonomy): domain Eukaryota; kingdom Viridiplantae; phylum Streptophyta; class Magnoliopsida; order Asparagales; family Amaryllidaceae; genus Agapanthus; species Agapanthus africanus. The sequence continues at coordinate 23,798,794 of CM057347.1, forward strand.
CTTCACCCTCAATAGAGGGGCGGTATATTGGAAGAGTTCTAAACAAGATACCATAGCAGACTTAACGATGGAGGCTGAATACATCGCTTCGAACGATGCTGCCAAAGAGTCTGTCTGGATGAAGAAGTTCATAGCTGAACTTGGTGTGGTTCCAACCATTGAGCATCCAATACCTGTGTATTGTGATAACAATAAAGCTGTGGCTTTTGCCAAGGAACCCCGGTCCCATTAGCAATACAAACATATTCTTAGGAGGTATCACCTGATCCGGGAGTGATGGTAGATCGACTGGAGATTGAGGTCAGGAGAGTTGACACGAAGGACAACGTAGCGGATCCACTCACGAAGGCCTTCCCCTAGACGCGGTTTGAGAGACTTTTTGGGATGTTGGGTATGAGATACTACAACACATGGCTTTAGTGCAAGTGGGAGATTTTTAGAAATATGTATGCTCTAGAGGCCATTATTGTATGATATAGTGGATGCTTGGACATATATATAAAGGACTTTCTTACTCGACATGATAGTATGCTATCTGGTTGCTCTTTATCTTAACATGTACACTTGTATTATTATACTATCTCTCTGATATATATTGATAAAGCCCTTAGGATGTTTGCTTGACTATCAGGACTATAATGCGGACCATACTACTGGGACTTGTGTAGTCCACAAGCACATCCTTTAATTGTTCCTAGTCGAGGGAGTATCGAGACAGGGCATCGATATTCCAGAGTAGACTAGTGTGTACGTTTCTTGACCCTGTATAGGGCGATGGTTGATCCCATAACCCTTGGTGTTTGACATTAAAGATTGTGCACAGGTGCTTATTAGAGAATGGGTACACCGAACAGGACTCGCCGAGAACTCCTAGATGGTATCATACCTATCGTCAGATAGCAGTTCTCTGGTGACACTGGTACAGGTTAGTCTGTAGACCCGAGATCGTTATAGAGTCTTGTGTGGTTCCCACTGTGCTTTGATTTCCTCCCTACCATGGCTCAAAACAGTCGTGCAAACAGGTGGATTTTGGGTACAGTCCCGAGTCACATGGAGCAGTGAGCGATAGGAGGGGTTTTGTCTCTCTCAGTATAGGGAGCTGATGTTGCACTATGCTCAATTGGCTATAACAGTAAATCTCTAGCCATGGCTGATGAGATTTACTAGTAAGAAATCAGTAGTTTCTCGAACCGTTATGAGCCATACATCGGCATGACTTATCAAGTTACTGGGGTCTGACGATTCCAACCCTAGATTTGATATGCAACATATCAGACAAAGAGACCGGGCTGTAAGGTAAGTGTTAGTTATAGGCTTCATGGGAGTTTGGACAAGCTTGCTTGTTTATCTTCTATTCACTCAATACCTGGGTAGCCGTTACGTCCAGCTAGTACCGCTGATGGCTTGTGGGCAACTGATGTGATCATTACCTACTACTGGCGTATTGATGAGTCTTTAGAGTCTCACACAGAGCTTTGCTAGTTCAAGCGAAACGAAGTAGGGCACATATGCTGATATGTGCGTGGGCCCTGATTAAATACGTGTATGTGATACCGTATTTTAATCTAGCGGTTATATCTTATCGGTTAGGTTATATGAGATATAACCGGATTATTGAATCAAGTGTTGATTTGATAATGTGATATACAGATAAATGATATTAGTCGATTATATGTGATATAACCGGATTATTAAATCAAGTGTTGATTTAATAATTTGATATATGTTATATTTGATATAATTATATATTAACTAATATTTAGCTCACTAATTATTTTCTTAATATATATATATATATTTGATGTGTGTGTGTGTGTGTGTGTGTGATATATGAAGCATGGTTGATTTTCTATTTTATGAAAATAGAAAATGAGGTGGAATATGAGGAGATATTTGAGGAATGGGATGAAGTATGGCTTTTATATTTATTTAATCATTTGGATTCACTATTGAAACATGATTGGAATAAACAAGTTGGTTTATTCCATGCTTCAATAAGCGAGGTATTTGATCAAGCCATTCTTCACTTGCATTCTTGAGTTGTTCATTTCCTCACCTGAGCCCATTTTTGCTCTCTAACTCTTTTCATCTTCCTCTTCCTATTTCCAAGCCCTAACACTCAAATGAGTTGTGAAACCTAGGGCTTGTGAGAACCCTAGTAAGCTTAACACTCTTGCTTCACCATCATACATTTGATTAGCACTTGGGCATAGCGTGTTTCCTTCACTAAAGTAAGTTTAGTGAAGAGGTATCTTGGATTAACGGAGCTTCGGGTGGATCATCTTCGGCACGAAGGTCATGTAGGAAGCTCGATCCAACTTCAAGTGGAGCCTGATGGAGTCGCGTGGACTACTACACAGATCTTTAGAAGAGAAGGACACGGTCTACAAAGGTTGTAACCTCCATCTCTTAGTGTAAATCTTTTGATATCATCATAGAAACCCTATGTCACGACCCAAATTTAGGCACACGGCCGGCATTTAAACCACGTGATGCCAACAGGCATAACGCAATTTAAGTAAGCCGAAAACCCAGAAATCTAAACCATAAAAAGAAGTAAGTGATAAAAACATGGTTAAAACATTTAGAAATCTCAAGTAAAAATCTTAAAACTTAAATTTATTTTCTTAAAAATTTTGTCAGCACCTCCTTTGTAAAACTAGCCCCGAACCGGGGACAAACACAGGATATAAATAAAGCATTACCAAACGGGAGAAAATCATGCCCAAAGGCGGAAACAACCACCATAAGCATATATACGACGCCGTAGCAAAAAAATAGACAATAAAAATGAAGAACAGCATAAAGCGATAAAACTACATAAGAAAGGCCGGCTCATACGAGCACGACACCCAGAGTCATAAAATATATAATATCGGTCCTAACAAACTCGTCTCTAAGTGAATACATGAAAGTAGTAGATGGAGAGTACTAGATACAATGAGATATACAATGGATGCAATCGGATAACCGCAAACCCACCTACAGAAAAAAGGTATCATAGCCAATCGTAGCGGTATCCGCTGAAATAGATACAATAAGGAGTCCTGCCGCGACTACTATGAGGGTCAAGCTTGCAAAACACTATGGCACAATGGGGATGAGTTGCCAACTTATGAATAGTAAGTAACCTCATACAGATAATCGCAGGTATGCACGAACAGTGATAATCTATCACATGCAGTCTGATAGCATAAGTATGGAAAAATGGATATGCAACAATCATGATCAAGATACACCATCAGGTACTACAAATACATGAAACAATGCATCTCAAATAACTACTGAGTGTGGGATAAAACATATCATCATCAATGAATCATCATCGTGGAAAAACCGGTGTCCATCAACGATACCCCAAATCCCAATACCTCAGACCCCGTCATTCTGATCGGCCCTCATATCCGTAAATCTCATGGAACCTGAGTGCCCAAGATCGACACTCGAAACATCATGTAAACCCGTGTCCAATATCGACACGTAAATCCACATAACTCGGGCTCCATCAGTCCGGATCGGCCCACGGGCTCCGTCAGTCCGGATCGGCCCATATCCATCTCACGACTCCGGTTGGTATCCTCCAGATAATCGCCGGGTCCAAACTATCACCGGTAAGTAGTAGTCCCTCTGCCAGGCTCATAGTCTACTGCACAACATACATTTCTTGCCTCGGGGTACCATACCGGGTCCACCATGAACCCGCAAACGGATCATCCATCTCCTCGAATCGGGTTTCTAAAACCAATCTTAGAACCGAGAAAACTCATGGTGGACGCACCGAAATATCATATAAAGAGGAACCGGGTTTTCAAAACAATGCATACTTTCTTGAAATATAGCCATGGATCTCAAATCCATAAATCACATGAAATCAGTATCTCAATGCGTAAATCCATGAAATATGATGTATGCAATATAGAACAGTAATATGAGCATATCAAGGGAAAACCGCTCTTTTAAATGATTCAAGTTTTTAAAGATATCATGCGGTTCCCAAATATCCCGAAGTCAATTTCAACATCACATAAATGGGTTTATGTAGCTATAGCAAGTTATGTGTGTATAGATGTATGTATGTATGCATGATGCAATTCATATGCGCAATTGAACAAGAATCAACGTCTAACTATTGATAATAATGAATGCAGAACAATACATATTCCCTTAGTAAGGTGATACAAGAACAACAGCCTCAATGTCAATAACGAATGCAGTACCACATATATGTATATGTTGTGCATGTCATGGCAATTACCAACTGTGTGTGTGGCATACAGTTCAGCGCTCGTGCTACATAAACCGACAGTAATGGTGCAGTGTCTAATATGTACTAAGTCAATGTACAACAAGTAATGGTATGCAAATGATGTTCATGCGCAATCAACGCATATACATATAAACATGCAACTATAACATCATATCTAGCTCTCGACGCTTAACGCCATACGGGTGATTCCCCCGTAGATGTTAAATCTACACACCGATGATCTCGAGCTAGGTAAATCCAACCACCTACTTTCCTTTCCTTGTAGTGTCCGAAGTCCCTGAAATCGATCCTAATATCACACAAAACATAACAAGTGCAACTTAGAAACCGAACAATAATACATACAAACAATGTTTAGATCAACGCACCGACTCCTACAAACTCTCAAGTGTTAGCTTAGTGGCTAACGTGTGTAGCGACATCCTAAATCAAACCTAATACAGCAAGCTGCACAAAGAACGCGAACCGTGTCGGATACCGTAATGCGTGTTGTCGAAACACTAGAAACTAGCAAAGTGTTCCCAGATTTTGCCTACAGTCAATATATAAAAATCAAGCAGTACCAAACACCCAGTATAACATACAGACAGCTACCCTCAAAACCACAACTCCCCAAGCCCCCAAAATTCTGGCGACGCCGGAATTTCACTATATCTCGCCGGTTTTACTAGGTTGGGTGGGGTTCGGGTTTCAGGTGAACACTCAAGGCTTCTAACACAACACTACTACATTGCTTGATTTTACAGTAACCTATCGTGGTGATAGCAGATCACAGAGACTCCAATATATCACTAAAAATACGATATTGCACAAAAACTATAATTTTAGTGTTCTAAACAGCAACTAATAAGCAACACAATATTTTAAAGACCTAATTAACAGTTAAAGATCGCTACCTTATCACAATTGCTCAAAAACCATAGCTTTCCATGCTCCAAGTCATCTCTAGTGTCTTAACTTGACTTTGTGAGGGTTTTAATGAAGTTTAGTGAGGATTTGGCTTGGTTTAGTAATGGGGAAGTAAACTTTCAGTTGTAGGAGAGGAGAAGGAGAAATAATTGAGAATGAGAGAATGAGGAAAAGAAATGGGAAGTGTGAGGTGAGAATGAGAGGGTGAAAGGGTGAGAGTAGCCATGCCCTTTCTCTCTCTTCATTAAATGCTCCCCATGCTTGTCATGCATCATCATTCACTCAAAAATTCAACCCTCCTCTATCTTCAACATATAAAACAGACCCCTTTGTTTAAAAAATAAATACGTATAACATAATGGTATGAGGGTTAAGATGCCATGCTACAATTTATGGTTAACACAAATTAACCCTAAGTTAACATGCACAAGTGTGTGCAAGCAAAAACAAATAATAATAAAATATTAATTAATTTTTATAAAATATATGAAAACCTTTTTGGTTAACATTTTACTAAAAACCCGCATTATCGCTTAATTAACACTAATCGCATTTTAAGGAAAAAATATCCAAGAACAGTAAAGGGAATAAAATCCCCAAAGTTCTTAAAATTCAAATTAGAGCCAAGCTTTGCAGAAGAAAATGGAATTAAATTCGAATAAAAAAACAGTAGGATTAAATCCCAGAAATCCCCATGTTAGAAAATTCATGGGTTTATTGATGAAATCAAGTTCCAGAAAAATGTCAAGATTGACAGCAGCATAAAACCCTGAGAAACAGAATCAGAGATTCTCAAGTCTTGGATATGGACATCAAGATCCATGATCTATATAAAAAAAGAGGTTTTTTTAGATCTCCAAAAGATCGATTCAAAAGAAAAAAGAGAGCTAAGCTATGTCGAATCTGATAATGGATTTAACATCCAAAAATAAATATATATATATGATCAAAAGGGGTTAATAGCTAAGCTCTGTTCATAATCCTCACCAAGAAATTTGGCAGGGTTTACTTTGTTCAAAAGAGCTTCTTAAGGACAGAGATCTAAGCTCTAAAACGAGAATTCAATTCTCAAAAGAAGAGCAATGCTCAAGTAAGAAGATGATGAGACTACAATCATCTCAAGGGCTAAACGCCCTATTTATAAAACAGGGAGGGGGGGAACGGTTCAAATTCCTAAATGATCCAACGGTGGTAAAAGTGACACCGTTGCACTCGCATGTATGCCACGTGAGAACAATGGTGGGGGGAATTTGTTCCCTTAATAATTAAACATATAATTATAAGAACTAAGCTCTGTTAAATCAAATGAGACAGCATCTCACGTGGTCCTTACGTGAGCATCGGCGCTAGTTTTATAGGATTAAATCCAATAGTGGCGCCGCACGTGAAGTTCACATAAGCGCCAATGTGCAAAGTACAGGAGCGCATGTTATGTATAAGAATTTAATTCTTAAGTGGCGCCCATGTGCATAACACGTTAGCGCCAGCTCCCAAATTAAGAGCAGGTAGAATTAAATTCTGCATCGAAATTATTTCCCTAAATCCCGGGATATTCTCTGTTAAATAGAGCCGTTGAATCAAAAATCCAATGGTGATGATAAATTATCAAATGATAGAATTAAATTCTATTAGGGAAAAATATTTTCCTGATCTTTCTAAATGATAAAGATATTCTCTGTTAAATAGAGAGCTGTTGGATCAAAGATCCAATAACAGAATTAAATTCTATTTTTGGGAATATATCTCTCCAATCTTTCTAAACAAAGAAAGATTGTTCTTTGTAAAATAGAGAGCTCTTGGATTAAAATCCAATGGTGATTAAAAATCACCGTTTGCCAGAATTAAATTCTGTATATAGGAAAATATTTCCTTAATCTTATTAAAAACAAGAAAACATATTCTGTAAAACAGAAATCACTATATCAAAAATCAAACGGTAGATAAAATTCTCTAAATAATCTTTGAGACCAATAAAATCAATTGGAATCTCTCAATAAGAAATTTTTTCAAAACTAATCAATAATTTGCCTTGCCTATAAAAAGGACCTGAGACTTCAAGTCTCACGGAGAGATATGCAAAAAAGGAGGAACCCCCCATAAGTTTCTGCAAATAAAAAGATAGGAGCTGCAATTGAGAATTGTCTTTCTCTTTAGAAGAAGATCTTCTTTTCAAATCGTAGGTAAAGAAAAGAAGAGATTAAAAATATCTCGTTTTCCTAGTGCAAGTAAAACACAAGGGTTTAACCCTTCATATAAGAAATTAGTTCTTTCTCTACATCTGAGATCCGTAAGACAAATCTCCCACAAATTGAGAATTTAATTCTCATCGGGAAGATTATGTCCTTTAGACTCAAAATCTAGGGGAATGAACTAGATTAAAAAAAGGAGAAAAGAACTTTTGGTTCTAGGAATTTAATTTCTTTACAAGTAGGGTTTAACCCTATAAAAAAGAACTTAGCATGAAAAGAAACTTAGTTCTCCAATAATAAAAGAAGAGAAAAGATCCCAAATCTTTAAAAAAACAAAGATCTTGGTGATCATTAATGGTCAAAATGCCATTAACAGAGATTTAATCTCTAAAAATGAAAAATAACTCAGTATCTCGCGTGAAAAACATGTGGACGCCCCAAACAGAAGGCCAGCGCCTCACGTGAAATACATGTGAGCGCTGAGTAAAAATACTTAGCACTTCATATTCATTCAAAATGATTGAGTGCTTAGCACTGATTGGGCAACGCCCACACCCTAGCATCGCACGTACTCATCATGTGAGCGCTATACCAAGTGTTTAGCACTTCATATTTAGTCAAAATAACTAAGTGCTTAGCACTGATTGGGCAGCGCCCATATCTCAGCGCCTCACATGATTCATACGTGAGCGCCATATAAAAGTGCTTAGCACTGCATATTCAGTCAAAATGACTCAAGTGCTTAGCACTGATTAGGCAGCGCCCCTGACCGAGTGCTTCACATGATACACATGTGAGCGCCAGAGCCCCAAACAAGTGCTTAACACTTCTGCATAAAAAGAAAAAGGCTGAGCAAACAAAACCCAAATAAGCCCTTAACACTTTTGAATAAAAGAAAGAAAAAAAGACTGAGCAGACCAAACCTAAATTGGTTAAAAGTCTCTCTGAAGTTTCTTGCAGCTGAGCCCAAATGCTCTGTTGTTGGATCTCAACTAAAATTTGATGATCTTTAAATATTGCTAAATTGATCTTAGTCTCAAATAGGACTAATGTATCCTTAGTAAAAATAAATTGAGCCCAAATGCTCATATATTTAAGTAGATCTTAATCTCAAAACAGATTAACGGTCCTTAAATGAAACAAAAATATTTTTGAACTAAAGGAAAATATAACCTAAGTTCAAAACACAAAACCCTAAATCTAAAATGTACGGATTTGGACTGACCCACGCCCTACGGGCGATGATATAAACTAGTCTCCGTAAACAATCCACGGGCAACTTTAACAAACAAAATAACACACGACACAAAGTGAACTACTGAAGCAGGAGAAAGTGGTTATTGCAATACGATAACGTAATTAACTGCAGGAGCTTGCGCCTGCAGGGAAGAGCGTCCCCACAATCAAAAAACCCCTCACAAATGATGGGGAATTTGATAAAATATGCTACAAAATCGCACATGTCCAAACCTCCGATAGATGGTGCCATAAATCAACTTGGTATTTTCGGAGAGGTGGATGGATAAGTCCAAATAGCGTCTGCCCCAAAATTCAGGCTATGTCCTTTCGGCGGTAAACACGCATCACGAGTATTTTCGATACGCACCTTAGGGGCCCTCTTCGCCACCCGACGACGAAGTACAAGGGCATCGCCACCTCTTGGGGGTGATCCCGACGCATAGGAAGAAGACAAAGAGGAAGAAGAACTTCCTCGGCTATCGAAAGCCGAGGAGGAAGAAGATGACTCACTGGACTCGGCTTCAGAAGCTGAAGTCTCATCGCTCGACTCAACCCCAACTACATCAATAGAAATTTCATAAGAACACATCTAACCTGATTTAAGAAAAGGTTGACCGAAAATGGTTTTGGGCTGAGGATCCGGCCTAAGTAATGGAGTGTCGGGCAATCTTCAAATGGATGGAGACAACTAAAGCAAAACTTCTGCAAAGGAATAGCCTCCCCTATTTATACACTCGGCATAAACCATCCAACGACCCAAATCCGTTCCTACCGCAATGAAGCGTCGCACCCAACGGCCATGAGGACACCACATGGCAACCGATCATTGGACACTTCGTCCCTCGCCTGGATCAGACCAACAGATATGATGCCTCGCGGTCCACCACTCCAATGCGGCCACATGGTTTGAAGATCAATGGCCTGAGCATGCGAAGCGACGTCCCGTTTATGGCGCCACCGTTTTTTCGATCCGCTGACATCATCAAGGATATGTGCAGAAATTAAGGCACTTCGTGAACCGCCATGTGGACCCAGGAATCGAAGAGGCACAGCCGCCAAGCACCACGTCGTTCCTAAACAACCCCCTATAAAGAATCCTCGGCGCCAAGCTGAACATTGAAGACTGAGTAGACCACTCTCGACCCGACCCATGAATAGGTCAGGACGAGTGTGGGGGGCTAATGATGAAGGTCGAAAGTGGGAATTTCCCAGATTACGATACGTAGCAGGTGACGTGTCGTCCACATAATCCCCCAGATTCCTAGGGGCTACGGAGATGGAGTAAGTACGATACATTGGGGACATTCCTCGGCATCTCATCTCCGAGATATCATTCGACCTTCAGGGGGCCTCCCATGTGTACATTCCCTAGTCTCCTGGCAACTGGCCAACAAATCACCTCCTGGCCATCCTACAGCCAAGGTTCCTCGGCCTCATCGTTCGACTCCAGGTAGTAACTGAGCCGTACTTCCTTAGCTTCCCTATCTAACCGAGAGCACGGAGCCCAAGCGCTACCGTAACAGCTCTGTGTATCTTGTAACGAAGAGATCTCCACCGCTCCGCGTTCCACATCCCATGCTAGTTTCACGTCCCGCTTCCCAGTATATGGTAAGGAGACGTGACGGGTCAAGTGACGTATTTACTCAGAAGTAAACACGCTAAGTGTATCTAAGCAATATAAAGTAAATGTATATAAGAAAAATGACAATATATGTAATTGAACAGTAACTTTATTTATTAAACATTCTTTTTACAAGTACAACTAAAATGAAAGTACATGGAATGAAAGCAATGCCTAAACAGTGGTATAACAGAAACGAAAATATATACAAGTAAACTAGAGCTCTGGGTCCAAGGCTATCTGATCCAAATCCTCGCTGGTAGGCTCTGTCTCCAGAATGTCCGATCCACCGGACAACATTCCAAAGAAAGAAGAGAAGGAATATCTTCAGCAAACAATCTCTCGGTATGTCCCAAAGGTGCGTAGAGATAGAATAGACAGAAAAAGAATATATCTTATAATATTTGATTATATTGTTAACGCTGTTGTTTGTAGCTTGGTACAAAAAATGCCAGTGCATATGAGAAGAGTCCCACTATTCCAGAGATTAAGGTATACGGGGCACAAGAAACCGTTCAGCCACGGTACAACGGCAATGGATATTCAGATTATGTGTATTATGGTTACAGTCTCGTGCCACTTTTAACACCTTCCATACCAATCTACCCCTTATAACCCTGCAATGTCTTGATTGTATTGTTTGTATTGTATTGTCTTATATAGTAAATTGTATATGGATGACTTGCCGGAACCATGATATCAGTAATGGAACGGATATGATGGATGTACATGTAGATGGAGAATATCCATGGTTCGGTTCAGTCAATATAGATTGAATAGACGGATTCATAGATTCATGTTGAATTTTAGTTTATACTTGAATGACATTCAAGTCAGATTGATTAGATTGAGACTCAGTCTGAGTCAGACACTTTAAAAAGATCTTGAAATCCTGAATTAGTTTTGGTCTTATCGGTAATAGCTGTACATGGACGGCAGGATTTGTGTCTTTTTCCAAGTCAGTTACCGTGTTGATAACACCATTTGTTAGATTGTCTACCTTAAATAGGCAAGCACCCATATCTCTGGTTCCCCGAAGCTCAAGAGACTGGTCCCGCTTAAACCTATGTTTACTAGGGTCCTTATTGTAATTTAGTATAACTGGAGGGGTTTTTAAAAAATAGTTTAATATAATTTTTAAAATACACCTCAAGTATTTAATTATCATCTTTAGGCTTTTCATAGATGTATATTTTATAAAAGTGAAATTTCTAGTGAGTAAAACCTAATTTCATAATATATGATATTTTCTTGAAATATTGGAATTGTGTTGTATTTGGATGGTATTATCATGTAATAGTGATTCTTTTGATTTAGAAAACTTGGAATATTCATATAATTAAAATAGATATTTTACTAATATATATATATATATATATATTATGAAAATAATTTATTTATTTTCTTGTAGAAATCTCATTTTTCTAAAGAAAATGCATAAAATTCCATCGAGATCGAATGCTCCTTTCGGAGGTCTGCATCTCGCTCTACTAGGCCCGAGGACGTGCGATAATCCGCACCATCCCGAACGGGGTCCCCAAAATTGGGTTGTAGAGACGTAATTGTAAGGAATTGTTTAATAAATCTTTTTAAAGAAATAGTTTTATAAGTTGATGGTATTTATTTGCAAAGTCATGTATCCCAAGAATAAATTCCCAAAACTTTATCGTTCTATGACAGAGATGTGTGTTGTGATGAGGTAGGTCATTACCTCATGAACTATCTAAAGGTAATACAAATTTATATTGTTTTATGTCGGAAAATGAAGTGTGTGGTATTTTACTGTAAAACTGCAATAAAAATTGCAATATAATTTCTTTTGATATGAAACTTGTTTAATATGTTTGTTAATGTTTATTGAACATGATATGAAAGTTTGGTATTTTCTTATTTAATAAATGTAGAGTTTTGAAGAAAAACCGAATCAGAAGCCTGATTAACACCATTTCCGTCGGGTTTTAGAAATGAAAGTTTTTAAAGAAGAAGAATAGAGGGGGAGAGGAGACTTACAAGCCTTTGGATTAGAAGAGAGAGAGGGGATCCTAAAGAAGGCTTCGGGGCATCGTTTCGCCGCCGAAAACTCCTTAGATCGTCGCCGGAACTTCACGCTTTGTTAACTCCACTTGTACACAAAAGAGACTTGAAAGTTTTTGAAAGTTTTGGCAGGGAATTCTGAGTGAGGATGTGAGAAATGGGGTATGGTATTTATAAGGGAAATTAGGGTTTAGGGGGTGAAAGAAATGCATTAAAATTAGGATTAAATGGGCGATTTAATCCTCTCTGGTTGAATGCAGAGAGAACAAACGGTGTGAGAGGAGTGGGGTAGCTGAAGAGGTGCAGGGGTGAAAATATGAGGAGCATTGGGTACGGGGGCCCGGCGGTGACAGCATTACCTACGGTTTCGCCGGTCCAAAACCGGTGGAGGGGGTTGGGTTTTCTTCCACGTGTCCCTGACGCTTGGTTTACCCTCGTGCACATGTTTAAATAATCTGTAACTTATCATATTACGTGTTGTGCACGTGCAAACCCTTGGGCTTCTAAAAGATTAAAATAAATTAAAATAAAAAGATAATGTGGCTGATGGGATTTGAACTTAGGTGCTTTGTCTCAACAGTGCATGGCTTTACCAATGAGCTACAAGCTCTTTCTTGCTGTTCAAAAGCAAAACAAGTTCCTATAGCATTCACAGGATTTGCAAATACCCCAATTGTATATTAACTTTTAAACAATTTTCTGTATATTGAAATTGGAATTGTTACAGTCTACCCTCCTTACAAAAATTTCGTCCTCGAAATTTACAATTTATTTTAAGGACTAGTTTAGAAATAAATGAGGATATCTTGCACGCATTTCATCTCCCTTTTCCATGTTGATTCTCCTGGTGTGTCATTTCTCCACATCACTCGAACCAAGTTGACTTCCTTTTTCCGAAGTGACTTCACTTTTCTGTCCAAGATCTCAACAGGTTGGTGCTCACAAGATAAATCTGGCTGTATAGTGAGCTCGGAATGATCAAGAATATGGCTGGGGTCACTCACATACCTTCTGAGTTGGGATATATGGAATACATTATACACTCCTTCCAATGAAGATGGAAGTACCAAGCGATACGCCACTTCACTGACTCGTTCGAGTATATCGAACGGTCCAATATACCTTGGACTAAGCTTACCCCTTCTTCCAAAACGAATCACTACTCGGTTTGGAGATATCTTCAGAAATACATGATCTCCCAGCTAGAACTCCAAATGACGGCGCTTTGCATCAGCCCAGTGCTTCTGTCGATCTTGGGCTATGCGCATTCTTTCTCTGATAGTACGAACTACGTCGACAGTTGCTACTATCATCTCAGGTCCAGGGAGTTCTCTATCTCCGATGTTGTCCCAACTTAATGGCGATCGACACTTCCTTCCATAAAGCGCTGCAAAAGGTGTCATTCCTATACTTGCTTGCTAGCTGTTGTTGTATGAAAACTCCACAAGATGTAGGTGATCTTCTCATGATCCTCCGAAGTGTAGCATACACGCTCTTAGCATATCTTGTAAGATCTGAATAGTTTGTTCAAACTGACCATCAGTTTGTGGATGATAAGCTGTGCTGAAATTCAGACTTGTTCCCAAGCTCGCTTGCAGACTTTGCTAAAATTATGATCGTAACCTGATGTCACGATCAGAGACAATGCAAACCGGTACTCCATGTAATCTCACGATTTTCTGCATGAGTTCATGGGTATAAGAGATAGTACATATTGAAGAGTTTAAATCTTACTTAGATTATTACCTCCATGTACTTCTTTGCTAGTGTCTCAGTAGATTGGCCAACTCAAAATGGGATGAAGTGAGCTGACTTTATAAGTCGATCCACAATAACCCATACCGCATCGTTATCCTTTGTGCTACGAGGAAGTGCGGTCACGAAATCCATCGTGATGTGTTGCCACATACATTCTGGGATAGGTAACGGTTGAAATAATCCAGCAGTCCTGTGATGTTCAGCCTTTACTTACTGACACACCAAGTATTTAGCGACGCCTCTGGCTACTTCACGCTTCATTCCATGCCACTAGTAATTTTGATGCAGATCTTTGTACATCTTTGTACCTCCAGGGTGTACTGAGTAGGGAGAGCTGTGAGCCTTTTTCATCAACTCGTCTCGCACAGAACCTTTTGGTATATACAGTCTGCTGTCGTATCTCAAAGATCCGTCTTCATGGATGATTAAGTCTGTTCTGAGTCCATTCTCTATTTGTTCTCTGATCTTTTGCAACTTAGCATCACTTGCTTGAGCTGCTTTGATCTGATTGACAATGGTAGATTGAACTTGTAAATTCATCAAACTTGAAGCGTTACCTGGCATGATTACTTCAATCTCCATTTGATGTAAGTCTTGTTGAAACTTCCACTGTGCGGTGAGATTCAATGCTAATGGTTGACGACTAAGGGCATCAGGTACTACATTCACCTTTCCTGGGTGATATTAAAGTTTGATGTCAAAGTCCGCCATAAGTTCTAACCATCTTCTCTGCCGTATATTCAGCTCCTTCTGAGTAAACACATATTTCAGACTCTTGTGATCTGTGTATATGTTCACTCGTTCACCAAGTAGATAATGGCACCAAATCTTAAGAGCAAAGATAAAGGCCGCCAACTCCAAATCATGCGTCAGATAATTGTGCTCATGAATATTCTGTTGTCTTGAAGCATAAGCCACAACCTTACCATGCTGATGTAGAACACATCCTAGTCCCTTACCGGATGCATCGCAATGCACTTCAAAACCTCCGGTTTGGTCCAGTATAACGAAAATAGGTGTTGATGTCAACCTTGAATTAAGTTCTACGAAACCTTGTTCGCATGCTTCTGACCACACGAATTCTTCATCTTTACGTGTGAGCTTGGTCAGGGGTGTTGCTATCTTTGAAAATCCTTTAATGAACCTTCTGTAGTAACTAGCTAGACCCAAGAAACTTCGAATGTCCTTCACTGATTTTAGTATCGGCTATTCGCTAACTGCTGAAACTTTAACTGGATCCACAGAGATTCCTTCGCCTGATACAATATGTCCGAGAAAAACAACTTGATCTAGCCAAAACTCGCATTTGTTGTACTTGACATAGAGTTGATGTTGTCGTAGAGTTTCTAGGACAATTCGTAGGTGCTCGGCATGTTCTTTCCGACTCTTAGAATACACCAAGATGTCGTCGATGAAGATGAAAACAAACTGTTGAAGTCGAAAATTGCACCCCGGTTGACCAAGTCAAAGTCATGGTCAACCCCAAGCCAAGTGGGCCCAGGCCAAGATCAAGTGGGCCCATGCCCAGGTCGACTCCGAACATGAAGCGGCCGGCCCTCCACCATGCCAAAATGAAATCATGTAATAAATAATTTTCCTGTAATTTTTTATGCATGAATGTAAACAAAATGGGCATGAAGCCAAATTTTTGTAAGCCCATGGCATAATGTGCAAAAAGAAATAGCACATGAGACATGGGATGGGCAAAATGCCATTTTATGAAGCCCAAGGAGCTATATGTAAATGTGTAAGCCTATATAAGGCAACATGATGATGAATAAAAAATACACTTTTCATTTCCCCCATAAACCTAGGGTTTGTGCCTCTTTCCCCTTTCTGAAGGATCCAAACCTTCTTCTTTCTTTTTGAATTAAATTAAGAGTTTTACTCTTCCTTTTCCGAAACTAAATAGTTTTTCACCACAAAACCCACAAAGGGGAACTTGGATCTGTCATTAGATCTCAAAAAGAAGAGATTTTTAAAATCTCACATCTCTTGATCTTCAAGATCCTGCCAACAGAGGAGGAGGAAGGAGACCCATCTCCAGAGACCCCACTTTGGGGAAGAACTAGAGCACAAGGGGAGAAACCCCTTCATCAGCTTCAAAATATCCTAGAAGTTTAACTCCTCATATATATACATATATACACAAAATAATAAGTGCTCCTTTCTGGGAGTACAACTCCCATTGCAGGGACCAAGTCCCTTTTTGCGTCCGAGCGCCCACGTGCTGACACGTGGAGCGCTAGCGTCCAAAGCGCTAGCGCCCGAGCGTCCATGTGCTGACACGTGGGGTGCTAGCGCTCTTGCACTCAGAGCGCTAGCGCCCAAAGTGCTAGCGCCCTAGCGCCCACATGCTAACACGTGGAGCGCTAGCGCTCAAAGTGCCAACTCTCTTATGCTCAGAGCGCTAGCGCCCAAAGCGCTAGCGCCCGAGCGCCCATGTGCTGACACGTGGAGCGCTCGCGCTCAAAGCGCCAGCACTCTTGCGCTCAGAGTGCTAGCGCTCAAAGCGCTAGAGCTCTTGCGCTCAGAGCACTAGCGTCCAAAAACGCTGGCGCTTTTCCCCACGCATCCTCTGGATGCCCTTTCCCTTTATTTTTTTATATATATGTATATACATGTTCACACCAGAATATTGTATTATTATATTTCCCATTCTTATTCTTTTTATAAATAAACAGGTGCTTTTGACGCATGTCTGCTACATGTTACAGGTTACAGGTTCTTGGACAGAAAACAGTGAAAACGATGAAAAGACGATGCAAAAGTGGACTTTGACCAACAAACAGAAGACTCTTGATCAAGCCTACATCAAAGATAAAATTCACAATGTACAAGGCAACGCAAGGTCCAAAATGTCAAGGCGAATGGTTAAAAGACCACTACAAGTATTCACTGAAAGATCTGGAGAAGACACAGAATCCAAATAGAGAAAAGAACCAAAGAATCAGGAAGATTGAAAACCTCAGAACAAGCCCAGAAAAAAATCAAACAGTGATCTCATTATTGGCCGCGGAACCGCGGCCCAAGCCTGCCATTGCCGTGGTTCCGCGGCCATAAGAAGCCCGGAAGAAAAAGTGTTTTTACAGTAATTTGGGTTCTGCGCTGACTAGTCAACCTAGAGGGCTAATTTTGTAAATTCAGACATGTGAGTCATTGTAACCCTAGGGTTTCTTATTCTTTATAAATAGGAACTCTAAAGATTGTATTTTCTTATGCTTCCCTTCATTAATAAAATTCAGAATTCTTTATGGAGAGCATCAATTTGTAAGTTCTTAATTTATTTTTCTTGCCCTAGATAAATTTAATTCCTTGCCCTAGGTAAATTTTAATTCCTTGCCCTAGTTAGATCTTTTATTCTCTGCCCTAGATAAATGTTTTTCAATTTCCTAATGAGCGAGTAGTCTCCTCGCTTGTTAGGGTTAGATTTGCGGAAGGTTTGAGAGATGAAGATCTATCACCCCTTTCTTGTCCATTACATATAATTAATAGGACTCCATGTATACATGCACACACCGCTCCCTACGGCACCCTATCCCACGAGGTAGCGGTGATACCGTAGTATAAAGGCCCGGTTGTGATTGTTTTCCAGGGAGGTTAGGGTAAGGATTGATAAAGGAAGGATAAGAACCTAGAGGAAGAAACATCTTTCCAAATGATTCTAATCCCCTTTATTAATAATTACCATAACTCCTAATAAGATCTTAATATGGGTATAGAAAGCGGTGAGATTTATAGACTTTCCAAACTTAACCTAGACCTAACCCTAGCAAGATTTAGATCTAGATTAATTCAGTTTTTAGATTAAATCAATCCGACGCCCATCGGAATTAACTCGTAAGAGCGATTAGGAAATTCACAACGTCCATGTGGACCGACCCGTACTCACCAGCTAGCTATCAAGCGACGCCGTTCTTGATTGCGGTTACTAGATAATTTTTGAGATAAATCAAATGGCGCCGTTGCCGAGGATGGCGTGCTATTTTCTTTTTGCAATTTCGGGTTAATCTTAAAAAAAATAATCATAAAAATCTGAAAAATAAAAAAAAATATATAAAAATATATCAATTGTTATTTTTTTTGGAAAGGGTACTTTGTTGTGTGAAATCTTGCAGGAACAAACTTGGATCTGGAAATTTACAGAAAGACAAACAGAAAACAAAATATCAAAACAGAAGGGAACTACGAAATCAGAGTAGCAGAATTTTTTCAAAGATCCGTGCCTTCCATCGCACCGCGTTTCCGCCGCGCATGCCCATTTAGACCGCGGAACCGCGGCCTTCTAGTCAAATCAGAGCGTCAGAAAAATTCTAGGGTCTCGCGCCGACTACCTGACCGCGAAACCGCGGTGTAACCCCACATTATACCGCGGAAACGCGGCTATCTAGTGTCTACAGCTCATGAAAAATCTTCTGTAGGTTTCTCTGTTTCTTCTCTGTAAATCTTGATATATCTTTTCTGAAAAATCTCTGCAGAATTTTGTGCGCTTGAAAAATCTTTCTCTTTCCAAATAACATGTCTTGTGCAGGATTTGTGCGCTTCGCAAAAAATAGAAAGTGATTGCAAGTAATCTTTTTTGTTGCATATCTTTTCTCGAATATCTTTTTGCAACAATTTTTTCCAAATAAAGATTTTTTGTGATATGCTTAAAATAATAACTGATTGCAAATAATATTTTTCAATTGCATATCTTTAATTAAAAATCTTTTTGCAACAATTTTCAAATAAAGAAAAAGAAAAAGGAAAATTAGTATTAGAAAACTTGCAAACTTTTGCCACAAATAAATCCTTGCACCAACCAACCTTCTTCCTTTTCCCCTTCTTCTAACATGGGTACCCCACATAATAAATCACTTGCCGAACTTTGGTATCCCGAACCGAATTTTGCGTCGTACGTCAATTTGTTCGGTCAATTTAAAGACGATCCTTCCTTGCCTAAAATATCGTTGAAAAATCAAATAGAGGCGTCTAGGAGAAACAGTTTGACCTTTCAACCCACTCTGTGTCAACCAAGTCAACCTTTACCACCTCCATATGTTGACACCACTTTTTCGAGTCCTTCAGTCACTCCTAAGCCGATGTCCATTGCTGAGCATATTGCTCAATCTCGCAGTCGATCTTTCACCCCTCTCCACTCATCTAGTTCTAGGGATCCGCACGATTATTCACCTTTTTATCCACATGTTGACCCTACCCCTGTCCAGCCACCCACTTCCTACCAGTCCTTCCCGACTTTCCCACCATCACTAGACATTGATTCTACACAGCCTTTTGGGAGTTTCACATATCCAAACAATTTCAAATCTTTTATCGAAACCCCCTCACCACCCAAGTCTAGTTTGGAAGAGTCGTTGGAGGCATATATAGCAGCAACAAACAAAATGACTAGGAATGTGGAAGCGTCCGTGGCTGCCCTTATGCAACCAACTGAACAGGTAGTTAGTTTCCCGCTAGCTCAAAAATTTTCAATGCATAAGGAGGCGGTTGGACAGAGTGAGAATGTGAGAGGATTTCAAAATCAAACCTACCCTTACCCAATTGAAGCCCACAACTCCAGTTTTCCATCGAATGTCCTAAATGATTCACTAGCTCAAAATAAAAACGAGTTGTGTGATTTTGTAGTGTTTGATTTGCCAAATTGTAAAGAACCCCTTTCGAGTGAAACCACACCTAATCCTTTCGATCTTTACACCTCTCATCTAGAACCTAAATCGATAAATATCCATGCTTTTGATGAGGTGTCTAAGAAAATTGATTTTCACTTGATTGAGGATATAGACGCCGGGAATATTTCGGATGATAAACCTGTCGATTTAATTGAAATTTTATGTTCAAATCATCATCCCGAGTTATTAAATGTTTCTCCCGAATCTCATATGCGTCTGGATTTTGATGATAATGGCATGGATGAGTTGAATTTTGAGGAAAATTATAAGGATAGTATTGAGGAGAGTTTTGAGGATAATATTGAGGGTGAATCATTTTTGTTTGATGTGTCTGATTTTCCAATTCATCCTCTTGAATCTTTACCTATATCACCCTCCCTCCTTTCCATCGTTCCGACCACGCCTAATATCACGCTTGAAGACTGTGAGCTTAAAAATTTTTCCTTTGAATCTGACACAGTTCTCACAGCCGATAACACTTACGAGTGTTTCACTTTTTCGGACGATGTTGATGAATCACCGCCCGAGTTTGAGTCCTTTACATTTTCAGATGAGTTAGTTGAACCATCAGACTCGGGTGCTTAAAGTGGTTTCGAACCATTAATGGAATCTTTCAAGTTCGAGACAGTTTACTACGGTAAGAATGATACTATCCCTAGTTCACTTCTTTTCGTCTTTCCTATTGTTCCGACCGTACAAGAGACCGTTACGCTTTCATCTCCAATACCAAGTTCGGCGTACCCATGTTTTCTTTCGAATCTTGAGGGATTTGATCCCATTTCTCGACAGGTTGATAGGTTAGCGCAATCACTTTTAACACATCGGTCATCACAAATTGCACTAATTTATTCACTTGATTTACACCTTCAAGATCGCGCGACCCTTCTTTCTCCTTTCCGCCATTCTGCTCCTCCACCGAGACCGTATCCCGTTTCTACCTCCACACGGTCTCTTGTGTTTCTCATTTCTTTTCTTTCTACTCCATTCTTTCACCAACTCGGCCATTACCACGATAAGATTTTTAATGGTTGGTGCTAACCTTTAGCTTGTATAAGGCCAAGCTTAAGTTTTTTTTGGGGGGGGGGAATCTTGTAATATATATGTATATATATTTATGTTTTCTTTTTCTATAAAAAAATATTAAAAAATTCAAAAAAATAAATAAATAAAAAGGGGAGTGCCGGCATTTTTGACCCTCTTGGTTTAGCATGACAGTGAGGACACTGTCAAGTTCAAGTTTGGGGGTATGCTCGGTATGTCTTCTTCCTTCGCATTCATTTGTACATATTTTTGCATTTGCATACTTATTTGAAAACCCATAAAAATTGAAAAATTATAAAAATTATTGTATTCAATTTTGGCTTATTTGACTTGAGTTTGATAAATAGGTTAATTGGTTAGGAACAACTAGATCTTAGACTTAGTAAATTAAAAACCCTAAAAATAACCTTCCTTAAAGTTTAACGGTAGAAAGTATATGCCTTTGTAGTTTATTTAGAAATAGGCAAATTTTGAGTTCACTTCTTGGGCTAAGTCAAAATAAGGGAAGAGTATTGATGTTCTTATTAGAGTATAAGTTTGAAAAATAGTTCCTAGTTTAAGTCTAGATTCTGAAAACGTATACCCTACAATTTGCACAATCACGCACCTTGAAACTTGGAATAGTAGAAGAGACCTTGAAATGCTCTTGTTTAAAGTCCTTAGTACGAAGAAAATTAAAAGAAGAAAAAAAAGTGTGAATAAAGAATTAAAAAAATGGACACTGGTTTTTGTGATTACTTAAGGCTGCAAAAATAGAAAAATATTTAGCAAGGTTGCTTCATCACCTAGTGCCTTAGACCAACTGGTTTGGGAGTCACTGCTAAAGCCTTGGGTGTTGCAAGACTACGAATTACGCTTTAAAGTGCAAACGCATCTTGTAATCGGTCGTTGGTACCTCAAGAAGTATTAACGGTCGCATGAAGGATGTGTAAGCAAAATTCAATTAAAAATTCACCAACTAATTAGTACTTTGGACAACGGACAAGGGTATGATTGCTTGATTTGAATTTCCAAGTGTAGGGATGATTTATACACACACGTAGGGGTATGTGATTGGGATTTAGATGAGAGAAAGGAGTGAAGAATAGAACTTGTATCTTGAGTAGAATTGATAAAAATTCCTAAGTGGAGATGGAACCCTAGAAGGAAAACTTAAGAGATGCCGAAAGCTGAATGAGTCTATCGAACATATATAATCTTAAGTTAGATGATGAGGAAGTGTGAAGAATATGGGTGGATAATTTACAAGTCGAAGATAATAGAATTTTTTATTAGAAACCCTAATTGGAGAATTAAAGTCGAAAAAGCCAAATTGATAGGATTTTGTGGGTAGTATCCGCTGAAAACCCTCAGGAGACAACACTCCTCCTACTAAGGATACCTAGAGGTTTAACGGCTTGTTGCACGTGCTCAGTGCAATCGCGTTCCCTGTGAAAGTGCGGTTAGGTTTTTTTTTAAAGAATAAAAAATAAGTTTGCTCGAGGATGAGCAAAAGATAAATTTGGGGGCATTTGTTCACACCAGAATATTGCATTATTATATTCCCCATTCTTATTCTTTTTATAAATAAACAGGTGCTTTTGACGCATGTCTGCTACATGTTACAGGTTACAGGTTCTTGGACAGAAAACAGTGAAAACGATGAAAAGACGATGCAAAAGTGGACTTTGACCAACAAACAGAAGACTCTTGATCAAGCCTACATCAAAGATAAAATTCACAATGTACAAGGCAACGCAAGGTCCAAAATGTCAAGACGGATGGTTAAAAGACCACTACAAGTATTCACTGAAAGATCTGGAGAAGACATAGAATCCAAATGGAGAAAAGAACCAAAGAATCAGGAAGATTGAAAACCTCAGAACAAGCCCACAAAAAAATCAAACAGTGATCTCATTATTGGGCCGCGGAACCGCGGCCCAAGCCTGCCATTGCCGCGGTTCCGCGGCCATAAGAAGCCCGGAGGAAAAAGTGATTTTACAGTAATTTGGGTTCTGCGCTGACTAGTCAACCTAGAGGGCTAATTTTGTAAATTCAGACATGCGAGTCATTGTAACCCTAGGGTTTCCTATTCTTTATAAATAGGAACTCTAAAAATTGTATTTTCTTATGCCTCCTTTTAATAATAAATTCAGAATTCTTTATGTAAAGCATCGGTGTTTCTTTTCAATTGATGAATTCAGATCTGACAAACCTGCGTTGATGATTGGAGAGAGCATATGTAAGTAGATTTAATTCCTTGCTCTAGTTTAGATTTCAATTCTTTGCCCTAGGTAGATTTAATTTCTTGCCGTAGATAAATTGCTTAGAGTTAGCTTTGGGGAAGGATTTTGAGAGATGAGATCTCTCATCCCTTTCTTACCCATAATATATTTTCAATCGGACTCCATGCATACACGCACACACCGTGCCCTACGGCACCCTAACCCTCGAGATAGCGGTGATACCGTAGTATAAAAGCCCAGTTGCGCACATTTTCCATGGAGGTTAGGGTAAGGATCTCTAAAGGAAGGACAAGAACCTAGAGGAAGGAACACCTTCCCGAATAGATCTAATCCCCTTTATTGATAATTACCATAACTCCTCATAGATCTTCATTCGAGTATAGAAAGCGTTGAGATTTTCTTGCATTTCCAAACCATCCCTAAACCTAACCCTAACAAGACTAGATCTAGATAATCGTAGTATAGAATAATTAGGTTTTTAGATTTAATAATCAATCCGAACACCCTTCGGAATTAACTCGTTAGAGCGACTAAGAAATTCACAACATCCCTGTAGACCGACCCGTACTCACCGGCTAGCTTCATGCGACGCCGTTCTTGATTGCGGTAAATTATTTTTGATCTAAAGATTGTATTTTCTTGCCCTAGTTCTAGTTTTTTTATATCTGCCTTAGGTAAATTCTTTACTTGCCCTAGTTTAATTTAGTTTAGAATTTTATTAACTTGCAATAGATGTTCCTTCTCTTTAATAAAAACAAAACAAAAATCATGTCTTTCTTAATTCTCTCAATGAGCGAGTAGTTTCCTCGCTTGTTAGGGTTAGGAATAGGGAAGGATTTGAGAGATGAAGATCTCTCATCTCTTTTCTTTACCAATCTTTTATGAACATTAGAACTCGACGCATACCTTCTTATTCCGCTCCCTACAGCACTCTACCCTCGAGGTAACGGTGATCTGTAGTCTAAAGGCCCAGATTTTAAGGTTTTCCATGGAGGTTAGGGTAAAGATTAAGAAAGGAAGGACAAAGATCTAGAGGAAGACCAATCTTCCCAATCATCTTAATCCCCTTTATTAATATTTACCATAACACTAATATGATATATTTAATTAAAGGCATTGGAAAGAGGTGTAGATCTTTGTTTACCAAATTTTCCCTAAACCTAATCCTAGCAAGTTTCTAATCCTAGTATAACACAACTTCAATTTTTAGGTTTAATTATAAGACCAAACACCATTTGGAATTAGCTCGTAAGAACTTTAAGGAGATTTACAACATCCCTGTGGACCGACCCGTATTCACCGGCTAGCTTCGTGCGACGCCGTTTTTGATTGCGGTAAATATTTTTGATCGACAAAACCTCTCTAAATCAAATGGCGCCGTTGCCGGGGATGGCGTAGTATTTTCTTTTTGCAATTTCGGGTTAATCTAAATTAAAAAAAATCATAAAAATCTGAAAAATAAAAAAAATATATAAAAATATATCATCTGTTATTTTTGGGAAGGGTATTTTTATGTGAATTTTGCAGGATCTACGAACAAATTCGGATCTGGAAATCTACAGAGATCAAAACAGCCAATATCAAATCCGAACAAACAGAGGAATATCACAATAGACAACAGAAGAAATTTGGAGGACCGAGTCAACAAGAAGAATCGCGGTGATCTGGTCCCAAAACAAAAAAAAACATACGGAGCATAAAATAAAAAGTATTATTTGTGTAGTGTGGGCATAATCGGCTGTCCCTATTGTCTAGATTAAGTATTATATATTTGGAAATGCTTGACCATATTCTAGGTAATGACCATCCTAGTTATTTGGCCGTTATTGCTGCTGTTGATTTTTTTGGCACTAGTTTAGATAATTTTGGTTTGATTCACTATTAATTTTACTTTCAACTAATATTCTTTTGCATTTATCGTTGGGAGCGGAGCCCGCAAGCGACGGATAGACAACACAACTTGGGTGCCCATTCTAACCCAAAAGCCCGAGCTGCTAGGTAGAGGTCCAAGTTATATTGTATACACATAAAAAAAACTGTCGAGGTGACGAAACCGCGGCGGATCCGCGGTCGAAAAGGCAATTCGCGGCGGTTCCACGGTGGAGGCGATAGATCGGTTCCCCAAAAAAGGGCAGAAGCGCGGTAATAAAAAAAAACTCTGTAAGTCTTCTGATCTCCTCCTCTGCAAATCTCTGATATCTCCTCTGAAAAATCTCCTGCGGGATTCTTTGCGCTTAAAAAAAAATCTTTCCCTTTCCAAATAACAATCTTGTGCAGGATTCTTTGCGTCGCACATAAAATAAAAAGATTTTATTGCAAGTGATTTTTCTGTTTTGCATATCTTTAAATCGGACTTTAAGGGGCTTTTGACCAATTCAGATTGGATGAGGATTTCATCACCCTTCCCAGGACCCCAGAAATCACATAAGGCATTTGCATTGATCATTCTTAATTAAAAAATACTAGACTCAGCCCTAAGGACGTCGAGCTCAATAGGACAGAGGACTAGTTATAGGCATCGGCCGTTTATCCTAACCTGACTTTGCGGTGTCTAGGCAAGTGTGTCAAGGCAAGTGGTTACTTAATTAGGACCGCTACTTGTAGCGGGGAGCCTCCCACTTACCTGGCACTTACCTGGCCGCAATTGGCGGTGAAGAGACGGTTTGAGGTCCTATCTCTAGCCCTTTGGAACAGTTAGGAGCTGTCTAGCTGACCTAGGTGACCCTAGAGTTAGGCCTGATTATGCATTTCTAGTTGATTGCATTTGTGTCTAAGCCCTTTATCGAAAAAAAAATTTTGCAAAACAAATAAAAAAAAATAAGAGGAAATTTTTTTTAAAAAAGACTTGCAACTTTTTTCGCTAAGAAATCCGTGCACTCCAATCTTCTTTCTTTTCTCATTCTTCTATCATGGGTACCCCACATCATAAATCTCTTGTCGAACTTTGGTATCCCGAACCTAACTTTGCGTCGTACGTCAATTGTTTCGGTCGATTTAAAGAAGATCCCTCCATGCCAAAAATATCTTTGAAAGATCAAATAGAAGCGTCTAGGAGAAACAGTTTGACTTTGCAACCCACTTTGTGTCAACCATGTCAACCTTTACCACCTTCATACGTTGATACCACTTTTTCAAGTCCTGTTGTAACTCCTAAACCGATGTCCATTGCTGAGCATATTGCTCAATCTCGTAGCCGATCTTTCACCCCTCTCCAACATCTAGTTCTAGGTATCAACAAGTCCATTCACATTTTTATCCACATGTTGACCCTACCGCTGTCCAACCACCCACTTCCTACCAGTCCTACCCGACTTTCCCACCGTTACTAGACAATGTTTCTACACAGCCTTTTGGGAGTTTCACGTATCCAAACAGTTTCGAATCTTTTACCGAAACCCCCTTACCACCTAAGTCTAGTTTGGAAGAGTCGTTGGAGGCTTATATCTTAGCAACAAACAAAATGGTTAGGAATGTGGAAGCGTCCATAGCCACCTTTATGCAACCTGCTGAACCGGTAGCTAGTTTCCAACTAACTTCAAATTTTTCAATGTATGAGGAGGCGGTTGGACAGAGTGAGAATGTGAGAGGATTGCCAAATCAAACCTACCCATACCCAATTGAATCCAACAACTCCAATTTTCAAACATGTGTCCAAAATGATGAATTGTGCGACTTTGTAGTGCTTGATTTGCCAAATTGTGAGGAACCCCTTTCGAGTGAAACCGCACCTAATCAGTTTGATCTTTACACCTCCACTCTAGAACCTAAATTGATAAATATCCATGCTTTTGATGAGGTGTCAGAAAATATTGATTTTCACTTGATTGAGGATATAGACGCCGGGAATATTTTGGATGATGCACCTGTCGATTTGATTGAACTTTTATGTCGAATTCATCATCCCGAGTCCTTAAATGTTTCTTCCGAATTTCATATGCGTCTTGATGATAATGGCATGGATGAGTTAAATATTGAGGAGAATTATGAGGATAGTATTGAGGAGAGTATTGAGGATAATATTGAGCTTGAACCATTTTTGTTTGATGTGTCGGATTTTCCAATTCATCCTCTTGAACCTTTAACTAAATCACCCTCCCTCCTTTCCATCGTTCCGACCACGCACAAGATCATGCTTGAAAACTGTGAGCTTGAAAAATTTCTCTTTGAATCTGACACAGTTCTCACAGCCGATACCACTTACGAGTGTTTCACTTTTTCGGACGATGTTGATGACTCACCGTCCGAATTTGAGTCCTTTACATTTTCAGATGAGTTAGTTGAACCATCAAACTTGGTTGCTTAGAGTTGTTTCGAACCATTGATGGAATCCTTCAAGTTCGAGACAGATTACTTAGGTGAGAATAACACTATCCCTAATTCACTCCCTTCCCTACCTTCCATTGTTCCGACCGTGCAAGTAACCGTTACGCTTTCATCTCCTATACCAAGTTCGGAGTACCCATACCTTCTTGAGAATCTTGAGGGATTTGACCCCATTTCTCGACGGGTTGATAGGTTAGCACAATCGCTTTTAACACATCGGTCATCACAAATTGCGCTAATTTATTCACTCAATTTACACCCTCAAGATCGTACTCCACTTCTTTCTCTTTTCCGCCATTCTTCTCCTCCACCGAGACCGTATCCCGTTTCTACCTCCACACGGTCTCGTGTGCTTCTCATCTCTTTTCTTTCCACTCCATTCTTTCACCAACTCGGCCATTACCACGATAAGATTTTTGAATGGTTGGTGCTAACCTTTGGCTTGTGTAAGGCCAAGCTTAAGTTTGGGGGGAGCCTTGTTGTATATATGTATATATATTTTTATTTTCTTTTTCTATAAAAAAAATAAAAAAATTTCAAAACATTAAAAAAATTCTAAATTTTTTTTATAACTAAATAAACAGGGGAGTGCCGACATTTTGACCTTCTTGGTATGGCATGACAGTGAGGACACTGTCAAGTTTAAGTTTGGGGGTATGCTTGGTATGTCTTTTTCCTTCGCATTCATTTGTACATATTTTTGTATTTGTATACTTATTTTAAAAACCCATAAAAAATTGAAAAATTTCAAAAATTATAAAAATTATTGTATTCAATTTTGGCCATATTTGATTTGAGTTTGACAAATAGGTCAACTGGGTAAGAACAACTAGATCTTAGACTTAGTAAATTAAAAACCCTAAAAATAACCTTTCTTAAAGTTTAACGGTAGAAAGTATATGTTTTTGTTGTTTATTTAGAAATAGGCAAATTTTGAGTTCAGTTCTTGGGCTAAGTTGAAACAAAGGAAAAGTATTGATGTTCTTATTAGAGTATAAGTTTGAAAAATAATTCCTAGCTTAAGTCTAGATTCTGAAAATGTATATCCGACAATTTGCACAATCACTCACCTTGAAACTTGGAATAGTAGAAGAGACCTTGAAATGCTCTTGTCTAAAGTCCTTAGTACAATGAAAATAAAAGAAAAAAAGTGAATAAAGAAAAAAAATGAACACTGATTTTTGTGAATACTTAAGGCTGCAAAAAATAGAAAAATATTTAGCGAGGGTACTTCATCACCTAGTGCCTTAGACCAACTGGTTTGGGAGTCACTGCTAAAAAACCTTGGGTGTTACAAGACTAGGAAATACGCTTTAAAGTGCAAACGCATTTTGTAATCGGTCGTTGGTACCTCAAGAAGTATTAATGGTCGCATGAAGGATGTGTAGCAAAATTCATTTAAAAATTCACCAATTAATAAGTGCTTTGGACAACGGACAAGGGTATGATTGCTTGATTTGAATTTCCAAGTGTAGGGGTGACTTATACACACACGTATGGATATGTGATTGGAGTTTAGATGAGAGAAAGGAATGAAGAATAGAACTTGTATCTTTAGTAGAGTTGATAAAAATTCCTAAATGGAGATGGAACCCTAGAATGAAAACTTAAGAGATGCCGAAAGCTAAGTAAGTCTATAGAACATATATAATCTTAAGTTAAATAATGAGGAAATGTGAACAATATGGGTGGATAATTTACGAGTCGACGATAATATAATTCCTTGTTAGAAGACCTAATTGGAGAATTAAAGTTAATGAGCCGAATTGATAGGATTTTGTGGGTAGTATCCGCTGAAAACCCTCAGGCGACAACACTCCTCCTACTATGGACACCTAGAGGTTTAACGGCTTGTTGCACGAGCTCAGTGCAATCGCGTTTCCCTGCGAAAGTGCGGTTAGGTTTTTTGTAGAGAATAAAAATAAGTTTGCTCGAGGACGAGCAAAAGATAAGTTTGGGGTATTTGTTCACACCATAATATTGTATTATTATATTCCCCATTCTTATTCGTTTTATAAATAAACAGGTGCTTTTGACG
The DNA here is from genome assembly GCA_030015575.1 of Agapanthus africanus. Taxonomy (NCBI): domain Eukaryota; kingdom Viridiplantae; phylum Streptophyta; class Magnoliopsida; order Asparagales; family Amaryllidaceae; genus Agapanthus; species Agapanthus africanus. Next base: position 23,828,107 of record CM057347.1, read on the forward strand.
CATGTCTGCTACATATTATAGGTTACAGGTTCTTGGATCTAAAACAGTGAAAACGATGAAAAGACGATGCAAAAGTGGACTTTGACCAACAAACAGAAGACTCTTGATCAAGCCTGCATCAAAGATAAAATTCACAATGTACAAGGCAATGCAAGGTCCAAGATTACAAAGCGAACGGTTAAAAGTCCACCGTAATTATTCACTGGAGATCTGGAAGAAACATAGAAGCTATTTTAATAAAAGAACCAAATAATAAGGAAGCCCAAAGACAGAAGAGCCCACAAAGGAAATTTCAAGGCCCAATACTTCCTTTTAAAGAGACAGAGACATAAAATTTTACCAAAGCTTGGAGTCTACTTTGACTAGGTCTTCCTAAGGATATTTTGGTAAATGTAGACGTGCGAATCAATTGTAACCTAGGGTTTTCCTATCCTCTATAAATAGGAACTCTAAATCATTGTAAAGGCTATGCCTCCCTATGCCTCTTTTTATCAATAAAATTTAGATTTCTTTTGGAGAGCATCGATGCCTCTTTTCATTTCAGAAATTCAGATCTGACAAGTCTTGTGTTGATGTTTGGAGAGAGCCATATGTAAAGTAAGTAGGTAATTTCAATTCTTGCCCTAGTTAATTTTTCATTCTCTGCCCTAGATTAAATTTAATTTCTTGCCTTAGTTAGATAGTTAGATCTTTAATTCAATTGCCCTAGATTAATTTAGTTTTTAGATTTAATTAATCCATTCACACCGTTTGGAATTAACTCGTAAGAGCGATTAGGAAATTCACAACATCCCTGTGGACCGACCCGTACTCACCGACTAGCTACCAAGCGACGCCGTTCTTGATTGCGGTAATAGATAGTTTTTGAGATCAATCAATACACACACACACTCCACAACACTGTCCCTCCCAAAAAATTTTTGGGCTGGGACGCTGCCCCGCACCCCGCAAGGGGGCTGCTCGCCCCCTTGACCCCCAGCTCGCTATCTGGGTAGCGGGACCCTCGTAAAAACTCTGCATGGCTCCCGATATATCCAAGCCCCCCTCCAAAACAAAACACACGTACACTGCACATTAAGTTCGCATGAACAGTTTAACCCGTCAATCGGAGGTTCCCTCGCTCCATAGGCGAGGGGTAATTAACGGCAGCTTAGTCCGCGGCTGCCGGAGATTCGGATCCCCACAATCAATAAACCCCGGCCTACCCTAGGCAGAGAGAATCTGTAGTACGCCTGATAAGAGCGCGCGTATTCCCATCTCAATGGGGTGACGAAAAACACCCTACAGATTCTGGCATGCCCGGTGGGACCAATCTCTCTTCCCATATTTCGGGTTAAACATTCATGCGAACTCAGTCAATATACATACCTATATTTATACTGAAATAATGCTCTTTCATGCAGGTTTTCAAGCAATCACTTCTCAACAATATCTCCAAAGATGAACTCAGCTCTCATCTCATACACGATGAAGATGGATTCCAGGATGGTCCTCCCGGCAAGTCTCGGACGACAGTGGGAAGAACCGCTGCTACAATTTGGGTCTATTCTATTTGTCTCCGCTAATGCCATCCCTGCACCTGAAGGCCCGGCGACAAACAAGCCGGTCTCGAAAGGCAAGATGCCAAATGTGGTAGTCTCGAAGATGCCCCAACTCAAACGCAAGTCGGTGTTTGAACGACTTTCCTTAGCCCCAGTTGGGGGCAAGGCCATCAACACCAGCAAAGCAACAAGGCATCTCGGGCAAGCTCCAGCGACGCCTCTGACAATTGCTCGATTGGGTGTCTTCTCAAGCCTCCCCATCACTCGGCCTATGGCGGCTTCCCGAAGAGCAAAAGCCTGCCAAGCGCTCAAGGAAGAGAAGCTGAGGCAGAAGTGGCTCAGATACAAAACCAACAAAAGGGCTAGGGCTCTGGCCATGTTAAAATTTATGAATTTCCAAAGCCCGGACCGCTCCGCGAAATCAGCCGCCAAAGATAAAGAGATGGCTGGGTATGTGGTTCGCACTGTCTACATGGTCGGACATGAAGAAACAAATCCTCCTCTTCTTCATAGCCATGGTGATGATATGATTGATGCTACCCAGCATCAGCTCGATCTAAGTGATGAAGAGCCCACTCAGGCCGATAAGCCAGAGGAGCCCGTGGTTCCTGCGGAATTGAGCTCAGGCAATAAAGATGACCCGGTTGTCATAGCCGGAATTACAGAACAAGCGTTATTCCGATGGCTTCAGAGGAAGCTTCAGGACAGGGATGAGAAGTTAGCCAAGGTACAATCTAAGGTCGATGAATTGGCAAACGTCGCTGCAGATCTCGCGACCCAAGTCACCCAATTGCAATTACAGTAGAATCAAATTTTGGTTCATAAGCCAGGGATTGATACCCGGAGGCAGCCAACTGATACCCCCTTCAACCTAAGAGCGGAGCGCCTTCGCGAAAAACGGCCGCAATCATCCTACAGTCCCTGCGGTACATACGCCGGGGAGGAATCGCCTCTGAAAGAGAAACTGGAAAAAGTCTATTCCTTCAAAAGGGAAAAATTCCACAAGATATTCAGGGACGCCCTAAGAAACAGTCTACAACTGCCAGAATCAAAAAGACTGCAAGAAGCGAATATGACCGACGACCCAAAATATTGCCCCTATCACAGAGTGATAGGTCATGCCATTGAGGACTGCTTCGTCTTCAAAGATTAGGTGGAAAGGTAATACAAGACGAGAGAGATAGAATTGTCTAAAGGCGTGTTAGCAAACAGTCAAGTTACGACCGCCGATTTCACACAAATGGAGACCGAAGCCTTTCGGGAACATAATCCTCCCAGACATGTGCCATTATCTGAAAAGGGCGAACCAAAGACTGATCGGCCTCAAGGACCAGCATCAGTGAGGGTACCTACTCTAATGGAGAGAAAGAAGAAGGTACACTCCTTCAGGAGGGATGAGGTCCGCAATATATTCGAGGAAGCCTTGAATAACGGTCTGCAATTGCCTATTCCGAAGAGGCCACATGAAATGAATATGACCGGCAATCCCGTATACTGCCCATACCATAGGGTGGTGAGTCATTCCATTGAAGACTGCTGTGTTTTTAAAGATTGGGCAAATGACCAATACAAGCTTGAAAAAACCTCACAGTCCTCGAATATATTGGCAAGCCACAGAGCTACGGTCATCAATACAGCTCTGCCAAGATCAAAATTCAAGGAGCTGGGATAAGCAAAGATGACCATCACGTCGTTAAACTGGGAATGATAGACCGCTAAGTCTTTAAACTGGAAACGATCGACCTCTAAGTCGTTAAACTGGGAATGTAAAAAAAAATATGTAAATAAACAAAAAAAATGTGTAAATGAAAGAAAATAAAGCCAAAATGATGGGGCAACTCGCAATAAGAATCAGCGAGTAAAATAATGATGAAAATAAAGCCGAAATGATGTGGCAACCGCGAATAAAAGCCGAAATGATAGGGCAATCGCGATCTTCACGATAAGAAAAGCTGAAATGATAGAGCAATCGCAGTAAAAACAAAAAATAAAAATAAATAAAAAAACAAAAAACAAAAAAAACGGCGAATGATGAGTCGCTCCTGGTACCATATTCCAGTGCAGCGATGCAGACTCCAACCAAAATCCAATTTCCCAAAATTCTTCCAGCCCTACGGCCAGTCCCAAAATTGACTACCGTATACAATCCACGGGCTCAAATAATTCCGGGGTCCCCGGCCAGAACCACACGTGCAAGTTTCCCTGCTCATCATACCCATATCCCACCGCAATCACCAGTTACACGGCTGGTCTCCGACTTTGGAATTATTCTCCATTGAGAAGACCCACTCATGTGTCCTCACGATACATGAGGAGAACAAACCTTTATGGAATCCTTACGACTCACAAAGAAAAAACACACTTGGGGGTCCTCACGACTCCTAAGAAGAAAATGCACCTACGGGATCCTTACGACTCGTAGGGAGAAAATGCTTTTATGGGACCCTTACGGCCCATAAAATTGAAAAGCCTTAGGTGATAGGGATCTAAATCTGTCTCCTAAGCTATCACTCCCCAATCCCTAAGTGGAGAATGATGAGTCGCTCCTGGTACCATATTCCAGTGTAGCGATGCAGACGCCAACCAAATTCCAAATCCCAGTCCCTAAATGGCAAATGATGAGTCGCTTCTGGTACCATATTCTAGTGCAGTGATGCAGACGCCAACCAAATTCCAAATCTCATACCCCAACGGTGAATGATGAATCGCTCCTGGGACCATATGTTAGTGCAGCGATGCAGACGCCAACAAAGTCCCAAAAATTTTCCGACCCTACGGTTTGGATCATACATCCTGCAAAACCGTATACAATTCACGGGCGCAAAACGATCCCAATCTCTCCCAAGTCCTACTGGTGAGACCACATTCAAAGTCCCAAAAAAAATGAATGAAAAATAAATAAAATAAATAAATAGAAAAAATGGTATGTCCACAAGCAAAATGGGCATGGATATAAACCCAAAAGGGCCCCGTGAGTAAAAACAGCAGGACTACCGGCGAGTTTGTGAAAACCCGAAAGGGCGCAAACTCGTAAAAAAGAAATGAAATGCACTCGCAAAGTCCTCTCGACTTTGTGAGGAGAAAATTCCCGCGTGAGATCCTTACGACTCACAAAGGAGAAACACACTTAGGAGTCCCCATGACTCCTAAGGAGAAAATACACCTACGAGATCCTTTCGACTCGTAGGGAGAAAATGCTATTATGGGACCCTCACGGCCTATAAAATTGAAAAGCCTTAGGTGATAGGGATCTAAACCTGTCTCCTAAGCCACCAATTCCTAAATCCTCCCGGGGCAAATGATGAGTTGGTCCTAGCATTATTCTAATGCAGCAATGCAAATGCCGAAAAGAAAAACCAATTCCCAAATCCTCCCGGGGCAAATGATGAGTTGGTCCTGGCATTATTCCAGTGCAGCAATGCAGATGCCGAGAAAAACCAATTCCCAAATCCACCCGGGCAAATGATGAGTTGCTCGTGGCATTATTCCAGTGCAGCAATGAAGATGCCGAAAAAAAACTAATTCTCAAATCCTCCCGGGCAAATGATGAGTTGCTCCTGGCATTATTCTAGTGCAGCAATGCAAATGCAAACAAAAACAATCCCCAAATCCTCTCAAAGACAGATGATGATTTGCTCCTGGTATCATATTCCAGTGTAGCGATGCTGAGTCAATCCAAATCACAATCAACAAGTCAACTTCAACTCCGACACCGCAGAAAGCGGAGAAAGTCAGAATTCAATCTCGACACCGCAAGAAGCGGAGCAAGTCAAGTTCACCCCTGACACTGCAAGAAGCAGAGCAAGTCAAATCAAGCGTCGAACATCCATGTCGCAAAAAGGGCAGTGCAGGCTTCCCACAAATCGGGAACCAAATCGCTCCGGATCAGAGCGTCGACCGTCCATGTCGTAAAAAGGGCAGTGCAGGCTTCCTACAAAGCAGGAACCAAATCGCTCCGGATCAGAGCGTCGACCGTCCATGTCGCAAAAAGGGCAGTGCAGGCTTCCTACAAAGCAGGAACCAAATCGCTCCGGATCAGAGCGTCGACCGTCCATGTCGCAAAAAGGGCAGTGCAGGCTTCCCACAAATCGGGAACCAAATCGCTCCGGATCAGAGCGTCGACCGTCCATGTCGCAAAAAGGGCAGTGCAGGCTTCCTACAAAGCATGAACCAAATCGCTCCGGGCCAGGGAAACCTCTACCACGGACACTTCGTCTCGGAGATGCATCAAGCGTCGACCGTCTATGTCGCAAAAAGAGCAGTGCAGGCTTCCTGCAAAGCGGGAACCAAATCGCTCCGGATCAGAGCGTGGACCGTCCATGTCGCAAAAAGGGCAGTGCAGGCTTCCCACAAATCAGGAACCAAATCTCTCCGGATCAGAGCGTCGACCGTCCATGTCGTAAAAAGGGCAGTGCAGGCTTCCCACAAATCGGGAACCAAATCGCTCCGGATCAGAGCGTCGTCCGTCCATGTCGCAAAAAGGGCAGTGCAGGCTTCCTACAAAGCAGGAACCAAATCGCTCTGGGCTAGGGAAACGTCTACCACGGACACTCCGTCTCGGAGATGCGTTAAGCGTCGACCGTCCATGTCGCAAAAAAGGCAGTGCAGGCTTCCTACAAAGCGGGAACCAAATCGCTCCGGATCAGAGCGTCGACCGTCCAGTCGCAAAAAGGGCAGTGCAGGCTTCCCACAAATCGGGAACCAAATCGCTCCGGATCAGAGTGTCGACCGTCTATGTTGAAAAAAGGGCAGTGCAGGCTTCCCACAAATCGGGAACCAAATCGCTCCGGATCAGAGCGTTAACCGTCCATGTCGCAAAAAGGGAAGTGCAGGCTTCCTACAAAGCAAGAACCAAATCACTCCGGGCCAGGGAAACGTCTACCACGGACACTCCGTCTCCGAGACGCGTAGAGCGTCGACCGTCCATATCGCAAAAAGGGCAGTGCAGGCTTCCTACAAAGCAGGAACCAAATCGCTCCGGATCAGAGCTTCGACCGTCCATGTCGCAAAAAGGGCAGTGCAGGCTTCCCACAAATCGGGAACCAAATCGCTCCGGATCAGAGCGTCGACCATCCATGTCGCAAAAAGGGCAGTGCAGGCTTCCTCCAAAGCAGGAACCAGATCACTCCGGGCCAAGGAAATGTCTACCACGGATACTCCGTCTCAGAGACGCGTCAAGCGTCGACCGTCCATGTCGCAAAAAGGGCAGTGCAGGCTTCCTACAAAGCAGGAACTAAATCGCTCCGGATTAGAGCGTCGACCGTCCATGTCGCAAAAAGGGCAGTGCAGGCTTCCCACAAATCGGTAACCAAATCGCTCCGGATCAGAGCGTCCACCGTCCATGTCGCAAAAAGGGCGGTGCAGGATTCCTACAAAGCAGGAACCAGATCACTCCGAGCCAGGGTAACGTCCACCACGGACACTCTATCTCGGAGCCGCGCCAAGCGTCGACCGTCCATGTCGTAAAAAGGGCAGTGCATCCCAAAAGGTGGGAACCAAAGCAAGTCGCCTCCACGCAAAAGAAAATCCATCAATTTCATGCACACGACTCATATATGTGGTGTGCATTTATTGATGGGGAGCACTTTGTTGAAGTCGAAAATTGCACCCCGGTTGACCAAGTCAAAGTCATGGTGAACCCTAAGCCAAGTAGGCCCAAGCCCAGATCAAGTGGGCCCATGCCCAAGTCGAGTCCGAACATGAAGCGGACGGCCCTCCCCCATGCCAAAATGAAATCATGTAATAAATAATTTTTATTATATTTTATATGCATGAATGTAAACAAAATGGGCATGAAGCCAAATTTTTGTAAGCCCATAGCCTAATGTGCAAAAAGAAATAGCATATGAGATATGGGATGGGCAAAATGCCATTTTGTGAAGCCCAAGGGACTATATATAAATGTGTAAGCCTATTTAAGGCAACATGATGATGAATAAAAAAGACACTTTTCATTTCCCCCAAAAACCTAGGGTTTGTGCCTCTTTCCCCTTTCTGAAGGTTCCAAACCTTCTTCTTTCTTTTCGAAATAAATCAAGAGTTTTACTCTTCCTTTTCCGAAACTAAATAGTTTTTCACCACAAAACCCACAAAGGAGAACTTGGATCTGTCATTAGATCTCAAAAAGAAGAGATTTTTAAAATTTCATATCTCTTGATCTTCAAGATCCTGCCAACAGAGGAGGAAGAAGGAGACCCATCCCTAGAGACCCCACTTTGGGGAAGAACTAGGGCTCAAGGGGAGAAACCCCTTCATTATCTTCAAAATATCCTAGGAGTTTTAACTCCTCATATATATACATATATACACAAAATAATAAGTGCTCCTTTCTGGGAGTACAACTCCCATTGCAGGGACCAAGTCCCTTTTTGCGCCCGAGCGCCTACGTGCTGACACATAGAGCGCTAGCGCTCTTGCGCTCGGAGCGCTAGCGTCCACGTGCTGATACGTGGGGCGCTAGCGCTCTTGCGCTCAGAGCGCTAGCGCCCAAAGCGCTAGCGCCCACGTGCTGACATGTGGAGCGCTAGCGCTCTTGTGCTCAGAGCACTACCGCCCAAAGCGCTAGTGTTCGAGTGCCCACATGCTGACACGTGGAGCGCTCGCGCTCAAAGCGCCAGCGCCCTTGCGCTCAGAGCGCTAGCGCCCAAAAGCGCTGGCGCTTTTCCCCACGCATCCCCTGGATGCCCTTTCCCTTTCTTTTTTATATATATGTACACACACACACACACTCCACAACACCGTCTCTCCCAAAAAAATTTTAGGTCGGGGCACTGCCACGCACCCCGCAAGGGGGCTGCTAGCCCCCTTGACCCCCAGCCCGCTATCCGGGTAGCGGGACCCCCGTAAAAACTCTGCGTGGCACCCGATATATCCAAGCCCCCCTCTAAAACAAAACACACATACACTGCACATTGAGTTCGCATGACCAGTTTAACCCATCAATCGGAGGTTTTCTCGCTCCATAGGCGAGGGGTAATTAACGGCAGCTTAGTCCGCGGCTGCCGGAGATTCAGATCCCCACCATCAATAAACCCCGACCTACCCTAGACAGGGGAAATCTGTAGTACGCCTGACAAGCGCGCGTATTCCCATCTCAATAGGGTGACGAAAAACACCCTACACAAACCTGTCTAGGTACTCCCAGAAAACTTGATTAATTAGGTTCATGAATATAGCTGGTGCGTTGGTCACTCCAAATGGTATCATAAGAAATTCATAATGGCCATAGTGAGTTCTGAATGTCGTTTTATGGATATCAGATTCTTTGCCCTTCACCTGATGATAACCTGAACGAAGATCTAACTTGGAGAAAACGCAAGATCCACTTAGCTGATCGAACAGATCGTCGATGCGCAGGAGTGGATACTTGTTCTTTATAGTTACATTGTTCAGAGCTCTATAATCAATGCACATTCGATATAAACCTTCCTTCTTCTTCACAAGTATAACTGATGATCCCCAACTTGAAGTGCTGGGACGAATCCATCCGTTCGCCAATAATTCGTCCAATTGAGTTCGGACTTCCTTCAAACCTTCCGGACTTAACCGATATGGTGCTTTGATCACCGGTTGTGCTCCTGGTACTAAATCAATACTGAATTCAAGAGCTCGATCGGGAGACAAACCTGATATATCTTCAAAAAACACATCTTCAAACTCTCGAACTACATCTGTCTTCGATCCTTCCTCCGCTTGAATTGTCGCAATCACTGCCTTCTTCAATTTCGCCTTGTAAGTGCCTGGCTCTAGGGTACGGTCTCTACCTTTAAAATAGAAGACGGATGGTCTGGAATCTCGAACACTACCCTTCTTTGATGATAGTTGATGATAGCGTAGAAGGTTCCTAGCCAATCCATACCCAGAACCACATCGAAGTTCGGTATGTCCAGCACCCTGAAGTCAGCATAGAATTCTCTGCTGCAGACGATCACTGGACACAGGTCGTATCCAATTACTGCCTTTAGAATGTCGTTCCCTGAACTGACATTTTAGCTGGATACGAGGAGTTTGACTGTAATCGCATGAGTTCTGACGAACCATTGCTACATAAAGCAATGAGATGCTCCGGTATCGAAAAGTGCTAGTGCAGGGAGTGAGGCTACTAAGATTGTACCTAAGTTATGTGGGATAGGTTTTGTTGGATATAGTGCCCTCAAAGTCAATTATTGGATCTCATGCACGTGATTTCAATGATTGAGGGTAGACATATACCGGTAGGACAGTCTTACTCAAGATAATAGTATGCTATCTGGTTTATTTTTATCATCGTGTACATGCTTTAGGTGATATTACAGATCACTATTATACATTGATAGAGCCCTTAGGATTCTTGCTTGACTACCAGCAGTATGATGGCGATCATACACGTGAGAGTTGGGTAGTCTATAAGCACATCCTTGAAGTGGTCTCTAGTCATGGGAGTTTCGAGACTGGGCATCGATACTCTATTAGTAGACTAGTGTATACAGTCGAGACCCCGAAGAGGGACGGTGGCCGGTCTCACAAGCCATTGGTGTCAGTTGGTTCACCTAAGACGTATACAGGTGCTCATTGGGTTATGAGTACACCGGATAGGACTCGCCGGGAACATGCTAGTTGGTATTATACCTGTCGTCAGATAGCAGTTCCCTGGTGATATGCGTACAGGTTAGTTCATCGACCTGAGATCGTCATTTGTCTCGTGTGAGTTCCTACTGTTCTTTGATTACTACCCTACCACGGCTCAAAGGAGTCGTGCAAACAGGTTTTGGTTGGGTACAGTCCCGAGCCACATGGAAGCAGTGAGCGGATCGGCAGGGGTTTCGTCTCTCCTGGTATTGGGGGTGAGATCACGCTGTGTCTAGGAGAGCCATTACACGAAGTCCTTGGCCAAGGCAGGAGATTTACTGGTAGGTATTCTGGTAGTATCTCAGGGTGTTCTGGGCTACACTCCGACACGACTTGTACCTCTTTTGGGGGTGTGACGTTTACCAGCCCCCTAGGCCCGACATGCGATACTCATAGACGAACGGACCGGACTGTATGGATATTGTCACTGACAGGCTCAGTAGGATTTCTGGATGAGTTCGCTCATCAGCTTCCCTTTTGGTCAATACAAGGGTAGCCGTTACATACAGCTAGTACCACTGACGTGCTTGTGGTTAAACCCACTGCCAGCGTATTGACGAGTCTTTAGAGTCCCCCATAGATAGTTTCCCAATTTTCGGACGAAACGTTGTAGAGGCCGTATGGTATTATGGCAGGGTTCGATCATATACGTGCAGTGGTGCACGGATCATGATCGGACAGATCATACTAGTGGGCTTTGGTTTAAGCCGGATCCTAGTATTAGATTTGTTGGATTACTTTCGTCTCATTGCATTCGCATTCAGTCGCAATGCGGATGCAGGTATGTATATACAGGTGAGGGTATCCTTGTGATCCGTCATGAGTTTACTTTAGAAAATGCCATTCTATTTATTGTTATAAACATTTGGGTTAATGTTTATTAAGTGGAAATTGTGAGTGCAAGTCTTAATCAAGAGCATTAAATGTGACATGTGCTTAGTTGATGACTCGTGGTGTTATTTCTTGTGCCACATCTAATCTCTTGATTAATTATTATGATGGATTGAGATGGAGAGAGGGGGGCAGCCACAATAGCTTGGGGTTCACTCTTGAGATTTATTCTAGTGCTCTCTCTCATTTTTATTCAACACAATAAGCTAGCTCCTTCTTCTTCCTTCTTCTTGAGCTCACAAATTCCACCATGGCTTCATCTTCAACCTCCATCCATATACACTCTCATGTGTTGAGAATCAATGGATGCTTGAGACAAAGTTATCACACGCATTCTCTACATCACCTTGGACATGTCGGCTAGCAAACTTCATGTCCGAGTTGCTTCGATTTGAAGTGGGAGCCCGTAAAAAGACTTCTTGACGTGGTGCCCTTCCGACGAGGAGACCGGAGACCGGAGATGCCCCGAGGAGTTAGGGATGGTGGCTAAGGACCGACGGACACGGATCGATCGGTATAGCCTTTCTATCATTTTTCTAGTTAGCTAGTTTGTGTTAATGGTTCGATCCGGATGAAAGACTACGATAGCGCCGGTTTCGTAAAAAGTTTTTGTTCCGCGTTTGGCCTCTGATTGACGGCCGGGGCACTACCGTAGACTTATATGATATCAGAGCCACGCCATTAACCCATAGCTAGCTTGTTTAGACAATGTTAAAGTATCGAAATCGAAATGACTACAATACACTGCACTGCACTTGACAGGTTCTGTCGATTTTCAAAGTGTCTTCAAAAATTATTTAAACAACTGCAGAAGACTACTGACATGACCACAAGACTACACCCCAAACACGAGCCCATCTCGCCGGATTTTAGCCGAGCAGAAGCACAAAATTTCCGAGGGGGCCGGTCCTTTAGAGGATTCTGGACTTAGTTTTTTAGGTGTTGTCTTGTCTCTGGAAAGTTAGTGCAGTGGTATTGTTTGTTTGGCCCAATTTGGATATGGTTTTATCAGTTTGTTTGGGCTATTCAAGGGTTATTTCGAATTCGATATTTTCTAATATTGTTTAAAGTTTACAGTGCATTACATTACTATCAGCGACCGTGAATATCATTCGAGCGGTAAATCTTGCCTAAATGCTATAGTCCTTTTAGACGGATTTGCGAATGTGACATTCACGTTGATGTTCTGTGTTGTGCTGTGATATTGCAGATTTGTCGTGGTGGATAACCTGGATGCAATGGTAGTACAGTTTAGTTATATTTGTATATTTGATATTGCGGGGCGAGCGTCCAACATGTGGACTTCCGTCACTGCCTGTTTGTATATTATTCTTTTGGGGCACGACCGGGTTGAGGTCGATGTACCCGTTGTACATATTCTTCTTTTCTCTACTAGGATTACCCCACGGTGGGGTGCATGGATAGCCGGGTTCTTGAGGTCAACGGGCCCGCATCTCATGGCTTTGGGACGGAGGAGGGTTCACTCTAGAATTGGCGGACTATTCGCCGCACTCGTAGGGGGTATAAGTTGACCCAAGGAGGGGTGCTCAAGTTACCGGATTCTGTGAAGTGCTGGGTGGCCCATTCACTTTGCTGAAGGGGGCTGCCTCTCTTCTGATTTTGGCGGGCAACTTGCCGCGCTCGTAGGGGTCTAGGATTTCATTGCACAGGCTATCCACACGACCAGGGGAACGTCGGGTTTCAGTTGCGGCTCTATGAAACCTGGGGCTCCCAGATTATCTGTATTGTTCTGTAATGCTTATTATTTTTCTGTGATGTTGCATTTAACACGCTTGGAGCCATTTGTTGGGGTAAAAATTTACACCCCGGTTGACCAAGTCAACCCCAAGCCAGGTGGGCCCAAGCCCAGGTCAAGTGGGCGAATGCCCGGGTCGAGCCCGAACATGAAGCGGCCGGCCTCCCCCATTCCAAAATGCAAATTTTATAATAAATAATTTTGTTGTATTTCTTTTACTTTATTTTATGAATAAATGTAAGAAAAATGGGCATAAAGCCAAATTTTTGTAAAGCTCATGGCTTATGTGCAAAAATAAATGGCACATGAGCCATGAGATAGGCAAAATGCCATTTTGTGAAGCCCAAGGGGCTATATGTAAAGTGTATAGCCTATAAAGGCAAAAATAATGAAATATCTCAACAACTTTTCCTCTCTCTAGAAAAAACCAAGATATGAGATCTTTCCCCTTCCTCAAGGTTCTAAAACCTTCTTTTTTCTTTGAATTAAATCAAGAGTTTTACTCTTCCTTTTAAAAAACAAAATAGTTTTTTACCACAAAACCCACAAAGGGGAACTCAGATCTTCCATCAGATCTCAAAAAGAAGAGATTTTTAAATCTCGCATCTCTCGATCTTCAAGATCCTGCCAACAGAGGAGGAAGAAGGAGGCCCATCTCCGAAAACCCCATTTTTGGGAAGACCCAGGGCTCTAAAGAAGAACCCCTTTCATCAACTCCAAAACATCTCAGGAGTATAACTCCACTCTGATTTCTCTTTCGAGAGTTTCTGGGGCTAAAAGCCCCTATTTCTCGCCGGCGCCCGAGCGCCCGAGCGTCTTGCGCTCAAGCGCCCAGCGCCCACGTGCCGACACGTGGTGCGCTAGCGCTCAAGCGCCCAGCACTCAAGTGCCAAGCGCCCACGTGGCGCGTTAGCGCTTAGCGCTCAAAGCGTCCTGTGCTCAAGCGCCAAGCGCCCACGTGCCGACACGTAGCGCGCAGCGCTCGAGCGCCCAGCGCTCAAGCGCCCACATGCCGACGCGTGGCGCGCTAGCGCTCGAGTGCTTAATGCTCAAAGCGTCCAGCGCTCAAGCGTCAAGCCCCCACGTGCCGACACGTGGCGCTCAAGCGCTTAGCGCTCAAAGCGCCCAGCGCTCAAGCGCCCAGCGCCCATGTGCCGACACGTGGTGCGCTAGCGCTCGAGCGCCCTGTGCTTAAGCGCCCTATGCTCAAGCGCCCACGTGCCGACACGTGGTGCGCTAGCGCTCGAGCGCCTAGCGCTCAAGCACCCAACGCCCATGTGTCGAATACGTGGTGCGCTCGCGCCTAAGCGCACAACACCTAAGCGCACAGCGCTCAAGGCGCTGGCCCCACGCGTCATTTGGGCGCTTTTTCCCTTTTTATATATATGTATACATGTATATATATGTATAGATATACACACACTCCAAAACACTGTCCCCCTCAAAAAAAAATTTAGGCCAGGACGCTGCCCCGCACCCCGCAAGGGGGCTGCTAGCCCCCTTAACCCCCAGCCCGCTATCCGGGTAGCGGGACCCCCATAAAAACTCTGCGTAGCCCCCGATATGTCTAAAACCCCTCCAAAACATGACACTGCACATTGAGTTCGCATGACCAGTTTAACCCGTTAATCGGAGGTTCCCTCGCCCTAAAGGCGAGGGGTAATTAACGGCAGCTTAGTCCGCGGCTGCCGGAGATTCGGATCCCCACAATCAATAAACCCCGGCCTACCCTAGGCAGGGAAAATCTGTAGTACGCCTGACAAACGCACGCGTATTCCCATCTCAATAGGGTGACGAAAAACACCCTACAGATTCTGGCATGCTCGGTGGGACCAATCTCTCCTCCCATATTTCGGGTCAAACGTTCATGCGAACTCAATCAACATACATATCGATTGCCTATACTGAAATGATGTTTTTTTTCCGTGTAGCAATCAACTTTCGACGACAATGTCTCCCAAGATGAATTCAGCTTCCAACGCGACCCCGATCCCGTACGTGGTCAAGGTCAATACTCGTGTGGTTCTCCCCGCAAGCCTCAGTCGACAGTGGGAGGAACTGCCCCGCCAGTTTGGCTCCGTCATCATCTACCCTGCCGGAAGCGCTCATCTGGCAGAAATCCTGGAAAAACAGGTGGCCAAGCCGGTCTCAAGGGGCAAGAGGCCGAATGTTGTGATCGCTAAGGCACCACAACCGAAACTTAAGACGGTGCCTGAACAACTCTTTGGTGCTCCAGCTGGGGGCAAGAATTCCGGTATGAAGGGCAATATCAAACGTTGTGGACGAGCTCAGGCGATGACTCCAACAAATGCATGATCGAGCGTCTCCTCTGGCCTCTCTATCAATCGATCTACGGCGTCTTCTCGAAGAGCCGAAGTCTGCCAAGTGCTTAAAACAGAGAAGTTAAGGCAGAAGCGGCTCAGGTATCGAGCCAACAAGAGGGCCAGGGTTTCGGCCAAGTAGAATCATGTGAAGTTCCAAGAGCAGGGTTACTCTGTGACGAGGACTGAGTCGGCCGTAAAAATCAGCAATTCCTTCGAACCTATGAAATGGGTTCAGAAAAATGCCATGACTGCCAGAATCAAGAAAACGGCGGTCCGAACATCGCTACAAAGAGATGTGTCCCGGCCCCAACAGAA
Organism: Agapanthus africanus; assembly: GCA_030015575.1. Lineage (NCBI taxonomy): Eukaryota > Viridiplantae > Streptophyta > Magnoliopsida > Asparagales > Amaryllidaceae > Agapanthus > Agapanthus africanus. The sequence goes on from CM057347.1 coordinate 23,843,541, forward strand.
AAAGTATGACACTGTCTCTTCAAGAGTCTATCAAGCGCTCTGTGCCGCACGAAAGCAGCGGGGAAAATCCAGAAAAGAAACACCAGCACCATTCAAGAATCCGGCCAGGACATCTGCTTTCAATCGACTGCCCGCTACTGAAACAGGAGGGTCAAGACAGCGATCTATGAAACCAGCCGCCGATAATAAAAAGACAGCTGGATATATTATTCATACGGTTTATATGGCGAGCGGGCACCCCAGCGATAACCTTCGCAGCAAAAGCAAGGATGGGGCCACCATATCCCAAGCCCAATCTGGCTTAAATGTGATTGCCGCTTCCCAAGAACAGCCGCCTCCGCCGGATGATGAAAACCCTCTTGATGAGGATGATGTAAGTCCACGGTAGCGCCCCGGCCGTCTAACAGACGCCAAATGCGGAACAAAAACTTTTTACAACTGGCGCTTCGCGTACTAAAACCCGGATCTGCCATTAAAACTAAACTAACAAACTACAAAGTGGGTAGACGAGTTACATCGAACGATCCGAGTCCTTCGGTCTTCAACCATCATCCCACGCTTTGTTGTGGCTGCTCCGATCTCCTGAATCTCCAGTCTCGTCGTTCAGGTGGCACCACGTTGACGGATCTTTAAACCGGCTCCCGCCTCTCAACCGAGGCAACTCGATCGTCAAGTTTGCTAGAAGAGACGACCAAGATGATGTAGAGAATGAGTAGAACACTTTGTCTCGTTACGTCCAAGGCTATGGACGAACGGTCAATGAAGTTTCCTTTTGGATCGATATGAAAATGAGATATGAATATGTTAATTTCCATACATCCAAAACTCTATCTTTTTTTCAAGCAACCATATTCCCACACCAAAGGGGCCGGCCACTATATAAGGAGGTGGGGGTGAGTGTAGGAGAGAGGGAGGTGACCATAAGCACAATACATATCATAACACCTAGTATGAATGCATTAATGAAAGTGATGAATCACCTTAAGCTAGTCATCAAAGCATTTAATGCATCATTAAATGCACTAATGAGTCACAAAGATGCATGAACCTAGTCACCACCTTCTAGAAGCTTCCACACACAACTCAAGAAAAGATAAATCCGCATTTAACCGAATGTTAAATACGGCTGATAGAAAATTGGAAACTGGCAACTTCCAAAAGTGATCCTGAAACGAATTTCAGGATAACCCCGTAATGGTATAAACAACCCGCATTTGTATTACGACCGAATACAAATGCATCTGAGACAAAGATATTATATCTACACAGTATAATACTGGGTTCCGGCTTAAACCAAAGCCTACCAGTATTATCTGCCCGAAAATGGACACGTGCGAAAACGCACGTGCATTTTCCAAACCTTGCCATAAACCCATACGGCCTCTACAACGTTTCGCCCGAACTTGGGAAAGTGTCTGTGGAGGACTCTAATGACTCATCAACACACTGGCACTGGGTATAACCTCTAGCATGTCAGAGGTACAAGCTGTACATGACGGTTTGCCTATGTATTGATTGGAAAGGAAGCAGACGAGCGAACTCATCTCTAAACCCTACTGAGCCTAACAGTGACAATATATATATACAGTCCGGTCCATTCGTCTATGAGTATCGCATATCTGCATAAGGGGGCTGGTAACGTCAGACCCCCAATAGCAGTATAAGTCGTGTCAGAGAGTGGCCCAGAACACCCTGAGATACTACTGGAGTACCTACCAGTAAATCTCCTGCCTCGGCCGAGGGCTTTGTGTAATGGCTCTCCTAGACACAGTGCGATCTCACCCCCAATACCAGGAGAGACGAATCCTCGACGATCCGCTCACTGCCTCCATATGGCTCGGGACTGTACCCAACTAAAACCTGTTTGCACAACTCCTTTGAGCGTAGTAGGGTAGTAATCTAAGCACAGTGGGAACTCACACGAGACAAATGACGATCTCAGATCGACAAACTAACCTGTACACATGTCACCAGGAAACTGCTATCTGACGATATGTATAATACCAACTAGCATGTTCCCGGCGAGTCCTGTCCGGTGTACTCATAACCCAATGAGCACCTGTATACATCTTAGGTGATCCAACTGACACCAGTGGCTTATGAGACCGGCCACCACCCCTCGTCGGGGTCTCGACTGTATACACTAGTCTACTCTGGAGTATCGATGCCCTGTCTCGAAACTCCCACGACTAGGGACACTTTAAGGATGTGCTTACAGACCCCAACTCCCACATATATGATTGCCATCATACTGCTGGTAGTCAAGCAAGAATCCTATGGGCTCTATCATCATGCAATAATGGACTAAAGCATGTATACGATGATAAAGATAAACTAGATAGCATACTATCATCTCGAGCAAGACTGTCATATCGGTATAGGTCCTGCCTCAATCATTGCAATCACGTACCTGCGATCCAATAATTGACTTTGAGGGCACTATCTCCAACAATCTCCCACTTGCACTTAAGGCTAATTATTCCGATGTCGCATACTCACAGCCCGTGTGATACTGAACATGCAACTCCTCTACTAATCAGTTTCACAAAGCTAGTTTGTAAGACTCTTGTGTTCGAGAAATAGCCTCAGTGAGTGGATCCGCCCTGATATTTCTTTCTATATCTCTCTAAATCTCAAGTTCACGGAGAAAAACCATCTCCTGAACCGAGTAATACATGTCTTAGAATATGTTTGTATATCTGATGGGACCTAGTTCATAAATGAACTCCAAATCCAAACTTCTTAGACTGTATCGATCACTTAACCTAATCAGTATCCAGCACCATGCCTCCCACAGTATCCTCTTGGACCACCTGTCCATAATACTGTCCCTCATCATAGGGAAAACTATAACTCTGACAATCACTCTGTCATCCATGTCACCTCTGAAGCCTGGAATGATAATCGTCTCCTGAAGGAGGCTGCCGTCATCAAATCCGTAAAACATGCACTTATGTTCTAAAACTGCTTCCTTATGTTTTTTCAGGATTGGATTAATATAAACTTATCGCATCAAGTGCAAAAACTACATCTGGTGTGGTACTTGATATCTAATGATTGACTCAATTGCCTAAGCAAGTGATCTGCCAATCATGCACATCCCTCTCTCCTTTAGTTTCTAAGACACCTTTAGAGAGGGTGACTCCATCATCTGCAGGTACACCACCATGCCAGGAGTCATCTATTCTAAAATACTATTAGAATACTGTCAAAGTACCCACATTGGGAAACTACCCAAATCTAGATCTAATACCATAGATCTAGTAACCAGAATGTCTGATATTATATCCGTATCCTGTCTGGAGAAACAACTGTGTGACGACCACAGTACAACCGATCGTAGTATAGGAATTTCACTTCCTATTCTCTGTATGTCATCCAAATATCAGGACATCACACCCTACTACCTTCTTAACAGATCCATCCCCTATTCTGATGAAGTCAAACCTATGACTGTCACATCAAAATTAGATGATCTTATCTCCGCTATATTTGCTTAAGTCTATAAATAGACATAAGCTACTTGTCCACTATGCTTCCGCTGCTCTCACTGACTACGACAACCCTCTGGCAGAATAATATCTGCGTACACTTCTAAAGCTAGTTTAGAACGACGTTATACTTATCCTCTTGCCGGGTCTCATAGCCTGGAACAACAGTAGTGTCAAGTCTGGGTAAACAAAAACCTCACTGTCACCGTCCTTGAGGGTACCGGAGTACCTCTTGGGTGTCTGAGGTTACCCACCATATCTGCGGAGTGGCTATTGGAATGTCAAACCTGATTGAATATATAGGTCCTATTAAATTTTCCATAATCGTTTGTGGTTCTGGAATCACTTCCAATTCTACTATACTCCCACTACTGTTTTCTGAAAAAATCCATTTTACTAAAAGTGTGGCGAGTCATGAACAATATCACTATTGACCTATCAGATGGTAGAAATGTCAACCCTTGTCAAAGCCAGGGTCAACCCACAAACTGCCATTACAGAAACGTGCCTTGATCTATCCAGTGTCTGGTTTTAAGCATAAGCTGGACAACTCCCCGTATCTTAATATCGTTAAGATATGAACTATTCTATATCCAATATAGAAATATAGGCATTAATTTAATTGGAACCAGATTCAAAAACATGCAGCTGTCTCCAGTGCATATCAACTTAATGGAGAGAGGCTAATCAGCATTACTCAACTTAGGAATCCATCCAATTATGAGTAACCTGAAAGAGAAACAAGTTTCTCAAAACCATTACTTTCATCTAAATACCTATCATAAGAATCTACATCTTCGATCTCTTTGAAGAATCCCGATACTTGCGATACCTGGTTCTCTACTTTATTCTTATATCCACAACTTCTCAAAACTTAGACATTATATTTCTACGAAACACTTGTCTAATAACTAGAGAAGTCACAAGTAAACAGAACATAGTACGATGACCTACCCCTTTGTCCTGACGGATACTGGACAACATACAATACTCTGTATAAGTCCGCTGAGTTTAAATAACTCAAAACCTGTGCATTGTAGGTTGAAAACTGTACCCAGGTGATTTCCTCAAATATCACCAATTACAACGAATTCCGACATAATGAGGATGATCACCTTAATTCCCAATAACTTACTCCCACCCATCATCTGTAAAACCATACAGATATGAGGATGAAACATGGTAAACACATACCCTGGAGTAAGTATCTAATCGGGAAAACAGTTTTCTTTTAACAATACGCAGTGAAACTGAAACATTAAAATGTCTCGTAGGGATATCCTGGTATTCCTAGTAATGCCTCTTCCATAATCCAATTTATGACTATAACCGTATATTTCTTTGCCATCTCTCCAAATCCCTTTATTTGTCTTTAGTCGTTACCTTCTGTACACCATCGTTAGGCTAAATGGTTTTCTTCCTTCCCTACCGTTCGGCACCAGCCTATGGTTTGGAAGAAGACTATCCAGTAAGCATAATAGGTGTACCCTCCTAATCCTAGGAGTACTCGCAACTTGAGAGAAGATGATGATAAAAGACTACTGAATAAAACCTTATTCTATTTCTCCCGAACTGGGGAAAAAGCAAAGGTGAAATAGGAGTGGTGATGAAGTACGCGGTTTGGTCGTGAATGATAACAGTTGCAATTTACGTTGCCCTCTTTCCAATCCCTTTATTTTGTCTTTAGTTATTACCTTCTGTACACCCTACTTAGGCAAATTGATTTTCTTCATTCCCTACCTTTCGGCACCTGCCTATGGTTTGGAATAAGACTATCCAATAAGCGTAATTGGTGTACTCTCCTAAACTAAGAAGCCCTCGCAACCTGAGTGAAGGTGATAATAAAAGACAACTGAATAAACCAATTCTATTTCTCCTGAACCTGGATCTGTAGGGTTCCTAGGCACGCTAGTGAGGTCTCCCAAGCCATCAACCATGGCAATTTCAAATTTTACGGTGCCTACAAACCCTAAACTACGGATCGTCGGCTAGATGTCTAGGCGAAAAACTAACTAGTTAACACTTAACTAAAAGTTTAACGGAAATACAACCTTTGTAGATCCGGTGCTCCACCTCCATAGCTCCGCAACGAAGTCCTCTCCGCTGTCCAAGTCAAATCCGGGCTCTAGGATCGGCTTCGTCGGAGAATGGGCAAGCTAGGTCGTCGATGTCCATGCCGAAGATGATCTACGTCGAGGCATCGCTAAATCAAGCTCCGACTTCACCAAGTCAAGAAACTTGTGAAGTAAACACACTCTACTCCTTGGCAAGAGGTAGAGGATGAAGAAATAGGAAGTGGGTTAACTTTAGAATTGGATTTCTCACTCAAAAACATCAATCACCATTGATGAGGTAAGCTTTTCTTCACTTGAAGCAAGGAAGAAGAAGAAGAAATGTTATGATAAGTTAAAAGAAAAAGAAAAGAGTAATCAAAACTTATCATGACTAAAACCATGGTAAAGTGTAGAGATTCAACTAGGGTTAAAACAAATGGTTAGGTTAAGCATGAGATAAGAATGGTGGACAAAGTCAAAGGTTCATGAATCTTCAACTACAATCCAAAACAAGCCACCATTTTCCTCATTTCCTTTTCCAAAAAGAAAATAAATAAATAAATAAATAAATAGATAAATAAAGGAAATGAAACCATAACCATTCTTTTAACCATGGTTTAAATCTTTGCACTTAACCAAGTAAACATGTATCATCAAACATGATACAATCAAATGCACAAAATCATATCGCATATGTAATGCGCACATCCGAGTGAGAAAATCCATCTTAAGTAAACCGGTACTAGTTGATGCAAAATAATATATCAAATATATAAATATGCATTAAATCATTAAATCAACACTTGATTCAATGATCCGGTTATGTCGCACACAACCGACTAGTATACAATATATCGGCTTATCGAATCAACGCTTGAATCGATAACTAGGTTATATCGCATACAACCATTCGATACATTTATCGCGAGAATAGAATGCGGCATCACATACACGCATTATTCTCGGTCCCGCACATATCTCATATGCGCTCCTATTTCGTTTCGCTTGAGCCAGGAAACCTCTGTGTAGGACTCTAAAGACTCGTCAATACGCCGGCAGCGGATGATGATCATATCAAACATCCACAAGCCGCAAGCGGTCTGCCAAACGTAACGGCCACCCGGGTATTGAGCGATCTGAAGATCGACGAGCAAGCCCGCTCACACTCCAGTGAATCCGACCAGTAACACTACCGTACAGTCCGGTCTGATCGTCTGATATGTCGCATATCTCGCCTAGGGGTGGTAAACGTCAGACCCCAATAGCTCGATAAATCGTGTCGATATGAGGTCTATAACTGTTCGAGAAACTACTGGTAACACTTACCAGTAAATCTCAGCAACCCTGGCCAGGGATTTCCTGTTATAGCCAATCGAACACAGCGCAACATCAACTCCCTATACCGGGAGAGACGAATCCCCTCCTATCGCTCATTGCCTCCATGTGACTCGGGACTATACCCAAAAACCACCATTTTGCACGCCCTCTTGGACGTGGTAAGATGGAAATCAAAGCACAGTGGGAACCACACAAGACTCTATGACGATCTCGGGTCAACAGACTACTCTGTACCAGTGTCACCAGAGAACTGCCATCTGACGTGAGGTATAATACCATCTGGGAGTTCTCGGCGAGTCCGTCCAGTGTACCCAGTCTCTACTGAGCACCCGTATATCATCCCTGATGTCAAACACCGATGGATATGGGATCATCCATCGCCCATCTGTATGGGTCGAGAAGGTACACGCTAGTCTACTCTGGTATATCGATGCCCCGTCTCGATACACCCACGACTAGGGACTTTGAAGGATGTACTTGTGGACTACCATGTCCCCACTAGTATGATCCGCATCATAGTCCAGGTAGTCAAGTACAGATCCTAAGGGCTTTACCAACATGTAACAGAGAGACAATCAGTATACACGTTAAGGTAAAGTTCAACCACATAGCATACTATCATGTCGAGCAAGAAAGTCCTCCCTATATATGTCCCAGCATTCACTAAAATATACATCCTATGTACAGTAATGGCCTCTAGGGCATACATATAACTAACAATCTCCCACTTGCACTAGGGCCATCTGTAGCAGTGGTTGCAGTATCTCATACTCAACCATCCCATAAAAGTCTCTCTCTGGGAACAGGCCTTTGTGAGTGGATCCGCTGTGTTGTCCTCTGAGTCTACTCTCCTAACCTCGATCTCCCTGGAGATCAACCATCTCCATGATCAAGTGATACTGCCTTAGAACATGTCTGGATCACTGATGGGACCGGCGTTCCTTGGCATAAGCCACAACTCCATTGTCTCACAATGGTAGGAACATAGTTCATCTCATGAACCAATATACACCCAAACAGCTTCTATGGTAGCATCTTAAGTAGCGATGTATCCAGCCTTTATCGTCTAGTATGTCACGGTATCTAGCTTGGAACTCTTCCAACATACCGTCCCTTTACTGAGGGTATAGACAATGCCTGTGACTGACATTCAGTCGTCTTTATCACCCTGGAACCCTTCCAGTGATTCTCCCCAGGATCGATTGATACCATCTCACTACATCTAGTGAGTATCCTAACATCCATTTAGATCTATCTCATAGATCCAAAATCCAGGAGTTAGTAGGTATCATTTTGATCCTATATGGAGAATATTTGTGATAAGCGGAGATTGATCGATCGTAGCATAGGAAACTTCTTTCCTTATCAAGAGTATGTCATCCACGTACTCTACGAGGATCACCACCATACTCCCTACTACCTTTTTGTTTATACAAGGTTCATCTACCATTTTGATGATGTCAAACTCTTTGACTAATCCATCAAAACAGATGTTCCAACTCCGCGATGCCTGCTTTAATCTTATAAAGCATCTTGCACACGTTTCCGCTGCTCCCACTGTCTACGAAGCCCTCTGGCTGTGTACTTATAGACGCACTCTTCTAAAACATCGTTTAGAAAAGCAGTTATGACACCCAACCACCAGATATCGTAGTCATGGTATGTAGCCGTGACAAGTAGGATCTGGATGGACTTAAGTATAGCTACTTGAAAAGGTTTCATCATTATCCATACCTAGTCAATGATGCCAACTTTTAACAAGTCTAGCTTTGAAAGTCTCAACTTTTCCATCTACACCAAGTAATCTTCTCAAGATATACTTGCTCCCGATGGGGATTTAACCCTTCAGATATAGCAACCAAAGTCCATACTTTGTTGGTGTATAAGGATTCCATCTCAGATCACTAAGCATCCAGCCATTCTCACAGAGTCTTACTCCTGATGGCCAGCTCGAAGCTAGTTGGGTCATCATCTCATGATGCAATCCTCACTCCCACTGTCATAGAGAAACCGAAGTAACTCTCAGGTGGGTGAGGAACCCTACTAGATTGGCGGAGAGGCTGAGGTTCGTTGGAATCTACTGAATCCTTTGGTTCTATCAAATCATCAGCTGCAGTCTGTATAGCTGGAACATTTCCAGTTCTACATAACTGACTTTGCCTCGAGCTTGTTCGGATTTTGCTTTTCAGACATAGGCCGGACAACCCCAAATCTTAACCAACTTAAGATATGGGCTCTTCCCTTTCCATATCACATATGAAGCGGTAGGCAACTGATTTGATTGGAACCCTATTCAATAGGTATGCAACTTCTCAAGTGCATAACACCCAAAAGGAAACAGGTAACTCAGTAGTACTCATCATAGAGCACACCTTATCATATAGGGTGTGATTGCTCCGCCCTGATATACCATCGTGCTATGGTGTATTCAGAGGAGTAATGCTGAGAGAGAATCTCATTCTCCTTTAAAAAAGTCCAGGAATTCCATGCTCAAGTATTCTCCTCCTTGATCACATCAAAGGACATAATACTTATACCCGTATATTGGTTCTCTACTTCTAACTTATATTCTGTGAATATCTCAAAAGGTTCGGACTTGTGTTTCAACAGGAACATAGGTCTGAAACTCGAAAGAGATCATCAGAGAATGTAATGAAGTACAAAGAACCAGTCCTGGCATGTGTAGACAGGGGACCTTACATACATCAACATGTATCATCCCAAGAGTTTACTAACTCTTTCTCTGTTTCCAGTAAACGGAGCTATGGTCATCTTATCTTTGTGATATGACTGGCGAGTTTCACAAGATGTAAATTCAAACTAATTTAAATATGCATCTTTATGTAACTCTAGCTAGTCGGGTCACATTGATCTGACCTAGTCTACAATGCCTCAAGAAGAATTCGTTCATTTCTGAACTCTTCCTCTTGTGTGTGTTCCATATAATAAGAACTGTAGTTTGATTTAGAACATCAACGCTTTTAGATAACGTGCCTGAACCGATCAACTTTTGATATAGGAAATGTTCAAAACATTATCCAACAATACAAAATTATATCCTTTCTTTACTAATAAAGAGACTGAAATGATTTTGTATATCAGGTTCGGTATCTAACAACATTCGTTCAGAATCAATGTATCGGTAATACAGGGTGACAGTGACCAACAGACTTGGCTGCAACATTTGCCCCGTTTTCTGCCTCATGAAACTTATCACCCGTTCTCAGTTCTCTACCTATCTGTAGCCCTATGTAACAGATTACATATATGGGATCCTGATCTGGTATCACATACCCAGGACGTAAAGGATACAGAGAAACAGTTCTTTGTAATGAACACACCCGAAGATGATGCATCAGCATGCACTCTCTTCGTTTGGGCGGCATAGGAATTCTGGTAATCCCCAATTTCCTGCTTTGTCTTATAACAATTATAAGTTGGAGCGGGACCAACGTTCCCCAGCTCAGTATAACAAGCGGGTTCGGTCAATAATCCGTTTTATTATCTTGATTAAGGCGTGACATGGTCGCTACCAGGAGAGAGAGAGAAGAAAACACTCAGCGTGCGCTCTTGCAAGATCAGATTGGTTATTATTTTATCTAATCAGGATGGCTCCCACTGCTTTTTATCAAATCTTCCTTCAAACCCTAAAAGGAAAGACTAGCCGGGATTAATTACACACTACAAGTTCGCCAATCTTTCAGCCAGGCCAGTGTCGGTACTTTGAGGGAGGTCCCCCGTGCTTTCGCACGAACCTAATTAATGTAAACCTCGTTTTCCTAGAGGCGTAACCTCGTTAACACCTTTCTAGACACCTACTTGATCGGCTAATTGTAATGTATAAAACTCTCCCAGGAGTAACACTTACTCGCAGCGGGTATCGGGATCCAACTATCTCATAGAAGGTATGCAATCTCATTGCAAATTTAAACACTTGAAATTCCCGATAATATTTTGCCCCTAGCTCGCTATGACCTTGACGAATGCCAAACAACCCATAGTCCACTAGTCAAGTTCAACCCGTACATTTCTTGATCGAATTAAACCCACCCGCACGACCCTTGACGAATGCCAAACAACGCCGTACGAATACCCTAATCCAATCGCATCATATGCTCAAGCAGATAAATACTAGTTAGCTACCGTACACTACGCCTTGACGAATGCCAAACTACCGCAGCACGAATACTAACTAGTACATATCTGAAATGACGGAGGGCTACGACAGGTTTTTCTGAAAACCTATTGCGTAATGAACTTGATATCGTTGTAGGATCGAATGAATTTTGAAATGGAGTGTTTTTGAGGCTTTTCTAGTTTTGCTAAAGGAGTCACTCCCGGTGAAGGGATCGTCGGTCCTTTCCTCGTCGAATGAGGTGCGGGATATATCATATATATCACTGTGCAAAGCAGAACTCTTAAAAGCAATCAAAAGACAAACCGAGTGTGTAGCATCTGCCAGTTATTGCTAAAGGAGTCACTCCCGGTGAAGGGATCTCGGTCCTTTCCTCGTCGGATGAGGTGCAGGATATATCACATATACCGCTATGCAAAGCAAGAACTGTAGCTACCTGTTTTTATTTTGAAATTCGATTCTACAACATCTTAGGTTTCTTTTAATTTCATTAATCACATTAATGAAGTCCCATCATTTAATTACCTAAACATTACAGATAGATATGACGTACACTTATGCCATCCGCATTCGCCTCGATGTCCCCTCGTGCACCGTTAGGTTAGGTAACTAACGGCAGAGCGGGGCAGGGCTAGCGCGGGTGTAAAACATAAGTAACGTCTATATAATATATCATATATACTATATACTATATCCATCACAGAGTATCACATGATCTCATCACAGATATCGCAGCAGAAGAATCATATGAAATATTGGATATACTAGGACGTCCGTGTTTTCAATACGAGCCAGTATAAAACACGGATTCCACGGTCGTGATGAATAGCCAAACCCACACCCCTAGACCCCTACGAGAGCGGCAAGCAACCCTACCAATTCTAGAGTTAGGAGACCCGGACTCGACTCCTCGAGTTGGTCTCCCACTGGACTCCAGAACCCGGTTACTTGTGCCCTCCTCCTTGGGTCTATCCTAGTGCGGAAAAGTAAATAATATACAAACGGTGACAACTTCCGCAACCTGGAAGCGCCCCAATAAAAGAATATTATATACAAGTTTTTACATGAATGAAAATGAAAAACACTCATCTCACATAAAAACCCCCGGCTATTCAAATACGACGATCCAATATAACATATCCAGCAACACATAACATCACATGTCATCAACGTAAGTAAATATGCGCATCCCAATTGTCGTTGACATATAGCAACGAAACCGGCGATATCACATATTACACATACGGTCACAGAAAAGAAAGTGTAAAACTACAACAGTTGGAATCCGCAACCACCTCAGACATCGCATGCCTGACAATTATAAACCCCGCATTTTAGTCTCAAAATCGAAAACACTTTTCAATATCGAGTCGGGCAATTCAACAAGATTCCCGACATCCTGATCGAATGCTCGTCGCAAACTTCAGTAGACGGCCGCACCCCTAATACCGTCGACGAAGTGCACCAAGGCGGAACACCGTTACCGGGAGAACCCGAACGGATGCTTTCGGCGACGGGGTTCTCCTACAGTCACTTGGTCGGGGCTATGGAGTGAGGCTGTCTATCAAGTTTACCCGGCGAGTATCCGCGTACGCTACGTGATTGCGACGGACTTTTGATCACATCAAAATTCCGTGGCAACCGATCAAGTGAGACTAAAATGCTATGTTTATAACATTCATTCAGTTATCATATAACTTATTGTGAATTCCAATTATTGTATCCCATTCCAGATAAATAGAAAATGTTAAACTTTCCGATCGAACATTCTAACACCCAAGTTTTCCCGATACAGATCAACACATGAAACTAGTCTAACAACATTCAGTTCGTACCTCAGTACCAACGGTCCAGCCGTAGAAGGGTCAAGCCAACGCCTCATATGTGGCACGCCGTACTGCCCCAAACCCGTAGGTTCAAAGGGCAGTTCAAGACGGTCACATAATCGAGTTAAGGTTTGTGTCTTCTAGAGGGACCATCGCGTTACTTGCACTACTTAGAACGTCGTTAAACTACGGAAAAATCAAACACTTGGAAATTTCCCGACAGGGGAAAAATTGGGTATTTATATCCGGTCGAACTTTTTAACATATTCTAAAATTTATCCGGAAAGACAAACAGACAAAATTTGATACCCCGATCGAAACACCGAATCCCCAAATCAACTCAGAAAAATTCAACTCTTGAAAATATATTAAAAATACCCAGGAATACCAGCACTGTTAAATAGGAGTTACTGTGCAATCAATACCTCACAACACGACAAACTGGCCGCGTTTCCGCCGCACGAGCCATGCTCGTGCCGCGGAAGCGCGGCACTTTAATTGAATTAGGGCATACGACTTCACAGTAACTCTTAGATATTCCTGCTGATATTTCTACATATTTTTAATACTGAAAAATCCCTGTTTTTAGAAAAAGTACAGAGAGCTATTTTGGTTCGGGGTTTCGGGTTCGTTCGGACTTCAATTTCCATCTGGACTTCGCCTAAGGCTCTAGCTAGGCTATGATACCACTGTAGGGTTCCTAGGCACACTAGTGAGGTCTCCCAAGCCATCAACCATGGCAATTTCAAATTTTACGGTGCCTACAAACCCTAAACTACGGATCGTCGGCTAGATGTCTAGGCGAAAAACTAACTAGTTAACACTTAACTAAAAGTTTAACGGAAATACAACCTTTGTAGATCCGGTGCTCCACCTCCATAGCTCCGCAACGAAGTCCTCTCCGCTGTCCAAGTCAAATCCGGGCTCTAGGATCGGCTTCGTCGGAGAATGGGCAAGCTAGGTCGTCGATGTCCATGCCGAAGATGATCTACGTCGAGGCATCGCTAAATCAAGCTCCGACTTCACCAAGTCAAGAAACTTGTGAAGTAAACACACTCTACTACTTGGCAAGAGGTAGAGGATGAAGAAATAGGAAGTGGGTTAACTTTAGAATTGGATTTCTCACTCAAAAACATCAATCACCATTGATGAGGTAAGCTTTTCTTCACTTGAAGCAAGGAAGAAGAAGAAGAAATGTTATGATAAGTTAAAAGAAAAAGAAAAGAGTAATCAAAACTTATCATGACTAAAACCATGGTAAAGTGTAGAGATTCAACTAGGGTTAAAACAAATGGTTAGGTTAAGCATGAGATAAGAATGGTGGACAAAGTCAAAGGTTCATGAATCTTCAACTACAATCCAAAACAAGCCACCATTTTCCTCATTTCCTTTTCCAAAAAGAAAATAAATAAATAAATAAATAAATAGATAAATAAAGGAAATGAAACCCTAACCATTCTTTTAACCATGGTTTAAATCTTTGCACTTAACCAAGTAAACATGTATCATCAAACATGATACAATCAAATGCACAAAATCATATCGCATATGTAATGCGCACATCCGAGTGAGAAAATCCATCTTAAGTAAACCGATACTAGTTGATGCAAAGTAATATATCAAATATATAAATATGCATTAAATCATTAAATCAACACTTGATTCAATGATCCGGTTATGTCGCACACAACCGACTAGTATACAATATATCGGCTTATCGAATCAACGCTTGAATCGATAACTAGGTTATATCGCATACAACCATTCGATACATTTATCGCGAGAATAGAATGCGGCATCACATACACGCATTATTCTCGGTCCCGCACATATCTCATATGCGCTCCTATTTCGTTTCGCTTGAGCCAGGAAACCTCTGTGTAGGACTCTAAAGACTCGTCAATACGCCGGCAGCGGATGATGATCATATCAAACATCCACAAGCCGCAAGCGGTCTGCCAAACGTAACGGCCACCCGGGTATTGAGCGATCTGAAGATCGATGAGCAAGCCCGCTCACACTCCAGTGAATCCGACCAGTAACACTACCGTACAGTCCGGTCTGATCGTCTGATATGTCGCATATCTCGCCTAGGGGTGGTAAACGTCAGACCCCAATAGCTCGATAAATCGTGTCGATATGAGGTCTATAACTGTTCGAGAAACTACTGGTAACACTTACCAGTAAATCTCAGCAACCCTGGCCAGGGATTTCCTGTTATAGCCAATCGAACACAGCGCAACATCAACTCCCTATACCGGGAGAGACGAATCCCCTCCTATCGCTCATTGCCTCCATGTGACTCGGGACTGTACCCAAAAACCACCGTTTTGCACGCCCTCTTGGACGTGGTAAGATGGAAATCAAAGCACAGTGGGAACCACACAAGACTCTATGACGATCTCGGGTTAACAGACTACTCTGTACCAGTGTCACCAGAGAACTGCCATCTGACGTGAGGTATAATACCATCTGGGAGTTCTCGGCGAGTCCGTCCAGTGTACCCAGTCTCTACTGAGCACCCGTATATCATCCCTGATGTCAAACACCGATGGATATGGGATCATCCATCGCCCATCTGTATGGGCGAGAAGGTACACGCTAGTCTACTCTGGTATATCGATGCCCCGTCTCGATACACCCACGACTAGGGACTTTGAAGGATGTACTTGTGGACTACCATGTCCCCACTAGTATGATCCGCATCATAGTCCAGGTAGTCAAGTACAGATCCTAAGGGCTTTACCAACATGTAACAGAGAGACAATCAGTATACACGTTAAGGTAAAGTTCAACCAGATAGCATACTATCATGTCGAGCAAGAAAGTCCTCCCTATATATGTCCCAGCATTCACTAAAATATACATCCTATGTACAGTAATGGCCTCTAGGGCATACATATAACTAACAGGATCCATCCTCGAAGTAGTACCTTCGAGTTCGTATATAACCATATGATGGATCTATCCAATGGAAGTGGATGTCCGTACTAATACGGGGTGTTCTGAGAAATACAAAGGGTAAAAGAAGGAGCGGCAATGATTTATGCAACTCGGACAATCCAAAAGTCAGTATTTTAAGAAGGTTCGGTCAACTTGGTCACTGAGTCATAGTCTAGGGTCGGTCAATGGTCGCTGCCAAAGAGAGAGAGAAAAGAAACACTCTGCGTGCACTCTAACCTAGATCAGAATGGTTATCACTTTATCTAATCAGGAAACCTCCCACTGTAATCTCAAATTCTCCTCCAAACCTGAAAGAAGAATTAGTCGGGATCACCCGAAGAGTAAACTAACTCATCAGTGAGAATCGGGATCCAACTATCATCGCATAATAACTTGATGGAAGCCACTCAAGTTATTACACTCCAGAAGGTATGCGCATATCTGGCAAGTTTCCTGTATGTTTGAAACTCCCGATGTAAATTTTTGCCCCATACTCTTATGACCTTGACTAAGGGCCAACAAATCATAAGTTATATATCAAGTTCTTCCCATCATTGTCCTGGTTGATTTGAACCCACCCGTACATACTTTTGACTAAGGGCCAACAAAGTAATACGACTGTCCCAAACCAACGCATTCATCTATGCTACAAATGAATACCCAGCAGCTACCAAACACTATGCCTTGACTAAGGGCCAACAAACATAGCTTGAATACTACTGACTATCCATAAGAAATGACAGAGGGCTACGGCTGGTTTTTGGCGAAAAACCTTTAACGTAATGAACTTGATCTCGTTGAAGGAACCTGATAGCTTTTTATAAAATATAGTGGCGTAAACCTTTTGCTAAAGAGGTCATTCCCGGTGAAGGGATCTCGGCTCTTTCCTCGTGGAATGAGGTGCAAGATATTCCAACTGAATACCGCGATGCAAAGCAACTTGTAATCGACTATACTGAAGTTATTACCCTGACGTAAACTTATGCCCAAGGGGTCACTCCCAGTGAAGGGATCTCGGCCCTTGCCTCGTCGAATGAGGTGCGGGATATTCTAACTGAATATCACTATGCAAAACAAAAGTAAACATCTTTGTAATAACACTTTTTTAAAATTTGTTCCAACAACATCAAATATAGGTTTGTTTTATCCTTGCATTGATAAGAATCAATGCAGTCCCATCAATCAATCACACCAGAAAATAACGAAAATAAAATGTACGTATATGCCATCCGCATTCGCCACTGGGTCCCGTCATCACCCGTTAGGTTAACTAACGACAGAGCGGGGGCTGGACTAGCGCGGGTGTAAAACATATACAACATCTAATAGTATATATACCAATATACAATAATCGCTCCAGGCGTGATAATATGCAACATTACAGAAAAGTAATAAGCATCACAGAACAATACAGATAATCTGGGATCCCCGGGTTTCACAGAGCCACTGCTGAAACCCGACGTTCCCCTAGTCGTGTGGATAGCCTGTGCAATGAAACCTAGACCCCTACGGATGCGGCAAGTTACCCGCCAAAACCTGAAGCGAGGTAGTCCCTACAGCATAGTGAATGGAACACCCGGCACTTCACGGAATCCGGCAAATTGAGCACCCCTCCTTGGGTCAACCTGTACCCGCTACGAGTGCGGCGAATAGTCAGCCAATTCTAGAGTGAAGTCCCTTTGCCTCTCAAAACCATGAGATACGGACCTATTTCCCTCCAGAACCCGGCTATCCATGCACTCCTTCACGGGATAAATCTAGTACAGAAATAAAAATATGTATAACAGGTACATCGACCTCAACCCGGTCGTGCCCCAAAAGAATATTATACAAACAGGCAGTAACGGCAGTCCACATGTTGGACGCTCGCCCCGCAATATCAAATGTACAAATGAATCCAAACTGCACTATCATTGCACCCTGCTATCCACCACGACATATCCGCAACAATACAGCACAACACAAAACATCAACGCGAATGTCACGTTCGCAAACCCGTCTAAAAGAACTATAGCAATTAGACGCGGTTTACCGATCAAATGACATTCCCGGTCGGAGATATAATGTAAATACTGCATACTAACAAGTTTAAAATTTTGATCGACTAAATTTCCCGACGTGGGCCCCACGTACATCTGCTGTACAGTAATAAAATCTGGGCCCAAAAGAACTATACCAAAAACCACATTTTCCAAAAAGAAGCTCTCTGTGAAAAATTGATGCACTGTTCCCACTAAAGCGCCGCGGTTCCACGGTCAAACCCTAGGTTTGACCGCGGATCCGCGGTGCTCTTGGGGGATCACGTGCCCAATTTTCATCCGTATGCTTAAAAAACCCTGCTTAATTTTCTGTGATATGTAAAATTATTTTTAGACCCTGTTTAAAATCGACAGAAACTTAAGCACTTGAAAATTGTGATTTCGGAAATTCCGTTCGATCGATCTTTTAAACGTGTTAGCACAAGTTAGTGTAGCTTAATGGTGAGGCTCTGATACCACTGTAAGTCCACGGTAGCGCCCCGGCCGTCTAACAGACGCCAAATGCGGAACAAAAACTTTTTACAACTGGCGCTATCGCGTACTAAAACCCGGATCTGCCATTAAAGCTAAACTAACAAATTACAAAGTGGGTAGAAGAGTTATACCGAACGATCCGAGTCCTTCGGTCTTCAACCATCATCCCACACTTTGTTGCGGCTGCTCCGATCTCCTGAATCTCCAGTCTCGTCGTTTAGGTGGCACCATGTCGACGGATCTTTAAACGAGCTCCCGCCTCTAAGCCGAGGCAACTCGATCGTCAAGTTTGCTAGAAGAGACGACCAAGATGATGTAGAGAATGAGTAGAACACTTTGTCTCGTTATGTCCAAGGCTATGGACGAACGGCCAATGAAGTTGCCTTTTGGATCGATATGAAAATGAGATATGAATATGTTAATTTCCATATATCCAAAACTCTATCTTTTTTTCAAGCAACCATATTCCCACACCAAGGGGGCCGACCACTATATAAGGAGGTGGGGGTGAGTGTAGGAGAGAGGGAGGTGACCATAAGCACAATACTTATCATAACACCTAGTATGAATGCATTAATGAAAGTGATGAATCACCTTAAGCTAGTCATCAAAGCATTTAATGCATCATTAAATGCACTAATGGGTCACAAATATGCATGAACCTAGTCACCACCTTCTAGAATCTTCCACACATAACTCAAGAAAAGATAAATCCGCATTTAACCGAATATTAAATACGGCTGATAGAAAACTGGAAATTGGCAACTTCCAAAAGTGATCCTGAAACGATTTTCAGGATAACCCCGTAATGGAATAAACATACCCGCATTTGTATTACGACCGAATATAAATGCATCTGAGACAAAGATATTATATCTACACAGTATAATACTGGGTTCCGGCTTAAACCAAAGCCTACCAGTATTATCTGCCCGAAAATGGACACGTGCGAAAACGCACGTGCATTTTCCGAACCTTGCCATAAACCCATACGGCCTCTACAACGTTTCGCTTGAACTTGGGAAAGTTTCTGTGGGGGACTCTAATGACTCATCAACACACTGGCACTGGGTATAACCTCTAGCACGTCAGAGGTACAAGCTGTACATAACGGTTTGCCTATGTATTGAATGGAAAGGAAGCAGACGAGCGAACTCATCTCTAAACCCTACTGAGCCTAACAGTGACAATATACATACAGTCCGGTCCGTTCGTCTATGAGTATCGCATATCTGCCTAGGGGGCTGGTAACGTCAGACCCCCAATAGCAGTATAAGTCGTGTCAGAGAGTGGCCTAGAACACCCTGAGATACTACTGGAGTACTTAACAGTAAATCTCCTGCCTCGACCATGGGCTTTGTGTAATGGCTCTCCTAGACACAGCGCGATCTCACCCCCAATACCGGGAGAGACGAATCCCCGACGATCCGCTTACTGCCTCCATGTGGCACGGGACTGTACCCAACTAAAACCTGTTTGCACAACTCCTTTTAGCATGGTAGGGTAGTAATCTAAGCACAGTGGGAACTCACACGAGACAAATGACGATCTCAGGTCGACAAACTAACCTGTACACATATCACCAGGGAACTGCTATCTGACGATATGTATAATACTAACTAGTATGTTCCCGGCGAGTCCTGTCCGGTGTACTCATAACCCAATGAGCACCTGTATACATCTTAGGTGATCCAACTGACACCAGTGGCTTATGAGACCGGCCACTGCCCCTCGTCTGGGTCTCGACTGTATACACTAGTCTACTCTAGAGTATCGATGCCCTGTCTCGAAACTCCCACGACTAGGGACACTTTAAGGATGTGCTTACAGACCCCAGCTCCCACATATATGATCGCCATCATACTTCTGGTAGTCAAGCAAGAATCATATGGGCTCTATCATCATGCAATAGTGGACTAAAGCATGTATACGATGATAAAGATAAACCAGATAGCATACTATCATCTCGAGCAAGACTGTCATATCGGTATAGGTCCTGCCTCAATCATTGCAATCACGTACCTGCGATCCAATAATTGACTTTGAGGGTACTATCTCCAACAGATGATAGGCAGAAGGACCCTTCGGTCCAGGCAGAGTCAAGCTCGGACAGCGAGGAAGAGCCGACTTTCCGCCCCAGGACCGCGGAGCAAGAGCTTCTTTAAGAGCTTCAAAAACAGCTCAGGAGCAAAGATAAAGGGATGGCCAAGCTCTATTTGAAAATTGACGACCTTACGAATGTTGTGATGCAGCTTACGGCTCAAGTTGCTCGAGCGCCTCCCAATCAAGCACAAGTCGCTACTCATCAGCCGGGTGATGACAATCCGAAACAGCCAATGCCTGTTCCTTTGGGTCCAAGACTGGTCGAGTCGCACGAAAGTCGGCCACATTCCGCTTCTGGGGACGCCTTGGCCCCAGATAGCACTATCCCGCTAACACAGGATCGGATAATGGATTTGGTCACCAGCAAGGTTAAAACATTGGTAGCCGAAGCTGAAGCTCAGAAAGAAATCGGCAGTAGTGGGCGGCCATATCCCGCACAGTACGATCTGATCGAGTTCCCGAGCGGCTATGTCATTCATAAGTTCGGAAGATTTGATGGAACGGGAAATGCAAATCAGCACGTCGCCCACTTTAAAGCATCGTGTGGAAATACGGAGGGCAATGATGCGCTCCTTCTTCGTCAGTTTGTCAATAGCCTGACCGGTGTCGCCTTCGACTGGTACGCGAGCATACCAGACGGGTCCGTCATTACCTTTGCCCAAATGGAGTCTTTGTTTCGACAAAGGTTCATGAGTGTCAGTAATAAAATCTCCATTTCCGACCTTATGAGGACCAAGCCGGGGAAGAATGAAAGCAATACCGACTTTATCACCCGATGGCGTAATCTCACGGTCAAGTGCGAACCGCCGCGGGAGCAGGACCAGTCCGACAGCCTTCTCATTGGGAACCTCAGCAATTGGATGGTCCCTATCTTGTGTACAGCGGGCCTCAAGATATTTCAGGAGCTAACCAAGAATGTCCAAATGCTGGAACGCTCGAAGCAAGAGTCCCCGCCGGACTCTCAGAGAGACAAGACTTGGAAAAGCAAGCGGGACGACAACCGTAGAAGCGGAAGTTCCAGTAGTACCAATGTCTTCAATGCGTCCGACAATGAAGAAAAACGAAGGGCGGGCGAATCCAAAACCAACCGGTCTCGAAAGCTATTGCTGGGAGGGGATGGGCCTTCCCTAGAGGAGAAAAAGAACAAGGTTTACTCTTTTAGAAAGGACAAGGTCCGCAAGATATTTAAAGATGTCTTGAACAACGGCCTACAATTGCCGGAGTCGAAAAGACCCCAAGAAGCAAAAATGACCGACAATCCCCTGTATTTCCCGTACCACCGAGTAATGAGCCATGCGATCGAGGATTGCTATATATTCAAAGACTGGGTTGAGAAGCAGTACAAGGCTGGAGAGATCCAGCTGTCCAAAAGCGTGTTGGCGAACAATCAAGTTGCAACCACCAACTTTATACAGACAGAAGCTGAAGCTTTTTGGGAGCAGACAGCCGAACCCGCTACCCTGAGAAATGAAATGGACTCACCGCGGCTTCCGTGGAGTATGTACATATCTAATAAGACGAAGAAGATGATAAAGCTACTTCGGAAAGAGCCCAGGACGGAATGGGAAGGACAGAAAAAGCCTACCAGCCCAGCTGCCAATGCAGCTCCATCAGGCTCGAATCCAAGAAGCTCAAGAAGAAGAAAAGTGCAGCTCGGCGCGAAAAAGTGTCTGCAGGGAGATCGAACATTCAAAAATATATCGATTCCCTCGAAGATTATGAACAGAAGGAAAGAACTCTGATTCAATTGAAGGAGTTCTTCCCTGTACGAGCTGCTGAAATTCTGAAGGAGTTAGAAGAAGACTCCAATGAAGAGATCCCAGTAGTGACCTGCTACGCCATCCATCTTGGCAGCGACTCTGAGGAGGAGCTTAGTTTTCCCGAAGAGGATGAGGAGCTCGCCACAAAGGCCAATCAAATCCAGCTCAGAAGCGGCAGGGCTCTACCGCCAAATTAGGGCAACGCCCCAAAAGGGAAGGAAAAACAGTTGGCTAATGATGAAGATCATAGAGAACCGGCTGATGAAAACTCAAGTCCTTCCCCAGTAGACTATAATGTTTTGGCTCACCTCCGAAAGCTTCCGTCTCTCCTTAGCATCTACGATGCCTTGGTTCTATCTCAAGAGCTTAGAGATGTTCTCATTCATACTCTACAAAACCCTGAGCGGTATTAGGCTCGCTTTGCAGAAATTAATATGAAAGAAGCTCAGTACACTTTGCAAGCCGCCGCAGTCACGTTTAAGGATGAAGACTTGCTGCTGGGAACGGCTGAGCATAATCGGCCGCTTTACGTGACCGGGTACAGCGACGGAGATCGGATTAATCATATATTGATTGATCCGGGGTCCTCAGTGAACATCATGAACTTGTGGACACTGAAGAGTTTGTCAATGGACGTCCGACACTTGTCAAGGGAAAGGATTGTCATTCAAGGCTTCAATCAAAACTGCCAACAAGTTCTAGGGTCTATAGCTTTGCCAATCAAATTCGGAGATCTGCAAACTGAAGCTAAGATATACGTAATCGACGCCGACACGTCTTATAAGATTCTCTTGGGACGGCCTTGGCTCTACGATTACGGCATCGTTCCGTCAACTCTTCATCAATGCATGAAGTATGCTAAAAATGGCGAAGAAAGACGTATTGACGAAGACATCCAGCCGTTCGGTATGCATGAAGTCCGATATGAAGATTATCGGTAGTTTATGGACCACCAAAATGCTAAGCCACAACTAACTGAGGATAGAGCAGCCCCAAGACTCAAAAGCAAATCTGAGCCGGCTGTCATTTTCAAAAGCAAAAATGCCCAAGTGCGACCGCATTTCGGTAGCGACACTGATGAGTCCGACGGTGGAAGTCTGTCCTTCCGTAAAACTCGCCCTCATTTCGGTAGCGATACGGACGAATCTGTTACTGAAGCCCCATCTAGCAGTAAAGTCCGCCCTCATCTTGGCAGGACACTGAAGAGTCGGAGGAAGAGGACCTGCCGTGCAATAGCGGTGCAGATTGGACCCCTATGCAACAAGCAAAACTACGAGAGACCTTCGAAATTGCAGTAGGGCCCCTAACTGTCACAAAGGTGCCGGAGAATATGTGCAAAGAGCTCGATGCATTGTCATTATCCACCGTGGACCAGCTGAAAAATTTCTACGTCCACGGAAGGAAAAATGGACAGAAGGGCATCCTGTTATACAGGTCAAACCCCGTTGTGCACCCGGACGATTTGTCTGTCGCGTGCCTTCTATATGAGAGAGACATAAGAGCCGTCCTCAATCCCAGATACTATGCGCCCGAGATGCGGGAATACTTTAAAAAGTGCGGATGCTGGTTGTATCAAACGAAGTCCGAAGGAAAGTTTTACGAAGGGCTATGGCATCCACCTCAGGTCCGAGCATTCATCGATGGACGAATCCCAGATAGACGGGGCATAGGCTACATTCAACCTGATTCTAAAGCGTGCTACATGATCCATGTTGGTGAGGCCAGTGAAAGATCAAATGATGATGACGAGATAACCGAGCCAGAAGAAGCTCCTCAAGAGCTCGAAGATGGCGGACAAGCAACCTTCGACGAGCTAACCGAGATTAACTTAGGAACGCCCGATAATCCAAGGCCGACCTACATCAGCTCATTCTTGTCAGAGGAAATGAAAGAACAGATAATTTCCCTTCTGCATGAGTTCGTCGACTGTTTCGCGTGGACATACAAAGAGATGCTTGGCCTTTCCCCTGAAGTGGCCGTGCATAAGCTGGCTATATCTCATGATGCTAAGCCGGTCAAACAAGCTCCTCGAAGAATGAGAAGGGAACTAGAAGAAAAGGTCATCGAGGAAACCAAGAAGCTCATCGATGCCGGCTTCATCAGGGAAGAGAAATATGTGGACTGGATCACATGCATAGTCCCAGTGAAGAAGAAAAATGGGCAGATCCGAGTTTGTGTCGATTTCAGGGACCTCAACAAGGCATGTCCTAAAGACGACTTCCCGCTACCGGTCATGGAAATGATGGTCGATGACACCTCAAATTACGAACTGTTCACCTTTATAGATGGCTCGTCTGGGTATAATCAGATCAAAATGTCGCCTGACGATGAGAAGCACACAGCATTCCGAACCCCGATCGGAATATATTGCTACAAGGTGATGCCGTTTGGACTAAAGAACGCGGGTGATACATATCAAAGGACAATGACCAATATCTTTAATGACCTAATCCATAAGGTCATCGAATGTTATGTTGATGATCTGGTCGTCAAGACTAAAGCCAACGCCGATCACATCCAAGATCTTAGGACCGTTCTCACCAGGCTGAGGGAGTACGATCTGAAAATGAATCCTCTGAAGTGCGCTTTTGGCGTGTCATCGGGAAAATTCCTGGGCTTCATAGTCCGACATCGAGAGATCGAAGTTGACCCATCCAAGATAAAAGCCATCATGGAGATGCCCCTTCCAAAGAGCCTGATACAGCTAAGATCTTTTCAAGGCAAGCTTGCTTATATATGGAGGTTTATCTCAAATTTATCGGGAAGATGTAGGCCCTTCTCAAAGCTCATGAAGAAAGGAGCTCCTTTTATCTGGGATGCCGAATGTCAAACAGCATTCGAAAGCATCAAACGGTACTTCATGCACCCTCCAGTGCTGGCCGCTCCCATTCCGAATAAGCCACTGATTCTCTACACTGCCGTGCTAGATGAGTCACTCGGCACGCTCCTTGCCCAGAATAACGAGGAGGGAAAAGAAAATGCCCTCTACTACCTCAGTCGAACTCTAGTCGGGGCGGAACACAACTATTCCCCAATCGAAAAGCAATGTTTGGCTCTGATATTTGCTGTGAAGAAGCTGAGGCACTATCTGCTCTCTCATCGGGTTATGCTGATCTCCAAGGTCGACCCGCTCAAACACTTGATGACCAAAGCAAGCGTAGCCGGCAGAATGGCAAGATGGGCTGTCATACTACTTGAGTTTGACATAGTTTATACTCTCCAGAAAGTTGTAAAAGGGCAAGCTCTTGCAGACTTTCTCGCTGCTTATCCCATACCAGAAGGGTCACCACTCAATTGCGAGTTACCCGACGAACTAGTGCTGCACCTCAAGAATGACGAGCCATGTTGGGAGCTCTACTTCGATGGGGCCTCATCGATAAGGACCTCCAGTAAACCAAGCGTCCCGGAGATAAAAGCAGGGATAGGATTGGTGTTCATCACGCCATCAATGGGAACCCTACGGCGTTCTTTTGCTCTCACCAAGCCTCGCACAAACAGTGAGGCCGAGTATGAAGCTTTGATAGCTGGTTTGGAGCTCGCCATAGAAATGGAAATCCTTCGGCTACGGGTTTACGGCGACTCCCAGCTTGTCGTCAACCAAGTAAGCGGCGACTACAAGATATACAAATCCGAGTTAGCTTGGTACAGAAGCCAGGTGGTGGAACTCATGAAACGGTTCACTCACATTGAACTAACAAGAGTCCTTAGAGCGTTGAACGGAAAGGCTGACGTACTCGCTCGCTTAACCAAGGAGCTGGCTGATCCTGACATGGACGAAATTCTGATCACAGTCAAGAGCCGGCAAATTCTACCCCCTGTCTCTCTACGAGAAGAGGAAAGCACGGAACAGAAGAGCAGTCCCGTCGAAGAAGCTTCGATCATTCAAGACGAGCCCGATTAGAGAGAACCCTTCATAGAGTATTTCCGATAAGACAAGCTGCCCGAAGGAAGATCTGCGAGGGTTCGCCTGAAGAAGAGAGCTCTCCGATATGTGTTTGTAAATGACACGCTATACCGCAGGTCATATGACCAACTCTGGCTCAGATGTTTGTCATCGGCCGAAGCCCAGAAAGTCATGAAAGAAGTTCACTCGGGCGTTTGCGGCGCTCACCAATCTGGCCCCAAGATGCGACTTCAAATTAAACGGCTTGGGTATTACTGGCCTACCATGATATGAGATTGCGGAGAGCATGCAAAGAAATGTTATATCTGCCAAATTCACGGTGATTTCATTCACAAGCACCCCAATCCGTTGCATCCTACGGTGGCGTCGTGGCCCTTCGAAGTCTAGGGAACCGACATAGTTGGCCTAATTGATCCTCCGTCATCCAAAGGCCACCGGTTCATATTGGCCGCAACTGACTATTTCTCCAGATGGGCTGAAGCTGTCCCGCTAAAAGAAGTCAAGACAGAAGACATTCTTGCATTCTTCCAGCATAATATTCTATACCGCTTCGGTGCACCAAGAAGAATCATTTCTGATAACGGGCCTTCTCTTAAGAGCTTCAAGGTCTCAAGGTTCGCTACTCAGCACAAGATAGACTGGAGATATTCCTCCATCTATAATCCAAGAGCCAATGGGCTAGCCGAAGCCTTCAATAAGACTCTATGCAAGCTCCTGAGGAAAAATGCTTCAGCCAACAAGAGAGACTGGAATCTCAAGTTTCATGAGGTGTTGTGGGCATATCGTACCACGCATCGTACTCTAACTCAGTCCACTCCATACTCATTGATCTTCGGAGTGGAGGCGGTCCTCCCCCTCGAGGTCGAAGTTCCAAGCTTAAGAATGGACGTTCAGCACGTGTTGACGGAGGAAGAAAATGTGCTCCTTCAGCTTGAAGTGCTCGACGCCCTCGAAGAAAAGAGGCTCGCGGTGCATCAAAATCTTGAGCTATACCGAGCCCAAATATCACGGGCCTATGACAAGATAACCCGTCTCCGCGCTTTCAAGAAAGGCGAATTGGTGTTGGTCTCCAAAAGACCGATCATCCCCAATCGACATGCCAAGAGAAAATTCGAGCCAAACTGGGAAGGACCATACGTCATCGAGAAAGTATTCGACGGAGGATCCTACCAACTAATAAGTGCCGAGGGAGAAAGGCCCATGCCACCCATCAATGGCCGATATCTCAAGAAATACTACGCATGAATGCTCCAAGTCGCAGGCGAATCGAGCACACTAGCCCTACGGTATGGATCATACATCCTGCAAAACCGTATACAATCCATGGGCGTAAACGACCCCTATCTCTCCCAAATCCTGCCGGTGAGACTACTTTTAAAGTCCTACCAGCGGCCAAAAACAAAAACAAAACAAAAAAAGACGGTATGTCCACAAGCAAAATGGGCACAGATGAAAACCCGAAAGGGCTCCGTGGGTAAAAACAGCAGGACTACCGGCGAGTTTGTGAAAACCCGAAAAGGCACAAACTCGTGAGAAGAGATGAAATACACTCGCAAAGTCCTCTCGACCTTGTGAGGAGAAAATCCCTGCGTGAGATCCTTACGACTCACAAAGGAGCAACACACTTAGGAATCCTCACGATTCCTAAGGAGAACATACACCTGCGAGATCCTCTCGACTCGTAAGGAAAAATGCTTTTATGAGACCTTTACGGCTCATAAAATTGAAAAGTCTTAGGTGACAGGGACCTAAACCTGTCTCCTAAGCCACCACTCCCCAACGGGAAATGGCAAATGATGAGTCGCTCCTGGCGTTATGCTTCAGTGTTAGCGGTGCTGATGCCGACCAAAAAACCCAAATCCCAAGTCCTCCCAAGGCAAATGATGAGTTGCTCCTGGCATTATTCCAGTACAGCAATACTGATGCCAAACAAGAGCCAAATTCCAAGCCGCCAAACAAGAGCTCGACTCGTAGGGAGAAATGCTTTTATGAGACCCTTACGGCTCATAAAATTGAAAAGTCTTAGGTGACAGGGACCTAAACCTGTCTCCTAAGCCACCACTCCCCAACGGGAAATAGAAAATAAGTCGCTCCTGGCGTTACGCTTCAGTGTTAGCGGTGCTGATGCCGACCAAAAAACCCAAATCCCAAGTCCTCCCAAGGAAAATGATGAGTTGCTCCTGGCATTATTCCAGTACAGCAATACTGATGCCAAACAAGAGCCAAATTCTAAGCCCCCAAACGGCGAATGATGAGTCGCTCCTGGTACCATATTCCAGTGCAGCGATGCAGACGCCACCCAAAATCCAATTTCTCAAAATTCTCCCGGTCCTACGGTTAGTCCTGAAGTTGACTACCGTATATAATCCACGGGCTCAAATAATTCTCAGCATACCCATACCCCACCGTAATCACCAGTTACGCGGCTGGTCTCCGCCCTTAGAATTATGCTCCATCGAGAAGACCCACTCATGTGTCTTCACGATGCATGAGGAGAACAAACCTTTGTGGGATCCTTACGACTCACAAAGGAAAAAACACACACTTAGAAGTCCCCATGACTCCTAAGGAGAAAATACACATGCAGGATCCTTACGACTCGTAGAGAGAAAATGCTTTTATGGGACCCTAACGGCCCATAAAATTGAAAAGCCTTAGGTGATAGGGATCTAAACCTGTCTCTTAAGCCATCGCTCCCCAACAGGAAAAGGTAAATGATGATTCGCTCCTGGTACCATATTCCAGTGTAGCGGTGCTGATGTCAATCCAAACCACACCAAATCAGCAAAACAACCAATGACCTCCCTGGAAGAGTCAAATTCCACCTCGGAAACAAGTCAACTTCATCCCTGACACCGCAAGAAGCGGAGCAAGTCAAATCCAGCACCGACCATCCACGTCGCTAAAAAGGCAGCACCGACCGTCCACGTCGCTAAAAGGGCAGCACCGACCGTCCAAGTCGGAAAATGGGCAGAACCGACCGTCCAAGTCGCAAAATGGGCAGAATCGACCGTTCAACTCGTTAAAAGGGTAGAACTGACCGTCCACGTCGCAAAAATGGCAACATCGACCGTCCACGTCGCTAAAAGGGCAGCACCGACAGTCCAAGTCGCTAAAAGGGCAGCACCGACCGTCCACGTCGCAAAAAGGGCAGTATCGACCGTCCAAGTCGCTAAAAGGGCAGCATTGACCGTCCACGTCGCTAAAAGGGTAGCACTGACCATCCAAGTCGCAAAAAGGGCAGAACCGACCGTCCACGTCGCTAAAAGGGCAGCACCGACCGTCCAAATCGCAAAAAGGGCAGAACCGACCATCCACGTCGCTAAAAAGGCAGCACCGACCGTCCAAGTCGCAAAAAGGGCAGAATCGACCGTCCATGTCGTAAAAAGGGCAGTGCCAGCTTCCCAAAAGCGGGAACCAAATCAAGTCGCCTCCACGTGAAAGAAGATCCATCAATTCCATGCACACGACCCACATGTGTGGTGTGCATTTATTGATGGGGGGAAATTTGTTGGGGTAAAAATTTGCACCCCGGTTGACCAAGTCAAAATCAAAGTCAACCCCAAGCCAGGTGGGCCCAAGCCCAGGTCAGGTGGGCCCAAGCCCAGGTCAAGTGGGCCAATGCCCGGGTCGAGCCCGAACATGAAGCGGCCGGCCTCCCTCATTCCAAAATGCAAATTTTGTAATAAATAATTTTGTTGTATTTCTTTTACTTTATTTTATGAAAAAAAGAAAGAAAAATGGGCATAAAGCCAAATTTTTTTAAAGCCCATGGCTTATGTGCAAAAAGAAATGGCACATAAGCCATGGGATAGGTAAAATACCATTTTGTGAAGCCCAAGGGGCTATATGTAAACTGTATGGCCTATAAAGGCAAAAATAATGAAATATCTCAACAACTTTTCCTCTCTCTAGAAAAAACCAAGATCTGAGATCTTTCCCCTTCCTCAAAGTTCTAAAACCTTCTTTTTTCTTTGAATTAAATCAAGAGTTTTACTCTTCCTTTTAAAAAACAAAATAGTTTTTTACCACAAAACCCACAAAGGGGAACTCGGATCTTCCATCAGATCTCAAAAAGAAGAGATTTTTAAATCTCACATCTCTCGATCTTCAAGATCCTGCCAGCAGAGGAGGAAGAAGGAGGCCCATCTCCAAAAACCCCATTTTTGGGAAGACCCAGGGCTCCAAAGAAGAACCCCTTTCATCAACTCCAAAACATCTCAGGAGTTTAACTCCACTCTGATTTCTCTTTCGAGAGTTTCTGGGGCTAAAAGCCCATTTTTCTCGCTGGCGCCCAAGCGCCCGAGTGCCTTGGGCTCAAGCTCCCAGCGTCCACGTGCCGACACGTGGCACACTAGCGCTCGAGCGCCTAGCGCTCAAAGCGCCAAGCGCCCACGTGCCGACACGTGGCGCACTAGCGCTTAGCGCTCAAAGCGCCAAGCGCCCACGTGCCGACACGTGGCACACTAGCGCTCGAGCGCTTAGTGCTCAAAGCGCCCAGCGCTCAAAGCGCCCAGCGCTTAAGCGCCCCGCGCTCAAGCGCCCACGTGCCGACACGTGGTGCGCTAGCGCTCGAGCGCCCAGCGTCCGCGCTAGCGCTCGAGCGCCCAGTGCTCAAGCATCCAGCGCTCAAGCGCCAAGCGCCCCACGTGCCGACACGTGGTGCGCTAGCGCTCGAGCGCCTAGCGCTCAAGCGCCCAACGTCCACTTGTCGGATACGTGGTGCGCTCGCGCCTAAGCGCACAGCACCTAATCGCACAGCGCTCAAGGCGCTGGCCCCACGCGTCATTTAGGCGCTTTTTCCCTTTTTATATATATGTATACATGTATATATATCTATAGATATACACACTCCACAACACTGTCCCCCTCAAAAATTTTTTTGGGCCGGGGCGCTGGCCCGCACCCCGCAAGGGAGCTGCTAGCCCCTTTGACTCCCAGCCCGCTATCCGGGTAGCGGGACCCCCGTAAAAACTCTGCGTGGCCCCCGATATATCCAAAACACGACACTGCACATTGAGTTCGCATGACCAGTTTAACCCATTAATCGGAGGTTCCCTCGCCCCAAAAGCGAGGGGTAATTAACGGCAGCTTAGTCCGCGGCTGCCGGAGATTCGGATCCCCATAATCAATAAACCTCGGCCTACCCTAGGCAAGGGGAATCTGTAGTATGCCTGACAAGCGCGCGCGTATTCCTATCTCAATGGGGTGAAGAAAAACACCCAACACCATTATTGTATATTGATATATATACTAGTAGATGTTGTATATGTTTTACACCCGCGCTAGTCCAGTCCCCGCTCTGTCGTTAGTTAAGTAACCTAACGGGTGATGACGGGACCCAGTGGCGAATGCGGATGGCATATACATACATTTTATTTTCGTTCTTTATTGGTGTGATTAATTGATGGGACTGGGTTGATTCAGATCAATGCAAGCTAAACAAACCTGTTTAATATTGTTGGAACATTTTTCAAAAAAAAGCTGTTATTACAAGGACGTTCTCTTTTGTTTTGCACAGTGGTATTCGGTTATGAATATCCAGCACCTCATTCGACGAGGCAAGGGCTGAGATCCCTTCATCGGGAGTGACTCCTTGGACAGAAGTTTTTGTCAGGGTAATAACTTCACTATAGTCGATTACTTTTTCCTTTGCATCGCGGTATTCAGTTGGAATATCCTGCACCTCATTTTACGAGGAAAGAGCCGAGATCCCTTCACCAGGAGTGACCTCTTTAGCAAACGTTTTCGCCACTATATATTTGTAAAAAGCTATTCGGTTCCTTCAACGATATCAAGTTCATTACGTTAAAGGTTTTTCGCCAAAAACCATCCACAGCCCTCTGTCATTTTAGACGCGTAGCACTTAGTATTCATGCTATGTTTGTTGGCCTTAGTCAAGGCATAGTGTTTGGTAGCTATTTTTTACCTTTCTGTTACATAGATAGATGCGTTAGTTTGGGACAGTCGTACAGCCTTGTTAGCCTTAGTCAAGAGCTTGTACGGGTGGGTTCAAATTAACCTGAACAATGACAGGTAGAACTTGACATGTGACTTATGATTTGTTGGCCTTAGTCAAGCTCATAAGAGCATGGGGTAAAAATCACATCGGGAGTTTCTAAAGAAACTGAAACTTACCAGGCATGCGCATACCTTCTGGAGTGTGATAACGTGAGTGGATTCCATCACGTTATCATACAATGATAGTTGGATCCCGATTCCCACTGATGAGTTGGTTTACTCCTCGGTTTATTCCGACTAATTCTTCTTTCAGGTTTGGAGGAGAATTTGAGGATACAGTGGGAGACATCCTGATTAGATAATGTGATAACCATTTTTATCTAGGTTAGAATGCACACAAAGTGTTTCTTTTCTCTCTCTCTTTGGCAGCGACCATGGCCCGACCCTACACTATGACTCAGTGACCAAGTTAACCGAACTTTCTTAAAACACTGGCTTTTGGATTGTCTGAGTTGCATACATCATTGCCACTCCTTCTTTTACCCTTTGCATTTCTCCAGAACACCCTGTATTACTACGAACATCCACTTCCATTAGATAAATCTATCATATGGTTATATATGAACTCGAAGGAACTTGTTCAAGATTCGAGGACGGATTCTGGTTCTGGAGAAATTGAATAGGATTATTCAGTTGTCTTTTATTTTTACCTTCTCTCAGGTTATGAGGGCTCCTGGGATTAGGAGACGGTACACCTATTGCGCCTATTGGATAGTCTTCTTCCAAACCATAGGCAGGTGCCGAACGGTAGGGAATGAAGAAAACCAATTAGCCTAAGTATGGTGTACAGAAGGTAATAAGTAAAGACAAATAAAGGGATTAGAAAGAGGGCAAAGTAAATTACGACTGCTATCATTCATGACCAAGCCACGTATTTCATCGCCACTCCTGCTTCACCTTTGTATTTCTCCAGAGCACCTCGTATCACTACGAAGATCCACAGTTTATTGGATACTCCATCGTATGGTTATATACGAACTCGAAAGGACTTGTTCCAGTTCGGGGATGGATTCTGGTTCAGGAGAAATAGAATGAGGTTCATTCAGTTGTCTTTTAGCTTTACCTTCTCTCGCGTTGCGAGTGCTCCTAGAATTATGACGGTACACTTATTATGCTTATTGGATAGTCTTCTTCTAAACCATAGGCTGGTGCCGAACGGTAGGGAAGGAAGAAAACCATTTAGCCTAAGGGTGGTAGTTGGATATTGGATAGTCTTCTTCCAAACCATAGGCTCAAAGCATCTGCTACAACATTCGTATGGGTTTGCGCGGTATGCTCGGATTTATATCAACAAGATTGTATGATTGCATGGAGTTCCGACGTGCATAGTTTCCGATAGGGGTATCCAGTTTACCAGCAGGTTATGGCAGAAACTTCAAGAAGCTCTTGGTACACGATTGAGTTTTTGTACAGCTTTTCACGTACAGACAGATGGTCAATCAGAGCGGATCATTCAGACTTTAGAAGATATGCTTAGAGCTTGCAGCCTTGATTTTGGTGGTAGTTGGGATCGTCACTTATCTTTGATAGAATTCTTATACAACAATAGTTTTCAGGAGACGATCCAGATGGCACCCTTGAAGATTTGTATGGGAGGAAATGTCGATCACCCGTTTGCTGGACGGAATTGAGCGAGAGTAGCAGTTTGGGACCGCAGATAGTACAGGAGACTATGGAAAAAATTCAGATGATACGAGACAGAATGAGAGCGGCCCAGTGCAGACAGAAAGCTTATGCAGATCGACGACGTCGTAGACTCAAGTTTGAGGTGGGAGATCATATGTTCCTTCGTGTATCTCCGATGAAAGGTGTGATACGTTTCGGGAAAAAGGGAAAGCTCAACCCCAGATATGTCGGACCTTACGAGGTTCTGGAGAGAGTGGGTGCTGTATCTTATCGTTTAGCACTTCCACGAGTTTTCCCGATGTGCATCCGGTGTTTCACGTGTCTATACTTCGCAAGTATCTTCACGATCCTTCTCACGCGATCCAGCCTAAGACCTTACAGTTTGAGCCGGATTTATCCTACACAGTGCAGCCTGTAGCTATTCTAGACCGGCAGGCAAAGAAACTGTGATCAAGGGTACTTGCATCAGTAAAGGTTCTTTGGCGAGGAACGAATCGCGAAGAGATCATTTGGGAGACCGAGAATGCGAAAGAAAGAAATTTCCACATCTTTTTGAAGGTTTGTCTTGTTAAGTTTAAATTCGGGGACCGAATTTTTTTAAGGGGGGAATATTGTAACCTTTTGAAAATTTGGAAATAAATAAAATTAATTAATTAAATAATAAAATGCCAATTTAAAAAGTTATTAAAATCAAATATGACATTTTCATAAATAGTATATGAAACAAATTAAATTGAAATTTTAATATGTAACATAAATAAATTATAAGGGTTTTAATGAGAAATTTAGAATCATTTTAATTAAAATAATGTTATATAATAACACAGTTAGTGAGGGGTCTTTTTGTAAAGTATAGGAAAAATGTGCAAATTTGGAAATGTTGAGGGTGTATGTGAAAAAGGGTTAAGAAATGTTTTAGCTCAGAAATTCCTCAAAATACCACTAATATTGGTTTAATCTGTCACATCCATCTCATCCTTGCATGAAAATCCCACATTTTCTCCTTGCTACACCATCTCCTTGCATAAGAGTGGCAAACCCTTGTTGGTGACACCTCTTCCTACACCTCACTCTTCCCTCTTCCATATATATAAGGTGTTCAGATGAATTAATCAAATAAAACATCTAAAATTTCAAAACCTACGAGAGAGAAAATACTTAGAACTCACAAAAAGAACTAAAGGAAAAGAGAAATGAAGAAGAAGAACTAGGTTAAGAAGTTCAACATCAAGCTAGGAGCTAAGGACTTGGATTTCTTGGAGGAAGCTTTTCAATCATCTCAGTAGGTATAATCTTTAAACACGGTAGGATCAAGTTCTGTAATTGTAAAATTTAGAAATCGAATATCGATAAAATCGTATTTTTGGTAAAATTTGGCTCTGTAGTAATCTGCTATTAGTCAGAGTAAAATCAACTTAACAAAGCAATGCCTAAATATTTTATGTTAGACCTAGAACAAACCCTAGAAGAACGAACTAAGGGGCTCGGATTTGGGCCGGCGACCTATAAGAGAATTCCGGCGTCGCCGGATTTTTGATGGACTTTGGGGTTTTGGGGTTTTGGGTAGGTCTCTGTATCATTGTTAAGATATTTTGGTATTGTTTAAAATAGTTAATTTAACTGTATATAAAATCTGGGAACTAATATCGGAAAAGGTATCTAAAATCTAAAATACGACAAGGTTAAAACGTAACGCGTTCTGTTTTCTATTGCGAAACAACGTTAGGTTAAATTCCAGTTAAAATGAGTGTTAGATCATTTACAATAGTCGTACGTAGTGTAATTATAACGTACAACTTGTGTTTTCATGATTTGGCCGTATCGGAGTTAGTTGTTTCCTTACACAAGTAAATTTCGATGTTAGATTCAAATACGGGAACTTCGGAGGCCGTAAGGAAAGGAAAGGGATTGGCAATTTCTGAGTAGTTACAACGTATTTCGGTGAGTAGATTAAACATCTACCGGTGGATCTTGTAAAGATGGCGTGATACGCCCGTAATTAGATTTAAATTCAAGTTTTGCTTTTGTATGTTAACTTTATCATATGCATTCTTAAATCTACATATATACCTCCATGATTAATACTTGTTAGAACACTGCACCATTATCGACGAGTTATGCCGCACCTGCACATATCTACATGTTACATTACACCTCGTCGATATTAATATGTCACTTCACACTTAGAAATTATTCTGTTAAAAATGATTCTTATCATACGTTAAGTATCAATAGTCGTAGTAATTAGCATATATGACATCATATTTCGTATTCAAATATTACTAATTGATATAAGAGGCATTTGTATTATTGAGGATTTATGGTTTTAAGTTTTCATATACTATTACGAAAAATCAGTGATTTTCATGATTATGTGTCACGTCCATCATGAAATGTCGTTTTTATGATTTGGTTTTATTCCAGACCGAGTCTGGGGGTATACGGTTACGGATTTACAATTTTATCCAGACTGAGTCGGTGGGGATACAATTGGATACATGGTGGACCCGGTCGAGACCGAGGGGCAGGATAGCCGCACTTTAGGCGGGGAGCCTAATGAGAATACTCGATTCTGGAGACAGTTATGAAACATGGCGGATATCTAGATGATACCGACCGGTGTTATTGATTACAGGATTGTTCGAGGAATGATGCCTGAGAGAAACAGAAGATTTGTGTCAATGTTGGACACGGAAAGATAAACTTTATTGGGAAAAAGTGATGAGATTTTAGTTTTGAATTTATGTGATTAGTAGTACCAATTTCATGTTTTCCACATGCTATCATGCATCATACTTATCCACACTGCAGTTAGTTATAGTTCATCATATTTACATTATCAGCCGTTATATGTTAGTTATATTCACTGAGTTGGCAACTCACCCCCGTTATGCCACAGTTCCTTGCAGGGGTAGAGTGGATGGTTAGCAGCAGTACAGATCCTTTTATCAGCTTTTATCACATCTTTTGCTAGGTGGGTTATCTATGTAGTAACCTCCTCTTTTGGTATTATATATTGAATCTAGAATACTCCATCAGACCCTGTATTATGACTTAGAACGAGAAGTGGTTATATGTATATTATTTCGACAGATGAGATCGTTTAGTTGTATTAAATGATATTTCTTTTATATATGTCTGAGATTCTTCTTCGATGTCGTATTATAAATCTATATTGATTTACATTGTTAGTATCGTTGCTCCCAACTAGGGATGCAGCCAAATTAAACACTTTATAACTAAATGCAATAGGAAATTACTGTTAAAATCTTAAATACTTAAAACCGCGATTTTTACTTAAAAACTAAATTTTTTCTAAAGTTCCGCAAAAAGGGTTTTGATCTTGGTTTTTGGCTTACTCGGATTGTGTCGATATCTTTAGATATTATACAATCTAAGTGCCAGTCACATCCAAACTTTGGGTCGTGACAAAGTTGGTATCAAAGCTTAGAATTAACCTTACGGAAATCGAGTAGTGAGTTAAGATAAGTCGACTTAAGTTCGTTACGTAGGATGACCTTTGGTTTGATGGAGTAGGTAAATTAGGATGAGTGCAGTACCGTACGTATATTCCGCGGTATATTTACGTTACCATACTCAGCCTAACTAACCTTAGGATGTATATCTTGATTTATTCTTCCTTTGACTCTCTGATATCGATTATCCCTATTCAAAAGCCTTATCAACTCTTGTTTCTTGTTCCAGTTGCTATGGCTACGCGAGCTAGGCGAGCCGCAGCCAGAGATGCAGCTAGGGTGAATCCTCCTGTGACGGCAACTGTTACACCGGACATTCCGGCGGTGCATGAGCATGTCGATCCTCCTCCTCCAGATAGACTGACTAGGATAGAGGAGGGCATGTTAGGATTACAGCACGTGGTAAGATAGTTGGCTGAGGTCACTCGAGTACAGAGATAGGACCAGGCACCGACCGTGGTAGAGCCCGATGTACAGCTCGTGCAGGCAGTCGCACTTATAGAAACGAGGGTGATGGAGGTATCACTTCCAGAGTTTATGAGGTTAAGACCTCCGGTATTTACAGGGACCGATGTAGCAGAGGATCCTCAGTCCTTTCTTGATAGGATGGCGAGGATCGGCAGATCATTGCGATGTTCTGATGCGAGGTCAATTGAGCTGACTAGCTTTCGATTGGAGGGACTTGCACAAGAGTGGTGTGAGTTGATAGAGAGAGGACAATCCACTGGTCTTACTCAGATGTCGTGGACCGAGTTCTCTGAGGTTTTTCTTGCTAGGTTTCTTCTACAGATTATGAGGGACGCCAGAGCTAGCGGTTTTAAAGCGTTGCGGAAATTTGCAGGTATGTTGGTGGAAGATTATGATTTACAATTCACCCAGTTGTCGTGCTATGCTCCCTACTTAGTTCCTATGGAAGAGCTTCGGGTGAAGAGGTTCATAAAGAGTTTGGATACGCAGATGTTTCTTGCTATAGGCTCCCAGCATTTCGATACTTATGTGCAGGCCATGGATGCAGCTATGCGAGTAGAGGAGCGGTTGAGTGAGGCAGTAATAGTTCCGGAGCCAAAGAGGATTAGACCGATTGGGTCAATAACTAGACAGTTTGGCAGAGGTAGTGGCAGGTACACTCCAGGCCACATTTTCGGACGAGGTTGGACTCGGGGACAGATGTTCAGTTTATACCCCGATGATCAGAGGACCCCACTTACATGTTATAGTTGCGGACTTCCAGGGCATATGGCTAGAGGGTGTACACGCCATAATGGGACTGTTACTCCGCAGGCTACTTTACCCCCTCCACCTTCTACGTCGATGGCCTTATTTTCTCCCCCAGTTAGCACTACGCGCCAGACGGTTGCACCACGAGGCCGAGGTTATGCAGGACGCTTCCAGAGAGATCGAGGACATAGAGGTAGAGGACGACAGGATGCGGGAAGGGGCTAGGTATGAGTCTTTAAGCTGACTCCACAAGATGCCCAAGCATCCAATGCAGTTGTGACAGTTACTCTTGTAGTATGTTCATTAGATGCACATATTTTATTTGATCCCGGTTCTACGCATTCTTACGTATCTTCACGCTTTGCACTTTCTCTGGGGAGAGAGTCGTCGCTATTAGAGTTACCTCTAGTTGTGATTACTCCTGTAGGAGATTCTATATAGCTCGACATGTATTCAGGTCACGATCATTACGTATTGGTGATAGGGATTCTTTAGTTGATCTGATTCTCCTGGATATGTTAGATTTTGATATACTTCTTGGTATGGATTGGTTGGCCATTTGTCATACTTATGTAGATTGTTGGGGGAAAACGGTCAGATTTTGTTTTCTAGGTAAACCGATCCTTGTTGTGCAGGGAGACTGTAATGTAACTCCTGCCAACATGATTTCTGCTCTTTGTGCGGGACGACTCTTGAAGAAGAGTTGTCATGAGTTCTTATCTTTTGTTCAGGATTTAGAAGTCGCTGAAGTCCCGTTGGACCAGGTTCCGATCGCACGAGAATTTTCGAATGTGTTTCCTACTGAATTACTAGGATTACCACCCGATCGTGATATCGAATTTTGTATCGACTTGATTCCGGGTGCGGGGCCTATTTCTATACCACCCTATCGGGTGGCCCCGACGGAGTTGAAAGAACTCAAAATCCAGTTGCAAGAGTTGTTAGATAGAGGACTTGTTCGTCCAAGTGTATCGCCGTGGGGAGCACCTTTCTTGTTTGTTAAGAAGAATGATGGTAGTAGGAGATTGTGCATAGATTACCGACAGTTGAATCGAGTTACTGTACGGAATAGGTATCCATTACCCCGTATCGATGACTTATTCGATCAGCTGTAGGGAGCTGGCTACTTCTCAAAGATTGATTTACGGTCAGGGTATCACCAGTTGAAGGTTCGGAAGGATGACATTCCGAAGACTGCTTTTCGCACACGATATAGGCATTATGAATTTCTGGTGATGTCGTTCGGACTCACCAATGCCCCAGCAGCTTTCATGGATATGATGAACTGTATCTTCATGCCATTCCTTGATCAGTTCATTATAGTATTCATTGATGATATTCTTGTTTATTCTCGGAGTCGGAAGGAGCACGAGCAACATTTGCGCATCACGTTACAGATCTTGAAGGAGTATCAACTGTTCGCTAAATTCTCCAAGTGTACTTTCTGGCTGGATAGTGTAGATTTCTTGGGTTATGTAGTTACGAGAGATGGGATACGTGTGGACCCAAAGAAGATCGAAGCGGTACAGCACTAACCCAGACCGGTGTCAGTTACCGAGGTTCATAGTTTCTTGGGTCTGGCAGGTTATTACCGACGTTTTGTGCAGGATTTTTCTCGGATCGCCGGACCGTTGACCGGATTGACTAGGAAGGAAGTTCCATTTCTTTGGACAGATGCATGTGAGCAGAGTTTTCAGCAGTTGAAGACTTGCTTGACGACTGCACTAGTCTTATCTTTACATTCTGGGTCTGGTGGTTTTGTTGTGTATTGTAACGCCTCTCGAGTGGGTTTAGGTTGTGTGTTAATGCAACACGGCAGGGTTGTCGTTTATGCTTCTCAGCAGTTGAAGAGGCACGAGCAGAACTACCCTACTCATGATTTGGAGATGGCTACAGTAGTTTTCGCACTGAAAATTTGGAGGCATTACTTGTATGGAGAGTCGTGCCAGATTTTTACAGATCATAAGAACTTGAACTATATTTTTCAGCAGAAGAATCTGAATCTAAGGCAGCGTAGATGGATGGAACTCGTGAAGGATTATGATTGTGAGATCTTGTATCATCCAGGCAAAGCGAATGTTGTAGCAGATGCTTTGAGCCGGAGGCTTGGAGGTAGCTTATCTTATATGCGTACC
Organism: Agapanthus africanus; assembly: GCA_030015575.1. Classification (NCBI taxonomy): domain Eukaryota; kingdom Viridiplantae; phylum Streptophyta; class Magnoliopsida; order Asparagales; family Amaryllidaceae; genus Agapanthus; species Agapanthus africanus. The sequence goes on from CM057347.1 coordinate 23,884,084, forward strand.
TTGCAGAGACAGTCTTCTACAGACTGGCAGATTCTATATGATAGCCGTGTACAGTTTGAGTTCATATCGACAGGATAACAGTTAGCACATATTCGCACCCGTCCTCAGTTATTGGATCGTATTCTGGAGACACAGCCCGCGGATGCTCGTATATCGGAGATTATGGATCAGGTTAGGCAGGGCAAAGAGTCAGAGTTCGTGATAGATGACCATGGAGTATTACGTTTTGGGACTCGTCTTTGTGTGCCAGAGTCGGATGGACTGAGACGTGAGATTTTAGAGGAAGCCCATCGATCAGCATACAGTATTCATCTTGGTTCCACCAAAATGTATCATGACTTGAAGGATGTTTATTGGTGGGAAGGAATGAAGAGGGATGTTGCAGAGTTTGTTTCAAGAGCCTTGACTTGTCAGCAAGTCAAGGCAGAGCACCAGAGGCCGGCTGGAGAATTGCAGCCCTTGCCCATTTCGGAGTAGAAATGGGAACAGATTTCCATGGATTTCATTGTGGGTCTACCCATGACTAGCAGAGGGTATGATTCCATCTGGGTGAGCGTAGATAGATTGATAAAGGCAGCTCACTTTCTTCCGGTGAAGACGATGTATGGGTTTGCGTAGTATGCTCAGATTTATGTCGACGAGATTGTATGATTGCATGGAGTTCCGACGTGCATAGTATCCGATTGGGGTACCCAGTTTACCGGCAGGTTATGGAAGAAACTTTAAGAAGCTCTTGGTACACGATTGAGTTTTAGTACAGTTTTTCACCCATAGACAGATGGTCAATCAGAGTGGACCGTTCAGACTTTAGAGGATATGCTTAGAGCTTGCAACCTTGATTTTGGTGGTAGTTGGGATCGTCACATACCTTTGATAGAATTCTTGTACAACAACAATTTTCAGGAGACGATCCAGATGGCACCCTTGAAGATTTGTATGGGAGGAAATGTCGATCACCCGTTTGCTGGACGGAATTGAGCGAGAGTAGCAGTTTGGGACCGCAGATAGTACAGGAGACTATGGAAAAGATTCAGCTGATACGAGACAGAATGAGAGTGGCCCAGTGCATACAGAAATCTTATGCAGATCGACGACGTCGTAGACTCGAGTTTGAGGTAGGAGATCATGTGTTCCTTCGTGTATCTCCGATGAAAGGTGTGATGTGTTTCGGGGAAAAGGGGAAGCTCAGCCCCAGATATGTCAGACCTTATGAGATTCTGGAGAGAGTGGGTGTTGTATCTTATCGTTTAGCACTTCCACCGAGTTTTTCTGATGTGCATCCAGTGTTTCATGTGTCTATACTTCGCAAGTATCTTCACGATCCTTCTCACGCGATCCAGCCTCAGACCTTACATCTTGAGCCAAATTTATCCTACACAGTTCAGCGTGTAGCTATTCTAGACCGGCAGGCAAAGAAACTGAGATCAAGGGTACTTCCATCTATAAAGGTTCTTTGGCGAAGAACGAATCGCGAAGAGATCACTTGGGAGACCGAGGATACGATGCGAAAGAAATTTCCACATCTTTTTGAAGGTTCGTCTTGTTAAGTTTAAATTCGGGGACCGAATTTTCTTAAGGGGGAATAATGTAACCTTTTGAAAATTTGGAAATAAATAAAATTAATTAATTAAATAATAAAATTCCAATTTAAAAAGTTATTAAAACCAAATATGACATTTTCATAAATAGTATATGAAACAAATTAAATTGAAATTTTAATATGTAACATAAATAAATTATAAGGGTTTTAATGAGAAATTTAGATTCATTTTAATTAAAATAATGTTATATAATAACATAGTTAGTGAGGGGTCTTTTTGTAAAGTTAGGAAAAATGTGCAAATTTGGAAATGTTGAGGGTCTATGTGAAAAAGGGTTAAGAAATGTTTTAGCTCAAAAATTCCTCAAAATACCACTAATATTGGTTTAATCTTGCACATCCGCCTCATCCTTGCATGAAAATCCCATATTTTCTCCTTGCTACCCCACCTCCTTGCATGAAAGTGGCACACCCTTGTTGGTGACAGCTCTTCCTACACCTCACTCTTCCCTCTTCCATATATATAAGGTGTTCAGATCAATTAATCAAATAAAACTTCTAAAATTTCAAAATCTAAGAGAAAGAAAATACTTAGAACTCACAAAAAGAAATAAAAGAAAGAGAAGTGAAGAAGAAGAACTAGGCTAAGGAGTTCACCATCAAGTTAGGAGCTAAGAAGTTGGATTTCTTGAAGGAAGCTTTTCAATCATCTCAGTAGGTATAATATCTAAACACAGTAGGATCAAGTTCTGTAATTGTAAAATTTAGAAATCGAATATCGATAAAATCGTATTTTTGGCAAAATTTAGCTCTGTAGTAATCTGCTATTAGTCAGAGTAAAATTAACTTAACAAAACAATACATAAATATTGTATGTTGGACTTAAAACAAACCCTAGAAGAACAAACCAAGGGGCTCGGATTTGGGCCGGCGACCTATAGGAGAATTCCGGCGTCGCCGGATTTTTGATGGACTTTGGGATTTTGGGTTTTTGGGTAGGTCTCTGTATCATTGTTAGGATATTTTGGTATTGTTTAAAATAGTTAATTTAACTGTATATAAAATCTGGGAACTAATATCGGAAAAGGTATCTAAAATTTAAAATACGACACGGTTAAAACGTAACGCGTTCTGTTTTCTGTTGCAAAACAGCGTTGGGTTAAATTCTAGTTAAAATGAGTGTTAGATCGTTTACAATAGTCGTACGTAGTGTAATTAGAACGTACAACTTGTGTTTTCATGATTTGGACGTATCGGAGTTAGCCGTTTCCTTACACAAGTAAATTTCGATGTTAGATTCAAATACGGGAATTTCAGAGGCTGAAAGGAAAGGAAATGGATTGGCAATTTCTGAGTAGTTACAACGTATTCCGGTAAGTAGATTAAACATCTACCGGGGGATCTTGTAAAGATGGCGTGATACGCCCGTAGTTAGATTTAAATTCAAGTTTTGCTTTTGTATGTTAATTTTATCATATGCATTCTTAAATCTACATATATACCTCCATGATTAATACTTGTTAGAACACTGCACCATTACCGACGAGTTATGCCGCACATGCACATATCTACATGTTACACCACATCTCGTCGATATTAACATGTCACTTCACACTTAGAAATTATTCTATTAAAAATAATTCTTATCATACCTTAAGTATCAATAGTCGTAGTAATTAGCATATATGACATCATATTTCGTATTCAAATATTAGTAGTTGATATAAGAGGCATTTGTATTATTGAGAATTTATGGTTTTAAGTTTTCATATACTATTACGAAAAATCAGTGATTTTTCATGATTATGTGTCACGTCCACCATGAAATATCGTTTTTCTGATTTGGTTTTATTCCGGACCGAATCCGGGGGTATACAGTTACGGATTTACAATTTTATCTAGACTGAGTCGGTGGGGATACAGTTAGATATATGGTGGACCCGGTCGAGACCGAGGGGCAGGATAGTCCACTTTAAGCGGGGAGCCTAACGAGAATACTCGATTCCGGAGACAGTTATGAAACACGGCGGATATCTAGATGATACCGACCGGTGTTATTGATCACAAGATTATTCGAGAAATGATGCCTGAGAGAAACAGAAGATTTTTGTCAATGTTGGATACGGAAAGATAAACTTTATTGGGAAAAAGTGATAAGATTTCAGTTTTGAGTTTATGTGATTAGTAGTACCAATTTCATGTTTTCCACATGCTATCATGCATCATACTTATCCACACTGCAGTTAGTTATAGTTTGTCATATTTCATTATCAGCCGTTATATATTACTTATATTCACTGAGTTGGCAACTCACCCCCGTTGTGCCACAGTTCCTTGCAGGGGTAGAGTGGACGGTTAGCAGCAGTACAGATCCATTTATCAGCTTTTATCGCATCCTTTGCTAGGTGGGTTATCTATGTAGTAACCTTCTCTTTTGGTATTGTATATTGAATCTAGAATACTCCATCAGACCCTGTATTGTGACTTAGAACGAAAAGTGGTTATATATATATTATTTCGACAGATAAGAACGTTTTGTTGTATTAAATGATATTTCTTTTATGTATGTCTGAGATTTTTCTTTGATGTCGTATTATGAGTATGTATTGATTTACATTATTAGTATCGTTGCTTCCAACTAGGGATGCAGCCAAATTAAATACTTTATAACTGCTTTTATTATAAATGTAATAGGAAATTACTGTTAAAATCTTAAATACTTAAAACACCGATTTTTACTTAAAAACTAATTTTTTTTCTAAAGTTCCGCAAAAAGGGTTTTGATCTTGGCTTTTGGTTTACTCGGATTGTATTGGTATCTTTAGATATTATACAATTTAAGTGCCGGTCAAATCCAAACTTTGGGTTGTGACATAAAAGCGCAATTGCAAGGAATTGTTTAATACATCTTTTTAAAGAAATGGTTTTATAAGTTGATAGTATTTATTTGCAAAGTCGGGTATCCCAAGAATAAATTTCCAAAACTTCATCGTGATATAATACAGATGTGTGTTGTGATGAGTTAGGTCATTATCTCGTGAACTGTCTAAAGGTAATACAAATTTATATTGTTTTTTGTCGGAAAATGAAGTATGTGGTATTTTACTGTAAAACTGCGATAAAAATTGCAATATAATTTATTTTGATGTGAAACTTGTTTAATATATTTGTTAATGTTTATTGAACATGATATGAAACTTTGGTATTTTCTTGTTTAAGAAAAGTAGAGTTTTGAAGAAAAATCGAATCGGAAGTCGGATTAACTCCGCTTCCGTCAAGTTTTAGAAATGAAAGTTTTTAAAGAAGAAGAATAGAGGGAGAAAAGGGACTTACAAGCTTTTGGACTAGAGAAGAGAGAGGAGGTCCTAAAGAAGGATTCGAAACGTCGTTTCGTCGCCAGAAATTGCTTGGATCGTCGTCGGAACTTCACCTTTTATTAACTCCACTTGTACACAAAAGAGACTTGAAAGTTTTTAAGAGTTTTGGTAGGGAATTTCTCAGTGAGGAAGTGAGAAATGAGGTATGGTATTTATAGGGGAAATTAGGGTTTAGGGGTGAAAGAAATGCATTAAAATTGGGATTAAATGGGTGATTTAATCCTCTCTGGTTGAATGCAGAGAGAACAAACAGTGTGAAAGGAGTGGGGTAGCTGAAGAGGTACAGGGGTGAAAATATGTGGAGCATTGGGTACGGGGGGCCCGGCGGTGCCGGCATTACCTACGGTTTCGCCGGTCCAAAACCGGTGGAGGCTGTTGGGTTTTCTTCCATGTGTCCCTGACGCTTGGTTTACCCTCGTGCACATGTTTAAATAATCTGTAACTTATCATATTACGTGTTGTGCACGTGCAAACACTTGGGTTTCTAAAAGATTAAAAGAAATTAAAATAAAAAGATAATATGGCTAATGAAATTTGAACTCAGGTGCTTTGTCTTAGCAGTGCAAGTCTTTACCAGTGAGCTACGAGCTCTTTCTTGTAGTTCAAATGAAAAACAAATTCTTTTGGCAATCACAGGATTTGCAAATACCCCAATTGTACATTAACTTTTAAACAATTTTCTGTACATTGAAATTCGATTGTTACAGCTAGCGTATCTCGTCCTTAATAGGTGTATCTTGTCAATTAATGGGCATATCCAGCCATCCACTCGAACGTGATGCAGGGACATAACAGACGGTGAGAATCTCGAATCGGCTTGCTCAAATGCGACCCCGATATAAACCCTTCCTCCAGACAACTCAGGTATGTCAAACTCATTCCCAAGACACCGCTACTCTACTTAATTACTCCTCGGTACTTACTCGATCAACGGAGGGGCCTACGGTGGTTTCCCACTCCAGGACTTCCCTTACAGGTAACTCGGTGTCAACAACAACCGATAATCTATTGAGACCCACACACTCAATCCTCACACCGATTCTCAGCTGTTCTGTCCCGCTGGTAGCAAAATCAACGGAGGGCAATATATGAGGAAGATTCCGACCTCCATTGCACACTGTTTATTTTGATGACCTTAATCAACCTTTGTGATGACAAGTAAACTCATAATCATGTAACTAAAAAATTTATTTTGCAAATGGCAATTCCCAAAAATAGAAAGAAAAAGATGTTGCATGCTTTTGCAAAATCCATGACCTTCGACAACTCAAGGAACTTATCTTTAGTATTTTGTATCTTTTGTATTTTGTATCTTTCCATTTTAAATAAACCATATTATGATTTGTAAGTCGTCTAATAGATAAAACATGTATAATGTGTCATTTGACTTCTTCTGTTCATGGTTTTCCAAAGCAGATTTGCTATCACAATATACAGCAGTAACAATTAATGGGAGGGTAAAAAAAATGGTAATGGACTAAGAATATTTTTTTAGGCATTCAACTACTATACATGCTGTGTCTAAACCATTTGATCCAGATACCATTATACTTCTGGTTACAAGTGTTTGTCTAATTGATTTCCGTCAAACAACAGCTCTTTCTAATGAAAACTAAATCCTGACGTGGATTTCACATCTTGAGAAATTTGAATAGCTTTCTAACACGGTAGAATATCCAGTAAAATGTAGTATATTTCAAGTAGCTTAGAAGTCTACATATAGCATCCCGACGTTTGTTGACAGGGATTTTTGATAAATTTGCTAAGTTTTTGACTTTATTAACAGTAGAAGATAAAAGTTGGCCACCAAATCAAAATATCTAGATGAATGCCAATGATTTGTGAAATGATATAAGAGGAGATCATAGATTGCTGTATAAATTAGAAAACCCCAACAAAAGAGAAAGTAATATTTAAGAGGGAAAAATAGTAGATTTCAATTCTAAGATATCACTCTTTATGGGAATATCTATATCCTCCAATTTCATCTTTTGTTTTAATGATTTGTTATGCATCATTGTCTTCTTAAAATAGAAATTTCTGCTCGTATATATTTGTCAAAAGCTTTAATGATTTTTCACAAGACTTGTTTTAGAAACAACGTTTGTTATCATTACTTCCTAGATTTGGATGGAAATTGATTGGTTCATTTCCCTTCAAATATGATGCATCCTTTTTTGTAAACTAAATAAATAAAAATAAATAAATAAATGTCAATATCTTGCATTCAAATTCTCTAGTCTTTGCCTATAAGGTACTCATTTAATTTTATCCCGACTTAATATAATCCAAAAGATTAACTTATAACTGCGGCTAAATTGGACTCGATCATGTTTTCACTAATGGTTTGATTAGGGAGAAGAAATTCATCAATATTAGCAATTGGATAAAGGCCGGGCTTTGGAAGATATCAGAGTTTGTTCCAGTGCGGAGCCGATTCATTGAAAGTGTTAAAAAAGAGCAAATAAATTGTAGCATGAGACAAACTGTTGTCACAGAGAAAATTACCATAATGGTCATCTTCTTAGCGGACGATCCTCTAATGATGAAGTTAGGTATAATTTGAATTCAAGCACGTGTGCATGTATATGAGAAAAGAAAGAAGAATTGGTTATAGAAAGATGAAGCGTGTGAGAGAAAAAAGAAAGTGGTTATGAATTTTGATATGGAATTTCTACGTTTTTTATGCAAACTGGAAAATAAAAAGAAAATGTGAGTGATAATAAAGGACTTTTAATTGTTTTTTCTCTTCAAAATTGAAATTGGAAGTGCGTCCTTCTTGTCTTGGCATTATGATCACCGAGATATTGCATGTCTAACGAGAAAATATACCTAGAGTCACAAAAATTCTCGAATTCAATGAGTTAGCTTGAGATTTGTAGTCTATATGTTTCAATGATGTAAAAAGAATATGATTGCCAATTTTATATTAGAATCGCGCATTTCTTACATGTTTAGTCATAAATTAGGCAAGAGTCACTTGTTCACATATATCTTAAAATGTTTTAATTTTTAATTACCAGTAGATGGCATACAAAGCTTATTGGTTTAGTAAAAGGAAAAAATCATTTAACGAATAATTCTTCTATACAAAAAATAATGGGGTTTTTTTTATACTGCCGTCTTGAAAATTGAATATTTTCGAATACCCAACCCACATATGGAAATTTACCTGTATACCACTCGAAATGTTTTCGTCAACTAGATACCCTACTCCTGTTGACTTCTGTTTTGTTGACCCTTAACCATGATTAGTTATGACCGAGTAAAGATGAAAATATTGTTGGGTTGCCAAGCACCTCTAATAGGGTTTAAAGTATGGCGGAAACAGTAATTTTAAAAATCTAGAGAGTTATAGCAAACTCAAATCAAGAATCAAATCAAACTATTAAACTTGTCACTAAACTAGTAAACAAAAAGCAAGAGTTTAGCGGGTTACAACCTTTGTAGCGCGTTAGCCATCTCTTCTTGAACTCTGACTAGTTTCCACAAAATCTGGAACAAAGTTGCTCGATGATCTCCTCACAGAAGATGATCCACCTTGAGATAACTCCAACACAAGTTTTAGTTTCAAATTGATCGAGAAAAATAAAGTAACTCACTAATTAAACTTGCCAAGAATGATTAGTAGGAGATGTAGGATAATAAGCTCATTTAATTTTTCTCATTTCTTTTCCATTTCTCAATTGAAGAAAAATCAAGAGGAGGAAAAAAAAGCACGGAGAAGATGAGAGTGTCTAGAAGATAAGCATGAATAAACATTTTTAACTAGAAACAAAAATGAGTCATCAAACAAATAATGGCTCACACAAATGAGTCATCAAAAAGAATCATCTCATAAATTCTACAATCATGATTCATTCTCATTTCTTCCATATAATTCTTATACCCCCATCATACATGTATCACATAGATGTCTCATTATTTACATCAAATATAAATATTAATTAAAGAGAAGAAAATAATTAAGTGGGCATGATATTATTTAATATATAAATATATCAATATATAAATATACATTTAATTATTAAATCAACACTTGATTTAATAATCCGACTATATCATATATATACCGGCTAATATCAATAAGCACTTGATTAAAATGCGTGTATCAAATACACGTGTTTAATCGAATTCCCGCACGTATCCCTATACGTACCTTATATCGTTTCGCATGTGCTGGGAAAGCTCTTTGTGGGACTTTAAAAACTCGACAATACGCTGGCAGTAGGTTTGGATCATATTCATAGCCCATAAGCACGTCGGCGGTACTAACTGCACGTAACGGCTACCCAGATATTGATTGAAAGAAAGTCAACGAGCAAGCTCATCAAAACCCTGCTAAGTCTATCAGTGATATTACTGTACAGTCTGGTCTCTTCGTCTAAGAGTATCGCATATCAGGTCTAGGATTTGGAATCTGTCAGGCTCCAATAACTCGATAAGTCATGCAACAGAGGACTCATAACCAACCGAAGATACAACTAATAACACTTATGTGTTTATCTCCACTGCGATAACTATCGACTTTTGGTTGTAGTCTTATCCTGCACAGCGCGACATCAACTCGCTAAACTGTGAGAGACGAATCACTTTGACCACTCACTGTCTCTATGTGCTTTGGGAATATACCCAACAAGAACCTATTTGCACGACTCCTTTGAGCCATGATAGGGTAGAAGTTTAAGTATAGTGGAAACACATATGAGACTCTATGGAGATCTCAGGTCCTACAGACTACCATGTACATATGTCATAAGAGAACTGCTATTTGACATTGGTATTTTACCAACTAGAAGTTCTCGGTAAGTCCATCCAGTATAACGCATCCAATGAGCACATGTATACAATTCTCGATATTAAACACCAATAGCTGTAGGATCAGCTATCGCCCTCCAATCGGGTCAGGAAATGTACATGCTAATCTAAACTGGAGTACCGATGCCCAGTCTCGATACTCCTACGGTTAAGGACGTTTATGGATGTGTTTATCGACTACCTAGGCCCTACTGGTATGATCTCTATCATCGTCCTGCCAGTCAAGAAAAATACTAGGGCTTTATCTTATATCTAAACAATGCGGATAATAAATAAAATGCATCATATAAAAGATAAAGGCAAATCAGATAACATACTATCATCTCGAGTAAGATTTTCTCTCATATAGGTCCTCCTTCAATTACAATAATTGTCTTGAGAGCACTTATATCCAACAATCTCCCACTTACACTTATGGCCAATTATAGCGGTATTTCATACCCAACTTCTATACTAACAGTTTTCCAAACTGTGTTTGAGAACTAGTCTCAATAAGTGAAGGACCCGACTCAGCGCTTCTTTCTGTTTCTCCCTGAATCTCAACTTCGTGGAGATCAAGTATCTCCCGAACTGAGCAATACCTGCCTTAGTATTTGCCTGGACAGACGATGGGATCATGTCCATAAATGAACAATTTTATCCAACAAATTCTCAGGCGGTATACTTTTGCCGATTCACAATCAGTATCTAGCGCCATAACTATCTCAGTATCTCTCTTGGAACTATTTCCAATATACTGCTCCTCAAATAAGGGTAAACTTATAATTCGCGACAAATGCTTTGTCTCCCATGTTTCCTGGGAAGCTTGAATCAGTAACCACCTCTTTCAAGAAGCTGCCATTACCATATTCCAAGAATATCAAATGCTCTAAACTACTACTCCATATTTCTCCATGCTCTAAACTGCTACTCCATATTTCTCCAGGATTGGACTGATATCCATATTTTATATGGAGAAACACATATGATCATCATTGTTTTACCGATTTGCAGCATAGGAACATTACTTCCTGTCATGAGTATGTCATCCACATACCATATGAGGAATCTGACAATACTCATTACCATCTTCTTACAAATACCAGGTTCATCTCTCATTTTGATGAAGTCAAATACTTTGACCTTGACATCAAAACAGATGATCCATTTTCGCTAAGTCTGCTTTAGTCTAAAGATAGACTTAAGCAATTTGCACGCTTACTGCTGCTCCCACTGACTAAGATAACCCTTTGGCAGAGTCATATACATGTTTACTTCTAAATCCAATTTAGAAATGCGTTATAGTCATTCACATGCCAGACATCATAGTCATGAAAGATAACGTTGGCAATTTTTATCTGTATGGACTTCAGCACAGACACAGAAGTAATAGTTTCATCACAATCTACAAAGAGTATTTGATGAAAACTTTTTACTACAAGTCTAGCCTTATTAGGTCAGTACCTTTCTGTTTGCACCGATCTTGAAAAATCTACTTGCTCCTTATGGGTTTTACCCTTTCAAGAGCACCCAACAAAGTTAACACTTTGTTGCCATGCATGGAGTCCAATTAGGATAACTCGGCATCAAGCCATCAATCGGAATTCATCACTTCCTATGACCTGCTGATAACTAGTAGAGTCATCATTACATAATGCAAGCCTCCTTTTCATCGTTAGTGAGAGAACTATAGTACCTTTCAGGTGGCTGAGATCACCTACCAAATATGCGGATTAGGCTAAGGTCTGTCACAGTCACTTGAATTTTCAGGTTCTACTAAATTTTAGGTAACCGTTTATAGTTATGGAATCACTCCGGTTCTATCATACCCCTACTTATTTTTTTTGCAAGAAATTTCTTTTCTAAAAAGGTGGCTTGTCGAGAACAAAACAACTTTTGATCCCGAAAATGGTGCTTGGGATAACCCACAAACTGCAATTACTGAAACGTGCCTTGAGTTAATTCTGATTCTGGTTTTAAGCATAACCCGAACAACTCAACATCTTAACAATATTAAGATAATGACCCATGTTTACCGCCGGAAACCGGGAAGACGAACGTCTTGCTTGAAATTCGGGGGCAGATGCTATTTGGTGCTATCCGTCCACCTCTCCGAAGATGCCAAGTTGATTTATGGCACCATGTATCGAAGGTTTAAATGGATGCGGCCGATGTCGCAGACTTCATCAGATTCCCCCTCATTTGAGGGTTTTTTTTTATTGTTGGGACGCTCTTCCCTGCAGGCGCAAGACCCTGCAGTTAATTACGCTACCGCGTTGCGGTAACAACTTTCTCCTTCTCCAGATGGTCACTTCGTGTCGTGTGTGTTTGTTTTGTTTGTGATTGCCCGTGGATTGTATACGGAGACTAATTTGTGTTGTCGTCCGTAGGGCGTGGATTAGTCCAAATCCGTATCTTCTTAGATTTGGGTTTTGGGGTTTGGCTTTAAGGATACGTTAGTCTCATTTGAGATTAAGATCAACTTAAACGTTTGTTAAGGACACATTAGTCTAATTTTAGACAAAGATCGACTCAACGTTTGTTAAGAATACGTTAGTCTAATTTTAGACTAAGATCAACTTAACAGGATCATTTAGATCCAACAAAAGAGCATTTGGGCTCTATTGTTTAGTTTAGAGACATTGCGGTCGATTACCAGTTTAAGGACATGGTGGTCCAAGGTTAAGGACATCATAGTCCATGGGCTTAAGGACCCCACAGTCCAAGGTTAAGGACATCATAGTCCGTGGGCTTAAGGACCCAACAGTCCAGGTTAAGGACATCGTAGTCCGTGAGTTTAAGGACCTCACAGTCCGGTTTAAAGACATCATAGTCTATGAGTTTAAGGACCCCACAGGCCGTAGAAATATGTGGTTTTCGGGACCCGTCACCTCTCTGAAGACGTTGAAGGATTACAACGACAGATATCAGAGGAGTAAAGAGATGTACCTTCGAACCGATGTGAGTTGATTGGAAGATCTGTAGCCCAGTTTGGGACTGAGATCTGTTGAATATTTGTAAGCAGATAGGCTCAGTTCAATATAAATTGAGGACTTATGACCAGAATTGGGCTAAGTCCAATTAAAATGTTTAACATTTTTTTGTTGTTCTGGCTATTAAGCCTTTATTTGGGCTCGTCCCTTTTAATAATGCTAAGCATTGGGTTCTGACATCTTTTTGTCTTATATTGAATGCATAGCATTCATCAGAACGAAGTATGTTCTGATAGTGCGCCACGTGGTGCGCCAGGCGCTTTGCGTCAATTAAAGACCGCATTACGCTTCTGTCAGGTAGCGTACACTAAAAGGACACGTGTCGCGCTTAGCGCCAAGCGCCAGTTTATTAGCGCATTGCGCTTTCCATTTATGAGCGCTTTGCGCTGGTTTAGCAGCGCACCAGTGAGTGACACGTGGCGCGCTTGGCGCTGAGTGTTGGTCCATGGGTGCAGCACACTGTCTCAGAAGCGCAAAGCGCAAACTGTGTCCATGGTTGACACGTGGCATGCTTTGGCGCTGAGCGCCTGTCCAATGAGCGCAAAAGCGCAGTTCATGAGTGCAAAGCACTTTTAAGTTGCGCAAAGCGCATTTGATCAAATTTATGATCAGAAAACAAGCTTATGTTCTTCTTTTAAAGGAGGCCTTGCCTCAAGATTCAAGAACAAAAAATTCTTATTTATAAAAAGGACACTGACTTTGTAGATCAAGGATCTGTGAATGAAGTGAATACTTCTTTTTATTTTTTATAATAAGATCTCTGATCTCTTTTTATCAAAACCTTGGTCTTTTTGTAGATCTATGATCTTTTTAAGAAGATAGTTCTTCTTTTATGAGATGATTTCATCTCTGTGTTCAAGACTCATATTCTTTACCTTGAAGAAAATGGTCTTCTTTCGCTTAAAGCTTACTTTTCTTTCTCTTTGAGTTTTTTCTCAAAATTTGCACGGGGTTTCTCTATATCAGACTTGAAGTCTTGGAGCCTTTATATAGGGCAAGCTGATTTGCTGAATCAGTTAAAAAGATTTTTCTCTGATTGATTTGGAAATGTTTCCCACCGTTGGATCTTTGATCCTAAGGCTTCTGTTTTGCAGAAGATAATGTTCTTGTTTTAATAAGATTGGCAAGATCTTTCCATAATAGAATTTTAATTCTGATTAATTAATAATTTATTATTAGATCTTTTGATCTGACGGTGGGGAATTCTTAATTCCAGCGCTGACGCACCTTGCGCTAGCGCACCTACGTTCGACACGTGGCGCGCAGCGTAGAGCGCAGCGCAACTGCGCTAGCGCACCCATGTTTGACACGTGGCGCGCAACGCAGAGCGCTGGATCTAAATCGTTGCTTCAAATTTTGAATTTTGAATTTAAAGCAGAGTTTTGCTCTGATTGGGGGGTGCGCTGCCTAAGGCGCAGCGCACCTGGCGCTAGCTCATCTGTGTTTGACACGTGGCACGCAGCGCGCCTAGAGCTAGCGCACTCATGGTGCGCTGCCTAGAGCGCACCGCGCTAGCGCATCTGTGTCTGACACGTGGTGCGCAGCGCAGAGCGTTGCTTCAATTTTTGACTCTTGAGTTTTTAAACAGAGCTTTGCTCTGATTCAGGGAAGCAGAAGCGTCGCTTCATTTCCAATCTTGGAATTTGAACAGAGCTTTGCTCTGATTGGGGAAACAACTCATTCAATATCAAATATAGAATTAGAGGCACAAATTTAGGTGGAACCAGTATCAATTAATATGCATCTATTTCCAGTGCATCTCTTAATAATTTGATTGATACGAAAAAGTGTGTTTTGTAGTTTAACCGCAATCAATAACGGTGTAGAACGTAGCTAGACCGAGATGAGTACGGGTCGTCCTCTGGGAAACGTGGAACCTTTTATTTTTAATTTAGATGTAATGAGAAAGAGAGGAGGGATAAAGAATTTTATAGAGTGGTTTCTAGATCTACGTTAAACAAGAATGTAAAATATAGATCTAGATTATTTTAAAGATATAATTAATATAATAAGAGGGCTTGTAGGGTTCGTTAGGATTTAGTAGTTATGGACGATTAATTAAAAGTTACCCTTTTTATCCATTAATAGATTTAGAAGTAGAACGACGGTGATGCGTGTAGATTAGGATTTCTGGAGGGAAAAGGAATCCCACTCTTAACCCTTATCTCGACACGGAACTCCGTTCATATCTAGCCTTTACCAAAACAATCATTAATCTAATCTTTAATCGCGGTCGGAACTAGCAAAGAATTGCTACCGCGCCCGATTAGGATGTTAATGATTCTTTTGATAAAGTTCCTAAACTTTATAGGACTTAAAAAGGGTTTAGTTATTTTCATCGTCCATTAGCCTCCCCTAATCCTACGAACCCTAACAAGTGGAGAATTACTCGCGCATGTTGGGAGAAAAAGAGATGGAAAGAAATTGCATCATTAAACTACGAAGAAATAGAATAAGAAGAAGAAAGCTACCTTTATTAACCAACAATATCAAGTACACTTTGATTCCTTAGAAAATGATTACAAAAACCTAGTTTGCTTCTCGATCTCTTCTAAGGAGGTAGATGAACCGTTGATGATCAGCCTGGATGCGTGAGCCGTCTTGGACTTCGTGATCTCGTCGGCTTGATAACTTTTCCAAGAGGCTCTCGGTGCCCTTTTATAGTGCAAAGCCAGAATCTTCTTGTTGAAAACTTGGTAAAATTCAGCAGAGATTTATGCCAAAAAATATTGGCTCCCAATTCCATAGAAGTGCGGCGGATCCGCGGCCCAAGGGGGGGTTTGGCCGCGGATCCGCGCTTAAAGGAAGAGATCTCTTCATCAAAATTCTTGGGCTTGCTTCTTATGACATGTGGCAATCCTAGGCACCTTTAGAATTCAGAAATCTTCTCTCGGTTGCTTCCAGACTTGGTCTCCAAGTTTTGCTTCTTAATTTGGCAAGTTTTCTTTAACAACTTGATTTGTTTGATAAATTCTGCATAACAACTTGGAAAATTCTGCACAATAATCTCAAATAATATTTAGTAGGCTTATTTCTACTAGGATTTGGTCAATAGATTTATTTGCATATATTTTCCTACCAAATGCTAATTAAAATATATTAACACATGGAAAATGGTGTTTTAACACATAAACCCTAATATGTATAATATATTATATTAAAGTCCTTTTTTAATATGAAAATGGTAGGAAAAATGTAATACAAATGTGCAGTTTTATCAACTGAACAAATACCCCCAAACTTATCTTTGATCGTTCCGAGCAAACTAGTTTATTTAAGAGGAGAAAAAGAAAGGAGAAAACTAAGCACACTTTCGTAGGCAGACACGATTGCACTGAGCACGTGCAACAAGCCGTTAAACCTCTAGGTGTCCCTAGTAGGAGGAGTGTTGTCTCCTGAGAGTTTTCAGCGGATTACACCCACAAAATCCTATAATAAAAGAGAGATGATGAAATTTACATATAAAGATAAGAACCATAAAAGAAATACTTTGAAAATTTAGAGTTTCCAACTATACTAGCTTTTCAGTTGTCATGAGCCCTATCTTAATAGTCATGAAAAAATGTTAGAAATCACATCATCCCTCAATAAAACATCGTCTTTATTCTTCATTCCTACCTTTCATCCAAACATTGATCATATAACCCCACGTGTGTGTAAAGAACATCCCTACACTCGGAGAATTCAATTCAAGCTATCATACTCTTGTCCATCTACCTTAGTACTTTTTAATTTGATGAATATTAAGATTCGCTCACACATTTTCATGCAACCATTAATACTTCTTGAGCTACTAACAGACCGATTACTCGTGTGCTTGCTGATTAGGTGATAGTATTTTTCTCGTCTTGCACCACCTAAGGCTGAGCAGTGACTCCCAGACCAGTTGGCCTTAGGACACTAGGTGAAGAGGCACCCTCGCTATATTTTTTTATTGCTGCCTTGGCGATAACAAAATCAGTGTTCATTTTTTTTCTTTTCACCCTTTTTATATTTTCTTCATTTTATTTTTTTCATTTCCTTCATACTTTGGCTTTTAGACAAGAGCATTTCAAGGTATCCTCTACTATCCCGAGTTTCACGACGTATGTAAGTGCAAATAGTAGGGTATCAACGTTCAAATGTTTGGCTTCCAGAATAGAAACTATTTTTCAGATTTATTTTTATCCTCAGATTAGTGACTTCCTTCATTTTACTAACCCTTGGGACAACAGCCCATAACTACTTATTACTAGTTCGTTTAAGAAACTTCTAATTTTCTTGGTTTTCTTAAACTATTCCTATCTTTTGGATGTAATTTTTCACTTTCTACTCTTTTGTTAAAAATTTTTTATTTTTTTTAAAATTTTTTAAAAATGTTGTGCTTATGCAAAATATGATGCAAATTGATATGTAAATAAGCACAAACCTCCCCCAAACCTGTTTACAGCAGTGTCCTCACTGATGTCATCCATTAAGCACAAAAAGCTGTAGACTTGGGAGGAAATTATTAATGGGGGCAAGAATATATGAAAGTGAAAATCCTCCCCCAAACTTATTTTAGGCTCACAAATTTGTAAAAATCATTTTCTTTTCAAGAGCCAAAATATACCACACCCCCCTAAACTTGAGTTAAACAATTTTAATCTTTTAAAATCACACGAGGGGGTCAAGGTTATTGGTCAATGCCAAGCTTTGCAAAGACCGAAGGTCAACACCAACCATTCAAAAATTTTATCGATGAAGCACCAAGGTTGGTGGAAGAACATGTCACCTTTTGACAAGAAGAAGTGGGGAGGTGATAAGAGGTGTAATGGAAAAGGATTGCGTCTCAATTTGGAGAGACGACACAGTGATAGTAATGATGGATTACTCGCATTATCATGATTGTCCAAAAAAAGGGTGGATGACCAATTTCTTTGTCTTGGAGTTGATTCATCTCAACACCCGTGTCTTGTAAAAATGCGAGTTCATCAGCGAAAATTTCCTCAAAGCTTTCATCGATACCCCGAAGAATAATGTCATCAGAAAAAATGGGGTGATCGTCCGACTCTATAAAAAGTTCCTCATCAGTGTTAGATGTTGACCCGGACAACTCGGTGGAAGAGTACATGGCTGGGTCAAACAACAACATATGAATAGGGTCAGTATCATGAGGTTGATCAAATTCGCTGCTGTCGACGTCCATTAATTCGACAGAACACACATGAGCATAGGGTTCGGAGTGTTCACTTCCCAACTTGTAAATGTTAAGCTCAATTGAATTCTTTCCAAAGGATAGGGTCATAGAGCCGTTTCTACAATTGATTACTGCGTTGGAAGTGGCCAAAAAGGGTCGACCGAGTATCACCGGGATTTGATTGCATGGGTTTGCCACAGGTTGTGTATCTATAACGATAAAGTCCACAGGAAATATGAATTTCCCGACTTTGATTAACACATCCTCTAGCTCACCCCTAGGGTGGGTGATAGATCGATCAGCTATCCGAAGAGTGCAATGCGCAGGTTTTAACTCTCCAATCCCTAATTGCTCATAAACAGAATACGGAAGCAAGTTAACACTAGCACCTAAATCGAGTAGAGCACGATTGATATTTTTACCCCCAATAGAAATAGAAAATGTAGGACTTCCGGGGTCCTTTCGTTTCTTGGGTAGTTGTTGCGTAAAAGCAGTGCTCACATTACTCGCAAGGAAAACTTTTTTAGGTACTTGAACTTTTCTCTTCCTAGTGCACAAGTCCTTTAGGATTTTCGCATACGACGGAACTTGTTGAATAGCATCTAGAAGATGAATGTTTATGTTAACTTGCTTAAAAATTTTCACAATCTTCTCCATTTGTGGACTTGGTCTGTTGCCTCTTAGCCTGTTTGGATAAGGTGCTTTTTCAATAAGGGTTTGGTCCAACATTGGAGAGGATTGTGGGGATGGATTTGATCCCAAAACTGGAGTGGGAATCGATTTAGATAGATTTGGCGAAATAGGCGAAGGGTTCGAGCCTTGGGGAAAACGGAGAATAGGCTCGGGTGAAGGTGGGAGACTAGACGAATTAGGGGAAGAAGAAGAAGAAGCTGGGGTATCAAATGTTTCACTAACATCAATTTGCTCACCCTCTCGGTTATTCAGCACTCTCCCCGATCTCAACGTAGTAACAGCACTCACATTATAACTTTGTGAGTGGCCAGGATTAGGTATGGGTTGAGATGGGAGTTTCCCTTTCTCTCTCGCACTCATTGCGGTGTTTAACTGTGCGATTTGGTTTTCTATTGATTTAATACTCTCACCATGGGAGGCGGAGTTTTTCGTTAGGGTATCAATAGAAGACCTCATCTCAGCCGAATTTTGCATGGATTGTTTCATGAACATATCCAAAGTTTGTGCAAGTGAGTTGTCAGTACCGGCCACTTGTGGTGTAGAAGTGTTGGCCGGATTTTGAAAATTCTGTGACTGAAAGGGGGGCTGATTCTGTGGTTGTGGTTGTTGTGGAGGAGGTCTTTGATAATTACTTTGTTGGTTTTGATTCCAAGCAAAGTTAGGATGATTCCTCCATCCTTGATTGTACGTGGAAGAATAAGGGTCGTTTCTAGGCCGCTGCTGAAGAGCAGCATTAGCAAGAAACGAAGCATTCATAGGACATTCTTCCGTTAAGTGTGAAGGATCCGAACAGTAACCACAGACAGTCTTAGGAAGCGTGACCTGATTTAGGGAGAATGATGAAAATTTGTTTTCGATAGCGTCGAGTTTCTTCTGTATCGCTGCCATTTCGGCTTTTATTGCGATAGAAACATCGAGCTGGTGAATACCTCCCTTAGTTGAAGGTGGTCTTACACTTTCCCACAGCAACGTGTGTTCAGCAAGGTCTTCCAGATATTTCCATGCTTCACCGTCATCTTTAGACATGAAATTGCATTGACACATTGTTTCAAGCATCTGCTTTGTCGCTGGATAAATGCCCTCATATATAATCCGACATAAATCCCATCTTTGTATTCCGTGATGGGGGCATTGGACAAGCAGATCTTTGAAACGTTCAAAGCACTTCCAAAATGGTTCATTGGGAAGCTGGGCGAACTGGTTGATCTCGCTCCTAATATGGGCAGTCTTATGGTTTGGGTAAAACTTCTTAAGAAATGCTATGAAAAATTCATCCCAATTAGTGATAGAGTGTGCGGCAGTATTATAAAGCCATTTTTCTGCTAAGTCGCACAGTGTGAATGGGAGAAGACGTAAGCGCATAGCATCTAAAGTCAATTGTGAAGTACCTATCATTGCGCATACGTTTTCGAATTTGGTGATGAAAACGTACGCGTCTTCCGACTCAAGCCCGTGAAATTTGGGCAGCAGGTTGATGTAGTGGGGTTTAATTTCAAAATTATCCCTGTTAGGTGGTGGAAGAGATAGACAAGTAGGAAGGGGACCACGAATAGGATAGCATCTCTCTTGGAGAGAGATGCGCGGTGGATTCTGCTCACCTACAGGCGGTGTCAGCGTGGTGTTATAATTAGATGGAGTGCCGTCCATCACGGTCGATGTGGTGTGTGGTGGGGGAAAAGAAGATGAAGAAGTACCGACTTCGGCGTTGATAGCAGGAACGCGGACAAGACGGGCACTAGGATCCCGTGTCCAGCCGAGCATGCACTAAGCGGGTTTAGTGCAAGTGGCAGCGTGTGTTTGATTTTAAAATTGGCTTGTTTTTGAAAAAGTGGGACTCAAGACAAATCACCCTAAGATGCACAAGCAACCCTAGAACTAAGGTCACCTAGGTCCAGTCTCTAGACCGCCCCTAGACTTCCAAAGGACAAGCCGCAGGATAAATCCTCTACCGCCTCCGTACTACCCTTGTAGCCAGGTAAGTGCCAGGTAAGTGGGAAGGAACCACGTCGTGGGCCTAATTAAAAACCACTAGCCATTGACACACTTGCCTAGGCACTACAAAAGTAATGCAGATAAACGATAGATTACCCACGACCTTCCTTTGTCCTTATTGAGCGCGACAGTCCTTAGAGTCTGGTCTAGATATTTTTTAAATTAATGAAGGGTTGATCTATATGCTCGGTTTGTGATTTATGGGGCTTAAAAAGGGTGATGAAATCCCTACCTAATCTTGATTTGGTCTTTGCCCCTTAAAGTCCGTATTAAAATATGCAAAACAAAACCAATCATAAAACTTTTGCAAAAAGATTTTTGAGCGGCGCTATTTTGCAAAGAATCCTGCAGAAAATAGATTTTATTGGATTTGAGAGGAGAGAGAAAGAGTTAAGAAGGATACAAGAGAAGTGTGAAACCCTAGATCTCCTATTTCCTCAAGTCCATGACTCCAGATTCCCTCGCAAAATTCACACACAAATCGTTAAATATGCAATTTGCAGTTTTGTGTTAATAATGATATGCATCGTCTAAGAATTCAACACAAATAGTAAAAATAAAAAATTACGCATGTATCCCCGGCAACGGCGCCATTTGATTGATACGAAAAAGTGTATTTTGTAGTTTAACCGCAATCAATAACGGTGTCGCACGTAGCTAGACCGAGATGAGTACGGGTCGTCCTCTGGGAAACGTGGAAGCTTTTATTTTTACTTTAGATGTGTTAAGAAAGAGAGGAGGGATAAAGAATTTTATAGAGTGGTTTCTAGATCTACGTTAAACAAGAATGTAAAATATAGATCTAGATTATTTTAAAGATGTAATTAATATAATAAGAGGGCTTGTAGGGTTCGTTAGGATTTAGTAGTTATGGACGATTAATTAAAAATTACCATTTTTATCCATTAATAGATTTAGAACTAGAACGACGGTGATGCGTGTAGATTAGGGTTTCTGAAGGGAAAAGGAATCCCACTCTTAACCCTTATCTCGACACGGAACTCCGTTCATATCTAGCTTTTACTAAAACAATCATTAATCTAATCTCTAATCGCGGTCGGAACTAGCAAAGAATTGCTAGCGCGCTCGATTAGGATGTTAATGATTCTTTTGATAAAGTTCCTAAACTTTATAGGACTTAAAAAGGGTTTAGTTATTTTCATCGTCCATTAGCCTACCCTAATCCTACGAACCCTAACAAGCGGAGAATTACTCGCGCATGTTGGGAGAAAAAGAGATGGAAAGAAATTGCATCATTAAACTACGAAGAAATAGAATAAGAAGAAGAAAGCTACCTTTATTAATCAACAATATCAAGTACACTTTGATTCCTTAGAAAATGATTACAAAAACCTAGTTTGCTTCTCGATCTCTTCTAAGGAAGTAGATGAACCGTTGATGATCAGTCTGGATGTGTGAGCCGTCTTGGACTTCGTGATCTCGTCGGCTTGATAACTTTTCCAAGAGGCTCTCGGTGCCCTTTTATAGTGCAAAACCAGAATCTTCTTGTTGAAAACTTGGTAAAATTCAGCAGAGATTTATGCCAAAAAATATTGGCTCCCAATTCCATAGAAGTGCGGTGGATCCGCGGCCCAAGGGGAGGTTTAGCCGCGGATCCGTGCTTAAAGGAAGAGATCTCTTCATCAAAATTCTTGGCTTGCTTCTTGTGACATGTGGCAATCCTAGGCACCTTTAGAATTCAGAAATCTTCTCTCGGTTGCTTCCAGACTTGGTCTCCAAGTTTTGCTTCTTAATTTGGCAAGTTTTCTTTAACAACTTGATTTGTTTGATAAATTCTGCATAACAACTTGGAAAATTCTGCACAATAATCTCAAATAATATTTAGTAGGCTTATTTCTACTAGGATTTGGTCAATAGATTTATTTGCATACATTTTCCTACCAAATGCTAATTAAAATATGTTAACACATGGAAAATGGTGTTTTAACACATAAACCCTCATATGTATAATATATTATATTAAAGTCCTTTTTTAATATGAAAATGGTAGGAAAAATGTAATACAAATGTGCAGTTTTATCAACTGAACACCCACGTATGAGCAATTTGAAAAAGAATCAAATTCTCTATTATATAACAATGGAATACCTGGAATAAGTATCTACATCTTCGAACACTTCGAAGAATCATGATACTTCCAGCAATTGGTTAACTACATTATTCCTATATTTTATGAACTTCTCAAAAATTTTGGACTTTGCATTTCAACAAGAATACGTGTCTAAAACCAGAGAACTCATAGTAAAATGGAAAGAAGTATGGGTACCGACCCCTTGTCCGTGCGGACATTGGACACCAAACATTATTATGTGTAAGCCATATGAGTTCACTAACTCATTCTCTGTGTGTTATAATATGAAAACTATATTTTGGTCAAGAATGTACATCATGTTTTTCAATGCACCTTACCCAATCATCAAAGCAAATGTTCATAAAATAATTTTTGAAAATTTATATCCCTCTTTATCAAATAAAGAGACGGATATATCAGTTTTTAAAAGTTGGTGCATAATAACAGATGTTCAAAACCAAAAGTTTGCCGAAAGGCAAAACCAGGGGATTTCCCCAATAGCAACAATTGCTCCGAATTCCGACATTGAGGATCAAATCACCTTTCCAATAATCTAATCTTTCTCAGTATCTGTAACAACTTACAGATTTAGGATGTTAATCCGGTATCAATATACCCAGGAATAAGAATTAATTGGAAAACGGTTTTCAATTATAATCATATAGAAATCATGAAACATAAAAATGTTTCAAGGGGTGGCCGGTTAGGAATATGTATGCCCTAGAGACCATTATTGTATAATATAGTGGATGTTTGGACATATATATAGGACTTTCTTGCTCGACATGATAGTATGCTATCTGGTTGCTCTTTATCTTAACATGTACACTTCTATTATTATACTGTCTCTCTGATACATGTTGATAAAGCCCTTAGAATATTTTGCTTGACTACCAGAACTATGATGCGGATCATACTACTGGGAGTTGTATAGTCCATAAGTATATCCTTTAATTGTTCTTAGTCGAGAGGATATCGAGACAGGGCATCGATATTCCAGAGTAGACAAGTGTGTACATTTCTTGACCCTGTAGGGGGCGATAGTTGATCCCATAACCATTGGTGTTTGTCATCAAAAATTGTCCACAGGTGCTCATTAAAGAATGGGTATATTGAACAGGACTCGCCAAGAACTCCTAGATGGTACTATACCTATCGTCAGATAGCTGTTCTCTGGTGACACTTGTACAGGTTAGTCTGTAGACCCGAGATCGTCATAGTGTCTTGTGTGGTTCCTACTGTGCTTTGATTTTCTCCCTTCCACGGCTCAAAAGAGTCGTGAAAATAGGTGGATTTTGGGTACAGTCCCGAGTCACATGGAGGAAGTGAGCGATAGAAGGGGTTTTGTCTCTCCCTGTATTGGAAGTTGATGTTGCGCTATGCTCGATTGGCTATAACAGTATGTCCCTGGTCAGGACTGATGAGATTTACTGGTAAGTGTTATCAGTAGTTTCTCGAACTGTTATGAGCCATACATCGGCATGATTTATCAAGTTACTGGGGTCTGACGATTCCACCCTTAGACTCGATATGCGACATATTAGACGAAGAGACCGGACTGTACGGTAAGTGTTATTTATAGGCTTCATGGGAGTTTGGACAACCTTACTTGTTGATTTTCTAATCGCTCAATACCTGGTTAGTCGTTACGTCCAGCTAGTACCGCTGACAGCTTGTGGGTAACTGATGTGATCATTACATACTGCTGACGTATTAATGAGTCTTTAGAGTCCCACACAGAGCTTTCATAGTTCAAGCGAAACGAAGTAGGGCACATATGCTAATATGTGCAGGGGCCTGATTAAGTACAAGTATGTGATACCGTATTCTAATCTGGCGATAAATGTTATCAGTTAGGTTATATGTGATATAACTGAATTATTGAATTAAGTGTTGATTTGATAATATGATATACAGATAAAAGATATTAGTTGGTTATATGTGATATAACCGGATTATTAAATCAAATGTTGATTTAATAATTTGATATATATTTATATTTGATATAATTATATATTAACTAATATTAAGCTTACTAATTATTTTCTTCTTAATATATATATATATATATATATATATATATATATATATTGAAGCATGGTTGGATTTTCTATCTTGAGAAAATAGAAATGAGGTGGAAAATGGGGAGATATTTGTGGAATGGGGAAGCATGGCTTTATCATTTATTTTATTCATTTGCTTGCACTATTGAAGCATGGTTCAATTTATTTATTGGTATTTTTTCCATGCTTCAATAAGTGAGGTATTTGTTAACCCATTCTTCACTTGAGATTCTAGATTTGTTCATTTTTCTTGAGCTCGTTTCCTAAGCTCTTTCCATCTTCCTCTTCCTCCCTCTTCAAGCCCCAACCCACACATGTGATGTGAACCATAGGGCTGTGGACAAACCTAGTGAGCTTAGCACCCCTACTTCACCATCCTACTCTATCTTAGCAATATACATTAGGGTGTTTCCTTCACTAATCAAAGATTAGTGAAGAGGTAGCTTAGATTAGAAAAGCTTCGGGTAGACCAATTTCGATACGAAGATTGTGAAGGAAGCTCGTTCATTCTTCAAGTGGAGCCTAAAGGAGTCATAAGAACTACTATCCGAAGCTATAGAAGAGAAGGACACGGTCTACAAAAGTTGTAGTCGCCATCTATTAGTATAGATATTGTTTTATATCATGTTAATGTTAGATATATGTATGCCCTAGAGGCCATTATTATATATTATAGTGGATGCTTGGACATGTATATATAGAGAGGACTTTCTTGCTCGACATGATGGTATGCTATCTGATTGTACTTTATCCTGACATGTTTAATTGATTATGTTTTCTGTCTATTTGATACATGTTGATAAAGACCTTAGGATATTTGCTTGACTAACACGACTATGATGCAGATCATACTAGTAGGGGCATGTGTAGTCCATAAGTACATCCTTAAAAATTCCTAGTCGATGGAGTGTCGAGACTGGGCATCGATATTCCAGAGTAGACTGGTGTATACGTTTTTTGACCCTGTTTAGGGGTAATGGATGTTCCCATATCCATTGTTGTTTGACATCAAAGATTATATACAGGTGCTCATTAGAGACTGGGTACACTAAACGGACTCGCCGAGAACTCCTAAATGGTATTATACCTATCATCAATTGGCAGTTCTCCGGTGACACTTGTACAGGTTAGTCTGTAGACCAGAGATCGGCATAGTGTCTTGTGTGCTTCCCACCGTGCTTTGATTTCCACCCTACCACGGTTCTATTGAGTCGTTCAAAAAGATGGATTTTGGGTACAGTCCCGAAAAACATGGAGGCAATAAGCGATAGGAAGGGTTTCGTCTCTCCCGGTATTATGAGTTGATGTTGTACTATACGCGATTGGCTATAACCGCAAGCCCCTATCCAGGGCTGATAAGAATTACTAATAAATGTTATCAATGGTTTCTTAATTGGTTATTGGCCACACATCGGCAAGACTTATTGAGTTATTGGGGCTTAACGATTCCAACCCCAGACTCAGTATGCGACATATCAGACGAAGAGACCGGACTGTACAGTAAGTGTTTCTTGTTGGCTCTACGGGAGTGTGAACAAGTTTTCTTGTTGTTCTTCTGTTCGTATAATACCTGGGTAGCCATTACGTCCAGTTAGTACCGCTGACAGCTTGTGGGTATCTGATATGATCATTACCTACTGCTAGCATATTGACGAGTCTTAAGGGTCCCACAAAGGGGTTTCTAAGCTCAAGCGGAAAGAAGTGGGGCACATATGAAGATATGTGGAGGAGCCTGATTAACTACGAGTATCCGATGCCGTATTTTAATCTAGCGTTTTTATTAGTCGGGTTATATGTGATATGACAGGATTATTAAATCAAGTGTTGATTTAATAAAATACCTAATCACTCATTTATAATTCCTTTATATATATATATATATATATATATATATATATATATATATATCTATGTATGTATGTATGTATGTATGTATGTGTGTGTGTGTGTGTATTTATATATGTATGTGTGTGTATCATGGTTGATGATACATGGAACATGGCTATGCTAGAATCACATTGGATATATATTGGGTATTTAGTTAAATTAAAAGAAAATGATAATGCTTTGTGATGAGTTATTGCTTTCACACCCTTCCTAAAATATCTTGCACCATGGCTCATTATTTTATTATCTATCTCATCTTGAAATATCAAAGATATCTAAAAGGTTCATTTAACCTAAGCCACAGTTCATCTTCTTTCTCTTATCTCTCTAGATATTTTTCTAGCCAAGAAAAAGAGAAAAAAAGGAAAGGTTTTTAGTGAGAAAAATCCTACTTCATCAACCTATATTAGCTTAGCAAACTAGTGTAGGTTGTTTGCTTCACTTCTTCTTTCATTAGTGAAGTAAGAGTTTGAGTGTTAGGAGCTTCGTGGTGGATCATCGTAGACAACGAAGACCTCATGCAAAAATATTCCAACTTTAAGTGAAGCCACTGAGGAGCTCAAGGACTTCTACATGGAGCTAGTGAAGAGAAGGAGTGGTCTACAAAGGTTGTAGTTCTTTTCACTTAGAAAAATACACTCTTTTACTTTGCTTGTAACCCTAAAATCTAGTTTGATTCATGGATTAGTTAACTTAGCACCCAATAAAATTAAAATTACTCACCCCCTCAGGTTGTGGAGATAAGATTGACTTACATGGTATCAGAGCCAAGCTAGTGTATTAGGTAGTCTATACGACGTTAAAGTGTTCGATCGAATTTCAAAAACCCGAAATTTTTCAAGTTTCTGTCCATTTTTCCAGAAATTGGTATTTCGCAGATTAAAAATATTCAGAAAATCGTGCAGGTAATTATATGGAGCCCCAAGAAATATGAGTACCCAATTCAACTAAGTGGCCGCGGAACCATGGCATATCCTAGGGTTTAGCCGCGGTTCCGCCGCAATTTTGGTGAATTTGGGAATCGTGTTTCTTTTGCTGCTCCATTGTGAGATTTAGGACATTCTGGGTATTTTTGTTGAGACTTAAATTGTTGAGGTCTCTGTGATTTGTGGTAATTTGAGAAGTCGATCGAAATGTCTAACATCGTCTAGACAGTTGCTATATGTGATACAATTTTTTGAATCCACATTAATTAGTTTTGTGAAAAATAGTTTGTGACATGTAAATATAGCATTTTAGTCTCATATAATGATTACCACGGAGTTTCGATTCGGATCAAAACTCCATCGCAATATTGTATCGTATACGAACACTCGTTGGCGGAACCTAGATAGCCATGCCCTAAAGCTCCGACCAAATGACTATAGGAGAACCCCATCACCAAAAGCATCCACTTGGGTGCTCGCGGCCACGGTGTTCCGCCCAATTGCACTTCATCGTCAGCATCAGGGGTTCGGCCATCTACTACTGTTCCCAACGAATATTCGATAATGAAATCGGGAATCTTGTTGAATTACCCGACTTCATTTTATAAAAAAAATAGTTTTCAATTCGAGACTTTAATGCAAGATTTATATGGTTAGGCATAAAATCCAGAATATGAGATGATTCGGGTTTATGATGTCTAAGGTTGGTGCGGATTCTAATTATTGTAAATTTTCATTTCTTTTTTGTGACCGTAAGTGTAATATGTAAATCCCTAATCTTGTTTCTATAGATCAACGACATTAGGAATACGCATATTTACTTACGTTGATGACATGTGATATTATGTGTTGATGTTGATATATTATATAGGATCGTCGTGATTGAATAGCCGGGGGGTTTATGTAAGATGAGAGCTTTTCTTTTTTCATTCATGTAAAATAAATGCATATAATATTCTTTTATTGAGACACTTCCGGGTTGAGATTGTTGTCTCCATTTAATATATATTATTTACTTTTCCGCATTAGAATAGACCCGAGGCGAGGAGCACAAGTAACCGGGTTCTAGAGTCCAGTGAGAGGCTATCTCGTGGAGACGAGATCGGTCGCCTAACTTTAGAATTGTCAGGGTTCCTTGCCGCTCTCGTAGGGGTCTAGGGGTATAGGCTTGGCTATTCATCACGACCGTAGAATCCGTGTTTTTCATTATTAGCTTAATTTAAAACACGGACCTCCTAATATATCCTATATTTCATATGTTTGCTTCTGCTGTTGTTACTCTGTGATGTGATCATATAACTACGTGAGACGAATGCTATATATATAATAAACGTTGTTTATGTTTTGCACCCACGCTAGTCCAGCCCCCGCTCTGCCGTTAGTTAAGTAACCTAACGATGCATGGCGGAACCCCGTGGCGAATGCGGATGGCATAAGCGTACGTTCTATTTTCGTTTCTTCTGTGATGAATAGAAGCTTAAATGATGGGACGGCATTAATGAGATTAATATTAAGAAAAAAACCTAAAGATATTGTAGAATCAAATTTGAAACATACTCGGCCTTTTTATGAAAAAGAAAATATTTTAAATGCGGAGCTTAAGCCACTCCCTTTTCAAACTACTCGTTCTACAACAATATGAAGTTCAAAATGTTAAAGGTTTTCATCAAAACCATTCGTAGCCTTCCGCCATTTTACAAAGTAGAGTACTTAGTATTCGTGCTACGTTTGTTGACCATAGTTAAGACGTAGTGTACGGTAGCTAAGTGATGTCTTCCTATAAGTATTTGAAGCGATTGATTAGGACATTCATATGACTTTGTTGACCATAGTTAAGGGTCATACGAATGGGTCTAAATCAATCATGAAATGACGGGTAGAACTTGAGCGCTTATGATTTGTTGACCATAATTAAGATCATAAGATGTTAGAGGTAAAAACTATATCGGGAATTTCAAGAGTTGAAATTTGCAATGAGATTGCAAACCTTCTATTTGATAATTGGATCCCGATTCCACTGTGAGTAATAGTTACTCTCAGGAGAATTTTACACTTTACAATTAATTAATCCAGTAGGTGTCTAGAAAGGTGTCAACGGGGTTATACCTCTACAGAAACGAGGTTTATTTCAATTAGGTCCGTGCGAAAACACGGGGAACCTCTCTCGAAGTACCAACACTGGCCTGGCTGACCGGTTAGTGAACTTGTAGAATGTAATTAATCCTGGCTAATTTTATTTTTAAGGTTTGAAGGAAAATTTGATAAAAGCAGTGGGAGATATCGATTAGATAAGATAAATAACCAATCTAATCATGCAAGAGTTTTCACTGAGTGTTTACTTTTCTCTCTCTTAATGGCAGATATCAATGATGGGACTTAAGCTTCTAGTAGAGAAAAATAAACTGACAGGACCTAATTATAAAGACTGGCTGAGGAACGTAAACATTGGCCTTACCTACGATAAGGTTGCATACATCCTTACTACTCCAGCCCCTTCCCTCCCAGGCCCTGATTCCTCTATTGCGGATAAGGAGATCCGCAAAACATGGGACATCGATTGTGCCACAGCCAAATGCCTCACGTTAGTTTCTATGGACAACGAACATCAAAAGCAATATGAGAAGATGGATGTACAATCTATCTTTTTCCATACAAAGGAGTTGTATGGGGAGCAATCTCATGCTCTTCGTTACGAGACCTCAAGAAAGTTGTTTCAGATGAAGATGGCTGTTGGTACATCTGTAGGAGATCATGTCTTGAAGATGATAGGGCTTATTAAAGAACTGAGGACCTGGGATGGACTATGGAGAATGAACAATATATTGATATAGTTCTACAGTCTCTCCCTCCTTCCTATGCTCAATTTATAGTGAACTTCAATATGCACAGCATGGAGAAATCACTTCCTGAACTTCTTAATATATTGAGAAATGCAGAGATCACGCTCAAGATGGTGAAAACTCCCACTCTACTTGCTGGGCAATCTTCCTCTTCCGTCCCAAAACCTAAAGTAAAGGGAAAGAAGAAGAAGAAACCCACCAAACCGAGAGGTGGAGTCAAAAAGGCAAAGGAGAAAGACAAATCAAGGGCCGCAGTATCAGGGGCCGCAGTATCGGGAAAGGGAGAATGTTTCTACTATCACAAGTCGGGACATTGGAAGCGAAACTGCACTGAGTACCTCACAAATCTCAAGAAAAAGAAGCATGTTGATACTTCCGCTTCAGGTGTGTTTGTTACCGAAAACCGTTTTTCAATAAACTCTGCATTCTGGGTATTAAATATCGGTTCAGGAACTCACATCTGCAATTGTGTGCAGAGATTGCAAAATAGCAAGGTTTTGAGAAAATGTGACCATACTCTCCGTGTTGGAAATGGATCAAATGCTCATGCTGTATCCGTGGGAGAGTGTCATCTGGGGTTGCTTTTAGGGTGTATATTGGTTTTGAACCTATGTTATTTTGTACCATCTATGTTATGTAACATAATATCTGTATCTTTGTTGGTCAATGAAGGATATAATTTTGTGTTACAAAATGATGTTATGAACATTAATCTAAATCAACAGTTGATTGGATATGGTACATTAAATAACGGAATCTACGTCCTGAATCAACACACAGTTTTTAACATACAACACACAAATAAAGGAAGTTTTCAGAAATAAATGAAGCTTTTGTTTGGCATTGTAGACTTGGTCATATTAACGAAACAAGACTAACTAAACTACTTAAATCCGTTTGAATATAAATCTTATGCGACTTGTCAATCTTGCATCAAAGGTAAAATGACCAAAACTCCATTTACTGGACACAGAGAGAAAGTTACTGAACTCTTAGGTCTCATACATAGTGATGTATGTGGACCAATGTCTACATATGCTAGAAGCGGTTATTCATACTTCATAACTTTTACTGATGATTTCTCGAGATTTGAACACGTGTTCTTGTTGAAATATAAGTCTGAAACTTTCGAAAAATTCAAGGAGTATAAAATTGAAGTAGAAAAACAAACTGGATTGAGTATCAAGAAACTTCGATCAGATCGAGGAGAAGAGTACCTAAGTACAGAGTTTCTAGATTTCCTAAAAGAGAATGGAATTCTCTCTCAGCCCACTCCTCCTTACACACCACAACACAACGGTATGTCAGAACGGAGGAATCGTATCCTACTAGATATGGTATATTCAATGATGAGTGATGCTGAGTTGCCACTTTTCTTTTGGGGGTATGCATTGGAAACAGTAATATATCTATTGAACATGGTTCCAACCAAATCTGTGCCTACCACTCCATATGAGATATGGTATGGGAAAAGACCATCTCTTAAATGTGTTAAGATATAGGGTTGTTCTACTTTTGTTAAAAATCAGAATCCAGACAAACTCGAGACACGATCGGTTTTGTGTAAATTTGTGGGATATCCCAAGCATTCATATGGATATTTTTTCTACAACAAGGAGGAACAAAGAGTGTTTGTTTCTCAATATGCCACATTTTTAGAGAATGTTTTTTTTACAAATGATACTATTGGCAATGCGGTAGAACTGGAAGAAATTCCAGAGCCACAAACAACTACTAATAATTTGGTTAAACCTGAAGTTGCGATAGAACCCAACGAGCCTCAGTCACTCCGTAGATCTAGTAGGACTTCTCACCCACCAGAGAGATACTATGGTTTCCTCATTGATGGTGATAGAGAAGTTTGCATCATGGATGATGATGACCCTACTAGTTTTCAGCAAGCTATCACGAGTAATGACTCGGTGAAATGGCTGGATGCCATGCGATCCGAAATGGAATCCATGCACACCAACAAAGTATGGACTTTGGATGTTGCACCTTCTGGAGTAAAACCCGTAGGATGCAAATGGATCTTTAAAAAAAGGATCGGTGTGGATGGACATGTAGAGACCTATAAAGCTAAACTTGTAGAGAAAGGATTTCGTCAAAGATCAGGACTGGACTATGATGAGACTTTTTCTCCATTTGCAATGCTTAAATCCATTCGGATCCTACTTGCTATTGTTGCTTACTACGACTATGAAATCTGGCAGATGGACGTTAAAACAGCATTTCTTATGAATCAGCCGGAATGCTTCATTGACAGTAGGAGCAGCAAAAAGGCATGTAGGTTGCTTAAATCCATCTATGGATTAAAGCAGGCATTACGGAGTTGGAACATTTGCTTTGATGATACAATCAAAGAGTATGATTTTATCAAAAATGTAGATGAACCTTACATTTATAAGAAGATTGTAGGGAGTACAGTCACATTTCTCGTATTGTATGTGGATGCCATTCTCCTGATAGGAAATGACGTTCCTATGCTACAATCGGTCAAACTATTTTTATCAAAAAGGTTCTCCATGAAGGACTTGGGTGATACCTCATGCATTCTAGGCATAAAGATCTATAGAGATAGATTTAAGTTATTGAGATTGTCCCAATCTAGGTACATTAAGATCATACTAAAAAAGTTTAGTATGGAAGATTCCAAGCGAGGCAATTTATCTGCTTGTCACGGAATTACCCTCTCCAAAGACTTTTGTCCAAAGTCTGATGAAGAGAGGGCCCGCATGAGTGTTATACCCTACGCTTCCGCTGTAGGGTCTATTATGTATGCGATGTTGTGTACTCATCTAGATGTGGCTTATGCACTAAGTGTAGTGAGTAGGTATCAATCAAATCTAGGAGAAAGACACCAGACAGCTGTGAAGAACATTCTTAAGTTCTTACGAAAGACTAAAGAATTGTTCTTGGTGTATGATAACGGGAATCTCCAAATGGATGCCTTTACCGATTCCAGCTTCCAAAATGATAAGAATGACTGCAAATCTATCTCGGGTTTTGTATTTACCCTCAACAAAGGGGCGGTGTGTTGGAAAAGTTCCAAACAGGACACCGTTGCAGACTTAACGATTGAAGCTGAGTATATTGCTGCAAATGATGCTGCCAAGGAAGCTATCTTAATGCGGAAGTTCATCTCAGAGCTTGGAATATTTCCAACCATTATTGATCCAATACCATTATATTGTGATAATAATGGAGCTATGACGTTGGCCAAGGAACCCAGGTCCCATCAGCATTCCAGACATATCCTGAGAAGATATCATCTGATCCGGGAGATAATTGATCGCCGCGAGATCGAAGTTCGGAAAGTAGACACAAAGAATAATACCGTGGATCCACTCACCAAGGCCCTTCCAAAGGCACAACATGACCGAATTTTTAAGATGTTGGGTATGAGATACGCCAATAATTGGCCTTAATGCAAGTGGAAGATTGTTAGATATATGTATGCCCTAGAGGCCATTATTGTATATTATAGTGGATGCTTGGACATGTATATATATAAAGGACTTTCTTGCTCGACAGATAGTATGCTATCTGGTTGTACTTTATCCTGACATGTTCAATTGATTATGTTTTCTGTCTATTTGATACATGTTGATAAAGCCCTTAGGATATTTGCTTGACTAACATGACTATGATGCAGATCATACTAGTGGGACATGTGTAGTCCACAAGCACATCCTTAAAAGTTCCCAGTCGATGGAGTGTCGAGACAGGGCATCGATATTCCAGAGTAAACTGGTGTATACGTTTCTTGACCCTGTTTAGGGGCAATGGATGATCCCATATCCATTGGTGTTTGACATCAAAGATTGTATACAGGTGCTCATTAGAGACTGAGTACACTGAACGGACTCACCGAGAACTCCTAAATGGTATTATACCTATATTCAATTAGCAATTCTCCGGTGACACTTGTACAGATTAGTCTGTAGACCCGAGATCGTCATAGTGTCTTGTGTGCTTCCCACCGTGCTTTGATTTCCACCCTGCCACGACTCTATTGAGTCATGCAAACAGGTGGATTTTGGGTACAGTCCCGAAACACATGGAGGCAGTGAGCGATAGGACGGGTTTTGTCTCTCCCGGTATTGGGAGTTGATGTTGTACTATATGCGAATGGCTATAACCGTAAGTTCCTGGCCAGGGTTGATGAGAATTACTAGTAAATGTTATCAGTAGTTTTTCGATTGGTTATAGGCCACACATCGGCATGACTTATTGAGTTATTGGGGCTTGACGATTCCAACCCCAGACTCAGTATGCGACATATCAGATGAAGAGACTAAACTGTATGGTAAGTGTTGCTTGTTGGCTCTATGGGAGTTTGAACAAGTTTTCTTATTGTTCTTCTGTTCGTATAATACCTGGATAGCCGTTACGTCCAGCTAGTACCGCTGACGGCTTGTGGGTATCTGATATGATCATTGCCTACTGCTAGCGTATTGACGAGTCTTAAGAGTCCCATATAGAGGTTTCCAAGCTTAAGCAAAAAGAAGTGGGGCACATATGGAGATATGTGCGGGAGCTAGATTAACTACGAGTATCTGATACCGTATTTTAATCTAGCGTTTTTATTAGTCGGGTTATATATGATATGACCGGATTATTAAATCAAATCTTGATTTAATAAAATACCTAATCACTCATTTATAATTCCTTTCTTTATGTGTGTGTGTATGTGTGTGTCATGATTGATGATACATGGAACATGGCTATGCGAGAATCTCATTAGAGATATATTGGGTATTTAATTAAATTAAAAGAAAATGATAATGCTTTATGATGAGCCATTGCTTCCACACTCTTCCTAAAATATCTTGCACCATGGCTCATTATTTTATTATCTATCCATCTTGAAATATCCAAGATATCTCCAAGATTCATTTAACCTAAACCATAGTTCATCTTCTTTCTCTCTTCTCTCTAGATATTTTTCTAGCCTAGAAAAAGAAAAGAAAAGAAAGGTTTTTAGTGAGAAAAATTCCACTTCATCAACCTATACTGACTTAGCAAATCAGTGTAGGTTGTTTGCTTCACTTCTTCTTTCATTAGTGAAGTAAGAGTTTGAGTGTTAGGAGCTCCATGGTGGATCATCGTAGACAGCGAAAGCTTCAATCAAAAGCGTTCCAACTTCAAGTGAAGCCAAAAAGAAGCTCAAGGACTTCTATACGAAGCTTTTGAAGAGAAGGAGTGGTCCACAAATGTTGTAGTTCTTTTCACTTTGAAAAATACACTCTTTTACTTTGCTTGTAACCCTTAAATCTAGTTTGATTCATAGATTAGTTAACTTAGTACCCAATAAAATTAAAATTACTCACCCCCTTAGGTTGAAACCCTTGATTGTGGTGCTAAAGTTGACTTACAGTTAAACCCTAATACTCTAGTTAGATCCCGGGTTAGTGTAGCTTAGTTCCCCAAATTTTTGAAAATTGCATACTTGATACCGGTTTAAACATAATGGTGGTGCTAGGATATCCTTTCATGGTATCATAACCAAGCTAGAATATTAGGGAAAGTCTTTACAACGTTAAAATGTTCAATCGAATTTTCGAAGCCGGTTTTTGATAAGTTTCTGTCCATTTTTCAAAATTTGAAATTTTCGAGATTAAAAATATGCAGAAAATTGTGCAGAGTGTTTAATGGAGCCCCAAGAAATTCGAAGCCCTAATCCCTTCAAAGAGTCGCGGAACTGCGGCCTAAACCCCAGTTTGGCCGCTGTTCCGTCGCATTTTTGTGGGATTATGGGGTCATTTTTCTTGTGCTGCTCCATTGTTGTATTTTGCACTTTCTGGATGTTTTTAGTGATACTCAAGTTGTTGAAATCTCTGAAATTTGTGGGTGTTTAATAAGTCGATCGAAATGTTTAATATAGTCTAAATTATGATGATATGTGATACAATTTTTAAAATTGAAAATAATTAGTTTTGTGAAAACTAGTTTGTAATTATAAATCTGGCGTTTTATACTCGGTTGATCGATTGCCACGGAATTTCGATTCGGATCAGAACTTCGTCGCAATTGCGTATAGTATGTGAACACCTAGTCGGGAATCTTGTTGAATTATCCGACTGCTTTTTGAAAAGTGTTTTCAATTTGAGACTAAAATGCAAGATTTATAGGGTTAGGCATGAAATTCGGAATATAAAATATTCCGGGTTTATGATGTCTAAGGTATTTGTGGATTCTAATTATTGTAGTTTTTCATTTCTTTTCTGCAACCGTAAGTGTAATATATGGGGTATCCCCGATCTCGTTGCTATATGTCAACGGAATTCGAGATACGCATATTTACTTATGTTGATGACATATGATGTTATGTGTTGCTGTGATATGTTATATTGGATCGTCGTGATTGAATATCCAGGGGGTTTTCACGTGAGATGCGAATTTTTCAATTTTCATTCATTTAAAAGATGCATGTAATATTCTTTTATTGGGGCACTTCCGGGTTGAGGTTAATGTCACCACTGATGTATATTATTTACTTTTCCGCATTAAGATAGACCCAAGGCAGGGAGCACAAGTAACCGGGTTCTAGAGTCTAGTGGGAGACCATCTCGAGGAGTCGAGACCGGGTCTCCTAGCTTTAGAATTGGCAGGGTTGCTTGCCGCTCTCGTAGGGGTCTAGAGATGTGGGTTTGGCTATTCATCACGACCTTGAAATCCGTGTTTTTCATTATTGACTTAATTTAAAATACGGACCTTTTAATATATCCAATATTTCATATGTTGACTTCTGCTGCTTGATTTCTATGATATGATCATATAACTAGGTGAGACGAATTCTATATATATGATATATATAATAAACGTTGCTTATGTTTTGCACCCGCGCTAGTCTAACCCCCGCTCTGCCGTTAGTTAAGTAACCAACGGTGCATGATGGGCCCCGTGGCGAATGTGGATGGCATAAGCGTACATTCTATTTTCGTTTCTTTTCTGTGATGTTTAAGGAAACATAAATGATGGGACTTCATTAATGAGATTAATGGAAAGAAAAGAAATCTAAAAATGTTGCAGAATCAAGATTTTCAAAAAGATAGTTCTAGTTTTTGTTTTGCATAGTGGTATTCCTTGATAAATATCCAGCACCTCATTCGATGAGGAAAGAGCCGAGATCTCTTCACCGGGAGTGACATCTTTAGCAAAACTAGCAAATGCTATAAACCACTTGGTTTAGTTTTGATAGCTTCTCTAGTTCTTGCTTTGCATAGTGGTATTCCTTGATGAATATCTAGCACCTCATTCGATGAGGAAAGAGCCAAGATCCTTTCACCAGGAGTGACCTCTTTAGCAAAACTAGCGAATGCTACTACTCACTCGATTTGTTTTGAAAACTACTCGATTTTAAAAGCGGAGCTTAAACCACTCCTTTTTAAATCACTAGATTCTACAACGATATCAAGTTCATTACACTAAAGGTTTTCTTAAAAACCAGTCGTAGCCCTCCGTCATTTCAGATAAGGACTATTTTAGTATTCGTGCTATATTTGTTGGCCTCCGTCAAGTCATAGTGTGCGGTAGCTGATTAGTGCTTATCTGCAGCATATGATGCGATTGGATTAGGGTAGTCGTACAGCTTTGTTGACCTTGTTAAGGGTCATACGGATGGGTTTAATTCAATCAAGAAATGATGGGTTGAACTTGACTAGTGGCCTATGATTTGTTGGCCTCCGTCAAGGTCATAGGTCGTCAGGGGTAAAAACAGATATTGGGAATTTCAAGTGTTGAAATTTGCAATGAGATTATATACCTTCTATGAGATAGTTAGATCCCGATACCCACTGGGAGTAAGTGTTACTCCTGTGAGAGTTTTCCACCTTACAATTAGCTGATCCAGTAGGTGTCTAAGAAAGGTGTTAACGAAGTTATGCCCATGCGGAAACGAGGTTATTTAATTAGTTCCATGTGAAAGTATGGGGAGACTCCCTCGGAGTACCAATACCTGCATGGCTGACCGATTGGCGAACTAGTAGGGTATAATTAATCCCGGCTAATCTTACCTTTTAAGGTTTTAAGAAAGATTTGATAAAAACAGTGGGAGCCATCCTGATTAGATAAGATAATAACCAATCTAATCTTGTAAAGAGCGCACGCTAAAGTGTTATCCTTCTCTCTCTCTCCTGGTAGCGACCATGACATACCTTAATCAAGATAATAATATGGATGTATTGACCAAACCCGCTTATTATACTGAGCTGGTGAACGTTAGTTCCACTTTTTCTTATGATTGTCGTAAGTCTGAGTAAGAAATAGGGGAATATCAGGATTCTCACGTAACCCGAACGAAGAAAGAGCATGATGATGCATCTTCTTCGGGTGTGTTCGTTACCGAGAACTGTTTCTCAGTATGCTCTATGTCCTGGATATTGGATACCGGATCAGGATCCCACATATGTAATTTGTTACATGGGTTAAGGAGAAGTAGAGAACTGGGAAAGAGTGATAAATCTCTAGTGGTAGGGAATGGTGCAATTGTTGTAGCCAAAACAGTTGGAGAATATCACATTGTATTACCAAATAGTAATACATTGATTCTGAATGACTGTTATTTATGTAACAGTATATACATTCTAAATCAAACTACAGTTCTAAATATACAGAACACACACAAGAGGAAAAATTCAGAAATGAATGAAGCCTTCTTATGGCATTGTAGACTAGGTCATATCAATACGACAAGACCAGCTAAGTTGCATAAAAATGGATATTTGAATCCGTTCGAATTTACATCTTATAAAACTTGTAAGTCGTGTCTCAAAAGCAAGATGATCAAAACTCCGTTTACTGGACACGGAGAAAGAGCTACTGAACTCTTGGGACTGATATATAGTGATGTGTGTGGTCCTATGTCTACTCATGCCAGGAATGGTTCCTTGTACCTTATTATATTCACCGATGATCTCTCAAGATTCGGACATGTGTTCTTGATGAAACACAAATCTGAAGCTTTTGAGAAATTCAAGGAATATAAGAACGAAGTGGGGAACCAGACGGGTAAAAGTATTAAAATCCTTCGATCTGATTGAGGAGGTGAATACTTGAGCACAGAATTCCATAACTATTTAAAAGAGAATTGGTTTCTCTCTCAGCATACTCCTCCGTATACACCACAGTACAATGGAGTGTCGGAGTAGAGGAATCGCACCCTATTAGATATGGTGCGCTCTATGATGAGTAATGCTGAGTTACCTATTTTCTTTTGGAGTTATGCACTTGAGACAGCTGCATACCTATTGAATCAAGCTCCATCAAAATCTGTGCCTAGGATACCATATGAGATATGGAGTGGAAAAAGACCATATCTTAAACGAGTTAAGATATGGGGTTGTCCAGCCTATATTAAAAAACAGAATCCGGACAAACTCGAAACTCGATCAGTTCTTTGCAAGTTTGTGGGATATCCAAAGAATTCACATGGATATATCTTCTACCATACT
This sequence comes from Agapanthus africanus, assembly GCA_030015575.1. Classification (NCBI taxonomy): domain Eukaryota; kingdom Viridiplantae; phylum Streptophyta; class Magnoliopsida; order Asparagales; family Amaryllidaceae; genus Agapanthus; species Agapanthus africanus. Next base: position 23,923,897 of record CM057347.1, read on the forward strand.
GAGGAACAAAAGGAATTTCTTATGAAAGAAATAAGTGGTAATAAGGTAGAGCTGGAAGAAGTTCCAGCTACACAAACTACAACTGATGATTTGATAGAACCGGAGGATCCAATAGTCTCCGATGAAGCTCAGCCACTCCGCAGATCTAGTAGGGTTTCTCATCCACCTGAGAGATACTATGGTTTTCTCATAGATGGTGCGAGCGAGAATTGCATCATGGAAGATGATGACCCAACTGGTTTCGAGCAGGCCATCACAAGTAGAGACTCTGTGAAATGGTTGGATGCTATGCGATCTGAGATGGAATCCATGTGCACCAACAAAGTATGGACTTTGGAAGTTGCTTCTGAAGAGATAAACCTATCAGAAGCAAGTAGATCTTTAAGAAGAAAATAGGCGTAGATAGAAAGGTTGAGACCTTCAAAGCTAGACTTGTAGCAAAAGGTTTTCGTCAACGGCCTGATATCGACTATGATGAAACCTTTTCTCTTGTCGCTATGCTTAAGTCCATTAGGATCCTACTTGCCATTGTTGCATACCATGACTACGAAATCTGCCAGATGAACGTCAAGTCCGCTTTTCTAAATGGTGATTTAGAAGAGAGCGTATACAGGACTCAGCCAGAGGGCTTCGTAGACAGTGGGAGCAGCGGAAAGATGTGCAAGCTGCTTTAATCTACCTACGGATTAAAGCAAGTATCGCAGAGCTGGAACATCTGTTTTGATGAAGCTATCAAAGAGTTTGACTTCAGCAAAAATGTAGATGAATTATATATATACAAGAAGGTTGTAGAGAGTAAGGTTGTCTTTCTCGTATTGTACGTGGATGACATAATCATAATAGGAAACGATGTTCCTATGCAACACTCGGTCAAGCTCTTCTAATCACAAAAGTTCTCTATGAAAGATGATGCCTCCTACATCTTGGGGATAAAGATTTATAGAGATAGATCTAAATGGATGTTGGGATTGTCCCAATTCAGATACATTGACACCATACTAAAGTGGTTTAGTATGGAAGATTCTAAGCGTGGTAATTTACCCACATGATCAGGAATCACTATCTCCAAAGAGATGTCTCCCAAGACTGATTTGGAGAGGGCCCGCATGCAGAGGATACCCTATACTTCAGCAGTCGGGTCTATCATGTATGCGATGTTATGTACCAGACCGGATGTAGCTTACTCACAAGATGTAGTGAGTAGGTATCAATCAGATCATGGGGAAAAGCACTGGACAGCTGTGAAGAATATTCTTAAGTACTTGAGAAGGACTAAAAAAATGTTCTTGGTGTATGGTAACGGTGAACTCCAGGTGGAGTCCTTTACTGATTCGAGCTTCCAGAGTGATAAGGACGACAGTAAGTTGGTCTCGAGTTTTGTCTTCACCCTCAATGGAGAGACGGTATGTTGGAAGAGTTCCAAGAAAGATACCGTAGCAGACTCGACGATGGAGGCTGAATACATCGCTACCAACAATACTTCTAAAAAGGCTGTCTGGATGAAGAAGTTCATTACTAAACTTGGTGTGGTTCCATTCATTGAGAATCCAATACCTATGCACTGTGATAACAATGGAGTTGTGGTTTTGGCCAAGGAACCCCGGTCCCATCAGCGATCCAGACATATTCTTAAGCGGTATCACCTGATCCGGAAGATAGTAGATCGACGAGAGATCGAGATCAGGAGAGTTAACACGAAGGACAACGTAGCGGATCCACTCACGAAGGCCCTCCCCCAGATGCAGTTTGAGAGACTTTTTAGGATGTTGGGTATGGGATACTACAACAACTGGCCTTAGTGCAAGTGAAAGATTGTTAAGAATATGTATGCCCTAGAGGCCATTATTGTATGATATAGTGGATGCTGGACATATATAGAGAGAATTTTCTTGCTCGACATGATAGTATGCTATCTGGTTGCTCTTTATCTTAACATGTACACTTGTATTATTATACTTTCTCTCTGATACATGTTGATAAATCCCATAGGATGTTTTGCTTGACTACTAGGACTATAATGCGGATCATACTACTCGGACTTGTGTAGTCCACAAGCACATCCTTTAATTGTTCCTAGTCGATGGGATATCGAGACAGGGCATCGATATTCTAGAGTAGACTAGTGTATACATTTCTTGACCCTGTAGGGGCGATGGTTGATCCTATAACAATTGGTGTTTGACATCAAAGATTGTACATAGGTTCTCATTAGAGATTGGGTACACTAAACAGGACTCGCCAAGAACTCCTAGATGGTACTATACTTTTCGTCAGATAGCAGTTTTCTGGTGACACTGGTATAGCTTAGTCTGTAGACCCAAGATCGTCATAGTGTCTTGTGTGATTCCCACTGTGCTTTGATTTCCTCCCTACCACGGCTCAAAGGAGTCATGCAAACAGGAGAATTTTGGGTGCAGTCCTGAGTCACATAGAAGCAGTGAGCGATAGGAAGGGTTTTGTCTCTCCCGGTATTAGGAGTTGATGTTGCACTATGATAGATTGGCTATAACAGTAAGTCTCTGGCCAGGGCTGATGAGATTTATTGGTAAGTGTTATCAGTAGTTTCTCGAACCGTTATGAGCCATATATCGGCCTGACTTATCAAGTTACTGGGTTCTGACGATTCCATCCCTAGTCTCGATATGCGACATATCAGATGAAGAGACCGGACTGTATGATAAGTGTTACTTATAGGCTTCATGGGAGTTTGGACAAGCTTGCTTGTTGATCTTCTAATCGCTCAATACCTGGGTAGCCGTTACGTCCAGCTAGTACCGCTGACGGCTTGTGGATAACTGATGTGATCATTACCCACTACTGGCGTATTGACAAGTCTTTAAAGTTCTACACAGAGATTTCATAGTTCAAGCGAAACGAAGTAGGGCACATATGCTGATATGTGCGGGGGCCTGATTAAATACCGTAAGTAGATGTACAACACCCCAATGCTAGGGGGAGGCGGAATTTTCAAAAACGAACTTGTTTAGTGAACAAACATCGACTAACCGCTTGAATCGAAGCTAAACGATAACTAACCAAACACATAGTTGTTCTAAACTACTATGCTTAGGGATTATACCTATCGAACCAAGTCCTTCGGCTTTACGATCTCCTCGTCCTCCTCGGCCTTCTCGATGTAGTAGATGATCCACCCGAGAGCAAAACTCAAACCTTAGCCTCTAAACTTGAGGCAACTAACCTTCTTGGATTGCTAATCAAAGAAGATAGATGAGATAGAGTGAGGGTTATGGATTGTTTAGTCTAACTAATCCTTGTTCTCAACACATGAGAGGTGAGGATTAGGGTTTGAAGAGAGTGAGCTTGAGGAGAGAGAATGTGAATGATATTATCAAATGAGAATAGTAAGTTATCATAATATATATGAAGCATTTACTTTTATCAAGAAAAGAAAATAAGTGATGAATAATCATGCTTCATAAAATATCTAATGGTGATTCATTGTCATGAGTCATTAAGCATTTATGATGCATTAATGACCATGATGAATCACTCTCATGACTCACTAATCTCATTCAATGTATATGCCACCTAAACCTTCTTAGTCACCATCTTCTAGAAGCTTCTCGCGTAATTACGAGAACGCCCCTCCGATCCGTAAAAATACGGAAAAACTTTAGACTGCATAAATCCAATAACCGGATACCAGTAACTGGCTTAAACCAAAGCCGACTGGTAAAAACTGTCCAAACGACATAAGTGTGTAAACATACATATGCGTCCGAACCCTTTGTCGTAAAACCATACGACCTCTATATCGTTTCGCCTGGAGTAGGAAACTCTCTGTGTGGGACTCTAGAGACTCGACTACTACGCTGGCAGTGGGTTTAACCATAGACCGCAAGCGGCACTAGCTGTACGTAACGGTCCCCAGGTAGTTGTCGATAAGAAGGCCGATGAGGAAACCCATCCGAACTCCTACTGAGCCTGCTGTGACAATCTCCATACAGTCCGGTCCGTTCTTCTTAGACTATCGCATATCGGGCCTAGGGGGCGGCAAGCGTCAGTCCCCTAATAGCGGTATAAGTCGTGTCGGAGCGAAGCCCATTACACCCTGAGAAACTACTGGAACCTACCAGCAAATCTCGCTTGCCCTGGCCAGGGACTTTGCGTAATGGCTCTCTGACACAGCGCGATATCAACTCCCAATACCGGGAGAGACGAATCCTGTCTAACCGCCACTGCCTCCAAGTGCTCGGGACTGCACCCAACTGCTACCTGTTTGCATGACTCCTTTGAGCCGTGGTAGGGTAGCAATCTAAGAACAGTGGGACACACTCGAGGCGAAGTAGCAGTGTCAAGTCTGCGGACTATGCTGTACTCATGTCACCTGGGAACTGTTCACTGACGACTGGTATAAAACCAACCAACAGTTCCCTGTGAGTCCTGTCCAGTGTACCCGTAACCTAACGAGCACCTGCATACTATCTCCAGTACGACGTACTGACGGCTGTGGGACAGACCATCTCCCCAACTGGGATGAGAAGCGTACACACCAGTCTACTCCGGAGTATCGATGCTCTGTCTCGATAATCCAACGACCAGGGACCTGAATAAGGATGTGCTTGTAGACTACCCAGCCCCCACTAGTGTGACTGCCATCACAACGCTGGTAGACAAGCAAGATCCTAAGAGCTCTATCAATACGTACACTCACATATTAAGATAGAAAAACCAAGTAGCATACTACCATGTTTAGCAAGACTGTTATATACATGTGAATATCCCAAGCTTCCATTAAGTAATATACAAACTAGTATGATACAGTAATGGCCTTCTAGGGCATAAACACTAACAATCTTCCACTTGCACTAGGGCCATGTACTGGCGTATCGTAGACCAATGATCTCGAGTAGCCTCTCGAACTGAATCTGGGGTAGGGCCTTCGTGAATGGATCAGCAATGTTCTCTTCTGAAGCAACTCTCCGAACCTCGATCTCCTGACGATCAATGATCTCCCTGATCAGGTGATACCGCCTCAAGATGTGTCTGGACTTCTGATGGGACCTTGGTTCCTTCGCTAAAGCTATAGCTCCGTTGTTGTCGCAATACAGAGGTATTGGATCAACTATGGTAGGAACCACCTGAAGTTCTGTTAGGAACTTCTTCATCCAGACTGCTTCTTTTGCGGCATCGCAAGCAGCTATATACTTCGCTTCCATCGTCGAGTCAGCAACGGTGTCCTGCTTGGAGCTCTTCCAGCACACCGCCCCTCCGTTGAGGGTAAAGACATAACCCGACATGGACTTGGAATCGTCCTTATCACTCTGAAAGCCGGAATCAGCAAAGGCCTCCAACCTGAGGTCTTTTCCGCCGTAAACCAAGAACATCTCCTTAGTCCTTCTCAGGTACTTGAGAATGTTCTTTACTGCTATCCAGTGCTTCTCCCCTGGGTCTGACTGATACCGGCTTACCACGCTCAGTGCGTAAGCTACATCTGGTCTGGTACACAACATCGCATACATTATAGAGCCTACCGCAGAAGCGTAGGGTATAATAGACATGCGTTCCCTTTCCAAATCAGTCTTGGGAGATATCTCTTTGGAGAGGGTGATTCCGTGACAAGCCGGTAGATTACCGCGCTTAGAATCTTCCATACTGAATCTTTTCAGTACAGTGTCGATATACCTGAACTGCGAAAGTCCCAACGTCCTCTTGGATCTATCATGATAGATCCGGATCCCCAGAATGTAAGAGGCATCACCCAGGTCTTTCATGGAGAACCTGTGTGACAAGAATCCTTTGACAGATTGTAGCATAGGAATGTCATTTCCTATCAATAGAATGTCATCCACGTACAAGACGAGAAATACGACACTTCTAGCTACAACTTTACTATATATGCACGATTCATCTGGATTTTTGATAAAGTCATATTCTTTGACTGTCTCATCAAAACAGATGTTCCAACTCCGCGATGCCTGCTTTAGTCCATAAATGGACTTAAGCAGCTTGCATACTTTCCCGCTGCTCCCACTCTGATTGAAACCCTATGGCTGATCCATATAGACGCTTTCTTCTAAATTTCCATTCAGAAAAGTCGTCTTTACGCCCATCTGCCAGATTTCATAATCATGGAAGGCAGCAATAGCAAGAAGGACCCGAATGGATTTGAGCATAGCCACTGGAGAAAAAGTTTCGTCATAGTCCAAACCAGGTCTTTGACGAAAACCCTTTGCAACAAGTCTAGCCTTATAGGTTTCCACCTGTCCATCTACACCAATCTTTTTCTTGAAGATCCATTTGCATCCTATGGGTTTTACCCCATCTGGAGCAAAGTCCAAAGTCCATACTTTGTTGGTGTACATAGACTCCATTTCGGTCCGCATTGCATCTAGCCATCGTACCGAGCCGCCGCTCTGGATGGCCTGCTGGAAGTCAGTAGGTTCATCATCATCTATGATGCAATCCTCTCTATCCCCATCTATGAGAAAACCGTAGTATCTCTCAGGCGGATGAGACGGCCTACTACTCCTGCGGAGGGGTGCAGGAATGTCCTGTTCTTCTTGAACTACCGGTTCTACCAAACTTTCAGTATTAGTTTGTGGTTCTGGAATTTCTTCCAGTTCTATTTCGCTCCCACTTGATTCCTTTTCTAAAAACTGATGTTCTAGAAAATAGGCATTACGAGAAACAAATACCTTTTGTTCCTCTGCGTAATAGAATAGATATCCCCTGGAGTGCTTTGGATATCCCACAAAACTACACTTTACTGATGTGCCTCGAGCTTGTCCACATGCTGCTTTTTAACAAAAGCTGGACATCCCCAAATCTTTATATACTGTAGATGGGGTTTCTTCCCGCTCCACATCTGATATGGAGTGGTAGGCACAGTCTTGGTAAGAACCATGTTCAAAAGATATGCCGCTGATTCTAGCGCATAACCCCAGAAAGATCGCGGTAACTCAGCATTACTCATCATGGATCGTACCATATCCAATACGGTTCGATTCCGTCTCTCCGATACACCGTTATGCTGTGGAGTGTATGGAGGAGTAAGCTGAGAGAGAATTCCTTTCTCTTTTAGGTAACCAAGGAACTCGGCACTCAAGTATTCACCACCTCGATCAGATCTAAGTGTCTTGATACTTTTGCCGGTTTGGTTTTCTACTTCATTCTTATACTCTCGGAATTTCTCAAAAGCCTCGGATTTATGTTTCATCAGATAAATGAATCCGTATCTTGAGTAATCATCCGTGAAAGTAATGAAATAGGAAAAACCACCTCTTGCATGTGTAGACATTGGACCGCATACATCGCTGTGTATGAGTCCTAAGAGCTCGCTCGCTCTTACTCCTTGTCCAGTAAATGGAGTCTTTGTCATCTTTCCTTTGAGACAAGATTGACAGGTGTCATAAGTTTGATATTCGAACGAGTCCAAATATCCTTCTCTATGCAACTTAGTCAACCTTCTCTCATTGATGTGACCCAGTCTACAATGCCATAAGAAAGCTTTATTTAAATCTGGAGACTTTCTTTTTAGTGTGTTCTGGACATTGAAAATTTGGAGTTGGTTTAAAACATATATACCGTTATTTAGGGCACCGGACCCAATCAAACCATGATTAAGGTGGATGTTAACAACATCTCTTACAAACGTGAAATCATAACCTTTATTTGATAACAAGGAAACTGATATGATATTACACGTTAAGTTGGTACAAAATAACAGTTATGTAAAACCAAAATGTGTCCACTCGTCAATCCTAGATGATAATCCCCGACGGACGCAGCTCCCACGCTAGCTCCGTTAGCAACCTTTAGGGTCATATCACCTTCCTTCAGCACTCTACGGTTTCTCAGTGCCTGCAATGAATTGCAAATATGAGATCCTGATCCGGTATCCAATACCCAGGAAGTAGAGTTGATCGACAGACAATTCTCAATTACAAACACACCTGAAGTCGAAGCCACAGCTTGCTTCGGTTCCTGGTTCTTGGCGTTCCACGCCTTGCAATCCTTCTTCCAGTGCCCTTTCCTGTGACAATGGAAGCACTCATCCTGGCCTACTACCGGTACCGCAAACTTTTTCTTTCCCTTCTTTCCCACCTTACTAACACCTCCACTAGGTTTGGGTGTGGCCTTCTTCTTCCTTCCTTTGGCCCTAGCCTTGGACCCGGAAGAAGATGCACCGCCAACAAACATAGCGGGTGTTTCCCTTACTTTCTGCAAGGTGCCCTCTGCACTCCTTAACATGTTCAGAAGTTCCGCAAGTTCAACTTCTTTTCCTTGAAGATTGAAGTTTAGGATAAACTGGGCGTAGGTGGGAGGAAGGGACTGGAGAATGAGGTCTGTATAGAGCTCATTATCCAAAGTCGTCCCAAGGTCTGCGAGCTCTTCAATATAGCCGATCATCTTTAGGACATGTTCTCCTACCGATGACCCGACAGCCAACCTCGCTCGAAACAAGTTCTTAGAGGTCTCGTATCTTGCTATACGAGATTGCTCTCCATAAAGTTCCTTTGTATGGAGAAATATGCCATCTAGGGTCATATCCTCGTGCCTCCTCTGATGTTCATTGTTCATTGAGGCAAGCACGATGCACTTGGCTTTCGCGCAATCTAAATCCCAGGTTTTGTGGATTTCCTTATCCGCATTGCTGGATTTGGGACCAGGGACATCAGGTGCCGTAGCGGTGAGGATGTACCCCAATTTGTCATAGGTCAAAGCCATTTTGACATTCCGCAGCCAATCTTTATAGTTTGGCCCTGTCAGTATATTTTTCTCTAAAAGTAACTTAAGTCCAGTCATTTTCAGGGTCGCTGCAATTAGGAGAGAGAGAAGAAAACTCTTTAGCATGATGCTCTTGCAAGTTTAGAGTGGTTTTTAGTTTATCTAAACTGAATGGCTCCCATTGTTTCTCGAATCCTTCCTCAAACCATAAAAGAAGAATTAGCCAGGACTATTCTCACCGTACAATACTTGCTTAACCGTTCAGCCAGGCCAGTGTCGATACTTCGAGGGAGGTTTTCCAACGCTTTCGCGAAGTTCCTTAATTAAATAACCTCTTTTCTCTGGGGGCGTAACCCCGCTGACACTTTTCTGGACACCTACTTGGTTTATAGCATTGATCGTTAAGTGACGAATATCCTGATAAGTAGCATATACTCACAGTAGGATCGGGATCCAAATATCATCGTATGATAATGTTGAAGGAATCCTACCAACATTCATCAAACTCCAAATGGTATGCATCTCTTTGCAAATTTCAGTTTCTTTAGAAATTCCCGATATATATTTTTGCCCCATGCTCTTATGACCTTGGCGTTAGGTCAAAATGTCATAAGTCACATGTCAAGTTCTACCCATCATTATCTTGTCAATTTGAACCCATCCGTATATATCCTTGACGTTCGGCCAAAATGATAATACGACTGTCCCAAACTAACTCATCTACCTATGCAACAAATGAATACCCAGTAGCTACCAAACACTATGCCTTGGCGTTAGGTCAAAATACATAGCTTGAATACTACTGAATACCCAGATGAAATGACGGAGGGCTACGAATGGTTTTGGCGAAACCGTGAACGTAGTGAACTTGATATAACCGAAGGAACTTGATAGCTTTTAAAAGGAGTGGTTAAAGCTCCGCATTTAAAAATATCTGTTTTTAAAATTAACCGAGTGGTTTCTTTTAAATTGTTCCAACGATTTAAACTTTGGTTTTTTTTTCTTTGCATTATAGATAATGCGTCCCATCATTAACCTATCATTGCAGAAAACAACGAAAATACAACGTCCTCTTATGCCATCCGCATTCGCCACGGGGTCCCGTCATCACCCGTTAGGTTACTTAACTAACGACAGAGCGGGGGCTGGGCTAGCGCGGGTGTAAAACATAAGTGACGTCTAAATAGCTATCATATATATAGATATTTTACATTCGTCTGACGCAATGATATACATTCCAGAACACAGATGAACTTAATTGGATTTGCAAGCAATCCGTATTTCTTTTGAGCCTGCAAGAAAAGACGGATAACACAGTTGTGATGAATAGCCATTACCCCACCCTCGACCCCTACGGGTACGGCAAACTACCCGCCCGGCAGTTTGTGCACCCCACTTTGGGTCAGTCCTAGGAGCAGAAACAGTAAAATGAAATAATACAACGGTGGCTACAACCGCAACCTGGATGTGCCCCGCAAAAATAATATTACAACAAATTACATTTACAGTAAATGAATTAAATAATAACCCATTGCTAAACCCCGGCTATACACCACAACAGTCCAATACAGTTCATATGCACAAACAGATAAAACCATTACAGAAATGTGCAACCCCCTGCCAACCGACATACTAGCAGTTAGGGGAGGTTTACGAACACATTAAACAATCACAGATATAATCCAATATGCAAATACTGTACAATTTCGATCGATTAAACGGATTTAACATTGCTCCAATACTGCTCTGTAAACTTGAAACCTGAGCAAAATTAAAAAATACCAGAAAATACCAAATATCACAGGGGACCCACACAAGAAATTTGGGTTCATGACTCGGCAACTCGGCGGCGGAACCGCGGCGGATCGTATAGGATCCGCGGCGCTTTAGCCGAGTCATGGGCCCAATTTTCTTGGGTGTTCTCCTGGATGCTTTTCAAGCTTTCTGAACATCCCTGAAAAATTTTTAGACTTCATTTAAATTTCGACAGAAACTTGACAGTTCGGGGTTTTCCGGTTTCGTTTTTTCCGTTCGAAATTCGTACAAATTTGCAATTAAGTTATTTATTGTTTAGCGAGGCTCTGATACCAATGTAAGTCGATGTACAACACCCCAATGCTAGGGGGGAGGCGGAATTTTCAAAAACGAACTTGTTTAGTGAACAAACATCGACTAACCGCTTGAATCGAAGCTAAACGATAACTAACCAAACACATAGTTGTTCTAAACTACTATGCTTAGGGATTATACCTATCGAACCAAGTCCTTCGGCTTTACGATCTCCTCGTCCTCCTCGGCCTTCTCGATGTAGTAGATGATCCACCCGAGATTAAAACTCCAAGCTTAGCCTCTAAACTTGAGGTAACTAACCTTCTTGGATTGCTAATCAAAGAAGATAGATGAGATAGAGTGAGGGTTATGGATTGTTTAGTCTAACTAATCCTTGTTCTCAACACATGAGAGGTGAGGATTAGGGTTTGAAGAGAGTGAGCTTGAGGAGAGAGAATGTGAATGATATTATCAAATGAGAATAGTAAGTTATCATAATATATATGAAGCATTTACTTTTATCAAGAAAAGAAAATAAGTGATGAATAATCATGCTCCATAAAATATCTAATGGTGATTCATTGTCATGAGTCATTAAGCATTTATGATGCATTAATGACCATGATGAATCACTCTCATGACTCACTAATCTCATTCAATGTATATGCCACCTAAACCTCCTTAGTCACCATCTTCTAGAAGCTTCTCGCGTAATTACGAGAACGCCCCTCCGATCCCTAAAAATACGGAAAAACTTTAGACTGCATAAATCCAATAACCGGATACCAGTAACTGGCTTAAACCAAAGCCGACTGGTAAAAACTGTCCAAACGACATAAGTGTGTAAACATACATATGCGTCCGAACCCTTTGTCGTAAAACCATACGACCTCTATATCGTTTCGCCTGGAGTAGGAAACTCTCTGTGTGGGACTCTAGAGACTCGACTACTACGCTGGCAGTGGGTTTAACCACAGACCGCAAGCGGCACTAGCTGTACGTAACGGTCCCCAGGTAGTTGTCGATAAGAAGGCCGATGAGGAAACCCATCCGAACTCCTACTGAGCCTACTTTGACAATCTCCATACAGTCCGGTCCGTTCGTCTTAGACTATCGCATATCGGGCCTAGGGGGGCGGCAAGCGTCAGTCACCTAATAGCGGTATAAGTCATGTCGGAGCGAAGCCCATTACACCCTGAGAAACTACTGGAACCTACCAGCAAATCTCGCTTGCCCTGGCCAGGGACTTTGCGTAATGGCTCTCTGACACAGCGCGATATCAACTCCCAATACCGGGAGAGACGAATCCTGTCTAACCGCCACTGCCTCCAAGTGCTCGGGACTGCACCCAACTGCTACCTGTTTGCACGACTCCTTTGAGCCGTGGTAGGGTAGCAATCTAAGAACAGTGGGACACACTCGAGGCGAAGTAGCAGTGTCAAGTCTGCGGACTATGCTGTACTCATGTCACCTGGAAACTGTTCACTGACGACTGGTATAAAACCAACCAACAGTTCCCTGTGAGTCCTGTCCGGTGTACCCGTAACCTAACGAGCACCTGCATACTATCTCCAGTACGACGTACTGACGGCTGTGGGACAGACCATCTCCCCAACTGGGATGAGAAGCGTACACACCAGTCTATTCCGGAGTATCGATGCTCTGTCTCGATAATCCAACGACCAGGGACCTGAATAAGGATGTGCTTGTAGACTACCCAGCCCCCACTAGTGTGACTGCCATCACAACGCTGGTAGACAAGCAAGATCCTAAGAGCTCTATCAATACGTACACTCACATATTAAGATAGAAAAACCAAGTAGCATACTACCATGTTTAGCAAGACTGTTATATACATGTGAATATCCCAAGCTTCCATTAAGTAATATACAAACTAGTATGATACAGTAATGGCCTTCTAGGGCATAAACACTAACAAATACGAGTATGTGATACCGTATTCTAATCTGGCGATAAATGTTATCGGTTAGGTTATATGTGATATAACCGGATTATTGAATCAAGTGTTGATTTGATAATATGATATACAGATAAAAGATATTAGTCGGTTATGTTAGTTATGTATATGCCCTAGAGGCCATTATTGTACATATGATGTATATCATAGTGGATGCTTGGATATATAGAGAGAGGACTTTCCTGCTCGACATGATAGTATGCTATCTGGTTTCACTTTGTCTAAACATGTTGACTTGTATTGTATTACTGTCTTGCTCTTATATGTTGATAAAGCCCTTAGGATATATACTTGACTACTAGGACTATGATGCAGATCATACTAGTAGGGCCAGGATAGTCCACGAGTACATCTTATAATTGTTCCTAGTCGAGAGTGTATCGAGACAGGGCATCGATACTCCAAAGTAGAATAGCGTATACGCATCTTGACCCATATGATGGGCGATGGATGATCCAACATCCATTGGTGTTTGACATCAAAGATGGTGTACGGGTGCTCAGTGGATACTGGGTACACTGAACGGACTCGCCGAGAACTCTTAGCTGGTATTATACCTATCGTCAGATAGCAGTTCTCTGGTGACACTGGTATAGGTTAGTCTGTAAATCCGAGATCGTCATAGAGTCTTGTGTGATTCCCACTGTGCTTTGATTTTTACCTTACCACATTCATGAGAACGTGCAAAACGGTGGCTTTTGGGTACAATCCCGAATCACATAGAGGCAATGAGCGATAGAGGGATTTCGTCTCTCCCGGTATTGGGGGTTGATATTGCGCTGTGTTCGATTGGCTATAACTGGAAGTCCCTGGCCAGGGCTGATATGGAGATCTACTGGTAAGTGTTATCAGTAGTTTCTAAACCCATTATGAGCCTCACATCGACACGACTTATCGGTTACTGCGGTCTGACGTTTACCACCCATAGACTGGATATGCGATATATCAGACGAAGAGACTGGACTGTACGGTAATGTTTACTGATTGGATTCGCAGGAGTATGTACATGCTTGCTTGTTGATTTTCTGGTCGCTCAATACCCGGGTGGCCGTTATGTTTAGCTGACCGCTTATGGCTTATGGGTGTTTGATATGATCATGACCTACTGCCGGCATATTGACGAGTCTTTAGAGTCCTACACAGAGGTTTCCTGGCTCAGGCGAAATGGAGTAGGTGCACATATGTGATATGTGCGGGACCGAGAATAATACGTGTATGTGATACCATATTCTATTATCGCGATATGTGATATCGGCCGGTTATATGTGATATGGCTGGGTCATCGGATCAAGTGTTGATTCGATGAAATGATACTTTATATATTAGTCAGTTATATGTGATATAGCCGGATTATCGGATCAAGTATTGATCCGATAATTTAATGTATAACTATATATTTGATATATTAAAATACATTAACTAATATATATATGCTCATTTAAGAATTTCATTTTCTCACTTTAGATACATCTAACATATATGTGATATATGTTTATTGTATTTTTTTTTCTTTTGTTACAAAATTATATATATGTGATATGTATAATTGTAACATGCTTGGTTATACATGCAATTAGGGTTTATGAGAATCATACCATACTTGAATTAGGGTTAGGCTTTTAAACTCATTTTAGATAATTCAAAATGTGGATTTATGCTAAGATATTTCTTTATGTTGACTAAGTCCATCCTTTTGATATTTCTAAGATATTTATTAACATAACCTTAACCCTAGCCTATGGTTTATTCTCTATATTAGTTAGCCATGATATTTACTAACTCACCATGGTTGCATTACTAACCCAAGCTCATATTTTTTCTTCATCACTTCATCTTCTTCTTCCTCCACAAAAGCTTGCTAGTTTTTTCATTTGTGATGAAATAAAGTGAGAAAAAGAAAACTAAAAAGAGAAAAATTCCTACTTCATCATCCTCTTCTATACTAGCCATATAGATTAGTGTGTTAGCTTCACTAGTTCCTAATTAGTGAAGAGATAGCTTGGGTTTGTGACTCCTTAAAGTAGATCATCTTGGATAGTGAAAACTTCAAGCAAGTATGGATCATTCATCTCATGGAGCCTCTCTAGAGTCCGGGTGCTTGATGATCGCAGCGAAGGGACCACAACTTGGAGCTTATGAAGCGATGGAACGGACTACAAAGATTGCAATCCCTATCACTTAGATGTTAAGTTGTTAACATGTAGTTTTGTTTAAATCTCTAGTTTAAGATTCATGGTTAGGGTTATCTTGGATGGCAAAATTTTGAAATTGGTATGGACGATACCTCCCGAAACTTTGCTGCCATGCTAGACATCCCTACAGTGGTATCAGAGTCTAGCTAAAGAATTAGATGGATATTGTAGGATTACGAAACCGAAATGAATCCATAACTTGAAACCCTAAGCTTGGTCTCTGTTGATTCTTTTAAATGTTCTCGAAATTTTTTTTAAACAACTGCAGAATGTTATATATGATATAACATGAACACCACTAAAATTCGAGGCATTTTTAACTGATTATGGCCGGCCACAACCCATGAAAATCTGGTGTGCTCGGGTGAGTTCTGGTTTTTGGCTTCAAATTTTGATGGTGTTCCAGTCTCTAAGTTTTAGGGTTTCAGGTATTGTTTGTTTTTGCTAAAATTGCATGTGATGTTAATTTTCTGCAGAGGCAATTCGGAGTGTTTCGTATTCGTAATTCTAGGTTGTTTTCGGGTTATTTAGACGGTGTTAAAAAGTTCGAACGGATATCAATAACTCACTTTTTCCCTTGCTGGAAATTTTTACAAGTGTTGGATTTTTCCTTAGTTTAAAACTTTCAGAAACCCATGCAAGCGATTCTATAGACCCTCTAGAAGAACGAAACCCTAACTCGATTATGTGGCCGTCAGAACCACCACTAAACCCTAGGGTTTGTGGTAGTTCAGCGGTGCCACATGTGAGACATTGGTTGACCCTTCTACGGCTAGTTCATAAGAGCTGTGGCATGTTCTGGGACCTTTTGAACACCGCTCAAGTGTTGAGCTATTTGGGAAATTTTGGGTGTTTGATTATTCGATCGGAAAATTTAATATTGTCTAGTTATCTGGAATGTGATACAATATGTGTAATTCATATAGTTAGGCATGAAATCCATAATATGTGATATTTTGGGTTTATGATATCTAAGGTGATTGTGGATTCCAAATATTGTAGTTTTTCACTTTCTTTTCTGTAACCGTAAGTGTAATATGTGGTGTATCGCCAGTTTCGTTGCTATACATCAACGACAATTGGGATACGCATATTTATTTACGTTGATAACATGTGATGTTATGTGTTGCTGTAATATGTTATATTGGATCGTCGTGATTTGAATAGCTGGGGGTTTTATGTGAGATAAGGGTTTTTATTTTCATTCATGTAAAATTCATTGTATATAATATTCTTTTATTGGGGCACTTCCGGGTTGAGGATGATGTCACCATTGTATATTATTTACTTTTCCTCATTAAGATAGACCCAAGGAGGGGAGTACAAGTAACCAGGTTCTAGGGTCCAGTGGGAGGCCATCTCGAGGAGTCGAGACCGGGTCTCCTAACCCTAGAATTGGTAGGGTTGCTTGCCGCTCTCGTAGGGGTCTAGGGATGTGGGTTTGGCTATTCATCACGACCGTGCAATCCATGTTTTATACAGGCTCAAAATAAAACACGGACCTCCTAGTATATCCAATATTTCATATGTTATCTTCTGCTGCTGATATTCTGTGATGTGATCATTTTATATGCGTGAGACGAATGCTTTATTATTGTAAATATGATATATAATAAACGCTGCTTATGTTTTGCACCCGCACTAGTTCCGTCCCGGTATGCCGTTAGTTAAGTAACATAACGGTGCATAACGGGACACTGTGGCGAATGTAGATGGCATAAGCGTACGTTGTATTTTCGTTTCTTCTGTAATGCTTAGGAAGCATAAATGATGGGAATTCATTAATGAGGTTAATGAAAGAAAAGAAACCTAAAAGATGTTGTAGAATCAAATTTATAAAAAAGGGTAGCTCTAGTTTTTACTTTGCTTAGCGGTATTGCTTGAAGAATATCCCGCACCTTATTCGATAAGGAAAGAGCCGAGATCCCTTCACCGGAAGTGGCCTCTTTAGCAAAACTAGCAGATACTACAACTCATTCGGTTTTGTTTTTGATTGCTTCTATAGTTCTTGCTTTGTATAGCGGTATTTATGAAATATCCTGCACCTTATTCGATAAGGAAAGAGCCGAGATCCTTTCACCGGGAGTGACCTCTTTAGCGAAACTAGTAAAAGCCTCGAAAACACTCCTTTTCAAAATCACTTGTTTCTACAACGATATCAAGTTCATTACGCAATAGGTTTCCATAAAAACCTGTCGTAGCCCTCCGTCATTTCAGATAAAGATTATTTAGCATTTGTGCTATGTTTGTTGACCTCTGTCAAGGCGTAGTGTGCGGTAGCTGATTAGTACTTATCTGTAAAGCATGTGATGAGATTGAATTAGGGTAGTCGTACGACCTTGTTGACCTCTGTCAAGGTTCGTGCGGGTGGGTTTGATTCAATCAAGAAATGACGGGTTGAACTTGACTAGTGCACTATAGTTTGTTGACCTCTGTCAAGGTCATAGCACGCTAGGGGCAAAACATTATCGGGAATTTAAAATGTTGAAATTTGCAATGAGATTGCATAACTTCTATGAGATAGTTGGATACCGATACCCACTGCGAGTAAGAATTACTCATGGGAGATTTTTACACATCACAATTAGCCGATCAAGTAGGTGTCTAGAAAGGTGTTAACGGGGTTATGCCTCTGGGAAAACAAGGTTTATTTTAATTAGATCCATGCGAAAGCACGGGGAACTTCCCTCAAAGTACCAACACTGGCCTGGCTGAAAAATTGGCGAACTTGTAAGGTGTAATTAATCCTGGCTAGTCTTACCTTTTAGTGTTTGAAGGAAGATTTGATAAAAACAGTGGGAGCTATCCTGATTAGATAAGATAATAACCAATCTAATCTTGCAAGAGCATACGCTAAAATGTTTTCTTCTCTCTCTCTCTCTCCAGGTAGCGACCATGTCAGGCTTAACTATTTCTCAGTTCACTCTATGTCCTGGGTATTAGATACCGGATCGGGATCCCACATATATAATATGTTATATGGGCTGAGGAAAGGTAGAGAACTGGGAAAGGGTGGTCATTCCGTAAGAGTAGAGAATGATGCAAATGTTGCAGCCAAAGCAGTTGGCGAATATCACCTTGTGTTACCAAATGGTAATACATTGATTCTGAACGAATGCTATTAAATTCCGACACTGATATGCAATCTTATATCAGTTTCTTTATTGAGTAAAGAAGGATATAATTTTGTAGTACAGGATAATGTTATGAACATCTTCCTAAATCAAAAGTTGATTGGATCAGGCTCGTTAAATAATGGTATATACGTTCTAGATCAAACCACAGTTCTTAATGTACAAAACACACACAAGAGGAAGACTTCAGAAATGAACGAATCCTTCTTGTGGCATTGTAGACTAGGTCATATCAATGCGACACGACTAGATAAGTTACATAAGGATAGATATTTTAATCCGTTCGAATTTTCATCTTATGATACTTGCCAGTCATGTCTCAAAGGCAAGATGACCAAAACTCCGTTTAGTGGACACGGAGAAAAAGTTATAGAACTCTTGGGACTGATACATAGTGATGTATGTGGTCCCATATCTACACATGCCAGGGATGGTTCCTCATATTTCATTACATTCACTGACGATCTCTCAAGATACGGACATGTGTTCCTGTTGAAACACAAGTCTGAAGCTTTTGAGAAAAGAATATAAACACAAAGTCGAGAACCAAAAAGGTAAAAGTATTAAAATCCTTCGATCTGATCGAGTAGGAGAATACTTGAGCAATGAGTTTCGGGACTATCTAAAAGAGAATGGGATTCTCTCTCAGCTTACTCCACCATATACCCCACAGCACAACGGTGTATCGGAACGGAGAAATCACACTCTATTAGATATGGTGCGCTCTATGATGAGCACCGCTGAGTTACCTATTTCCTTGTGGGGTTATGCGCTTGAAGCGGTAACATACCTATTAAATCAAGTTCCATCAAAATCTGTACCTACCACACCATATGAGATATAGAGTGGGAAGAGACCATGTGTCGGGACCCGGTTCTTGTTCACGGAGCAAAGTGCCACACAGAACAAAATACCATGCCAATTGTCATACCAAGAGGGTGGGGGCCACCTCTTGAATCTGTGGGGGCCACCTCTAGAGTCCGTGGGGACCCACTGTAGAACAATGGGGAATCTTCGGAACACATTCCGAAAGAGGACCGGACTGCATTATAAATATAATAATATCACCCTCAATTACAGAGGTGCCTTTTAAGTGAACCGGAACTATAGGAGCTTGAGAACTCCGTAGTTAAGCGTGCTCGGGCCAGGGAAGTCTTGGGATGGGTAACCTCCTGGGAAGTGGCCCCTGGTCGGGTCTGGTTCGCTCTAAAGGGAAAAACCGTGCGGTTTCGGCCAGAGCGGACAATACTTTCTGTATTGGGGGTGGGGCGTGACAGAATGGTATTAGAGCTGGTTCTTCAATAGTAGGTCTGTGGTTCGAGGACGAACAATTGTTCAAAGGTGGGAAGAATGTCGGGACCCGGTTCTTGCTCACGGAGCAAAGTGCCACACGGAACAAAGTACCACGCCAAGTGTCGTGTTAAGTGGGCGGGGGCCACCTCTTGAATCCGTGGGGGCCACCTCTTGAGTCCGTAGGACCCACTGTAGAACAATGGAGACTCTTCGGAATACATTCTGAAAGGGGGCAGATCTGTACTATAAATGGAATGATACCACTCTTCAATACAGAGACGCCTTTTAAGTGAACCGGAACTACAGGAGCTTGAGAACTCCATAGTTAAGCGTGCTCGGGCCAGGGAAGTCTTAGGATGGGTGACCTCCTGGGAAGTGGCCCCTAGTCGGGTCTGGTTTGCCCCAAAGGACAAAACCGTGCGGCTTCGGCCAGAGCGGACAATACTCTCTGTATTGGAGGTAGGGCGTGACACCATGTCTTAAACGAGTTAAGATATGGGGTTGTCCGGCCTATGTCAAAAGGCAAAATCCGGACAAACTCGAGGCACGATCAGTTCTTTGTAAGTTTGTTGGATATCCTAAATATTCGAATGGATATCTATTCTACCACGGTGAACAACAAAAGGTGTTTGTTGCTCAACATGCCATCTTTTTAGAAAAGAAATTTCTTGCAAAAGAAATTAGTGGCGAAGAGGTAGAGCTGGAAGAAGTTCCAGCAGAACAAATTACAACTGAAGATTTAGTGGAACCAGAGGATTCGATAGTTGCCAATGAACCTCAGCCTCTCCGCCGATCTAGTAGGGTTCATCATCCACCTGAGTGATACTACGGTTTTCTCATTGATGGTGGGAGCGAGGACTGCATCATGGAAGATGATGACCTGACTAGTTTCGAGCAGGCCATCACGAGTGGGGACTTTGTGAAATGGCTGGATGCAATGCGATCTGAGATGGAATCTATGTACACCAACAAAGTATGGACTTTGGAAGTTGCTCCTGAAGGGGTAAAACCCATTGGGAGCAAATAAATCTTTAAGAAGAAACTTGGTGTAGATGGAAAAGTTGAGACTTTCAAAACTAGACTTGTTGCAAAGGGTTTTCGTCAACGACCAGGTGTGGATTATGATGAAACCTTTTCTCCAGTGGCTATACTTAAGTCCATCCAGATCTTACTTGCCATTGCTGCATACCATGACTACGAAATCTGGCGAATGAATGTTAAGACTGCCTTTCTAAATGGTGATTTAGAGGAGTGCGTGTACATAACTCAACCAGAGGGCTTCGTAGACAGTGGGAGCAGCGAGAAGGTGTGCAAGCTGCTTAAATCCATTTACGGTTTAAAGCAGGCATCGCGGAGTTGGAACATCTGTTTTGATGTTGTAGTCAAAGAGTTTGACTTCATCAAGAACGTAGATGAACCTTGTATTTACAAGAAGGTAGTAGAGAGTAAGGTTGTCTTCCTCGTATTGTACGTGGATAACATACTCTTGATAGGAAATGATGTTCCTATACTGCACTCGGTCAAGCTCTTCTTATCATATAGATTCTCAATGAAAGATCTAGGTGATGCCTCTTGCATTTTAGGAATTAAGATCTATAGAGATAGATCTAAATGGATACTGGGATTGTCCCAATCCAGGTACATTGACACCATACTAAAGATGTTTAGTATGGAAGAATCCAAGCATGGGAATTTACCCACGATCTCTGGACTCACTCTCTCCAAAGAGATGTCTTCCAAGGCTGATTTAGAGAGAGCTCGCATGCAAGGGATACCCTATACTTCAGCAGTAGGCTCTATCATGTACGCGATGCTATGTACCAGACCCGATGTAGCATACTCACAAAGTGTAGTGAGTAGGTATCAAGCAGATCTTGGAGAGAGTCACTGAATAGCTGTGAAGAACATTCTCAAGTACTTGAGAAGGACTAAAGAGATATTCTTGATGTATGGTAACGGAGAACTCCAAGTGGAGTCCTTTACCGATTCGAGCTTCCAAAGTGATAAGGACGACTCTAAGTCCCACTCGTGATTTGTCTTTACCCTCAATGAAGGAGCGGTTTGTTAGAAGAGTTCCAACATTTTGCAAATATTCAAAAGAAAAAATAAACAGGAAACCGTGGCAAACTCAACGAATGAGGCTAAATACATCGCTTCCAACGATGCTGCCGAAGAAGATGTCTGGATGAAAAAGTTCATAACTAAACTTGGAGTGGTTCCGTTCATTGAGCATCCAATACCTTTGTATTGTGATAACAATAGAGCTGTGGTTTTGGCCAAGGAACCCAGGTCCCATCAGAGATCCAGGCATATTCTGAGGCGGTATCACCTGAACCGGGAGATAGTTAATCGCCGGGAGATCGAGGTCAGTAGAGTTGACATGAAGGACAACAGTGCGGATCCACTCACGAAGGCCATACCACAGATACAATTTGAGAGACACTTCGGGATGTTGGGTATAAGATACTACAATAGCTGGTTTTAGTGCAAGTGGGAGATTGTTAGTTATGTATATGCCATAGAGGCCATTGTTGTACATATGATGTATATTATAGTGGATGCTTGGATATATATAGAGAGGACTTTCTTGCTCGACATGATAGTATGCTATCTAGTTTCACTTTGTCTAAACATGTTGACTTGTATTGTATTACTGTCTTGCTCTCACATGTTGATAAAGCCCTTAGGATATGTACTTGACTACTAAGACTATGATGCAGATCATACTAGTGGGGACAGGGTAGTCCATGAGTACATCCTATAATTGTTCCTAGTCGAGAGTGTATCGAGACAGGGCATCGATACCCCAGAGTAGACTAGCGTATACGCATCTTGACCCATATGATGAGCAATGGATGATCCTACATCCATTGGTGTTTGACATCAAAGATGGTGTACGGGTGCTCAGTGGAGACTAGGTACACTGAACGGACTCGCCGAGAACTCCTAGTTGGTATTATACCTATCGTCAGATAGCAGTTCTCTGGTGACACTGGTACAGGTTAGTCTGTAGACCGGAGATCGTCATAGAGTCTTGTATGATTCCCACTGTACTTTTATTTCCACCTTACCACGTTCATGAGAACGTGCAAAACGGTGGCTTTTAGGTACAGTCCCGAATCACATGGAGGCAATGAGCGATAGGAGGGGTTTCGTCTCTCCCGGTATTAGGGGTTGATATTGCGCTGTGTTCGATTGGCTATAACTGGAAGTCCCTGGCCAGGGCCGATATGAAGATCTACTGGTAAGTGTTATCAGTAGTTCTCGACCCATTATAAGCCTCACATCGATACGACTTATCGGTTACTGGGGTCTGACATTTACTACCCCTAGACTGGATATGCGACATATCAGACGAAGAGACCGGACTATACAGTAGTGTTTACTAATTGGATCCGTAGGAGTATGTACAGGCTTGCTTGTTGATCTTCTAGTCGCTCAATACCCGGGTAGCCATTACGTTTAGCTGACCGTTTGCGGCTTGTGTGTGTTTGATATGATCATCACCTACTGCCGGCGTATTGACGAGTCTTTAGAGTTCTATACAGAGGTTTCCTGACTCAGGCGAAACAGAGTAGGTGCATATATGTGATATGTGCGGGACCGAGAATTATACGTGTATGTGATACCGTATTCTATTCTAGCGATATGTAATATCGACCGGTTATATATGATATATCCGGGTCATCGGATCAAGTGTTGATTCGATGAAATGATATTTTATATATTAGTCAGTTATATGTGATATAGCCGGATTATCGGATCAAGTATTGATCCGATAATTTAATGTATAACTATATATTTGATATATTAAAATACATTAACTAATATATATATGCTCACTTAAGAATTTCATTTTCTCACTTTGGATACATTTAACATATATGTGATATATGTTTATTGTATTTTTTTCTTTTGTTACAAAATTATATATATGTGTGATATGTATAATTGTAACATGCTTAGTTATACATGCAATTAGGGTTTATGAGAATCATACCATACTTGAATTAGGGTTAGGCTGTTAAATTCATTTTTGATAATTCAAAATATGGATTTATGCTAAGATATTTCTTTATGTTGACTAAGTCCACCCTTTTAATATTTCTAAGATATTTATTAACCTAATCTTAACCCTAGCCTATGGTTTATTCTCTACATGAGTTAGCCATGATATTTACTAACTCACCATGGTTGCATTACTAATCCAAGCTCATATTTTTTCTTCATCACTTCATCTTCTTCTTCCTCCACAAAAGCTTGCTGGCTTTTTCATTTGTGATGAAATAAAGTGAGAAAAAGAAAACTAAAAAGAGCAAAATTCCTACTTCATCATCCTCTTCTATACTAGCCATATAGATTAGTGTGTTAACTTCACTAGTTCCTAATTAGTGAAGAGATAGCTTGGGTATGTGACGCCTTAAAGTAGATCATCTTGGATAGTGAAGATTTCAAGTAAGCATGGATCATTCACCTCATGGAGCCTCTCTAGAGTCCATGTGCTTGATGATCGCAGTGAAAGGACCACAACTTGGAGCTTATGAAGCGAAGGAACGGACTACAAAGGTTGTAATCCCTATCACTTAGATGTTAAGTTGTTAACATGTAGTTTTATTTAAATCTCTAGTTTAAGATTCATGGTTAGGGTTATCTAGAATGACAAAATTTTGAAATTGGTATGGACGATGCCTCCCGAAACCTTGCTGTTGCGCTAGACATCTCTACAGGTTATATGTGATATAACCGGATTATTAAATCAAGTATTAATTTAATAATTTGATATATATTTATATTTTATATAATTATATATTAACTAATATTAAGCTCACTAATTATTTTCTTCTTAATATATATTAATATATATATGTGTAAGTGCACGGCGGCGCCCCGGCCGTCAATCAGACGGCCAAATGCGGAAGCGGTGATAAACTTTAAATTTTACTTGAACTGGCAAACCGCCGCGCACTAATACCCGGATCGAACCATTAACTAGTCCTAACTAACTACAAGATGGGGAAGAGAGATATACCGACTGATCCGTGTCCTCCGGTCTTCTCGTCGTCGTCTCGATCTCCCACGGAATGTCCTGTCTCCACCTCATGGCCGGAAGTGCACCACATCGCCTACTTCTTTTACGGGCTCCCACCTCAATGCAGAGGCAACTCGGGCACGAAACTGGCTAGTCGACGTACCCAAGATTTGCTGTAGAATGTTGTGTAGAACTTGTGTCTCTTTTTGGGGTTTTGGATATTGCCTTTTGAGATGGTGGAGGAATGGATTTTTGAGATGAACTAGAGAGCTTTTCTTAGCACCATGAGAACCAAAAATCCCACATCAAAAATGAATCGACTCCCTCCCAAGGAATGGCCGGCCCATGTATGGAATGAGAGAGGGAAAAAGTCAAGGGGGAGGTGACCAAAAGAATAATGCAAGAGAGAGAGAGAGGAATGGTTATCATATGGAAAAATGATCACAAAGAAACACCAACACTCAACAACCAAATCATGCAAAGAAATGATCACCAAAAGTGAACCTCACTCCACCACAACCATCATGAAAACCATGTCATATGAAAGTCAAGCCATGATGGAGAAGTCAAGAAGTCAAGGTCAAGGAATGGTGCAACCATCATGACACAAGAATATGCAAAGACCCCCTCCACAAATGCTTATTTGCAACAATGCAAATAAGCCCTCCTCCACCAAACTTCGGCCAATGAACGATACAAAGGAAATCGGCCGAAACGGAAAGCAAACTGGCAACTCCAGAAAACTGGTCCCGTAATAAATTACAGGAAAACCCCGATACTGTGCATACACACCCGCATTTGTATTCCGACCGAAATACAAATGCAATGAGACAAAATCTACACTGTACTATACTAGGATCCGGCTTAAACCAAAGCCGGCTAGTAATATCCGTTCGATCCTGATCCGTGCAATACCGCACGTATCTGATCGAACCCTGCCATATATCCATACGGCCTATAGTACAAACTGTCCGATCCTGATCCGTGCAATACCGCACGTATCTGATCGGACCTTGCCATATCTCCATACGGCCTCTACAACTTTTCGCCCGAAAGCTGAGTAACAGAATGTGGGGGACTCTAAAGACTCGTCAACACCGTGGTTGTGGATTTAACCACTAGCACGTCAGAGGTATAAGCCAATACGTAACGGGCTACCAGGTATTGACTAAAAGGGACGTCTGTGAGCGAACTCAGCCTGACAACCCTACTGAGCCTGTCAGTGACAATATCCGTACAGTCCGGTCCGTTCGTCTATAAGCATCGCATGGCGGGCCTAGGGGGTTGGTAAAAGTCAGACCCCCAAAAGCGGTACAAGTCGTGTCGGAGTGTAGCCCAGAACACCCTGAGATACTACTGGAATATCTACCAGTAAATCTCCTGCCTTGGCCAAAGACTTCGTGTAATGGCTCTCCTAGACACAGCACGACCTCACCCCCAATACCGGGAGAGACGAACCCCTGAAGATACACTCACTGCCTCCATGTGGCTCGGGACTGTACCCAACTAAAACCTGTTCGTGATAGGGTAGTAATCAAAGTACAGTGGGAACTCACACGAGACAAATGACGATCCCCAGGTCGATGAACTAACCTGCACACATGTCACCAGGGAACTGCCATCTGACGTCTGGTATATGGCCAACTAGCATGTTCCCGGCGAGTCCTGTCCGGTGTACTCATAACCCAATGAGCACCTGTATACATCTTAGGTGATCCAACTGACACCAGTGGCTTGTGAGACCGGCCACCGCCCCTCGTCGGGGTCTCGACTGTATACACTAGTCTACTCTGGAGTATCGATGCCCTGTCTTGAAACTCACACGACTAGGGACCATTTAAGGATATGCTTATAGACCCCAGCTCCCACTTATATGATCGCCCTCATACTGCTGGTGGTCAAGCAAGAATCCTAGGGGCTCTATCAACGTGTAATAGCAACTTGTCAGGTCACCTAAAACAGTACACGATGATAAAGGTAAACCAGATAGCATACTATCATCTCGAGTAAGACTGTCCTACCGGGATAGGTCCTCCCTCAATCATTGCAATCACGTACCTGTGACCCAATAATTGACCCTGAGGGCACTATCTCCAACAATCTCCCACTTGCACTCAAGGCTAATTATTGCGATGTCGCATACTCATAGCCTGTGTGATACCGAACACCCAACTCCTCTAATAGCCAGTCTCTCAAAGCCTGTTTGGGAAACTATTGCGTTCGAGGAATAGCCTCAGTGAGTGGATCCGCCTTGATGTTTCTATCTATGTCTCTATATATCTCATGTTCGCGGAGAAAGCCATCTCCCGAAATGAGCAATACCTGTCTTAGAATGTGTCTGGATGTCTGATGGGACCTAGCTCATAAATGAACTCCAAATCCAAACTTCTTAGACTGTATCGTCAACTGAACTGAATCAGTATCCTGCGCCATGCCTCCCTCAGCATTGCCTTGGATCACCTGTCCAAAATACTGCTCCTTGTCAGAAGGAAAATTATAACTCTGACAACCTCCCTGTCGTCCAGGTCACCTTGGAAGCCTGGAATGATAACTGTCTCTTGAATGAGGCTGTCGTTATCATATCCCTAGAACATCCACTTATGTTCTAAAACTGCTTCCGACTGTTTCTCCAGGATTGGATCAATATCAACTTATTGCATCTAGTGCAAGAACAACATCTGGTGTGGTACTTGACATCTCATGATTGACTCAATTGCCTAAGCAGGTGATCTGCCAATCATGCACACCCCTCTCCTCTTTAGTCTGTAAGACACCTTTAGAGAGGGTGACTCCATCACCTGCAGGTACACTACCGTGCCAGGAGTCGTCCATTCTAAATATTCTTAGAATGCTGTCTAAGTACCCTTAATTGGGAAACCACCCAAATCTAGATCTACAACCATAGATCTAGTAACCAGTATGTCTGATATAAAATCCATTTCCTTTGTGGAGAAACCACTGTGTGACGACCAAAGTATAACCGATTGTAGTATAGGAGTTTCTTTTCCTACTCCGTGTATGTCATCCAAATACCAGGATATCACACCCTACTATCTTCTCAACAGATCCATCCCCTATTCTGATGAAGTCAAACCTATGACTGTCACGTCAGAAATAGATGATCTATCTCCGCTACTGGTGCTTCAGTCTATAAATAGACATAAGCTACCTGTCCACCAATGCTTCCGCTGCTCCCACTGACTACAACAACTCTCTGGCAGAGTCATATAGACGTACACTTCTAAAACTAGTTTAGAACGACGCTATACTCATCCTCCCGCCGGGTCTCGCAGCCTGGAACAACAGTAATGGTAAGTGTGGGTAAACAAGAACTTCCCTGTCACCGTCCTTGAGGCTACCGGAGTACCCCTCGGGTGCCTGAAGTTACCCACCGTATCTGCGGAGTGGCTAATGGAATGTCAAACCGGATTGAATCTTTAAGTTCCTTATCAAATCTTCAGTAATCGTTTGTGGTTCTGGAATCACTTCCAGTTCTACCATACTCCCACTACTGTTTTCTGAAAAAATCCATTTTTATTAAAACTGTGGCGAGTCTAGAACAATATTGCTATTGTTCATCCAGATGATAGAAAGTCAGCCCGCGTCATAGCCTGGGTCAACCCACAAACAGCCATTACAGAAACGTGCCTTGAGTTGTCCAGTGTCTGGTTTTAATCATAAGCCGGACAACTCCCCGTACCTTAACATCGTTAAGATACGAACTGTTCTATATCCAATATAGGACCAGAGGCACTGATTTAATTGAACCAGATTCAAATCATGCAGCTGTCTCCAGTGCATGTCAACTAAATGGAAGGAGGCCGATCAGCGTTACTCAACTTAGGAATGCTTCCAATTATGAGTAACCTGAAAGAGAAGCAATTTCTCTTAATCACTACTATCAACTGAATACCATATACAAGTATCTACATCTTCGATCACTTTGAAGAATCCCGATACTTGCTACACCTGGTTCTCTACTCTAATCAAATACCTATAACTTCTCAACATTCAGACCCTGTGTTTCCGCGAAACACCTGTCTAAAAACTAGATAAGTCATAAGTAAACCGAATATAGTGCGAGGACCAACCCCTCTGTCCTGATGGACCCTGGACAACATACAATACTCTGTATAAGTCTCTTGAGTCTGATAACTCATTCACTGTGTGTCGTAGGTTGAAAACTGTACTTATGGTTAAGAAGAATTACACCGCTGTTTTAATGCTCCTTACCTAACCATCCACTGATATAGGTAAATGTCGTAGACATAATTTCAGAAAGGTATATCTCACTCTACGAAAATAGACGTACAGATATATCAATTTGAAATTGGTGCATAAAAGCGGATATTCAAAACCAAATATTTGCCGACCGGCAAACAACCCAGGTGACTTCCTCAAATATCACCGATTACAACGAATCCCGATATAATGAGGATGATCATCCAATTCCCAATAACTTACTCCCACTCATCATCTGTAAAACCATACAGATGTGAGAACCATACTTGGTAAATACATACCCTGGAGTAAGTATCTAATCGGGAAATCAGTTTTCTTTTAACACTACACAGTGAAGCTGAAACATTGAAATGTTTCGATGGGGTATTCCGGTATTTCTAGTAATGCCTCTTCCAGATTCACGACTGTAACCGTATAATTCTTTGCCACCTCTCCAAATCCCTTCATATGTCTTTAGTCTTTACCTTCTGCACACCCCTTTAGGCCAAATGGTTTTCTTCCTTCCCTACCGTTCGGCACCAGCCTATGGTTTGGAAGAAGACTATCCAATAAGCATAATGGGTGTACTGTCCCAATCCTAGGAACACTTGCAATGCGAGAGAAGGTGAAGATAAAAGACACCTGAATAAATCTTATTCCTATTTCTCCTGAACCAGAATCCATCCCCGAACTGGAACAAGTTCCTTTCGAGTTCGTATATAACCATACGATGGAGTATCCAATAAACTGTGGATCTTCGTAGTGATACGGAGTGTCCTGGAGAAATACAAAGGTGATTTAGGATTGGCGAAGGAATACTTGGTTTGGTCGTGAATAGCAGTCGCAATTTACTTTGCCCTCTTACTAATCCCTTGCTTTGTCTTAACTTAATACCTTCTGCACACCATCGTTATGCTAATTGGTTTTCTTCATTCCCTACCGGTCGGCACCAGCCTAAGGTTTGGAAGAAGACTATCCAATTTGCGTAATAGGTGTACTATCCCCTAAACCAAGGAGTACTCACAACTTGAGAGAAGGTAAAAGGAAAAGACAACTGAATAATCCTATTCGTTTTCTCCAGAACCGGAAACCATTCTCGAATAAATCCCTTCGAGTTCGTATATAACCATACGATGGTTTTGTCCAATGGAAGTGGACGTTCGTAGCAATACGGGGTGTCCTGGAGAAAAGGGTAAAAGTAGGAGTGGCAATGAGGTCTGCAACTCTGACAATCTAAAAGCCAGTGTTTAAGAAGGTTCGGTCAACTTGGTCACTGAGTCATAGTCTTAGGGTCGGGTCAATGGTCGCTGCCGAAGAGAGAGAGAAAAAAAACACTCAGCGTGCACTCTAACCTAGATCAGAATGGTTACCAATTTATCTAATCTGGAATCCTCCCACTGTACCTCAAATTCTCCTCCAAACCTGAAAGAAGAATTAGTCGGGGTCACCCGAGGAGTAAACTAACTCATCAGTGGGAATCGGGATCCAACTATCATCGCATGATAACGTGACGGAATCCGCTCACGTCATCACACTCCAGAAGGTATGCGCATATCTGGCAAGTTTCAGTTCTTTTGAAACTCCCGATGTGATTTCTGCCCCACGCTCTTATGACCTTGACGAAGGCCAACAAATCATAAGTCACATGTCAAGTTCTACCCGTCATTCTCCAGGTTGATTTGAACCCACCCGCACAAGCCCTTGACGAAGGCCAACAAGGCCATACGACTGTCCCAAACCAACGCATCTATCTATGCTGCAGAAAGGCAACAAGCAGCTACCATACACTATGCCTTGACGAAGGCCAACAAACATAGCATGAATACTACGTGCTACCCGTCTGAAACGACGGAGGGCTACGAATGGTTTCTGGCGAAAACCTTTAACGTAGTGAACTTGATATCGTTGAAGGAACTGATAGCTTTTAAAAATATAGTGACGAAAACCTTCGCTAAAGAGGTCACTCCCGGTGAAGGGATCTCGGCTCTTTCCCCGTAGAATGGGGTGCAGGATATTCCAACTGAATACCACAGTGCAAAGCAAAAGTAATCGGCTATAGTGAAGTTATTGCCCTGACGCAAACTTTTTGTCCAAGGGGTCACTCCCGGTGAAGGGATCTCGGCCCTTGCCTCGTCGACTGAGGAGCAGGATATTCCAACTGAATATCACGATGCAAAACAAAAGTGAACGTCCTTGCAATGACAGCTTTTTGAAAAGTGTTCCAACAACACCAGATTAGGTTTGTTTTTAACTTGCATTGATCCGGATCAACGCAGTCCCATCAATTGATCACACCACAAAGAACGAAAATATACTGATGTGCGTATATGCCATCCGCATTCGCCACTGGGTCCCGTCATTACCCGTTAGGTTAGCTAACTAACGACAGAGCGGGAACTGGACTAGCGCGGATGCAAAACATATACTACATCTACTAATATATATACCAATATATTATATTCGCTCAAGGCGTGAAAAAAATGCAACATCACAGAAAATGTACAGCATCACAGAAACAATACAGATATCTGGGATTCCCGGGTTTCACAGAGCCACTACTGAAACCCGACGTTCCCCTGGTCGTGTGGATAGCCTGTGCAATGAAATCCTAGACCCCTACGGGCGCGGCAAGTTACCCGCCAAAACCTGAAGCGAGGCAGCCCCCTTCAGCACCGTGAATGGACCACCCAGCACTTCACGGAATCCGGCAACTTGGGCACCCCTCCTGGGTCAACCTG
Organism: Agapanthus africanus; assembly: GCA_030015575.1. Lineage (NCBI taxonomy): Eukaryota > Viridiplantae > Streptophyta > Magnoliopsida > Asparagales > Amaryllidaceae > Agapanthus > Agapanthus africanus. Next base: position 23,955,222 of record CM057347.1, read on the forward strand.
TACCCCCTACGAGTGCGGCGAATAGCCCGCCAATCCTAGAGTGAAGCCCCCTCCGTCTCAATGCCACGAGATGCGGGCTTGTTGCCCTCTAGAACCCGGCTATCCGTGTACCCCTCCGCGGGGTAATCCTAGTACAGAAAGTAAAATATACATACAACGGGTACACCGACCGTAACCTGGTCGTGCCCCAAAATAATAATACAAACAGGCAGTGACGGCAGTCCACACGTCGGACGCTCGCCCCGCAATATCAAATGTACATAATACAACAAAACTGTACTAGCATTGCATCCAGGCTATCCCCCACAACCGATCCGCAACATCACAGCAAAAACAGAACATCAACGTGAAAGTCACGTTCGCAAATCCGTCTAACTGGACTATAGCAGTTAGACCGGATTTACCGATCAAGTGACATTCACGGTCGCAGATATAATGTAAATACTGTGAAATAATGTGTTTAAAATATCTGATCAATCAAATTTTAACAAGTGGGCCCCCAAGCATTACGGTAGCAGATCAGGAAATTCTGGGCCCAATGTTATTATTCCAAAACCCCTATTTTCACCCCAGAAAGATACTGTAGAAATTTGGTGCAGGGAACCCAAAATAGTGCGGCGGAACCGCGGCCCAAAGGGGTGTTTGGCCGCGGTTCCGCGCTCCTACAGTGGAGTTAGCGCATCGAATTTTCACAGAACTCTTGTATTTTCTAGTAGATCACTTTTCTGTAACCTGAAAAAATTTTCGACACCAAAAATTTTCAACAGAAAACTGATGTGAACAAAAATGTAGATTTTGGAATTTTGGTCGATCGGAAATGCAAAACACATTAAACAAAGCTAGACTAAGTTATTGGCGAGGCTCTGATACCACTGTAAGTGCACGGCGGCGCCCCGGCCGTCAATCAGACGGCCAAATGCGGAAGCGGTGATAAACTTTAAATTTTACTTGAACTGCCAAACCGCCGCGCACTAATACCCGGATCGAACCATTAACTAGTCCTAGCTAACTATAAGATGGGGAAGAGAGATATACTGACTGATCCGTGTCCTCCGGTCTTCTCGTCGTCGTCCCGATCTCCCGCGGAATGTCCTGTCTCCACCTCATGGCCGGAAGTGCACCACATCGCCTACTTCTTTTACGGGCTCCCACCTCAATGCCGAGGCAACTCGGGCACGAAGCTGGCTAGTCGACGTGCCCAAGATTTGCTGTAGAATATTGTGTAGAACTTGTGTCTCTTTTTGGGGTTTTGGATATTGCCTTTTGAGATGGTGAAGGAATGGATTTTTGAGATGAACTAGAGAGCTTTTCTTAGCACCATGAGAACCAAAAATCCCACATCAAAAATGAATCCACTCCCTCCCAAGGAATGGCCGGCCCATGTATGGAATGAGAGAGGGAAAAAGTCAAGGGGGAGGTGACCAAAAGAATAATGCAAGAGAGAGAGAGAGAGGAATGGTTATCATATGGAAAAATGATCACAAAGAAACACCAACACTCAACAACCAAATCATGCAAAGAAATGATCACCAAAAGTGAACCTCACTCCACCACAACCATCATGAAAACCATGTCATATGAAAGTCAAGCCATGATGGAGAAGTCAAGAAGTCAAGGTCAAGGAATGGTGCAACCATCATGACACAAGAATATGCAAAGACCCCCTCCATAAATGCTTATTTGCAACAATGCAAATAAGCCCTCCTCCACCAAACTTCGGCCAATGAACGATACAAAGGAAATCGGCCGAAACGGAAAGCAAACTGGCAACTCCAGAAAACTGGTCCCGTAATAAATTACAGAAAAACCCCGATACTGTGCATACACACCCGCATTTGTATTCCGACCGAAATACAAATGCAATGAGACAAAATCTACACTGTACTATACTAGGATCCGGCTTAAACCAAAGCCGGCTAGTAATATCCGTTCGATCCTGATCCGTGCAATACCGCACGTATCTGATCGAACCCTGCCATATATCCATACGGCCTATAGTACAAACTGTCCGATCCTGATCCGTGCAATACCGCATGTATCTGATCGGACCTTGCCATATCTCCATACGGCCTCTACAACCTTTCGCCCGAAAGCTGAGTAACAGAATGTGGGGGACTCTAAAGACTCGTCAACACCGTGGTTATGGATTTAACCACCAGCACGTCAGAGGTATAAGCCAATACGTAACGGGCTACCAGGTATTGACTAAAAGGGACGTCTGTGAGCGAACTCAGCCTGACAACCCTACTGAGCCTGTCAGTGACAATATCCGTACAGTCCGGTCCGTTCGTCTATGAGCATCGCATGGCGGGCCTAGGGGGTTGGTAAAAGTCAGACCCCTAAAAGCGGTACAAGTCGTGTCGGAGTGTAGCCCAGAACACCCTGAGATACTACTGGATTACCTACCAGTAAATCTCCTGCCTTGGCCAAGGACTTCGTGTAATGGCTCTCCTAGACACAGCACGACCTCACCCCCAATACCGAGAGAGACGAACCCCTGAAGATACGCTCACTGCCTCCATGTGGCTCGGGACTGTACCCAACTAAAAGCTGTTTGCACGACTCCTCTGAGCCGTGGTAGGGTAGTAATCAAAGTACAGTGGGAACTCACACGAGACAAATGACGATCCCCAGGTCGATGAACTAACCTATACACATGTCACCAGGGAACTGCCATCTGACGTCTGGTATATGACCAACTAGCATGTTCCCGGCGAGTTCTGTCCGGTGTACTCATAACCCAATGAGCACCTGTATACATCTTAGGTGATCCAACTGACACCAGTGGCTTGTGAGACCGGCCACCGCCCCTCGTCGGGGTCTCGACTGTATACACTAGTCTACTCTGGAGTATCGATGCCCTGTCTCGAAACTCACACGACTAGGGACCATTTAAGGATATGTTTATAGACCCCAGCTCCCACTTATATGATCGCCCTCATACTGCTGGTGGTCAAGCAAGAATCCTAGGGGCTCTATCAACGTGTAATAGCAACTTGTCAGGTCACCTAAAACAGTACACGATGATAAAGGTAAACCAGATAGCATACTATCATCTCGAGTAAGACTGTCCTACCGGGATAGGTCCTCCCTCAATCATTGCAATCACGTACCTGTGACCCAATAATTGACTCTGAGGGCACTATCTCCAACAATATGATATATGTATGTGTGTGTGTGTGTGTTGAAGCATGGTTGGATTTTCTATTTTGAGAAAATAGAAATGAGGTGGAAAATAGGGAGATATTTATGAAATGGGGAAGCATGGCTTTATCATTTATTTTATTCATTTGCTTGCACTATTAAAGCATGGTTAAATTTATTTATTGGTGTTTATTCCATGCTTCAATAAGTGAGGTATTTGTTAAGACATTCTTCACTTGAGATTCTAGACTTGTTCATTATTATTGAGCTCATTTCCTAAGCTCTCTCCATCTTATTCTTCCTCCCTCTTCAAGCCCTAACCCTCACATATGATGTGAACCATAGGGCTTTGGACAAATCTAGTGTTCTTAATACCTCTACTTCACCATCCTATTCTATATTAGCAATATACATTAGGGTGTTTCTTTCACTAATAAAAAATTAGTGAAGAGGTAGCTTGGATTAGTGGAGTTTCGGGTGGATCATCTTCGATACGAAAATCACGAAGGAAGCTCTTTCATTCTTCAAGTGGAGCATAGAGGAGTCGTAAGGACTGCTACCTGGAGCTATAAAAGAGAAAGATACGGTCTACAAAGGTTGTAGTCTCCATCTCTTAGTATAGATTTTGTTTTATATCATGTTAAACCCTAATACTCTAATTAGATCCTAGGTTAGTGTAGCTTAGCACCCCAAATTTTTGAAAAGTGCATGCTTGATGCCGATTTAAACATAGTGGTGGTGCTAAGATATCCTTTCAGCCGAGTATTCCAAGTAATGCCTCTTTCATTGTCCCGGGTCATGACAGTAGTTGCATTTTCCTTTCCGCTCACTTCGTCCCCTATTGTTGTCTATCTGTCTTACCTTATGTATACCTAATTTATGCTAGTTGGTTTTTTTCTTACCCTTCCTTTCATCTCCAGTATCGGGATTGGAAGAAGACTATCCAACATGCATAATTGGTAAATTCTCCTTATTTAAGGAGCTCTCAAACTTGAGATAAGCTGGAGAGGAGAGAGAAATAAATTGTATCATATACAACTCACTTTCTCCAGAACCAGTGTCCATCCTCGACTGAAACAATTTTTTCGAGTTCGTATCTAACTATACGATGGTCTTCCAAGCAATATGGATCTCTATGATACAGAGTGTTCTGGAGAAAGCAAAAGGGGAGTGAGAAGGGCAAGAACATATGCGACTATGTCGTGAAATAGGGCAATCATGACATTCCAAAGTCGTTGATTGTAAAAAGGTTCAGTTAATTAGGTTTATAAGTTTTTAGTTTAGGGTCAGTCTTAGGTCGCTGCCAAAGAGAGAAAATAAACACTTGTCGTGCACTCCAACCAAAATTAGATTGGTATATTTATCTAATCATGATGACTCCCACTGTACCGTCGAATCCTCCTTCAAATCCTAAAAGGAGAATTAGCTGGAATCATATTCCGAGTGTAAGTATTACTCACAGTAGGAATCGAGATCCAAACTATCATGGCATAGTAACCTTGATAGAGGTCAACAAGTCACCCCACTCAATAGAAGGTATGCAATCTTATTGCAAATTTCAACACTTGAAACTCCCGATATCGGATTTTACTCTAAGCGGCATATGACCTTGGCAAAGGTCAACAAATCATAAGTCGCAAGTCAAGTTCAACCCATCATTTATTGATCAAATTAAATCCACCCGCACGATCCTTGGCAAAGGTTAACAAAGTCGTACAACTTTCCTAACCGATCGCATTGTATGCATTCAGGAAGACATTAATTAGCTACCGTACACTATATCTCGGCAAAGGTCGAAAAACGCAGCACGAATACTAAGTACTCTACATCGTGAAATGAAAGAGGGCTACAGCCGGTTTTGAAGAAAACCTTTACCATAATGAACTTGATCTCATCGTAGAAACCAAGTGGTTTTGCATATTTATAGTTACGTAGACTATTGCTTAAGTGCGGATTTCCCGTGAAGTGATCAAGGTTCTTACCTCATTGAATGAGGTGCAGAATATTCCTAACTGAATATCTCGATGCAAAACAAAAGACTATGACTATTCAATTTGCAAATTTATAGTAACATAAACTTTTGCTTAAGAGCGAACTCCTGGTGAAGGAATCAAAGCTCTTCCTTCATCGAATGAGGTGCAGGATATTCCTAACCAAATACCTTTGTGCAAAGCAAAAGATTCGAATAAGCACCACAATATCTGATATTTGGTTTCTACAACGTGTTTTAGGTTTATTATCTTTTTATTAATCCTAATCAATGCAACCCCATCAAATAGATAATCACATTACCTAGAATTTTCTCATAGAATCTCAGAAAAGTATAAAAAGAAAATAGAATGCACATATACGCCATTCGCATTTACTACGGGGCCTCGTGTCATCACCATAAGATTACGTAACTTACGGCAGGGCGGGGGCAGGGCTAGCGCGGGTGCAAAACGTATATAGCATTTATTTATATATATTACAATATATATAATCGCAGGCAGATAATCAACATTACAGGCAAGCGGTAAACATCATCACAGGCTGGTAATCACATCACAAGCAAGTAATGAATATCACAGAATAGGAATGGTCGGATCACCTAGGAATCCCTCTTTTCGTTCGAGCCACAAACGAATGCGAGATTCGCCGGTAGCATGAACAGCCCATGCGCAGCCAAAAGCAAACCCCTACGAGTGCAGCAAGCTACCAGGCAACCCAACATCATTATCATAAGAAGACACCCGACACTTTCTCAAATCCGGTGACCTGAGCACTCCTCTGCGGGTCTATCCTACCCCCCCTACAAGCACGGCAAGCAACCCGCCAATCTTAGACTTGAGCAACCCAATCTCAACTCCTTAAAATGGCCACCCGCTGCAATCTAAAATTCGGTTGCTTGTGCGCTTCTCCATGGGGTAATCCTAAACCTGTATTATACAATGGAGACAACGATCGCAACCTGATCGTGTTCTGACAAAAAATAATACATCAATCGGTGACTACGACCACATGTGAACCGCTAAGTCTTGAAACAAAGAATATATATGTTCCCCCAATCAGAGCAAGGCTCTGCTTGAATTTTGAAAATTCAAATTTTGAAGCAACGCTTCAGTTCCCGTGCGCTGCGCGCAACGCGCCACGTGTCAGAAGTTGACACGGCAGCACAACGCCCAAGGCAGTACGTCCAATCAGAGCAAGGCTCTTTAAAAAACATAAGCAACGTTCAACTGCGCAAGCGCACGGCTGCGCGACACGTGTCTGCGCAGTTGCGCAAGCACAACTGCGCAAGCGCACGGCAGCGCGACACATGTCTGCGCAAGCGCTGCTGCGCAAGCGCACGGCAGCGCGACACGTGTCTGCGCAGTTGCGCAAGCGCTTCACTGCGCGACACGTGTCCGCGCAGTTGCGCAAGCGCTGCTGCTCAAGCGCTTCACTGCGCGACACGTGTCACGCGCTAGTGAGTTGCGCAACAACAGAATGAAGATTTAAGGATATTTTTTCTGTTCTTGTTTAAACAAGAAGGTTTCTTCTGTAAAACAGGGGCCTTTGGATCAAAGATCCAACGGTGGGGAAAATTCCCCAAATCACTCAGGAAAAATCTTTTTAACAAATTTAACTGATTTTTGAGTACTATAAAAAGAACCCCAGACCCCATTTCAAAGATATAGACAATTGGATAAAAAAAAAAGAAGAAGAGAACTTCTTGAGAACACAAAGAAGAAGGTAAAAACCTTTGAAATAAGAGAAAATTCTCTTAGGAATAGATCATTGATCTAAAAGACAAAATCAGTGATCTTCAATAAATAAATAAATAAATAAAAATAATAAAAAAAATAGTGCCTTGCACTTGCAAGAGAATCTCTGGTTCTCTGAGATAGAAAGAAAGAAAAGATTTTTCTTCTTCTCTTTGATCTAAATTTAGATCAAGAAATTAAAAAGTGCTCTGCACTCCTTTCCTTGAATCTAAAAGATTCTTAGTGCTTTGCACAAATGCAATGCAGTACTTGAAGGGCCAGGCCCAAATCAAAAAGACCTAGCAGGCCAAAATAAACTGCAAAGCAATAAAAGGGCTGAGCCCAAATAAAATTGATGCCCTGCATCATTCATAAAGAAAAGAGCCCAAAACAAATTGATGCCCTGCATCTTTTCTGGGCAAAGCCCAAATAAAAATAAAAGGAAATGCAAAAGCAATGTTGGACATTTTTTTTTACTGGACTTAGCCCAATCGTGGCCATAAGTCCTTAAATTAAATTGGCTGAGCAAAATGGCTCTTCTAAATCAATCTACATCCGGTTCGAGGGTACATCTCCGAACTCCTTTGACATCCATCGTTGTAATTCCTCAACGACGTCAAAGAGGTGACAGGTCCCAACGGCCACACACCCAATACCTGACCGAAACGTCCCTAAACTAACATCGGACCGAAACGTCCCTAAACTAATAATGGACCGAAACGTCCATAAACTAATATCGGACCGAAACGTCCCTAAACTAACATCGGACCGAAACGTCCCTAAAACTAATATCGGACCGAAACGTCCCTAAACTAACATCGAACCACCACGTCCCTAAACTGGCACAATAGAGCCCAAATGCTCTTTTGTCGGATCTAAACGGTCCTGTTAAATCGATCTTAGTCTCAAACTGGACTAACGTGTCCTTAACAAACGTTTAAGGTGATCTTAGCCCCAAACACGGCTAACGTATCCTTAAACATTCAAATGGATTATAAAACCCCCAATCAACTCTGGTTCGAGGGTACATCTCCGAGCTCCTCTGATACATGTCGTTGTAATCCTTCAACGACGTCAGAGAGGTGACGAGTCCCGATGGCCATACATTAAATTAATCACTACGTTGAGTTGATCGTAGTCTAAAACAGGACTAACGTATCCCTAACGAACGTTTAAGTTGATCTTAGCCGCAATGCGACTAATGCATCCTTAAACTGAAAACACCAAACCCAAATCTAAGTAAATACGGATTTGGACTAATCCACGTCCTACGGACGACGGCATTACTCAGTCTCCGTATACAATCCACGGGCAACCACAAACAAAACAGACACATACGACACGAAGTGAAATTCTGGAGAAGGAGAAAGTTGTTACAGCGAAGCGGTAGCGTAATTAACTGCAGGGGCTTGCGCCTGCAGGGAAGAGCGTCCCCACAAGCAAAAACCCCTCTAGCGAGGGGGAATCTGACAAAGTCTGCTACATCGGCCGCATCCGTCTAAACCTTCGATACACGGTGCCATAAATCAATTTGGCATTTTCGGAGAGGTGGACGGATAAAACCAATTAGCATCTGCCCCGAATTTCAGCGTCAGGACATCGCGGTCCTGTGCGCCGCCTTTCGGAGGGGAACAGATTCTGGCACGCCCGGTGGGACCTTTTCCTCTTTCCACTCCACACTTCGTGTGTTGTCTTCGCGAACCAATCGCGGTTCATTAAATAGTTGTCTTCGGATTTCAAGTTACTAAGATTTGGTCTTTTACCTGGCGCAGAATTCAAGATTCAATGGCCTCTAGCTGTACCAACTGCTCGAAATGCCGCTGCAACGGACGCTCCACCTCACCAGGAGGTGTAGCATATGGGCCCCAAGCGGCTTCCTTCCTTACTCTGCCGGTAGACCAGGTGGCCCAAGCCACCACCGGCTTGTTCTTCGGGACTATAATCCCACCTGCAAGCTTTTCTGCACCAATACCTGCACCGGAAGGGGGTAAAAAGTCGGTCTTCAACCGGCTCACTGTTCCGACAGCCCCTGTCAACGGGTCGCCCGCTACTAAACCGACAACCTCCGTTTTCACCAGGCTAGGTCAGAACCATAAAGTGGCCGTCCTAAAGAGGGCAACGGCCGCTGGTTCGGAAGTTGTTAAGGCGGCCTCTCCCATCAGAGAGTCGGTCTTCGCAAGATTGACGGTTCCCACTCCTCCCCCAGCTGGTCAAAAGGCATCAGTCTTCGATAGGCTGACATCGGCAGTTACCCCACACTCAAACAGGGGGCAACAGGAAACCATCTCGATTTCCGAGCCAGTCCCAACGGCTCGTCGTGCGCGACGCCGCCATTGGCGACGAGTGAGGAAAGCAGGGGGCAACTCCCCCTCAGGGATAACTCCACCCGCTCCAATGGTGGAAGTCAACGCTGCTATTCCAACTGGGAACAGCTTTGAACTACTGAGGAAAGTGCGTAAGAACTCTCCAACCGCTACCTTAAAAAGATCTCCTCCACCTGCGGAGAGAGTTCCAGAAACAAAACAAGAACAGCCCCCTCAACGGCTATCGTCGAAGATATACAAGGTTTGGCGGAGGGTTCAAGACTCTGTGATTGACCCAGATCACTTTCATCGCCAGAAAAAGGCAAAGGTGGAAAAGGACAAAACCCGCCCCGTTAAACAGCAGGGGGCAACAATTGCTAGCATGCCCATTTTAACGACTCCTTCAACCTCGATGGCCCACAAAAGAAGGAGGCCAGAGAAAGCTCCCGCGTCAGCGGCAAAGTTTAAAAGCGGTGAACCTAAACGCCCCAAGTCAGGGGGCATAATTGTCCATACGGTTTATATGGCTTCTGGAAAGGAAGAAAGCCGTACTTCTACGAGTCACCGACCGCTCACCCGATCAGTGACCAAGGCTCAGGAGCAGTAACAAAAGCTCCAGGAGATGATGACCACAATGGCTGCACTCACTGGGCCAAAAGAGAACCCTGAGACGTCCTTAGATGAGCGCCAGGAGGAAGAGACCGACGCCGAGTTCCTTCGCCGAGTACTGGAGAAGAGGGACAAAGAGGCTGCTGAACAGGCGGCCAACATACAGCGGATGGGCCTCCTCTTCCAGGACATGATAGGAATGATGATACAACAAGATCCTCCCGCTGAAGAACCCCTAACCGTCCTTGGAGATGATAAGGGAGATACATTAAATCCGCAGCCCGCTCTATTGACAGCTAAAGAGGATACAATCTCTAAGACTGATCTGGATGAATACATAGCCCAGCAAATAAAGGTTCATCATGCGGCCGAAGCAGCCGGCCACGTCGTAAAAATGGGGCGGCCATATCCAGGCTGGTATGACCAAATCAAGTACCCGCCGGGTTACACAATTCCCAAGTTTCATGTCTACAAAGGGACTGGCAATCCCCATCAGCATGTCGCCCAGTTCAGGGCGCTTTGCGGTAACACCGGCGGCGATGACAAGCTTTTGCTCCGCCAGTTTGTCGGAAGTCTATCAGATACGGCGTTCGAGTGGTACTCTGAACTCCCTAATGATTCTATTAAAACCTTCACGGAAATGGAGCTGCTGTTTACCCAGCGTTTTGCAAGTGCCAGTGAACGTACCCCGATGACGGCACTGATTAACGCCAGGGTAAAACCTGGCGAGACATGGGTTCAGTACGCTATACGGTGGCGTAATCTATGGTCAAAGTGTGAGCAGCGCATAGAAGAAGCCCCTGCGGTGGGAATGTTTGTTGGAACTCTTGATCCACAAGCAACCATCTCACAGTTTATGATGTTTTTCAAGCCGACTTCCTTCCAGGCTTTGATTGACAAACTAGCGCAGATGGACCAGATGGGCCATAAACCCCCTCTCCCAAAACCAGATTCCCGGACTAACAAAGGAAAGGGAAAAGCGATCATTGTCGCTAATGCTCAACAACAACCGAACGACTTGAAGCCAGTTGCTCGTCCAAACAATACGCGCCCTTACGTACCCCTTGAGGATAGGATGGGATGTCCTTATTCCTTTCCCCGCGATAAAACGAAGAGGTTATTCGAGCTGGCATTACGCAACAGACTCATAAATCTGCCAGATCCAAAACGTCCGTTGCAACCAAATGACGTCAACAAACCTAATTACTGCCCCTATCATCGAGTGCTAGGCCATCCGATTGAGGACTGCTACGTTTTCAAAAATTGGCTTGAAAACCAGTATAGACAGGGAAAATTTGCGTTATCTGACAAATGGAAGGTGAATCCCCCGCAGCCCCACACCTCTAAAGGGACGAATACGCCGGGGGCAACATGCTCTGTCATTGAAGAAACTCCGTGGGAGGTTGTATTATCATCAAAAACGAAGAGGATGCTAAATGATCTTCGGACATGTCCGGCGATCAAGTGGAAAAGCCCATTGGAACCGCAGATCGTTGAGGGGATGTTAAAGCCACGTCCAACTCCAAAGACCAATGATGGGGGTTCAAGCACTAGTAGCCAGTCGTCAAAGTCTTCGAAGAAAAAGAAGAAGGCCAAGAAACCGGTGAAGCCTGGCGATAGGCGCACGGACTTGCAAAAGCAAATTGACGCGCTGGAAGAGTACAACCAGAAGGCGCGGACTCCCATTACATTGCAAGAGTTCCTCAACCACGTCTTCCAAGCAGAAGATGAGGGAGGTAGTTCGTCAAATGAATCTGAAGAACATGTGGCAAGTTGCCATGTGATTTCCCATTTGTCCACAACCGATGAGGAGACTCCTCGCGCCGAAAAGCTGGGGGCAGAGCCTGCACTAAAAATTCTGGAGCCGTCGGATGAAGTGATTGATGCATTCCTAAATCAGGCGTTCTTAAAGGGCAAAGCTGATCGGGATAACGAAGCGGTTATATTCAAAAGGGCCAAACGCCAGCGCCTTGACGAAAGAATTGCGGTACTCCCGCTAGAACAAAATACACCCACCACAGATAAAATCAAGTTCAAGATAAAGAAGAGATTCGCTAAGGCTGTGTCGATGGGTATAAAGCTACCACCCTCCGAGAAAAACATTACGGGTGAAATGGAAAACCACCCCTCCTATTGCTTGTACCATCGGAGGGTGTCGCATCCCACCGAAGAGTGCAAAGCTTTCGGTAAGTGGTGGTAAGGATATATTACTCATCGGCAACAGTTTAAGCGGGAAAAGCGCAAAGCCCGCCGAGAGCAGAACGGAATAAACAAAGTGCTTGATAAAACTAGCAGTGGTTGTTGCATGATTGACGCCGGGGAATCACAAGTACCTGTATTTGGGAGCGATTCTGATGAGGAGCTAGAGCTTGGCCCCCTCTTTAAAGAATCCACTTTGGGAAAAGAAGAAGGACCAAAGGCTTGCGAGAATATACAGCTACGCAACCGGACGTTACCCGAAAAGAATCTCGGACCCTTAAACAAGAAAGACAAAGGGAAAGAGAAGGCCTCTGAAGACATCGCCTTGGATAATCGAGTTGCGGAAGAGTTAACCGCCAAGAACCCGCCAAAGAGGAATAAAGTGGATTACAATGTCTTGGCGCATCTGAGGAAGCTACCCTCACAACTCAGCATTCTCGATGCCCTGTTGCTATCAAAAGAGGCGAGGGATTCTTTGATTAAAGCCTTACAAGAGCCGGAACAATTCCAAGCATGCCTGGCCGAGGAAAAGATGAAGGATGAGTTGGAGGAAGTACACACGGCTGATGTTACTTTTGGCGATGAGGACCTTCTACTTGGGACTTGCGAACACAATCGCCCTCTCTATGTTTCGGGATACTGCCATGATATAAAGATAGGCAAGATTCTGATCGATAACGGGTCGTCTGTTAACCTACTCAACGTGCGGGTGTTGAAGGAAATCTGCATGAGCGTCCAGCACCTTGCTCGAGACAAGATCACTATATCCGGGTTCGACTCCCAATCGTCAAAGACTCTTGGATCTGTGATACTGATGCTACGCTTCGAATTACTCGTCACGGACATTAAGTTCCACGTCATAGATGCCAAGACATGCTACAACGCCTTGCTCGGCCGACCATGGTTACACGAGTACAACATCATCCCTTCTACACAACATCAGTGTATGAAGTATTTTAAGGATGGTTTCGAGTATACCGTGACGGGAGAACTGAACCCGTTCTCTGTGAACGAGGTCCGCAAATACGAAGATGCCAAATACTTCTTGCCGGATTTCGAAGACAGAGAAGAGTCACAAGCCGAAAAATAAAACTAACGCCACCATCCCTGTCTTCGGCAGTGATACCGAGGAAGAAGAGGAGATCGTTTATTCGGGTCCGCCCCAACATAACAAGCCAGGACCGTCCACTCCTACATTGGTCTTTGGTAGTGACTCGGAGGATGAGGTCCATGTCGTATTCTCTGCTCGGCCTTCAATACGGGCTTCCGCTGATGAAGAGCGAAGTCTGCAGATAACCATGGTACCGCTTGAACATTACAAAGAACTAGATGCACTCAACACCAACAACGTAGAAGAATTGCAAACATTTTATATCCCTCCCGGACGGGAAGACGAGAAGGCAATCCTATTCTACCATTCTGAAGAAAACAAGGGGGAAAAAGAAGTTTGGCATGGCGTGGATCCCACGCTCGACAGGCTTCGGCCTATCCGTCTTCCCAGATACTATACCGAAGGTTTGAAAAAACTGTTGAAACGCCAAGGGATATCCTTCAGACAGATCGTTAGAGAGGCCAAATTCTATGACAGGGTCTGGAATGTTCCCGGGACCCAACGCAAACTGCCTAACGGGAGAATGGAAACAAAAGGGCTTGGGTACATCCGGCTAAAGAAACGAGAGCTAGTAAATAGCTGTTATGTCATGTATGACTTCGATGAAGATGCGGACGCTCAATGGGAGGAATCTAATCCTAAGCCAGTAAAAGTTCCTGATGAAAAATTGCCCGGTCCATCATTTGAAGAACAAATGGACAGGCTTATAAGGGAAGCTGGTCAAAAAGTCCGAGATGACCACAACCGCGAGATGGCCATCTATGAGAAAGCCAAGACGCAACGCCTTCTCCGACAGGCCGTGAAGGATGAAAAGGCCGCTCCTTGTCAACCGGCTACAAAAAAGGTTCGACGCGAAAGCAAAAACAAGTCAGAGGGCAGAAAAGACGCTGAACAACCACAAGGCAGAGCTAAGAAACCACGTATCCGAGAGTCAAGCGTTACTGACTTAGCCCTCATGAAGAAAATGGGTCGAGCATACTCATTTCCTCGGAACAAAACAAGGAAGATATTTGATCTTGCTCTAAAACATCAAATGCTTACGCTGCCAGAGTCCAAGCACCCCGAGCACGCAGGCGAGGTATTCAACCCAAATTATTGCTTTTACCATCGAGTAATAGGACATCCGCTTGAAGATTGCTTCACCTTTAAGAATTGGGTTGAGGACCAGTATCAGCTTGGCAGATTCGCGTTGTCTGACAACTGGAGGGTAGCGCCACCACAAAAGCACGAACCCGAAAACACAAGAACAGAACCAACTCCGCATTGGGATTGGAAGAAAACTCGCACCTGTCATATGATAACGATATTAAAAGAAGAGTCCGAGAACATAGACAGCCTTCCCTGGTGCCTCGAAAACAGCAATGATGAGGTGATCTCAGAATTTCCCCCAGCTCCGAAAGAACTGGAAGACGGCATACATACCACTGCGGATAACCTCAAGAAAATTGAGTTGGGGACGATAAACGATCCGCGACCGACATTCGTCAGCAAGCTGCTGTCCGAGGAAAAGGTGGCTGCGTTAAAAGACGTCCTTGTACAGCATAAAGATTGCTTCGCATGGAACTATTCCGAGATGCCGGGACTTGATCCAGAAGTTGCTGTACATAGACTGGCAATATCCCCGAGTGTCAAGCCGGTCAAACAAGCGCCGAGAAGAATGCGTCTTGAGCTCGAAATGAGCATCAACGCGGAAGTCAAAAAGCTGATAGACTCCGGGTTTATCCAAGAGATTCAATACCCTGAATGGATTGCTAATATCGTCCCAGTGATGAAGAAAAATGGTACGGTGCGCATATGCGTGGACTTTCGGGATCTCAACAAAGCCTGCCCGAAGGATGATTTCCCAGTACCAGTCACCGAACTAATGATAGACAATACGTCCACGCATGAGATTTTCTCATTCATGGATGGCTCATCAGGATATAATCAAATAAAAATGCACCCTGAAGACCAGAAACATACGGCTTTCCGGACTCCTTTGGGAATATTCTGTTACAAGGTGATGCCCTTCGGTTTAAAGAACGCCGGTGCAACCTACCAAAGGTCCATGACGAAGATTTTCGATAACCTTATACACGAAATTGTTGAATGCTATATCAACGACCTCGTTGTTAAAAGCAAATCATATGAGGAACATCTCGAGCATCTGAAGACCGTATTTCAACGTCTTCGACAATACAACTTGAAGATGAACCCTCTGAAGTGTGCATTCGGGGTTTCCTCGGGCAAATTCCTGGGATTCGTCGTTCGACACCGAGGTATCGAGATAGATCCGTCCAAGATCAAGGCAATCATGGGAATGCCTCCGCCGAGAACTCTCAAACAGCTGCGGTCTCTCCAAGGGAAGCTCGCGTACATACGGTGATTTATAGCCAACCTCTCAGGAAAGTGCCGTCCTTACAGCCACCTGATGAAGAAGGGAACCCCGTTCGTCTGGGATCAAAAGTGCCAAAGCGCACTAGACGAGATCAAACAGTACCTGCAAAACCCTCCAGTGTTGGCTGCTCCAGTGAAGGGAAAGCCTCTCATTCTTTACACGGCCGCCCTTGAAGGTTCTTTGGGCGCATTATGGGCACAAGAGAATGACCAGGGGAAAGAAAGAGCACTTTACTATTTAAGTCGAGTGCTGCTGGGGGCAGAAAGCAATTACTCCCCCATTGAAAAACACTGCCTGGCGTTGATCTTCGCAATAACAAAGCTTAGACATTACGCATTAGCGCATGAAGTCTATCTCATTTCAAAGGTGGACCCTCTCAAATATCTAATGTCAAAGGCCATATTGACAGGACGACTCGCTAAATGGGCCCTACTCTTAATGGAGTTCTCGATAGCATATCGACCACTCAAAGCAGTAAAAGGCCAGGCCATCGCCGACTTCCTTGCTGAGCACCCGATACCAGCCGACTCTTCTTTAAACTGCGATCTTCCAGACGAACATGCGTTTGATGCGAGCGATGGTGATAATACTCGATGGGAGCTTTATTTTGACGGAGCATCTTCCGTGAAGAAGCGCAAACAAAGTACCCCTATAATCAAATCGGGGGTAGGACTCATCTTTATAACTCCACAAGGAGGGATAATGCGCTACGCGTTCTCCCTGACGGAACCGAGGACAAACAACGAAACCGAATACGAAGCTCTGATAGCAGGCCTCGAGATCGCCATTGACATGGGAATTGAAAACCTCCTCATATACGGAGATTCGCAACTGGTCGTTAGTCAAGTAAACGGCGATTACCAAACATGCAAACCGGAATTGGTAAAATACGGTGAAAAGGTGCAACAACTGCTAACCCAAATTCCCTCCTATACTTTGGAGAGCATACCACGCGCGGATAACAGCAAAGCGGACGCGTTGGCCAAACTTGCTAAAGAAATGGCTGATGAGAACCTCGATGACGTTAGAATCATGGTACAAAGTCGTCAGGTGCTCGCCCCCGCAGAAATACCTTCGGAATCACCCGAAGAGAAGGGAGTGACTAAACAAGCGACCTTGCAAATAAAAGAACATGAGAAGGTTGAGGATTGGAGGGAAGTTTTTATAGATTACTTCAAGTCCCACCAAATGCCCGAAGATGCGTCCGCAAGACATCAACTCATAAAACGAGCTCTGTCTTTCGCCTTTGTCGATGATACTCTATACAAGAGGTCATTCGATTCTCTGTGGCTGAGATGCTTAGGACCGGGCGAATCGGAAAGAGTCGTTCAGGAAGTTCATGACGGAATCTGCGGTTCTCACCAAGCAGGTCCAAAGATGAAGTTAAAGATCAAACGGATGGGCTATTACTGGCCCACGATGATTCAAGACTGCATCGAATATGCGAAACAATGTCACACATTCCAGATTCATGGGGACTTCATCCACCAGCATCCAAATCCGTTGCATCCAACGGTAGCTAGCTGGCCATTCGAAATGTGGGGGACTGATATAGTCGGCCCCATCGAACCAGCATCGTCTAAAGGACATCGTTTCATCCTAGCGACGACTGACTACTTCTCTAAGTGGGCAGAAGCAGTACCATTGAGAGAAGTGAAGACGGAGAATATCCTCCATTTCTTCAAAATGCATGTCATATACCGGTTTGGGACCCCGAGAAGGATCATCTCCGATAACGGGCCAGCCTACCGAAGTCATAAAATCAGCCGCTTCGCACAGCAGCATAACATAGACTGGAGATATTCCTCAGTCTATAATCCACGAGCTAACGGTCTCGCCGAGGCCTTCAACAAGACCTTGACCAAAATTATAAAGAAAACAGTGTCCCGAAATAAGAAAGACTGGCATGAGAGACTGCAAGAAGCTCTTTGGGCGTATCGAACCACGTTCAAGACAGCCACAAACACAACGCCATACGTGTTGGTGTTCGGTACGGAAGCAGTACTCCCTCTCGAGATAGAGTTACCCTCTCTACGAGTGGCAGTTCACCACGAGCTAACGGACGAAGAAAATACTCACCTTCGGCTTGAGGAGCTTGACGCCCTTGATGAAACTAGGCTCATAGCGCAACAAAATCTGGAAGCTTATAAAGTAAAGATGATGCGCTCATACGAAAGATTGACCCGACCAAGGACATTCCACCAAGGCGAACTCGTGCTAGTGGTCAAAAGGCCTATGATCCCCAATCGCGCCAAGCGGGGAAAATTCGAGCCGAACTATAAAGGCCCGTACATCATAGATGAAGTTTACCAAGGTGGGGCCTATCTACTCATGGACATGCACGGTGAAAGGCCTTTCAGGCTGATAAACGGTCGCTTCCTAAAGAAATACTACGCTTAATGAGCCACAGCCTAGGTCAACGATAGATGACGACGACTATGTCCGCTCGCTATCTTCCTGAAGCTCAAACTTTATAAGCAGTAGCCAGCTTCTCAATAGCGGACCGAAATGTCCCTAAACTAACAGCGGACCGAAATGTCCTTAAACTAACAGCGGACCGAAATGTCCTTAAACTAATAGCAGACCGAAACGTCTTTAAACTAATACCGCAGCATCCTTAGGCTGACGAGATAAAAAAAAATAAAAATAAAATAAAATAAGAATAAAATATGAAAATAAAATAAAATAAAAACGGTATGTCCATAAGCAAAAAGGGGCACGGATGAAAACCCGAAAGGGCTCCGTGAGTAAAAACAGCAGGGCTACCGGCGAGTGTTCGTGAAAACCCGAAAGGGCGCGACCTCGTAAAAAAAAAAGAGAAAAAGGAAATAAAAAGAATAAAAGAAATGGTATGTCCATAAGCAAAATGGGCACGGATGAAAACCCGAAAGGGCTCCGTGAGTAAAAACAGCAGGGCTACCGGCGAGTGTTTGTGAAAACCTGAAAGGGCGCAACCTCGTTAAAGAACACTTACAAGACCCTCTCGACCTTTTAAGGAGAAACCACCCGCGTGAGATCCTTACGACTCACAAGGGAGCAACACACTTAGGGATCCCCACGGTTCCTAAGGAGAAAATACACTTGCGAGATCCTCACGATTCGTAAGGAGAACGCTCTTATGGGACCCTCACGGCTCGTAAGGTTTGAAAGTCTTAAGTTACAGAGATCTAAACCTGTGCTTAAGCAACCCCTACAACTTTCGATATTGCCCTACAAGTGGCTCAATACTGACCCTTGTATACAATCCACGGGCGCGAATAAACATTTCCCTAACCAAGGTCCATCCGTGACTGAGGATATATTCGCATAACCCTTGTAAATCCTCTCGATTTGCAAAGAGAAAACCCTCCTGTAGGATCCTTACGACTTACAGAGGAACAAAACACTTAGGAACCCTCACGATTCCTAGGGAGAAAATACACCTATAAGATCCTAACGACTTGTAGGGAGAAATAGCTTTGTCAGACCCTTACGGCTCATAAAGTCAAAAGCCTTAGTCGACAGGACCCTAACCCTGGTCGCTAAGCCTTCTTTGTTCGACAATGACAGAAGCAAATGATGATTCGCTCCTGGCAACATCCCAGTTGTAGAGGTGCTGATGCCAAAATCAGTGTCCAAGTTCAGGTTTACTGCGAAAAGCCAGTAAGCCGCACATGCATACGAAATAGCCAAAATGATAGGGCAACTTGCAATAAAAAGCAGCAAGTAAAATGTATGCATGCGAAATAGCCGAAATGATTGGGTAACTCGCAATAAAAAGCAGCGAGTAGAAATAAAATAAATAGCCGAAATGATTGGGCACCGCGAAAAATAGCCGAAATGATTGGGAGATCGCGACCTTCGCGATATAAAAGCTGAAATGATAGAGCATCGCGGAAATAAAAAAAAATAATGATGATAAAATTTTGGCCCTACAGTTAAGATCACATCGATCCCTGTATACAATCCAAGGGCATAAACAAAGAGGGAGCCATACTCTCCCAACAAACTCCTCGACTCACGGATACAAACACTCCTTGACGAGAGCTTCCTGATCCGCGTCGACCCGCAGAGCCACCAGCGCCCCCGTGGGAACCCTCGACTCGTTTCAAACCCCAAGGAAACAAATAATCCTTGGCGCTTGGGAGACAAATAATCCCTAGCAAAACTCCTCGACTCACGGATACAAACACTTCTTGACGAGAGCTTCCTGATCCGTGTCGACCCGCAGAGCCACCAGAGCCCCCGTGGGAACCCTCGACTCGTTTCAAAACCCAGGGAAACAAATAATCCTTGGCGCTTGGGAAACAAATAATCCCTAGCAAATCCCTCGACTCACGGATACAAACACTCCTTGACGAGAGCTTCCTGATCCGCGTCGACCCGCAGAGCCACCAGCGCCCCCGTGGGAACCCTCGACTCGTTTCAAACCCCAAGGAAACAAATAATCCTTGGCGCTTGGGAGACAAATGATCCCTAGCAAAACTCCTCGACTCACGGATACAAACACTCCTTGACAAGAGCTTCCTGATCCGCGTCGACCCGCAGAGCCACCAGAGCCCCCGTGGGAACCCTCGACTCGTTTCAAACCCCAGGGAAACAAATAATCCTTGGCGCTTGGGAAACAAATAATCCCTAGCAAATCCCTCGACTCACGGATACAAACACTCCTTGACGAGAGACTCCTGATTCGCGTCGACCCGCCGAGCCACCAGCGCCTCCGTGGGATTCCTCGACTCGTTTCAAACCCCAAGGAAACAAATAATCCTTGGTGCTCGGGAAACAAATAATCCCTAGCAAACTCCTCGATTCACGGATACAAACACTCCGTGATGAGAGCCTCTTAACTCATGTCAACTCGCAGAGCCATCACCCTCTCCGCGAGCAAATTCCCGATTCGTCTCAATTTGTAAGAAGAAGTCTCAGACAGCAAGGATTGAAAAGCTTGCTTCTTGAGCAATGGGGCCCTGCAAGTCAATCCAAAATGGTCTCTTGCATACTATTCACGGGTCTCACTCTCCGAAGTCGAATTTCGACGAGGAGGGAAACAACCGCTTACGAATTCTCTCGACTCGTAAAAGGGAAAATTCTCTTATAAGATCCCTACGACTTATAAGAGAAAACCACACTTAGGAATCCTCACGATTCCTAAGGAGAAAATCCACCTATGAGATCCTCTCGATCCGTAGGGAGAAAAGCCTCTATGAGACCCTCACGGCTCATAGAATTGAAAAGTCTTAGGCGGTAAACCTGAACCTGCGGCCTAAGCCATCGCTATTTCCTGAGGAAGTCGGAATACTCGTTTTAGACATCCATCAACCATGATTATTAAGACAGCCTACTGACATTAAAAGAAAGAAGATGACAGAAAGAATATCCGTTCTACATTTGATCTGGCATGCGTGACGCATTCATTTATGCATGGATAGAAGACTCAGGACGAGAAATAAGACAAGCTGAAATAGAAAAGGGGAGGGTTTCCATTCATACCGACAAAAGTTTTTACAAGCATAAGAATAATGCATAAGAAACATTGTTCAAAATATTACAACGGTATAACCTCGGATCCGGGGCACGGATTGAGGAAATCAAAAGTAAGGCCATCCAGAGTTCTTCTGGCCTTTCTAATTATTCTTACGCGCAGTCTTTCGCGCTCCTCGGTGTCGATATCATCGGCAAGCCCTTCCGGCCTTTGATAAGCAGCAACGATCGTCGTCTGCTGAAACACTTGATGCAGGATGTCAACGAGGTCGTTCCGTCGCTTCTTTGAGATCAGCCCTGTCAGGTGCACTGAATGCACCTTGTCCTCGGCATCATCCAGCGCATTGAGTGGTAGGGCCTCGTGAAGACCCGGAAGTGCCCTCCATATTGCTCCCAGCACGACTTTCAAAAGAGCCGAACGCCGAGGCAACAGCCAACCACCGCTTGCGTTCAGACGACCCATAACTTCTGCACATTCGGCGTCTGTAAACTCCTGGTTTTGTTGACGACCCTGAGCGCGGATATCATCGTAGGTAATGAACTCATGCAGACTGTATAGATGCACCGCCGCCATTATGCCTGGAGAAAATATTACAGGAAGATCAACAATAGAAAAGCAATAATATACATGGATGACTAAATTCCTAGAGAGCAAAACTATGTTCAAAGATGAAACCCACTAGACGAGAGTTCTGCTATTTAAGATTGATCTAAGAATCGATTTTACCTGAAGTTCTTCTAAAAAAAACTTTAAAAAAAAAGGAGCAAGGCACCGGAGTTCTTAAAGGTAAGAACAAAGCTCTGAAGTCTTCAAAAATGGAAATCTGGAAGATGATAAGTATCTGGAAGGGACCAATGGTCCTATTTATAGGCCTCAAGTGCCTCTTCGACTCCCAAGAGTCGTCACGGCAGTTTACCCTAATTGGAGCGAATTTCCGTTCGAATTCCGAGACAGGAGATGAAGCAATGCTTCATCCTTCCCCGATTAGAGCAAAGCTCTGTTTTGAAGAAGCGACGCTTCAGCACGGAAGCGCTAGCGCAGTTGCGTTGCGCTGCGCGCTACACGCCACGTGTCCAGCGCAAACGCATCAGCGCAGCACCCCAAAGCAGCGCACCCAGCCAAAGCAAAGCTCTGTTTCAAGCAAAACCAAGGGAAGCAACGCTTCAGCGGCGTATGCGTCGTGCGCTGCATAACACGTGTCGGCGTAGATGTGCTAGCGCAGTTGCGCTGCACTGTGTGCTGTGCGACACGCGTCATATCCTGGAGCATTCGCGCTAAACAAAAAGGTTCTGAAGAAATCTTTTCGGTTATTATCTTCTGTAAAACAGAAGCCCCCTAGATCAAAGATCCGATGGTGGGGGAAATCCCGCCAAATCTTTCAGAAAAGGGATTTCTTCAACAAATTGAACTTTCTTCTTAATCTGCAAGATGAAGTCTCAGACAGCAAGGACTGAAAAGCTTGCTTCTTAAGCAATGGGGCCCTGCAAGTCAATCCAAAATGGTCTCTTGCATACTATTCACGGGTCTCACTCTCCGAAGTCGAATTTCGACGAGGAGGGAAACAACCGCTTACGAATTCTCTCGACTCGTAAGGGGGAAAATTCTCTTATAAGATCCCTACGACTTATAAGAGAAAACCACACTTAGGAATCCTTACGATTCCTAAGGAGAAAGCCCGCCTACGAGATCCTCTCGATCCGTAGGAAGAAAAGTCTCTATGAGACCCTCACGGCTCATAGAGTTGAAAAGTCCTAGGCGGCAGATCTGAACCTGTGGTCTAGGCCATCGTTATCTCTGGGAGAAATGAAGTTATCTGTCAATAAGGTGTATTAAATATGTCATGCTGAAAAGAATGAAAAAGGCGAAGAAATGACACAGGACGTTACAAAAATGTGTATCTTTTATTCATGAACATTGACTGGGTACAGGATACATTGTACTAAAGAATAAAAAAATATATACATATATTTTACAAGTACAAATGATACAAGGAGAAATTACTGGGAAGGAAGCGTCTTGAATAGATTTAACAATTGCTCGCATACTTCCTTCCACGTCTTCTCTCGATCGGCTACCACCGCCAGCTCTGCCTCTACTTGGGCTCGCTGCTGCAAGACCGACGCAAGCTGCTCCCTGACGACCTGATTGGCAGCTTCCCGACTTGGGGTATTGCGCTCAGCTACGTCAAGCTTCCGCTTCAAGTTTAGCCCATGGGAGATACGCTCCAAGAGACCCTCGAAGATAGTCTTCACTTGGGCAGCATTTGCCTCAACCTCACCGTGCAGATGGGCCGTTTCGTTCGAAGTCTTTTGGCATTCCCTTAGTCTTGAAGCTGCTTCTTGTTCCAAGTGGCGGAGGTGCGAAGTGCTTTGCTCGAGCCAAGTTGTGCGTTGGGTGCTCAGAGCTAAAACTTCGGGAGAAGGGCGCGTCGACTCCAGCCGATATAGACAGGCCTCGATCCCTCTGCAGTGGTTAACCCAAGATTCGACGACGCCTTCGTTATGAAAATTTATGAGCGCCGCCAACATCGGGTTAACCTCCGCAGCAAAATCTACGGCAGAAGTGAGAGCGTCCATATTGAGCTCTTCAATGTACCCGCTCAGCATGCCCAAACTCATCACAGCACCCTTGGAAGATGGACGTCTCAAGAAAGGGCCTGCCGGTGAAAGGACGCGAGCCTCAAAGGGGACCGGAGCCGGAACAATAGCTGCAAAACAAAACATGGTTAAACGATGGTTCAGAAGATGTTGAAGGGTTACCAAAAAAGGAAATTTACTATACCAGCTGCAACGGACGGTAAAGCCGGAAGGGCCGGTGGCGCGGCAGGTCTTGCATCCCCTCCTTCGATTTGTGGCACTGCAATAAAGAAAAGAAAAAGTCAGAAATTATCCCATTGCTAGAAAAAAGGGGGTAAGTAAAGATATTATAGTGAAGGTATACTCACCGGCGCCACCAGAAGGAGAAGCGAGCTCGGATGGGAAAGAGAAGTGTGGGAGCAACACTTGATATAAATGATCGAAGAGCACTCCTGCAAAAGCACAATGGTATAACGTTAGTACAAAGCTACATTTTTGAAAGATTAATGCATGAGTCGTGAATCCATACCTTCCAACATCCGGGATGGTACAAGGGAAGGCGGGGAGGTGACCACCGCCAAAGCAGTAGTCGACGGTGCCCCCTCGAGCAATGGAGCATCGGCACTGGCCGCACCTGCAAAGACAAGCTTGTCAGAAAAGATCGCAAGATATATAGAAAAAAGGGGGAACGCTGGTGACAAAAAAAATTTACCCGACGAGCTACCAGCAGAAACTGAAGCAATCCCCTCATCCATCGACATGAGACCACCGCCCGTAGCCTCATCACCCGACTCGATGGGAACCGTTGTTGTGCTCGCGAGCCCGGGAGACGGCAAGGAACCATACGCGGGGAGGGCTATGATCGGAGTATTACCAGATTCCTGGGAAAGAGCGGTTCGCTCCTCCTCAGGAATCGTGGCCGCCTCACCCGATACTCCCTCGGTTTCTGCGATCACGGTTGTCTCGTCCACCGTCACCGCGAGGTCTCCAGCCTCGAGCGCTTCGCCCTCTACCGCCTTCGCCTCGGTTAAGACAATCATCTCATCTACCGCCACGTCAGGAGCGGTATCAATGACCCTCTCGGCGGCGGATTCCTCAACCTCTGTTTCAGGTCCCGTGGCCCCAATGACGCGCCTCACCGTCGGCTCAGGTTCGGCAGGCACTGCTTCCGCCGTTTCCCTGGGTTCAACGGTCTCCGCCTCCCCCTCAGTCGGACTTGGTCCTGCAAGATGGAATGCATATGAGCCAATGGCTTTATAATAATTCTTACAACAAGGTTCTGAAAGAGATGCTACCTGAAGGGGATTTATTGTTTGCACTTCGGGCCGCGCGCGCCACTTACCTATAAGCAGTAGACAGGGCGACAGGGGCCTCTTCAAAAGGAGTGTCAGCACGAGGAATGGTACTGGGACCCACTCCCGCGGCCAAAGCAGCTCTACGCGCCTTTGCTTCGCGTCTCAACCGCTTCCGCTCCTCCCGAGCCGTTGAGACGGATGCCACTAGAGCTTCCCTAATTGAGGCGTCCTCGTCCGTGAATAGGGAAGCCTCTAAGGTTTTCAGGGCATCCCTCATCGTTTTGTCAAGCCGAGGCTCTTGCGGCAACTTCGACGAAGCCGGGACTTCAGTAACAGGCTCGGGAAGGATCCCCGCATCAACTGATATAACCCCTGCTAAGAAACGAAAGAAGGTTAGGTTGACCATCATAAAAAGACAACAAACTTTCCTTATAAAAGAGAAAGGGGTGAAACATACCAGCGCCTGCTAAGGCCCGCTTCTCCTCCTCCTCCTGGAAGGTTTTCAGGGAGGCAGCAATAGCCTCTTCAGTAGAGACACCTGTTGAAAATGGAGCAAATGTTAGTTAAAGATAATAATACAATAAAATGACAAATGAAGTGTCTGATGATTACCGGACTCAGCGAGTTTGCTTAGCATCGCTTCGAGCCTAGCCGATCGCTCCGAAGCTGCAATGGCGGCAGCCAGATTGGTGTCCGCAGGATCTACCACGAAACCCTCATTGCTGCCGTATTCACATATGGCCTCGGCGGGAGGAGCCGCAGGCTTTAAGCTGAGGATCGCATCGAGGGAAAGAGCGGACTTCTTCTTCTTCTGCTGTCCACCAGCTTTAGACCCACCCGGAGCGGATTTGCGCTTGGCAGCCACTTTAGGGCGGCGGGTCCCGATCTCTGCTCCTGCGCCGGACCCTGGTGATACCACATTAACCGTCTTCGTGGGAGCACGGGGCGTTGGCGGTGCATCCACCGTAGTAGGCAGTGGCAATCCCCGCGGGGGGCTCAATACGCGCGGTCGATTGACTCCAGCCTCTTTTAGCGGAGGGACGACCGGGAGCCTTGGCTGCAAGGGAGCCTTGCGATCACCACCAGGAGGCGCACCCCTACGGTCAACCAGCAGGCGTTTCTCCATTAAAATGATTGGACCCATAGCATGCGCATACCAGGCTACATACGGATGGATTATTTTAGGGGCACAGCTAGGCTCACTGATAAAAAAATAAGAGCCTGTATTGAGCCGGGTGAAATGATGCATAGCATTCCTTATTCCCCCTTGGTTGGCCGCGGGTGTTTCCAGAAAGGCTTCCATCGGGATCCCTTGATTGTAACTCGATTGTCGGGCAAATCGATGCGGGTTATACCTCATAAAGAGAGCCGTCTCATTCTGCCTAAATACTAGGTAGCCCGGCCGAATGGAGTAAAGGTGAAAGATTTCCCGAGCCTTCAGTACAGAAACCCCGCCCTTAAAGTCATCACGCAGCGACACCACTGACTTAGTGGTCTCGGAGCCTATGGTGATGACCTTATCCACAAAAGAGGTCTTCGCTCCGACTAGATGTGAACGCAGGAGCAGTCCCCTAGACTCCCGCGGAGGTGCAACCACAATTGAAGCCCCGACCAACCGCATGATTCTTGGGAGTCTGTATTTCTCAAAAAACGGAGGAGTCTTATGGGCACCAAACACCCCTCGCACAAGCAGCTCCATCCAAGAAGTGAAGTAGTGCATCGGGAAGTTAGCAGGTTGTACCCCAGGCTCATTAGCATCTGCCGCTATGCTAAGTCCATTGTAGAGGTAAGCCAGCCCGGCGATCCCTATTGATAACTGTAAACCAGCCGCCATTCGATGCGCCGGGTAAAAGACAGAGGACCGCATGAGGCGTGGGTGCATGGGAAGCGCGAAGCTGCATAGCCATAGACCCAAGAACCCTATGAAAAAAGTCTCCTCGTCCATGCCAGGAACGGCGATCTCTGAGAAAGGGACGCTGGCAGTGCCAGGGAAATAAAAATCCCGCTGTTCATTTTCCTGTCACGCCCCGCTTCCCAGTGTACGGCGAAGTGGACGCGACGAGGTCCGCTACGTATGTACTCAGAAGTACATACGCTAAGCGTAACTAAGCAATATAAAATATTACACAAGAGACAAGAGTATAAAAAGAACAGCAACTTTTATTTATTAACATTCTTTGTACAATACATGAAAGGAAATACAACTGAAATAAAAGATGCCTAAACAGTGGCATAACAGGAAATGAGAAGTACAGAAAGGAAAAGTGTACAATGAAACTACAGTGCAGGGTCTTCAGTAAACTGCTCCAAGTCTTCTTGCGATGGCTCAATCTCGGCCGGGTCCAAATCACCTGACGACATTCAAAGAAGAGAGAAACAGAATGTCGTCAGCGAACAGGTCGCTCGGTAAGTCCCAAAGATAAGAGAGGAATAGACAGAGAGTAAGAGAGGGAGAGTGTAGCTTTTAATGTTGTATTATAATATTGTAATGTTGTATTAACGCTGTTGTTTGTAGCCTGGTACAGAAGATGCCAGTGTATACGAGGGGAGTCCCACTTACACCGGGGACTTTGGTAACTGTAGTACAAGGCTCCGTCGATAATACCACGGAACAACGGCATGGATGTAATTACGTCTTAAGTGACCACCTCGTGCCACCTTTAACATATTCCGTACCAGTCTACCCCTTAAACCCCGCGATGTCTTATTTGTATTGTTATCTTGTAAAATTGTGTTGATTGTATGAGTGATTAACTGACTGACCGAAACCATGATATCAGGAAACGGCTATAACCATAGAGTCATGTAAATGGAATACTGGGAATCATGTAAAAGGAATATCCATGGTTCGGTTCAGTCAAGTTATATAGTTTGTTAACTGGATTCTGGGATTCATGTATTCATCTTGAGTTGGAATATGAAAGAATATAGATTGACTTGAATCATTTTCAAGTCAGAAATAGTCAGACTCTAACCCGAGTCAGACTAAAAGAAAGTGGGTTGAAGTTCAATAATTGTTAGGGGCCTTGTTGTAATTTATAAAACTTGAGGGGGTTTTATGTAAAAAGTACTATTGTATAGTTTTCAAGATACACCCCAAGTATTTAATTATCGTCTTTATGTATATACAACAATTTAATGATCAAGATAAATATGTATACACGTTCGAATAGCATGAAATGAGTCAAGTATATTATACGAGTAACTACCAAAAACAATGTTGTAAAGAAACATTATGTACGACTAATTAATCAAGTCAAACGAATGCGAGAACATAAACAAAAATATGGCTCTAAGTGTTTTGCATGTGTGAGTTCCAGTTTCACCTAAATACGACTACCGGTTTGAGAGATATATATGTTTTCGTATCGTCACGCAAAACATATCAGAATCTATTCGGCACCGTCACATATTTTTAAAATGCAGTTTGAGTTAATTTACATCGGTTTTCAGGTTATGAAAAGTATTATAAAATTATAGGTATTTCGATGAACTTATCGAAAACACCAAGATTCACATGATTTGGATTTCTGAAGCTCTAGTTATGATCATTTTAATATCAGCATTTAAAACAGAAATTCAGATTTCTGGACAGCAACTATATATTCTATTGCAAAGCCTATATCAGGTTGTTTCATGCATTCCTAAGTAATATAATATACAGAAAATTATATTTCTATCAATGATGCATCTACACATCTAAATTTTGTCACAAACGGACATCGGGTGTTCGAGTTATGTCCAATTTAAAAACAGTGTGCGAATCAGAACAGATTCTGTCCAGATCCGTCACTTAATATTGAACGCAGTTTTCTTTATCTTAGATGAGTTTTCAGTAAAACTATAAAAATAAGAAAATCTAGATCATTCGATATAGATATCAAAAACACCTGAGTTTGCTCAATTTGGATACCGGTATACCAAGTTATGTGTCCTAGAAATTGACCGATAACTGAAGTTTTCTGTTTCACGATCAGTGAATAAATACGATGTAATTCCTAAACCGTTATGCGGATCGATCTAAAATTTTTACAGAGTGTATAAAATAATATATTCTATTATATGTAAATTTCATGAAATTTTCAGAATTAAAAATTAATGTCTAAAAATTATTTTAAACCTAAAGGTATTGATGTGTATACTAAAATCGGCAAAAAGATTAACTAGTATTTTTATGCAAGCTTTATCCTTTCTTTTAATAACCAAACCGATTCCATGAGATATCGTAGATATATTATGGATTGAAATCTATGTTCTCACAACTTGTAATAAACATTCATAATCATGAAGAAAGAATTAAAAATACTTTAATTTGAACAAGAGATAATAAGATATTATTAAACCATATAGAATCATATATATCTAAACTTATGTATATGTATATGTATATGTTTATGTGTATCTTCTCTTATGGATTATGATATGAAAAGAATAAGGGGTTCACGATGCATGACAAGAGGAAAAAATAGAGGTGAGGGGAAAGGAGAGAGAAGGGACTTACAGGTTTCGTAATTTCGTATTTTAAAGAAATAGAAAGGGGGATAGAATGGGACTTACATGCACAAGCCGGTATTGTCACCGGGCTTGTCTATCCGCCGATAGCCTCGTGTTAGTAGCGAGACCCTCTTGAAGTCTTCTTCATGTTCTTCTTCTTGGACTTTAGGTGAAGATGGAGAAGTGAGAGATAAAAAATGTGAGGAAGGAAAAAATAGAGGAGGACAAATAAAGATGGTGTAATGGTGAATAATAATATATGCATTTAACATGAGAATTAAAAGAGAAATGAAAGGTCACCATTCATTTTGGAAATGAAAGGTCTCATTTGTAGGTTATGAGAAGAATAAAAAATGATAAAAAAATAATTGCAAGAATGGGGATTTGAACATGTGACTTATGGAATAACAATGCAAGGGCTTAACCAATGAGCTATAAGATTGTTCATGCATATATTTAATTAGAATTAAATATATGATGTTGCCTAAAAAGAAAATGGGCTTTTTAGATGGGCTGTAGAGAATAAGAATAATGGATTTGGGTTAAATATTTATGAAAGGAAAAATAAGAATGAGAAGTTAAAAACTTAAATATAAGAAAAAGAAATTGTACCTAGAAAAAAATACATAATAGATTGAGGAATAAAATAATAATAAATTTAATAGAAAAAGGAAAATACCAAGTACAAATAAATACGGTATATTATTGAAGAGGGATAATACAAATGTATAAAGATTTTGGGGTCATTACATTTCCGATGAAGGTCGGCGGTCCAAGCCGAAACCAAAGGGGTCAGCAAGCTGAGCGAACTTCTCGCCCTGCTCTGATAGGAACTCCGGGCGGATAAAACGAGCAATGAAATCCGTGAAACTGACGCCCCGGTCGCCCGATTCCAAATGGAGTTCCTCATAAATCTCCAACACCTTCACCAAGCCCGGGTGCTGATGCTGAATGGCATTTTCCGGAGTTAAGTCAAATACAAGCTGCTTGGTGGCGAAGACATACTCGTCAGGAGGAAGCAGCTCCTCGTAGTGTTCTCCCCTCATTGGCAGACCTGAAATCTCAGCAAACTCCTCCAGAGAGATGGAGACTTCCCTATCCGCTGTCAGGAAGGTATGGGTGGGGATATTCCATTGTTCGATGAAGGCCTTTATCCACCACGTCGGAGGAGAGGGATACTCGAAAAGCGAGACGTAGACAGCTGAGTATAAACCAATCGTCGTCAGGAGAGCCCTCTTCGTCGCCAAAATGTAACGGGCCCATTGCAAATATCCGGCAAGTGGCCGCGGGATCAATCCAATGTTATAAGCCTGTCCCCAAGGGCGTGCCTCACCTGACAGATTCGCCTCCCCAAGATATCTATAGCCGGCGGCGGCTGCACCGGAATGGCACCGATTGCAGGCTGAAGAAGGTCGTCGGCATTCCAATTTTTAACCTCCACGGCATACTCCACCGGGGGCTTGTCCGCATAAGGGATCGTAACTATGGGCTCAGAGGGCGAAGCGGAGCTGAAGCTGCGACGGCCTTGGATGATTTGGCTGTACCACCTTCCCCACAGGTGAAGTCTCTTGCACTCAGGATCGTGCTCTTTAATCAAGGCGAACACCACCCGGTCCACTGGCGAATGTGGGAACCCTCCTTCTGAGCGAACGAAAGGGAAAGACAAATCTTCAGACATGTTTCCTATAGAAAAAGAAAAAAAATATAACCGTTAGTGTTCCAATGCTTCACATTTCAAAGTTCTACATCACACTACAATGCAGTGGGTAGGGGACCAAAGGGGACCCACAAAATCTAGATGACGGCGCATCATTTGATAAGACAGTCCCATCATTGGATGAGATTGTCAGTTAATGAAAAAGACCCCCAAGAGAATATCCTCATTGGGGGAAATCCCTAGAGACAAGGAGAAAACCTCCTCTTTTAGAGCAAAGCTCTGTCACAGGGTGACATTTGTCAAACTCTGGTCTCAAAGGAATAAAACTTCTTAAAAAAGAGCCTAGCTCTGTAATAGCAATGATAACCATAACCCCTAAGGATTAAAAGAAAATTTTGGGATCTTAAAGATCCAGGGAAACTGTTAGGAGTTCTCCATTTTTTTAATATATATATATATATATATATATATATATATAAAAAGAGGGGGTGGAGATCTACATTTGATCTATGAGCAAGGCTCTGTTCATGGGTTAAAACCCAGGAACAAGATCTCTTTAAATCTTTGAGAGCAAGGTTCTACTGATGAAACCCCAAAGGGGTTTTTCTTTAGATCAGAGATCTATGAGAGCAAGGCTCTGTTGAAAAAACCCCAAAGGGGTTTTCTTTAGATCAAAGATCTATAAGAGCTAGGCTCTGTTAATTAAATTTAATTTAAATTAATCTAAATTTTTACCTAGGGTGATCCTAAGTTATGAACTCTGGAGTTCTTGGAAAAAATCAAGAGCAAGGCTCTGAAAATTCTTAAGCAAGAGCAAGGCTCTGAGTCAAAATTCTTGAACTGGTAAAGAATTTTCTAAAGGACCAAGGGTCCTATTTATAGACGCCTGCGTCTCTTCACCTGATCTTAATGATCCAACGGTCGGGGTCTTGCCACCGCTGCACTCACGTGCGCGCCACGTGAGCGCAACGGTGGGGGGGCATTTGTTCCCCCTATCAGAGCAAGGCTCTGCTTGAATTTTGAAAATTCAAATTTTGAAGCAACGCTTCAGTTCCCGTGCGCTGCGCGCAACGCGCCACGTGTCAGAAGTTGACACGGCAGCACAACGCCCAAGGCAGTACGTCCAATCAGAGCAAGGCTCTTTAAAAAACATAAGCAACGTTCAACTGTGCAAGCGCACGGCTGCGCGACACGTGTCTGCGCAGTTGCGCATGCACAACTGCGCAAGCGCACGGCTGCGCGACATGTGTCTGCGCAGTTGCGCAAGCGCACGGCTGCGCGACACGTGTCTGCGCTGCTGTGCGCTTGCGCAATTGTGCTTGCGCTGTTGCGCAAGTTGTGCTTGCGCAACTGCGCGACACGTGTCCGCGCAGTTGCGCAAGCGCTTCACTGCGCGACACGTGTCACGCGCTAGTGAGTTGCGCAACAACAGAATGAAAATTTAAGAATATTTTTTCTGTTCTTGTTTAAACAAGAAGGTTTCTTCTGTAAAACAGGGGCCTTTGGATCAAAGATCCAACGGTGGGGAAAATTCCCCAAATCACTCAGAAAAGATCTTTTTAATAAATTTAACTGATTTTTGAGCACTATAAAAAGAACCCCAGACCCCATTTCAAAGATATAGACAATTGGATAAAAAAAAAGGAGAAGAGAACTTCTTGAGAACACAAAGAAGAAGGTAAAAACCTTTGAAATAAGAGAAAATTCTCTTAGGAATAGATCATTGATCTAAAAGACAAAATCAGTGATCTTCAATAAATAAATAAATAAATAAATAAATAAAAATAAAAAATAAAAATAGTGCCTTGCACTTGCTAGAGAACCTCTGGTTCTCTGAGATAGAAAGAAAGAAAAGATTTTTCTTCTTCTCTTTGATCTAAATTTAGATCAAGAAATTAAAAAGTGCTCTGCACTCCTTTCCTTGAATCTAAAAGATTCTTGGTGCTTTGCACAAATGCAATGCAGTACTTGAAGGGCCAGGCCCAAATCAAAAAGACCTAGCAGGCCAAAATAAACTGCAAAGCAATAAAACGGCTGAGCCCAAATAAAATTGATGCCCTGCATCATTCATAAAGAACAGAGCCCAAAACAAATTGATGCCCTGCATTTTTTCTGGGCAAAGCCCAAATAAAAATAAAAGGAAATGCAAAAGCAATGTTGGACATTTTTTTTTACTGGACTTAGCCCAATCGTGGCCATAAGTCCTTAAATTAAATTGGCTGAGCAAAATGGCTCTTCTAAATCAATCTACATCCGGTTCGAGGGTACATCTCCGAACTCCTTTGACATCCATCGTTGTAATTCCTCAACGACGTCAAAGAGGTGACGGGTCCCAACGGCCACACACCCAATACCGGACCGAAACGTCCCTAAACTAACATCGGACCGAAACGTCCCTAAACTAATAATGGACCGAAACGTCCATAAACTAATATCGGACCGAAACGTCCCTAAACTAACATCGGACCGAAACGTCCCTAAAACTAATATCGGACCGAAACGTCCCTAAACTAACATCGGACCACCACGTCCCTAAACTGGCACAATAGAGCCCAAATGCTCTTTTGTCGGATCTAAATGGTCCCGTTAAGTCGATCTTAGTCTCAAACTGGACTAACGTGTCCTTAACAAACGTTTAAGGTGATCTTAGCCCCAAACACGGCTAACGTATCCTTAAACATTCAAATGGATTATAAAAACCCCAATCAACTCTGGTTCGAGGGTACATCTCCGAGCTCCTCTGATACATGTCGTTGTAATTCTTCAACGACGTCAGAGAGGTGACGAGTCCCGATGGCCATACATTAAATTAATCACTACGTTGAGTTGATCGTAATCTAAAACAGGACTAACATACCCTTAACGAACGTTTAAGTTGACTTAGCCGCAACGCGACTAATGCATCCTTAAACTGAAAACACCAAACCCAAATCTAAGTAAATACGGATTTGGACTAATCCACGTCCTACGAGCGACGGCATTACTCGGTCTCCGTATACAATCCACGGGCAACCACAAACAAAACAGACATATACGACACGAAGTGAAATTCTGGAGAAGGAGAAAGTTGTTACCGCGAAGCGGTAGCGTAATTAACTGCAGGGGCTTGCGCCTGCAGGGAAGAGCGTCCCCACAATCAAAAACCCCTCTAGCGAGGGGGAATCTGACAAAGTCTGCTATATCGGCCGCATCCGTCTAAACCTTCGATACACGGTGCCATAAATCAATTTGGCATTTTCGGAGAGGTGGACGGATAAAACCAATTAGCATCTGCCCCGAATTTCAGCGTCAGGACATCGCGGTCCTGTGCGCCGCCTTTCGGAGGGGAACAATATATAAAGCAGAAACAGCGGTCATAAGTTGGAGCTCGTCCCGAACAAATGAATATACAAGATGGCTACAAGTATGAATGGAAACAACACTTATCATAATATCATACTTCCACACGGGAGTTATTCATTTCGCGACAATCCAACGCATTCTAACGATACTATATATTAACATATATCAACAACAATCACAATAACAAATGTGCAATCTCGTCTAATTGATCACATAGAAATTAAGTGATATTTACCAACGCATATCCTTATTGTATCTGTAATCGATCCGACTAAATAAAACATTTTGATTTAGTCGATTCGAACCATAACATTAGAATTCATAAATCATGAGATCGCTAACTTGAAATTCCAAAAACTGAATTTCAAGTTCATCTCGGCAACGAAAATCCCTTCGTTTTTGTGTGAAATCGAACCCCGATAACCCCATAAAACCCCCACTATATAAGCCTTGATTCGGCCTCGAAACAGAGCCAAATCAAGGGCGGGATTAGCCTCACATCAAGGCCGAATCAGCCCTGGAACAGCCCCAAATCAGGGCTGATCCAGTGGCTGATTTAGCCCCCAATGAGGGGCTGAATCAGTCTCGGTTCGACCCCGATTCGAGGCCGAATCGAGCTCAAATTGGGTAGGTTCAAGTTATCGTGAGCCTAATCTAAATTCTTGGTCCAAACCAAGAATCCAGTATCTCCGGCATAAGCAAAAACGAGAGCTTTTCATGTAAATATTTAAAACTACTTTTGAAAATTTTGGGTTTAATTAATTTCAATATCACCAAAACAAGTTGTAGTCTTTTGGTATGGCTCTGATACCACTGTTGGGTTTCTAGGCACCTCTAATAGGGTTTAAAGCGTGGCGGAAGCGATAATTTTAAAAATCTAGAGAGTTATAGCAAGGCCAAACCAAACTATTAAACTTGTCACTAAACTAGTAAGGTAAAAACAAGATTTTAGCTGGCTACAACTTTTGTAGCATGTTAACCGCCTCTTCTTGGACTCCGGCTAGTCTCTACGAAGCCCGAAACAAGTTTGCTCGATGATCTCCTCGCCGAAGATGATCCACTTTGAGATAACTCCAACACAAGCTTTACCTTCAAATTGATCTCATCAAAATAAAGCAACCTACTAATTAAACTTGCTAAGAATGATTAGTAGGAGATGTAGAATAATAAGCTCACTTAATTTTTCTCTTTTCTTTTCCATTTCTCACTTGAAGAAAAATTAAGAGGAGGAAGAAGAAGCATGGAGAAGATGATAGTGTTTAGAAGATAAGCATGAATAAACCTTTTTAATTAGAAATAAGAAATGAGTCTTCAAACAAATAATGACTCATACAAATGAGTCATCAAAAAGAATCATCTCATGAATTTTACAACCATAACTCATTCTCATTTCTTTCATGTAATTCTTATACTCCCATCATACGTGTCTCATTATTTATATCAAATACAAATATTAATTAAAGAGAAGAAAATAATTAAGTGAGCATGATATTAGTTAATATATAAATATATTAATATATAAATAGACATTTAATTATTAAATGAACACTTGATTTAATAGTCCGGTCATATCATATATATCGGCTAATATCAATAAGCACCCAATTAAAATACGTGTATCAAATATACGTGTTTAATCGAATTCCGGCACGTATCCCTATACGTGCCCTATATCGTTTCGCATGTGCCGGGAAATCTCTGTGTAGGACTCTAAAGACTCGACAATACGCTAGCAGTAGATTAGGATCATATCCATAGCCACAAGCACATCAGTGGTACTAACTACACGTAACGGTTATCCAGATATTGATCGAAAAAAGGTCAACGAGCAAACTCATCAGAATCCTGTAAAGTCTGTCAGTGACATTGTCGTACAGTCTGGTCTCTTTGTCTAAGAGTATTGCATATCGGGTCTAAACTCTGGAATCGGTCAGACCCTAATAACTCGATAAGTCATGTGACAAAGGACTCCTAACCAACCGAAGATACAGCTGATAACACTTATCAGTTTATCTCCACTACGATGGCCATCGACTTGTGATTGATTCATGTCTCGCACAGCGTGACATCAACTCCCTATACTGGGAGGGACGAATCCCTTCAACCCCTTACTGCCTCCATTTGCTTCAGGAATATACCCAACAAAAACCTGTTTGCACGACTCATTTGAGCCATGGTAGAATAGAAGTCTAATTATAGTGGGAACACACATGAGAGACTATGGCGATGCCAGGTCTTAGGGACTACCCTATACATATATCATAAGAGAACTGCTATCTATCTGATATTGGTATATTACCAACTAGGAGTTCTCAGTGAGTCCGTCTAGTGTAACTCATCCAATGAGCATTTGTATACAATCCTCGATGTCAAACACCGATAGTTGTAGGATCAGCTATAGTCCTCCAACCGGGTCAGAAAACGTACATACTAGTCTAAACGGAGTACCGATATCCAGTCTCGATACTCCTACGGTTAGGGACATTTAAGGATGTTCTTATCGACTACCCAGGCCCCATTAGTATGATCTCCATCATCGTCCTGGTAGTCAAGCAAAATCCTAGGGTTTTATCTCATATCTAAACGATATGTGATAGTAAATAAAACGTGTCATATGAAAGATAAAGACAAACCAGATAGCATACTATCATCTCAAATAAATTGTTCTCTTATATAGGTCCTCCTTCAATTACAATAATTGTCTTGAGGGCATCTATATCCAACAAATACCCCTAACCTCTCTTTCCTTACTCTCTTCTCAATCACCACCCTCTCTCCCCTCACCTATCTCTCTCTCTCTCTTCTTAGTCACCTCTGTCTCTCTCTCACCCCTCACCTCTCTCTTTCTTTTCTCTCCTCGACCCCTCCTCCGCAAGCCAAATT
The DNA here is from genome assembly GCA_030015575.1 of Agapanthus africanus. Taxonomy (NCBI): domain Eukaryota; kingdom Viridiplantae; phylum Streptophyta; class Magnoliopsida; order Asparagales; family Amaryllidaceae; genus Agapanthus; species Agapanthus africanus. The sequence goes on from CM057347.1 coordinate 23,992,398, forward strand.
CCGACGATCTCCTCAACTCCATCTTCCTCGCGCTCCATGTTCTTGCCTAGGCCACAAGATCGAGACCGTCCCAAGCTGCCCCTCGTTGTCTCTGACTCTATCGAGACCGTCATCAATTTCATCATCATTATCATCACCCTATTATCACCCCCTTCATCACCATCATGTCATCATCGTCTTTGTGATTGATGATGTGCCGGCGGTGGTGGCAGCGGCGGTGGCAGCGGCAATGACGGCTTTGCTGGTGCTGGCTTGATTTATAATTTCTGTTTTCTATTTTTTTGTATGTTGGTGTGGGTGGTGGGTGGTGGATGCGTGGTGGAATGTGATAGTAGTGATGTTTTCTATTTTTTAATTTACTTTTTTAGGATGGTGGTAGTGGTGGGTGGTGGAACGTGATGGTGGTGGTGTGGTGCGTGGTGGAATGTGGTGCCGAGATGGTGTGGTGAGATGAGAAAGATGAAGATGATGATGATGGGGGAGCAGAGGGTCGAAGGGCTAGTGGTGGTTTTGGTTGTAGCAGAGGGTGAAAGGATGAGAAGGGGATGGTAGTGAGATGATGATTGGGATTTGGGGGAAAGGATAGGAGCGAGAAAGGTGGTGATGGTTCCGATGGTGGCAGAGGGTGGAAGGATGAAGATGGGTTGGGGGTGAGATGAGGATGATATAATGAAGAAAAGGGGTGGTGAGAAGATAATGATGATGAAGGTGGTAGGGCTGACACAGAGTGGGGGCGAGGAAAGGGTGGCGAGGTAGCAGTGGCACCGGAGGTTGGAAGGGCAAGGAGGGGATGGTGATGAGATGATGATGAGCATGAAGATGATAATAAGAATATAATGGGGCGACAAAGGATGGGACGAGAAGGCGTTGACGGTGATGGTGGGTTAAGGTGATGGAGAAGAGGATGGATGTGAGGGAGGAGAGGGGGCTGAGGTGGCGGCGGTCGATGAAGATACGAGAGGGGCGTTGGAAAGAAGGGAGACGGGGAGGAGAGGAGGCTATGGAGAAGATAAGGGTATTTTGGTCTTTTTATCCTATCTAACACAAGTTTTAGACGGTCAAAAAATGTTGACCAACTTAAAGTAAACTAGGATGGGTTTTTTTTAGTTGGGTTAAGATTTTCGAGTGGGCTATAAACAAATAGCCATATGTGGGTAGGGTATTTGAAAAAAGTCAATTTTCGAGATGACAATATCAAAAAAACCCAAATAATAATTATTGGCTGCATGAGCGTTATGAAAAAATTTCTCCTAAATTATCAACCACATTTTGTAATTGTAAGGTAATATTATTAATTTGATTTTTAAGAAGAAAAGGTGGAATATGATCTATTTAATTTAAACTGTTGGTATTTTCGAGAAGAAAAGAAAATATAAAGCATAATCAAAACATAAAGAAATTATCTTTAAACTTATCTTCTTTATTCAATTTCAATATGAAATACAAAATTCTCTTTTTTTCAATTCTTCTTCTTTATACATTTTTCTTCAAATCACAACGATCATACAAATACATAGACTATGGTAAATCATGCCACCTTCCTCTATAGATTCGATCACTATTCGCCTTTGTTTTTGCCTTCGTCACTTCATACAAAGACCTTTGGTAAATCACGCCGCCTTCCTCTATGGATTAGATTGCCCTTCGCCTTTGTTTTTTTATCTTCACACAAAGACTACAGTAAGTCACACCTCCTTCCTTTGTGGATTAAACTGCCGTTCGCCTTTGCCTTCCACCCTTCTTCTCATTCTTTTTTTTTCTTTTTCTTATAAATGTTGGCCTCCTTTCTATAAGGAGACTTATCTCTATTTATGGCACAAAATAATAAATCTTCTAGTACAATTTAGATCTCATCAAATTTTCAAATATCTTTTCAAATAATTCTTCTAACAAATCTTCAAATAACTTCAAAATAAACTTTCCTATCTAAACTCCTGAAAAGATCTCTTCATAGATCTTCAAATAACTATTCAATTAAATCTCCAATGAATCTTTCCATAAATCTGCAATTGACCGGCATAGACGTCTGCCTCAGAAATGGACAGACATCTGTAGATCTATGTTAAGAGGATTCTAAAGTGCAACAAACAGAAGGAGATGAAAAGTTAAGAAAAGTTAAGAGGATTCTAAAGTGCATGATATTTAATATCAATATGGAGTATCATAATATAGGAAGAAGACTGGCCTAGCGGCTAGATCCAAAAATTAAAAAAAATTAAAAAATAAAATAGGAAGAAGTGTCCAAGCATTTTGTTTGTAGTGGTTGACACTTGACGTAGCACCAGCCTTCAAAATTATTTTATGGGACTTCAGCAAGTGTCCAAGCAAAGATTATATTGTTTAAATTAAGTGGTATTCTTCTCATTCATCTAATGCGTACGCACTCACTGTCTCTCTTGCAGGTCCCCTTGCTGCTTAAACTGTGGGGTTGTGAACAACCTCGTTAACATCTTTAAGTCATATCAGTATATATCTATTAAGTATCAAATCTAGTATTAATTACATTAATACATAAAAATTAACAATATCATTTTCAATGACATATACACACTACCACTCATAACCCTATTATACGCCACATATAAATAAATATACTGATAAGTGATAAAGATTGAAAAATTATGAACATTTTAGAAATTGGTTGTAGGTCACCACGCAAACTGAATGGTGAAAAGATTGTCGTTGATTTACATTTAAAAATTAAAAAGACTACTCCTATTAATTGGTTGTGCACTTGATGGTGGCCACTCAAACCATATTCAAACCTGTCCTTAAATCTTATAATATTTCATGTTAAGCTATTAATTATTGATGTTAATGGGCGGTGAACGTTCATAGCTGACTTAGCTATAAACGTTCACTCGGCACCGGCTAAAACAGGAGGTGGGTCATTGGGATTAAGTTGGAGCGGGATCCATCTCAGATACCGTGTTCTGCTTTACGGCTCCATTTGTTCTTAATGATGAATAAACTTTTGTTTCAAAGAGCAAGAGGTATAACCAATTTAACCAAGAAAAGTTGCAAGAAAAGAAAAGAAAAAGGAATGCATGGGTCACATGTTACTGATTCCTAACAGCCCATGACACAGTAGCTTGTACCTTTTTATTCCTATTTTGATGAGAAGCAAAAACATGTTTCTAACTTAATTTTTGCTCCAAGCCCTTTAAAAAAAAATAACTACTCTTAATTTGTAATTTAGCATGTAAAAAGAAATGCTTATCTAATTCCTAAGAATCATAATAGCTTGTAGTCTAATTCAATTTCATGTCTCAAATCTTGTGACTCGTGATTCACATTTACTTGTAAGCTTAGTGCTCTTTGTCTTGATTGCACATGAGCCTTGATTATTGTAGATTGAAATGAATATGAGATGTTTCTAGCTTCTGCTTCTTCTTCGTTTTTTCTCTCCCTTTTTGCCCATTTTCCTTTATCAGTTTTTCCTTTTCACTTTTCCTTTTACCCTTTTTCGCCAATTTAACACAGCTAGGTTCTTACAGGAACCAAGCTTTCCCTGTCCATGTTCAATTATTTAAACGGGCTTAACACGTTACTCAAGATCCGAAAGTTGTATTTGAAGCTTTTTTTTTTAAAATGGATATTCACTGTTGATCATTATAGCAAATCAAGAAAATCGCTGCTATTGTTTATTTCCATTTGCAATTTTTTCTTGATAATACATATATTTCTTTAAGAAATAATAAAAATACATGAAGAAAATCCATGTCTTTCTTTAAGGAAAAGAAAAGAAATATATATCCAACTAACACAACATGAAGAAAAGAAGAACAAACTATGAAATTGATTTTCAGTATAAACTTCTCAAAGATCTTTCAAATCAATATATACACATAACAAATTGACCATTAATTTCATCAATCACATATATATACCCTCTCTTTTTTTCTTTATCTAATTAACAGTAGCACAAATTAAACTTTGATCAGTCAAACCTTAGTAATATTGCCCAAGCCCTTGCAACATGGCCACAATGCTTAGAGCAATAACTGAGCGCTGAAAGAAGTCATCATTCTCCCTTGTCAATGGAGACGCAACCCCTCCATCTCCAAACTCATCCTCACAAGTGCTCGGCGTGTCGATGACCGCGCTCAAGGCCACATTGGCATCATCATACCTCCCCTTCTTGATCCTGGATATCGAATCTTTCAGGTCCGAAACCGAGTCCGAATAAAGCTCTAGACAAGTCTCCAAGCAAGATTTCATGTAAGGTTGGATCTTCTTGTTGTGTTTGAGGCTTTTCTTGATTTCGGCCCTTATGGTTGTCGCGTTGGATAGGGTGAGTTTTGCGGCGATGACGCCAAGGCCCCTGAGGGTTGAGTGATGTGCTTTTGCGATTGAGTTGAAGGAGTTTATGCATAGGGTGTAGTTTACATTGGGGTCGCCTAATGAGCAATTCTTGCATGTGGCTTGGATTATGTTGGGGTGGTGAGCTTTGGATGTGGAGATTTGTAGGAGGAGGAAGAAGGAGATCATGGAGAGGAGAGAGAAAATGGTGTTCATGGTTAGTTTCTCTCTCTAGACTAGATGTTTCTCTCTCTCTCCCCCCCCCTTTTTTTGTCTCTTCTCTATTTAGAATAAGTTGGTGAGAGAATGAGAGAGCAAGAAAGATGTGATGTGGGGAAGGGGAAGGGGCGAGGAAGGGTTGGGAACAATGGGGGAATTTAAATAGTTGAGGGGGGATGTTGAGAGATTTGGAAGGGAAGTGGGGGGTCTTTCACTAGGAATAGAGAGGAGTGGGATGAATAGTTTGGCAAAATGATTTTGTTGCCTCTAAATTTGCCTAATATGCATGGGATTTTACTTTGGTTGCGTGTCAGATTTTCCTTTCTTTGTTCCGTTTCTTTTCATTGGTATCAACTTCATCCCCCCAATCCAACCCACCCCACACCACACCACACACACAAACAAGTAGAAGCCAGGTTAACACAACATCCAAGCCATACATCACCCATCAAGCAAACACAATGCCCATGAGCTTCCCTGATTTACATTCACACCCTCCGTTGTATGGGCATAATAGCATTGGTATTATTTCATAATAGCATGCACCTCGGATCCCTCTTTCTACATCAAATAATTGGTTTTTGTTAAGATATGTGGTTAAACATAGTCTCACATTGAAAAAACTATGAGGGGTACATGGTTATAAAATATAAGATAAGTCAAATCTCAACAAGACTCGAGTCTATTGATGGAACTCACTTATATCAAAATCCCGTATACACTCATATGTAAAAATATATAATCCCCTCCTAAGAAATATAAAATGGTATCAGAACCAGGTTGAACATCTCTGAGAGACCGAACTCTACATGTATCATTACACCTCTGAAAGAGAGCCGTCTGCATATAAGATGTGTCAAATCTCAATAAAGCTTTGTTCACCGCCGAAAGACCAGACCGAGACGTTGGGACGCCTGGCCTGAATTTGGAGGCAGATGCTATTTGGATTTATCCGTCCACCTCTTCGAAAATACCAAGTTGATTTATGACACCATATATCGGAGGTTTGGACAGACGCGACCGTTGTAGCAACTTTATCAGATTCCCCCTCATATATATGAGGGGGTTTTGATTGTGGGGACGCTCTTCCGTGCAGGCGCAAGCCCCTGCAGTTAATTACGTTACCGCATTGCGATAACCACTTTCTCCTGCTCCGTCAATTCATTTCGTGCCGTGTGTGTTTTTCTTTGTTTAGATTGCCCGTGGATTGTATACGGAGACTAGCTTATGTCGTCGTCCATAGAGTGTGGATCAGTCCAAATCCGTATATTTTAGACTTGGGATTAGGTTTATTTAAAGACTGTTAATCTGGTTTGAGATTAAGATCAACTTAAATGTATGAGTATTTGGGCTCAATTTGTTCTTGTTAAGAATGCGTTGGTCTAATTTGAGACTAAATTCAACTTAGCAAAATTTCAAGAATTATTTTTATTTAAGATCCAGCAAAAGAGTATTTGGGCTCAACTGTAAGAAAATTTCAAAGACTTAGACAATTTGGACTAAGTCTACTTAGCCATTTTATTTATTCAAAAGTGCTAAGCACTTATTTAGGCTCTGTTTGTTCAGCCTTATTTTCATGTAAAAGTGCTAAGCATTTATTTGAGCTCTGACGCTCACATGTATGTCATGTGAAATATTTAGCCATGGGCGCTGCCCAAAAAATATTGAACACTTTTAGTCATTTTGACTAAATGTGAAGTGATAAACACTTTTTATATGGCATCCACGTGAGGTGCACGTGCGGCGCTGGACGCTGCCCAATCAGTGCTAAACACTCAGCCGTTTTGGCTATATATAAAGTGCTCAACACCTTTTGTATGGCGCCCACATGAGGAGCATGTGCGGCGCTGGACGCTGCCCAATTAGTGCTAAATGCTTAGCTGTCTTTGGCTGCATAGGGAGTGCTGAGCACTTTTATTCAGCGCCCACGTGTGTTTCACGTGAGGCGCTGGCCTTCTGTTTTGGGCGCCCGCGTGTTTTTCACGTGGGGCACTGAGCGCTGTTAAAAGGGGCACCCACGTGAGGAGCACGTGTGACGTTAGTCTTTTTTTCTTTTTTAGAGATTAAATCTCTATTAATGCCATTTTGACCATTAATGATCACCAAGATCATCGTTTTTTGAAGATCTGGGATCAGGTTTTTCTTTAAGAACTAAGTTCTTTTATAAGTTCTTTTTTCTTTTGTTTTTCTTTTGGACCTAATTATTTTCTGGATTTTTGATTCTCAAGAACAAGATGCTCTCGATGAGAATTAAATTCTCAACTTGTGGGAGACGTGTCTTGTGGATTTCTGATCCAGAGAAAGAACTAAGTTCTTTTCGAAGGGTTAAACACTTAAAATAGGTAAAAGGAAATATTTTGATCTCTGAATTTCTTTTACATAGGTTTCTTTTAAAAGGGAAGTCTTCCTCTCTGAGGGTTGAATTCTTTATTGTTTTTGGAAGCTTTCTGTATTTTTCATAAGCTTATTGGGTTTTTTTCTATCTGAGACTTGAAGTCTCGGATCCTTTATATAGTGGAGGCAAGTTTGTTACTTAATTCTGAAAAAATCTTTCAATAAGAGATTTCAATTGATTTAATTGGACTCAAAATTGAGTTAGGGAATTTTACCCACCATTAGATCTTTGATCCAAGAACTTCTATTTTTACATAATATAATTTTTGTTTTTAACGAAATCGGGGAAATATTTTTCCCTGTACAAAATTTATTCTGTAAAAATGGTGATTTTTAATCACCATTGGAGTTTTTTAATCTAATGGTTCTCTATTTTACAAAAACCAATTTTTCTTATTTAGAAAAATTGAGCGAATATATTCAAAAATAGAATTTTATTCAATAATTGGATTTTTGATCCAACCGAAAGTATCTGTTTTATTTTAGAAAGATTTGGGAAATGTTTTCTCCGAATAGAATTTAATTCTGTATTTTGATAATTTATTATCTCCTTTGGATTTTTGATCTAACGGCTCTGTTTAACGGAGAGTATTATAGAATTTAATTCTATCTGGGCGCTGGCGCTCACGTGCCGTGTACGTAGGCGCCACTCAAGAATTTAATTCCTAAGATGGGTACTTATATGCTTTGCATATTAGCACCCACGTGAGAAGCACGTGCGGTGACATCTAAGAATTTAACTCTTATGTAATGAACTCTTCTGTGCTTTGCATATTGGCGCCCACGTAAGGAGCACATGAGGCACTACCATAGGATTTAATCTTATAAAATTGGCTCTGATGCTGGCGCCCTCGTGGAGAGCACGTGAGACGCTGCTTCATTAAATTCAACAGAGCTTTACTCTTTTATTAGGTTAAATATACTGGGAAAACAAATGCCCCCCATCATTGCTCTCACGTGGCTTACACGTGTGCGCAACGGTATCACCTTTTCCACCGTTCGATTTCTTGGGTCTTTTGTTGACGTTGCGTTTGCATCTTTCTGGAAGGAGAACGAACGCCAAGTTGGATCTAGGATTTTGCCATTATTCCGTTTTGATTTGGCTCTTTGGAGCTTTGTTGACGTCACGTCTGCACCCTGTTGGAATGAGAAGAACGTCGAGCTGATTTCTAGACTGTAGATATTGCCGTCAAGATCTGGCTCTCTTTTTTATGGAGCCTGGTGGGAAAGTATGGTTCCCTTTTCATTTGTTTGTGCCCATGATCGTATATGTTCACTGTCGGAAACGGAGACGAACCGGGATGGATTGTCTTGCCTGAATTTGGGAGCAAATGGTATTTGGATTTATCCGTCCACCTCTCCAAAAATACCAAGTTGATTTATGGCACCATATATCGGAGGTTTTGACGGATGTGGTCGTTGTAGCAGATTTTATCATATTCCCCCTTATTTATGAGGGGTTTTTGATTGTGGGGATGCTCTTCCCTGTAGGCGTAAGACCCTGCAGTTAATTACGTTACCGCATTGCGATAACCATTTTCTTTTGCTCCGGAAGTTCACTTCGTGTCGTGTGTGTTTTTGTTTGTTTTGGTTGCCCGTGGATTGTATACGGAGACTAGTTTATGTCGTCGCCCGTAGGGTGTGGATCAGTCCAAATCCATATATTTTAGATTTGGGTTTTTATTTAAGGTCCGTTAATCTATTTTGAGATTAAGATAGACTTAAATGTGTGTGAGCATTTAGGACTCGATTTGTTTTTGCTAAGGATACGTTAGTCCAATTTGACACTAAGATCCACTTAATAATATTTTAGGATTATTTTTATTCAAGATCCAGCAAAAGAGTATTTAGGCTCAATTATTTTAGATTAAGGACGTTTTGGCCCCTTATTGCCAGTTTTGAGGTGATTATTAGTTTAAGGACATTTCGGTCCATTATCGTCATATTTGAGGCGAATATTAGTTTAGGGACATTTCGGTCCAACATTCCTATTGCGTGCATGTGTATTTGTTACGTAGCGGAGTGAACGATGGTAATATGGAATGCACCCAATTTGGGGTACGGTATGATTTGATGTGTACATGTCAATTTGGAAGTGCACCAAAAAGTTGTTGGTTGTCGGGACCCGCCACCTCTCTGAAGACGTTGAAGAATTACAATGACATTTATCAGAGGTATGGAGAGATGTGCCCTTAAACCAATTTCTATATTTGAGGTAAAAAGGGGTTGTTGTGGACCTAAGAATCGATAGTCGTATTTGAGACTAAGATTACCTTAGGAGATATAAGATGAATATCATTTTGAATATCATCAATGGAAGATCATTAGTCATTTTCGAGACTAAGATTAGTTTAGGAAATCATGAGCAATATGAGCTCGGTTGATTTAAAATCAAAAGAATTTTAACCTCAGGAAACTTAGCCAATTTGGGTTGAAATTGGGTTTCCATAATTACCCAATAGTGCCAAGCACTGAGATATACAGTGCTCACGTGTGTTTCACGTGGGGCATTGGATTAGTGCTAAACACTAGAATCTTGTGGCTCTCACCCAAACATGGGCACTACCCATTGGGTTTTACTTGTTTACTCCCTTTTTTTTACAGAAGTGCTAAGCACTTGGCTAGAGCTCACGTGTAAAGCACGTGAGACGCCAAATTTTGGGTTTCCCGGAGTGTTTCATGTGTATCTCACGTGACTGCTTTCTTTTGGGGTGTTAGGGTGCTTTAGTTTTCTTTATTGTTTGTTTAAGCACTCATGTGGGAAACATGTAAGGCTCCATAATAGTGCTAAGCACTAATGAGACGCCAAGTTATCCTTATTTTTTTGAGATATTGATCTCTGTTAATGACATTTTAGTCATTGATAATCATCAAGATTTCTGTTTTGAAAATCTTGGATCATCATCATTGTTTCTATTGAAGAACTAAGTTCTTTTTCACTTTTATAAGAACCAAGTTCTTTATGTAAGGTTAAACCCTAATTTTTGGAGAAATTAAATTCCCATATATTCCTATTCTTTCTTTTCTTCTTCTTTTTTTTATAACCTAGTTCTTTTTGTTAGGAATATGTATGCCCTAGAGGCTATTATTGATGATATAGTGGATGCTTGGGCATATATATAGAGGACTTTCTTGCTTGACATGATAGTATGCTATCAGGTTACTTTTATATTAACATGTAGACTGGTATTTATACTGTCTGTCTCTTACATGTTGATAAAGGCCTTAGGATATGTACTTGACTACCAGGATTATGATGAGATCATACTTGTGGTGTTGGATATAGTGCCCTCAGAGTCAATTATTGGATCACAGGCACGTGATTGCAATGATTGAAGGAGGACGTATGCCGGTAGGACAGTCTTACTCGAGATGATAGTATGCTATCTGGTTTATCTTTATCATCGTGTACAGCTTTAGGTGACCTTACAGGTCACTATTATACATTGATAGAGCCCTTAGAATTCTTTCTTGACTACCAGCAGTATGATGGCGATCATATACGTGAGAGTTGGGTAGTCTATAAACACATCCTTAAAGTGGTCCCTAGTTATGGGAGTTTCGAGACTGGGCATCGATACTCCATTAGTAGACTAGTGTATACAGTCGAGACCCCGACGAGGGGCGGTGGCTGGTCTCACAAGCCATTGGGGTCAGTTAGTTCACCTAAGATATATACAGGTGCTCATTGGGTTATGAGTACACCGGACAGAACTCGCCGGGAACATGCTAGTTGGTATTATACCTGACGTCAGATAGCAGTTCCCTGGTGACATGTGTACAGGTTAGTTCATCGACCTGAGATCGTCATTTGTCTCGTGTGAGTTCTCACTGTGCTTTGATTACTACCCTACCACGGCTCAAAGGAGTCGTACAAACAGGTTTTAGTTGGGTACAGTCTCAAGCCACATGGAGGCAGTGAACGAATCAACAGGGGTTTCGTCTCTCCCGGTATTGGGGGTGAGATCGTGCTGTGTCTAGGAGAGCTATTACACGAAGTTCTTGGCCAAGGCAGGAGATTTACTGGTAGGTATTCCAGTAGTATCTCAGGATGTTCTGGGCTACACTCCGACACGACTTGTACCGCTTTTCGGGGTCTGACTTTTACCAACCCCCTATGCCCGCCATGCGATGCTCATAGACGAACGGACCGGACTGTACGGATATTGTCACAGACAGGCTCAGTAGGGTGTCAGGATGAGTTCGCTCATCGACCTTCCTGTTGGTCAATACCTGGTGGTCCGTTACGTACGGCTACTACCTCTGACGTGCTAGTGGTTAAATCCACAGCCAATATATTGACAAGTCTTTAGAGTCCCCCACAGACAGTTTTCAAGTTTCGGGCGAAACGTTGTAGAGGCCGTATGATATATGGCAGGGTCCGATCATATACGTGCAGTAGTGCATGGATCATGATCGGGCGGATCATACTAGTGGGCTTTGGTTTAAGCCGGATCCTAGTATTAGATTTGTTGGATTACTTTAGTTTCATCGCATTCGCATTCAGTCGGAATGCGGATGCAGGTATGTATATACAGGTGAGGGGTATCCTTGTGATCCGTCACGAGTTTATTTTAGATGTTTCCGTATCTTTTTATTGTTGTAAACATTTGGATTAATGTTTACAAATGGAAATTGTGAGCTAGATATCATCATGAGGTGCATTAATTGTGACACATGCAAACCTACTGACTCATGGTCTCTTTTATTATGCATATGTCACATTTGGTGATGGATTGGTGAGTTGAAATGAAAGGAAGAGAGAGAAAGGCAGCCATATCCCTTTGGGTTTGCTCTTGTATTATTCATTCTTGCTCTCATTTTTATCACATATACAACAAAAGAGAAAGAAAGCTTCTTCTTCTTCTTCTTCCTCTAGCTCACAACCTCCATCGATGGCTTCATCTTCAACCTCCATCCATGCTATGGATGCAATAGACAAAGTTGTCACACACATTCTCTACATCGCCTTGGACACGTCGGCTAGCGAACTTCGTGCCTGAGTTTCTTCGGATGAAACGGGAGCCCATAAAAAGACTCGAAGATATGGTGCCCTTTCCGATGAGAAGATCGAGACCGGAGATGCCGCGAGGAGCTTGGGATGGTGGCCAAAGACCGAAGGACACGGATCGATCGGTATATCTTTCCAACCCTTTCTCTAGTTGCTAGTTGTAGGTTAATGGTTCAATCCTGATTTATAGTATACGATAGCGCCAGTTTAAAGTTTTGAAAAAGTTTTCGTTTCCGCATTTTGGCCTCGGACAGACGGCCGGGGCGCCGCCGTAGACTTACATGTGGGGCCAGGGTGGTCCAAAAGTACATTCTTTAATAAGTTCCTAGTCGAGGGAATATCGAGACTAGGGCATCGATATTCCAGAGTAGACTAGTGTGTACGTTTCTTGTCCCTTAGAAGGTGTTGGTTGATCCCACTGTCATTGGTGTGTGATATCAAAGATTGTGCACAGGTGCTCATTAGAGAATGGGTACACCGAACAGACTCACCGAAGACTCCTAGTTGGTAGTATACCTATCGTCGGATAGCAGTCCTCTGGTGACACTGATACAGGTTAGTCTGTAGACCCAAGATCGTCATAGAGCCATGTGTGGCTCCCACTGTGCTTTGATTTCCTCTCTACCGGTATTGGGGGTTGATGTTGCGCTATACTCGATTGGCTATAAATGGAAGTCCCTGGCCAGGGCTGCTGCTGAGATTTACTGATAAGTGTTATCAGTAGTTTCTCGAACCGTTTTAGGCCGGACATCAGCATGATTTATCACGTTACTGGGGTCTGACGTTTACCACCCCTAGACATGATATGCGACATATCAGACGAAGAGACCGGACTGTACGGTAGTGTTACTGATAGGCTTCATGGAGAGTATGGACAGGCTTGCTTGTTGATCTTCATATCGCTCAATACCCGGGTAGCCGTTACGTCCAGCTAGTATCGCTGACGGCTTGTGGGTGACTTATGTGATCATCACCTACTACTGGCGTATTGACGAGCCTTTAGAGTCCCACATAGAAGTTCCCTGGTTCAAGCGAAACGAAGTAGGACACACATGTGATATGTGTGTGGGTCTGATTAAATACGAGTATGTGATACTGCATTGTAATCTAGCAGTTATCTGTTATCGGTTCGGTTATATGTGATATAACCAGATTGTCGAATCAAGTGTTGATTTGATAATATGATATACAGATAAATGATATTAGTCGGTCATATGTGATATAACCGGATTATTAAATCAAGTGTTTTAATAATGTGATATATATTATATTTGATATAATTATATCTTAACTAATATCATTAGCTCACTAAATATTTTATTATATGTATTAATATATATATATATATATATATATATATATATATATATATATATATATATATAGCATGACATAAATTTCTATTTTATGAAAATAGAAATGAGGTGGAAAATGGGAAGACTTTGGGAGCATGGTTGCAAGCATGGGCTTTTATCATTGTTTATTCATCTTGACTCACTATTCAAGCATGGGTGCAATTTTCTATTGTAACAATTTCATGCTTGAATGAGTGAGGTCAAGGGGTTAGCCATTCACTTGTTCGTTCTAACACTTAGCCATTTTTCTTTAGTTGCTCCATATGCTCTCTAGCCTCTTCTTCTTCCTTAATTTCATGGTTCAAGTTTTAACCCTCACATGTGATATGAATCATGAAACTTGAACAAAAACTTGTGCGCTTTAACATCCCCTACTTCACTATCCTACACTTGACTAACGATCGAGTGTAGCGTATTTACTACGCTAAAGAGTTTAGTGTAGAGATAGCTTGAGTTGGAGGGACTTCGCGTGGATCATCTTCAGCACGAAGGTCATCGGAGGAAGCTCATCCAAAGCCTCAAGTGGATCCTAGTGGAGTCGCGGGACTACTACATGGAGCATGTGAAGTGAATGACTGGATCTACGAGGGTATACCCATCTTCACTTTCTTATAGTTTTTCTTGATATCAAACTTTAAACCCTAATCATCTAGTCAAAGATCTTGGATAGCCTAGCTTAGCAGCTATAAAAATTTGAATTTGGCATGCTTGATGTCACTTGGACCTCATGATAGTGCTAGGGTAGACATTCATGGTATCAGAGCCTAAGCTAGAAGATTAGACGATGTATAAGAATCACGAAACCGAAAAACTCCGAAACCCAAGATCACAGTTTCTATCAATTTTAAAATGATCTGTAAAAATTATTTAAACAACTGCAGAATGTTGTATGTGATACAACTAGAACACTGGAGAAATTCGAGGCCAAAACATCTAAAATGACCCGACGAGAACCCTCTAAAAACCAGCCTCACCGGTTTTTTGTTCTTCGTTTTGGCTCAAAATTTTTTGGTGTTCTGTGGACTTGATTTTGGAGTTTCAAGTATTGTTTGATTAGTCCAAAATTTCATGAGATGTTAATTTGGTAAGGGGCTAATACAGAGTGTTTCGTAATCGTAATTATTGCATCGTTTTGGGTTTAAATTTGATATGGATGCAGTAGTGAGGATCCATATTTAATTGGTTTTGAGAAAACTAGTTATTGTTTATAAATCTAGCGTTTTAGTCTCGGTAGATCGATTGCCATGAAGTTTTGATTCGAATCGAAACTACGTCGCAATCGCGTATCGTACGTGAATACACGCCGAATAACTTTACTAGATAGCCTCATCCCATTGCTCCAACCAAGTGACTGTAGGAGAACCTCGTTGCCAATAGCACCCACTCGGGTGCTCACGACCATGGTGTTCCGCCTAAGTGCACTTGGTCGACGGCATCGGGGGTGCGGCCATCTACTATAGTTTCCGACTCGTATTCGATTAGATGGTCGGGAATCTTGCTGAATTACCCGACTAAATTATTGAAAAGAGTTTTTGATATGAGACTAAAATGCGGGGTTTATAAAGTTAGGCATGAAATTCGGAATATGAGATATTCCGGGTTTATAATGTCTAAGGATATGCGGATTCTAATTATTGCAGTTTTACATTTCTTTTCTGCGACCATAAATGTAATACGTAGGGTATCCCAAATCTCGTTGCTATATGTCAACGGAATTTAGGATACGCGTATTTACTTATGTTGATGATATGTGATATTATGTGTCGCTGATATGTTTTATTGGATCGTCGTGATTGAATAGCCGGGGGTTTTATGTGAGATGAGAGTTTTTCAATTTTCATTCATGTAAAATTTGTATGTAATATTTTTTTATTGGGGCACATCCGGGTTGAGGATGATGTCATCACTGATGTATATTATTTACATTTCCGCATTAGCATAGACCCAAGGTGGAGAGCACAAGTAACCGGGTTCTAGAGTCCAGTGGGAGACCATCTCAATGAGTTGAGAGCGAGTTTTCTAACTCTAGAATTGGCAGGGTTACTTGCCACTCTTGTAAGGGTCTAGGGATGTAGGTTTGGCTATTCTTCACGACCGTGGAATCCGTGTTTTACATTACTGGCTAAATTTAAAACACGGAAATCCTAATATATCCAATATTTCATATGTTGCTTCTGCTGCTTAGTTCTGTGATGTGATCATATAACTGTGTGAGACGAATGTTGTATTATATATATGATATATGTTAGTGTATATGCCCTATGGGCCATTATTGTATCATACTAGTTTGTATATTACTTAATGGAAGCTTGGGATATTCACATGTATATAACAGTCTTGCTAAACATGGTAGTATGCTACTTGGTTTTTCTATCTTAATATGTGAGTATACGTATTGATAGAGCTCTTAGGATCTTGCTTGACTACCAGCGTTGTGATGGCAGTCA
This sequence comes from Agapanthus africanus, assembly GCA_030015575.1. Classification (NCBI taxonomy): domain Eukaryota; kingdom Viridiplantae; phylum Streptophyta; class Magnoliopsida; order Asparagales; family Amaryllidaceae; genus Agapanthus; species Agapanthus africanus. The sequence continues at coordinate 24,008,126 of CM057347.1, forward strand.
CACTAGTAGGGGCTGGGTAGTCTACAAGTACATCCTTATTCAGGTCCCTAGTCGTTGGATTATCGAGACAGGGTATCGATACTCCGGAGTAGACTAATGTGTACGCTTCTCATCCCAATTGGGGAGATGGTCTGTCCTACAGCCATCAGTACGTCGTACTGGAGATAGTATGCAGGTGCTTGTTAGGTTACGGGTACACCGGACAGGACTCACAGGGAACTGTTGGTTGGTTTTATACCAGTCGTCAGTGAACAGTTCCCAGGTGACATGAGTACAGCATAGTCCGCAGACTTGACACTGCTACTTCGCCTCGAGTGTGTCCCACTGTTCTTAGATTGCTACCTTACCACGGCTCAAAGGAGTCATGCAAACAGGTAGCAGTTGGGTGCAGTCCCGATCACTTGGAGGCAGTGGCGGTTAGACAGGATTCGTCTCTCCCGGTATTGGGGGTTGATATCGCGCTGTGTCAGAGAGCCATTACGCAAAGTCCCTGGCCAGGGCAAGCGAGATTTGCTGGTAGGTTCCAGTAGTTTCTCAGGGTATAATGGGCTTCGCTCCGACACGACTTATACCGCTATTAGGGGACTGACGCTTGCCGCCCCCTAGGCCCGATATGCGATAGTCTTAGACGAACGGACCGGACTGTATGGAGATTGTCACATCAGACTCAGTAGGAGTTCGGATGGGTTTCCTCATCGGCCTTCTTATCGACATCTACCTGGGGACCGTTACGTACAGCTAGTGCCGCTTGCGGTCTATGGTTAAACCCACTGCCAGCGTAGTAGTCGAGTCTCTAGAGTCCCACACAGAGAGTTTCCCTACTGTTCCCCCAATCAGAGCAAGGCTCTGCTTGAATTTTGGAAATTCAAATTTTGAAGCAACGCTTCAGTTCCCGTGCGCTGCGCGCAACGCGCCACGTGTCAGAAGTTGACATGGCAGCACAACGCCCAAGGCAGTACGTCCAATCAGAGCAAGGCTCTTTAAAAAACATAAGCAACGTTCAACTGCGCAAGCGCACGGCTGCGCGACACGTGTCTGCGCAGTTGCGCAAGCACAACTGCGCAAGCGCACCGCAGCACGACACGTGTCACTCGCTGGTGAGTTGCGCAACAACAGAATGAAGATTTAAGGATATTTTTTTTTCTGTTCTTGTTTAAACAAGAAGATTTCTTCTGTAAAACAGAGACCTTTGGATCAAAGATCCAACGGTGGGGAAAATTCCCCAAATCACTCAGAAAAAATCTTTTTAACAAATTTAACTGATTTTTGAGCACTATAAAAAGAACCCCAGACCCCATTTCAAAGATATAGAGAATTGGGTTTAAAAAAAAGAGAGAGAGAAAAAAAAAAGCTCTGGAGAACTTCTTGAGAACACAAAGGAAGAAGAAGGTAAAAACCTTTGAAATAAGAGAAAATTCTCTTAGGAATAGATCATTGATCTAAAAGACAAGATCAGTGATCTTCAATAAATAAATAAATAAATAATAATAAAAAAAAAATAGTGCCTTGCACTTGCTAGAGAACCTCTGGTTCTCTGAGATAGAAAGAAAGAAAAGATTTTTTCTTTTCTTTGATCTAAATCTAGATCAAGAAATTAAAAAGTGCTCTGCACTCCTTTCTTTGAATCTAAAAGATTCTTGGCGCTTTGCACAAATGCAATGCATTACTTGAAGGGCCAGGCCCAAATCAAAAAGACCTAGCAGGCCAAAATAAATTGCAAAGCAATAAAAGGGCTGAGCCCAAATAAAATTGATGCTCTGCATCATTCATAAAGAACAGAGCCCAAAAAACAAATTGATGCCCTGCATCTTTTCTGGGCAAAGCCCAAATAAAAATAAAAGGAATTGCAAAAGCAATGTTGGACATTTTTTTTACTGGACTTAGCCCAATCGTGGCTATAAGTCCTTAAATTAAATTGGCTGAGCAAAATGGCTCTCCTAAATCAATCTACATCCGGTTCGAGGGTACATCTCCGAACTCCTTTGACATCCATCGTTATAATTCCTCAACGACGTCAAAGAGGTGACGGGTCCCAACGTCCACACACCTAACATCGGACCGAAACGTCCCTAAAGTAATAATGGACCGAAATGTCCATAAACTAATATCGGACCGAAACGTCCCTAAACTAACATCGGACCGAAACGTCCCTAAACTAATATCGGACCGAAACGTCCCTAAAACTAATATCGGACCACCACGTCCCTAAACTGGCACAACAGAGCCCAAATGCTCTTTTGTCGGATCTAAACGGTCCCATTAAGTCAATCTTAGTCTCAAACTGGACTAACGTATCCTTAACAAACGTTTAAGATGATCTTAGCCCCAAACACGGCTAACGTATCCTTAAACATTCAAATGGATTATAAAGCTCCCAATCAACTCTGGTTCGAGGGTACATCTCCGAGCTCCTCTGATACATGTCGTTGTGATCCTTCAACGACGTCAGAGAGGTGACGAGTCCCGATGGCCATACATTAAATTAATCACTACGTTGAGTTGATCTTAGTCTAAAACAGGACTAACGTATCCTTAACGAATGTTTAAGTTGATCTTAGCCGCAACGCGACTAATGCATCCTTAAACTGAAAACACCAAACCCAAATCTAAGTAAATACGGATTTGGACTAATCCACGTCCTACGGGCGACGGCATTACTCAGTCTCTGTATACAATCCACGGGCAACCACAAACAAAACAGACACACACGACACGAAGTGAAATGCTGGAGAAGGAGAAAGTTGTTACCGCGAAGCGGTAGCGTAATTAACTGCAGGGGCTTGCGCCTGCAGGGAAGAGCGTCCCCACAATCAAAAACCCCTCTAGCGAGGGGGAATCTGACGAAGTCTGCTACATCGGCCGCATCCGTCTAAACCTTCGATATACGGTGCCATAAATCAATTTGGCATTTTCGGAGAGGTGGACGGATAAAACCAATTAGCATCTGCCCCGAATCTCAGCGTCAGGACATCGCGGTCCTGTGCGCCGCCTTTCGGAGGGGAACAGATTCTGGCACGCCCGGTGGGACCTCTTCCTCTTTCCACTCCACACTTCGTGTGTCGTCTTCGCGAACCAATCGCGGTTCGTTAAATGGTTATCTTCGGATTTCAAGTTACTAAGATTTGGTCTTTTACCTGGCGCAGAATTCAAGATTCAATGGCCTCTAGCTGTACCAACTGCTCGAAATGCCGCTGCAACGGACGCTCCACCTCACCAGGAGGTGTAGCATATGGACCCCAAGCGGCTTCCTTCCTTACTCTGCCGGTAGACCAAGTGACCCAAGCCACCACCGGCTTGTTCTTCGGGACTATGATCCCACCTGCAAGCTTTTCTGCACCAATACCTGCACCGGAAGTGGGTAAAAAGTCGGTCTTCAACCGGCTCACTGTTCCGACAGCCCCTGTCAACGGGTCGCCTGCTACTAAACCGACAGCCTCCGTTTTCAACAGGCTAGGTCAGAACTAAAAAGTGGCCGTCCCAAAGAGGGCAACGGCCGCTGCTTCGGAAGTCGTTAAAGCGGCCTCTCCCATCAGAGAGTCGGTCTTCACAAGATTGACGGTTCCCACTCCTCCCCCAGCTGGTCAAAAGGCATCAGTCTTCGAGAGGCTGACATCGGCAGTTACCCCACACTCAAACAGGGGGCAACAAGAAACCATCTCGATTTCCGAGCCAGTCCCAACGGCTCGTCGTGCGCGACGTCGCCATTGGCGACGAGTGAGGAAAGCAGGAGGCAGCTCCCCCTCAGGGATAACTCCACCCGCTCCAATGGTGGAAGTCAACGCTGCTGTTCCAACTGGGAACAGCTTTGAACTACTGAGGAGAGTGCGTAAGAACTCTCCAACCGCTACCTTGAAAAGATCTCCTCCACCTGCGGAGAGAGTTCCAGAAACAAAACAAGAACAACCCCCTCAACGGCTATCCTCAAAAGTTTATAAAGTATGGCGGAGGGTTCAAGACTCCGTGATCGATCCAGACCACTTGCGTCACCAGAAAAAGGCGAAGGTGGAAAATAACAAAAACTGCCCCATTAAACAGCAAGGGGTGACAGTTTCTAGGATGCCCACTCCAACGGCTCCTTTAACCTCGATGGCCCACAAAAGAAGGAGGCCAGAGAAAGCTCCCGCGTCAGCGGCAAAGTTTAAAAGCGGTGAACCTAAACGCCCCAAGTCAGGGGGCATAATTGTTCATACGGTTTATATGGCTTCTGGAAAGGAAGAAAGCCGTACTTCTACGGGTCACCGACCGCTCACCCGATCAGTGACCAAGGCTCAGGAGCAGCAACAAAAGCTCCAGGAGATGATGACCACAATGGCTGCACTCACTGGGCCAAAAGAGAACCCTGAGACGTCCTTAGATGAGCGCCAGGAGGAAGAGACCGACGCCGAGTTCCTTCGCCGAGTACTGGAAAAGAGGGACAAAGAGGCTGCTGAACAAGCGGCCAACATACAGCGGATGGGCCTCCTCTTCCAGGACATGATAGGGATGATGATACAACAAGATCCTCCCGCTGAAGAACCCCTAATAGTCCTTGGAGATGATAAGGGAGAGACGTTGAATCCGCAGCCCGCTCTATTAACAGCTAAAGAGGATACAATCTCTAAGACTGATTTGGACGAATACATAGCCCAGCAAATAAAGGTTCATCATGCGGCCGAAGCAGCCGGCCACGTCGTAAAAACGGGGCGGCCATATCCAGGCTGGTATGACCAAATCAAGTACCCGCCGGGTTACACAATTCCCAAGTTTCATGTCTACAAGGGGACCGGCAATCCCCATCAGCATATTGCCCAATTCAGGGCGCTTTGCGGTAACACCGGCGGCGATGACAAGATTTTGCTCCGCCAGTTTGTCGGAAGTCTATCAGATACGGCGTTCGAGTGGTACTCTGAACTCCCTAATGATTCTATTAAAACCTTCGCGGAGATGGAGCTGCTGTTTACCTAACGCTTTGCAAGTGCCAGTGAACGTATCCCGATGACGGCACTGATTAACGCCAGGGTAAAACCCGGCGAGACATGGGTTCAGTACGCTATACGGTGGCGTAATCTATGGTCAAAGTGTGAGCAACGCATAGAAGAAGCCCCTGCAGTGGGAATGTTTGTTAGAACCCTTGATCCACAGGCAACCATCTCACAGTTTATGATGTTTTTCAAGCCGACTTCCTTCCAGGCTTTGATTGACAAACTGGCGCAAATGGACCAGATGGGCCATAAACCCGCTCTCCCAAAACCGGATTCCCGAAATGACAAAGGAAAGGGAAAAGCGATCGTTGTCGCTAATGCTCAACAACAACCAAGCGACTCGAAACCGGTTGCTCGTCCAAACAATACGCGCCCGTACGTACCCCTTGAGGATAGGATGGGACGTCCTTACTCCTTTCCCCGCGATAAAACGAGGAGGTTATTCGAGCTAGCATTACGCAACCGACTCATAAATCTGCCAGATCCAAAACGTCCGTTGCAACCAAGTGACGTCAACGAGCCTAATTACTGCCCTTATCATCGAGTGCTAGGCCATCCGATTGAGGACTGCTACGTTTTCAAAAATTGGCTTGAAAACCAGTATAGACAGGGAAAATTTGCGTTATCTGACAAATGGAAGGTAAATCCCCCGCAGCCCCACACCTCTAAAGGGACGAATACGCCGGGGGCAACATGCTCTGTTATTGAAGAAACTCCGTGGGAGGTTGTATTATCATCAAAAACGAAGAGAATGCTAAATGATCTTCGGACATGTCCGTCGATCAAGTGGAAAAGCCCATTGGAACCGCAGGTCGTTGAGGGGATGTTAAAGCCACGTCCAACTCCAAAGACCGATAATGGAGGTTCAAGCACTAGTAGCCAGTCGTCAAAGTCTTCGAAGAAAAAGAAGAAGGCCAAGAAGCCGGTGAAGCCTAGCGATAGGCGCACGGACTTGCAAAAGCAAATTGACACGCTGGAAGAGTACAACCAGAAGGCGCGGACTCCCATTACACTGCAAGAGTTCCTTAACCATGTCTTCCAAGAAGAAGATGAAGGAGGTAGTTCGTCAAATGAATCTGAAGAACATGTGGCAAGTTGCCATGTGATTTCCCATTCGTCCACAAGCGATGAGGAGACTCCTCGCGCTGAAAAGCTGGGGGCAGAGCCTGCACTAAAAATTCTGGAGCCGTCGGATGAAGTGATTGATGCATTCCTAAATCAGGCGTTCTTAAAGGGCAAAGCTGATCGGGATAACGAAGCAGTTATATTCGAAAGGACCAAACGCCAGCGCCCTGACGAAAGAATTGCGGTACTCCTGCTAGAACAAAATACACCCACCACAGATAAAATCAAGTTCAAGATAAAGAAGAGATTCGCTAAGGCTGTGTCGATGGGTATGAAGCTACCACCCTCCGAGAAAAACATTACGGGTGAAATGGAAAACCACCCCTCCTATTGCTTGTACCATCGGAAGGTGTCGCATCCCACCGAAGAGTGCAAAGCTTTCGGTAAGTGGTGGCAAGGATATGTTACTCACCGGCAACAGTTTAAGCGGGAAAAGCGCAAAGCCCGCCGAGAGCAGAACGGAATAAACGAAGTGCTTGATAAAACTAGCAGTGGTTGTTGCATGATTGACGCCGGGGGACCACAAGTACCTGTATTTGGGAGCGATTCTGATGAGGAACTAGAGCTTGGCCCCCTCTTCAAAGAATCCACTTCGGGAAAAGAAGAAGGACCAAAGGCTTGCGAGAATATACAGCTACGCAACCGGACGTTACCTGAAAAGAATCTTGGACCCTTAAACAAGAAAGACAAAGAAAAAGAGAAGGCCTCTGAAGACATCACCTTGGATGATCGAGTTGCGGAAGAGTTAACCGCCAAGAACCCGCCAAAGAGGAATAAAGTGGATTACAATGTCTTGGCGCATCTGAGGAAGCTACCCTCACAACTCAGCATTCTCGATGTCCTGTTACTATCAAAAGAGGCAAGGGATTCTTTGATTAAAGCCTTACAAGAGCCGGAACAATTCCAAGCATGCCTGGCCGAGGAAAAGATGAAGGATGAGTTGGAGGAAGTACACACGGCTGATGTTACTTTTGGCGATGAGGACCTTCTACTTGGGACTTGCGAACACAATCGCCCTCTCTACGTTTCGGGATACTGCCATGATATAAAGATAGGCAAAATTCTGATCGATAACGGGTCGTCTGTTAACCTACTCAATGTGCGGGTGTTGAAGGAAATCTGCATGAGCGTCCAGCACCTTGCTCGGGACAAGATCACCATATCCGGGTTCGACTCCCAATCGTCAAAGACTCTTGGATCTGTGATACTAACGCTACGCTTCGGATTACTCGTCACGGACATTAAGTTCCACATCATAGATGCCAAGACATGCTACAACGCTTTGCTCGGCCGACCATGGTTACACGAGTACAACATCATCCCTTCTACACAATATCAGTGTATGAAGTATTTTAAGGATGGTTTCGAGTATACCGTGACGGGAGAACTGAACCCGTTCTCTGTGAACGAGGTCCGCAAATACGAAGATGCCAAATACTTCTTGCCGGATTTCGAAGACACGGAGAAGTGTCACAAGCCGGAAAATAAAACTAACACCACCATCCCTGTCTTCGGCAGTGATACCGAGGAAGAAGAGGAGATCGTTTATTCGGGTCCGCCCCAACATAACAAGCCAGGACCGTCCACTCCTACATTGGTCTTTGGTAGTGACTCGGAGGATGAGGTCCATGTCGTATTCTCTGCTCGACCTTCAATACAAGCTTCCGCTGACGAAGAGCAAAGTCTGCAAGTCGCCATTGTGCCTCCTAAACACCATAAAGAACTGGATGCACTTAATATCTACAGTGTAGAAGAGTTGCGGACATTCTATATCCCTCCCAGGCGAGAGAGCGAGAAAGCAATTCTGTTTTACCGCTCTGAAGAAACCAAGGTAGAAAAAGAAATCTGGCATGGCGCGGATTCTACGCTTGACAGGCTTCAGCCTATCCGTCTCCCCAGATATTATACGGAAGGTTTGAAAAAGCTGCTGAAACGCCAGGGGATATCCTTCAGACAGACCGTTAGAGAGGCTAAATTCTATGACAGGGTCTGGAATGTTCCCGGGACCCAACGCAAACTGCCTAACGGGAGAATGGAAACAAAAGGGCTTGGGTACATCCGGCTAAAGAAACGAGAGCTAGTAAATAGCTGTTATGTCATGTATGACTTCGATGAAGATGCGGACGCTCAATGGGAGGACGCTAATCCTAAGCCAGTAAAAGTTCCTGATGAAAAATCGCCCGGTCCATCATTTGAAGAACAAATGGACAGGCTTATAAGGGAAGCTGGTCAAAAAGTACGAGATGACCACAATCGCGAGACGGCCATCTATGAGAAAGCCAAGACGCAACGCCTTCTCCGACAGGCCGTGAAGGATGGAAAGGCCGCTCAACCTGCTACAAAAAAGGTTCGACGCGAAAGCAAAAACAAGTCAGAGGGCAGAAAAGACGCTCAACAATCACAAGGCAGAGCTAAGAAACCACGTATCCGAGAGTCGAGCGTTATTGACTTAGCCCTCATGAAGAAAATGAGTCGAGCATACTCTTTTCCTCGGAACAAAACAAGGAAGATATTTGAGCTTGCTCTAAAACATCAAATGCTTACATTGCCGGAGTCCAAGCACCCCGAACAAGCAGGCGAAGCCTCACACCCGGACTATTGCTCTTACCATCGAGTAGTAGGTCATCCTCTTGAAGATTGCTTCACCTTCAAGAATTGGGTCGAAGATCAATATCAGCTTGGCAAATTCGCGTTGTCTGACAACTGGAGGGTAGCGCCGCCACAAAAGCACGAACCCGAAAACACAAGAACAGAACCAACTCCGCATTGGAATTGGAAGAAAATTCGCACCTGTCATATGATAACGATATTAAAAGAAGAGTCCGAGAACATAGACAGCCTTCCCTGGTGCCTCGAAAACAGCAATGATGAGGTGATCTCAGAATTTCCCCCAGCTCCGAAAGAACTGGAGGACGGCATACATACCACTGCGGATAACCTCAAGAAAATTGAGTTGGGGACGATAAACGATCCGCGACCGACATTCGTCAGCGAACTGCTGTCCGAGGAAAAGGTGGCTGCATTAAAGGACGTCCTTGTACAGCATAAAGATTGCTTCGCATGGAACTATTCTGAGATGCCGGGACTTGATCCAGAAGTTGCTATACATAGACTGGCAATATCCCCGAGTGTCAAGCCGGTCAAACAAGCGCCAAGAAGAATGCGGCTTGAGCTCGAAATGAGCATCAACGCGGAAGTCAAAAAGCTGATAGACTCCGGCTTTATCCAAGAGGTTCAATACCCTGAATGGATTGCTAATATCGTCCCAGTGATGACGAAAAATGGTACGGTGCGCATATGCGTGGACTTTCGGGATCTCAACAAAGCCTGCCCGAAAGATGATTTCCCAGTACCAGTCACCGAACTGATGATAGACAATACGTCCACGCATGAGATTTTCTCATTCATGGACGGCTCATCAGGATATAATCAAATAAAAATGCACCCTGAAGACCAGAAACATACGGCTTTCCGGACTCCTTTGGGAATATTCTGTTACAAGATGATGCCCTTCGGTTTAAAGAACGCCGGTGCAACCTACCAAAGGGCCATGACGAAGATTTTCGATAATCTTATACACGAAATTGTTGAATGCTATATCGACGATCTCGTTGTTAAAAGCAAATCATATGAGAAACATCTCGAGCATCTGAAGACCGTATTTCAACGTCTTCGACAATACAACTTGAAGATGAACCCTCTGAAGTGTGCATTCGGGGTTTCCTCGGGCAAATTCCTGGGATTCGTCGTTCGACACCGAGGTATCGAGATAGATCCGTCCAAGATCAAGGCAATCATGGGAATGCCTCCGCCGAGAACTCTCAAACAGCTGCGGTCTCTCCAAGGGAAGCTCGCATACATACGGCGATTTATAGCCAATCTTTCAGGAAAGTGCCGTCCTTACAGTCACCTGATGAAGAAGGGAACCCCGTTCATCTGGGATCAAAAGTGCCAAGGCGCACTAGACGAGATCAAACAGTACCTGCAAAACCCTCCAGTGTTGGCTGCTCCAGTGAAGGGAAAGCCTCTCATTCTTTACACGGCCGCCCTTGAAGGTTCTTTGGGCGCATTATAGGCACAAGAGAATGACCAGGGGAAAGAAAGAGCACTTTACTATTTAAGTCGAGTGCTGCTGGGGGCAGAAAGCAATTATTCCCCCATTGAAAAACATTGCCTGGCGTTGATCTTCGCAATAACAAAGCTTAGACATTACGCATTAGCGCATGAAGTCTATCTCATTTCAAAGGAGGACCCTCTCAAATATCTAATGTCAAAGGCCATATTGGCAGGACGACTCGCTAAATGGGCCCTGCTCTTAATGGAATTCTCGATAACATATCGACCACTCAAAGCAGTAAAAGGCCAGGCCATCGCCGACTTCCTTGCTGAGCACCCGATACCAGCCGACTCTCCTTTAAACTGTGATCTTCCAGACGAACATGCGTTTGATGCGATCGATGGTGATAATACTCGATGGGAGCTTTATTTTGACGGAGCATCTTCCGTCAAGAAGCGCAAACAAAGTACCCCTATAATCAAATCAGGGGTAGGACTCATCTTTATAACTCCACAAGGAGGGATAATGCGCTACGCGTTCTCCCTGACGGAACCAAGGACAAACAACGAAGCCGAATACGAAGCTCTGATAGCAGGCCTCGAGATCGCCATTGACATAGGAATTGAAAACCTCCTCATATACGGAGATTCGCAACTGGTCGTTAGTCAAGTAAACGGCGATTACCAAACATGCAAACCGGAATTGGTAAAATACGGTGAAAAGGTGCAACAACTGCTAACCCAAATTCCCTCCTATACTTTGGAGAGCATACTACGCGCGGATAACAGCAAAGCGGACGCGTTGGCCAAACTCGCTAAAGAAATGGCTGATGAGAGCCTCGATGACGTTAGAATCATGGTACAAAGTCGTCAGGTGCTCGCCCCCGCAGAAATACCTTCGGAATCACCCGAAGAGAAGGGAGTGACTGAACAAGCGACCTTGCAAATAAAAGAACATGAGAAGGTCGAGGATTGGAGGGAAGTCTTTATAGACTACTTCAAGTCCCACCAAATGCCCGAAGATGCGTCCGCAAGACATCAACTCATAAAACGAGCTCTGTCCTTCGCCTTCGTCTATGATACTCTATACAAGAGGTCATTCGATTCTCTGTGGCTGAGATGCTTAGGACCGGACGAATCGGAAAGAGTCGTTCAGGAAATTCATGACGGAATCTGCGGTTCTCACCAAGCAGGTCCAAAGATGAAGTTGAAGATCAAACGGATGGGCTATTACTGGCCCACGATGATTCAAGACTGCATCGAATATGTGAAGCAATGTCACTCATGCCAGATTCATGGGGACTTCATCCACCAGCACCCAAATCCGTTGCATCCAACGGTAGCTAGCTGGCCATTCGAAATGTGGGGGACTGATATAGTCGGCCCCATCGAACCAGCATCGTCTAAAGGACATCGTTTCATCCTGGCGACGACTGACTACTTCTCTAAGTGGGCAGAAGCAGTACCATTGAGAGAAGTGAAGACGGAGAATATCCTCCATTTCTTCAAAACGCACGTCATATATCGGTTTGGAACTCCGAGGCGGATCATCTCCGATAACGGGCCAGCCTACCGAAGTCATAAAATCAGCCGCTTCGCACAGCAGCATAACATAGACTGGAGATATTCCTCAGTCTATAATCCACGAGCTAACGTTCTCGCCGAGGCCTTCAACAAGACCTTGACGAAAATTATAAAGAAAACAGTGTCCCGAAATAAGAAAGACTGGCATGAGAGACTGCAAGAAGCTCTTTGGGCGTATCGAACCACGTTCAAGACAGCCACAAACACAACGCCATACGCGTTGGTGTTCGGTACGGAAGCAGTACTCCCTCTCGAGATAGAGTTACCCTCTCTACGAGTGGCAGTTCACCACGAGCTAACGGACGAAGAAAATGCTCACCTTCGGCTTGAGGAGCTTGACGCCCTTGATGAAACTAGGCTCATAGCGCAACAAAATCTGGAAGCTTATAAAGCAAAGATGATGCGCTCATACGAAAGATTGACCCGACCAAGGACATTCCACCAAGGCGAACTCGTGCTAGTGGTCAAAAGGCCTATGATCCCTAATCGCGCCAAGCGGGGAAAATTCGAGCCGAACTATGAAGGCCCGTACATTATAGATAAAGTTTACCAGGGCGGGGCCTATCTACTCATGGACATGCACGGTGAAAGGCCTTTCAGACCAATAAACGGTCGCTTCCTAAAGAAATACTACGCTTAATGAGCCACAGCCTAGGTCAACGATAGATGACGACGAATATGTCCGCTCGCTATCTTCCTAGGCTCAAACTGTATAAGCAGTAGCCAGTTTCTCAACAGCGGACCGAAATGTCCTTAAACTAATAGCAGACCGAAACGTCTTTAAACTACTACCGCAGCATCTTTAGACTGACGAGATATAAAAAAAAATAAAAATATATATATAAAAATAAAATAAAATAAAAAACGGTATGTCCATAAGCAAAAAGGGGCACGGATGAAAACCCGAAAGGGCTCCGTGAGTAAAAACAGCAGGGCTACCGGCGAGTGTTCGTGAAAACCCGAAAGGGCGCGACCTCATAAAAAAAAAAGAGAAAAAGGAAATAAAAAGAATAAAAAATGGTATGTCCATAAGCAAAATGGGCACGGATGAAAACCCGAAAGGGCTCCGTGAGTAAAAACAGCAGGACTACCGGCGAGTGTGTGTGAAAACCTGAAAGGGCGCAACCTCGTTAAAGAACACTTACAAGATCCTCTCGACCTTGTAAGGAGAAACCACCCGCGTGAGATCCTTACGACTCACAAAGGAGCAACACACTTAGGGATCCCCATGATTCCTAAGGAGAAAATACACTTGCGAGATCCTCACGACTCGTAAGGAGAACGCTCTTATGGGACCCTCACGGCTCGTAAGGTTTGAAAGTCTTAAGTTACAGAGAGCTAAACCTGTGCTTAAGCAACCCCCACAACTTTCGATATTGCCCTACAAGAGGCTCAATACTGACCCTTGTATACAATCCACGGGCGCGAATCAACATTTCCCTAACCAAGTCTCATCCATGACTGAGAATATGTTCGCATAGTGAACAACCCTTGTAAGTCCTCTCGACTTACAAAAAGAAAACCCTCCTGTAGGATCCTTACGACTTACAGAGGGACAAAACACTTAGGAACCCTCACGATTCCTAAGGAGAAAATACATCTACAAGATCCTCACGACTTGTAGGGAAAAATACCTTTGTAAGACCCTTACAGCTCATGAAGTCAAAAGCCTTAGTCGACAGGACCTTAACCCTGGTCGCTAAGCCTCCTTTGTTCGACAACGACAGAGGCAAATGATGATTCGCTCCTGGCAATATCCCAGTTGTAGCGATGCTGATGCCGAAATCGGTGTCCAATTTCAGGTTTACGACGAAAAGCCAGTAGGCCGCACATGCATATGAAATAGCCGAAATGATGGGGCAACTTGCAATAAAAAGCAGCAAGTAAAATGTATGCATGCGAAATAGCCGAAATGATGGGGCAACTCGCAATAAAAAGCAGCGAGTAAAAATAAAATAAACAGCCGAAATGATTGGGCACCACGAAAAATAGCCGAAATGATTGGGCGATCGCGACCTTCGCGATATAAAAGATGAAATGATAGAGCATCGTGGAAATAAAACAAAAAAAATAATGATGATAAAATTTTGGCCCTACAGTTAAGATCACATCGATCCCTGTATACAATCCAAGGGCGTAAACAAAGAGCGAGCCATACTCTCCCAACAAACTCCTCGACTCACGGATACAAACACTCCTTGACGAGAGCCTCCTGATCCGCGTCGACCCGCAGAGCCACCAGTGCCTCCGTAGGAATCCTCGACTCGTTTCAAACCCCAAGGAAACAAATAATCCTTGGCGCTAGGGAAACAAATAATCCCTAGCAAAACTCCTCGACTCACGGATACAAACACACCTTGACGAAAGCCTCCTGATCCGCGTCGACCCGCAGAGCCACCAGTGCCTCCGTAGGAATCCTCGACTCATTTCAAACCCCAAGGAAACAAATAATCCTTGGCGCTTGGGAAACAAATAATCCCTAGCAAAACTCCTCGACTCACGGATACAAACACTCCTTGACGAGAGCCTCCTGATCCGCGTCGACCCGCAGAGCCACCAGTGCCTCCGTAGGAATCCTCGACTCGTTTCAAACCCCAAGGAAACAAATAATCCTTGGCGCTTGGGAAACAAATAATCCCTAGCAAAACTCATCGACTCACGGATACAAACACTCCTTGACGAGAGCCTCCTGATCCGCGTCGACCCACAGAGCCACCAGTGCCTCCGTAGGAATCCTCGACTCGTTTCAAACCCCAAGGAAACAAATAATCCTTGGCGCTTGGGAAACAAATAATCCCTAGCAAAACTCCTCGACTCACGGATACAAACACTCCTTGACGAGAGCCTCCTGATCCGGGTCGACCCGCAGAGCCACCAGTGCCTCCGTAGGAATCCTCGACTCGTTTCAAACCCCAAGGAAATAAATAATCCTTGGCGCTTGGGAAACAAATAATCCTTAGCAAAACTCCTCGACTCACGGATACAAACACTCTTTGACGAGAGCCTCCTGATCCGCGTCGACCCGCAGAGCCACCAGTGCCTCCGTAGGAATCCTCGACTCGTTTCAAACCCCAAGGAAACAAATAATCCTTGGCGCTTGGGAAACAAATAATCCCTAGCAAAACTCCTCGACTCACGGATACAAACACTCCTTGACGAGAGCCTCCTGATCCGCGTCGACCCGCAGAGCCACTAGTGCCTCCGTAGGAATCCTCGACTCGTTTCAAACCCCAAGGAAACAAATAATCCTTGGCGCTTGGGAAACAAATAATCCCTAGCAAAACTCCTCGACTCACGGATACAAATACTCCTTGACGAGAGCCTCCTGATCCGCGTCGACCCGCAGAGCCACCAGTGCCTCCGTAGGAATCCTCGACTCGTTTCAAACCCCAAGGAAACAAATAATCCTTGGCGCTTGGGAAACAAATAATCCTTAGCAAAACTCCTCGACTCACGGATACAAACACTCCTTGACGAGAGCCTCCTGATCCGCGTCGACCCGCAGAGCCACCAGTGCCTCCGTAGGAATCCTCGACTCGTTTCAAACCCCAAGGAAACAAATAATCCTTGGCGCTAGGGAAACAAATAATCCCTAGAAAAACTCCTCGACTCACGGATACAAACACTCCTCGACGAGAGCCTCCTGATCCACGTCGACCCGCAGAGCCACCAGTGCCTCCGTAGGAATCCTCGACTCGTTTCAAACCCCAAGGAAACAAATAATCCTTGGCGCTTGGGAAACAAATAATCCCTAGCAAAACTCCTCGACTCACGGATACAAACACTCCTTGACGAGAGCCTCCTGATCCGTGTCGACCCGCAGAGCCACCAGTGCCTTCGTAGGAATCCTCGACTCGTTTCAAACCCCAAGGAAACAAATAATCCTTGGTGCTCGGGAAACAAATAATCCCTAGCAAACTCCTCGACTCACGGATACAAACACTCCGTGATGAGAGCCTCTTAACTCATGTCAACTCGCAGAGCCATCACCCTCTCCGTGAGCAAATTCCCGATTCGTCTCAATTTGTAAGAAGAAGTCTCAGACAGCAAGGATTGAAAAACTTGCTTCTTGAGCAATGGGGCCCTGCAAGTCAATCCAAAATGGTCTCTTGCATACTATTCACGGGTCTCACTCTCCGAAGTCGAATTTCGACGAGGAGGGAAACAACCGCTTACGAATTCTCTCGACTCGTAAGAGGGAAAATTCTCTTACAAGATCCCTACGACTTATAAGAGTAAACCACACTTAGGAATCCTCACGATTCCTAAGGAGAAAATCCACCTATGAGATCCTCTCGATCCGTAGGGAGAAAAGCCTCTATGAGACCCTCACGGCTCATAGAATTGAAAAGTCTTAGGCGGTAAACCCGAACCTGCGGCCTAAGCCATCGCTATTTCCTGAGGAAGTCGGAATACTCATTTTAGACATCCATCAACCATGGTTATTAAGACAGCCTACTGACATTAAAAGAAAGAAGATGACAGAAAGAATATCCGTTCTACATTTGATCTGGCATGCGTGACGCATTCATTTATGCATGGACAGAGGACTCAGAACGAGAAATAAGACAAGCTGAAATAGAAAAGGGGAGGGTTTTCATTCATACCGCTAAAAGTTTTTACAAGCATAAGAATAATGCATAAGAAACATTGTTCAAAATATTACAACGGTATAACCTCGGATCCGGGGCACGGATTGAGGAAATCAAAAGTAAGGCTATCCAGAGTTCTTCTGGCCTTTCTAATTATTCTTATGCGCAGTCTTTCGCGCTCCTCGGTGTTGATATCATCGGCAAGCCCTTCCGGCCTTCGATAAGCAGCAATGATCGTCGTCTGCTGAAACACTTGATGCAGGATGTCAACGAGGTCGTTCCGTAATTTCTTTGAGATCAGCCCTGTCAGGTGCACTGAATGCACCTTGTCCTCGGCATCATCCAGCGCATTGAGTGGTAGGGCCTCGTGAAGACCCGGAAGTGCCCTCCATATTGATCCCAGCACGACTTTCAAAAGAGCCGAGCGCCGAGGCAACAGCCAACCACCGCTTGCGTTCAGACGACCCATAACTTCTGCACATTCAGCGTCTGTAAAACTCCTGGTTTTGTTGACGACCCTGAGCGCGGATATCATCGTAGGTAATGAACTCGTGCAGACTGTATAGATGCACCGCCGCCATTATGCCTGGAGAAAATATTACAGGAAGATCAACGATAGAAAAACAATAACATACATGGATGACTAAATTCCTATAGAGCAAAACTATGTTCAAAGATGAAACCCACTAGACGAGAGCTCCGCTGTTTAAGATTGATCTAAGAATCGATTTTACCTAAAGTTTTTCTGAAAAACTTTAAAAAAGGAGCAAGACACCGGAGTTCTTAAAGGCAAGAACAAAGCTCTGAAGTCTTCGAAAATGGAAATCTGGAAGATGATAAGTATCTGGAGGGGACTAAAGGTCCTATTTATAGGCCTCAAGTGCCTCTTCGACTTCCAAGAGTTGTCACGGCAGTTTACCCTAATTGGAGCGAATTTCCGTTCAAATTCCGAGACAGGAGAGGAAGCAACGCTTCGTCCTTCCCCGATCAGAGCAAAGCTCTGTCTTGAAGAAGCGACGCTTCAGCACGGAAGCGCTAGCGCAGTTGCGTTGCGCTGCGCGCTACACGCCACGTGTCCAGCGCAAACGCATCAGCGCAGCACCCCAAAGCAGCGCACCCAGCCAAAGCAAAGCTCTGTTTCAAGCAAAACCAAGGAAAGCAACGCTTCAGCGGCGTATGCGTCGTGCGCTGCATG
The DNA here is from genome assembly GCA_030015575.1 of Agapanthus africanus. Lineage (NCBI taxonomy): Eukaryota > Viridiplantae > Streptophyta > Magnoliopsida > Asparagales > Amaryllidaceae > Agapanthus > Agapanthus africanus. The sequence continues at coordinate 24,025,639 of CM057347.1, forward strand.
ACACGTGTCGGCGTAGATATGCTAGCGCAGTTGCGCTGCACTATGTGCTGTGCGACACGCGTCATATCCTGGAGCATTCGCGCTAAACAAAAAGGTTCTGAAGAAATCTTTTCGGTTATTATCTTCTGTAAAACAGAAGCCCCTAGATCAAAGATCCGACGGTGGAGGGAAATCCCGCCAAATCTTTCAGAAAAGGGATTTCTTCAACAAATTGAACTTGTTTCTTAATCTGCAAGATGAAGCCTCAGGCATCAGGGGTAGGAGAACTTGCTTCCTGAACAATGGGACCCTACAAATCGATCTAAAATGGTCTCTTGCACACTATACGCGGGACTCACTCTCTAAAATCGAATTTCGACAAGGAGGGAAACAACCGCTTACGGGTCCTCTCGACTCGTAAGAGAGAAAAATTCTCTTATAGGATCCTTACGACTTATAAGAGAAAACACACTTAGGAATCCTCATGATTCCTAAGGAGAAAACCCACCTACGAGATCCTCTCGATCCGTAGGGAGAAAAGTCTCTATGAGACCCTCATGGCTCATAGAGTTGAAAAGTCTTAGGCGGCAGATCTGAACCTGTGGCCTAAGCCATCACTATCTCGTGAAGAAATCAAGATGCTTACTCTATTATCTGCTAATTGTGACAGCATGCTAATAATAAGAGAAGACAGAAAGCAAAAGAGTATATAAGACATTGCAAAGAAAAATGTGTATCTTTATTGAATATAATCAAATACAAGATGAAGCGTACAAAATAATGAAGAATGGATACATATTATTTAAAAAGAAAATTTTTACAAGTATCTAGATACAAGGAGAATTACTGGGAAGGAAGCGTCTTGCATAGATTTAGTAATTGCTCGCATACTTCCTTCCACGTCTTCTCTCGATCGGCTACCACCGCCAGCTCTGCCTCCACTTGGGCTCGCTGCTGCAAGACCGACGCAAGCTGCTCCCTGACTACCTGATAGGCAGCTTCCCGACTTGAGGTATTGCGCTCAGCTACGTCAAGCTTCCGCTTCAAGTTTAGTCCATAGGAGATACGCTCCAAGAGACCCTCGAAGATAGTCTTCACTTGGGCCGCATTTGCCTCAACTTCAGCGCGCAGATGGGCCATTTCGTTCGAGGTCTTTTGGCATTCCCTTAGTCTTGAAGCTGCTTCTTGTTCCAAGTGGCGGAGGTGCGAAGTGCTTTGCTTGAGCCAAGTTGTGCGTTGGGTGCTCAGAGCTAAAACTTCGGGAGAAGGGCGCATCGACTCCAGCCGATGTAGACAGGCCTCGATCCCCCTGCAGTGGTTAACCCAAGATTCGACGACGCCTTCGTTATGAAAATTTACGAGCGCCGCCAATATTGGGTTAACCTCCGCGGCAAAATCTACGGCAGAAGGGAGAGCGTCCACATTGAGCTCTTCAATATACCCGCTCAGCATGCCCAAACTCATCACAGCACCCTTGGAAGATGGACGTCTCAAGAAAGGGCCTGCCGGAGAAAGGACGCGAGCCTCAAAGGGGACCGGAGCCGGAACAATAGCTGCAAAACAAAACATGGTTAAACGATGGTTCAGAAGATGTTGAAGGATTACCAAAAAAGGAAATTTACTATACCAGCTGCAACGGACGGTAAAGCCGGAAGGGCCGGTGGCGCGGCAGGTCTTGCATCCCCTCCTTCGATTTGTGGCACTGTAATAAAGGAAAGGAAAAGTCAGAAATTATCCCATTGCTAGAAAAAAGGGGGTAAGTAAAGATATTATAGTGAAGGTATACTCACCGGCGCCACCAGAGGGAGAAGCGAGTTCGGATGGGAAAGAGAAGTGTGGGAGCAACGCTTGATATAAATGATCGAAGAGCACTCCTGCAAAGGCACAATGGTATAACGTTAGTACAAAGCTACATTTTTGAAAGATTAATGCATGATTCATGAATCCATACCTTCCAACATCCGTGATGGTACAAGGGAAGGCGGGGAGGTGACCACCGCCAAAGCAGTAGTCGACGGTGCCCCCTCGAGTAAAGGAGCATCTGCACTAGTCGCACCTGCAAAGACAAGCTTGTTAGAAGAGATCGCAAGATATATAAAAAAGGGGGGAACGCTAGTGACAAAAAAAAATTTACCTGACGAGCTACCAGCAGAAACTGAAGCAATCCCCTCATCCATTGACATGAGACCACCGCCCGTAGCCTCATCACCCGACTCGATGGGAACCGTTGTTGTGCTCGCGAGCCCGGGAGACGGCAAGGAACCATACGCGGGGAGGGCTATGATCGGAGTATTACCAGATTCCTGAGAAAGATCGGTTCGCTCCTCCTCAGGAATCGTGGCCGCCTCACCCGATACTCCCTCGGTTTCTGCGGTCACGGTTGTCTCGTCCACCGTCACCGCGAGATCTCCAGCCTCGAGCGCTTCGCCCTCTACCGCCTTCGCCTCGGTTAAGAAAATCATCTCATCTACCGCCACGTCAGGAGCGGTATCAATGACCTTCTCGGCGGCGGATCCTTCAACTTCTGTTTCAGGCACCGTGGCCCTGACGACGATGCCCACCGTCGGCTCAGGTTCGGCAGGCGCCGCTTCCGCCGTTTCCTGGGGTCCAACGGTCTCCGCCTCCCCCTCAGTCGGACTTGGTCCTGCAAGATGGAATGCATATGAGCCAATGGCTTTATAATAATTCTTACAACAAGGTTCTGAAAGAGATGCTACCTGAAGGGGATTTATTGTTTGCACTTCGGGCCGCGCGCGCCACTTGCCTATAAGCAGTAGACAGGGCGACAGGGGCCTCTTCAGAAGGAGTGTCAGCGCGAGGAATGGTACTGGGACCCGCTCCCGCAGCCAAAGCAGCTCTACGCGCCTTTGCTTCGCGTCTCAACCGCTTCCGCTCCTCCCGAGCCGTTGAGACGGATGCCACTAGAGCTTCCCTAATTGAGGTGTCCTCGTCCGTGAATAGGGAAGCCTCTAAGGTTTTCAGGGCATCCCTCGTCGTTTTGTCAAGCCGAGGCTCTTGCGGCAACTTCGACGAAGCCGGGACTTCAGTAACAGGCTCGGGAAGAATCCCCGCATCAACTAATATAACCTCTGCTAAGAAACGAAAGAAGGTTAGGTTGACCATCATAAAAAGACAACAAACTTTCCTTATAAAAGAGAAAGGGGTGAAACATACCAGCGCCTGCTAGGGCACGCTTCTCCTCCTCCTCCTGGAAGGTTTTCAGGGAGGCAGTAATAGCCTCTTCAGTAGAGACACCTGTTGAAAATGGAGCAAATGTTAGTTAAATATAACAATACAAAGTGCAATAAAACGAAAAATAAAGCGTCTGATGATTACCGGACTCAGCGAGTTTGCTTAACATCGCTTCAAGCCTCACCGATCGCTCCGAAGCTGCAATGGCGGCAGCCAAATTGGTGTCCGCAGGGTCTACCACGAAGCCCTCATTGCTGCCATACTCACATATGGCCTCGGCAGGAGGAGCCGCAGGCTTTAAGCTAAGGATCGCGTCGAGGGATAGGGTGGACTTCTTCTTCTTCTGTCCGCCAGCTTTAGATCCACCCGGAGCAGCTTTGCGCTTGGCAGTCACTTTAGGGCGGCGAGTCCCGATATCCGCTCCTGCGCCAGACTCTGGTGATACCACTTTAACCGTCTTTGTGGGAGCACGGGGCGCCGGTGGTGCATCCACCGTAGTAGGCAGTGGCAATCCACGTGGGGGGGCCAACACGCGTGGTCGGTCAGCTCCGGCATCTTTCATCGGGAGGATGACCTGGATCCTTGGCTGCAAGGGAGCCTTGCGATCACCACCAGGAGGCGCACCCCTACGGTCAACCAACAGGCGTTTCTCCATTAAAATGATTGGGCCCATAGCATGCGCATACCAAGCTACATACGGATGGATTATTTTAGGGGCACAGCTAGGCTCACTGATAAAAAAATAAGAGCCTGTATTGAGCCGGGTGAAATGATGCATAGCATTCCTTATTCCCCCTTGGTTGGCCGCGGGTGTTTCCAGAAAGGCTTCCATCGGGATCCCTTGATTGTAACTCGATTGTCGGGCAAATCGATGTGGGTTATACCTCATAAAGAGAGCCGTCTCATTCTGCCTAAATACTAGGTAGCCCGGCCGAATGGAGTAAAGGTGAAGGATTTCCCGAGCCTTCAGTACAGAAACCCCGCCCTTAAAATCATCACGCAGCGACACCACTGACTTAGTGGTCTCGGAGCCTATGGTGATGACCTTATCCACAAAAGAGGTCTTCGCTCCGACTAGATGTGAACGCAGGAGCAGTCCCCTAGACTCCCGCGGAGGTGCAACCACAATTGAAGCCCCGACCAACCGCATGATTCTTGGGAGTCTATATTTCTCAAAAAACGGAGGAGTCTTATGGGCACCAAACACCCCTCGCACATGCAGCTCCATCCAAGAAGTGAAGTAGTGCATCGGGAAGTTAGCAGGCTGTACCCCAGGCTCATTAGCATCCGCCGCTACGCTAAGTCCATTGTAGAGGTAAGCCAGCCCAGCGATCCCTACTGATAAATGTAAACCAGCCGCCATTCGATGCACCGGGTAAAAGACAGAGGACCGCATGAGGCGTGGGTGCATGGGAAGCGAAGCTGCATAGCCATAGACCTAAGAACCCTATGAAAAAAGTCTCTTCGTCCATGCCAGGAACGGCGATCTCTGAGAAAGGGACGCTGGCAGTGCCGGGGAAATAAAAATCCCGCTGGTCATTTTCCGATGAAGGTCGGCGGTCCAAGCCGAAACCAAAGGGGTCAGCAAGCTGAGCGAACTTCTCGCCCTGCTCTGATAGGAACTCCGGGCGGATAAAACGAGCAATGAAATCCGCGAAACTGACGCCCCGGTCGCCCGATTCCAAATGGAGTTCCTCATAAATCTCCAACACCTTCACCAAGCCCGGGTGCTGATGCTGAATAGCATTTTCCGGAGTTAAGTCAAATACAAGCTGCTTGGTGGCGAAGACATACTCGTCAGGAGGAAGCAGCTCCTCGTAGTGTTCTCCCCTCATTGGCAGACCTGAAATCTCGGCAAACTCCTCCAGAGAGATGGAGACTTCCCTATCCACTGTCAGGAAGGTATGGGTAGGGATATTCCATTGTTCGATGAAGGCCTTTATCCACCACGTCGGAGGAGAGGGATACTCGAAAAGCGAGACGTAGACAGCTCTGAGTATAAACCAATCGTCGTCAGGAGAGCCCTCTTCGTCGCCAAAATGTAACGGGCCCATTGCAAATATCCGGCAAGCGGCCGCGGGATTAATCCAATGTTATAAGCCTGTCCCCAAGGGCGTGCTTCACCCTGACAGATTCGCCTCCCCAAGATATCTATAGCCGGCGGCGGCTGCACCGGAATGGCACCGATTGCAGGCTGAAGGAGGTCGTCGGCATTCCAATTTTTAACCTCCACGGCATACTCCACCGGGGGCTTGTCTGCATAAGGGATCGTAACTATGGGCTCAGAAGGCGAAGCGGAGCTGAAGCTGTGACGGCCTTGGATGATTTGGCTGTACCACCTTCCCCATAGGTGAAGTTTCTTGCACTCAGGATCGTGATTTTTAATCAGAGCAAACACCACCCGGTCCACTGGCGAATGTGGGAACCCTCCTTCTGAGCGAACGAAAGGGAAAGACAGATCTTCGGACATGTTTCCTGTAGAAAAAAAATAATATAATCGTTAGTGTTCCAATGCTTCACATTTTAAAGTCCTACATCACACTACAATGCAGTGGGTAGGGAACCAAAAGGGGACCCACAAAATCAAGATGACGGCGCTTCATTTGATAAGACAGTCCCATCATGGGATGAGACTGTCAGTCAATGAAAAAGACCCCCAAGAGAATATCCTCATTGGGGGGGGAATCCCTAGAGACAAGGAGAAAATCTCCTCTTTTAGAGCAAAGCTCTGTCACAGAGTGACATTTGTCAAACTCTGGTCTCAAAGGAATAAAACTTCTTAAAAAAAAAAAGAGAGCCTAGCTCTGTAATAGTGATGATAACTATAACCCCTAAGGATTAAAAGAAAAATTTTGGGATCTTAAAAATCCAGGGAAACTTTTAGGAGTTCTCCATTTTATATATATATATATATATATATATATATATATATATATATATATAAAGAGAGGGTGGAGATCTACATTTGATCTATGAGCAGGGCTCTGTTCATGGGTTAAAACCCAAGAACAAGATCTCTGTAGAATTTTGAGAGCAAGGCTCTGTTGATGAAACCCCAAAGGGGTTTTCTTTAGATCAAAGATCTATGAGAGCAAGGCTCTGTTGAAGAAACCCCAAAGGGGTTTTTCTTAGATCAAAGATCTACAAGAGCAAGGCTCTGTTAATTTAATTTAATTTAATTTAATTTAAATTTTTTTTTACCTAGAGTGATTCTAAATGCTGAACTTTGAAGTTCTTGGGAAAGTACAAGAGCAAGGCTCTGAAAGTTCCTAAGCAAGAGCAAGGCTCTGAAATTCAAATTCTTGAAAATGGTAAAAGAATTACTAAGGACCAAGGGTCCTATTTATAGACGCCTGCGTCTCTTCAACTGACCCCCATGATCCAACGGTTGGGGTCTTGCCACCGCTGCACTCACGTGCGCGCCACGTGAGCGCAACGGTGGGGGGGCATTTGTTCCCCCAATCAGAGCAAGGCTCTGCTTGAATTTTGGAAATTCAAATTTTGAAGCAACGCTTCAGTTCCCGTGCGCTGCGCGCAACGCGCCACGTGTCAGAAGTTGACACGGCAGCACAACGCCCAAGGCAGTACGTCCAATCAGAGCAAGGCTCTTTAAAAAACATAAGCAACGTTCAACTGCGCAAGCGCACGGCTGCGAGACACATGTCTGCGCAGTTGCGCAAGCGCACGGCTGAGCGACACGTGTCTGCGCAGTTGCGCAAGCGCTCCGCTGCGCGACACGTGTCTGCGCAGTTGCGCAAGCGCTTCACTGCGCGACACGTGTCACTCGCTGGTGAGTTGCGCAACAACAGAATGAAGATTTAAGGATTTTTTTTTTCTGTTCTTGTTTAAACAAGAAGATTTCTTCTGTAAAACAGAGACCTTTGGATCAAAGATCCAACGGTGGGGAAAATTCCCCAAATCACTCAGAAAAAATATTTTTAACAAATTTAACTGATTTTTGAGCACTATAAAAAGAACCCCAGACCCCATTTCAAAGATATAGAGAATTGGGTTTAAAAAAAGAAAGAGAGAGGAAAAAAAAAAGCTCTGGAGAACTTCTTGAGAACACAAAGGAAGAAGAAGGTAAAAACCTTTGAAATAAGAGAAAATTCTCTTAGGAATAGATCATTGATCTAAAAGACAAGATCAGTGATCTTCAATAAATAAATAAATAAATAATAATAATAAAAAAATAGTGCCTTGCACTTGCTAGAGAACCTCTGGTTCTCTGAGATAGAAAGAAAAGATTTTTTCTTTTCTTTGATCTAAATCTAGATCAAGAAATTAAAAAGTGCTCTGCACTCCTTTCTTTGAATCTAAAAGATTCTTGGTGCTTTGTACAAATGCAATGCATTACTTGAAGGGCCAGGCCCAAATCAAAAAGACCTAGCAGGCCAAAATAAATTGCAAAGCAATAAAAGGGCTGAGCCCAAATAAAATTGATGCTCTGCATCATTCATAAAGAACAGAGCCCAAAAAACAAATTGATGCCCTGCATCTTTTCTGGGCAAAGCCCAAATAAAAATAAAAGGAATTGTAAAAGCAATGTTGGACATTTTTTTTACTGGACTTAGCCCAATCGTGGCTATAAGTCCTTAAATTAAATTGGCTGAGCAAAATGGCTCTCCTAAATCAATCTACATCCGGTTCGAGGGTACATCTTCGAACTCCTTTGACATCCATCGTTGTAATTCCTCAACGACGTCAAAGAGGTGACGGGTCCTAACGGCCACACACCTAACATCGGACCGAAACGTCCCTAAACTAATAATGGACCGAAATGTCCATAAACTAATATCGGACCGAAACGTCCCTAAACTAACATCGGACCGAAACGTCCCTAAACTAATATCGGACCGAAACGTCCCTAAAACTAATATCGGACCACCAAGTCCCTAAACAAGCACAACAGAGCCCAAATGCTCTTTTGTCGGATCTAAACGGTCCCGTTAAGTCGATCTTAGTCTCAAACTGGACTAACGTATCCTTAACAAACGTTTAAGATGATCTTAGCCCCAAACACGGCTAACGTATCCTTAAACATTCAAATGGATTATAAAGCTCCCAATCAACTCTGGTTCGAGGGTACATCTCCGAGCTCCTCTGATACATGTCGTTGTGATCCTTCAACGACGTCAGAGAGGTGACGAGTCCCGATGGCCATACATTAAATTAATCACTACGTTGAGTTGATCTTAGTCTAAAACAGGACTAACGTATCCTTAACGAATGTTTAAGTTGATCTTAGCCGCAACGCGACTAATGCATCCTTAAACTGAAAACACCAAACCCAAATCTAAGTAAATACGGATTTGGACTAATCCACGTCCTACGGGCGACGGCATTACTCAGTCTCCGTATACAATCCACGGGCAACCACAAACAAAACAGACACACACGACACGAAGTGAAATGCTGGAGAAGGAGAAAGTTGTTACCGCGAAGCGGTAGCGTAATTAACTGCAGGGGCTTGCGTCTGCAGGGAAGAGCGTCCCCACAATCAAAAACCCCTCTAGCGAGGGAGAATCTGACGAAGTCTGCTACATCGGCCGCATCCGTCTAAACCTTCGATATACGGTGCCATAAATCAATTTGGCATTTTCGGAGAGGTGGACGGATAAAACCAATTAGCATCTGCCCCGAATCTCAGCGTCAGGACATCGCGGTCCTGTGCGCCGCCTTTCGGAGGGGAACACCTACTCCAGGCGAAACGATATAGAGGTTGTATGGTTTTACGACAAGGGTTCGGACGCATACGTGTGTTTACGCACGTACGACTTTCGGACAGTTTTTACTAGTCGGCTTTGGTTTAAGCCAGTTACTAGTATCGGTTATTTGATTTATACAGTCTAAAGTTTTTCCGTGTTTTCACGGATAGGAGGGGCGTTCTCGTAATTGCGCGAGAAGCTTCTAGAAGATGGTGACTAAGGGGGTTAAGGTGGCATATACATTAAATGAGATTAGTGAGTCATATGGATGATTCATCCATGTCATTAATGCATCATAAATGCTTAATGACACATGGAGATGAATCACCATTAGATATTTATCAAGCATGGTTGTAAATCATTTTCTTTTCTTTTCTTGAAAAACAATAATGCTTGATATATATTATGATAGCTCATTTTCTCATTTCATTTTTTATTCTTCTCACCTTCTCTCTCCTCAAGCTTCCTCTCTTCAAACCCTAATTCTCCCCTCTCATGTGTTGAGTACAAGGATTAGTTAGACTACTTAATCCATAACCCTCACTCTTTATCATCTAGGTACTTTGATTAGCACTTAAAGAAACCTAGTTGCCTCAAGTTTAGAGGCGAAGCTTGGAGTAAAGCTCTCGTGGTGGATCGTCTACTACTTGGAGAAGGCCGAGGAGGAGGTGGAGTTCGTAAAGACGAAGGACACGGTTCTTTAGGTATAATCACTTCACATAGTAGTTTAGAACTTCTATGATAGTTGTTAGTTATCGTTTAGCTTCGATTCATGCGGTTAGTCGATGTTTAAGCAAAGAACAAGATCGTTTTTTATATTTCCGCCTCCCCGCAAGTCGTGGGGTGTTGTACATCGACTTACAGTGGTATCAGAGCCTCGCTAAACAATAATTAACTCATTATCAAAGTCGTAAGTATTTCGAACGCAAAAAGAACCGGAAATATCGTCGCATTAACACGGTTTCTGTCGAATTTTAAACATGCCCTAAAAATTTTTCAGGGACCTGCAGAATAACAAGCAGGAAATTATAGGGGTACTCAAGAAATTTGGTCGCGTAACTCGGCTAACTTGCCGCGGAACCGCGGCGGATCCATGCGATCCGCCGCGGATTCGCGGCCGAGTTAGGGCCGAGTCGGCCCAAATTTCTTTAGTGACCTTCTGGTGTTAACAATGATATTTCTGGATATTTTATTTTCTGCTAAGATCTCAGGTGCACAGAGAAGTTTTGCAGTAGAATCTAAAGTGTTTTGCTCGATCGAAATTTTACGATGTTTGCTAATTTGATTATATCTGTGTTTGTATAATGTGTTCGTAAACCTCCCCTAACTGCTAGTATGTCGGTTGGCAGGGGGTTGCACATTTCTGTAATAGTTTTTACTGTTTGTGGATGTGAACTGTATTGGACTGTTGTGATGATTAGCCGGGTTTTGTGATGGGTTATTATTTTAATTCATTCGATGTAATTGTAATATGTTGTAATATTATTTTTGCGGGGCACATCCAGGTTGCGGTTGTAGCCACCGTTGTATTATTTCATTTTACTGTTTTTGCTCTTAGGATAGACCCAAGGTGGGGTGCACAAACTACCGGGTACTTTGAAGTGTTTAGTGGCCTACTCACTTTGTTGAGGGAGACCGCTTCACTTCGGGTATTTGGCGGGTAGTTTGCCGTACCCGTAGGGGTCTAGGGTGGGGTAATGGCTATTCATCACAACTGTGTAATCCGTCTTTTGTTGCAGGCTCTAAACAAACACGGATTGCTTGCAAATCCAATAAAGTTCATATGAGATCTGGAATGCCTATTATTGCGTCTGACGAATGTACAATATCTATATATGATAGCTATTTAGACGTCACTTATGTTTTACACCCGTGCTAGCCCAGCCCCCGCTCTGCCGTTAGTTAAGTAACCTAACGGGTGATGACGGGACCCCGTGTTAAATGCGGATGGCATAAGAGGACGTTGTGTTTTCGTTGTTTTCTGCAATGATAGGTTAATGATGGGACGCATTATTTATAATGCAAAGAAAATAAACCCAAAAGTTTAATCGTTGGAACAATTTAAAAGAAACCACTCGGTTAATTTAAAAAAAAAACAGATATTTTTAAATGCGGAGCTTTAACCACTCCTTTTAAAAGCTATCAGGTTCCTTCGGTTATATCAAGTTCACTACGTTCACGGTTTTTCCAAAACCATTCGTAGCCCTCCGTCATTTCATCTGGGTATTCAGTAGTATTCAAGCTATGTATTTTGACCAACGCCAAGGCATAGTGTTTGGTAGCTGCTGGGTATTCATTTGTTGCATAGATAGATGAGTTAGTTTGGGACAGTCGTATGATCATTTTGGCCAACGTCAAGGATATGTACGGATGGGTTCAAATTAACAAGATAATGATGGGTAGAACTTGACATGTGAATTATGACATTTTGACCAACTCCAAGGTCATAAGAGCATGGGGCAAAAATATATATCGGGAATTTCTAAAGAACCTGAAATTTGCAAAGAGATGCATACCATTTGGAGTTTGATGAATGTTGGTAGGATTCCTTCAACATTATCATACGATGATATTTGGATCCCGATCCTACTGTGAGTATATGCTACTCATCAGGATATTCGTCACTTAACGATCAATACTATAAACCAAGTAGGTGTCAAGAAAGGTGTCAGCGGGGTTACGCCCCCAGAGAAAAGAGGTTATTTAATTAAGGAACTTCGCGAAGGCGTTGGAAAACCTCCCTCGAAGTACCGACACCAGCCTGGCTGAACGGTTAAGCAAGTATTGTACAGTGAGAATAGTCCTGGCTAATTCTTCTTTTATGGTTTGAGGAAGGATTCGAGAAACAGTGGGAGCCATCCAGTTTAGATAAACTAAAAACCACTCTAAACTTGCAAGAGCATCATGCTAAAGAGTTTTCTTCTCTCTCTCCTAATTGCGGCGACCCTGAAAATGACTGGACTTAAGTTACTTTTAGAGAAAAATATACTGACAGGGCCAAACTATAAAAATTGGCTGCGGAATATCAAAATGGCTTTGACCTATGACGAATTGGGGTACGTCCTCACCGCTACGGCACCTGCTGTCCCTGGTCCCAAATCCAGTAATGCGGATAAGGAAATCCGCAAAACCTGGGATTTCGATTGCGTGAAAGCCAAGTGCATCGTGCTTGCCTCGATGAACAATGAACATCAGAGGAGGCACGAGGATATGGAACTAGATGCCATATTTCTCCATACAAAGGAACTTTATGGAGAGCAATCTCGTATAGCAAGATACGAGACCTCTAAGAACTTGTTTCGAGCGAGGTTGGCTGTCGGGTCATCAGTAGGAGAACATGTCCTAAAGATGATCGGCTATATAGAAGAGCTCGCAGACCTTAGGACGACTTTGGATAATGAGCTCTACACAGACCTTATTCTCCAGTCCCTTCCTTCCACCTACGCCCAGTTTATCCTGAAATTCAACATTCAAAGAAAAGAAGTTGAACTTCCGGAACTCCTGAACATGTTAAGGAGTGCTGAGGGCACCTTGCAGAAAGCAAGGGAAACACCCGCTATATTTGTTAGCGGTGCATCTTCTTCCGGGTCCAAGGCTAGGGCCAAAGGAAGGAAGAAGAAGGCCGCCACCAAACCTAGAGGAGGTGTTAGTAAGGTGGGAGGGAAAGGAAAGAAAAAGTTTGCAGTACCGGTAGTGGGCCAGGATCAGTGCTTCCATTATCACAGGAAAGGGCACTGGAAGAAAGATTGCAAGGCGTGGAACGCCAAGAACCAGGAATCGAAGCAAGCTGTGGCTTCGACTTCAGGTGTGTTTGTAATTGAGAATTGTCTGTCAATCAACTTTACTTCCTGGGTATTGGATACCGGATCAGGATCTCATATATGCAATTCATTGCAGGCACTGAGAAACCGTAGGGTGCTGAAGGAAGGTGATATGACCCTAAAGGTTGCTAAGGGAGCTAGCATGGGTGCTGTGTCCGTCGGGGATTATCACCTGGGATTGACGAGTGGACACATTTTGGTTTTACATAATTGTTTTTATGTACCAAGCTTAACGTGTAATATCATATCAGTTTCCTTGTTATCAAATAAAGGTTATGATTTCACGTTTGTAAGAGATGTTGTTAACATCCACCTTAATCATGATTTGATTGGGTCCGGTACACTAAATAACGGTATATATGTTTTAAACCAACTCCAAATTTTCAATGTCCAGAACACACTAAAAAGAAAGTCTCCAGTTTTAAATAAAGGTTTCTTATGGCATTGTAGACTGGGTCACATCAATGAGAGAAGGTTGACTAAGTTACATAGAGAAGGATATTTGGACTCGTTCGAATATTAAACTTATGCCACTTGTCAATCTTGTCTCAAAGGAAAGATGACAAAGACTCCATTTACTGGACATGGAGTAAGAGCGAGCGAGCTCTTAGGACTCATACACAGCGATGTATGCGGTCCAATGTCTACACATGCAAGAGGTGGTTTTTCCTATTTCATTACTTTTACAGATGATTACTCAAGGTACGGATTCATTTATCTGATGAAACATAAATCCGAGGCTTTTGAAAAATTCCAAGAGTATAAGAATGAAGTAGAAAACCAAACCGGAAAAAGTATCAAGACACTTAGATCTGATCAAGGTGGTGAATACTTGAGTGCCGAGTTCCTAGGTTACCTAAAAGAGAAAGGAATTCTCTCTCAGCTTACTCCTCCATACATACCACAGCATAACGGTGTATCGGAGAGACGGAATCGAACCCTATTAGATATGGTACGATCCATGATGAGTAATGCTGAGTTACCGCGATCTTTCTGGGGTTATGCGCTAGAATCAGCGGCATATATTTTGAACATGGTTCTTACCAAGACTGTGCCTACCACGCCATATCAGATGTGGAGTGGGAAGAAACCCTATCTTCAGTATCTGAAAATATGGGGATGTCCAGCTTTTGTTAAAAAGTAGCATGTGGACAAGCTCGAGGCACGATCAGTAAAGTGTAAGTTTGTGGGATATCCAAAGAACTCCAAGGGGTATCTATTCTATTACGCAGAGGAACAAAATGTGTTTGTTTCTCGTAATGCCCATTTTCTAGAATATCAGTTTTTAGAAAAGAAAACAAGTGGGAGCGAAATAGAACTGGAAGAAATTCCAGAACCACAAACTGCTACTGAAAGTTTGGTAGAACCGGTAGTTCAAGAAGAACAGGACATTACCGCACCCCTCCGCAGGAGTAGTAGGCCGTCTCATCCGCCTGAGAGATACTATGGTTTTCTCATAGATGGGGATAGAGAGGATTGCATCATAGATGATGATGAACCTACTAGCTTCCAGCAGGCCATCCAGAGCGGCGACTCGGTACGATGGCTAGATGCAATGCGGACTGAAATGGAGTCCATGTACACCAACAAAGTATGGACTTTGGACTTTGCTCCAGATGGGGTAAAACCTATAGGATGCAAATGGATCTTCAAGAAAAAGATTGGTGTAGATGGACAAGTGGAAACCTATAAAGCTAGACTTGTTGCAAAGGGTTTTCGTCAAAGACCTGGTTTGGACTATGACGAAACGTTTTCTCCAGTAGCTATGCTCAAATCCATTCGGGTCCTTCTTGCTATTGCTGCCTTCCATGATTATGAAATCTGGCAGATGGACGTAAAGACGGCTTTTCTGAATGGAAATTTAGAAGAGTGCGTCTATATGGATCAGCCAGAGGGTTTCAATCAGAGTGGGAGCAGCGGGAAAGTATGCAAGTTGCTTAAATCCATTTATGGATTAAAGCAAGCATCGTGGAGTTGGAACATCTGTTTTGATGAAACAGTCAAAGAATATGACTTTATCAAAAATCCAGATGAACCGTGCATATATAGTAAAGTTGTAGCCAGAAGTGTCGTATTCCTCGTCTTGTACGTGGATGACATTCTATTGATAGGAAATGGCATTCCTATGCTACAATCTGTCAAAGGATTCTTGTCACACAGGTTCTCCATGAAAGACCTGGGTGATGCCTCTTACATTCTGGGGATCCGGATCTATCGTGATAGATCCAAGAGGATGTTGGGACTTTCGCAGTCCAGGTATATCGACACTGTACTGAAAAGATTCAGTATGGAAGATTCTAAGCGCGGTAATCTACCGGCTTGTCATGGAATCACCCTATCCAAAGAGATGTCTCCCAAGACCGATTTGGAAAGGGAACGCATGTCTATTATACCCTACGCTTCTGCGGTAGGCTCTATAATGTATGCGATGTTGTGCACCAGACCAGATGTAGCTTACGCACTAAGCGTGGTAAGTCGATATCAATCTGACCCAGGGGAGAAGCACTGGATAGCAGTAAAGAACATTCTCAAGTACCTGAGAAGGACTAAGGAGATTTTCTTGGTTTACGGCGGAAAAGACCTCAGGTTGGAGGCCTTTGCTGATTCCGGCTTCCAGAGTGATAAGGACGATTCCAAGTCCATGTCGGGTTATGTCTTTACCCTCAATGGAGGGGCGGTGTGCTGGAAGAGTTCCAAGCAGGACACCGTTGCTGACTCGACTATGGAAGCGGAGTATATTGCTGCTTGCGATGCTGCAAAAGAAACGGTCTGGATGAAGAAGTTCCTAACAGAACTTCAGGTGGTTCCTACCATAGTTGATCCAATACCTCTGTATTGCGACAACAACGGAGCTATAGCTTTAGCGAAGGAACCAAGGTCCCATCAGAAGTCTAGACACATCTCAAGGCGGTATCACCTGATCAGGGAGATCATTGATCATCGGGAGATCGAGGTTCGGAGAGTTGCTTCTGAAGAGAACATTGCTGATCCATTCACGAAGGTCCTACCTCAGATTCAGTTCGAGAGGCTACTCGAGATCATCGGTCTTCGATATGCCAGTACATGGCCCTAGTGCAAGTGGGAGATTGTTATTGTATATGCCCTAGGGGCCATTATTGTATCATACTAGTTTGTATATTACTTAATAGAAGCTTGGGATATTCACATGTATATAACAGTCTTGCTAAACATGGTAGTATGCTACTTGGTTTTTCTATCTTAATATGTGAGTATACGTATTGATAGAGCTCTTAGGATCTTGCTTGACTACCAGCGTTGTGATGGCAGTCACACTAGTGGGGGCTGGGTAGTCTACAAGCACATCCTTATTCAGGTCCCTAGTCGTTGGATTATCGAGACAGGGCATCAATACTCCGGAGTAGACTAGTGTGTACGCTTCTCATCCCAGTTGGGGAGATGGTCTGTCCCACAGCCATCAGTACGTCGTACTGGAGATAGTATGCAGGTGCTCGTTAGGTTATGGGTACACCGGACAGGACTCACAGGGAACTGTTGGTTGGTTTTGTTAGTTGTATGTATGCCCTAGAGGCCAGTATTGTACAGATGATGTATATTATATTGGATGCTTGGACATATATAGAGATGACTTTCTTGCTCGATATGATAGTATGCTATCTGGTTACTCTTTATCTTAACATGTATACTAGTCTCTTTAAACTGTCTTATAGTTACATGTTGGTAAAGCCCTTAGGATGTGTACTTGACTGCCTGGACTATGATGCAGATCATACTAGTGGGGACATGGTAGTCCATAAGTACCTCCTTCAAGGTCCCTAGTCGTGGGTGTATCGAGACGGTGCATCGATATACTAGTGTAGACTAGCGTATACGCTTCTCGACCCATGAGATGGGCGATGGATGATCCCATATCCATTGGTGTTTGACATCAGAGATGGTATACGGGTGCTCAGTGGAGACTGGGTACACTGGACGGACTCACCGAGAACTCCCAGTTGGTATTATACCTCACGTCAGATGGCAGTTCTCTGGTGACACTTGTGCAGGTTAGTCTGTAGACCCGAGATCGTCATAGAGTCTTGTGTCATTCCCACTGTGCTTTGATCTCCACCTTACCACGTCTATGAGGGCGTGCAAAACGGTGGTCTTTGGGTACAGTCCCGAGTCACATGGAGGCAATGAGCGATAGGAGGGGTTTCGTCTCTCCCGGTATTGGGGGTTGATGTTGCGCTGTGCTCGATTGGCCGTAACAGGGAAGTCCCTGGCCAGGGCTGATCAGAGATTTGCTGGTAAGTGTTACCAGTAGTTTCTCGACCCGTTATGAGCCTAACATCGGCACGACTTATCGGTTATTGGGGTCTGACGTTTACCACCCCTAGACTTGATATGCGACATATCAGACGAACAGACCGGACTGTACGGTAAGTGTTACTGGTTGGATTCACAGGAGTGTGAGCGGGCAAGCTCGTCGACCTTCTGATCGCTCAATACCCAGATGGCCGTTACGTTTAGCAGACCACTTGCGGCTTGTGGGTGCTTGATATGATCATCATCTGCTACCGGCGTATTGACGAGTCTTTAGAGTCCTACACAGAGGTTTCCTGGCTCAAGCGAAACGAAATAGGAGCGCATATGAGATATGTGCAGGACCGAGAATAATGCGTGTATGTGATACCGTATTCCATTCTCGCGATGAATGTATCGATTGGTTATATGCGATATAACCTAGATATCGAATCAAGGATTGATTCGATAAGCCGATACATAGGATACTAGTCGGTTATATGTGATATGACTGGATCATTGAATCAAGTGTTGATTTAATGATTTAATGTATAATTATATATTTGATATATTACTTTGCATTAACTAGTATTGGTTCACTTTAAATGGATTTTCTCACTTGATGTGCAAGTTGTATATGTGATATACTTTTGTGCACATGTTTGTATCATGTTTGATGATACTTGCTCATTTGGTTAAGTGTAAAGAATTAAACCTTGGTTAAGTAAATGGTTAGGGTTTTTATTTATTCATTCATTTATCTTTTTAATTTGGATTAAAAAGAAATTGCAAAAGAAAACAAAATGGTTGCTTTCTTTCTTGAAGCTTGTTGAAGCTTCATGAAGCTTTGACCAAAGTGACCATTTTGTCTTCATGCTTAACCCTAACCATTCATCTAACCTTAGTCAATTCTCTACACCTAACCATGGTCTACATTATGATAAGTATTCATTTTCTTTTTCATTTTAATAACTTATCATAATCATCTTCATCTTCTTCTTCTTCTTGAGTTCAAGAAAATGCTTGCCACCATTAATGGCATCTTGAGTAAACAAGTGAGAAATCCAATTCTAAAGTGAACCCACCTCCTATTTCTTCATCCTCTACCTCTTGCCAAGTAGTATAGGGTGTTTTCTTCACAAGTTTCACAACTTGGTGAAGTCAGAGCTTGATTTTGTGAAGCCTCGACGTAGATCATCTTCGGCACGAAGCCGACGACCTTGCCCGCCCATTTCTCCGATGAAGCCAATGCTTGAGTCCGGGATTCGAGACGGACAGCGAGAGGACGTCTACGTGGAGCTAAGGAAGTGGAGAACCGGATCTACAAAGGTTGTAGCTTCTCACTTTTAGTTAAGATGTTAACTAGTTTCCTTTTTCGCCTAAAATTCTAGTCAACGATCCGTATTAGGGTTTCTCGGCACCCATAAAATTTGAAATTGGCATGCTTGATACCTTGTGAGACCTCTATTGTGTGCCTAGGAACCCTACAGAGGTATCAGAGCCTAGCTAGAGCCTTAGGCGAAGTCTAGACGACGTTTGAAACCCGATCGAACCGAAACCCTAATCCCAAACTTGCTCTCTGGACTTTTTTCAAAAACTGGGATTTTTCCAGATTAAAAATTCTTAAAAAATTTAGCAGGAAGTTCTATGAATTACGATGCAAAATTGGTCAAAAGTTGCCTCCAACATGCGGCGGAACCGCGGCAGAAGCCTAGCTTCTACGGCGGTTCCGCGGCGAGATGATGACGTAAGCCCTCCAAATTTGTACAGTAATTCCTATTTTACAGTGCTGAGTTTTATGGGAATTTTTAATATTTATTCAAGAGTTGAATTTTCTGGGGTGTTTTGGGGGTTCGCAGATTCGATCGGATTATCAGACTTTGTCTATGTGGATTCCGGATAATTTTAGAATATGTTAAAAAGTTCGACCGGATATAAATACCCAATCTTTCCCCTGCCTGAAAATATCCAAGTGTTGGATTTTTCTGTGGTTTAAGGAACGTTCTGAGTAGTGCAAGTAACGCGATGGTCCCTCTAGAAGACAACAAACCTTAACTCGAGTATGTGACCGTCTTGAACTGCCCTTTGAACCTTCGGGTTTGGGACAGTACGGCATGCCACATGTGAGGCGTTGGCTTGACCCTGCTACGGCTGGACCGTTGGTACTAAGGCATGAAGTGAATGTCTTTGAACCTATTTCATGTGTTGAACGGTTTCGGGAAAATTTGGGTGTTCGAATGTTCGATCGGAAAGTTTAATATATTCTATTTATCCGGAATGGGATACAATAATTGGAATTCACAAACAGTTATGAGATAACTGAATGAATGTTATAAATCTAGCGGTTTAGTCTCATTTGATATGGAAAAGAGTTTTCGATAATGGGACTAAAATGCGGGGTTTATAATTGTTAGGCATGTGATGTCTAAGTATTTCATTTGATTAGGCATGAGATGTCTAAAGAGGTTGCGGATTCCAACTGTTGTAGTTTTACACTTTCTTTTCTGTGACCGTAAGTGTAGTATGTTGATATCGCCGGTTTCGTTGCTATACATCAACGACAATTGGGGTATGCATACTTACTTACGTTGATGACATGTGATGTTATGTGTTGCCGGATATGTTATATTGGATCGTCGTGTTCGAATAGCCGGGGGTTTTTATGTGAGATGAGTGTTTTTCATTTTCATTCATGTAAAAACTTGTATGTAATATTCTTTTATTTGGGGCACTTCCAGGTTGCGGAAGTTGTCACCTTTTGTATATTATTTACTTTTCCGCATTAGGATAGACCCAAGGAGGGGAGCACAAGTAACCGGGTTCTGGGGTCCAATGGGAGACCAACTCGAGGAGTCGAGTCCGGGTCTCCTAACCCTAGAATTGGTAGAGTCACATGGAGGCAATGAGCGATAGGAGGGGTTTCGTCTCTCCCGGTATTGGGGGTTGATGTTGCGCTGTGCTCGATTGGCCGTAACAGGGAAGTCCCTGGCCAGGGCTGATCAGAGATTTGCTGGTAAGTGTTACCAGTAGTTTCTCGACCCGTTATGAGCCTAACATCGGCATGACATATCGGTTATTGGGGTCTGACGTTTACCACCCCTAGACTTGATATGCGACATATCAGACGAACAGACCGGACTGTACGGTAAGTGTTATTGGTTGGATTCACAGGAGTGTGAGCGGGAAAGCTCGTCGATCTTCTGATCGCTCAATATCCGGATGGCCGTTATGTTTAGCAAACCGCTTGCGGCTTGTGGGTGCTTGATATGATCATCATCTGCTACCGGCGTATTGACGAGTCTTTAGAGTCCTACACAGAGGTTTCCTGGCTCAAGCGAAACGAAATAGGTGCGCATATGAGATATGTGCAGGACCGAGAATAATGCGTGTATGTGATACCTGTTGGAGATAGTGCCCTCAGAGTCAATTATTGGATCACAGGCACGTGATTGTAATGATTGAGGGAGGACCTATCCCGATAGGACAGTCTTACTCGAGATGATAGTATGCTATCTGGTTTACCTTTATCATCGTGTACTGCTTTAGGTGACCTTACAGGTCGCTATTACACGTTGATAGAGCCCCTAGGATTCTTGCTTGACCACCAACAGTATGAGGGCGATCATATACGTGGGAGCTGGCAGTCTATGAGCATATCCTTAAATGGTCCCTAGTCGTGAGAGTTTCGAGACAGGGCATCGATTCTCCAGAGTAGACTAGTGTATACAGTTGAGACCCCGACGAGGGACGGTGGCCGGTCTCACAAGCCACTGGTGTCAGTTGGATCACCTAAGATGTATACAGGTGCTCATTGGGTTATGAGTACACCGGACAGGACTCGCCGGGAACATGCTAGTTGGTCATATACCAGACGTCAGATGGCAGTTCCCTGGTGACATGTGTACAGGTTAGTTCATCGACCTGGGGATCGTCACTTGTCTTGTGTGAGTTTCCACTGTACTTTGATTACTACCCTACCACGGCTCAAAGGAGTCATGCAAACAGGTTTTAGTTGGGTACAGTCCCGAGCCACATGGAGGCAGTGAGCGCATCTTCAGGGGTTCGTCTCTCCCGGTATTGGGGGTGAGGTCGTGCTGTGTCTAGGAGAGCCATTACACAAAGCCCTCGGCCGAGGCAAGGAGATTTACTGGTAGGTATTCCAGTAGTATCTCAGGGTGTTCTGGGCTACACTCCGACACGACTTGTACCGCTTTTGGGGGTCTGACTTTTACCAACCCCCTAGGCCCGCCATGCGATGCTCATAGACGAACGGACCGGACTGTACGGATATTGTCACTGACAGGCTCAGTAGGGTTGTCAGGCTGAGTTCGCTCACAGACGTCCCTTTTAGTCAATACCTGGTAGCCCGTTACGTATTGGCTTATACCTCTGACGTGCTAGTGGTTAAATCCACAACCAAGGTGTTGACGAGTCTTTAGAGTCCCCCACATTCAGTTACTCAAGCTTTCGGGCGAATAGCTGTAGAGGCCGTATGGAGATATGGCAAGGTCCGATCAGATACGTGCGGTATTGCACGGATCAGGATCGGACAGTTTGTACTATAGGCCGTATGGAGATATGGCAAGGTCCGATCAGATACGTGCGGTATTGCACGGATCAGGATCGGACAGTTTGTACTAGAGGCCGTATGGAGATATGGCAAGGTCCGATCAGATACGTGCGGTATTGCACGGATCAGGATCGGACAGTTTGTACTAGAGGCCGTATGGATATATGGCAGGGTTCGATCAGATACGTGCGGTATTGCACGGATCAGGATCGAACGGATATTACTGGCCGGTTTTGGTTTAAGCCGGATCCTAGTATAATACAGTGTAGATTTTTTCTCATTGCATTTGTATTTCGGTCGGAATACAAATGCGGTTGTGTATGCACAGTATCGGGGTTTTCCTGTAATTTATTACGGGACCAGTTTTCTGGAGTTGCCAGTTTGCTTTACGTTTCGGCCGATTTCCTTTGTATCGTTCATTGGCCGAAGTTTTGTGGAGGAGGGCTTATTTGCATTGTTGCAAATAGGCATTTGTGGAGGGGGTCTTTTGCATATTGGTTGGATCATGATGGTTGCTCCATACCTTGACCTTTTGACTAGTTTTGTTCATGATGGCTTGACCATTTGGAGTCATCATGCTTGAGATGATGGTTGTGGTAGAGTGTGGTTTTGGTGTTAGTGATCATGTTCTTTCATGATTGCTTTTGATTCCCTCTTGCATTATTGTGTGGCCTCTCTCATTCTATCACTCTCTCCTCTCATTCCCATCCCCACACAAGTCATGGCCGGCCACAATAGAGGTGGGTTGTCCAAATTTTTGGATGGTGGAATTTTGTTCATTTCATGCTCCAAAAATCCCCAAGTTCCTCTACATAGTTCTTGTATCATACCTCCACCAAAATGGCAATTCCTACAACCCTAAAATGAGACACAAGTTCTACTATACATTCTACAGCAAATCTTGGGCACGTCGACTAGCCAGCTTCGTGCCCGAGTTGCCTCGGCATTGAGGTGGGAGCCCGTAAAAGAAGTAGGCGATGTGGTGCACTTCCGGCGACGAGGTGGAGACGGGACATTCCGCGGGAGATCGGGACGACGACGAGAAGACCGGAGGACTCGGATCAGTCGGTATATCTCTTTTCCCCATCTTTTAGTTAGCTAGGACTAGTTAATGGTTCGATCCGGGTTTTAGTGCGCGGTGGTGCCGATTTTCTAGTTTGCAAAATTAAAGTTTATCACTGCTTCCGCATTTGGCTGTCGGATTGACGGCCGGGGCGCCGCCGTGCACTTACAGTGGTATCAGAGCCTCGCCATTAACTTAGTCTAGTTTTGTTTAATGTGTTTACATTTCCGATCGACCAAAATTCCAAAATCCGCGTTTTTGTTCACATCAGTTTTCTGTTGAAATTTTTTGGAGTCGAAAAATTTTTCAGGTTGCAGAAAAGTGATGTACTAGAAGAAATAAGAGTTCTGTGAAAATTCGATGCACTAACTCCACCATAGGAGCACGGAACCGTGGCCAAAAACCCCTTTGGGCCGCGGTTCTGCCGCACTATTTTGAGGTCGCTGCATTAAATTTCTGCAGTATCTTTTTGGGCTGATTTTAGGGGTTTTGGAATATTAATATTGGGCCCAGAATTTCTTGATGTGCTACAGTAGTACTTTGGGGCCCACTTGTTAAAATTTGATCGATCGGATATTTTAAACACATTATTTCACAGTATTTACATTATATTTGAGACCGTGAATGTCACTCGATCGGTAAATCCCGTCTAACTGCTATAGCCCGGTTAGACGGATTTGCGAACGTGACTTTCACGTTGATGTTCTGTGATTTTGCTGTGATGTTGCGGATCGGTCGTGGGGGATAGCCTGGATGCAATGCTAGTACAGTTTTTGTTGTATTATGTACATTTGATATTGCGGGGCGAGCGTCCGACCTATGGACTGCCGTCACTGCCTGTTTGTATTATTTTTTTGGGGCACGGCCAGGTTGCGGTCGATGTACCCGTTGTATGTATATTTTACTTTCTGTACTAGGATTGCCCCGCGGAGGGGTGCACGGATAGCCGGGTTCTAGAGGGCAACGAGCCCGCATCTCATGGCATTGAGACGGAGGGGGCTTCACTCTAAGATTGGCGGGCTGTTCGCCGCACTCGTAAGGGGTACAGGTTGACCCGGGAGGGGTGCCTAAGTTACCGGATTCCGTGAAGTGCTGGGTGGTCCATTCACGTTGTTGAAGGGGGCTGCCTCACTTCAGGTTTTGGCGGGTGACTTGCCGCGCCCGTAGGGGTCTAGGATTTCATTGCACAGGCTATCCATACGACCAGGGGAACGTCGGGTTTCAGTAGTGGCTCTGTGAAACCCGGGGATCCCAGATATCTGTATTGTTTCTGTGATGCTGTACATTTCTGTGATGTTGCATTTTATCACGCCTTGAGCGAATATAATATATTGGTATATATATTAGTAGATGTTGTATATGTTTTGCATCCGCGCTAGTCCAGTCCCAGCTCTGTCGTTAGTTAGCTAACCTAACGGGTAATGACGGGACCCAGTGGCGAATGCGGATGGCATATACGTATATCAGTATATTTTCGTTCTTTGTGGTGTGATCAATTGATGGGACTGCGTTGATTCGGATCAATGCAAGTTAAAAAACAAACCTAATCTGATGTTGTTGGAACACTTTTCAAAAAGCTGTTATTGCAAGGACGTTCACTTTTGTTTTGCATCGTGGTATTCAGTTGGAATATCCTGCTCCTCAGTCGACGAGGCAAGGGCCGAGATCCCTTCACCGGGAGTGACCCCTTGGACAAAAAGTTTGCATCAGGGCAATAACTTCACTATAGCCGATTACTTTTGCTTTGCACCGTGGTATTCAGTTGGAATATCCTGCACCTCATTCTACGGGGAAAGAGCCGAGATCCCTTCACCGGGAGTGACCTCTTTAGCAAAGGTTTTCGTCACTATATTTTTAAAAGCTATCCGTTCGTTCAACGATATCAAGTTCGTTACGTTAAAGGTTTTCGCCAGAAACCATTCGTAGCCCTCCGTCGTTTCATATGGGTAGTCAATAGTATTCAAGCTGTGTTTGTTGGCCAAAGTCAAGGCACAGTGTTTGGTAGCTGTTGGTTATTCATATGCAGCATAGATAGATGCGTTGGTTTGGGACAGTCGTACTGCCATTTTGGCCAAAGTCAAGGGTAGGTACGGGTGGGTTCAAATTAACCTGGAGAATGACGGGTAGAACTTGACATGTGACTTATGATATGTTGGCCAAAGTCAAGGTCATAAGAGCATGGGGCAGAAATCTCATCGGGAGTTTCAAAAGAACTGAAACTTGCCAGATATGCGCATACCTTCTGGAGTGTGATGACGTGAGTGGATTCCGTCACGTTATCATGCGATGATAGTTGGATCCTGATTCCCACTGATGAGTTAGTTTACTCCTCGGGTGATCCCGACTAATTCTTCTTTCAGGTTTGGAGGAGAATTTGAGGTACAGTGGGAGGTTTCCAGATTAGATAAATTGGTAACCATTCTGATCTAGGTTAGAGTGCACGCTGAGTGTTTCTTTTCTCTCTCTCTTTGGCAGCGACCATTGACCCTACCCTAAGACTATGACTCAGTGACCAAGTTGACCGAACCTTCTTTAACACTGGCTTTTGGATTGTCAGAGTTGCGAACCTCATTGCTACTCCTACTTTTACCCTTTTCTCCAGGACACCCCGTATTACTACGAACGTCCACTTCCATTGGACAAAACCATCGTATGGTTAGATACGAACTCGAAAGAATTTATTCGAGGATGGTTTCCGGTTCTGGAGAAAACGGATATGATTATTCAGTTGTCTTTTCCTTTTGCCTTCTCTCAGGTTGCGAGTACTCCTTGGTTTAGGGGTAGTACACCTATTATGCAAATTGGATAGTCTTCTTCCAAACCATAGGCAGGTGCCGACCGGTAGGGAATGAAGAAAACCAATTAGCCTAACGATGGTGTGCAGAAGGTATTAAGTTAAGACAAAGCAAAGGATTTGTAAGAGGGCAAAGTAAATTGCGACTGCTATTCACGACCAAACCAAGTATTCCTTCGCCAATCCTAAATCACCTTTGTATTTCTCCAGGACACTCCGTATCACTACGAAGATCCACAGTTTATTGGATACTCCATCGTATGGTTATATACGAACTCGAAAGGAACTTGTTCCAGTTCGGGGATGGATTCTGGTCCAGGAGAAATAGGAATAAGGTTTATTCGGTTGTCTTTTATCTTCACCTTCTCTTATTGCGAGTGCTCCTAGGATTAGGACAGTACACCCATTATGCTTACTGGATAGTCTTCTTCCAAACCATAGGCTGGTGCCGAACGATAGGGAAGGAAGAAAACCATTTGGCCTAAAGGGGTGTGCAGAAGGTAAAGACTAAAGACATATGAAGGGATTTGGAGAGGTGGCGAAGAACTATACGGTTACAGTCGTGAATCTGGAAGAGGCATTACTAGGAATACCAGGATACCCCATCGAAACATTTCAATGTTTCAGTCTCACTGTGTACTGTTAAAGGAAAATTGATTTCCCGATTTGATACTTACTCCAGGGTATGTATTTACCAGGTATGATTCTCACATCTGTATGGTTTTACAGATGATGAGTGGGAGTAAGTTATTGGGAATTGGGTGATCGTCCTCATTATATCGGGATTCGTTGTAATCGGTGATATTTGAGAAGATCACCTGGGCTGTTTGCCGGTCGGCAAATATTTGGTTTTGAATATCCGCTGTTGTGCACCAATTTCAAATTGATATATCTGTACGTCTATTTTCATAGAGTGAGATATACCTTTTTGAAATTATGTCTATGACATTTACCTATATCAGTGGATGATTAGGTAAGGAGCATTAAATAGCGGTGTAATTCTTCTTAACCATAAGTACAGTTTTCAACCTACGACACGCAGTGAATGAGTTATCAGACTCAAGGGACTTATACAGAGTATTGTATGTTGTCTAGGGTCCATCAGGACAGAGGGGTTGGTCCTCGTACTATATTCGGTTTACTTATGACTTCTCTAGTTTTTAGACAGGTGTTTCGTGGAAACACAGGGTCCGAATTTTGAGAAGTTATAGGTATTTGAATAGAGTAGAGAACCAGGTGTAGCAAGTATCGGGATTCTTCAAAGCGATCGAAGATGTAAATACTTGTGAATGGTATTCAATTGATAGTAATGATAAAGAGATCTTGCTTCTCTTTCAGGTTACTCATAATTGGAAGCATTCCTAAGTTGAGTAACGCTGATAGGCCTTCTTCCATTTAGTTGACATGCACTGGAGACAGTTGCATGATTTGGATCTGGTTCAATTAAATCAGTGCCTCTGTTTCTATATTGGATATTGAACAGTTCATATCTTAACGATGTTAAGGTACGGGGAGTTTGTTGGGTCCACGTTGCCCACCCCGGTGCTTGCGGGGAGGCGGAAAACATAATAAAAATCCGATTTTTAATGACTTAGGCAACATGGACCGAGCTTGTGA
Source organism: Agapanthus africanus (assembly GCA_030015575.1). Classification (NCBI taxonomy): domain Eukaryota; kingdom Viridiplantae; phylum Streptophyta; class Magnoliopsida; order Asparagales; family Amaryllidaceae; genus Agapanthus; species Agapanthus africanus. The sequence goes on from CM057347.1 coordinate 24,052,646, forward strand.
GGATCTTTGCTAAACTAAAACTAGCTAAAGTAAACTAACAACTAACAAAGTTGTAGAAAGGTTATACCTTTGGTCTTTAGTCCTTCTCTCCTTGCTCCTAGGTATGGTAGAAAAGGATCACCTTGCTTGTCTTCTCCCGTCAAAGAAGGATCCACCCGAAAGCCACCACCTTTAGCTTCAACTCCAAGCTAGGAGTAACTAGAGTGCAAGAAATGCTAAGACTTGAACCCTAGAAGTGAGTAGAGAAGATCAAGAGAGGGTTTTTCTCAAGCTTTTTGTTTCTCAACACATGAGAGGGAGAGAGCTTGAGGGAGAGGATGAGCAAGAGAGAGAAAAGAAAATGAGAGAATGAGAATAATAGTGAGCCATTCTCACTAATATGTGTGAGTTATTTTAATTAATCAATTAGCAAGAAAATTGTCATGGTTTAATCAAGAGGTGACCATTATCATTTCATTATTAATGCAAATTGCAAGAATCAAAGAGCATCTTCCAAATGAAATGATCATGGTCAAATTGTCAACTTGGTCAACAAGTCAACAAAGTCAAAGTGTCAACAACAACAACCATGCACAATAATTAAGCTAATTATTAATTAACAATAATACACACAAAAACAATAAGGTTAATAAAATGACAATAGTCATTAACCCTAAACAAGGTCCTCTCCCTCAATCTCAAGCAACCGTGCATACGCACCCGCATTCGTGATCCGAGGAACACGAACACAATGAGAAAAACCAATCTCAAATCATATACTAGGATCCGGCTTAAACCAAAGCCCGCTAGTATAAACTGTCCGGACAGCAAACGTGCACAAGTGCGCGGATGCGAACGAACCCTGTCGCAAAACCATGCGACCTCTACTCGTTTTGCCTAAAGGCGAATAGCTCTCTGTGTGGGACTCTAAAGACTCGACACTACGCTGGCAGTGGGTTTAACCACAGACCGCAAGCGGCACTAGCTGTACGTAACGGTCCCCAGGTAGATGTCGATAAGAAGACTGACGAGGTGAACCCCATCTGCACTCCTACTGAGCCTGTATGTGACAGTCTCCGTACAGTCCGGTCTGTTCGTCTGATACATCGCATGGCGGGCCTAGGGGGGCGGTAAACGTCAGTCCCCTAATAGCGGTACAAGTCGTGTCGGAGTGAAGCCCAATACACCCTGAGATAACACTGGAAACCTACCAGTATATCTCGCTTGCCCTGGCCAGGGACTACTCGTGTAATGGCTCTCCTAGACACAGCGCGATGTCAACCCCCAATACCGGGAGAGACGAATCCTGTCTAACCGTCACTGCCTCCAAGTGCTTCGGGACTGCTCCCAACTACTACCTGTTTGCACGACTCAGTAGAGCCGTGGTAGGGTAGCAATCAAAGAACAGTGGGAACACACTCGAGGCGAAGTGACAGTGTCAAGTCAGCGGACTAAGCTGTACTCATGTCACCTGGGAACTGATAACTGACGATAGGTATAATACCAACCATCAGTTCCCGACGAGTCCTGTCCAGTGTACTCGTAACCTAACGAGCACCCGCATACTATCTCAAGTACGACGTACTGACGGCTGTGGGACAGACCGTCTCCCGAGCTGGGATGAGAAGCGCATACGCTAGTCTACTCCGGAGTATCGATGCCCTATCTCGATACTCCCACGACTAGGGACGTGTATAAGGATGTGCTTGTAGATTACCCAGCCCCCACGAGTGTGATCGCCATCACAACGCCGGTAATCAAGCAAAGATCCTAAGGGCTCTACTAATGCGTATAGGTGATATAATAAATAAACACACATGTACACATTAAAGCAGAGACAAACCAAGTAGCATACTACTATATTGAGCAAGATTGTCTGTACAACTGTGAATATCCCAAGCTTCCATCAAGTAATATACATACTAGTATGATACAGTAATGGCCTCTAGGGCATATACACCAACAATCTCCCACTTGCACTAAGGCCATGTACTGGCGTATCGAAGACCTATCATCTCGATCAGCCGCTCGAACTGAGTCTGGGGTAAAGCCTTCGTGAATGGGTCCGCAGTGTTGTCCTTTGTGTCCACTCTCCGCACCTCGATCTCCTGTCGATCAATGATCTCCCTGATCAGGTGATACCGCCTTAAGATGTGCCTGGATTTTTGATGGGACCTTGGTTCCTTCGCTAAAGCTATAGCCCCATTGTTATCGCAATACAAAGGTATTGGGTCAACAATGGACGGAACCACCTGAAGTTCACTAATGAACTTCTTAATCCAGACCGCCTCTTTTGCGGCATCGCTTGCAGCAATGTATTCAGCCTCCATCGTCGAGTCTGCGACGGTATCCTGCTTGGAACTCCTCCAACATACCGCCCCCCTGTTGAGGGTAAACACAAAACCCGAGACGGACTTGCTATCATCTTTGTCACTCTGGAAGCTTGAATCGGTAAAGGACTCGACCCTGAGGTCTCCATTACCGTAAACCAGGAACATCTCCTTAGTCCTTCTCAGGTACTTGAGAATGTTCTTCACTGCTGTCCAGTGGTCCTCCCCTGGGTCCGACTGATACCGGCTTACCGTGCTCAACGCGTAAGCTACATCTGGTCTTGTACATAGCATCGCATACATTATAGATCCTACCGCCGAAGCGTAGGGTATAGTGCTCATGCGAACCCTCTCCTCGTCAGTCTTAGGAGACATCTTCTTGGAGAGGGTAATTCCGTGCAATGCGGGTATGTTACCGCGCTTGGAATCCTCCATACTAAATCTCTTTAGTACGGTCTCTATGTACCTGGACTGTGAAAGTCCCAATAGTTTCTTGGATCTATCTCTATAGATCTTGATCCCCAGAATGTACGAGGCATCACCCAGGTCCTTCATGGAGAACCTTTGTGACAAAAACAGCTTGACCGATTGTAGCATAGGAATGTCATTTCCTATCAAAAGAATGTCGTCCACGTACAAGACTAGGAATACGACAGTTCGTCCTACAATCTTCTTATATACACAGGGTTCATCTTCGTTCTTGATGAAATCAAATTCCTTGATTGCCTCATCAAAACAGATGTTCCAGCTCCGCGATGCCTGCTTTAATCCATAAATGGATTTAAGCAACTTGCACACCTTTCCGCTGCTCCCACTGTCTACGAAACCTTCTGGTTGATCCATGTAAACGCACTCTTCCAAACAACCGTTTAGGAAAGCCGTTTTAACATCCATCTGCCAGATTTCATAGTCATGGAAGGCAGCAATGGCAAGTAAGATTCGAATGGATTTGAGCATAGCTACCGGAGAAAAAGTCTCGTCATAGTCCAAACCAGGTCTTTGACGGAAACCTTTTGCAACGAGCCTAGCTTTATAGGTTTCCACCTGCCCATCTACACCAAGTTTCCTTTTGTAGATCCATTTGCATCCAACGGGTTTTACCCCAGCTGGAGCAATATCCAAGGTCCACACTTTATTGGCGTACATGGACTCCATTTCGGATTGCATTGCTTCCTGCCACTTATCAGAGTCCCTACTGATAATGGCCTGCCTGAAACTGGTAGGGTCATCTTCTTCCAAGATGCAATCCTCTCGATCCCCGTCAATGAGAAAACCGTAGTATCTCTCGGGCGGATGAGAAATCCTACCAGATCTGCGGAGTGGCTGAGGTTCGTTTGGGGTCACTGAATCTAGCGGTTCCTCCAAATTTTCAGTTACATTTTGTGGTCGCTGAATTTCTTCCAGTTCTACCGAACTCCCACTAGCTTCTTTTGCAAGAAACTCCCTTTCTAAGAAGGTAGCGTGGCGAGATACAAACACCTTCTGTTCCTCAGTGTGGTAGAACAGATATCCTAGTGAGTCTTTAGGATATCCCACAAATTTACAGAGAACTGACCGTGCCTCCAACTTGTCCGGTTTCTGTGTTTTCACATAGGCCGGACAACCCCATATCTTAAATCGCTTAAGATACGGATTTCTTCCACTCCATATTTCATATGGAGTCTTAGGCACTGATTTGGATGGAACATAGTTCAATAGGTACGCCGCTGTCTGAAGCGCATGTCCCCAAAATGAAAGAGGCAACTCAGCACTACTCATCATGGAGCGAACCATATCCAGTAGGGTACGATTCCTCCGCTCCGAAACACCGTTGTGCTGTGGTGTATAAGGAGGAGTAAGCTGAGAGAGAATACCATTCTCTTTTAAGTAATCTAGGAATTCCGTGCTTAAGTACTCCCCTCCCCTGTCAGACCGGAGGATCTTGATACTTTTGCCTGTCTGGTTCTCTACTTCATTTCTGAATTCCTTGAATTTCTCAAAAGCTTCAGATTTGTGTTTCATCAGATACACATATCCGAACCTAGAGAGATCGTCAGTGAATGTGATGAAGTACGAGAACCCACCCCTTGCATGTATAGACATCGGACCACACACATCACTGTGTATGAGTCCCAAGAGCTCTCTTGCTCTTTCTCCATGTCCGGTGAACGGAGATTTGGTCATCTTCCCTTTGAGACAAGACTGACAAGTTTCATAAGATGAAAACTCGAACGCATTCAAGAGTCCATCTTTATGCAACTTACTCAGTCTTTTCTCTCCGATATGACCAAGTCTACAATGCCACAAGTAGGATTCATTCGTATCTGAATTCTTCCTCTTGCGCGTGTTTTGTATATTGAGAACTGTATTCTGATTTAGAACGTAGATACCATTAAACAGTGTACCCTCTGCAACCAGTACCTTATCAAGGTAAATGTTCATGATATTCTTTTCAAGAACAAACTTATATCTTTCTTTATCGAGTAAAGAAACTGATATGATGTTGCAAACCATGGAGGGTACATAGTAGCAATCGTTCAAAATCATAGTCTTGCCATTTGGCAATACTAGGTGATATTCACCGACGGCTGCCGCATAAACTTGTGCTCCGTTCGCTACTCTGAGCGACATATCACCCGGTGCAACTTTCCTACTTTTTCTCAGTCCTTGTAATAAATTACAGATATGAGATCCTGATCCGGTATCAAGTACCCAGGAGGTAGGGCTGACCGTAAAACAGTTCTCAATTACAAGAACACCTGAAGTAGATGCAAAACCATGCTTCTTCTTCGACTGGGTATCCTGGAAATCCATACAATCCCCTTTCCCATTCTCATACTTATGACTGTTGTCACAAGTTAGAGCTGAACCAACTTTCCCCAGTCCCGAATAAGAATCCGGATCGGTCAAGCAATACATTTTATTATCTTGATTAGGGCGTGAAATGGTTGCTGCCTGGAGAGAGAGAAAAGAAACACTCAGCGTATGCTCTTGCAAGATTAGATTGGTTTATTAATTTATCTAACCAGGATGTCTCCCACTGTTTCCTCAAATTCTTCTTAAAACCTTTAAAAGAAGAACTAGCCGGGTTTTAATTCACGTCACAATACTTGCTTAACCTTTCAGCCAGGCTAGTGTTGGTACTTCGAGGGAGGTTTTCCAACGCTTTCGCGAAGTTCCTTAATTAAATAACCTCTTTTCCCTGGGGGCGTAACCCCGCTAACACCTTTCTAGACACCTACTAGGTTTATAGCATTGATCGTTAAGTGAAAATAATCTCCCGAGAGTAAACCAACTCATCAGTGGGATCGGGATCCAACTGTCATTGTGTGATAACCTAGATGGAATCCACTCTAGTCACCACACTCCAGAAGGTATGCTGAATCTGCAAGTTTCAGTTCTTTTGAAACTCCCGATATGGTTTTTGCCCCTAGGACCCAAGTGATCTTGACGGAGTCAACAAATCAAAGAGTCCTAGTCAAGTTCAACCTGTCATTATCTGGATTGCATTAAACCCACCCGCATAACCCTTGACGGAGTCAACAAGGTTATACGACTGTCCTAATCAATCCCATATACCGATACAAACAAGCAGCACTTAGCTACCGTACACTACGCCTTGACGGAGTCAACAAACGCAGCACGAATACTAAGTGTTACTTGTAAGAAATGACAGAGGGCTACGGCTGGGTTTTTGGCGAAAAACCCGTTAACGTAATGAACTTGATATCGTTGAAGGAACCTGGTAGTCTTTTTGAAAAACATAGTGGCGAAAACATTTGCTAAAGAGGTCACTCCCTGCGAAGGGATCTCGGCTCTTTCCTCGTCGAGTGAGGTGCTGGGCATTCGTAAGATGAATACCTCGATGCAAAGCAAGAATAATCGACTATGGTGAAGTTATTACCCTGACGCAAAGTTTTGTCCAAGGGGTCACTCCCGGTGAAGGGATCTCGGCCCTTGCCTCGTCGACTGAGGTGCTGGGCATTCATAACCGAATACCGCGATGCAAAACAAAAATGAACGTCCTTGTAATAACAGCTTTTTGAAAAATTGTTCCAACAACGTCTTTTAGGTTTATTTTCTTGCATTAGTTCTTTTAATGCGTCCCATCATTTAAATCCTACCATTGCAGAAAACAACCAAAATATGACGTACGCTTATGCCATTCGCATTCGCCACGGGGCCCCGTCATCACCCGTTAGGTTACTTAACTAACGACAGAGCGGGGGCTGGGCTAGCGCGGCTGTAAAACATAAGCAACGCCTAAATAGAAAGCAATGATAGACATTACAGATCACAGATGAATACATTGGATATACTAGGAATCCGCAATGCGTTCGAGCCTGCAACGTAAAGCGGATTACACGGTCGCGGTGAATGGCCAATACCCCACCCTAGACCCCTACGGGTGCGGCAAACTACCCGCCAAGTACCCGAAGCGAAGCAACCTCCCTCAATGCCATGAGTAGGCCACTCGGCACTTCGAGCTACCCGGTAGTTTGTGCACCCCTCCATGGGTCTATCCTAGGAGCAAAAACAGTAAAAAGAATTATACAATGACGGCTACAACCCCGACCCGGTTGTGCGGCCATACAAAGAATATTATTACATCAATTTACATGTTACAAATGAATGAAAGAAAAACAACGCTCATCTCACATCCACCCCGGCCATTCACCCCGCGACAATCCAATCCATTCATATCCACAAACCAATAACAATCACAGATCATGTATAACCCCGACTAATCGTCTTATAGCGATTAGCCGACGTTCAATACATGCAAGCATTACAGATATAACCGATGTAGTTAAAGTGTAGCGAAGTTCCGAAAAATACGGATTTATAGGCCCCCAAAAGTAAATTTTAGTTCTGGAAAATCTGGGCATATACTATATATCCTAAAAATCCCAAAATCAACACAGAAAGACACTGCACGAAAAACGAAGCAGAGAGGACATCAAACCGCGGCGCTTCCGCGGCATGAGCCTACCTCGTGCGGCGGAAGCGCGGCGGTTTAGACAAATCTCTGTGTCGTTTTTCATGGGTGGTTTTAGAAAACCCTGACATGAATTTACAAATATAAAGTTTTCTATTTTGAGCAGAAAAAATTTCAACAGAAACTAGGGTTTTACAAAAGTTCGGTTTTTGGATTTTCGGTTTCGAAACTTCGTTACACTTCACTACCTAGCTAGTTTGAGTTTAGTTAGGCTCTGATACCACTGTTGGGTCCACGTTGCCCACCCCGGTGCTTGCGGGGAGGCGGAAAACATAATAAAAATCCGATTTTTAATGACTTAGGCAACATGGACCGAGCTTGTGAGGATCTTTGCTAAACTAAAACTAGCTAAAGTAAACTAACAACTAACAAAGTTGTAGAAAGGTTATACCTTTGGTCTTTAGTCCTTCTCTCCTTGCTCCTAGGTATGGTAGAAAAGGATCACCTTGCTTGTCTTCTCCCGTCAAAGAAGGATCCACCCGAAAGCCACCACCTTTAGCTTCAACTCCAAGCTAGGAGTAACTAGAGTGCAAGAAATGCTAAGACTTGAACCCTAGAAGTGAGTAGAGAAGATCAAGAGAGGGTTTTTCTCAAGCTTTTTGTTTCTCAACACATGAGAGGGAGAGAGCTTGAGGGAGAGGATGAGCAAGAGAGAGAAAAGAAAATGAGAGAATGAGAATAATAGTGAGCCATTCTCACTAATATGTGTGAGTTATTTTAATTAATCAATTAGCAAGAAAATTGTCATGGTTTAATCAAGAGGTGACCATTATCATTTCATTATTAATGCAAATTGCAAGAATCAAAGAGCATCTTCCAAATGAAATGATCATGGTCAAATTGTCAACTTGGTCAACAAGTCAACAAAGTCAAAGTGTCAACAACAACAACCATGCACAATAATTAAGCTAATTATTAATTAACAATAATACACACAAAAACAATAAGGTTAATAAAATGACAATAGTCATTAACCCTAAACAAGGTCCTCTCCCTCAATCTCAAGCAACCGTGCATACGCACCCGCATTCGTGATCCGAGGAACACGAACACAATGAGAAAAACCAATCTCAAATCATATACTAGGATCCGGCTTAAACCAAAGCCCGCTAGTATAAACTGTCCGGACAGCAAACGTGCACAAGTGCGCGGATGCGAACGAACCCTGTCGCAAAACCATGCGACCTCTACTCGTTTTGCCTAAAGGCGAATAGCTCTCTGTGTGGGACTCTAAAGACTCGACACTACGCTGGCAGTGGGTTTAACCACAGACCGCAAGCGGCACTAGCTGTACGTAACGGTCCCCAGGTAGATGTCGATAAGAAGACTGACGAGGTGAACCCCATCTGCACTCCTACTGAGCCTGTATGTGACAGTCTCCGTACAGTCCGGTCTGTTCGTCTGATACATCGCATGGCGGGCCTAGGGGGGCGGTAAACGTCAGTCCCCTAATAGCGGTACAAGTCGTGTCGGAGTGAAGCCCAATACATCCTGAGATAACACTGGAAACCTACCAGTATATCTCGCTTGCCCTGGCCAGGGACTACTCGTGTAATGGCTCTCCTAGACACAGCGCGATGTCAACCCCCAATACCGGGAGAGACGAATCCTGTCTAACCGTCACTGCCTCCAAGTGCTTCGGGACTGCTCCCAACTACTACCTGTTTGCACGACTCAGTAGAGCCGTGGTAGGGTAGCAATCAAAGAACAGTGGGAACACACTCGAGGCGAAGTGACAGTGTCAAGTCAGCGGACTAAGCTGTACTCATGTCACCTGGGAACTGATAACTGACGATAGGTATAATACCAACCATCAGTTCCCGACGAGTCCTGTTCAGTGTACTCGTAACCTAACGAGCACCCGCATACTATCTCAAGTACGACGTACTGACGGCTGTGGGACAGACCGTCTCCCGAGCTGGGATGAGAAGCGCATACGCTAGTCTACTCCGGAGTATCGATGCCCTATCTCGATACTCCCACGACTAGGGACGTGTATAAGGATGTGCTTGTAGATTACCCAGCCCCCACGAGTGTGATCGCCATCACAACGCCGGTAATCAAGCAAAGATCCTAAGGGCTCTACTAATGCGTATAGGTGATATAATAAATAAACACACATGTACACATTAAAGCAGAGACAAACCAAGTAGCATACTACTATATTGAGCAAGATTGTCTGTACAACTGTGAATATCCCAAGCTTCCATCAAGTAATATACATACTAGTATGATACAGTAATGGCCTCTAGGGCATATACACCAACAGAGTTGTCCGGTTTATGCTTAAAACCAGACACTGGACAACTCAAGGCACGTTTCTGTAATGGCTGTTTGTGGGTTAACCCAGGCTATGACGAGGGTTGACTTTCTACCATCTGGCAGATCAATAGAAATATTGTTCTAGACTCGCCACAGTTTTAATAAAAATGGATTTTTTCAGAAAACAGTAGTGGGAGTATGGTAGAACTGGAAGTGATTCCAGAACCACAAACGATTACTGAAGATTTGATAAGGAACCTAAAGATTCAATCCGGTTTGACATTCCATTTGGCCACTCCGCAGACACGGTGGGTAACCTCAGGCACCCGAGGGGTACTCCGGTAGCCTCAAGGACGGTGACAGGGAGGTTCTTGTTTACCCACACTTGCCATTGCTGTTGTTCCAGACTGTGAGACCCAGCAGGAGGATGAGTATAGCGTCATTCTGAACCCGCTTCAGAAGTGTACGTGTATATGACTCTGCCAGAGGGTTGTCGTAGTCAGTGGGAGCAGCGGAAGCATTGGTAGACAGGTAGCTTATGTCTATTTATAGACTAAAGCAGATATAGCGGAGATAGATCATCTATTTCTGACATGACAGTCATGGGTTTGACTTCATCAGAATAGGGGATGGATCTGTTGAGAAGGTAGTAGGGTGTGATGTCCTGGTACTTGGATGACATACACAGAATCGGAAGTGATATTCCTATACTACGATCGGTTATACTTTGGTCGTCACACAGTGGTTTCTCCACATGGGACTTGGACATTATATCAGACATACTGGTTACTAGATCTATGGTTTTAGATCTAGATTTGGGTAGTCTCCCAATCTGGGTACTTAGACAGCATTCTAAGGGTATTTAGAATGGACGACTCCATGCACGGTAGTGTACCTGCAGAAGATGGAGTCACCCTCTCTAAAGGTGTCTTGCACACTAAAGGGGAGAGGGATGTGCATGATTGGCAGATCACTTGCTCAGGCAATTGATTCAATCATGAGATGTCAAGTACCACACCAGATATTGTTCTTGCACTAGATGCAATAAGTTGATATTGATCCAATCCTGGAGAAGCAGTCGGAAGCAGTTTTAGAACATAAGTGAATGTTCTATGGATATGATAACGATAGCCTCATACAGGAGACAGTTATCATTCCAGGCTTCCAAGGTGACCTGGACGACAAGGAGGTTGTCAGAGTTATAGTTTTTCCTTCCGATGAGGGGCAGTATTTTGGACAGGTGGTCTAAGGCAATACTGAGGGAGGCATGGCGCAGGATACTGATTAAGTTCAGTTGACGATACAGTCTAAGAAGTTTGGATTTGGAGTTCATTTATGAGCTAGGTCCCATCAGACATCCAGACACATTCTAAGACAGGTATTGCTCATTTCGGGAGATGGCTTTCTCCGCGAACTTGAGATATAGAGAGACATAGAAAGAAACATCAAAGCGGATCCACTCACTGAGGCTATTCCTCGAACGCAATAGTTTCGCAAACGAGATTTGTGAGGCTGACAAGTAGAGGAGTTGGGTGTTCGGTATCACACGGGCTGTGAGTATGTGACATCGCAATAATTAGCCTTGAGTGCAAGTGGGAGATTGTTGAAGATAGTGCCCTCAGAGTCAATTATTGGATCACAGGCACATGATTGTAATGATTGAGAGAGGACCTATCCCGATAGGACAGTCTTACTCGAGATGATAGTATGCTATCTGGTTTACCTTTATCATCGTGTACTGCTTTAGGTGACCTTACAGGTCGCTATTACACGTTGATAGAGCCCCTAGGATTCTTGCTTGACCACCAACAGTATGAGGGCGATCATATACGTGGGAGCTGGCAGTCTATGAGCATATCCTTAAATGGTCCCTAGTCGTGAGAGTTTCGAGACAGGGCATCGATTCTCCAGAGTAGACTAGTGTATACAGTCGAGACCCCGACGAGGGACGGTGGCCGGTCTCACAAGCCACTGGTGTCAGTTGGATCACTAAAGATGTATACAGGTGCTCATTGGGTTATGAGTACACCGGATAGAACTCGCCGAGAACATGCTAGTTGGTCATATACCAGACGTCAGATGGCAGTTCCCTGGTGACATGTGTACAGGTTAGTTCATCGACCTGGGGATCGTCACTTGTCTTGTGTGAGTTCCCACTGTACTTTGATTACTACCCTACCATGGCTCAAAGGAGTCGTACAAACAGGTTTTAGTTGGGTACAGTCCCGAGCCACATGGAGGCAGTGAGCGCATCTTCAGGGGTTCGTCTCTCCCGGTATTGGGGGTGAGGTCGTGCTGTGTCTAGGAGAGCCATTACACAAAGCCCTCGGCCGAGGCAAGGAGATTTACTGGTAGGTATTCCAGTAGTATCTCAGGGTGTTCTGGGCTACACTCCGACACAACTTGTACCGCTTTTGGGGGTCTGACTTTTACCAACCCCCTAAGCCCGCCATGCGATGCTCATAGACGAACGGACCGGACTGTACGGATATTGTCACTGACAGGCTCAGTAGGGTTGTCAGGCTGAGTTCGCTCACAGACGTCCCTTTTAGTCAATACCTGGTAGCCCGTTACGTATTGGCTTATACCTCTGACGTGCTAGTGGTTAAATCCACAACCAAGGTGTTGACGAGTCTTTAGAGTCCCCCACATTCAGTTACTCAAGCTTTCGGGCGAAAAGCTGTAGAGGCCGTATGGAGATATGGCAAGGTCCGATCAGATACGTGCAGTATTGCACGGATCAGGATTGGACAGTTTGTACTAGAGGCCGTATGGAGATATGGCAAGGTCCGATCAGATACGTGCGGTATTGCACGGATCAGGATTGGACAGTTTGTACTAGAGGCCGTATGGAGATATGGCAAGGTCCGATCAGATACGTGCGGTATTGCACGGATCAGGATTGGACAGTTTGTACTAGAGGCCGTATGGATATATGGCAGGGTTCGATCAGATACATGCGGTATTGCACGGATCAGGATCGAACGGATATTACTGGCCGGCTTTGGTTTAAGCCGGATCCTAGTATAGTACAGTGTAGATTTTGTCTCATTGCATTTGTATTTCGGTCGGAATACAAATGCGGGTGTGTATGCACAGTATCGGGATTTTCCTGTAATTTATTACGGGACCAGTTTTCTAGAGTTGCCAGTTTGCTTTACGTTTCGGCCGATTTCCTTTGTATCGTTCATTGGCCGAAGTTTGGTGGAGGAGGGCTTATTTGCATTGTTGCAAATAGGCATTTGTGGAGGGGGTCTTTTGCATATTGGTTGGATCATGATGGTTGCTCCATACCTTGACCTTTTGACTAGTTTTGTTCATGATGGCTTGACCATTTGGAGTCATCATGCTTGAGATGATGGTTGTGGTAGAGTGTGGTTTTGGTGTTAGTGATCATGTTCTTTCATGATTGCTTTTGATTCCCTCTTGCATTATTGTGTGGCCTCTCTCATTCTATCACTCTCTCCTCTCATTCCCATCCCCACACAAGTCATGGCCGGCCACAATAGAGGTGGGCTGTCCAAATTTTTGGATGGTGGAATTTTGTTCATTTCATGCTCCAAAAATCCCCAAGTTCCTCTATATAGTTCTTGTATCATATCTCCACCAAAATGGCAATTCCTACAACCCTAAAATGAGACACAAGTTCTACTATACATTCTACAGCAAATCTTGGGCACGTCGACTAGCCAGCTTCGTGCCCGAGTTGCCTCGGCATTGAGGTGGGAGCCCGTAAAAGAAGTAGGCGATGTGGTGCACTTCCGGCGACGAGGTGGAGACGGGACATTCCGCGGGAGATCGGGATGACGACGAGAAGACCGGAGGACTCGGATCAGTCGGTATATCTCTTTTCCACATCTTTTAGTTAGCTAGGACTAGTTAATGGTTCGATCCGGGTTTTAGTGCGCGGTGGTGCCGGTTTGCTAGTTTGCAAAATTAAAGTTTATCACTGCTTCCGCATTTGGCTGTCGGATTGACGGCCGGGGCGCCGCCGTGCACTTACAATACCGTATTCCATTCTCGCGATGAATGTATCGATTGGTTATATGCGATATAACCTAGATATCGAATCAAGGATTGATTCGATAAGCCGATACATAGGATACTAGTCGGTTATATGCGATATGACCGGATCATTGAATCAAGTGTTGATTTAATGATTTAATGTATAATTATATATTTGATATATTACTTTGCATTAACTAGTATTGGTTCACTTTAAATGGATTTTCTCACTTGATGTGCAAGTTGTATATGTGATATACTTTTGTGCACATGTTTGTATCATGTTTGATGATACTTGCTCATTTGGTTAAGTGTAAAGAATTAAACCTTGGTTAAGTAAATAGTTAGGGTTTTTATTTATTCATTCATTTATCTTTTTAATTTGGATTAAAAAGAAATTGCAAAAGAAAACAAAATGGTTGCTTTCTTTCTTGAAGCTTGTTGAAGCTTCATGAAGCTTTGACCAAAGTGACCATTTTGTCTTCATGCTTAACCCTAACCATTCATCTAACCTTAGTCAATTCTCTACACCTAACCATGGTCTACATTATGATAAGTATTCATTTTCTTTTTCATTTTAATAACTTATCATAATCATCTTCATCTTCATCTTCTTCTTGAGTTCAAGAAAATGCTTGCCACCATTAATGGCATCTTGAGTAAACAAGTGAGAAATCCAATTCTAAAGTGAACCCACCTCCTATTTCTTCACCCTCTACCTCTTGCCAAGTAGTATAGGGTGTTTTCTTCACAAGTTTCACAACTTGGTGAAGTCGGAGCTTGATCTTGTGAAGCCTCGATGTAGATCATCTTCGGCACGAAGCCGACGACCTTGCCCGCACATTTCTCCGATGAAGCCGATGCTTGAGTCCAGGATTCGAGATGGACAGCGAGAGGACGTCTACGTGGAGCTAAGGAAGTGGAGAACCGGATCTACAAAGTGTTCCCCTCCGAACGGCGGCCTGCGACGTTAGGACGTCACGTGCCTGAGGTTCCGGGCAGATGCTATTTGGTTTTTATCCGTCCACCTCTTCGAAGATGCCAAGTTGATTTATGGCACCGTGTATCGAAGGTTTAGACGGATGCGGCCGATGTAGCAGACTTTGTCAGATTCCCCCTCGCTTGAGGGGTTTTTGATTGTGGGGACGCTCTTCCCTGCAGGCGCAAGCCCCTGCAGTTAATTACGCTACCGCTTTGCGGTAACAACTTTCTCCTTCTCCAGAATTTCACTTCGTGTCGTGTGTGTTTGTTTTGTTTGTGGCTGCCCGTGGATTGTATACGGAGACTGAGTAATGCCGTCGCCCGTAGGGCGTGGATTAGTCCAAATCCGTATTTACTTAGATTTGGGTTTGGTGTTTTTAGTTTAAGGATGCATTAGTCGCGTTGCGACTAAGATCAACTTAAACATTCGTCAAGGATACGTTAGTCTTGCTTTGGACTAAGATCAACCTGACGTGGTGATTCATTTAATTTATGGCCATCGGGACTCATCACCTCTCTAACATCGTTGAAGGATTACAACGATAGGTGTCAGAGGAGCTCAGAGATGTACCCTTGAACCAAAGCTGATTGAGGGTTTTATAGTCCATTTAAATGCTTAAGGATACGTTAGCCGTATTTGGGGCTAAGATCAACTTAAACGGGATCGTTTAGATCCGGCAAAAGAGCAATTGGCTCTATTGTTCCAGTTTAGGGACGTAGTGGTCCCTTATTAGTTTAGGGACGTCTCGGTCCGATACCAGTTTAAGGACGTAGTGGTCCATTATTAGTTTAGGGACGTTTCGGTCCGATACCAGTTTAGGGACGTAGTGGTCCATTATTAGTTTAAGGACGTTTCGGTCCGTCGCCAGTTTAGGGACGTGGTGGTCCGTCATTAGTTTAGGGACATTTCGGTCCGATGCCAGTTTAGGGACGTAGTGGTCCATCATTAGTTTAAGGACGTCTCGGTCCAATATTAGTTTAAGGACATCTCGGTCCGATATTAGTTTAAGGACGTCTCGGTCCAACATTAGTTTAAGGACGTCTCGGTCCAATATTAGTTTAAGGACGTTTCGGTCCGATATTAGTTTAAGAACGTTTCGGTCCGATATTAGTTTAAGGACGTCTCGGTCCAATATTAGTTTAGGGACATCTCGGTCCACGAGTTTAAGGACCCCGCAGTCCATATCGATGTGTGGTCGTTGGGACCCGTCACCTCTTTGACGTCGTTGAGGAATTACAACGACGGATGTCAAAGGAGTTCGGAGATGTACCCTCGAACCGGATGTAGATTGATTTAGGAGATCCATTTTGCTCAGTCAATTTAATTTAAGGACTTATGGCCAAAATTGGGCTAAGTCCAGTTGAAATGTTCAACATTTTATTTGCTTTTGCATTGCATTTCTTTTTTATTTTTTTATTTTTATTTGCGCCTTGCCCAGAAAGGATGCAGAGTATCAATTTGTTTTGGGCTCTACCCTTTTAGGAATGATGCAAGGTATCAATTTTATTTGGGCTCTGCCCTTATATAAAGGATGCAAAGCATCAATTTATTTGGGCTCTGCCCATTTATTGCCTTGCAATTTATTTTGGCCTGTCAGGTCATTTTGATTTGGGCCTGGCCCTTCAAATAGTGCAAAGCACTAAGAATCTTTTGGATTCAAGAAAATGAGTGCAGAGCACTTTTTAATGATCTAAATTTAGATCAAAGAAGAGAAAAGAAAATCTTTTCTTTCTTTCTGTCACAGAGAACCAGAGGTTCATAGCAAGTGCAAGGCACTATTTTTATTTATTTATTTATCTGAGAACCAGAGGTTCATAGCAAGTGCAAGGCACTATTTTTATTTATTTATTTATCTGAGAACCAGAGGTTCATAGCAAGTGCAAGGCACTATCTGTTGTGCGCACGTGCGTTGCACGTGGTGCCGCATGGCGGGCATACGTGCGTTGCACGTGGCGCACATGCGCATTATGAGGAGAAGCAAAGCTTCTATATATGGAGAACAAGCTCCTTTTAATATTATTAAATATTCTCATGTGGTGCGCACGTGCGTTGCACGTAGTGCCGCATGGCAGGCACACGTGCGTTGCACGTAGCGCACATGGCGCTTGCGTATTATGGAGGAGCATGCTCCTATCTTGGAGAACTAAGCTCCTTTGAGTATTGAATCCTTTGAGGATTTTTACTCTACCCTTTCTAAGAGGTATCCCCTCTTATTTATATGGGAGTGGTAGAGAAGCCAGCTCTCCTTTTCCCGATGTGGGACTAAAAAAATGCATTCCCCATGTAGTAGAGCATTACTTTAGATTACACGTGTATAACACATTTGCTCATAACTTTTGATCTCGGATGAATTATGAGGCCCATAATATATCAAATCGAAGGTCTTTTCGAGATGCTTTCAATATCATCAGAATTTAGCTGTTTTTCGTTCCGGAGTTTGTCAAAATACAGCTCGGAAAATACTGGTTCGCATCTTCTTCCTTAAATCACATGTGCATAGACATTTGCTCATAACTTTTGATCCCGGATGAATTATGAGGCCCATAATATATCAAATAGAAGGTTTTATCGAGACGCTTTCGATACAAATAGAATTTATCCATTTCTCATTCGGGAGTTTGTCAAAAAACAGCCCGGAAGATACTGGTTCGTATTTCCTTAAGCGTATCGCTGCCATTTGATACCTTGGACTCCTTTGCGCAGAAATTTTTGGTGGGAACAAATGCCCCCCACTACTTTGCCCACGTAAGTATGTACGTGGGTGAAGTAGTGCAGAGTTATGCAGAGTTATGCATGGCGTATGGCCAGTTTTGGGTTGATGTATCACTTTCAGAATCTTGATCTGAGAAGATAACGAGCGGACACAAGCGTCGTCATTTATCTTTGACTCAAATCTCAACTCTTAAGAGATATAGTTCCAACCCTTAACTCCATGAGCCGCATCCTTCTATTTCTTTTTTTTGTCTCACTCTGGCGTGGAGTAGTTCATACGCTTATGAGTAAGTTCTCCATTTCAGTGGCATGTAGCTTTGGCAAGTGTGGCCCATAGATGGTCGGCCCATCTTGACTTCTTTGCAGGGCAGTGATGGCTTAGGAGACAGGGGTAGGATCTGCCACCTAAGGCTTTTCAACTTTACGAGCCGTGAGGGTCTCATAAAGACTTTTCTCCCTACGAGTCGTGAGGATCTCGTAGGTGTATTTTCTCCTTGGGAATCGTGAGGATTCCTAAGTGTGTTTTCTCTTATAAGTCGTAAGGATCCTATAAGAGAGTTTTCCCTCTTACGAGTCGAGAGGACCCGTAAGCGGTTGTTTCCCTCCTTATCGAGATTCGACTTTGGAGAGTGTGACCCGTGGATAGTATGCAAGAGACCGTTTTGGGCCGACTTGCAGGGTCCCAGTGCTTAGGAAACAGGTTTTTTAATCCCTACTGCCTAAGGCTTTATCTCACGAGTCGAGACGCATCGAGAAAATCTCGCAAAGACATCAATTTCCTCACGAGTCGAAACGGATCGAGCAGATCTCGCAAGAACATCTTAACGTCGCATTTAACCTCTGCTCTTTACGACAGAAGCCCGTTAAGGTTGGTGGTACTTAGGGTTTTGGCCATCGTACCGTCGCATAAGCTGATATAGTCCTCGATAGGCAATCGTGCTGTTCGAGTAGCCCCGCGACTGCCGTGTCTCTGATCCCTTCGGGGGCTGGACAAGACGTCTTCAAGCAATCCTCCTTGGCAGTTTGACCGTCAGAAGAGCAAGCGCTAGGAATTTGCCATGCCTCTTTTTACTTGAGGTTAGGCTCATTTTGGAGAGCCCCGATGAGTCATAACCACTCCGCGCTGGTGTGGGGATGATCTCCGATAGTCTTTCGGGCTTTATATGAGTTGCCGTTAAGACCCTGAAGCTAGGAATTTGGCCTTTGCTTCGTTTGCTGGCATTGCGTCTGCTGTATCGAGACGAATGTTGCGGTGGGAACTAGGGATTTTGCCGTGGCTCCGTTTGTTTGATGACGTTACGTCTGCTGTGTCGAGACGAACGTTGGGGTGACATCTCGTCTGCTGTATCGAGACGGACGTCGAAGTGGTGACCACTCCACACTGGTGCGAGATGATCTCCGATTGTCTTTCCGGCTTTATATGACTTGCCGTTAAGACCCTAAAGCTAGGAATTTAGCCTTCGCTTCGTTTGCTGGCATTGCGTCCTCTGTATCGAGACGAATGTCGTGGTTGTCTATAGGTTACTGGTGAACCGCCGAGGTTTGGAACTAGGGATTTTGCCGTGGCTCCGTTTGTTTGATGACGTTACGTCTGCTGTGTCGAGACGAACGTTGGGGTGACATCTCGTCTGCTGTATCGAGACGGACGTCGAAGTGGTGACCACTCCACACTGGTGCGAGATGATCTCCGATTGTCTTTCCGGTTTTATATGACTTGCCGTTAAGACCCTGAAGCTAGGAATTTAGCCTTCGCTTCGTTTGCTGGCATTGCGTCCTCTGTATCGAGACGAATGTCACGGTGGGAACTAGGGATTTTGCCGTGGCTCCGTTTGTTTGATGACGTTACGTCTGCTGTGTCGAGACGAACGTTGGGGTGACATCTCGTCTGCTGTATCGAGACGGACGTCGAAGTGGTGACCACTCCACACTGGTGCGAGATGATCTCCGATTGTCTTTCCGGTTTTATATGACTTGCCGTTAAGACCCTGAAGCTAGGGATTTAGCCTTCGCTTCGTTTGCTTTGGTGTGTCTGAATCCCTGCTGGAGGAAGAACGCTGAGGTTGACATTTCGTCTACTGTATCGAGACGAACGTCATGGAGGTGACCACTTCATGTGAGATGGTCTCCGATTGGCTTTCCGGTTTTATGTGAGTTACCGTTAAGACGTCGAAGTTAGGAATGTGGCCTTCGCTTCGTTTGCTTTGGTGTGTCCAAATCCTGTTGGAGGAAGAACGCCGGGGTTGATATATCGTCTACTGTATCGAGACGAACGTCAAGGAGGTGACCACTTTCTGTGAGATGGTCTCCGATTGTCTTTCCGGTTTTATGTGAGTTACCGTAAAGACGTTGAAGCTAGGAATGTGGCCTTCGCTTCGTTTGCTTACACTGCGTCTGGTATATTGAGACGAATGCTGAGGTGGAGCTGGGATTTTACCATCACTCCGCTTTGTTTCGACCATGGGGTCTTTTGTTAACTTTGCATGTACACCCCGCTGGGCTGCGAAGGAACGCCGTTGTTGACATTGCGTCTGTTGTAACGAGACGAATGCTAAGGTGGAGTTGGGATTTTGCCGTTACTCCGCTTTGTTTTGACTGTGAGGTCTTTTGTTGACGTTGCATCTGCCTCCAGCTGGACTGCGGAGGAACGCTGTTGTTGACATTGCGTCTACTGTATCGAGACGAATGCTGAGGTGAAGCTGGGATTCTGCCATCGCTCTGCTTGATGGTGTAACATCTGTGTCCTGTTGGAATGAGAAGGCACACCGTTGTTGGTCTCCAGGCTTTAGATGTGGCCATTGAGATTTGGAACTAGGGACTTTGTCATGGTTCCGTTTGTTGCGATTCTGAGGTCAGTTGTTGTCGCCATGTCTGCATCTAGTTGAAGTGAGGAGAAACGCCGTTGGTGATCTTTAAGTTGTCGATATTGACGTCGAGACCCTGAAGTTAGGGACCTTCCTTTGCTTCATTTGTTGACATCGTGCCTGTAATATTGCGACAAATGTCGAGATGGTCTCTAGGTTATCTATGAACCGTCGAGATTTGGCTTCGCTTTCTGGTGGAGCCTGTTGGGAAGGTATTGTTCCCTTTTTATCTGTGCCCCTGGATTATATACAGGGATCGATGTGATTTCACCTGTAGGGCAAAAGTTTCATTCTTTCATTTTTTTTTATTCTTTCCGCGATGCTCTATCATTTCAGCTTTTATATCGCGAAGGTCGCGATTGCCCAATCATTTCGGCTATTTTTCGCGGTGCCCAATCATTTCGGCTGTTTATTTTATTTTTACTCGCTACTTTTTATTGCGAGTTGCCCAATAATTTCGGCTGTTTATTTTATTTTTACTCGGTGTTTTTTATTGCGAGTTGCCCAATCATTTCGGCTATTTCATATGCATTTTTTTTTTTTGGCTCGCTGATTTTTTTCTTTCTCGCGAGTAGGGGATTTGGGATCCGATACCAATCTTGGCATCAGCATCGCTGCGACTGGAATATTGCCAGGAGCGAATCATCATTTGCCATGAAAGGACTTGGAATTTGATACCGGTTTAGGCATCAGCATCGCTACAACTGGGATATTGCCAGGAGCGAATCATCATCTGCCTCCGTCGATGTTGAACAAAGGTGGCTTAGCGAACAGGGTTAAGATCCCGTCGACTGAGGCTTTTGACTTCATGAGCCGTAAGGGTCTCACAAAGGTATTTCTCCCTACAAGTCGTGAGGATCTTGTAGGTGTGTTTTCTCCTTGGGAATCGTGAGGATTCCTAAGTGCATGTTCTCTTGTAAGTCGTAAGGATCTTACAAAAGGGTTTTCTCCTTATAAGTCGAGAGAACTTACAAGTGTTGTTTGCTGTACAAGCATATCCCTAGTCACGGATGGGACTTTGTTAGGGAAATATTTATTCATGCCCGTGGATTGTATACAAGGGTCAATATTGGACTACCTGTAGGGCAATGTCGAAAGTTGTGGGGGTTGCTTAAGCACAGGTTTAGGCCTCTGTAACTTAAGACTTTCAAATCTTACGGGCCGTGGGGGTCCCATAAGAGAGTTCTCCTTACGAGTCGTGAGGATCTCGCAAGTGTATTTTCTCCTTAGGAATCGTGGGGATCCCCAAGTGTGTTGCTCCTTTGTGAGTCGTAAGGATCTCACGCAGGTGGTTTCTCCTTACAGGGTCGAGAGGATTCTATAAGTGTTTCTTTAACGAGGTTGCGCCCTTTCGGGTTTTCACAAACACTCGCCGGTAGCCCTGCTGTTTTTACTCACGGAGCCCTTTCGGGTTTTCATCCGTGCCCTTTTTGCTTATAGACATACCTTTATTTTTTCTTCTTTTTTTTTACGAGGTCGCGCCCTTTCGGGTTTTCACGAACACTCGCCGGTAGCCCTGCTGTTTTTACTCACGGAGCCCTTTCGGGTTTTCATCCGTGCCCATTTTGCTTGTGGACGTACCGTTTTTTTATCTTTTATTTTATTTTTTTTTTTAACGAGGTCGTGTCCTTTCGGGTTTTCACGAACACTCGTCGGTAGCCCTGCTGTTTTTACTCACGGAGCCCTTTCGGGTTTTCATCCGTGCCCATTTTGCTTGTGGACGTACCTTTTTTTTTTTTATTAACACGTCAGCCTGAAGATGCTGCGGGTTGGGAGTAGTTTAATGACGTTTCGGTCATTTGCAAGTTTTAGGACATTGCGGTCCGTCGTTAGTTTAAGGACATCTCGGTCCGTTGTTAGTTTAAGGACGTTTCGGTCCGTTATCCAGTTTTAGGACGTAGTGGTCCGTTAGGCTTTCTCTATGAATGAGCATGATGCCCCCGGCGTGTCCATATTTTTCGGAGCATGCGGTTGTGGCGGGTTCACCTTCCAAATTTCGGACAACGCGAACTTGCCCTGTTGGTATTGGTCTTCAACCCAGTTCTTGAAGACGTAGCAATCCTCGATCAGATGACCTACCGTTTGGTGGTAAGGGCAATAATTAGGATTATTAATATCGCCTGGCCGCAATGGACGTTTTGGATTCGGCAGATTGATGAGTCTGTCGCACACTGCCAGCTCGAACAGTCCCCTTGTTTTATCTTGCGGAAACGAGTAAGGACGTTTCAACTTTTCCTGGAGGGATTGCCGCTTGTTGCTTTGGCAAGCAACCGGTCTAGGGTCACCTGATTGTTGGTGAGTGCTGGCGACGAGGGCCGTTTTTCTTTTTCCTTTATCCTTTTTGTTCGATCCTTTGTTTACGGGGCCGAGATTTTTTCCGAGTAGCATGCGATTGCACGGCTGAACGTTCTCGCAGATTCTCAATTCCTTTATTTTTGAAATAGATTCCCCGATGGAAGAGTTGGGGGTAGCTTCTTCGTCAGAGTCGCTTCCAAAGGTGATAATTTGTGATCCCTTGAAGTCGGCTATATGACAGTCGGCGGTGGCTCTTTTGCGCTCATATATCGCATTTTTCCGATGTCCACAAGCTTCACACTTTGTCCTGTCGAAGTGTTGCTTTTGAGCGACATACCCTTGCCACCAACAGTTAAAGGACTCGCAGTCTTCGGTAGGATGTATGATCTTCTGATGATATAAACAGAAGTTAGGGTGCATCTCTACCTCAGAGAAAGGATTTTCTTCGGAGGGCGGTAGCTTCATTCCTACTGATAGAGCTTTGGCGAACCGTTTCCTCGTCTTGAATTTATTTTTACCCGCAGTGTATGGCTTTTGATTTGACGGGAATACCTTGGTTCTTTCCAGTATGGCCATTTCATGCTCTTGATTGGCTTTTGCTTTCAAACGAATTTCATTTAGGAAGGCATCGATCAACTTGTCTGACGGCCGCGAAATTTCTGTTTCAGGGTCCGCCGTTGATTTCTCAGCGCAAGGATCCTCCTCCTCATCCGTCAGTGAATGAGAAATCACATGACAAGTCGCTACGTAGTCTTCGGATTCATCCGATAAGTTTTCTCCATTGTTTTCATCCTCGACGAAAGAACAAGTTGCCCCCGGCGTGTCCGTCTTCTTTGGAGAGTGCGGCTGTGGGGGGTTTACCTTCCAGCTTTCAGACAGCGTGAACTTGCCTTGCAGGTATTGATCCTCAATCCATCCCTTAAAGACGAAACAATCCTCAATCGGGTGACTTACCGTTTGGTGGTAAGGGCAATAATTGGGATTATTAAGATCGCCTGGCTGCGACAGACGCTTTGGACTTGGCAGATTGATGAGTCTGTTACGCACTGCCAGCTCAAACAGTCTTCTCGTTTTATTCTGAGGAAACGAGTAAGGACGTCCTAGCCTCTCTTCGAGGGATGGGCATGGACGCACGTTGTTTTGGCGAGTGACCGGCTTTGAGTTGCTCGGCTGTTGCTGAGCGTTGGCGACGATGATCGCTTTTCCTTTCTCATTTCGGGGATCGGGTCTTGGAGGAGACGGTCTATGGCCCATCTGGTCCATTTGGGCTAATTTGTCGATCAAGGCCTGGAAGGTGGTCGGCCTGAAGAACATCATGAATTGCGAGATGGTCGCCTGCGGATCGAGAGTGCCCACAAACATGCCTACCGCAGGAGCCTCTTCTATGTGTTGTTCGCATTTCGACCATAGGTTCCGCCATCGTGTTGCGTATTGGACACATGTTTCGCCTGACCTTATCCTGGCATTTATCAGTGCTGTAATCGGGGTGCGTTCACTAGCACTTGCGAATCTTTGTGTAAACAGCAGTTCCATCTCTGCAAATGTTTTGACAGAGTCGTTAGGTAGCTCCGAATACCATTCAAAGGCTGTTTCTGCTAAGCTGCCGACGAATTGACGTAGCAACAATTTGTCATCGCCTCCAGTATTGCCGCATAAGGCCCTGAATTGAGCGACATGCTGATGCGGATTCCCTGTCCCTTTATATACGTGGAATTTAGGGATCGTATATCCTGGCGGGTAATTGATATGGTCATACCAGCTCGGATACGGTCGTCCGGTTCTAACAATTTGCCCAGCCGCTTCATTCGCCTGATGAACCCGGATCTGCTGAGCTATATATTCGTCTAGGTCAACTTTGGAGATTGCCTCCTCCTTGGCTGTTGATAGAGCCGGCGGAGGATTTGACGTTTCTCCCCTGTCGTCTTCAAGGACGATCGGAGGATCTTCGGCAGGAGGGTCCGGCTGTAACATCATCCCTACCATATCTTGGAAGAGGAACGCCATCTGTTTTATGTTAGCCGCTTGCTCTGCAGCTTCTTTGTCCCTCTTTTCGAGGACTCTGCGTAAAAAGTCAGCGTCGGTTTCTTGTTCTTGACGCTCATCCGAAGACGTTTCAGAGCTTTCTTTTGGCTCAGTGAGTACAGCCATTGTAGTCATCATTTCCTGAAGCTTTTGTTGTTCCTCCTGGGCTTTCGTCACGGATCGGGTGAGCGGTCGGTGGCCCATAGAAGTGCGGCTTTCCTCCTTTCCAGAAGCCATATAAACAGTGTGCACCACCATGCCCCCAGACTTGGGGCGTTTTTGTTCGGTGTCTTTGCGATTTGCCGAAGACACAGGGGCTTCTTGTGACCTCCTTTTTTGAGTGATTGGAGTTAAGGGAGCCGTTGTAGTGGGCACCCAAGTAGCTTTTGTTTTTTGTGCTTTGACAGAGTAATCCTTCCCCTGCCGAACCTTCATCTTTTTCTGTCATCGGAGGCAGTCTTGATCGATCACCGACTCTTGAACTTGTCGCCAGACTTTGTAAATTTTAGAGGACAGCCGTTGAAGGGGCTGCTCTAGCTTCTTCTCTGGAATATTCTTCACAGATGAATGAGTTCGCTTTAGCACCGCAGTAGGAGAGTTTCTGCGCACCGAGTTCAGCAACTCAAAGCTGTTCTTGGTTGGAACAGCAGTATCGATCTCCACCATTAGAGTTGGAGGAGTAAGTCCAGAGGGGGAGTTGCCCCCAGCCTTCTTCACTCGGCGCCAGTAGCGACGTCGGGCATGTCGTGCTGATGGAGTTGTTTCAGCTATAGGGGTGACCTCCTCATGCCCCCTGTGTTGGTCAGAATATACCGGTACCAGCTTTTTAAAGATCGACGTCCGTTGAGCGGGGACGGCCAACTTGTCAGAAGCGGACTTCTGAACATGGGAAGCAACCTTGGTGATTTTGCCAGGAACGGGAGTTGGGATGGCTATCCGTTTCGGGATAACGCCTTCTGGTATGGCAGGCTTCTTCATGGGCCCGATGGAGCTCTGGCCTAATCCATGAAAACCTGAAGCAGTGGAGTTGGATGACTCGTTGAGAGGGGTCGCGGCAGTGGCAAGTCGGTCGAAGACCAACTTCTTTGGAGCTTCTTGCGATGTTATTGGGGCATTGAAGCTTATCAATGGGAGCATAGTCCCGAAGAACAATCCAGCGTTGGCCTGAGTTACTATCTCCACTGGCATCTTGAAAAGGGAGGCCGCTTGGGGCCCATAAGTCACTCCTCCGGACGGGATGGAGCGAGAGATGCAGTTGCAGGTAGTGCAGTCTGAAGCCATTGATCTTCTGTTTCCTGCACGAAGCAAGATACCAAATCTTAGTACCTCGAATCCACAGGCAACCACAGCAAATCGCGATTCGTTCGCGAACACGACACACGAAGTGTGGAGTGGAAAGAGGAAAAGGTCCCACCGGGCGTGCCAGAATCTGTTCCCCTCCGAACGGCGGCCTGCGACGTTAGGACGTCACGTGCCTGAGGTTCGGGGCAGATGCTATTTGGTTTTTATCCGTCCACCTCTTCGAAGATGCCAAGTTGATTTATGGCACCGTGTATCGAAGGTTTAGATGGATGCGGCCGATGTAGCAGACTTTGTCAGATTCCCCCTCGCTTGAGGGGTTTTTGATTGTGGGGACGCTCTTCCCTGCAGGCGCAAGCCCCTGCAGTTAATTACGCTACCGCTTTGCGGTAACAACTTTCTCCTTCTCCAGAATTTCACTTCGTGTCGTGTGTGTTTGTTTTGTTTGTGGCTGCCCGTGGATTGTATACGGAGACTGAGTAATGCCGTCGCCCGTAGGGCGTGGATTAGTCCAAATCCGTATTTACTTAGATTTGGGTTTGGTGTTTTTAGTTTAAGGATGCATTAGTCGCGTTGCGACTAAGATCAACTTAAACATTAGTCAAGGATACGTTAGTCTTGCTTTGGACTAAGATCAACCTGACGTGGTGATTCATTTAATTTATGGCCATCGGGACACATCACCTCTCTAACATCGTTGAAGGATTACAACGATAGGTGTCAGAGGAGCTCAGAGATGTACCCTTGAACCAAAGCTGATTGAGGGTTTTATAGTCCATTTAAGTGCTTAAGGATACGTTAGCCGTATTTGGGGCTAAGATCAACTTAAACGGGATCGTTTAGATCCGGCAAAAGAGCAATTGGCTCTATTGTTCCAGTTTAGGGACGTAGTGGTCCCTTATTAGTTTAGGGACGTCTCGGTCCGATACCAGTTTAAGGACGTAGTGGTCCATTATTAGTTTAGGGACGTTTCGGTCCGATGCCAGTTTAGGGACGTAGTGGTCCATTATTAGTTTAAGGACGTTTCGGTCCGTCGCCAGTTTAGGGACGTGGTGGTCCGTCATTAGTTTAGAGACATTTCGGTCCGATGCCAGTTTAGGGACGTAGTGGTCCGATATTAGTTTAAGGACGTCTCGGTCCAATATTAGTTTAAGGACATCTCGGTCCGATATTAGTTTAAGGACGTCTCGGTCCAACATTAGTTTAAGGACGTTTCGGTCCGATATTAGTTTAAGAACGTTTCGGTCCGATATTAGTTTAAGAACGTTTCGGTCCGATATTAGTTTAAGGACATCTCGGTCCATGAGTTTAAGGACCCCGCAGTCCATATCGATGTGTGGTCGTTGGGACCCGTCACCTCTTTGACGTCGTTGAGGAATTACAACGACGGATGTCAAAGGAGTTCGGAGATGTACCCTCGAACCGGATGTAGATTGATTTAGGAGAGCCATTTTGCTCAGTCAATTTAATTTAAGGACTTATGGCCAAAATTGGGCTAAGTCCAGTTGAAATGTTCAACATTTTATTTGCTTTTGCATTGCATTTCTTTTTTATTTTTTTATTTTTATTTGCGCCTTGCCCAGAAAGGATGCAGAGTATCAATTTGTTTTGGGCTCTACCCTTTTAGGAATGATGCAAGGTATCAATTTTATTTGGGCTCTGCCCTTATATAAAGGATGCAAAGCATCAATTTATTTGGGCTCTGCCCATTTATTGCCTTGCAATTTATTTTGGCCTGTCAGGTCATTTTGATTTGGGCCTGGCCCTTCAAATAGTGCAAAGCACCAAGAATCTTTTGGATTCAAGAAAATGAGTGCAGAGCACTTTTCAATGATCTAAATTTAGATCAAAGAAGAGAAAAGAAAATCTTTTCTTTCTTTCTGTCTCAGAGAACCAGAGGTTCATAGCAAGTGCAAGGCACTATTTTTATTTATTTATTTATCTGAGAACCAGAGGTTCATAGCAAGTGCAAGGCACTATTTTTATTTATTTATTTATCTGAGAACCAGAGGTTCATAGCAAGTGCAAGGCACTATCTGTTGTGCGCACGTGCGTTGCACGTGGTGCCGCATGGCGGGCATACGTGCGTTGCACGTGGCGCACATGCGCATTATGAGGAGAAGCAAAGCTTCTATATATGGAGAACAAGCTCCTTTTAATATTATTAAATATTCTCATGTGGTGCGCATGTGCGTTGCACGTAGTGCCGCATGGCAGGCACACGTGCGTTGCACGTAGCGCACATGGCGCTTGCGTATTATGGAGGAGCATGCTCCTATCTTGGAGAACTAAGCTCCTTTGAGTATTGAATCCTTTGAGGATTTTTACTCTACCCTTTCTAAGAGGTATCCCCTCTTATTTATATGGGAGTGGTAGAGAAGCCAGCTCTCCTTTTCCCGATGTGGGACTAAAAAAATGCATTCCCCATGTAGTAGAGCATTACTTTAGATTACACGTGTATAACACATTTGCTCATAACTTTTGATCTCGGATGAATTATGAGGCCCATAATATATCAAATCGAAGGTCTTTTCGAGATGCTTTCAATATCATCAGAATTTAGCTGTTTTTCGTTCCGGAGTTTGTCAAAATACAGCTCGGAAAATACTGGTTCGCATCTTCTTCCTTAAATCACATGTGCATAGACATTTGCTCATAACTTTTGATCCCGGATGAATTATGAGGCCCATAATATATCAAATCGAAGGTTTTATCGAGACGCTTTCGATAAAAATAGAATTTATCCATTTCTCATTCGGGAGTTTGTCAAAAAACAGCCCGGAAGATACTGGTTCGTATTTCCTTAAGCGTATCGCTGCCATTTGATACCTTGGACTCTTTTGCGCAGAAATTTTTGGTGGGAACACAAAGGTTGTAGCTTCTCACTTTTAGTTAAGATGTTAACTAGTTTCCTTTTTCGCCTAAAATTCTAATCGACGATCCGTATTAGGGTTTCTCGGCACCCATAAAATTTGAAATTGGCATGCTTGATGCCTTGTGAGACCTCTATTGTGTGCCTAGGAACCCTACAGGTTTTATACCAGTCGTCAGTGAACAGTTCCTAGGTGACATGAGTACAGCATAGTCCGCAGACTTGACACTGCTACTTCGCCTCGAGTGTGTCCCACTGTTCTTAGATTACTACCCTACCACGGCTCAAAGGAGTCGTGCAAACAGGTAGCAGTTGGGTGCAGTCCCGAGCACTTAGAGGCAGTGGCGGTTAGACAGGATTCGTCTCTCCCGGTATTGGGGGTTGATATCACGCTGTGTTAGAGAGCCATTACGCAAAGTCCCTGGCCAGGGCAAGCGAGATTTGCTAGTAGGTTCCAGTAGTTTCTCAGGGTGTAATGGGCTTCGCTCCGACACGAATTATACCGCTATTAGGGGACTGACGCTTTCCGCCCCCTAGGCCCGATATGCGATAGTCTTAGACGAACAGACCGGACTGTATGGAGATTGTCACATCAGACTCAGTAGGAGTTCGGATGGGTTTCCTCATCGGCCTTCTTATCGACATCTACCTGGGGACCGTTACGTACAGCTAGTGCCGCTTGCGGTCTGTGATTAAATCCACTGCCAGCGTAGTAGTCGAGTCTCTAGAGTCCCATACAGAGAGTTTCCCTACTCCAGGCAAAACGATATAGAGGTCGTATGGTTTTACGACAAGGGTTCGGACGCATACGTGTGTTTACGCACGTACGACTTTCGGACAGTTTTTACTAGTCGGCTTTGGTTTAAGCCAGTTACTAGTATCCGGTTATTGGATTTATACAGTCTAAAGTTTTTCCGTGTTTTCACGGATAGGAGGGGCGTTCTCGTAATTGCGCGAGAAGCTTCTAGAAGATGGTGACTAAGGGGGTTAAGGTGGCATATACATTAAATGAGATTAGTGAGTCATATGGATGATTCATCCATGTCATTAATGCATCATAAATGCTTAATGACACATGGAGATGAATCACCATTAGATATTTATCAAGCATGGTTGTAAATCATTTTCTTTTCTTTTCTTGAAAAACAATAATGCTTGATATATATTATGATAGCTCATTTTCTCATTTCATTTTTTATTCTTCTCACCTTCTCTCTCCTCAAGCTTCCTCTCTTCAAAGCCTAATCCTCCCCTCTCATGTGTTGAGTACAAGGATTAGTTAGACTACTTAATCCATAACCCTCACTCTTTATCATCTAGGTACTTTGATTAGCACTTAAAAAAACCTAGTTGCCTCAAGTTTAGTGGCAAAGCTTAGAGTAAAGCTCTCATGGTGGATCGTCTACTACTTGGAGAAGGCCGAGGAGGAGGTGGAGTTCGTAAAGACGAAGGACACGGTTCTTTAGGTATAATCACTTCATATAGTAGTTTAGAACTTCTATGATAGTTGTTAGTTATCGTTTAGCTTTGATTCATGCGGTTAGTCGATGTTTAAGCAAAGAACAAGATCGTTTTTTATATTTTCGCCTCCCCGCAAACCGTGGGGTGTTGTACATCGACTTACAGTATATAATAAACATTGTTTATGTTTTGCATCCGGGCTAGTCCAGCCCCCGCTCTACCGGTAGTTAAGTAACCTAACGATGCATGACGGGGCCCAGTGGTGAATGCGGATGGCATAAGCGTACGTTCTATTTTCATTTCACATTTCTGTAATGTTTAGGAAACATTAAATTATGGGACTTCATCAATGAGATTAATGAAAAGAATGAAACCTAAAGATATTGTAGAATCAAATTTTCAAAAAGGGTAGCTCTAGTTTTTTCTTTGCATAGTGATATTTCATGATGTATTTCCAGCACCTCATTCGATGAGGAAAGAGCCGAGATCCCTTCACCGGGAGTGACCTCTTTAGCGAAACTAGCAAATGCTACAACTCACTCGGTTTTGTTTGTGATTGCTTCTCTAGTTCTTGCTTTGCATAGTGGTATTCCTGAATATACAGCACCTCATTCGATGAGGAAAGAGCCGATATCCCTTCTCCGGGAGTGACCTCTTTAGCGAAACTAGCAAAAGCCTAAAAAAACACTCTTTTTTCAAAATCACTAGATTCTACAACGATATTAAATTCGTTACGCTCATGGTTTTCTTAGAAATCTGCATAGCCTTCCGTCATTTCAGATAAGTACTATTTAGTATTCGTGTTGCGTTTGTTGACCTTATCAAGGCATAGTGTGCGGTAGCTGATTAGTGCTTATCTGCTAGCATGTGATACGATTGGGTTAGGGTAGTCGTGCGGCCTTGTTGACCTTTTCAAGGGTCGTGTAGGTGGGTTTAATTCAATCAAAAAATGATGGATAGAACTTGACTAGCGCTTCTGGTTTGTTGACCTTGTCAAGATCATGAGTGGCTAGGGGTAAAAACCATTATCGGGAATTTCAAGTGTTGAAATTTGCAATGAGATTGCATACCTTCTATATGATAGTTGGATCCCGATACCCTCTACGAGTAAGAGTTACTCCTGAGAGTGCTTTGCACTTTACAATTAGCTAATCCAATAGGTGTCTAGAAAGGTGTCAACGGGGTTATGCCTCTAGGGAAACGAGGTTTATTTTAATTAGGTCCGTGCGAAAGCACGGGGAACCTCTCTCAGAGTACCGATACCTGCCTGGCCGAATGATTGGCGAACCTGTAGGGTGTAATTAATCCCGGCTAATCTTACCTTTTAGGGTTTGAAGGAAAATTTGATAAAAACGGTGGGAGCCATCCTGATTAGATAAAAACCAATCTAATCTTGCTAAAAGCGCACGCAAAGTGATTATCCTTCTCTCTCTCCTTGTAGCGACCAATGACATGCCTTAATCAAGATAATAATATAGATGTATTGACCGAACCTACTTTTTATTATGGGCTTGGTTCCGCTATACCTTATGATTGTCATAAGTCTGAGTAAGGAATAAGGGAATATCTGGATTCCCACACCACCCAAACGAAGAATAAGCATGTTGATATTTTGTCTTCGGGGGTGTTCGTAACTAAGAACTGTTTCTCAGTTTACTCTACGTCCTGAGTATGGGATACTGGATCAGGATCTCATATATGTAATTTGTTGCATGGATTAAAGACAGGTAGAGAACTGGGATAGGGTGATATGTCTCTAAGTAGTAGAGAATAGTGCAAATGTTACAGCCAAAGCAATTGGCATATTTCACCTAGTGTTACCAACTGGTAATGCAATGATTCTGAGCGACTGTTATTTCGTACCAATAATATTGTGAATATTTTTCTAAATCAAGTGTTGATTGGATAAGATACGTTGTATAACAGTATACATGTTCTGAATCAAACCACAGTTCTAAACGTACAGAACACACATAAGAGGAACAGTTTAGAAATGAACGAATTCTTCTTGAGGCATTATAGAATAGGTCATGTCGATGAGACAAGACTGGCTAAAGTTCCATAAGGATGCATATTTGAATCTGTTCGAATTTACATCTTATGAAACTTGTCAATCATGTCTTAAAGGCTAGGTGACCAAATCTTCGTTTACTGGAAACAGAGAAAGAGCTACTGAACTCTTGGACAGATACATGGTGATGTATGCGGTCCTATGTCTACACATGTCATGGATGGTTCCGCGTACTTTGTTACATTCACCGATGTTATTTCAAGATACGGACATGTGTTCTTGTTGAAACACAAATCTGAATCTTTTGAGAATTTCAAAGAATATAAGTACGAAGTTAAGAACCAAATGGGTAAAGGTATTCAAATCCTTCGATATGATCAGGGAGGAGAATACTTGAGCAACGGAATTCCGGGACTATTTAAAAGAGAATAAGATTCTCTCTCAGCTTACTCCTCCGTATACACCACAGCACAACGGTATATCAGGATGGAGGAATCGCACCTTATGAGATATGGTGCGCTATATGATAAGTACTGCTGAGTTACCTATTTCCTTTTGAGGATATGCACTTGAGATAGCTGCATACCTATTGAATAGAGATACCCTATGCTTCGGCAGTCGGGTCAATCATGCATGCGATGTTGTGTACCAGACCATATATAGCTTACTCGCTACGTCTAGTGAGTAAGTATCGAAATGATATTGGAGAAAACCACTGGAAAGCTGTGAAGAACATTCTTAAGTACTTGAGAAAGACTAAAGAGATGTTCTTAGTGTATAGTAACGGTGAATTCCAGGTGGATTCCTTTACCGTTCGAGCTTCCAGAGTGATAAGGACGACTGAAAGTCAGTCTCGGGTTTTGTCTTCACACTCGGTGGAGGGACGGTATGTTGGAAGGATTCCAAGCTATATACCATAGCAGACTCCTTGATAGAGGCTAATTACATCGCTACCAACGATACTGCCAAAGAGCTTGTCTAGATGAAAAATTTCATAGGAAGAACTTGGTTCCTACCATTGGGAATCCAATACCTCGGTATTGTGATGACAATGGAGCTGTAGTTTTGGCCTAGAAACTCCGGTCCCGTCAGCGATACAGACATATTCTTAGATAGTATCACCTGATCAGGGAGATAGTTGATCTCCGGGAGATCGAGGTCAGGAAATTTGACACAGAGGATAATACAGCAGATCCACTCACCGAAGCCATCCTCCAGATGCTATTCGAGAGACTTTTGGGACGTTAGGTATGAGATACTACAACAACTGGCCTTAGTGCAAGTGGGAGATTATTAGGAATATATATGACTTAGAGGACATTATTGATGATATAGTTGATGCTTGGACATATATATTGAGGAATTTCTTTTTCGACATGATAGTATTCTATCAGGTTACTTTTATCTTAACATAAGACTGGTATTTATACTGTCTGTCTCTTACATGTTGATAAAGCCCTTAGGATGTGTACTTGACTTCCAGGATTATGATGAGATCATACTTGTGGGGCCAGGGTGCTCCAAAAGTACATCCTTTAATAAGTTCGTAGTCGAGGGAATATCGAGACTAGGGCATCGATATTCCAGAGTAGACTAGTGTGTACGTTTCTTGTCCCTTAGAGGGCGATGGCTGATCCCACAGCCATTGGTGTGTGACATCAAAGATTGTATACAGGTGCTCATTAGAGAATGGGTACACCGAACGGACTCACCGAGGACTCCTAGTTGGTAGTATATCTATCGTCAGATAGCAGTCCTCTGGTGACACTGGTACACGTTAGTTTGTAGACCCGAGATCGTCATAGAGTCTTGTGTGGGTCCCACTGTATTTTGATTTCCTCCCTACCAGGCTCAAGATGAGTTGTGCAAAAGGTGGATTTTAGGTACAGTCCCGAGTCATATGGAGGCAATGAGCGATAAGAGGGGTTTCGTCTCTCCCGGTATTGGGGGTTGATATTGCGTTGTGCTCGATTGGCTATAACTAGAAGTCCCTGGCCAGGGCTGCTGCTGAGATTTACTGATAAGTGTTATCAGTAGTTTCTCGAACCGTTATAGGCCAGACATCAGCATGACTTATTACGTTACCGGGGTCTGACGTTTACCCCCCTAGACATGATATGTGACATATCGGACGAAGAAACCGGACTGTACGGTAGTGTTACTGATAGGCTTCATGGAGAGTATCGACGGGCTTTCTTATTGATCTTCATATCGCTCAATACTCGGGTAGCCATTACGTCCAGCTAGTACCGCTGACGGCTTGTGGGTGACTGATGTGATCATCACCTACTGCTGGCGTATTGACGAGTCTTTAGAGTCCCACACAGAAGTTCCCTGGTTCAAGCAAAACGAAGTAGGACACATATGTGATATGTGTGTGGGCCTGATTAAATACGAGTATGTGATACCGCATTGTAATCTGGCAGTTATCTGTTATCGGTTTGGTTATATGTGATATAACCAGATTGTCGAATCAAGTATTAATTTGATAATGTGATATACAGATAAATGATATTAGTCAGTCATATGTGATATAACCGGATTATTAAATCAAGTGTTGTTTTAATAATGTGATATATATTATATTTGATATAATTATATCTTAACTAATATCATTAGCTCACTAAATATTTTATTATATGTATTAATATATATATATATATATATATATATATATATGATATACATACATACATACATACATACATACATACATATATATATGTAGCATGACATAAATTTCTATTTTATGAAAATAGAAATGAGGTGGAAAATGGGAAGACTTTGGGAGCATGGTTGCAAGCATGGGCTTTTATCATTGTTTATCCATCTTGACTCACTATTCAAGCATGGGTGCAATTTTATATTGCAATAATTCCATGCTTGAATGAGTGAGGTCAAGGGGTTAGCCATTCACTTGTTCATTCTAACACTTAGCCATTTTTCTTTAGTTGCTCCATATGCTCTCTAGCTTCTTCTTCTTCTTCCTTAATATCATGGTTCAAGCTTCAACCCTCACATGTGATGTGAACCATGAAACTTGAACACAAACTTATGAGCTTTAACATCCCCTACTTTACCATCCTAAACTTGACTAGCGATTGAGTGTAGCGTGTTTACTATGCTAAAGAGTTTAGTGTAGAGGTAGCTTGAGTTGGAGGGACTTCGCGTGGATCATCTTCGGAACGAAGATCATCGGAGGAAGCTCGTCCAAAGCCTCAAGTAGAGCCTAATGGAGTCACGGGACTACTACACGGAGCATGTGAAGTGAAGGACTCGATCTACGAGGGTATATCCATCTTCACCTTCTTATTGTTTTTCTTGATATCAAACTTTAAACCCTAATCATCTAGTCAAAAATCTTGGATAGTCTAGCTTAGCAACCATAAAAATTTGAATTTGGAATGCTTGATGTCACTTGGACCTCATGGTGGTGCTAGGGTAGACATTCACTTTTCCCATAGGTTTTGAATCTGCAGAACAATATCTCCCCGATGAGAATTAAATTCTCAACTTGTGGGGAGATTTGCTTCTGCAAATCTCAAGCAAAGGAATAATTAAGTTCTTATGTGAAGAGTTAAACTCTTAGATAAGCAAAAGAGAGACAATATGATCTTTGTATTTTCTTTACCTCTGGTTTCAATGAGGAAAGTATTCTTCTTTGAGAATTAAATTCTCTATTCTCTCAAGAACTCACTGTATTCTTTTTGCAGAAGCTTTGTGGGAAGTTCTCTCTTCTCTCCGTTCTGTTTTTTCCTCTCTGTCTATCGAGACTTGAAGTCTCAGGTCCTTTATATAGGTAAGGCAAATTGTTAATTAGCTTATTTTTTGTGATAAAATCTCTCTTTGAGAGATTCCAATTGATTTAATTGGTCTCAAAATTGATTTGGGGAATTTTACCCGCTGTTAGATCTTTGATCCAAGTGTTTCTGTATTTACAGAATATATTGTTCTTGTTTTCAATAAGATTGGGGTAATATTCTCCCATTTACAGAATAAGATTCTATTGAATGGTGATATTTTTATCATCATTGGATTTTTAATCCAAAGGTGCTCGGTTTAACAGAGCACAATCTTTCTTTGTTTAGAAAAATATGGGAAATATTTTCCATTTCATTGGATTTTTGATCCACCAACTTTCTGTTTAACAGAAGATATCCCTCCCAATAGAATTTAATTTTATACTTAATCACCATTGGATCTTTGATCCAACGGTTCTTTGTTCGGGTAGAATTTAATTCTACGTAAGGAGGTGTCCTCATGTGTTTAACACGTGAGGCTTATTTAGCCTTTTTCATTTAGCGCCCATATGCCTTGCATATGAGCGCTCACTTATTTAACACGTGAGGTCAATTTGGCCTTTGGCCACTTACTCTTAGTGCTTATATGCTTTATACATAGGTCCTCACATGTTTAACACGTGGGGCCTATTTAGCCTTTAGTTGTTTAATTGCAGCGTCTATATGCTCTGCATATAAGCGCTCACGTGTTTAACACGTGAGGCTTGAGTCGGGGGGGGAATTTCTCCCCCTTTTCTTTATTTTTTTGAAGGAACAAATGCCCCAGCGTTGCTCTCACGTGGCTTGCACGTAAGTGCAACGCTGTCCATCCTTACAACCGTTAGACTGCCTAGGGAACAGGGAGATGCACTGCTTCCTATTACGTCTTATAAATGGGGCCTTTGGCCCTTGAGATGACCACTGTTTCTTCATCTTCTTCCTTGAGAATTTAATTCTCTTTCCAGAGCTTAGTTCTCTACCCCTAGCATTTCAGAGTTAAAATCTGCAAACACTTCTTTCGGGTAAGGATTATGACCGACATTCACTTTTTAGGAAACCATTTTCATTCTTGCCTTGGATTTTAAATCTATCAACGGAGCTTTGCTCTTTTCTTGAATTGATCTCTTAAAGATCTAAAAACCTTTTCTTTTAAGTAGAATCTGGGGACTTGAATCAATGAGGATTGTTAATTCTCCTCTTAGGGTTTTACCCTATCACCGCTCTTTTAGGATCCTTGGAATTTAATTCCATTTTCTTTGTTTCCCCTACCATAGGGGGGGTCTGAGAGAATTTAATTCCATTTTCTTATAGAGCCTTAACTCTGAGAGATCTAGGGACTTTTGGGAATTTTATTCCCCTTCTGTTCTTTAGAATTTTTCTCTTTTAGGATTTTAATACCATTTTCACAGATTCGAATCTGTTGCCCATTTTAACAAAACTCGCTTTTAGAGGATGTTAAAAAAACTCTATTATATATTAATGAGAATCCTTTTGGATTCTCACAATAATTATCTTACCTCATCATTGGCTAGCCGCCATTTTGATTTTATGGAGCCCACTGGCTTTGTAGTTAGTAATCTCATGAGACAAACTCATATATATATTTTTTATTAATGGGTCCCTTTTTTTCATCATGTACGATGGCATCACTTCCATACTTCCCTTACACACGCTCGGAGGCTTCTTTCCCACAGTCGCCATCTGACGAGGAAGTTATGGCAATGATCAGGAAATATGATAAGGACAATAAGAGCCTTCTCTTATGAGGAGTTTGGTACGGTCATATTATCAGGGGTCGTCATAGTTTCACTTATGAAGTACCAGCAGAACCCATCCACTCAATATCATTGACGGAGCGTCCGCGTACTGCTTATGCAGTGAAAGCGGCTAACTGGACCCCCGCGGGCCGGCTTGAGCCATCAACGACAGGGATCCCCAATCAACCCATGATGGCTATCGATATCTTGGGACGCTGAATATGTCAGGGTGAAGCTCGACCCTGGGGGCAGATCTATAAGGTAGGTGTTACCCCGCATCATCCAGTGAGCTACCTTTCCTAGGCCCAATACATTCTTTCGTCCTAACGCTCACGGCTGCAGAAAGTTAGGCTGTATCAAGCGGTGTATGCGTCACTGTTCTACTATCATGCTCCCCACGTCTGGTAGATCAAGGCTTTTTTGAACCAGTGGAACCTTCCAACAAATACTTTTCTACTAGGGGACCGCGAAGTCTCTATTTCGCTGGAGGAGTTCCGTGAAATTTCAGGGTTGCCGATCAGGGGAGAGCATACGAAGAATTATTACCTCCTGATGAATATATATTTGCCACAGTGCCAGCTGTACTTGAAGGTTTAACAACCGAGAACGCTGTTCGGCACAAGCACCCGAGTCTAATCAAGGCCTTGGGTATTTTTAAGAGACTA
Source organism: Agapanthus africanus (assembly GCA_030015575.1). Classification (NCBI taxonomy): domain Eukaryota; kingdom Viridiplantae; phylum Streptophyta; class Magnoliopsida; order Asparagales; family Amaryllidaceae; genus Agapanthus; species Agapanthus africanus. The sequence continues at coordinate 24,090,916 of CM057347.1, forward strand.
TTCGTGGTATCGGAAGAACAAGGTGTCACTTTTGACGCTTTCATTGCTTGCTTTCTCCATGAAGATGTTCTATCCAAGAAAGCTCCAAAATTTGCGAAGGTCGAGGACCCCTTCGGATTCGGTTTAGAGAAACTTCCGGTCAAAGAAGAAGACTTTCCGCAGTTTTACATTCCAATTTCATCAACTGGGACCTTTGACGCAATCGCTGCCCCTGGAATAGAAGAAGAAACTTTCTTTATCGGCTTCATCAGTCTCTGGCTTAGCTGGTTTGCTATGCTAATGCATCACCGTTTTATAAGAGCCTCCGTCTTCTATCCTGCCTATTGCATAGCCGAAGGAGCGCGATTGGCTGTTGGCGTTGCAGGATTATCACACCTATACCATGGTTTAAGTACTGTTGCCAACACTTCTAACCCAGATGCGGACACTGTGAATTTCTCCCTCCACTACTTCACATCATGGATTGAGATGCATGTATTAGGCGCATTTGCTGCACACCGGCGTCCTGCTTTCTATGAAGCATATACCTTCCTACGAGTCATGAGGCTGGTCAATGCTTCTGCTCCTGATCCGACTCAGTTAGGGGCTCTACACGTATTACTTAATCCGTATTCGAATGAAGGCAGGATGGTTTTCAGTAATAGATCATGCATTTATATTCGATCAGGCCGGGGTACTTAGTGTTCCACCTAAATGATACTGCTCTCTTCATGCGGTACAATCAGCATCGCTTCTCCCAGCAGTTAGGTTACAATCAGGGCGTCCCCCTCGAAGCCTTTTTAGTTAAGCCCACTCTCTCACTGGAGGTCGCCCGCGACGTTATCCACTACCTCATGCGGTTGGGTACTAGTTCTCTCTTCATGATTCTTGAGCCTGACTCTCTTTCGAGGCCCGTGGGACCCTTCAAGGGCTAGTATCACCACCGAGTTAGTCCCATCATTGCAGAAGAGAGAAGGGTGCTCTTTGAATGTAAAGCCCCTGCTTTCGCTCAAACCGTCAGTGCCCCATTGTGATCACGGTCGGTTGTTTGCCCTCCTCTGAGGGATAGCGATTCAGTGCTTATTCATAAAGTTGCTCAGGTGGAATCAGTCACCCGCACTGCTGGTATGCCAATTCGCAGTAGGCCGGGGCAGAGATTCCTGAGAAAGTACCAGCAGCGGCATCACCAAAAGAAAATACCGAAGACGAGGTTAGGCAGCACCGAGCAAAATTGCCAAAGGGGACGAAGCGCCCTTCTTCTAGTGCTAGCTCGGGCCCTAAAAGAAGGAAGAAACCGGTCGCCGGTTTACTCGATACCTTACTTGAGTCCGAGCCTCTTCACGACGAGCCTATATCTACACATGAACTAGACGATAGTCTCCTCATTCCTGGCACATCCGCCGAGGAAGCCATTCAGCTGGCCGAGGCCTTGAAGCGTTCACAGGATAAAACTGAAAATGTGCGCCCCAAGAAGTGATGCTTTCCCCATGTTGAATTCCGTGATGTTGATCCGGTACCAACTAGGTTAACAGTGCTTCCTATGACGGTGGAAGAAGAACGGGCCCTCAAACAGCCAATCTCGACCGCTTCTGAAGACGAGGTTGCTCTGAAGGCGGGCAAGGATTTACCTTCGATCGAATCCCGACGAGCGCGATTAAACAGAAAAGAGGAGCGGCTCGAAAAGGCCATACTTTAGGCTCCCTGGCGTATTGGTATGTATCTTTTACATTCTTCTCAGCAGATTAGTTTCATATTGTATTCGTCTTTACAGATTTTTCCTTTGTAGGGCCTTCTATGGCGGACGCAGCTTCGAGTCTAGACCGTGCCTCAGAGCCTCCAGTGATGGCCTTTATTCCTTCAGCGGAGGTCATCGGACTGGCCATAGACTCTATGAATATTTCCAGTGACGCACCGGAGGGTGTAGAGGAGATTACTGAAGCTGCTATCCCTCCAGTCCAAAATGGACGAAGAATCAAAAGTAATCCTATATATATATATATATATATATTGCCCAATAAGACTTCCATATGTCTAACCCTTTCATTTTCTCAGAATTGCGGGAGTTGGCGGCTTCCATTGTAGATTGTTCTCCGGAAGAAACCATCCTATGTCTACGTAATATGGCGACGCCGCACGCGACATTCCCCCAGAGCCTCGTCCTTTCCTCCGGCCAAGGTTAGTATTCCTTTGCTTTTCGTATCATATTTTCATAATGATGCTGATGTGCCCATTTTTTATTTTAAACCACAGTCCTAGAGGCTGACGACGAAGTTGAAGTTCTCGATAGGCCAGGGGATCTTTCAAATCCGCCCTCTATAGCCGTTGGTAAGTGACCCCTTAGCATTGGTATTCTTTTAGTTATTCTATGTTTGGAAAGGTGACTAACCAAGCATGTATTATCACAGTTTTGCCCACCCTGACTCTATTAGAGTCCCGGATTTCTATGCCGCCGGACCCTTACGCCCGGCATGTGTCTGAGAGGATGGCAAAACAGAGTGTTCATTCACTGGCGACACTTATTGAAGATCTTCGTGCTGGCACATCCATCACGGCTGAAGAATTCGCTATTGAAGCCAACACTTCTTTGTCTGTTCTTGCCACCTATCACGACAAGACGCTGGTGCATACTTAGGTCGAGTATTGCCGTCAAGTGGAGGCTTCCTTACATGGAGTTGAATGCGTACGCCTCCCTTCTGATATATTACCCGTAAATGCCAGCTTGCGTGGGTGGATCGATCGGTGCGCAACCAATCTCCAGTCTTGCGAGAAAAGGCTCAACTAGAAGTTTTCAGCAAGGGAGTCGGCTTCGAAGGCTTTGGGGGAACTTCAAGCCCAGCTCACCACCAAGACTACTCGGGCCTATGAAATTTGGAAGGTCCTTCAGGAAGCCATTACGGAGGTTGTGGCTCTTGATAAAGCCGTCATTTTTACACGCGAGATGGTTGAGACCCACAAGACTGCCGAGAAAGAGCTTGAAAATCGGTTTTCCTTATACCAAAAACAACATGCACAGGTACAAACTCAGCTTGCGGTGTTTCTAGAACTTGAGGCGGAAGCCCAGCTGAAAAATGACGATCTGGCTGGCTTATTGAACCGCCCGCCGTCTTAAATACCTTGTCGCTGCATATCTTTCTTTCTTCTTTTCTTTTCCTCTTTTTTGTATCTTGTATTCATTTGAATTTTTGAATAAAAAACATATTTTATTTCATGCTTGTGCCTCTATATCCTTTGATGCCTTGATTTGGCGTAAAGTAGTTTATATACTCATTTCGGAGTCTCTAGTTTACGTACTTATTTCGGAGTTTGTAATTTATTCACTTATTTCGGAGTCTCTAGTTTATGTACTCATTTCGGTGTTTATTTAGTTTACCTTCCTTGGGTTTACAGGCTAACTTATCCTAACGTTATATGCAGATAACCTACATTCTTTACGACAGAGGTCCGTTAGGTTTGTGGTACTAGGGTTTTGGTCCATGGTACCATCACGTTGGCTGATATATTCCTTGATATGCAGTCTTTAAGCTGTTGTTCGAGTAGCCCCGCGACTGTCGTGTCTCTGATCCTTTCGGGGGATGGAAAAAACGTCTTCAAATAATCTTTTTAGGTCGTATTACCGTCGGAAGGGCAAGCATTAAGAATTTTCTATGACGCTTCTTACTTGAGATTAGGCTCAATTTGGAGCCCCGATGAGTCATAACCACTCCGCACTGGTGTGGGATAATCTCCGATAGTCTTTTAGGTTTTATATGAGTTGCCCTCATGACCCGAAACTGGGAATATGCCGTTGCCTCATTTTTTTTTTTGACGATGTCGCATCGATTCTTTGCTGAAATAAGGTAGACATCTGTAGGACCTCTATGTTGTATGTATCGCAATTGAAGTCCGGAGTTAGGAATATGCCATCGTTCCATTTTTGTTTCGACCCTTGGGTCTTTTGTTAACATTGCGTCTGCATCGTGCTGGAGTGAGAAGGAACGCTGGATAGTCTCTAGGTTGTATATGAACCGTCAAGACTTGGAGCTAGGATTTTGTCATGACTTCATTTCTATTTGACCCTTGGGTCTTTGTTGATATTGTGTCTGCACCCTGCTGGCATGAGGAGAACGTCGGGGTGATCTTTAGGCTTTAGATATTGCCATTAAGATCTGAAGCTAGGATTTTGCCATCACTTCACATTTATTTGATTGTTGCGTCCGCATCCTGCTGAAATGAGGAAAACGTCGAGCTGGAGCTAGGATTTTTGCCATCACTCTACTTTTGTTTGTTGACGTTGCGTCTGTCCCAAGAGGGAACGTCGAGTCGGAGCTGGGATTTTGCCATTACTCCTTTTTTATTTCGACCCTTGGGTCTTTTGTTGACATTACGTCTGCATCCTGCTAGAATGAGAAAGAATGTCAAGATAATCTCTGAGTTGTATGTGAACCGTCAAGACTTGGAGCTAAGATTTTGCCATGGCTCCTTTTTTGTTTGACCCTTGGGTCTTTTTTGACGTCGTGTCTGCACTGAGAAGGAACGTCAAGCTAATCTCTAGGCTGTAGATGTTGCCATCGAGATCTGGAGCTAGGGATATGCCTGTTGATCCACTTTATTTTGGTGATGTCATACCGATTCTTTACGGAAGTTGGGTAGACATCCAAATAACCTTTATACTGTATGTATCGCCATCGAGGTCCGGAGCTAGGAATATACCATTGTTCTAATTTCATTTGACAGTTATGCCCGCACCCTGTTGGAATGAGGAGAACGTCGAGCAGGAGCTAGGAATTTTTCCATCACTCCACTTTTGTTTGTTGACGTTGCGTCTGCACCGAGAAGGAACGTCGAGTTGAAGCTGGGATTTTGCTATTACTCCTTTTTGAGTTGGCTCTTAGGAGCTTTGCTGACGTCACGTCTGCACTCTGTTGGAAAGAGAAGAGCGTCGAGCTGATCTTTAGGCTGTAGATATTGCCATCAAGATCTGGCTCTCCCTTTGACGGAGCCTGGTGGGAAAATATGGTTCCCTTTCTTTCATTTATACTCATGGATAGTATACAAGAGTCAATATGGACATACATGCAGGGCATATGAAACTTTATTTTATTTTTATTGCCGCGATGCTCTATCTTTTTAGCTTTTCATATCGTGAAAGTTGCGATTGCCCAATCATTTCGGCTTTTTTATCCGCGGTGCCCAATCATTTCGGCTATTTTTTTATATGCATTTTTTTCCTCATCGATGTTTTTATTGCGAGTTTGGAATCTGATATCAACCTTAAAATCAGCACCGCTATGATAGGAATATTTCCAAGAGTGAATCATCATTTGCCGGGAGCGGACTTGGAGTTTGATACCTTTTTAGGCATCAGCATCGCTGCAACTGGGATATTATCAGGAGCGAATCATCATTTGCCGGGAGCGGACTTAGAGTTTGATACCTTTTTAGGCATCAATATCGCTGCAACTGGGATATTGCCAGAAGCGAATCATCATTTGCCGGGAGTGGACTTAGGATTTGATACCTTTTTAGGCATCATCATCGCTACAACTGGGATAGTTGCCAGGAGCGAATCATCATTTGCCTTTGTAAATTTGAACAAAGATGGCTTAGTAAATGGGGTTAGGATTCTGTAAACTAAGACTTTTTGACTTTATGAGCCGTAAGGGTCTCATAAGGTTATTTCTCCCTACGGGTCATGAGGATCTTTTCGATGTATTTTCTCTTAAGCAATCATGGGGCTTCCTAAGTGTGTGTTCTCTTATAAGTTATAAGGATCTTATAAGATTATTTTCTCCTTATAAGTCGAGAGGACTTACAAGTGTCATTCTCCATATAGGGACATTTCTCGCCATTGGAGGAACTTGGTGGGGGAATATTTATTTGTGCCCGTAGATTGTATACAAGGGTCAATATTGGACCGCCTGTAGGGCAACTTGGGGGATATAACGGCTTAAGAACAAGTTTAGATCCCTATAGTTTAAGGCTTTGAATCTTATGAGCCGTGAGGGTCTCATAAGGGAAATTCTCCTTACGAGTCGTGAAGATCTTCCAAGTGTAATTTCTCCTAGGAATCATGAGGATTCCAAAGTATGTTGCTCCTCTATGAGTCGTAATGATCTCACGCGGGTATTTTATCGTCACAATGTCGAGAGGACCTTGCAAGTGCACATGAATTTTTTTCATTTTACAAGTTTGTTCCCTATTTGGGTTTTCGTAAACTCGCCGGCAGTCCTGCTGTTTTTACTCACGGCGCCTTTTCGGGTTTTCATCTGTGCCCATTTTGCATGTGGACATACCCTTTTTTTAACGAGATCGCGTCCTTCCGAGTTTTCACAAACTTGCCGGTAGCTCTACTGTTGTTACTCACGGTGCCCTTTCGGGTTTTCATCCATGCCCATTTCGCTTATGGACATACATTTTTTTGCGAACGATGGAACCCTCGAAAGTAGTTTCACCACGGGTGACCCATCTATTTACTAGTGGGATTTGGGGGTGGCTTCATCGCTAAAGTAGCTGCGTAGCCAGTGGGACTTGAGTTGCAATCTCCGCCGTTGAGACTTCGATTGCAATATAGATTTCAAGGAAGCATATCTCCGTTTTGGAGGCGATGTGCTAGTTTAGGGACATCTCGGTCAGTTATCGCCATGTTTTGAGGCAAATTTTTAGTTTTAAGGACTTCTCGGTCCATTGCCGCCATGTTTGAGGCGAATAATTAGTTTAAGGACTTCTCGGTCCGCTGTCGCCTTGTTTGAGGTGAACAATTAGTTTAAGGACTTCTCAGTCCAGTATCGCCGTTTTTAAGATGAAGTTTTAGTTTAAGGACATCTCGGTCTGATGTCACCATATTTGAGGCGAATTTTTAATTTAAGGACATTTCGGTCCATTGTCGCCATGTTTGGGGCGACGGAGTTTCTTTGCATACCACTCTCAGAGTTTTTGACTTGGGAAGATAGCGAGCAAACATGAGCGTCGTCATCTATCATTGACCTAGGTCATGACTCGTTAGGCGTAGTATTTTTTGAGTAATCGGCCGTTTATTGGCCGGAAGGGTCTTTTGCCGTGCATATCCATGAGCAGGTAGGCTCCACCTTGGTAGACTTTGTCTATGATGTACGTGCCTTCATAGTTTGGTTCGAATTACTCTCGTTTTGCATGATTGAGGATCATCGGTCTTTTGACGACTAGCATGAGCTCGCCTTGGCGGAATGTTCTCGGTATGGTCAGTCTTTCGTATGACCGTGTCATCCTTGCCTTATAAGCCTCCAGGTTTTGCTGTGCTTTAAGGAGAGTTTCGCCGAGGGCATCGAGCTCCTCAAGCCGAAGATGAGCGTTTTCTTCATCTGTCAGCTCATATCGAGCCGCTACTCATAGAGAAGAGAGTTCTATTTCCAGGGGAAGTACTACTTCTGTGCTGAATATCAACACGTATGGTGTTGTATTCATGGCCGTTTTGAAGGTTGTTCGGTATGCCCAGAGAGCTTCAAGCAGCCTTCGTGCCAGTCTTTTTTGTTTCTGGACACAATTTTCTTTATAATTTTTGTCAAAGTCTTGTTGAAAGCTTCAGCTAGACCGTTGGCATGAGAATTATATACTGAAGAGTATCTCCAATCTATATATGCTGTTGTGCAAAGCGGCTAATTTTATGGCTTCTGTAGGATGGCCCATTACCCAAGATAATTCGTCGCGGAGTGTCGAACCGATAGATGATATGTGTCTTGAAGAAATGGAGGATATTCTCCGCCTTCACTTCCCTTAGTGGTACTACTTCTGCCCACTTAGAAAAATAGTCAGTCGTTGCCAGTATGAATCGATGTCCGTTGGACGATGCTGGTTCAATAGGGCCAATTATATCGGTCCCTACATTTCGAATGGCCAGCTAGCTATCGTTGGGTGTAGCGGGTTTGGATGCTGGTGGATGAAGTCCCCGTGAATTTTGCACGAGTGACACTGCATCGCATATTCGAGGCAGTCCTGAATCATTGTGGGCCAATAATAACCCATTTTTTTGATATTCAACTTCATTTTTGGCCCAGCTTGGTGAGAACCGCAGAGTCCGTCGTGAATTTCTTGGACAACTCTCTTTGTTTCTTCTGGTCCCAGGAATCTTAGCCACAGACAGTCGAACGATCTCTTGTATAGAGTATCATTGACGAAGGCGAAAGACAGAGCTCGTTTCATGAATTGATGTCTAAACGACGCATTTTTTGGCATTCGTTGGGATTTGAAGTAGTCTATGAAGACATCCCTCCAATCCTTGACATTTTCTTCGTCCTCTATTTGGAGGGCTACTTGTTCGGTCATTTCTTTTCCTCGGATGGCTCTGTTAAGTCCCCCGAAGATATTTCTGTCGGCGCGAGGATCCTACGACTTTGCACGATGATCTTTACATCATCGAGGTCTTCGTCGGCTAATTTTTTAGCCAATTTGGCCAACGCATCCATCTTGCTGTTTTCCGTACACGGTATACTCTCCAGGATGTAGGAGAGGATTCAACAGTTGTTGCACCCTTTCGCCATACCTTATCAGCTCCGGCTTGCATGTCTGATAGTCGCCATTTACTTGGCTAATGATCAGCTGGGAGTCTCCATGTATGAGGAGGTCTTTGATTCCCATGTCGACAGCGATCTCGAGACCTGCTATCAAAGCTTCATATTCAACTTCGTTATTAGTCCTCGGCTCAGTTAAGGAGAGGGCATAATGCAATATCTTCCTTGTGGAGTCACGAAGATAAGGCTTACCCCGACTTTGATTATGGGGGTGTTTTGCTTTCGCCTCTTTCATGGAAGATGCTCCATTGAAGTAGAGTTCCCATCGGGGATCATTTTCTTCCTTCTCTCCTTCAATTGTGTTGAACGCGTATTCATCTGGCAACTCACAGTTTAAGGGGGAGTCGGCAGGTGTCGGATGCTTGGCGAGAAAATCGGCGATGGCCTGGCCTTTCACTGCTTTGAGGGGTCGATACGTTATCGAGAACTCCATCAAGAGGAGAGCCCATTTGGCAAGCCTTCCTGTTAGTATGGCTCTTGACATCAGATATTTAAGAGGATCCACCTTTGATATGAGATGGGCCTCATGTGCTAAGGTGTAGTGTCTGAGCTTCGTTATTACGAAGATCATTGCCAGGCAATATTTTTCGATGGGGGAGTAGTTATTTTCTGCCCCCAGAAGAACTCGGCTCAAATAGGACAAAGCTCTCTCCTTTCCCTAATCGTTCTCTTGTGCCCATAGCGCACCTAGAGAACCCTCAAGTGCAGTTGTATATAGGATAAGGGGCTTTCCCTTAACCAGAGCGGTCAATACCGACGGATTTTGCAGATATTGCTTGATTTCGTCTAGTACATTTTGGCACTTTTGATCCCAGACGAATAGGGTCCCCTTCTTCATCAGATGACTGTAGGGACAAAATTTTCCGGAGAGGTTGGCTATGAACCGCCGGATATATGCGAGCTTTCCTTGAAGGGATCACAACTGTTTGAAGGTCCTTAGCGTAGGCATTTCCGTAATCGTATTGATTTTTGAGGGATCGATTTCGATACCCCGGTGTCGTATGATGAATCCTAAGAATTTGGCTGAAGAGACTCCAAATGCACATTTTAGAGGATTCATTTTCAGATTGTACTTCCGAAGACATTGGAACACTATATTTAGATGTTCCCAATGTTCCTCATAAGACTTGCTCTTCACCACCAGGTCATCGATGTAGCATTCGACAATCTCATGGATGAGGTCATCGAAAATCTTCGTCATGGCCCACTGCTAGGTGGCGCCAGCGTTCTTTAAACCGAAAGGCATCACCTTGTAGCAGAGTATGCCCAGCGGAGTCCGAAAGGCGGAATGTTTTTGGTCTTCAGGATGCATTTTTATTTGGTTGTATCCTGAAGATCCATCCATGAAGGTGTTGGATTATGGCAGCGCCCCGGCCATCTATCTGTGACCAAATGCGGAACAAAAATTTATAAAACTTGGCGCTACCACAACCAATTACCCGGATCTTCCATTAACCCTTAACTAGCAATCTATAATCTAGGAGTTTAGAGTGGTTATACTGAATAGATCCGTGTCCTTCGGTCTTCAACCATCATCCCAAGCTTCTAAGGGCTTCCTTGATCAAGCTTGATCTCCGGTCTCCCTCCATCGAAGATGATCGACCCGAGAGTCTATACAACGAGCTCCAACCTCATATCCGAGGCAACTGGGGTACCTAGATCGCTACACTAGATACCGTAGATGAAATAGAGAGTGATGATGGATTATTTTTTCTCAAGACACCCGAGAATTCTCAACTCATGAGAGGGTTTGGGTGAAGCTAGAGGAAGAAGAAGATGCCATGAGGATGAGAGTTTAGAGCAACTCAAGAGAAAAATAATGGCTAAGTATTTTGTTTGTTGTGAGATTATTCAATAAATAATGATGCCATCCATAAAAATATCCCATGCCACCAAAATATCTAGAGTCAACCAAAATATCTCAAGTCAACAATAATCTCACAATAAACAAAACCTTAAGCATGCTTAGTAAAGTAACCATAGGTCATTACCAAGCCATGCCAATAAATATGCAATAAACTCCTCATCCTACACCTCAATAATCTTTTAATCCAAAAAGGTCTAAACCATGATGAGGTGTAATCTTCTAAAAGTAATATTGTAATAAATTACAAGAATACCCCTCAACCGTATATACATACCCGCATCCGTATTCCGAAGAATACAAATACAATGAGACGAAAATAATCCAACAATATAATACTAGGATCCGGCTTAAACTAAAGCCTACTAGTATTATCCGTCCGAACATCATGCTGCACAAGTACACGTATGTGATCGAATCCTGCCGTAAAACCATACGGCCTCTATATCGTTTCCCCCGAAGCAGGGAAACCCTCTATGTGGGACTCTAAAGACTCGTCAATACGCTGGCAGTGGGTTTAACCACAAGCACGTCAGCGGCATTAGCTGTACGTAACGGCTACCCAGATATTGAGCGAAAGGAAGGCCGACTAGCAAACTTATCCTGAAACCCCTACTGAGCTTAACAGTGACAATATCCGTACAGTCCGGTCCGTTCGTCTATGAGTATCGCATATCGAGTCTTGGGGGGTGGATAAAGTCAAACCCCTAAAAACTTGATATTCAGTGTCGGTATGAAGCCCATCACCACCTGAGAAACTATTAATCCGAATCAGTAATTCTCGCTACCTTGGCCAAAGATTTCTGGTGATGGCCACCCGTGCACACCGCGACATCAACCCCCAATACTAGGAGAGACGAATCCCCTAACGATCCGCTCACTGCCTCCATGTGGCTCGGGACTGTACCCAGCTAAAACCTGTTTGCACGACTCCTTTAAGTCGTGGTAGGGTAGTAATCAAAGCACAGTGGGAACTCACACGAGACAAATGACGATCTCAGATCGATAGACTAACCTGTACACATGTCACCAGGGAACTGCTATCTGACAATAGGTATAATACCAACTAGCATGTTCCCGGCGAGTCCGTCCGGTGTACTCATAACCCAATGAGCACCTGTATACATCTTAGGTGAACTAACTGACACCAATGGCTTGTGAGACTGGCCACCGCCCCTTCGTCGGGGTCTCGATCCATATACACTAGTCTACTCTTGGAGTATCGATACCCAGTCTCGAAACTCTCACGACTAGGGACACTTTAAGGATGTCCTTATAGACAACCCAACTCTCACATATATGATCACCATCATACTGCTGGTAGTCAAGCAAGAATCCTATGGGCTCTATCAACATGTAATAGTGATCTGTAATGTCACATGAAGCATGTAAACGATGATAAAGACAAACCAGATAGCATACTATCATCTCGAGTAAGACTGTTCTACCCGTATAGGCCATCCCTCAATCATTGCAATCACGTGCCTGCGATCTAATAATTTACTTGAGGGCACTATAGCTAACAGAAGGAGAAGACCTCATAGGTAGACATGTTATCGATCATCAGCTCGGTAACAAGTAATGGGAAGTCATCCTTCGGGCAAGCTTTGTTAAGGTCCCGAAAGTCCACGCAGACGCGCATCGTCCCATTTTTTTCATCACCGAAACGATGTTAGCGATTCATTCGGAATATTTAACTTCTCGGATGAAATCGGAGTCGATTAGTTTCTTGACCTCGGTATTTATACTCATCTCAAGTTTGAGCCACATTCTTCTTGGCGCCTGTTTGACTGGCTTTATGTCCGGCAATATGGCTAGTATATGTACTGCTACCTTTGGATCTAGTCCCAGCATTTCGGAATAGTTCCATGCGAATCAATATTTATACTGCATGAGCACGTCTTTTAACATGGCTATCTTTTTTCTAGATAGCAGCTCACTGACGAACGTTGGCATTGGATCGTTTTCCGTACCTAGGTCAATTTTCTTTAAGTTGTCCGCCGTAGTGTGTATCCCGTTGTTCGCCGCTGAAAGACGCGGCCGGGACGTCAGGCCTGAATTTAGGGGCAGATACTATTTGGTTTTATCTGTCCACCTTTTCGAAGATAACAAGTTGATTTATGGCACCATGTATCGGAGGTTTAGACAGGAGGTTTAGACAGATACGGCCGTTGTAGCAGACCTCGTCAGATTCCCCCTCATGAATGAGGGGTTTTTGATTGTGGAGATGCTCTTCCGTGCATGCGCAAGCCTCTGCAGTTAATTACGCTACCGCATAGCGGTAACTACTTTCTCCTTCTCCAGGTGGTCACTTCATGTCGTGTGTGTTTGTTTTATTTTTGGTTGCCCGTGGATTGTATATGGAGACTAATTTATGTTGTCGTCCGTAGGGCGTGGATTAGTCCAAATCTGTATTTTCTTAGATTTGGGTTTGGTTTGGGTTTAAGGATCATTATTCTCATTGAGATTAAGATCAACTTAAAGTTTTGTTGAGGATATGTTAGACTAATTTTAGACAAAGATCTACTCAACAAGATTTTAGGATCATTAAGATCCAACGAAAGAGTGTTTGGACTCTATCGTTTTAGTTTAGGGACATTGCGGTCCATTGGGTTTAAGGACATCGTAGTCCATGGAGTTTAAAGACATCATAGTCTGTGTTTAAAGACATCATAGTCTATGGGGTTTAAAGACATCATAGTCTGTAGAGTTTCTGGTTGTCGGGACCCGCCACCTCTCTGAAGACATTGAAGAATTACAACGACATGTATCAGAGGTGTGGAGAAATGTACCCTTGAAACGATATTGGTTGAGAGATCTATAGTCAAGGTTTGGGACTAATACCAATTAAAGAGATTGTGAGCACATGGGCTCAGTTAATCTGAACTGAGGACTTATGGCTAACTTGGGCTCAGTCCACTCAGATTTGAATAAAATGTTGAACATTTATTTGGGCTCAGTCCATTTTAGTTCAATAATACTGAGCATTAATTTGGGTTCTGACACCCCTCTTTCTTTTGCTTTTTATTGGGTGTTAAACACTCTTTATGGCGTAGAGCGCTTTATGTAAAGAACATTGTTGGGGTAAAAATTTACACCCCGGTTGACCAAGTCAAAATCCAAGTCAACTCCAAGCCAAGTGGGCCCAAGCCCAGATCCAGTGGGCCCATGCCCGGGTCGAGCCCGAACATGAAGCGGCCGGCCTCCCCCCACGCCAAGATAAAAATTTTGTAATAAACAATTTTGTTGTATTTCTTTTATTTTATTTTATTTTATGGATAAATGTAAAAAAAATAGGCATAAAGCCAAATTTTTGTAAAGCCCATGGCTTATGTGCAAAAAGAAATAGCACATGAGCCATGGGATGGGCAAAATGCCATTTTGTGAAGCCCAAGGGGCTATGTGTAAAGTGTACAGCCTATAAAGGCAAAGATAATGAAATATCTCAACAACTTTTTCTCTCTCTAAAAATTTTTCAGATCTGAGATCTTTTCTCCTTCTTCAAGCTTTCAAAACCTTCTTCTTTCTCTTAAATTAAATCAAGAGTTTTACTCTTCTTCTTATAAAACAAATTAGTTTTTCAAAACCAAACCCATAAAGGGGAACTCGGATCTTCCATTAGATCTCAAAAAGAAGAGATTTTTAAAAATCCCATATCTCTTGATCTTCAAGATCCAGCTAACAGAGGAGGAAGAAGAAGAATCTCTTTCACTAAACCCAAAAAAAAAAACACATTCAGGAGTCCAACTCCTCCCTGATTTCTCTTCCGAGAAATTTTTTTAGGCTAAAAGCCTCTTTTCCTCGCCGGCGCTCAAGCGCAGAGTGCCCGCGTGCCGACACGTGGCGCGCTTGCGCTCCAGCGCAAGTCGCCCCGGTGCCGACACGTGGCACTTGCGCTCCAGCGCAGGGGCTCGAGCGCAAGTCGCCCCCGTGCCGACACGTGGCGCGCTTACGCTCAAGCGCAAGCGCTCAGGCGCAAGTCGCCCCCGTTACGACACGTGGCGCGCTTGCGCTCGAGCGCCCAGCGCTTAAGCGCAGAGCGCCCACGTGCCGACACGTGGCACTCTAGCGCCTGAGCGCACAGCACCTAGGCGCACAGCGCCCAAGGTGCTGCCCCCATGCATCCTTTGGATGTCTTTTTCCCCCTTTATATATATACATGTATATACATACATATGTATACTTATGTACATACACACATACTCCACGACACTGTCCCTGTTAGAAAAAATTTCAAACGGGACGCTGCCCCGCACCCCGCAAGGGGGCTGCTCGCCTCCTTGACCCCCAGCCCGCTATCCGGGTAACGGGACCCCCGTAAAAACTCTGCGTGGCTCCCGATATATTTAAATCCCCCTCCAAAACAAAACACACGTACACTGCATATTGAGTTCGCATGACCAGTTTAACCCGTTAATCGGAGGTTCCCTCGCCCCAAAGGCGAGGGGTAATTAACGGCAGCTTAGTCCGCGGCTGCCGGAGATTCGGATCCCCACAATCATTAAACCCCCGGCCTACCCTAGGCAGGGGGAATCTGTAATGCGCCTGACAAGCACGCGCGTATTCCCATCTCAATAGGGGTGACGAAAAACACCCTACAGATTTTGGCACGCCCGGTGGGACAAATCTCTCCTCCCATATTTCGGGTTAAACGTTCATACGAACTCAATCAATATACATATCGATTGCCTATACTGAAATGATGTTTTTTTCCCGTGCAGCAATCAACCTTCGATGACAATGTCTCCCCAGACGAATTCAGCTTCCAACGTGACCCCGATTCCGTACGTGGTCAAGATCAACGCTTGTGTGGTTCTCCCCGCAAGCCTCAGTCGACAGTGGGAGGAACCGCCTCGCCAGTTTGGCTCTGTCATCATCTACCCTGCCGGAAGCGCTCATCTGGCGGAAATCCCGGCGGAACAGGTGGTCAAGCCGGTCCCAAGGGGCAAGAGGCCGAATGTTGTGATTGCTAAGGCACCACAACCGAAACTTAAGATGGTGTCTAAACGACTCCCTGGCGCTCTAGCTGGGGGCAAGACTTCCAGTGCGAAGGGCAACATCAAATGTCGCGGACGAGCTCAGGCGATGACTCCAACAAATGCCCAATCCAGCGTATCTCCAAGGCCCTCCATCGCCCGGTCTGCGGCATCTTCCCAAAGAGCCGAAGTCTGCCAGGCGCTTAGAACAGAAAAGTTAAGGCAGAAGCGGCTCAGGTATCGAGCCAACAAGAGGGCCAGGGCTTCGGCCAAATGGAATCGTGTAAAGTTTCAAGTGCAAGGTTACCCTGCGACGACGGCTGAATCGGACGTAAGAATCGGTAATTCCTTCGAGCTTCTGAAGTGGGTTCAGAAAAATGCCATGACCGTCAGAATCAAGAAGACAGCGGTCCGAACAGTGCTACAAAGAGACGTGTCCCGGCCCTAACAGAAAAAGTATGACACTGTCTCTTCAAGGGTCTATCAGGCGCTCTCTGCCGCACGAAAGCAGCGGGGCAAATCCAGAAAAGAAGCGCCAGCACCATTCAAGAACCTGGTTAGGCCAGCTGCCTTCAATCGACTACCAGCTACCGAAGCAAGGGGGTCAAGACAGCGATCCGTGAAATCATCCGCCAATGATAGAAAGACGGCCTGATATATCATCCATACGGTCTATATGGTGGGCGGGCGCCCCAGCGACAACCTTCGCAACAAAAGCAAGGATGGGGCCACCACATCCCAAGCCCAATCTAGCCTGAATGTGGTTGCCGCCGCCCAAGAACAGCCGCCTCCGCTGGATGAAGAAAACCCTCTCGATGAGGATGATAGGCAGAAAGACCCCTCGGTCTATGCAGAGTCAAGCTCGGACAGCGAGGAAGAGCCAACTTTCCGCCCCAGAACTGCGGAGCAAGAGCTGCTTCAAGAGCTTCGAAAACAGCTCAGGAGCAAAGATAAAGAGATGGCCAAGCTCTATTCGAAGATTGACGACTTAACGAACGTGGTGATGCAGCTTACGGCTCAAATTGCTCGAGCACCTCCCAATCAGACACAAGCCGCTACTAATCAGTCGGGTGATGACAATTCGAGGCAGCCAATGCCTGTTCCTCTGGGACCAAGATTGGTCGAGCCGCATGAAAGCCGGCCACATTCCGCTTCTGGGGACGCCTTGGCCCCAGATAGCACTATCCCGCTAACACAGGATCGGATAATGGATTTGGTCACCAGCAAGGATAAAACATTGGTGGCCGAAGCTGAAGCTCAGAAAGAAATCGGCAGTAGTGGACGGCCATATCCCGCGCAGTATGATCTGATTGAGTTCCCAAGCGGCTACGTCATTCTTAAGTTCGAAAGATTTGATGGAACGGGGAATGCAAATCAGCACGTCGCCCACTTCAAAGCATCATGCGGAAATACAGGGGGCAATGACGCGCTCCTTCTTCGTCAGTTTGTCAACAGCCTGACCGGCGTCGCCTTCGACTGGTATGCGAGTATACCGGACGGGTCCGTCATTACCTTTGCCCAAATGGAGTCCCTGTTTCGGAAAAGGTTCATGAGTGTCAGTGATAAAATCTCCATTGCCGACCTTGTGAAGACCAAGCCGGGGAAGAATGAAAGCAACACCGACTTTATCGCTTGATGGCGTAATCTCACAGTCAAGTGCGAACCGCCGCTGGAGCAGGACCAGTCCGTCAGCCTTATCATTGGGAACCTCAGCAATTGGATGGTCCCATTCTTATGTACGGCGGGCCTCAAGACATTTCAGGAGCTAACCAAGAAAGTCCAAATGCTGGAACGCTCGAACCAAGAGTCCCCGCCGGATTCTTAAAGAGACAAAACTTGGAAAAGCAAGCGGTACGACAACCGTAGAAGCGGGAGTTCCAGCAGTACCAATGTCTTCAATGCGTCCGACGGTGAAGAAAAGCGAAGGGCGGGCGAATCCAAAACCAATCGGTCTCGAAAGCCATTGCTGGGAGGAGATGGGCATTCCCTAGAGGAGAAAAAGAACAAGGTTTACTCTTTCAGAAGGGACAAGGTCCACAAGATATTTAAAGATGCCTTGAACAACAGCCTACAATTGCCGGAGTCGAAAAGACCCCAAGAAGCATAAATGACCGACAATCCTCTGTATTGCCCGTACCACCGAGTAGTGAGCCATGCGATCGAGGATTGCTATATCTTCAAAGACTGGGTCGAGAAGCAGTACAAGGCTGGAGAGATCGAGCTGTCCAAAAGTGTGTTGGTGAACAATCAAGTTGCAACCACCAACTTTATACAGACAGAAACTGAAGCCTTCTGGGAGCAGACAACCGAACCCGCTGCCCTGAGAAATGAAACGGACTCATCACGGCCTCCGTGGAGTACGCACATATCTAATAAGACGAAGAAGATGATAAAGCTACTTCGGAAAGAACCCAGGACGGAATGGGAAGGGCAGAAGAAGCCTACCGGTCCAGCTGCCAATGTGGCTCCATTAGGCTCAAAATCCAAGAAGCTCAAGAAGAAGAAATGTGCAGCTCGGCGCGAAAAAGAGTCTGCAGGAAGATTGACCATTCAAAAATATATCGATTCCCTCGAAGAATATGAACAAAAGGAAAGAACATTGATTCAATTGAAGGAGTTCTTCCCTGTACAAGCGGCTGAAATTCTGGAGGAGTTAGAAGAGGACTCCAATGAAGAGATCCCAGTAGTGACCTGCTACGCCATCCATCTTGGCAGCGACTCCGAAGATGAGCTCTGTTTTCCCGAAGAGGACGAGGAGCTCACCATAAAGGCCAATCAAATCCAGCTCAGAAGCGGCAGGGCTCTACTGCCAAATCAGGGCAACGCCCCAAAAGGGAAGGAAAAACAAGTCGCTAATGAAGAAGATGGCAGAGAACCAGCTGATGAAAACAGAAGTCATTCCTTGGTGGACTATAATGTCTTGGCACATCTCCGGAAGCTTCCGTCTCTCCTAAGCATCTACGACGCCTTGGTCCTATCTAAGGAGCTTAGAGATGTTCTCATTCACGCTCTATAAAACCCCAAGCGGTATCAGGCTCACTTTGCGGAAATTAATATGAAAGAAGCCCAGCACGCTTTGCATGCCGCCGCAGTCACATTTAAGGATGAAGACTTGCTACTGGGAACGGCTGAGCATAATCGGCCGCTTTACGTGACCGGGTACAACGACGGAGATCGAATTAATCGGATATTTATTGATCCGGGGTCCTCAGTGAATATCATGAACTTGCGAACTCTGAAGAGTTTGTCAATGGACGTCCGACACCTGTCAAGGGAAAGGATTGGCATTCAAGGATTCAACCAAAATTGCCAGCAAGTTCTGGGGTCTATAGCTTTGCGAATCAAATTTGGGGTCTGCAAACTGAAGCTAAGATATACGTGATCGACGCCGACACATCTTATAAGATTCTCTTGGGACGGCCGTGGCTCCACGATTACGGCATCGTCCCGTCAACTCTCCATCAATGCATGAAGTATACTAAAAATGGCAAAGAAAAACGCATCAACGGAGACATCCAGCCGTTCGGTGTGCATGAAGTCCGCTATGAAGATTCTCGGTACTTTATGAACCACCAAAATACTAAGCCACAACTGACTGAGGATAGACCGGCCCCAAGACTCAAAAGCAAATCTGCGCCGGCTGTCACTTTCAAAAGCAAAAATGCCCAAGTGCGCCCGCATTTCGGCAGCGACACTGATGAGTCTGACGCTGGAAGCCCGTCCTTCTGTAAAACTCGCCCTCGTTTCAGCAGCGATACAGACAAATCTGTTACTGAAGGCCCATCTAGAAGCAAAGTCCGCCCTCATCTTAGCAGTGACACTGAAGAGTTAGAAGAAGAGGACCTGCCGTGCAACAGCTGTGCAGATTGGCCCCCCATGCAGCAGGCGAAACTACGAGAGACCTTCGAAGTCGCAGAAGGGTCCCTGGCCATCACAAGGGTGCCAGGATGGATGTGCAAAGAGCTCGACGCATTGTCAGTCTCTACCGTGGACCAGCTGAAAACTTTCTATGTGCCCGGGAGGAAAAATGGAAAGAAGGGCATCCTGTTTTACTGGTCAAACCCCGTTGTGCACCCGGACGATCTTTCTGTCGCGTGCCTTTCCTATGAGAGAGGCATAAGAGCCTTCCTCAATCCCAGATACTATGCGCCCGAGATGCGGGAATACTTTAAGAAGTGCGGATGCCAGTTATATCAAACGGAGTCTGAAGCAATGTTTTACGAAGGGCTATGGTATCCGCCCCAGGTCCGAGCACTCATCGATGGACGAATTCCAGATAGATGGGGCATAGGCTACATTCAACCTGATTCCAAAGCATGCTATATGATCCATGTTGGTGAGGCCAGCGAAAGATCAAATGATGATGACGAGATAGCCGAGCCAGAAGAAACTCCTCAAGAGCTCGAAGATGGCGGACAAGCAACCTTTGACGAGCTAACTGAGATTGACTTAGGAACGCCCGATAATCCAAGGCCGACCTACATCAGCTCGCTCTTGTCAGAGGAAATGAAAGCGCAGATAATTGCCCTGCTGCATGAGTTCGTCGACTGTTTCGCGTGGACATACAAAGAAATGCCTGGCCTTTCCCCTAAAGTGGTCATGCATAAGATGGCTATATCTCCTGATGCTAAGCCAATCAAGCAATCTCCTAGAAGAATGAGAAGGGAAGTAGAAGAAAAGGTCATCGAGGAAACCAAGAAGCTCATCGATGCCGGCTTCATCAGGAAAGAGAAATATGCGGACTGGATCGCATGCATAGTCCCAGTGAAGAAGAAAAATGGGCAGATCCGAGTTTGTGTCGATTTCAGGGACCTCAACAAGGCATGTCCTAAAGACGACTTTCCGCTACCGGTCATGGAAATGATGGTCGATGACACCTTAAATTACGAGCTGTTCACCTTTATGGATGGCTCGTCTGGATACAATCAGATCAAGATGTCGCCTGAGGATGAGAAACACATAGCATTTCGAACCCCGATCAGAATATATTGCTACAAGGTAATTCCATTCGGACTGAAGAACGCAGGTGCTACATATCAAAGGGAAATGACTAATATCTTTGATGACCTAATCCATAAAGTCGTCGAATGCTATGTTGATGATCTGGTCGTCAAGACTAAAGCCAAGGCCGATCATATCCAAGATCTCAGGACCGTTCTCACCAGGCTGAGGGAATACGATCTGAAGATGAATCCTCTGAAATGTGCTTTTGGCGTGTCATCGGGAAAATTCCTGGGTTTTATAGTCCGGCATCGAGGGATCGAAGTTGACCCATCAAAGATAAAGGCCATCATGGAGATGCCCTCTCCGAAGAATCTGACGCAACTAAGATCTTTTCAAGGCAAGCTTGCTTATATGAGGAGGTTTATCTCAAATTTATCGGGGAGATGTAGGCCCTTCTCAAAGCTCATGAAGAAAGGAGCTCCTTTTATCTGGGATGCCGAATGTCGAGCAGAGTTCGAAAGCATCAAACAGTACTTGTTGCACCCTCCAGTGCTGGCCGCTCCCATTCCAAATAAACCGTTGATTCTCTACACTACCGCGCTAGATGAGTCACTCGGTGCGCTCCTTTCCCAGAATAACGAGAAGGGAAAGGAACATGCCCTCTACTACCTCAGTCGAACTCTAGTCGGGGCGGAACACAACTATTCCCCAATCGAAAAGCAATGCCTGGCTCTGATATTTGCTGTGAAGAAGGTGAGGCACTATCTGCTAGCTCATCGGGTTATGCCAATCTCCAAGGTCGACCCGCTCAAACACTTGATGACCAGAGCAAGCCTAGCCGGCAGAATGGCGAGATGGGCCATCATGTTACTTGAGTTTGACATAGTATATACTCCTCAGAAAGCAGCAATAGGGCAAGCTCTTACAGACTTCCTTGCCGCTCATTCTATACCAGAAGGGTCGCCGCTAAATTGTGAGTTGCCCGACGAACAAGTGCTGCACCTCGAGGAAGATGGGCCATGTTGGGAGCTCTACTTCGATGGAGCCTCATCAATAAGGACCTCCAGTAAATCAAGTGTCCCGGAGATAAAAGCAGGGACAGGATTGGTGTTCATCACGCCATCAATGGGAACCCTACGGCGTTCTTTTGCTCTCACCGAGCCTCGCACAAACAATGAGGCCGAGTATGAAGCTCTGATAGCTGGTTTGGAGCTCGCCATAGAAATGGAAATCCTTCGGCTACGGGTTTACGGTGACTCCCAGCTTGTCGTCAACCAAGTAAGCGGCGATTATAAGATATACAAACCCGAATTAGCTCGGTACAGAGGCCGAGTGGTGGAACTCATGAAACGGTTCACTCATATTGAACTAACGAGAGTCCTTAGAGCATTGAACGGAAAAGCCGACATACTCGCTCGCCTAGCCAAGGAGCTGGATGATCCTGACATGGAAGAAATTCTGATCACAGTCAGGAACCGACAAATTCTACCCCCAGTCTCTCTACGAGAAGAGGAAAGCGCGGAACAAAAGAGCAGTCCTACCGAAGAAGCTTCGATCATCCAAGACGAGCCCGATTGGAGAGAACCCTTCATAGAGTACCTCCGATACGACAAGCTGCCCGAAGAAAAATCTGCGAGGATTCAGCTGAAGAAAAGAGCTCTCCGATACGTGTTTGTAAATGACACGTTATACCGCAGGTCATATGACCAACTCTGGCACAGGTGTCTGTCATTAGCCGAAGCCCAAAAGGTCATGAAAGATGTTCACTCGGGCGTTTGCGGTGCTCACCAATCTGGCCCCAAGATGCGACTTCATATTAAACGGCTTGGGTATTATTGGCCCACCATGATACGAGATTGCGGAGAGCACGTAAAGAAATGTCAGATCTGCCAAATCCATAGTGATTTCATTCACAAGCATCCCAATCAGTTGCATCCTACGGTGGAGTTGTGGCCCTTTGAAGTCTGGGGCATCGACATTGTTGGCCCAATTGATCCTCCGTCATCTAAAGGCCACCGGTTCATACTGGCCGCGACAGACTACTTCTCCAGATGGGCTGAAGCTGTCCCGCTAAAAGAAGTCAAGACAAAAGATATTCTGACATTCTTCCAGCATAATATTCTATACCGCTTCGGTACACCAAGAAGAATCATTTCCGACAACGGGCCCTCTTTCAAGAGCTTCAATGTCTCAAGGTTCACTACTCAGCACAAGATAGACTGGAGATATTCCTCCATCTATAATCCAAGAGCCAATGGGCTAGCCGAAGCCTTCAATAAGACTCTATGCAAGCTCCTGAGGAAAAATGCTTCAGCCAACAAGAGAGACTGGAATCTCAAACTTCATGAGGCGTTGTGGGCATATCGTACCACGCACCGTACTCCAACTCAGTCCACTCCATACTCATTGCTCTTCGAAGTGGAGGCGGTCCTCCCTCTTGAAGTCGAAGTTCCAAGCTTAAGAATGGCCGTTCAGCACGAGTTGACGGAGGAGGAAAACGTGCTCCTTTGACTTGAAGAGCTCGATGCCCTCGAAGAAAAGAGGCTCGCGGTGTAGCAAAATCTGGAGCTATACCGAGCCCAAATGTCACTGGCCTATGACAAGATAACCCGTCTCCGCGCTTTCAAGAAAGGTGAATTGGTGTTGGTCCTCAAAAGACCGATCATCCCCAATCGACATGCCAAGGGAAAATTCGAGCCAAACTGGGAAGGACCATACATCATCGAGAAAGTGTTCGACGGAGGATCCTACCAACTAATAAGTGCCGAGGGAAAAAGGCCCATACCACCCATCAATGGCCGATATCTCAAGAAATAATACACGTGAATGCTCCAAGTCGCAGGCGAATTGAGCACATCAGCCCTACGGTCTGGATCATACATCCTGCAAAACCGTATACAATCCACGGGCGTAAATGACCCCCATCTCTCCCAAATCCTGCCGGTGAGACTACTTTTAAAGTCCCACCAGCGGCAAAAAAAACGGTATGTCCACAAGCAAAACGGGCACGGATGAAAACCCGAAAGGGCTCCGTGAGTAAAAACAGCAGGACTACCGGCGAGTCTGTGAAAACCCGAAAGGGCGCAAACTCATGAAAAGAGATGAAATACACTCGCAAAGTCCTCTCGACCTTGTGAGGAGAAAACCCTTGCGTGAGATCCTTACGACTCACAAAGGAGCAACACACTTAGGAATCCTCACGATTCCTAAGAAGAAAATACATCTGCGGGATCCTTACGACTCGTAGGGAGAAAATGCTTTTATGGAACCCTCACGGCCCATAAAATTGAAAAGCCTTAGGTGATAGGGACCCAAACCTGTCTCCTAAGCCATCGTTCCCCAACGGCAAATGATGAGTCGCTCCTGGCACTTCGTTTCAGTGTTAGCGGTGCTGATGCCGACTAAAGACCCAAATCCCAAGTCCTCCCAAGGCAAATGATGAGTTGCTCCTGGCATCATTCTAGTGCAGCAATGCTGATGCCAAACAAGATCCAAATTCTAAGTCCCCAAACGGCGAATGATGAGTCGCTCCTGGTACCATATTCCAGTTGAGCGATGCAGACGCCAACCAAAATCCAATTTCTCAAAATTCTCCAGCCCTACGGCCAGTCCCCAAATTGACTGCCGTATACAATCCACGGGCTCAAATAATTCTCGTCATACCCATGCCCCACCACAATCACCAGTTACGCGGCTGGTCTCCGCCTTTGGAATTATGCTCCATTGAGAAGACCCACTCATGTGTCCTCATGATACATGAGGAGAACAAACCTTTGTGGGATCCTTACGACTCATAAAGGAAAAACACACTTAGGAGTCATCACGACTCCTAAGGAGAAAATACACATGCGGGATCCTTACGACTCGTAGGGAGAAAATGCTTTTATGGGACCCTCACGGCCCATAAAATTGAAAAGCCTTAGGTGATAGGGACCTAAACCTGTCTCCTAAGCCATCGCTCCCCCAACAGGAATAGGAAAATGATGAATTGCTCCTGGCACGTGTGCTTCAGTGTTAGCAACGCTGATGCCTACCCTAACCCTAAAATCCCAAACTCTAATCCAATAGACCCCTAAGTCTTTAAACTAGGAACAGATGACCCCTAAGTCGTTAAACTGGGAACAGATGACCCCTAAGTCGTTAAACTGGGAAAGAGGGAAATCTCCTCATGGCAGATGATGATTCGCTCCTGGTATCATATTCCAGTGCAGCGATGTTGATGCCAAACCAAAACCAAAATCCCCAAATCCTGTCATGACAAATGATGATTCGCTCCTGGTACCATATTCCAGCGTAGCGATGCTGATGTCAACCCAAATCACATCAAGTCAAACAACCAATGACCTCCCTGGCAGAATCAAATTCCACCTCGGAAACAAGTCAACTTCATCCCTGACGCCGCAAGAAGCGGGGCAAGTCAAATCCAGAATCGATAGTCCATGTCGCTAAAAGGGCAGCATCGACCGTCCACGTCGCAAAAAGGGCAGCATCGACCGTCCACGTCGCTAAAATGGCAGAACCGACCGTCCACGTCACAAAAAGGGCAGCATCGACCGTCTAAGTTGCAAAAAGGGCAGAACCGACCGTCCACGTCGCTAAAATGGCAGCATCGATCGTCCAAGTCACAAAAAGGGCAGCATCAACCGTCCACGTCGCTAAAATGGCAGCACCGACCGTCCACGTCGCAAAAAGGGCAGAACCGACCGTCCAAGTCGCTAAAATGGCAGCATCAACCGTCCAAGTCGCAAAAAAGGCAGCATCGACCGTCCAAGTCGCAAAAAAGGCAGCATCGACCATCCACGTCGCTAAAATGGCAGCACCGACCGTCCACATCGCAAAAAGGGTAGAACCGACCATCCAATTCGCTAAAATGGAAGCACCGACCGTCCAAGTCGCAAAAAGGGCAGTACCGACCGTCCAAGTCGCAAAAATGGCAGCATCAACCATCCAAGTCGCTAAAAAGGCAGCACCGACCATCCACGTCGCTAAAATGGCAGCACCGACCATCCACGTCGTAAAAAGGGTAGAACCGACCGTCCAAGTTGCTAAAATGGCAGCACCGACCGTCCAAGTCGCAAAAAGGGCAGTACCAACCGTCCAAGTCGCTAAAATGGCAGCACCGACCGTCCAAGTCGCAAAAAGGGTAGCACCGACCATCCACGTCGCTAAAATGGCAGCATCGACCGTCCAAGTCGCAAAAAGGGCAGCATCGACCGTCCAAGTCGCAAAAAGGGCAGTGCAGGATTCCTATAAAGCGGGAACCAGATCACTCCGGGCTAGGGAAAACGTCTATCACGGATACTCCGTCTCGGAGACATGTCAAGCAACGACCGTCCATGTCGTAAAAAGGGCAGTGCCAGCTTCCCAAAAAGCGGGAACCAAATCAGGTCGCCTCCACGTGAAAGAAGATCCATCAATTTCATGCACACGACCCACATATGTGGTGTGCATTTATGTAACACCTTAGGATAGGTTTAGTGAATAATTATATTTAAATATTGGGTTTTTAACAAAAAGTTTACCAAATTGTGTTTTAAATATTTTTCCCAATTTAATAAATATTTTTCTAAAATTTTCCTAGGCTTGCACACACATGTGCATGTAAACTAAGGTTTTTAAAATGTGTTATTACCATGATTATTAACCATGGTGGGTTAATCATGGGGTTAAGTCTTTTGGGTTTAAATTAAGGTAACTAGTTAATTAGTAATTGCTTTAAATTGAGTTTGTAGTGGGTGTTGACTTGTGAGAGAGAGAGAGAGGGCATCATGGCTCAAGCCATGCTTGCCATTAATGAAGAGAGAGAGAGGAGGGTTGACAATTGGACCTTGGGTGTTTCCTCTCATTTCTTTGTTTTTCTCTCAAACACCCACACACTCACACAACACACACACTTACCTTCCAGCAGAGCCCCAGCAGCACAGCAGCAAGCTTTCAGCAGCAACTGAAGCAACAGCAGCAGCAGGGGCCAGAAGCAGCAGCAGCAGAGAGCAGTAGCAACAGCAACAGTGAGTAGCAAGCACAGTAACAGCAACCACAGCCTCTTCCTTGCACTTCTTCATCTTCCTGCAGCTCCCTAGGGTTAAGTGTGAGGTTTACTTCCTAACTTGCTTCCCTAGTTTGCTTAGTTAGTGTAGATTTGAATCGGTTAATGGATTTTAGTGCGTTTTAGTGCGATATGGGGTGTTTAGTGGGAACTTTGTGCTAATGTGATGTGTTATGGTTTTAGTAGGTTATTAGTGAGTTATTGAGGCCATATTAACCTAGTTTAACCCCAATTACACTAAAATACCACCAGTTTCCCTAATTGATGCAATTTATCGTATTTGTGCAAAATTTGAGTTTTCTGGAACTGCTATTGACCCGGTGAGTTCAGAATGAAATTGGGAAGACTGCAGTATAGTGGAGATGTGCTGATACCCTAGCTTGAACCCGACCCCCTAACTGCTACAGTAGGCCGCCGATTTTCTCTTTCTGGCCGCAAATTGCGGCCAGATGGGTAGGGTTTGGGGTGGTGTTTGGTCCTGTAGGTGTCTACTAGTGTGTAGGGTGTTGTTATATATATAGTTTTGTAAGTTTAGCTCTGTGTAGAAATCTGGAACCAAATACCTATTTTGCCGTTTTTCTAAACCTTCGCGACACGCGTGATACGTGAGTAGGTTTGGGGTTTCTACGTATCGCGACGCGTCAGGGTAGTTTCAGGCACCTGATCACACGTTTTAGCGTATCGCGCACACGCGCGATTGGTTTGCGACACGGGTTTCTAGTTGGACCGTAATGTCGCGTTTCTGTGAAATTGAGCTTATGTGTGATATATGTTATGTGATTCTAGGTTCGCAGGCCAGTGAGACGGACGCTGCGAAGAAGGGCAAGCAAGTGGTTGGATACACTTAGCGCGAGACACGGTGAGTAGATTTCACATCTACGGGGATATCGCCCGCATGGCGTTATGCGTCAGGGCTGATAGGGCTTTATTATTATATGTTGCATGTACCCCATAGACTGTCATCGCATATTGCATTCCCTGCTGTGTTTATATATATATGCTTAGAACTGATAGAACACCGCACTATTACTAACGGTCTATGTTGCACGGGCACTATTTGCATGCTACACACACACCGTTAGTAATTGCCATGCCACACTCACTGTAGAACTGCCCTGATTATATTGATGTAGTTTATCTTACATATGATTGGTGGTGATTTCCTGGAAATTGGGAGCCGCATGACATCTTTAAAAATGGAAACTATTTTTAAAAGCGGTTTTCCCCTCATGCTCATACCATGGATTGATTTACATTGTACCTCGCATTGGATTTACTTATTGGTGTTGGATTTCATGCGATTTCTGGTTTTGAGGACCGTGGAAGTATTTAAGAAAAGATGCACTATTTTGAAAAACCCGGTACCTCGTGATATGATATTTTGGTGTGTCCACCACACGTTTTCTCGGTGCTGAGACGTGTGCTTGAAACCCGATTCGAGGAGTGGATGTTCCGTTTGCGGGTTCGTGGTGGGCCCGGTATGGTTCCCCTCGGCGAGATGATCGATGGGATTTGCCGATTGAGCTTGGAGGCGGGCGAGTACCTACCGGTGATTGGTTGGACCTGGCAGTTGTCCGGAGGATACTGACCAGAGTCGAGAGATGGATGCGGGATGATCCGTACTGCCGGGGCCGAGGGCCGATGCCGCAGATGGACCCCGTGGGCCGATCCGGACTGACGGAGCCCGATATTCGAGGATTTGCGTGTCGATGCTGGACACGAGTATTTTATGATATTTTGGGTGCCGATGTTGGGCACTCGTGATTCCTCTGAGGTATACAGGATTTGAGGGCCGATGGGTGTGCCGGCGCCTGAGTGTATTTGGGATTGGGTGCAGTCTGAGGCACCGATTATTGCTTTCCATGTTGACATATCCATGTAGATATTATTTATCCCATGCTCAGTATTGATTACGATATACCTCATCCTGTAGCATTTACCTGATAGAGCACTTGCATTACTATTGCATCCACTGTTTGTCATGCATTGATATTATCTGCTGGCATTAGTAGAGCCACGCTATATGTGCATGCTCGCGATCACCTTTATATGTTATCTCTATTCACGAGTTGGCAACTCACCCCCGTTGTGCCACAGTATTTGCAGGTTGCCCTTGGGAGTAGTCACGGCTGGCTGTTTACCGCATCTTTTGGCACAGATACCCTTTTGAGGCGAGATAGCCTTTTGCTGATAGGTGGGTTTTGTACGGTATCTGTTATCTTTCAGTTGCATATTGATGTATCTAGTATTCTCCATCTACCTTTCTGTATTGACTTAGAGACAGTTGTGAGGACGATATGTATGATTTTATACTCTGGTGTCGAGCTCGCATGTGAGCCGACTTTATGTTATGCAGTCTTACCTTTTGTGATATTGTACTTGCTTTGCTGTGTATTCTTCGCTACGGCGTCGTATATCATATGGGGATGCTTTACTTATTTCACTTGTTATTTCTCCTACACCTTGCTTTTACCCGACTTACGGGACAGATGTTTAAAAAGGAAATGTTGCCAAAATTATAAAAGTTATAATTCTTGAACTTAAAAGGATTTCTACTAAATAAATGGAAGCTTTTCAGACATGTATGACTGTTTTTACAAAAAATGTTTTAATCACTCTTTATTTATTGGTTTTGATTTCTGGGTTCGGCTTACTTAGCTACGTTACGCCTGTAGACGTTGCGTGGTTAAGTGCCGGTCACGAGTCGAAACTCTCGGGTCGTGACAAAGTCGGTATCAGAGCGTAGGTTTTACCTTCGGAGTGTAGGATGACCCTGGTATGATGGAGTAGGTAGCTGCAGCAGGGTAGCGTAGCGTGTGTATGTTCCGCGGCATACTCACGACACGGTACTCCGCCTACGCGACCTTAGGACTTGTTGATTTAAATTCCTCCTTGATTACATATGTTCTTGCGATTCGATTTCCGTGTTCTTATCGAATCCAAATTTTCTTTCAGCCATTATGCCGCCTAAGACTACGAGGGCACAGAGAGCGGCCGCGAGGGCCGAGATTCGAGTTGACTCGTCCGAGACGAGGACTGATCCGGGCAGTGCACCCGTTGTACCCGAGCAGGCTGTTCCTCCCGTGACAGATCAGATCGCCATGCTAGGGGCTGGTATGCCGGAGATGCGCCAGACGGTGGGATCTAGCATGCAGGAGATGCGCCAGATGATAGGATCGCTAGTTGAGACGCTTCGAGCGCAGCGACCAGAGGTAGCTCCACCTGTTCCAGCGACCGCGATGGTACCTACCGCGCAGCCAGTTGCCCCTGCAGCCACGGAGGTGATTACAGAATCGCTATCAGAGTTCATGAGGCTGAAGCCTCCGGTCTTCACAGGCACCGATACAGCCGAGGACCCACAGTCTTTCATCGACAGGATGGCCCGTATATGCCGTTCCCTCAGATGCGCAGATACGAGATGGGTTGAGTTTGCGAGCTTTCGCCTGGAAGGTCTTGCGCAGAAGTGGTGTGATTCAGTTGAGAAAGGCAGAGTAGCAGGTCTTCCTCCTATGACCTGGACGGAGTTCGTGACCATATTTCTAGCCCGTTTCCTTCCCCAGAGTGTTAGGGATGCCCGAGCACGCAGATTTGAGTCCTTGTGCCAGACGCCAGGGATGACAGTGGCAGAGTATGACGTGCTGTTTACAGAGCTAGCAGTCTACGCCCCATATTTAGTGGCTACCGAGGAGTTGTGAGTCAGGAGATTTGTTCGAGGCTTGCTTACACTACTGTTCCTCGCGATCAGCGCGCAGCACTACGAGACCTATGCAGCAGCTGTAGACGCAGCCCTAGTAGTGGAGGAGCACCTTGCTGAGACTTCGGTAGTTCCAGAGCCGAAGAGAGTTCGTACCAGTATTTCCTCACGGAGGCAGTCATTCAGACGCCGCGACAGGTATCGTTCTGGTATGAGGAGTAGCAGAGATTCGGGACGAGGCCGGATGTTTAGTTCGTATCCCCAGGAAAGTCAGCAGTCGCCGCGGGGTTGCTTCAGATGTGGCAGCCTACTTCACCTCGTTCGAGATTGTCCAGAGACACACCGGAGGGAGGCGGCAGCACCGCATGTTACTTTACCACCTTCACCACCCCAGAGGGCGTTGCCCGTTGTACCTACCGTTGCTCCGCGCCAGACTCACGCACAGAGAGGTCGTGGGCGTGGAGGAGTTGCTCAGAGAGGACGAGATGACCGAGGCAGAGGACAGTCAGTCATAGGTGGTGGACAGGCACGGGTTTTTGCTTTGACACATCAGGACGCGCAGGCGTCCAATGCGGTGGTTTCAGGTATCCTTCCTGTATGTTCAGTTGATGCACACGTGTTGTTCGATCCTGGATCCACACACTCGTACGTATCCACACACTTTGTGCCGAGTTTGGGTAAAGAGTCCGGCTTGCTTGATCAGCCGCTTGTGGTGAACACTCCTGTGGGAGAGTCGTTTGTTGCTAGGCACGTGTTCCGATCCTGTATCGTCTGTATTGGCGAGAGAAAGTTGCCTGTCGACTTGATCCTTCTGGAGATGTTGGACTTCGACGTTCTTTTGGGCATGGATTGGTTAGCCACGTGCTATGCTTCTGTGGACTGCCGCGAGAAGACAGTTAGATTCTGTTTCCCGGCGAGTCGGTTTTTGTTGTGTTGGGGGACCGTAGTGCCGCCCCTCACAGGGTTATTTCTTCTTTTCGCGCTGGACAGCTTTTGAGGAAGGGATGTCAGGGATTTCTCGCCTATGTTTGCGATGCTCGCGCTACAGAGGTTCCATTGGATCAGGTTCCGGTTGTTAGTGAGTTTCCTGATGTGTTCCCTGCCGAGCTTCCAGGGTTGCCGCCCGAGCGCGACATTTTTTTCTGTATTGATTTGGTTCCTGGCTCGGGGCCTATTTCCATACCGCCTTATCGGATGGCCCCGGCGGAACTTAGGGAATTGAAGGGTCAGTTGCAAGATTTGCTGGACAAGGGACTTATTCGACCCAGTGTTTCTCCTTGGGGTGCTCCAGTCCTGTTCGTTAAGAAGAAAGATGGCAGTTTGCGTCTGTGTATCCACTACCGCCAGCTGAACAGGGTGACAGTGCGGAACAGGTATCCTTTGCCACGTATCGACGATTTGTTCGACCAGCTTCAGGGGACAGGGTACTTTTCGAGGATCGATTTACGATCGGGCTATCATCAGCTGCGGGTTCGACAGGAGGACATTCCCAGGACAGCTTTCCGTACGCGCTACGGCCATTACGAGTTTTTGGTGATGTCGTTCGGACTCACCAATGCGCCAGCAGCCTTCATGGACTTGATGAACCGTATTTTCCGGCCATACTTAGATCTGTTCATCATAGTCTTCATTGACGATATCTTGGTGTATTCCCGGAGTAGTGAGGAGCACGAGCAGCACCTGCGGATCACATTGCAGACCTTGAGGGAGCACCAGCTCTATGCGAAATTCTCCAAGTGTGCTTTTTGGCTGGACCGCGTAGATTTCTTGGGGCATGTGATTTCACGAGACGGTATATGTGTAGACCCGAGGAAGATCGAGGCCGTTCAGCGTTGGCCCAGACCCACATCGGTGATGGAGATTCGCAGCTTTTTGGGGTTGGCCGGTTACTATAGACGTTTTGTTCAGGACTTCTCCCGTATTGCTACACCGTTGACCGGGTTGACCCGGAAAGGAGTTCCTTTCGTTTGGACGGAGGAGTGCGAGCACAGTTTTCAGCAGTTACGGACACGGCTGACGACGGCACCGGTGTTATCTTTACCTTCCGGATCGGGCGGATTTGTGGTCTTTTGTGATGCTTCTCGAGTGGGGTTAGGGTGCGTACTGATGCAGCATGATAGAGTGATCGCGTATGCCTCGCGACAATTGAAGAAGCATGAGCAGAACTACCCCACTCACGATTTGGAGATGGCAGCAGTGGTCTTCGCACTTAAGATCTGGCGACATTACCTATACGGCGAGTCGTGCCAGATATTCACGGATCACAAGAGTCTGAAATACATATTCCAGCAGCGGGACCTGAACCTTAGGCAGCGTCGATGGATGGAGTTAGTGAAGGATTACGACTGCGAGATCTTATATCACCCGGGCAAGGCAAATGTAGTGGCGGATGCTTTGAGTAGGAGGCCTGGGGGTAGTTTATCTTGTTTGAGCGCAGTACAGGAGCAGTCATCCGCGGACTGGCAGATATTATGCGACAGCCGGATACAGTTCGAGTTCACGCCGATTGGAGGACATATAGCGCATGTCCGTGCACGCCCACAGTTGATCGATCGTATACATGAGGCACAGCTCAGTGATGACTGATGTTCAGAGATCATGGCACAGATTGGACAGGGCAGATTTTCCGAGTTCGTGATCGATGATCAGGGGTTACTACGATTTGGAGTCAGACTGTGCGTACCTGATGCTGAGGGACTGAGGCGCGAGATTCTTGAGGAGGCACATCGATCGGTATATAGCGTCCATCCTGGTTCCACCAAGATGTATCATGATATGAGAGGTGTTTACTGGTGGGACGGAATGAAGAGGGACATCGCAGATTTTGTGTCGAGATGCCTGACTTGTCAGCAAGTCAAGGCTGAACACCAGAGGCCCGCAGGAGAGCTACAGCCGTTACCCATTCCGAAGTGGAAATGGGAACAGATTTCGATGGACTTCATTGTGGGACTACCCAGGACTGGTCGGGGGTATGACTCCATCTGGGTGATCATGGATCGTTTGACGAAAGCGGCTCACTTCCTACCGGTGAAGACGACTTTCGGATTTACTCAGTATGCCCAGATCTACATTGACGAGATAGTGCGACTACACGGAGTCCCGACATGTATTGTGTCCGACAGAGGCACCCAGTTTACCAGTAGACTATGGCAGAGGCTTCAGGAGGCTTTGGGCACTCGCTTGAGTTTCAGTACAGCATTTCATCCGCAGACCGACGGACAGTCAGAGTGGACGATTCAGACTCTCGAGGACATGCTCAGAGCTTGTGTATTAGATTTCGGAGGTAGCTGGGATCATCATTTGCCCTTGGTAGAGTTCTCCTACAATAACAGCTACCAGGAGACCATTCAGATGGCACCATTTGAGGCTCTTTATGGAAGGAGATGCAGGTCGCCCACTTGTTGGACAGAGCTCAGTGAGAGCAGTATCTTAGGGCCACAGATCGTTGAGGAGACGACCGCGAAGATCCAGTTGATTCGCGATAGGATGAGAGTAGCGCAGAGTAGACAGAGATCTTATGCGGACCGTAGGCGACGCAGACTTGAGTTTTCTGTTGGTGATCATGTTTTCTTGAGGGTCTCCCCAATGAAAGGTGTGATGAGGTTTGGGAAGAAGGGGAAGCTCAGTCCCAGGTATGTGGGCCCCTTCGAGATCCTCGAGCGTGTTGGTGCAGTAGCCTACCGTTTAGCCCTTCCGCCCAGCTTTCCAGACGTGCACCCCGTATTTCATGTCTTGATGCTCCGCAGATATCTTCATGATCCTTCGCATGCGATTCAGCATCCGACGATCCAGCTTGAGCGTGACCTTTCCTATGCAGAGCACCCGGTGATGATCTTGGATCGGCAAGTGAAGAAATTAAGATCGAAGGACATTCCATCCGTCAAGGTACTTTGGCGTGGCCAGAACCGTGAGGAAGTCACTTGGGAGACCGAAAGCGAGATGATGAAGACGTATCCCCATCTTTTTGAGGGTACGTGTAGTTAGATTTTTGAAATTCGGGGACGAATTTCTTTAAGGGGGAGAGATTGTAACACCTTAGGATAGGTTTAGTGAATAATTATATTTAAATATTGGGTTTTTAACAAAAAGTTTACCAAATTGTGTTTTAAATATTTTTCCTAATTTAATAAATATTTTTCTAAAATTTTCCTAGGCTTGCACACACATGTGCATGTAAACTAAGGTTTTTAAAATGTGTTATTACCATGATTATTAACCATGGTGGGTTAATCATGGGGTTAAGTCTTTTGGGTTTAAATTAAGGTAACTAGTTAATTAGTAATTGCTTTAAATTGAGTTTGTAGTGGGTGTTGACTTGTGAAAGAGAGAGAGAGGGCATCATGGCTCAAGCCATGCTTGCCATTAATGAAGAGAGAGAGAGAGGAGGGTTGACAATTGGACCTTGGGTGTTTCCTCTCATTTCTTTGTTTTTCTCTCAAACACCCACACACTCACACAACACACACACTTACCTTTCAGCAGAGCCCCAGCAGCACAACAGCAAGCTTTCAGCAGCAACTGAAGCAACAGCAGCAGCAGGGGCCAGAAGCAGCAGCAGCAGAGAGCAGTAGCAACAGCAACAGTGAGTAGCAAGCACAGTAACAGCAACCACAGCCTCTTCCTTGCACTTCTTCATCTTCCTGCAGCTCCCTAGGGTTAAGTGTGAGGTTTACTTCCTAACTTGCTTCCCTAGTTTGCTTAGTTAGTGTAGATTTGCATCGGTTAATGGATTTTAGTGCGTTTTAGTGCGATATGGGGTGTTTAGTGGGAACTTTGTGCTAATGTGATGTGTTATGGTTTCAGTAGGTTATTAGTGAGTTATTGAGGCCATATTAACCTAGTTTAACCCCAATTACACTAAAATACCACCAGTTTCCCTAATTGATGCAATTTATCGTATTTGTGCAAAATTTGAGTTTTCTGGAACTGCTATTGACCCGGTGAGTTCAGAATGAAATTGGGAAGACTGCAGTATAGTGGAGATGTGCTGATACCCTAGCTTGAACCCGACCCCCTAACTGCTACAGTAGGCCGCCGATTTTCTCTTTCTGGCCGCAAATTGCGGCCAGATGGGTAGGGTTTGGGGTGGTGTTTGGTCCTGTAGGTGTCTGCTAGTGTGTAGGGTGTTGTTATATATATAGTTTTGTAAGTTTAGCTCTGTGTAGAAATCTGGGACCAAATACCTATTTTGCCATTTTTCTAAACCTTCGCGACACGCTTGATACGTGAGTAGGTTTGGGGTTTCTGCGTATCGCGACGCGTCAGGGTAGTTTCAGGCGCCTGATCACACGTTTTAGCGTATCGCGCACACGCGCGATTGGTTTGCGACACGGGTTTCTAGTTGGACCGTAATGTCGCGTTTCTGTGAAATTGAGCTTATGTGTGATATATGTTATGTGATTCTAGGTTCGTAGGCCAGTGAGACGGACGCTGCGAAGAAGGGCAAGAAAGTGGTTGGATACACTTAGCGCGAGACACGGTGAGTAGATTTCACATCTACGGGGATATCGCCCGCATGGCGTTATGCGTCAGGGCTGATAGGGCTTTATTATTATATGTTGCATGTACCCCATAGACTGTCATCGCATATTGCATTCCCTGCTGTGTTTATATATATATGCTTAGAACTGATAGAACACCGTACTATTACTAACGGTCTATGTTGCACGGGCACTATTTGCATGCTACACACACACCGTTAGTAATTGCCATGCCACACTCACTGTAGAACTGCCCTGATTATATTGATGTAGTTTATCTTACATATGATTGGTGGTGATTTCCTGGAAATTGGGAGCCGCATGACATCTTTAAAAACGGAAACTATTTTTAAAAGCGGTTTTCTCCTCATGCTCATACCATGGATTGATTTACATTGTACCTCGTATTGGATTTACTTATTGGTGTTGGATTTCATGCGATTTCTGGTTTTGAGAACCGTGGAAGTATTTAAGAAAAGATGCACTATTTTGAAAAACCCGGTACCTCGTGATATGATATTTTGGTGTGTCCACCACGCTTTTTCTCGGTGCTGAGACGTGTGCTTGAAACCCGATTCAAGGAGTGGATGTTCCGTTTGCGGGTTCGTGGTGGGCCCGGTATGGTTCCCCTCGGCGAGATGATCGATGGGATTTGCCGATTGAGCCTGGAGGCGGGCGAGTACCTACCGGTGATTGGTTGGACCTGGCAGTTGTCCGGAGGATACTGACCAGAGTCGAGAGATGGATGCGGGATGATCCGTACTGCCGGGGCCGAGGGCCGATACCGCAGATGGACCCCGTGGGCCGATCCGGACTGACGGAGCCCGATATTCGAGGATTTGCGTGTCGATGCTGGACACGAGTATTTTATGATATTTTGGGTGCCGATGTTGGGCACTCGTGATTCCTCTGAGGTATACAGGATTTGAGGGCCGATGGGTGTACCGGCGCCTGAGTGTATTTGGGATTGGGTGCAGTCTGAGGCACCGATTATTGCTTTCCATGTTGACATATCCATGTAGATATTATTTATCCCATGCTCAGTATTGATTACGATATACCTCATCCTGTAGCATTTACCTGATAGAGCACTTGCATTACTATTGCATCCACTGTTTGTCATGCATTGATATTATCTGGTGGCATTAG
Source organism: Agapanthus africanus (assembly GCA_030015575.1). Lineage (NCBI taxonomy): Eukaryota > Viridiplantae > Streptophyta > Magnoliopsida > Asparagales > Amaryllidaceae > Agapanthus > Agapanthus africanus. The sequence continues at coordinate 24,127,570 of CM057347.1, forward strand.
TAGAGCCACGCTATATGTGCATGCTCGCGATCACCTTTATATGTTATCTCTATTCACGAGTTGGCAACTCACCCCCGTTGTGCCACAGTATTTGTAGGTTGCCCTTGGCAGTAGTCACGGCTGGCTGTTTACCGCATCTTTTGGCACAGATACCCTTTTGAGGCGAGATAGCCTTTTGCTGATAGGTGGGTTTTGTATGGTATCTGTTATCTTTCAGTTGTATATTGATGTATCTAGTATTCTCCATCTACCTTTCTGTATTGACTTAGAGACAGTTGTGAGGACGATATGTATGATTTTATACTCTGGTGTCGAGCTCGCATGTGAGCCGACTTTATGTTATGCAGTCTTACCTTTTGTGATATTGTACTTGCTTTGCTGTGTATTCTTCGCTACGGCGTCGTATATCATATGGGGATGCTTTACTTATTTCACTTGTTATTTCTGCAACACCTTGCTTTTACCCGACTTACGGGACAGATGTTTAAAAAGGAAATGTTGCCAAAATTATAAAAGTTATAATTCTTGAACTTAAAAGGATTTCTACTAAATAAATGGAAGCTTTTCAGACATGTATGACTGTTTTTACAAAAAATGTTTTAATCACTCTTTATTTATTGGTTTTGATTTCTGGGTTCGGCTTACTTAGCTACGTTACGCCTATAGACGTTGCGTGGTTAAGTGCCGGTCACGAGTCGAAACTCTCGAGTCGTGACAATTTATTGATGGGGGGCAATTTGTTGGGGTAACAATTTACGCCCCAGTTGACCAAGTCAAAATCCAAGTCAACCCCAAGCCAAGTGGGCCCAAGCCCAGATCCAGTGGGCCCATGCCCGGGTCGAGCCCGAACATGAAGCGGCCGGCCTCACCCCACGCCAAGATAAAAATTTTGTAATAAACAATTTTGTTGTATTTCTTTTATTTTATTCTATTTTATGGATAAATGTAAGAAAAATAGGCATAAAGCCAAATTTTTGTAAAGCCCATGGCTTATGTGCAAAAAGAAATGGCATATGAGCCATGGGATGGGCAAAATGCCATTTTGTGAAGCTCAAGGGGCTATGTGTAAAGTGTACAGCCTATAAAGGAAAAGATAATGAAATATCTCAACAACTTTTCTCTCTCTAAAATTTTTTCAGATCTGAGATCTTTTCTCCTTCTTCAAGGTTCCAAAACCTTCTTCTTTCTCTTGAATTAAATCAAGAGTTTTACCCTTCTTCTTATAAAACAAATTAGTTTTTCACTACAAAACCCATAAAGGGGAACTCGGATCTTCCATTAGATCTCAAAAAGAAGAGATTTTTAAAAATCCCATATGTCTTGATCTTCAAGATCCAGCTAACAGAGGAGGAAGAAGAAGAACCTCTTTCACTAAACCCCACCCCAAAAAAACACAATCAGGAGTCCAACTCCTCTCTGATTTCTCTTCCGAGAAATTTTTTTAGGCTAAAAGCCTCTTTTCCTCGCCGGCGCTCAAGCGCAGAGCGCCCGCATGCCGACACGTGGCGCGCTTGCGCTCCAGCGCAGGCGCTCCAGCGCTAGTCGCCCTGCGCTCGAGCGCAAGTCGCCCCCGTGCCGACACATGGCGCGCTCTTGCTCCAGCGCAGACGCTCGAGCGCAAGTCGCCCCCGTGCCGACATGTGGCGCGCAGGCGCTCAGGCGCAAGTCGCCCCCGTGCCGACACATGGCGCACTTGCGCTCAAGCGCAAGTCGCCCCCGTGCCGACACGTGGCGTGCTTGCTCTCGAGCGCCCAGCGCTCAAGCGCAGAGCGCCCACGTGCCGACACGTGGCACTCTAGCGCCTGAGCGCACAGCACCTAGGCGCACAGCGCCCAAAGTGCTGCCCCCATGCATCCTTTGGATGTCTTTTTCCCCCTTTATATATATATACATGTATATACATACATATGTATACTTATGTACATACACACATACTCCACGACACTGTCCCTGTTAGAAAAAATTTCTAACGGGGCGCTGCCCCGCACCCCGCAAGGGGGCTGCTAGCCCCCTTGACCCCCAGCCCGCTATCCGGGTAGCGGGACCCCCGTAAATACTCTGCGTGGCTCCCGATATATTTAAACCCCCCTCTAAAACAAAACACACGTACACTGCACATTGAGTTCGCATGACCAGTTTAAACCGTTAATCGGAGGTTCCCTCGCCCCAAAGGCGAGGGGTAATTAACGGTAGCTTAGTCCGCGGCTGCCGGAGATTCGGAACCCCACAATCATTAAACCCCGGCCTACCCTAGGCAGGAGGAATCTGTAATGCGCCTGACAAGCGCGCGCGTATTCCCATCTCAATAGGGGTGACGAAAAACACCCTACAAACATTTTGTGTTCCCTTAGTGCACACTTGAGGAGCACGTGGTGCGCTTAGCGCTGAGTGTTAGACCTAGAGCTCTAAGGCGCTTCTTATGAAATAGCGTACACATGAGGAGCACGTGGTGCGCTTAGCGGTGAGCGCCAGACCTGGAGGGCTAAGGCGCTTCTTATGAAATGGCGCACACATGAAGAGCACGTGGTGCGCTTGGCGCTGAACCCCAGTCAATGACTGCAGAGCGCTCCTATAAAATAGCGTCTACGTGAGAAGCACATTGTGCGCTTGGCGCTGATCGCCAGACCTGGAGCGCTAAGACGCTTCTTGTAAGATAGCACACACGTGAGGAGCACGTGGTGCGCTTGGCGTTGAGCGCCAGACTTGGAGCGCTGAAGCGCTTCTTATGAAATAGCGCACATGTAAGAAGCACGTGGTGCGCTTGGCGCTGAGCGCCAGACTTGGAGCGCTGAAGCGCTTCTTTTGAAATAGCGCACACGTGAGTAGCACGTGGTGCACTGAGTGCTGAGCGCTAGACTTGGAGCGCTGAAGCGCTTCTTATAAAATAGCGCACACGTGAGGAGCACGTGGTGCTCTTGGTGCTGAGCGCCAGACTTGGAGCACTGAAGCTCCTTTTTGGCAATTCTGGTCAGTTCTGTGCTCTGAGAATTAAATTCTCGTTTATAAGAGACTTTGTCTCATAGATCTAAGAACTAAGTTCTTCTTTTATGAGGAGATGCTATGGTCTCTTCTATTTTGTGCAAGATTTTGCTTTTTAGATCTATGATTTAGGAAAAGAACTAAGTTCTTATGATATGAGAATTAAACTCTAAAAAATGGAGGAGATGTTATGATCTCTCTTCTTTTTATTTACCTTGAAGAAGGTTCTTCTTCTTAGAGCTTGCTCTTCTCCTTTCTTTTCTGAGAACTTGTACTTTATGGGGGGTCCTCTTTTTTCTTCTTCTTTTAATTTGAGAACTTATGGGGAGGTCTCTCTGTACAAGACTTGAAGTCTTGGGTCCTTTATATACGGGAGGTTAATTTGTTGAATCAGTTAAGTTAATCTTACTCTGGTTTATTTGGGGACGTTTCCCACCGTCAGATCTTTGATCCAAGGGCTTCTGTTTTACAGAAGATAGTTTTCTTGTTATTAACAAAATAGGGAAAATATTTTCCCATACAGAACCTATTCTATACCTTAGTAATTTTTAATCACCATTGGATCTTTGATCCAACGGTGCTCCGATTTACAGAGCACAATCTTTCCTGTTTGGAAAGATTTGAGGAAGTATTTCCTCAACAAAATTTTATTCTGTAATTTGATGATTTATTCATCTCAGTTGGATCTTTGATCCAATGGTGGAGAACATTTAGTTCTAGCGCTTTGCACTCTCGTGCTTTGCACGTGAGGCGCTGCCTCAGAGTCTTTGACTCTTAGCGCTGGCGCTCCTGGCGCGAGCGCTCTCGTGCTTTGCGCGTAAGGCACTGCCTCATTACTGAAGGTGTCTTTTCACCTTCCTTCTTTTCTTTTCCTGAGTCAAACTTCTCTTTCCCAGAGCTTGGAAATAGTTCCATCATGCACAATATTTTCTGTGCTTAGACTTAAATGTCTCCCTTCATAATCTGAAGCAATGTTTCTTTGCTCTCTCATTTTCAAAGAATCAGAGAAGAGCTATGGCTTGTAATCGCCCACATACTCGCCGTCAGCCATGGGAGGTGCCCATTGAGGAAATTGTTCCTCGTTTTTCTGTGTGCTTGGTGAACCCTACTCTTACGGATGACCAATACGACGCGGCGCTGCACGAGTTCTTGACTCGTATAGGATCTCCTCTCCCCATCGGCTCCATTTGGCTCCGGATGGTTTTCTTGTCTGTGATCAATGATATTCCCCCTCCTCCGGCGGAGATGACTCCGGCAATGCTCGACGCTGCGGAAAACAAGATCGAGTGCTTCCACGAAGCATTTTTGATCACCACAGTTCTGAGGGATCGCTCTGTTCGGCTGCTAAGCCAGATACGGGCTCAGCGGGTCGTCATGTCTGCCTTTGTTAATGGGTGCAGTGCTAACCGATGGGTAGCTACTCTTCGTGAAGATCGCCACTTTGTCATAGTGGAGAAGGCAGAGAGGGAGTTAGATAATTTTATCCATAGTTTTGTAAATCTCTATACTTTCGATCCCATTTTTGGTGATCTATTTCCTGTAGAATAAAATGTTCAATTAAATGCTTTGTTTTTGTCGTTGAACACCTGTTCTTCCCCTGATGTGTGCATGTGCGTATATGAATGAGCCTGGTTTCACACATATCTGTAAACGAAACTTAAGGTGAAATATAGCAAGCGGTCACAAGCGTCGTCATTTATCATTGACTCAAACCTCAACTCTTGAGGCATATAGTTCCAAACCCTCAGCCCCATGAGTTGCACCCTTCGCTTTCTTTATGTCTTAATCTGGCATGAAGTAATTTACTTGCTCATGAGTAACTCCTCCATTTCGGTGGCATGTAACTTTGGCAAGTGTGGCCTGAAGACGGTAGATAACAGTTCAACCTGACCTCTTTGTAGGATGGCGATGGCTTAGGAAGCAGGTTCAGGTCTTCTGCCTAAGACTTTTCAACCTCATGAGCCGTGAAGGTCTCATAAAGACTTTTCTCCTTACAAGTCGAGATGATCCTATAGGTGTAATTTCTCCTTAAGAATCGTGAGGATTCCTTAGTGCGTTTTCTCTCGAAAGTCGTAAGGATCTCACAAGAGAATTGTTTTGCTTACAAGTCGAGAGGACTCGTAAGTGGTTGTTTCCCTCCTTGTCGATATTCGACTTGGGAGAGTATGGCCCATGGATAGTCCATCTTGACCTTCTTGCAGGGCAGTGATGGCTTAGGAGATAGGGTTAGGATCTGCCACCTAAGAATTTTTAACTTTATGAGCCATGAGGGTCTCATAAGGACTTTTTTCCCTACAGGTCGAGAGGATCCCGTAGGTGTATTTTCTCCTTAAGGGTCGTGAGGACTCCTAAATGCGTTTTCTCTTGAGAATCATAAGGATCTCACAAGGGAATTTTCTTTTCATGCGCAGGGACATTAATTTCCCTGAGGTTGAGACGAATCGAGAGATTCCTTCAAAGGCACTGATTTCCTTGCGGGTCGACACGAATCGAGGTTCTCGCCAGGGACGCTGATTTCCCTGAATCAAGGTTTTTACCAAGGACACTGATTTTCCTGGGTTTGAGACGAATCAAGAAATTCCTACAAATACACCGATTTCTTTGCGGGTCGACGCGAATCAAGGTTCTCGCCAAGGACGCTGATTTCCCTGAATCGAGGTTTTTTCCAAGGTCACTGATTTCCCTGGGGTTGAAACGAATCAAGAGATTTCTGCAAAGACAATGATTTTCTTGTGGGTCGATGCGAATCGAGATGCTCTCGTCAAGGACGTTGATTTCCTTGAATCGAGGTTTTCCCAAGGACACTGATTTCCTTGGAGGTCGAGACGAATCAAGGTATTCCAGCAAAGACACTGATTTCCTTGCGGGTCGACACGAATCGAGGTTCTCACCAAGGACGTTGATTTCCCTGGAGTTCGAGATATTTTTCCGAGGACACTAATTTTCCTGGAGGTCGACGCGAATCGAGAGATTCCTGCAAAGACACTGATTTCTCTACGGGTCGACACGAATCGAGATGCTCTCGTCAAGGACGCAGATTTCTTTGAATCGAGGTTTTGCCAAGGACACTGATTTCCCTGGAGGTCGAGACAAATCGAGGTATTCCTGCAAAGACACTGGTTTCCTTGCGGGTTGCACGAATCGAGGTTCTCGCCAAGGACGCTGATTTCCCTGGGGTCGAGACGAATCAAGGTATTCCTGCAAAGACACTGATTTCCTTGCGGGTCGACGCGAATCAAGAGGTTCTTGCCAAGGACACTGATTTCCCTGAATCAAGAGGTTTTTGCCAAGGACACTGATTTCCTTGGGGTTGAGACGAATCGAGAGATTCCTGCAAAGACATTGATTTATCTGCGGGTCGACGCGAATCTGTAAGTCTACGGTAGCGCCCCGGCCGTCATTCTGATGCCAAACGCGAAACAAAAACTTTTATAACTGGCGCTATCGCATACTATAACCCGGATCTTACCATTAACGCTAAACTAACAAACTGTAAAGAGATAGAAAGGCTATACCGATCGATCCGAGTCCTTCGGTCTTTAGCCATCATCCCACGCTCCTTTGCGGCAACTCCGATCTCTTTGCTCCTCGTCGAGGTGGCACCATATCTACGGATCTTTAAACGGGCTCTCGTCTCTATACCGAGACAACTCGGTCATCAAGTCTGCTAAAAGAGATGACCAAGATGAAGTAGAGAACGAGTAGAATACTTTGTCTCAAACACCCTAGGGTTCTCATCGCATGAGAGGGGTAGGGTGGAGGTAGAAGAAGATGCTACGGTTTGGAAATGATGAACTCATGAAACTCAACAGAGCAAAAGAAAACTAAGCATAATAAACTTCTCTCTTTTTTTCCTTCTTTTGTGAATAGATGAATGAGGTTATTTCTTTTTAAAACCCAAAAGAAAAATATCTTATAAAAATATCTCACAAAATAACCACAAATATCTCTTCACAAAACAAACCTCATTAAAACTATCATGACTCACTTAGTGACTCATTAGCATGAGTCACTAAGGAACATGGTAGAAGAAATGAGTCACCAATATGAGTCATCCTTTCCAAAATCCCATTAATCATTTAAACCAAAATGATTAACCAAAAGAAATGCATCTTCTAAAATATTCTCGTAATGGATTACGAAAATACCCCTCATCTGTATATACATACCTGTATCCGTATTCCGACCGAATACGAATACGAGAGACTAAAATATTCCGACTCAATATAATATATGGATCCTACTTAAACCAAAACCCACCAGTATTATCTGCTCGAAATATGACACGGGCGTAAACGCACGTGCATTTTCCGAACCCCGCCATAAAACCATACGGCCTCTACAACGTTTCGCCCGAACTTGGGAAACTATCTGTGGGGGACTCTAAAGACTCGTCAGTACTCTGGCAGTGGGTTTAACCATAAGCACGTCAGCGGCACTAGCAATGTGTAATGGCTGCCCATGTACTGACGTGAAGGGAAGCCGATGAGCGAACTCATCATGGAACCCTACTGAGCCTATCAGTGACAATATACATACAATCCGGTCCGTTCGTCTATGAGTATCGCATATCGGGCCTAGGGGGCTGGTAACGTCAGAACCCCAATAGCGGTATAAATCGTGTCAGAGTGTAGCCAGAACACCCTGAGATACTACTGGAGTACCTACCAGTAAATCTTCTGCCTCGGCCGTGGGCTTTGTGTAATGGCTCTTGATTGAATGAAATTCTCGTTGTGTGGTATTGAGAAAATTGAATAGAAATCACAACCAAAAATATTTTGACCGCAATCAATAACGGTGTCGGATGTAGCGCGTTAGTAAGTGCAGATCGTCCACAGGGATTGTGCGATTCGTTCTTATTTTGTTTTGTTTGAATCGAAAATTTAATGAAAAGAAAACAAACAATTCATGATTTGTACTTGAAGTTCAAGAATTAGAAAATCTAGGTCTAATAAAAGTAAAAGGTAGAATCAAGAATTGAGAGTTTGTTGATTTTTCCAAACCAAATATCAAGAATCGAAATGAGGCTCGTAGGAATCGATCGGATCTATAGATGTGGTGTAATCTAGAGATGACGTATTCTTATCCTTCGAAGAATTGATACTAGATCGATGATGATCGACGAGAATTACGGATTTCTTGTGAAACTAGGGTTTCATCATTTATCCCTTGTTCCTTCGTCGATATCATTCGCATTCTAGCCTCTAGTAAATTCAAGAATCGATCGTAGATCCCTAATTTCGAGCGATCACAATCAAGAAAGTATCCCAACGAAAGTAGGTCATCGATTCTTCAATTTGCTAGGGTTTACAAAACTCGTAGGACTTAAGAATCGTTTTAAGATTTGTTACATCATCATTCTATTGATCATCTCGACTCCTTTACGAGCGGAGTTTCACTCAAACATTACAACAAGAACCATAATAATAAATTGAGATCGAATCATGATGTAAGAATTTAAAGAAAGCAAGATTCAAGAATTTCACCTTTTATTTATATCAACAATTTCGTTACAATCGCTAAAGAACTACAAGAGGAAGAACTCGATCGTCGATTTGGCTTCGCTCATCTCCGTGAGTCGCGGATCGGCATGGATCACTTGCTCGATTGAAGATCGGCTCCGCTCCTAAAAGGTTGAAGGCTTCTTGCTTGATTTGGTACTCGGGATCTTGAATTTGGTGTTGGATTAGGGTTAGGGTTTCGCATAAGTCATGTCACTCAACTTGTGGATGGAAGATGAAGAGAGAATGAAGAATTACTAACTATTAGAGATTAGCCATTAACCCTAGGTCTAGGCTTCTATTTATAGACTTCCCAAAACCCTAGATTTAGGATTTGAATTTTGAATTTTGAATTTCCCTCCAAAAGTTTGTTAGCTAGAAAGGCTTCTAGAAGAGGTTAGTTAGGAGGGAGCTTCTAGAAATAGTTTGTTAAGAGCTTAATCAAGATTAGCTTAATTAATCATCTTTGCTGATCTGGCAGAAGTTTCGAAAGAATTCTGGAATTTGACGTGTATTAATTGAATGTGGGCCTTGAGAGAAGAATTTTGCACTGAAAATGGAGAGCTGACGTTTCAAGACTGCGGCGGATCCGCGGCTCAAGCAGGCTCCCGCCGCGGATCCGCGGCACTTTATGGGCCGTAGGGCTTGAGTCTTCTGGTACTGGTTTGGGCTGACACTTGGAGCTTTTTCTGATATGTTGAATTTAATATTTCCCTCTAGATTGCTACCAGTTCTCAGGTCTTTAAGTTGGCATAATCTTTGATCAGCACAATGATAATTTAGGCCTTTCTTCTGGATTTTCCTGCACAATTTCTCGAGACAAGTGTTGCGCAATATAGGGATGATGCGATACCATAAAATACAGTCAATTTCCCTAGAAATGCCGGTTTTAAAGTCTAACACATGTAATCTGATATTTAACAACTGTTTTGATAGTATGTGAAATATGAATACCGAACACTTCTAAATGAATGCAAATGATAAGGAAATTGCCGGTTAAAAGATGCAGTATTTTCGACTGATCAAATTTCCCCAAACTTATTTTCGATCGTCTCGAGCGAACTTTATTAAAAAGAAGGAGAAAATAAAGAAAGAGAAAAACTAACTAGCACACTTTCGTAGGCAGCACGATTGCACTGAGCACGTGCAACAAGCCTTTAAACCTCTAGCTGTCCCTAGTAGGAGGAGTGTTGTCTCCTGAGGGTTTTCAGCGGATTGCACCCACAAAATCCAATAATAAAAGAAAGATCATGAATATTACATTTAAAGACAAGAATTGTAAAAGAAAAGTATTGAAAATTAGGGTTTCCAACTAAGCTAGCTTTTCGGTTGTCATGAGCCCTATCTTAATAGTCATGAAAAGATGTTAGAAATCGCATCCTCCCTCAATAAAACATCGTCTTATTCTTCAATCCTATCTTTCTTCCAAACATCGATCATATAACCCTGCTTGTGTGTAAAGGACATCTCTACACCCAGAGAATTCAATTCAAGCTATCATACTCTTGCCCATCAGCCTCAGTACTTTTTTGATTAATGAATATTTAAATGAATTTGCTCACACACTTTCATGCGACCGTTAATATTTCTTGAGGTACTAACTGACCGATTACTCATGTGCTTGCTTATTTAGTGTATTTTGCTCGTCTTGCACCACCTCAGGCATAGCAGTGACTCCCAGACCAGTTGGCCTTAGGGCACTAGGTGAAGAGGCACCCTCGCTATATATTTTTTATTGCCCTTGATGATAACAAAACCAGTGTCCATTTTTCTCACCACTTTATATTTTATTCAATTTTTTTTAATTTCCTTCATACATCGGCTTTAAGACAAGAGCATTTCAAGGTATCCTCTACTATCCCGGGTTTCAAGACGTGTGTAAGTGCGAATAGCAGGGTATTAACGTTCAAAATGTTTGGCTTCTAGAATAGAAACTATTTTTCAGACTTATTTTTATCCTCAGATTAGTGACTTCCTTCATCTTACTAACCCTTGGGACAACGGCTCATGACTACTTATTACTAGTTCGTATAAGAAAACTTCTAATTTTCTTGGTTTTCTTAAATTTTTCTAATCTCATGGATGTAATTGTTCACTATCTAATCTTTTATTATCTTATTTATGTACAAAAATATTTTTATTTTTCGAAATTTTTTAAATTTTTATAGAATTTTCAAAATGTTTTGTGCTTATGCGGGGTATGATGCAAATGATGCAAAAATAAGCACAAACCTCCCCTAAACTTGTTTTCAACAGTGTCCTCACTGTTGCCTTCTGCTAAATCTCGAAAAACCTGTAAGCTTGGGAGGAAATTTATTAGTGGGGGCAAAATATTTAAGTAAAGAACCTCCCCCAAACTTATTCATGGCTCAAAATTTTGTAAAAATTTTCTTTTCAAGAGCCCGATTATACCCCCCCCCCAAACTTGAGTTATGCAATGTTGATCTTTGAAAATCACATGAGGGGGTCAAAAATCAGTGGTCGATGCCAAGCTTTGCAAAGACCGAACGTTAATATCAACCATTCAAAAAATTTATCAATGCAGAGCTCGGGTTGGTGGAAGAAGAAGTGGGGAAAAGGTAGGTGGTGGAAGAGAGTGTGTGTGCGTCTCATTTTGGAGAGACGATGCAGTGAATGTGATGGATTACTCGCATTCTTTTTACAGTTCAGAAGAAGGGGTGGAGGTTCAATTTCATTGATTGGGAGATGATTCATCTCAACACCCGTGTCATTCAAAAATGCGAGTTCATCAGCGAAGATTTCCTCAAAAGTTCCATCAATACCCCGATGAATAATGTCATCACAAAGTGCGGGGTGATCTTCAGACTCTAAAAACAGTTCATAATCCGTGTTAATTGTTGACCCGGACATCTCGGTGGAAGAGTCTGTATGTGTATGATACATAGTTGGGTCAAACAATAACGTATGAAAAGAGTCAAGATCGGTATCAGGAGGATCATCAAATTCGCTGCTGTCGACATCCATTAAGTATACAGAACAGACCTGAGCAGTAGATTCGGAGGGTACACTTCCCAACTTGTAAATATTCAGCTCTATTGACTTATTCCCGAAAGATAGAGTCATAGAACCATTACGACAGTTGATGATAGCATTGGAAGTGGCCAAAAAGGGGCGACCTAAAATCACCGGAATTTGATTCCGTGGGTTCGCTACAGGCTGTGTATCAATTACAATAAAGTCCACAGGGAATATAAATTCCCCGATTTTTATTAACACATCCTCCAGTTCATCCCTAGGTTTGGTGATTGATCGGTCTGCCATCTGGAGAGTAATGCTCGAGGGCTTTAACACTCCGATACCTAGTTGCTCATAGACTGAATATGGAAGCAAGTTAACACTAGCGCCAAGGTCTAGTAGAGCACGGTTGATGTGTTTTTCCCCAATAGAAATGGAAATAGTAGGACAGCCAGGGTCCTTACGTTTCCGTGGTACTTGTTGGGGGAAAGCCGTGTCTACATTCTTTGCCATGAATATCTTCTTGGGCACTTGAGTCTTCCTCTTCCTAGTGCACACGTTTTTAAGAGTTTTCGCATAGGACGGAACTTTTTGGATGGCATCTAGGAGAGGGATGTTGATGTTAACTTGCTTAAAAATGTCCATAATCTTCTCCATATGTGGACTCGATGTGTTAGCCCTTAACCAATTAGGATAAGGTGCTTTAGCAATAAGCGCTGGGTCCATCATAGGAGAAGGAAGTGTGTGTGGACCCGATCCCAAAATAGAAGTGGGGATCATTTTCTGTGAAGAACTAGAAGAGATGGGCTGAGGTGGCGAGCCTTGTGGGAAACGAAGAATTGGCTCACAGAAAGATGGTGGGGTAGAAGAACTAAGGTCAGAATTAGAAGTGGAAGTGGAAGGAAAGGTCTCAGCCGGGGTGTTATTGATAGATTTTTCAGTATCATCAATCTCTTCCCCAACGTGATTGTCAAGCACTCTTCCAGATCTCAACGTGATTGCATCCACATGATGTGAATAGCCAGGATTGGGAAAAGGTTGAGCTGGAAGTTTCCCTTTCTCTCGTGCACTCATTTCAGCTTTTAGTTGTGCAATTTGTGCTTCCATCGATTTGATATTCTCATTTTGAGAGACAATGATCTTCATCACATTCTCGATAGAAGATTGCAAACTTGTCGTCCCTTGGATGGATTGTTTCATGAAAGTATCCAAGGTTTGTGTTAGTGCAGAGGTATTATCTGTACCGGTCAATTGCAAAGAGTTTTCATGTGGTGCAAAAGTGTTGGCCGGATTTTGGAAATTTTGTGCTTGGAAGGGGTGCTGACTCAATTGTGGTTGCTGCTGTTGTGGTGGAGGGACCCTTTGGAAATTGTTTTGGGTTGGAACCGTGTTGTGAGATTGTGATTGGTTCCAAGCAAAGTTTGGGTAATTCCTCCAACCCTGATTATATGTGGAAGAATATGAATCGTTTCTAGGTCTTTGAAATGCGGCATTGGTATGCTCATGACCTTGAAACAGAGAATTTCGTGGACATTCTTCCGTGAGATGTGATGGATCAGAACAGCATCCACATACAGTTTTGGAGAGTGACATTTGATTTAGGGCGGTGGCTAAAAATTTGTTTTCCATAGTCTCGAGTTTCTTGGATAAAGCTGAAATTTCAGCTCTAACTCCTATGGAAACTTCCGATTGGTTATTGTCAGCCCTAGCCGATTGACTTACACCCTCCCACTGTAAAAAAATTTCAGCGAAATCTTCTAAAAATTTCCAGGCTTCCCCATCATCTTTGGTCATAAAGTTGCCTTGACACATTAATTCAAGGATCTGTCTTGTGTTAGGATTAATGCCCTCATAAATGATTCTGCACAGTTCCCACCCGGGGATGCCGTGATGTGGACATTGAACTAACAGATCCTTAAAGCGTTCAAAACATTGTGAAAATATTTCATTTGGAAGCTGGGTAAATTGATTGATTTCGCTACGGACTCGAGCTGTTTTATGATGTGGGTAGAATTTCTTAAGGAATGCTTTGACGAATTCTTCCCAATTTGAAATGGAATGTGCAGTAGTGTTATACAGCCACTTCTCGGCTATATCGCACAAGGTAAATGGGAGAAGACGTAGACGCATAGCATCCATAGAAAGCTGTGAGATACCCATCATTGCGCATACATTTTCAAATTTGGTGATAAATGCATATGCATCTTCAGACTCGAGACCGTGAAATTTTGGTAGAAGGTTGATGTATTGGGGTTTAATTTCAAACTTTTCCCCGTTGGCTGGTGGAATGGAAAGACAGGTGGAAAGGGGACCTCGTGTTGGATAGCACCTCTCTTAGAGAGAGATGCGAGGTGGATTCTGCGCACCAACGGACGGCTGCAGGGTAGTGGAAAAGAAATTTGATGGAGACGGATCCATCGATGTGGGTGTGGTGGTGGGTAAAGAAAAGGTAAATGTAGAAATACCGACTTTTGGGTCGATCGGGGGAACGCGGACTAAACGGGCACTAGAATCCCGTTGTCCAGCCTATCTTGCACTAAAAAGGGTTAGTACAAGTGGCAGCGTGCTTTATAATTAGGGGAATGAATGTGATTGGTGTTTGTTTTGAAAAATATACGGATTTTTGAAAATATGATGCGATCACAACAAATGCAACAAGAAAAACCCTAAAATCTAGTGGTCACCTAGGTCAGGCTCTAGACCACTCCTAACTGCCAAAAGACAAGTCACAGGATAAATCCTCCACTGCCTCTTTGTCTCCCTGTGGCCAGGTAAATGCCAGGTAAGTGGGAAGGTACTCCACTACATAAGCAGTGGGCCTAATTAATAACCACTAGCCTTAGACACACTTGCCTTAGACACCACAGAGAAAACGCGGATAAGCAATGAATTACCCACGGCCTTCTCTTGTCCTAAGTGAGCGCGACGGTCCATAGAGTCGTCTCTAGATATCTTTTAGTTAATGAGGGTCAATGCGGATGCAAATTTTATGATTTTTGGGATTTAGGAAGGGTAATGAACTCCCCACCTAATCTGGATTTGGTCCTGCCCCTTAAATTCCGTATTAATATGCAAACAACCAAAAATCAAAACACGCACAATTTATTTTGCTTTTTGCACGGCGCTGCAATTTTTGCAAAGAAACCTGCACAAAATGTTAATTGGAGCAGATGAGGGAAGAGATAAGAAAGATAGAGACTTACAGAGAAAATTTCATGCAGCGAAGCCTTTACCAAGGCGCGGAACCGCGGCAATTGGTAGGTTAGGACCGCTGAATCGCGGTCGTAGGTAATGATCACTGCACCAAAATTCAGCAACAAGCTACTGTATACTCCCTCAGCTCCCTGGTATATTCTGAAAAAAATTTCCCCGGCTCCAATAATTCTAGATTTTCTCGCAATCAAACAACAACACGTATTAGGGTTTGTGCGAGTTTAGATCTAAAAAATATAGATGGAATAAACTTTTCAACTCAAATTTCAAAATACGAACAATTAGCGCACTATCCCCGGCAACGGCGCCATTTGATTGAATGAAATTCTCGTTGTGTGGTATTGAGAAAATTGAATAGAAATCGCAACCAAAAATATTTTGACCGCAATCAATAACGAGGGCGGATGTAGCGCGTTAGTAAGTGCGGATCGTCCACAGGGATTGTGCGATTCGTTCTTATTTTGTTTTGTTTGAATCGAAAATTTAATGAAAAGAAAACAAACAATTCATGATTTGTACTTGAAGTTCAAGAATTAGAAAATCTTAGATCTAATAAAAGTAAAAGATAGAATCAAGAATTGAGAGTTTGTTGATTTTTCCAAACCAAATATCAAGAATCGAAATGAGGCTCGTAGGAATCGATCGGATCTATAGATGTGGTGTAATCTAGAGATGACGTATTCTTATCCTTCGAAGAATTGATACTAGATCGATGATGATCGACGAGAATTAGGGATTTCTTGTGAAACTAGGGTTTCATCATTTATCCCTTGTTCCTTCGTCGATATCATTCGCATTCTAGCCTCTAGTAAATTCAAGAATCGATCTTAGATCCCTAATTTCGAGCGATCACAATCAAGAAAGCATCGCAACGAAACTAGGTCATCGATTCTTCAATTTGCTAGGGTTTACAAAACTCGTAGGACTTAAGAATCGTTTTAAGATTTGTTACATCATCATTCTATTGATCGTCTCGACTCCTTTACGAGCGGAGTTTCACTCAAACATCACAACAAGAACCATAATTACAAATTGAGATCGAATCATGATGCAAGAATTTAAAGAAAGCAAGATTCAAGAATTCCATCTTTTATTTATATCAACAATTTCGTTACAATCGCTAAAGAACTACAAGAGGAAGAACTCGATCATCGATTTGGCTTCGCTCGTCTCCGTGAGTCGCGGATCGGCTTGGATCACTTGCTCGATTGAAGATTGGCTCCGCTCCTAAAAGGTTGAAGGCTTCTTGCTTGATTTGGTACTCGGGATCTTGAATTTGGTGTTGGATTAGGGTTAGAGTTTCGCACAAGTCGTGTCACTCAACTTGTGGATGGAAGATGAAGAGAGAATGAAGAATTACTAACTATTAGAGATTAGCCATTAACCCTAGGTCTAGGGTTCTATTTATAGACTTCCCAAAACCCTAGATCTACGATTTGAATTTTGAATTTCCCTCCAAAAGTTTGTTAGCTAGAGAGGCTTCTAGAAGAGGTTAGTTAGGAGGGAACTTCTAGAAATAGTTTGTTAGGAGCTTAATCAAGATTAGCTTAATTAATCATCTTTGCTGATCTGGCAGAAGCTTCGAGAGAATTCTGGAATTTGACGTGTATTAAATGAATGTGGGCCTTGAGAGAAGAATTTTGCACTAAAAATGGAGAGCTGACGTTTCAAGACTGCGGCGGATCCGCGGCTCAAGCAGGCTCCCGCCGCGGATCCGCGGCGCTTTATGGGCCGTAGGGCTTGAGTCTTCTGGTACTGGTTTGGGCTGACACTTGGAGCTTTTTCTGATATGTTGAATTTAATATTTCCCTCTAGATTGCTACCAGTTCTCAGGTCTTTGAGTTGGCATAATGTTTGATCAGCACAATGATAATTTAGGCCTTTCTTCTGGATTTTCCTGCACAATTTCTCGAGACAAGTGTTGCGCAATATAGGGATGATGCGATACCATAAAATACAGTCAATTTCCCTAGAAATGCCGGTTTTAAAGTCTAACACATGTAATCTGATATTTAACAACTGTTTTGATAGTATGTGAAATATGAATACCGAACACTTCTAAATGAGTGCAAATGATAGGGAAATTGCCGGTTAAAAGATGCAGTATTTTCGAATGATCAGCTCTCCTAGACACAGCGCGATCTCACCCCCAATACCGGGAGAGACGAATCCCCTGCCGATCCGCTCACTTGCCTCCATGTGGCTCGGGACTGTACCCAAAAAGACCTATTTGCACGACTCCTTTGAGCCGTGGTAGGGTAGAAATCAAAGCTCATGGGAAGTCACACGAGACAAATGACGACCTCAGGTCGATGAACTAACATGTACACATGTCACCAGGGAACTGCTATCTGACGCTAGGTATAAATACCAACTAGCAGGTTCCCGGCGAGTCCTGTCCGGTGTACTCATAACCCAATGAGCACCTGTATATATCTTAGGTGATCTAAGTGACACCAGTGGCTTGTGAGACCGGCCACCGCCCCTCGTCGGGGTCTCAACTGTATACACTAGTCTACTCTGGAGCATCGATGCCCTGTCTCAAAACTCCCACAACTAGGGACCACTATTAAGGATGTGCTTATAGACTACCCAACTCTCACGTATATGATCGCTATCATACTGTTGGTAGTCAAGAAAGATCCTAAGGGCTCTATCAACGTATAATAGTGATCAGTCACTTGAACCTGTACACGATGATAAAGGCAAACCAGATAGCATACTATCATCTCGAGTAAGACTGTCCTACCGGTATAGGTCATCCCTTAATCATTACAATCACGTACCTGTGATCCAATAATTGACTTTGAGGGCACTATATCCAACAATCTCCCACTTGCACTTAAGGCTAATTATTGCGATGTCGCATACTCACAGCCCGTGTGATACCGAGCACCCAACTCCTCTACTAATCAGTTTCACAAAGCTTGTTTGTAAAACTCTTGTGTTCGAGAAATAGCCTGAATGAGTGGATCCGTCCTGATGTTTCTTTCTATGTCTCTCTTAATCTCAAGTTTGTGGAGAATGCCATCTCCCGAATTGAGCAATACCTGTCTTAGAATATGTCTGGATATCTGATGGGACCTAGTTCATAAATGAACTCCAAATCCAAACTTCTTAGACTGTATCGATAACTAAAACTAATCAGTATCCAGCACCATGCCTCCCACAGTATCCTCTTGGACCACCTGTCCATAATACTGCCCCCTTCGTCAGAGGGAAAATTATAACTCTGACAATCACTCTGTCATCCATGTCACCTTTGAAGCCTGGAATGATAACCGTCTCCCGAAGGAGGCTGCCGTCATCAAATCCGTAGAACATTCACTTATGTTCTAAAACTTCTTCCTTATGTTTCTTCAGGATTGGATTAATATAAACTTATCGCATCTAGTGCAAAAACAACATCTGGTGTGGTACTTGATATCTCACGATTGACTCAATTGCCTAAGCAAGTGAAATGTCAATCATGCGCATCCCTCTCCCCTTTAGTCTATAAGACACCTTTAGAGAGGGTGACTCCATCACCTGCAGGTACACCACCATGCCAGGAGTCATCTATTCTAAATACTTTTAGAATACAGTCAAAGTACCCACATTGGGAAACTACCCAAACCTAGTTCTAAAACCATAGATCTAGTAACCAGAATGTCTGATATTATATCCATATCCTATGTGGAGAAACTACTGTGTGACAACCACAGTTTAACCGATTATAGTATAGGAATTTTACTTCCTACTCTGTATATGTCATCCAAATACCACGACATCACACCCTACTACCTTCTTAACAGATCCATCCCCTATTCTGATGAAGTCAAAGCCATGACTGTCACATCAAAAATAGATGATCTATCTCCGCTTTAACTGCTCAAGTCTATAAATAGACATAAGCTACTTGCCCACTATGCTTCCGCTGCTCCCACTGACCACAACAACCCTCTGGCAGAATAATATATACGTGCACTTCTAAAGCTAGTTTAGAACGACGCTATACTTAACCTCCTGCCGGGTCTCATAGCCTGGAACAACAGTAGTGTCAAGTCTGGGTAAACAAGAATCTCCCTGTCACCGTCCTTGAGGCTACCGGAGTACCTCTCGGGTGCCTGAGGTTACCCACCATATCTGCGGAGTGGCTAATGAAATGTCAAACATGATTGAATGTTTAGGTCCTATTAAATTTTCCGTAATCGTTTGCGGTTCTGGAATCACTTCCAGTTCTACCATACTCCCACTACTGTTTTCTGAAAAAATCCATTTTACTAAAACTATGGCGAGTCAAGAACAATATCACTATTGATCTTTCAGATGGTAGAAAGTCAACCTTCGTTATAGCCTGGGCCAACCCATAAACTGCCATTACAGAAACGTGCCCTGAGTTATCCAGGGTCTGGTTTTAAGCATAAGCCGGACAACTCCCCGTACCTTAACGTCGTTAAGATATGAACCATTCTATATTCAATATAGAAACTTTGGCACTTATTTAATTGGAACCAGATTCTAATCATGCAGCTGTCTCGAGTGCATATCAACTTAATGGAGAGAGGCTAATCAGCATTACTCAACTTAGGAACGCATCCAATTATGAGTAACCCGAAAGAGAAACAAGTTTCTCAAAACTATTACTATCAACCGAATACCAATCACAAGTATTCAAATCTTCGATCTCTTTGAAGAATCCTGATACTTGCGACATCTGGTTCCCTACTTTATTCATGTACCCGCAACTTCTCAAAACTTAGACATTGTATTTCTACGAAACACTTGTCTAAAAAACTAGAGAAGTCACAAATAAACAGAACATAGTACGAGGACCAACCCCTTTGTCCTGATGGACACTGGACAGCATACAATACTCTGTATGAGTCCCCTGAGTCAAATAACTCAAAACCTGTGCATCGTAGGTTGAAAACTATACTTATGGTTAAGAACTACTCCGCTGTTCAATGCTTCTTACCCAATCGTCAACTGATATAGGTAAATGTCATGGACATAATTTCAAAAAGTTATATCTCACTTTATAAAAATAAACATACAGATATATCATTTTGAAATTGGTGCACAACAACGGATACTCAAAACCAAATACATGCCGTCCGGCAAAAACCCAGGCGACTTCCTCAAATATCACCAATTACAACGAATTCCGATATAATGAGGATGATCACCTTATTCCCAATAACTTACTCCCACTCATCATCTGTAAAACCATATAGATGTGAGAATCATACCTGGTAAATACATACCCTGGAGTAAGTATCTAATCGGGAAATCAATTTTCTTTTAACAATGCACAGTGAAACTGAAACATGAAAATGTTTCGTAGGGGTATCCTGGTATTCCTAGTAATGCCTCTTCCATAATCCAATTCATGACTGTAACCGTATATTTCTTTGCCATCTCTCCAAATCCCTTTATTTGTCTTTAGTCGTTACCTTCTGTACACCATTGTTAGGCTAAATGGTTTTCTTCCTTCCCTACCGTTCGGCACCAGCCTATGGTTTGGAAGAAGACTATCCAGTAAGAATAATAGGTGTACTCTCCTAATCCTAGGAGTACTCGCAACTTGAGAGAAGGTGATGATAAAAGACAACTGAATAATACCTTATTATATTTCTCCCGAACTGGGGAAAAAAGCATAGGTGAAGTAGGAGCGGAGATGATGTACGCGGTTTGGTCGTGAATGATAGCAGTCGCAATTTACTTTGCCCTCTTTCTAATCCCTTTATTTTGTCTTTACTTATTACCTTCTGTACACCCTACTTAGGCTAATTGGTTTTCTTCATTCCCTACCTTTCGGCACATGCCTATGGTTTGGAAGAAGACTATTCAATAAGCGTAATAGGTGTACTCTCCTAAACCAAGGAGCCCTCGTAACCTGAGAGAAGGTGATGATAAAAGACAACTGAATAAACCAATTCAATTTCTCCTGAACCTGGATCCATCCTCGAAAAAGTCCCTTCAAGTTCGTATATAACCATACGATGGATCTAACCAATGGAAATGGATGTTCATAGTGATACGAGGTGTTCTGAGAAATTCAAAGGGTAAAAGAAGGAGTGGCAATGACTTATGCAACTCGGGCAATCCAAAAGCCAGTATTTTAAGAAGGTTCGGTCAACTTGGTCACTGAGTCATAGTCTATGGTCGGTCAAAGGTCGCTGCCAAAGAGAGAGAGAGAAAAGAAACACTCTGCGTGCACTCTAACCTAGATCAGAATGGCTATCACTTTATCTAATCAGGAAACCTCCCACTGTACTGTCAAATTCTCCTCCAAACCTGAAAGAAGAATCAATCGGGATCACCCGAAGAGTAAACTAACTCATCAGTGGGAATCGGGATCCAACTCTCATCGCATGATAACATGACGGAATCCACTCACGTTATCACACTCCAGAAGTTATGCGCATGCCTGGCAAGTTTCAGTTTCTTTAGAAACTCCCGATGTAATTTTTGCCCCATGCTCTTATGACCTTGGCTAAGGGCCAAATCAATCATAAGTCACATGTCAAGTTCTTCCCATCATTATCTTGTTAATTTGAACCCACCCGTACATACTCTTGACTAAGGGCCAACAAAGTAATACGACTGTCCCAAACCAACACATCTATCTATGCAACATGTGAATACCCCAGCAGCTACCAATCACTATGTCTTGACTAAGGGCCAAACCAACATTGCTTGAATACTATTGACCATTCATATGAAATGACGGAGGGCTACGGCTGGTTTTGGCGAAAAACCCTTAACGTAATGAACTTGATATCGCTGAAGGAACCTGATAGCTTTTTAGAAAAATATAGTGGCGAAAACCTTTGCTAAAGTGGTCACTCCCGGTGAAGGGATCTCGGCTCTTTCGTCGTGGAATGAGGTGCAGGATATTCCAACTGAATACCGCGATGCAAAGCAACATGTAATCGACTATAGTGAAGTTATTACCCTGATGCAAACTTCTGCCCAAGGGGTCACTCCCGGTGAAGGGATCTCGGCCCTTGCCTCGTCGAATGAGGTGCAGGATATTCCAACTGAATACCACTGTGCAAAACAAAAGAAAACGTCTTTGTAATAACACTTTTTAAAACTGTTCCAACAACATCCAAACAGGTTTGTTTTCCTTTGCATTGATCAGAATCAACGCAGTCCCATCAATTAATCACACCAGAAAAGAACGAAAATAAAATGTACGTATATGCCATCCGCATTCGTCACTGGGTCCCATCTTTACCCGTTAGGTTACTTAACTAACGATAGAGCGGGGACTGGACTAGTGCCGGTGCAAAACATATACAACATCTACTAGTATGCATACCAATATACAATAATCGCTCCAGGCGTGATAATATGCAACATTACAGAAAAGTAATAAGCATCACAGAACAATACAGATAATCTGGGATCCCCGGGTTTCACAGAGCCCCTGCTGAAACCCGACGTTCCCCTGGTCGTGTGGATAGCCTGTGCAATGAAACCTAGACCCCTACGGGTGCGGCAAGTTACCCGCCAAAACCTGAAGCGAGGCAGCCCCTTACATCATAGTGAATGGACCACCCTGCACTTCACGGAATCCGGTAACTTGAGCACCCCTCCTTGGGTCAACCTGTACCCCTTACGAGTACGGCGAATAGTCTGCCAATTATAGAGTGAGGCCCCTATGCCACTCATAGCCATGATATGCGGACCCGTTGCCCTCCAGAACCTGGCTATCCGTGCACTCCGTAGCGGGGTAAACCTAGTACAGAAATGAAAATATGTACAACGGGTACATCGACCTCAGCCCGGTCGTGCCCCAAAAGAATATTATACAAACAAGCAGTGACGGCAGTCCACATGTTGGACGCTCGCCCCGTAATCTCAAACGTACAAATAAATCCAAACTGCACTACCATTGCACACTGCTATCCACCACGACAAATCCACAACATCACAGCACAACACAGAACATCAACGCGAATGTCACGTTCGCAAATCCGTCTAAAAGGACTATAGCAATTAGACGCAATTTACCGCTCGAATGACATTCACGGTCGGAGATATAATGTAAGTACTGTAAACTAACAAGTTTAAAATTCCGATCGACAAAACTTCCCGAAGTGGGCTCCACGTACATCTGCAATACACTAATAAAATCTGGGCCCAAAAGAAATATTCCAGAAACCATAATTTTCTATGTAGAAGCCCCAGAAGAAATTTGGTACAGTGAAACACTAAGATTACGGCGGAACCACGGCCAAACCTAGGCATGTGCCGCGGTTCCGTGGCCGTATGGTCGAATCACTGGGCCAAATTTCTACTGTACTCTTAAAAAAGCCTGCTCGGTTTTCTGAGATGCACAAAATGATTTTTAGACCAGTTTTTAAAATCGACAGAAACTTTATACTGAAAAATGCGGTTTTCGAAATTTCATTCGATCGATATTTTAAATGCATTAAAACAAGTTAGTAAAGCTTAATGGTGTGGCTCTGATACCATGTAAGTCTACGGTAGAGCCCCGGCCGTCATTCTAACGCCAAACGCGGAACAAAAACTTTTATAACTGGCGCTATCGCATACTATTACCCGGATCTTGCCATTAACGCTAAACTAACAAACTGTAAAGAGGTAGAAAGGCTATACCGATCGATCCGAGTCTTTCGGTCTTTAGCCATCATCCCACGCTCCTTTGCGGCAACTCCGATCTCTTTGCTCCTCGTCGAGGTGGCACCACATCTATGGATCTTTAAACGGGTTCCCGCCTCTATACCGAGACAACTCGGTCATCAAGTCTGCTAAAAGAGATGACCAAGATGAAGTAGAGAACGAGTAGAATACTTTATCTCAAACACCCTAGGGTTCTCATCGCATGAGAGGGGTAGGGTGGAGGTAGAAGAAGATGCTGGGGTTTTGAAATGATGAACTCATGAAACTCAAGAGAGCAAAAGAAAACTAAGTATAATAAACTTCTCTCTTTTTTTCCTTCTCTTGTGAATAGATGAATGAGGTTATTTCTTTTTAAAACCCAAAAGAAAAATATCTTATAAAAACATCTCACAAAATAACCACAAATATCTCTTCACAAAACAAACCTCATTAAAACTATCATGACTTACTTAGTGACTCATGTTCATATCAGATTTTTGCATTTTCATACCGCCCAATTTTTGTCACACTGCATATCGGTAGATACTCTTGAGCCGTGTTTGCTAGTCAATTGCAGGATACAGGTTCTCGGTTCTAAAACGGTGAAATTCATGAAAAAACACGACAAAATCCGGGTTCTTGCCAACCACAGATAAAACACGGTCTCCGCTCTTCATCCGTATGTTGCCAGATACCAGTTTAGGAAGACAAAATGTCAAATCAATGTCGTTTTCATGTACAAGGCTCCATGGCAGCACAAGATCCAAGAAATCTACGCGGAGCTCGAGGCAATCATGACAAAAACATCCACAAAAAGTCCACCTTTCCTCAACAGAAATTCTGGAAGAAATGTGAAAGTATTTTCAGAAAATACATATACCAGACAAGAGGGGACAGAAGACCAGGGAAGTACACAGAAGCCGACACCCCAACTCACCCATAGGGCGGCGGAACCGCGGCCAATAGGGGCCATAGGCGGCGGTTCCGCGGCCGCATGGTGGCTTCAGCCGACCACTTTTCAGGGGTATTTTGGTCTTTGTATTTGGGTTCTGGTGGTTGCCCTAGGTTTTCATTTTTTTGCCTATAAATAGCCCAGAACTTTGTGAAGGAAAGGGTCCATTCTTGTATTTTCATTTTGCCTAGGTTTAGTGTTTTCTTCTTCCTCTTCTCATCTCTTCTCCATTAAAACTTGTAATGAGCTTGGTGAGTGAAGAATGGTGAATAAAGAAGATCATTTTATTATCATGCTTGTCTTGCCTTTTTTATAATTGTTGTAATTTTAATTCGTTAAGTAGTTGTTGTTATTTTCTTGTTGTTTCTTTCTTCTCTCTTTTTCTTTATCCTTAATACGACAATGATGCTTACGCTCGATCCTCGCCAAGGTGAGGTCGCAAATAGCTAGTCGTATTCTTCTAATCTCCTTCTTTCTATCTTCCTCTTTTGTTTTGTTTTATTTTTCCGTATCATGATGTGTGAGTAGTTCATACTTGTTAGGGTAGGATAAAGGAAGTTTGAGAGAAGGAAATCTCTCTCACTCTTTCCTTGCCCAACAGCTTAAATCGACTCCCGTTAATTGAACCACAATCCGCTCCTTACGGCACCCTATCCTACATGATAGCGGTGATCCCGTAGTGAGACCGGTTGTGGTTGAATTTGTAAGTGCACGGCGGCGCCCTGGCCGTCAATCCGACGGCCAAATGCGGAAACGGTGGTAAACTTAAATTTTTGCGGACTTAGCAACCGGCACCACCGCGCACTAAACACCCGGATCGTTACCATTAACTAGTCTAAGCTACTAAACAAGATGGGTTAGAGATATACCGACGATCCAAGTCCTCCGGTCTTCATCTCCACTCCGATCTCCTCGCGGGATCTCCGTCCGTCTCCTCCTCGTCGCCGGAAGTGCACCACATCGCCTACTATGTATACGGGCTCCCACCTCAATGCCGAGGCAACTCGGGCACGATGCTGGCTAGTCAACGTGCCCAAGATTCGTTGTAGAATATGTAGTAGAACTTGTGTCTCCTTATGGGGTAGTGGAGATGCCATTTGGTGGAGGAAAAGAGAGCTTGGAGAGAGGTGGGGAAAATGTAGCATACCAAAATGAGAGTAACATTTTCCACCACCAAAAGGAGAAATGAATCCCATCCCCTAATAGGAATGGCCGGCCCCCCTCCTTCATATGTGATTGGAGAGAGAGAGAGAACAACAAGGGGTTGGGTGGAAAAAGAGAGAGAGAGAGAGAATGGTTATCATTCAAAAGAAATCATCACAAAGAAAAGTCCTCACTCAACAACCATACCCCTCAACATCATCAACAATCATGACCTTAAAAGTCAAGCCATGATGGAGTCAAAACAAGTCAATGATGGTGCTCATCATGAAAACCATCATGATGCAACAAGATGCAAAGAACCCCTTCCACTAATGCCTATTTGCAACAATGCAAATAAACCCTCCTCCACCAATCTTCGGCCAATGAACGGAACAATGGAAATTGGCCGAAACGGAAAGCAAACTGGCAACTCCAGAAAACTGGTCCCGTAATAAATTACAGGAAAACCCCGATACTGTGCATACACACCCGCATTTGTATTCCGACCGAAATACAAATGCAATGAGACAAAATCTACACTGTACTATACTAGAATCCGGCTTATACCAAAACCGGATAGTAATATCTGTTCGATCCTGATCCGTGCAATACCGCACGTATCTGATCGAACCCTGCCATATAACCATACGGCCTATAGTACAAACTGTCCGATCCTGATCCGTGCAATACCGCACGTATCTGATCGGACCTTGCCATATCTCCATACGGCCTCTACAACCTTTCGCCCGAAAGCTGAGTAACTGAAAATGTGGGGGACTCTAAAGACTCGTCAACACCTTGGTTGTGGATTTAACCACTAGCACGTCAGAGGTATAAGCCAATACGTGACGGGCTACCAGGTACTGACCAAATGGGACGTCGATGAGGAAGCTCACCCCGACACCCAACTGAGCCTGTCAGTGACAATATCCGTGCAGTCCGGTCCATTCGTCTATGAGCATCGCATGGCGGGCCTAGGGGGTTGGTAAAAGTCAGACCCCCAAAAGCGGTACAAGTCGTGTCGGAGTGTAGCCCAGAACACCCTGAGATACTACTGGAATACCTACCAGTAAATCTCCTTGCCTTGGCCAAGGACTTTGTGTAATGGCTCTCCTAGACACAGCACGACCTCACCCCCAATACCGGGAGAGACGAACCCCTGAAGATACGCTCACTGCCTCCATGTGGCTCGGGACTGTACCCAACTAAAACCTGTTTGCACGACTCCTTTGAGCCGTGGTAGGGTAGTAATCAAAGTACAGTGGGAACTCACACGAGACAAATGACGATCCCCAGGTCGATGAACTAACCTGCACACATGTCACCAGGGAACTGCCATCTGACGTCTGGTATATGACCAACTAGCATGTTCCCGGCGAGTCCTGTCCGGTGTACTCATAACCCAATGAGCACCTGTATACATCTTAGGTGATCCAACTGACACCAGTGGCTTGTGAGACCGGCCACCGCCCCTCGTCGGGGTCTCGACTGTATACACTAGTCTACTAATGGAGTATCGATGCCCAGTCTCGAAACTCCCACGACTAGGGACCTTTTAAGGATAAGCTTATAGACCCCCAGCTCCCACTTATATGATCGCCCTCATACTGCTGGTGGTCAAGCAAGAATCCTAGGGGCTCTATCAACGTGTAATAGCGACGTGTCATGTCACCTAAAGCAGTACACGATGATAAAGGTAAACCAGATAGCATACTATCATCTCGAGTAAGACTGTCCTACCGGGATAGGTCCTCCCTCAATCATTGCAATCACGTACCTGTGATCCAATAATTGACTCTGAGGGCACTATCTCCAACAATCTCCCACTTGCACTCAAGGCTAATTATTGCGATGTCGCATACTCACAGCCCGTGTGATACCGAACATCCAACTCCTCTACTAGTCAGTCTCACAAAGCTCGTTTGCGGAACTATTGCGTTCGAGGAATAGCCTCAGTGAGTGGATCCGCTTAGTTGTTTCTTTCTATGTCTCTCTATATCTCAAGTTCGCGGAGAAAACCATCTCCCGAAAAGAGCAATACATGTCTTAGAACGTGTCTGGATGTCTGATGGGACCTAGCTCATAAATGAACTCCAAATCCAAACTTCTTAGACTGTATCGACAACTGAACTTAATCAGTATCCTGCGCGCCATGCCTCCCTCAGTATTGCCTTGGACCACCTGTCCAAAATACTGCCCCTCATCAGAAGGAAAACTATAACTCTGACAACCTCCTTGTCGTCCATGTCACCTTGGAAGCCTGGAATGATAACTGTCTCCTGAATGAGGCTGTCGTTATCATCTCCCTAGAACATCCACTTATGTTCTAAAACTGCTTCCGACTGTTTCTCCAGGATTGGATTAATGTCAACTTATTGCATCTAGTGCAAGAACAACATCTGGTGTGGTACTTGACATCTCACGATTGACTCAATTGCCTGAGCAAGTGATCTGCCAATCATGCCCGTCCCTCTCCCCTTTAGTCTGTAAGACACCTTTGGAGAGGGTGACTCCATTACCTGCAGGTACACTACCGTGCCAGGAGTCGTCCATCCTAAATACTCTTAGAATGCTGTCAAGTACCCTGATTGGGAAACCACCCAAATCTAGATCTAAGACCATAGATCTAATAACCAGTATGTCTGATATAAAATCCATTTCCTTTGTGGAGAAACCACTGTGCGACGACCAAAGTATAACCGATCGTAGTATAGGAATTTCTTTTCCTATTCTATGTATGTCATCCAAATACCAGGATATCACACCCTACTACCTTCTCAACAGATCCATCCCCTATTCTGATGACGTCAAACCCATGACTGTCACATCAGAAATAGATGATCTATCTCCGCTACATCTGCTCTAGTCTATAAATAGACATAAGCAACCTGTCCACCAATGCTTCCGCTGCTCCCACTGACTACGACAACCCTCTGGCAGAGTCATATAGACGTACACTTCTAAAACTGGTTTAGAACGACGCTATACTCATCCTCCCGCCGGGTCTCGTAACCTGGAACAACAGCAATGGCAATTGTGGGTAAACAAGAACTTCCCTGTCACCGTCCTTGAAGCTACCGTAGTACCTCTCGGGTGCCTGAAGTTACCCACCTTATCTGCGGAGTGGCCAATGGAATGTCAATCCAGATTGAAACTTTAGGTTCCTTATCAAATCTTCAGTAATCGTTTGTGGTTCTGGAATCACTTCCAGTTATACCATACTCCCACTACTGTTTTCTGGAAAAATGCAATTTTATTAAAACTGTGGCGAGTCAAGAACAATATCGCTATTGTTCATCCAGATGGTAGAAAATCAACCCGCGTCATAGCCTGGGTCAACCCACAAACGGCCATTACAGAAACGTGCCTTGAGTTATCCAGAGTCTGGTTTTAATCATAAGCTGGACAACTCCCCGTACCTTAACAACGTTAAGATACGAACTGTTCTATATCCCATATAGGACCAGAGGCACTGATTTAACTGAACCAGATCCAAATCATGCAGCTGTCCCCAGCGCATGTCAACTAAATGGAAGGAGGCCGATCAGCGTTACTCAACTTAGGAATACTTCCAATTATGAGTAACCTGAAAGAGATGCAAGTTCTCTTAGTCATTACTATCAATTGAACACCATACACAAGTATCTACATCTTCGATCTTTTGGAAGAATCCCGATACTTGCTATACCTGGTTCTCTACTCTATTCAAATACCTATAACTTCTCCAAATTCGGACCCTGTGTTTCCACGAAACACCTGTCTAAAAACTAGAGAAGTCATAAGTAAACCGAATATAGTACGAGGACCAACCCCTCTGTCCTGATGGACCCTGGACAACATACAATCCTTTGTATAAGTCCCTTGAGTCTGATAACTCATTCACTGTGTGTCGTAGGTTGAAAACTGTACTTATGGTCAAGAAGAATTACACCGCTGCTTAATGCTCCTTACCTAACCATCCACTGATATAGGTAAATGTCGTAGACATAATTTCAGAAAGGTATATCTCACTCTATGAAAATAGACGTACAGATATATCAATTTGAAATTGGTGCATAACAGCGGATATTCAAAACCAAATATTTGCCGACCGGCAAACAACCCAGGTGATTTCCTCAAATATCACCGATTACAACAAATCCCGATATAATGAGGATAATCACCCAATTCCCAATAACTTACTCCCACTCATCATCTGTAAAACCATACAGATGTGAGAATCAAACCTGGTAAATACATACCCTGGAGCAAGTGTCTAATCAGGAAATCAGTTTTCTTTTAACAGTACACAGTGAACTTGAAACATTGAAATGTTTCGATGGGGTATCCCGGTATTCTTAGTAATGCCCTTTCCATTATCCAGATTCACAACTGTAACCGTATAATTCTTTGCCACCTCTCCAAATCCCTTCATATGTCTTTAGTCTTTACCTTCTGCACACCCTTTTAGGCCAAATGGTTTTCTTCCTTCCCTACCGTTCGGCACCAGCCTATGGTTTGGAAGAAGACTATCCAATAAGCATAAGGGGTGTACTGTCCCAATCCTAGGAACACTCGCAATGAGAGAGGGTGAAGATAAAAGACAACCGAATAAACCTTATTCCTATTTCTCCTGAACCAGAATCCATCCCCGAACTGGAACAAGTTCCATTCAAGTTCGTATATAACCATACGATGGAGTATCCAAATAAACTGTGGATCTTCGTAGTGATACGGAGTGTCCTGGAGAAATACAAAGGTGATGTAGGAGTGGTAACGGAATATTTGGTTTGGTCGTGAATATCTGTTGCAATTTACTTTGCCCTCTTACTAATCCCTTGCTTTGTCTGAACTTAATACCTTCTGCACACCATCGTTATGCTAATTGGTTTTCTTCATTCCCTACCGGTCGGCACCAGCCTAAGGTTTGGAAGAAGACAATCCAATTTGCGTAATAGGTGTACTACCCCTAAACCAAGGAGTACTCGTAACCTGAGAGAGGGTAAAAGGAAAAGACAACTGAATAATCCTATCCGTTTTCTCCAGAACCTGAAACCATCCTCGAATAAATTCCTTCGAGTTCGTATATAACCATACGATGGTTTTGTCCAATGGAAGTGGACGTTCGTAGTAAAACGGGGTGTCCTGGAGAAAAGGGTAAAAGTAGGAGTGGCAATGAGGTCTGCAACTCTGACAATCCAAAAGCCAGTGTTTAAGAAGGTTCGGTCAACTTGGTCACTGAGTCAAAGTCTTAGGGTCGGGTCAATGGTCGCTGCCAAAGAGAGAGAGAAAAGAAACACTCAGCGTGCACTCTAACCTAGATCAGAATGGTGACAATTTATCTAATCTGGAATCCTCCCACTGTACCTCAAATTCTCCTCCAAACCTGAAAGAAGAATTAGTCGGGGTTACCCGAGGAGTAAACTAACTCATCAGTGGGAATCGGGATCCAACTATCATCGCATGATAACGTGACGGAATCCGCTCACGTCATCACACTCCAGGTGGTATGCGCATATCTGGCAAGTTTCAGTTCTTTTGAAACTCCCGATGTGATTTCTGCCCCATGCTCTTATGACCTTGACTTTGGCCAACATATCATAAGTCACATGTCAAGTTCTGCCCGTCATTCTCCAGGTTAATTTGAATCCACCCGTACATACCCTTGACTTTGGCCAAAATGGCAGCACGACTGTCCCAAACCAACGCATCTATCTATGCTGCATATGAATAACCAACAGCTACCAAACACTGTGCCTTGACTTTGGCCAACATACACAGCTTGAATACTATTGACTACCCATATGAAACGACGGAGGGCTACGAATGGTTTCTGGCGAAAACCTTTAACGTAAAGAACTTGATATCGTCGAAGGAACGGATAGCTTTTAAAAATATAGTGACGAAAACCTTCGCTAAAGAGGTCACTCCCGGTGAAGGGATCTCGGCTCTTTCCCCGTAGAATGGGGTGCAGGATATTCCAAATGAATACCGCGATGCAAAGCAAAAGTAATCGGCTATAGTGAAGTTAATGCCCTGACGCAAACTTCTGTCCAAGGGGTCACTCCCGGTGAAGGGATCTCGGCCCTTGCCTCGTCGACTGAGGAGCAGGATATTCCAATGAATACCACGATGCAAAACAAAAGTAAACTTCCTTGCAATAACAGCTTTTTGAAAAATGTTCCAACAACATCAGATTAGGTTAGTTTTAACTTGCATTGATCCGAATCAATGCAGTCCCATCAATTGATCACACCACAAAGAACGAAAATATACTGATGTACGTATATGCCATCCGCATTCGCCACTGGGTCCCGTCATTACCCGTTAGGTTAGCTAACTAACGACAGAGCGGGGACTGGACTAGCGCGGATGTAAAACATATACAACATCTACTAATATATATACCAATATATTATATTCGCTCAAGGCGTGAATAAAATGCAACATCACAGAAATGTACAGCATCACAGAAACAATACAGATATCTGGGATCCCCGGGTTTCACAGAGCCACTACTGAAACCCGACGTTCCCCTGGTCGTGTGGATAGCCTGTGCAATGAAAACCTAGACCCCTACGGGCGCGGCAAGTCACCCGCCAAAACCTGAAGCGAGGCAGCCCCCTTCAGCCCCGTGAATGGACCACCCAGCACTTCACGGAATCCGGCAACTTGGGCACCCCTCCTGGGTCAACCTGTACCCCCTACGAGTGCGGCGAATAGCCCGCCAATCCTAGAGTGAAGCCCCCTCCGTCTCAATGCCATGAGATGCGGGCTTGTTGCCCTCCAGAACCCGGCTATCCGTGCACCCCTCCGCGGGGCAATCCTAGTACAGAAAGTAAAATATACATACACCGGGTACATCGACCGCAACCAGGTCGTGCCCCAAAATAATAATACAGTCAGGCAGTGACGGCAGTCCACATGTCGGACGCTCGCCCCGCAATATCAAATGTACATAATACAACAAAACTGTACTAGCATTGCATCCAGGCTATCCCCCACGACCGATCCGCAACATCACAGCAAATACATAGAACATCAACGTGAAAATCACGTTCGCAAATCCGTCTAACCGGGCTATAGCAGTTAGACCGGATTTACCGATCGAGTGACATTCACGGTCGCAGATATAATGTAAATACTGTGAAAAATGTGTTTAAAATTTTCCGATTGATCAAACAATTAACAAGTGGGCCCCAAAGAAAACTGCAGCAGTTAAAGAAAAACTGGACCCAATTTTAATATCCCAAAACCCCTGAAATAAGCCCATAAGCCCACTGCAAAAAAATAAACACACGAGCCCACAAACTTGCGGCGGAAGCGCGGCCAGAAGAGGGTTTAGGCCGCCCTTCCGCGGTCGTACGGAGGGACCGTGCTACGAAATTTTTCCAGTGTTCTTAAATCTCCCTGCACATCATTCTGAGACCAACAGAAAAATTATTCGAGACCAAAAATTTTCAACAGAAACTGATGCGAAGGTAATACGGGTTTTGGAACTTTTTGATCAATCGGAAATGCAAACACATTACACAAAGCTAGACGAAGTTAATGGCGTGGCTCTGATACCACTGTAAGTGCACGGCGGCGCCCTGGCCGTCAATCCGACGGCCAAATGCGGAAACGGTGGTAAACTTAAATTTTTGCGGACTTAGCAACCGGCACCACCGCGCACTAAACACCCGGATCGTTACCATTAACTAGTCTAAGCTACTAAACAAGATGGGTTAGAGATATACCGACGATCCAAGTCCTCCGGTCTTCATCTCCACTCCGATCTCCTCGCGGGATCTCCGTCCGTCTCCTCCTCGTCGCCGGAAGTGCACCACATCGCCTACTATGTATACGGGCTCCCACCTCAATGCCGAGGCAACTCGGGCACGATGCTGGCTAGTCAACGTGCCCAAGATTCGTTGTAGAATATGTAGTAGAACTTGTGTCTCCTTATGGGGTAGTGGAGATGCCATTTGGTGGAGGAAAAGAGAGCTTGGAGAGAGGTGGGGAAAATGTAGCATACCAAAATGAGAGTAACATTTTCCACCACCAAAAGGAGAAATGAATCCCATCCCCTAATAGGAATGGCCGGCCCCCCTCCTTCATATGTGATTGGAGAGAGAGAGAGAACAACAAGGGGTTGGGTGGAAAAAGAGAGAGAGAGAGAGAATGGTTATCATTCAAAAGAAATCATCACAAAGAAAAGTCCTCACTCAACAACCATACCCCTCAACATCATCAACAATCATGACCTTAAAAGTCAAGCCATGATGGAGTCAAAACAAGTCAATGATGGTGCTCATCATGAAAACCATCATGATGCAACAAGATGCAAAGAACCCCTTCCACTAATGCCTATTTGCAACAATGCAAATAAACCCTCCTCCACCAATCTTCGGCCAATGAACGGAACAATGGAAATTGGCCGAAACGGAAAGCAAACTGGCAACTCCAGAAAACTGGTCCCGTAATAAATTACAGGAAAACCCCGATACTGTGCATACACACCCGCATTTGTATTCCGACCGAAATACAAATGCAATGAGACAAAATCTACACTGTACTATACTAGAATCCGGCTTATACCAAAACCGGATAGTAATATCTGTTCGATCCTGATCCGTGCAATACCGCACGTATCTGATCGAACCCTGCCATATAACCATACGGCCTATAGTACAAACTGTCCGATCCTGATCCGTGCAATACCGCACGTATCTGATCGGACCTTGCCATATCTCCATACGGCCTCTACAACCTTTCGCCCGAAAGCTGAGTAACTGAAAATGTGGGGGACTCTAAAGACTCGTCAACACCTTGGTTGTGGATTTAACCACTAGCACGTCAGAGGTATAAGCCAATACGTGACGGGCTACCAGGTACTGACCAAATGGGACGTCGATGAGGAAGCTCACCCCGACACCCAACTGAGCCTGTCAGTGACAATATCCGTGCAGTCCGGTCCATTCGTCTATGAGCATCGCATGGCGGGCCTAGGGGGTTGGTAAAAGTCAGACCCCCAAAAGCGGTACAAGTCGTGTCGGAGTGTAGCCCAGAACACCCTGAGATACTACTGGAATACCTACCAGTAAATCTCCTTGCCTTGGCCAAGGACTTTGTGTAATGGCTCTCCTAGACACAGCACGACCTCACCCCCAATACCGGGAGAGACGAACCCCTGAAGATACGCTCACTGCCTCCATGTGGCTCGGGACTGTACCCAACTAAAACCTGTTTGCACGACTCCTTTGAGCCGTGGTAGGGTAGTAATCAAAGTACAGTGGGAACTCACACGAGACAAATGACGATCCCCAGGTCGATGAACTAACCTGCACACATGTCACCAGGGAACTGCCATCTGACGTCTGGTATATGACCAACTAGCATGTTCCCGGCGAGTCCTGTCCGGTGTACTCATAACCCAATGAGCACCTGTATACATCTTAGGTGATCCAACTGACACCAGTGGCTTGTGAGACCGGCCACCGCCCCTCGTCGGGGTCTCGACTGTATACACTAGTCTACTAATGGAGTATCGATGCCCAGTCTCGAAACTCCCACGACTAGGGACCTTTTAAGGATAAGCTTATAGACCCCCAGCTCCCACTTATATGATCGCCCTCATACTGCTGGTGGTCAAGCAAGAATCCTAGGGGCTCTATCAACGTGTAATAGCGACGTGTCATGTCACCTAAAGCAGTACACGATGATAAAGGTAAACCAGATAGCATACTATCATCTCGAGTAAGACTGTCCTACCGGGATAGGTCCTCCCTCAATCATTGCAATCACGTACCTGTGATCCAATAATTGACTCTGAGGGCACTATCTCCAACAGAATTAACCGGAGGTTATGGCTAAGAGCCAAGAACGGACGGACAAGCACCAAAAGGAAGGACTTATGCGTTGGAAAGCCTAGCTTATACTCGCAAGTTCCTTCCTAGTCGTGCTAATCCCCGTTGTTGCCGATTACCGTAACACTGATATTAAGAGGGGCAACGAAAGATGTGGAGACTCCTAACTCAAACTAACCTAATCCTAACCCTAACAAGCTCTCTTTAAAACATCAACTTAACACTTAGATAATAATAAACAAATCTGAACTCTCGGACTTAACTCGTTAAAACACATTGAAAAAGACTCCCATCTCCTTGCGGACGACCCGTACTCAACCGGCTAGCTACAAGCGAAACCGTCTTGATTGCGGTATTTAAACTAAAACTTGAACACGCAGAATCGCTAACAATCAAATGGCACCGTTGCCGGGGAGACGGTAGTTTATTTCCTTGTGTAATTTCTGGATAACTTGTGAATATAACCGAAAAACAAAACAAAAAAATATACATTGTAAAAAAAAAAACCATCTTGTTGTTTTTGATTAGGTTTTGTGCAAGTGTGCAGGAAAATACGAAGTTCAAGATCGGCGCCAAAGACGTCGGATAATACGGAGTTCAAGTACAGTGCCAAAGACGTGGGAAGATAGACCCACATTTCACGGCTACACCGCGACGGACAAAACGAAGCATCCGGTCTACTGAAGAATCTGGAGCAGTTGCAGTGAGCAAATCCAATTTCAGGACATCCAGACAACCAGAGGAGACACAGACCAGCATCTCCACAAAATTTCAAGGCCCAAGCCCACCATCTTGCCGCGGAACCGCGGCCTAAGCACATGTTTGGCCGCGGAACCGCGGCCATTTAGTTGCTTCAGGGTCCCATATTCTCTGTAAGTGTTCCTCTCCTCTCTCCCACTCCTCTGAACTCCACTGAACTGTGTTTTCTGCAGATTTTTTTGCGCAAACTCTTCTCCCCCTTCCAATAAACTGTTCTTATGCAGGATTCTTTGAGCCGCAAATAAAAATTGTTTGCAGTTGATTTGTTACTGCTTTGCATTCTTTAATACGGACTTAAAGGGCTTGAAACCAATCCAGATTGGGTGGGGATTTCATCACCCTTCCCAGGACCCCAAAAATCACAAAAGCATATGCAT
Organism: Agapanthus africanus; assembly: GCA_030015575.1. NCBI lineage: Eukaryota > Viridiplantae > Streptophyta > Magnoliopsida > Asparagales > Amaryllidaceae > Agapanthus > Agapanthus africanus. Next base: position 24,163,913 of record CM057347.1, read on the forward strand.
TGTCCATTGTAAATTAAAAAATACTAGACTTCAGCCCTAAGGACTTCGCGCTCATTAGGAGAAAATAAACCGTGTTTAGAACCTCGCTTAACGGTATATTGTTTACGGGGTGTCTAGGAAAGTGTTAAAGGCGCAACCGCCGAAAGAGAAAGGGTTATTTAATTAAGGAACTTCGCGAAAGCGTTGGACAACCTCCCCTTATCTCTGCACTTACCTGGCCTCGTGATCAGTGTATTTTTAAGCCCGTTTCTCGACACTGTTTACTTCGACAATCAAGTTCAGGAGCAGGTCTAGTAGACCTAGGTTACCCTAGATCTAGGTGTGATTGTGCATATCTTGTTTGTGATTGCTTAAGCCGTATTTCCGTACATATTTCTGTAAATCTCTTTCTAAAAACAAAAAAAAAGAAAAAATCAAAAACTTTTATAAAACTTGCCCTTTGTCGCCAAATCCATTTTCACCCACCACCCATCGCCTTTCTCCATTGACGTTTTCTTACCCTCACCTTCTCCGCTTTGACTATACTAAACTCGTTTAGTGTATGTCCGCTTGGACTCGGGACACTAGCGCCCGTCTAGTCCGCGTTACGTTAGTCGCTACCGACTACGCGATCGACTCCGAAGTCGATACTCCGTCCACTCCTCTTTCACCCCTTCCTTTGCCGGCCAACTCCGACGTTGACCGGAATTCTGTTCATACATCTTCACCTTCACCTTCACCAACCTCTTCTTCCGCGATGTCGGGATTTAATCCGAACATCTCTTTGACTACCCCTGGATTGGCTCCACCTCCTACGGAGACCAATCTCCCACCACCTCCGCCTGTTGTAGCGCCGCAGCGAATCGCGCTCCAGGATCGTTTCTATCCCACCCGTTCTGCACTTCCCACCTGCCTTTCTCTTCCTCCGGCCAATGGGGACAACTTTGAAATTAAGCCCCACTTCATCAACATGCTTCCACGTTTTCATGGGCTTGAATCTGAAGATGCCTATATCTTCATCAACAAATTTCAAAACGTCTGTGCCATGATGAAAACCACCCAGCTGTCGGACGATGCTATACGTCTACGGGTCATTCCGTTCACTCTATGCGATCTTGCTGAAAAATGGCTGTATAGCACCGCTTCCCGCTCAATCACCAGCTGGGACGAGTTTGTTAAAGTGTTTCTAAAGAAATTTTATCCGAATCATAAGACCGCAAGGATTCGAAATGAAATCAACCAATTCTCCCAGCTTCCTTCTGAACCCTTCTGGAAGTGCTTTGACCGGTACAAAGACCTTCTTGTTCAGTGTCCCCACCACGGTATAGAGAAATGGCAACTCTGCCAAACCTTATATGAGGGCCTGAACCCAGCAACGAAGCAGTTGTTGGAAACCATCTGTCAGGGACACTTCCTATCCAAATCTGACGAGGAAGCGTGGCAGTTCTTTGACGACCTTGCGGAGCAAACGCTATAGTGGGAGAGCACCAGACCGACTTCTTCTTCTTCTACCTCCACTTCTACCGGTCAGTCTAGGGTAGGAATTCACCAACTTGATGTCTCTATTACGATGAAAGCTGAAATGGCTGCAATAACAAGAAAGCTTGAAGCGATAGAGAGCAAATTTTCTTCTCCTGCCCCTGCCCCTGTTCTTCCCCTTCGTACCATCTGCGCTTGTTGTTCCGATCCTTCTCACTTGACCGAAGAGTGTCCTTACAATCCACCCTCGCAAGGACAGGATCAGGTTAATGCTGCATTCCAGCAAAGACCGAGGAATGATCCATACTCTTCCACCTACAATCCCGGTTGGAGGAACCACCCCAATTTCACCTGGAATCAGAATCAGAATCAATTCCAGGGCAACAATTTCCAAAGGGCCCCTCCGCCGCAACAACAAGCGCAACAACAAACTCAACATCAATATCAGCAGCCCTTCCAGCCCCAACCTTTCCAAAATCCGACGAACAACTTTGCACCCAACAATTCTTTTCCACCAAACAACTTTGTTCCGTCTAACAACGATAAGGTTTCCTCGCTCGAACGAAGTCTGGAGGCGTTTGTTAAACAATCGACTCAATCCACCGCCAACATCCAGTCTTCCATTCAATCCTTAGTGCAACACACTGCCGCACACGGGCAAAGCATCAAGACCATCGAGGCCCAGATTGCGCAGCTGAACGCGGCCTTAAGCGAGCGAGAGAAGGGGAAGCTCCCGTCCCAGCCACTTCCAAATCCCGGTCACCCACATAATGCACATGTTGCTCTTGAACAACAAAACCATAATGTGAGTGCCGTGACCACACTGAGATCGGGGAGGATGCTGCAAAACAACATTGGCAAACGGATCAACGATGACACCCCGGCCGCTGCTTCTTCTTCTTCTTCTTCTTCTTCTTCTTCGTCTTCTGAGCCTATTCTCCATTCTTTACAAGGCTCTCCTTCCCCTTCTTCTGCTCTGAACGGACCCACTTCTCACTCCACGAAGACACCTATTCTGGGATCCGTTCCAACTCCACAATCTCCTCCTCCAGCATTAGACTCAACCAATTTTCAAAATGTTCCATTTCCAAACCGGTTGAGGTCTAACAAACAAAATCCTCAAATGGAGAAGATTCTGGAATTATTTAAGCAGGTTAAAATTAACATTCCTCTTTTAGATGCTGTCCAACAAGTCCCGTCCTACGCAAAAATCTTAAAGGACTTGTGCACGAAAAAGAGGAAGTCTCAGGTACCCAAGAAAGTTTTCTTGGCTAGTGCTGTGAGTGATGCCCTTACCCAATCTTTACCACAAAAACGGAAGGACCCTGGCTGTCCTACGATTTCAATTACTATTGGGGATAAGAACATCAATCGCGCACTATTAGATCTTGGTGCCAGTGTTAACCTGCTTCCGTATTCAGTATACGAGCAATTAGGCGTCGGAGAGCTGAAACCCACACACTGCACTCTCCAAATGGCCGACCGATCGATCACCCATCCTAGGGGTGAGCTAGAGGATGTGTTAATCAAAGTCGGGGACTTCATATTCCCCGTTGACTTCATTGTATTAGACACACAGCCTGTAGCTAACCCCCGGAATCAAATTCCGGTGATACTCGGTCGCCCATTTCTCGCAACCTCAAATGCTGTGATCAATTGTCGCAATGGTTCGATGAACCTCTCTTTTGGAAATATGACGATTGAACTCAACATTTTTAGGTTGGGGAATCAGCCCGCCGAACCTAATGCTCATATACTGGACGTCTGCTCGATCCAGGAGATCACCCCAGAAGAGTGTGAATTCGAGGAGTTTCTGTTTGATCACGATAATCTTGACGCCACTACTGCGTTTCTCTTCGAACCTGCTGCTGTTTCTACGCCCGACAACGACTGCGAGTGTTTCACGTTCTCGAACGATCTTAGCCGCGCACAACCCGAGTTTGAATCCTTCGACTTTCCGGATGAGTTACCTGAACCATCCAACTCGGTTGCCTACACTCACTTTGAACCTTTGCTGGAGTCCTTTGAGTTCGAGACCTTTGCACCAATCTTGCCTTCCATCGTTTCACCTCCCACGCTCGAACTCAAGCCTTTGCCGTCTCAACTTAAGTATGCTTACTTAGGTGAGAACGAGACCCTCCCTGTCATCATCTCGGCTTCTCTAGCTCCAGAGCAAGAGAAAGCCCTTCTCGCGGTCTTGCACAGCAACAGGCAAGCTTTTGGCTGGTCCATGGCGGACATCAAGGGGATTAGTCCCCTGATCGTTGAGCATCACATTCATCTGATGGATGATTCCAAACCAGCCCGGGATCCACAAAGACGTCTCAACCCAGTCATGAAAGAGGCTGTGAAGAAGGAGATCGTAAAATGTCTAGATAGTGGTATCATTTACCCTATCTCTGATAGCCAGTGGGTTAGCCCCATTCATGTTGTCCCCAAGAAGTCGGGCATCACGGTCATAACCAACGAGGCGAACGAGTTAATCCCTACTCGCACCCAAACTGGGTGGCGAGTTTGCATTGATTGCAGAAAACTCAACGCCGCGACGCGGAAAGACCACTTTCCGCTACCTTTCATTGACCAGATGCTTGAACGATTGGCCGGACACGAGTACTACTGCTTTCTTGATGGCTACTCCGGCTATAATCAAATTCCCATCGCCGAAAAAGACCAGGACAAGACCACTTTCACTTGTCCTTTCGGCACGTTTGCATATCGACGCATGCCCTTTGGGTTATGCAATGCGCCCGCTACCTTCCAGAGGTGTATGATGGGAATTTTCTCAGACATGGTGGAAAAATTTCTGGAGATTTTCATAGATGATTTCTCCATCTTCGGCGATTCCTTCAACGAGTGTTTGCTGCATCTTGACGCTGTCCTTACCCGATGTAAGGACAAGAATCTCACTTTGAACTGGGAGAAATGCCACTTCATGGTGCGCGAAGGTATTGTCTTAGGACATATCATCTCGCAAAATGGCATAGAGGTCGACAAAGCAAAGATTGACGTCATTTCCAATCTGCCTCCTCCCCGATGCGTCAGAGATATCCGAGCCTTTCTTGGCCATGCCGGTTTTTATAGACGGTTTATCAAGGACTTTAGCAAGATTGCTAGGCCCTTGACTCTTTTGCTGGCCAAGGATACGCCTTTCGACTTCAACTCGAGCTGTGTGACTGCATTCGAGTCACTGAAACGCTCACTCACTTCTGCTCCCGTTCTTTCTTCACCTGACTGGACGCACCCATTCGAGATTATGTGCGATGCATCCGACTTTGCCATTGGTGCTGTCCTTGGACAACACATCAACAAGATGCCGCACGTAATCTATTACGCGAGCCGAACCCTGAACGACGCCCAACTCAACTATACAACAACTGAGAAGGAATTCTTAGCTGTTGTATTTGCTTTAGAAAAGTTCAGGCCCTACCTCATCGGCTCTCCAGTCATTGTCTACACTGACCATTCTGCTCTGCGCCATCTTTTTGCGAAGAAAGATGCAAAATCTCGGTTAATACGTTGGATCCTCTTGCTTCAAGAGTTTGACCTTGTCATTAAGGATAAACGAGGATGTGAAAACGTGGTTGCCGACCATCTCTCACGACTTCCTTCTTCGCCTTCGCTTCCAATTCCGATCAACGACGTTTTCCCGGATGAACAGCTCTTGACAGTATCGTGCGAACCCTGGTTCACAGATATTGTGAACTATTTGGCCACGGGATTACTACCGACTGAATGGTCGAGTCAGGGCAGACTTCGCTTCTTATCCCAAGTAAAACACTTTTACTGGGACGAACCCTACTTGTTCAAGTACTGTCCCGACCAGATTATTCGTCGGTGTGTCCCTGATGAGGAATTCAAGAGTGTGCTGTCATTTTGCCACGATCAAGCATGTGGCGGGCATTTTGGGCCCAGAAAGACAGCCGAGAAGATCTTGCAATGTGGTTTCTACTGGCCACAACTCTTCAAAGACGCTCATGACTATTGCAAGACTTGCTCCCGGTGCCAACACATGGGCCGGATATCCCGGAGGAACGAGATGCCGCTCCAACCGATCTTGGTTGTGGAGATTTTCGATGTTTGGGGGATAGATTTCATGGGGCCGTTTCCCAGCTCTTTTGGGAACTTGTACATCCTTCTAGCTGTTGATTATGTCTCTAAATGGGTCGAGGCTGTGGCCATCCGGACTAACGACAACAAGGTTGTCATTAGGTCCCTTAAAGAAAACATTTTCTCCCGGTTTGGCCACCCCCGAGCAATCATTAGCGACAATGGAAGTCATTTCTGCAATAGGACTTTCGAGGCCTTGATGCGGAAATACTCCATTAATCATAAGCTCTCTACGCCCTACCACCCCCAAACCTGCGGGCAGGCCGAAGTTTCAAATCAGCAAATCAAGCAGATACTGGAGAAGACGGTTTCCAAGAACCGTAAGGATTGGTCGCTGAAACTCACTGATGCCCTTTGGGCATTTCGAACCGCTTATAAGACTGACCTTGGCATGTCTCCCTATCGGCTTGTGTACGGAAAAGCCTGCCACCTACCTGTCGAAATAGAGCATCGCGCATTTTGGGCGATAAAGGAGCTGAATCTGTCTCTCGAGGATGCGGGCAGCCATCGGAAGCTGCAGCTTAACGAATTAAGCGAGCTTAGGGATGAGGCTTACGATAACGCGGTTGTCGTTAAGAATCGAACGAAGGTGTTTCACGATAAACACCTTTTGCGCAAAACCTTCGTACCTGGTCAGCAGGTACTGCTTTACGACACCCGACTTCACTTCCATCCTGGAAAGCTCAGATCTCGCTGGAAAGGGCCGTATTTTGTGCGGAATGTGCATCCTCAGGGCGCCGTGGATTTGGAAAATCCAAAGGACGGTTCACTTTTCAAAGTAAACGGACACCGATGCAAACCGTACCTTAGCGCCGAACCAACAGAGGAGCTCCTGTTCCTACAGGAGCCGGTTTACCCTGAATGATCTTCCTCTGCCTACCTCCAAACTTCGGTTATCCAGCCAAGAATAGTGGACACTGTTCCAAATAAGTTTGGGGGTATGTACAAACCATTTTGTATATATTTGTGTATATTCTTTTTTCTTAAAAAAAAAAAACAAATAAAAATTTGTGTATCGCTAACCGACAATTTTGACCCTTCAAATGATCTCTTCATGCAATGACAGTGAGGACGCTGTCCAGTTTAAGTTTGGGGGTACGCTCGGTACGCATTTCTTACCTTCGCATTCATATGTATATTTTGCATCTGCATATTAAAATCCATAAAATCCATAAAAATCTGAAAATTTTCTAAAAATATAACAACTTTTCGGTCAAGTTAGCTTGTGGAAGAACCCTGATTCAACATTTCGACGGTGTTTGTTTGAAAAAATAGGAATAACTAAATCTTATGTTTAGATTTTGAAAACCTGAAAGATAACTCTCCTTTGAAGTTAACTATAGCTGATATACGTCTTTACATCACACTACACGTGTCGTGAATTTTGGGAATTAGATGACAAGTCTTTCATGTTTAAACTTTTAAACAGATAAATGATTTTCTGAGGATCAAATAGGTTTGTTCTGAAATAAGTAATGTCAAGAATAGTTTATGAAATAAAGCGAATATGAAGGAATGTTATTGATGCCGTAATTGGAGTTAAGTCTGAAAAATAACCCATCGGAAACTTGATTGGAATGATTACACACCAAACCCACTAAACACGTCTTTTATCCAAAAAAATAATTGAACTGCCGATTATATCTCCGTTCGTATTAAATCATCTGATTTTCACGCCAAACTGTCTTTTGTTTTTGGACCTAGGTAACTTGAGTAATTAAGTCCGCTGGGGTGTTTCTACACCTAATGCCCTAAAACCAACTGGTTTGGGTGCATTGGCCCAAAGCTCGCTAAGAAGCCTAGAAAGTCCAGTCTAAAACAAAGTCAAGCAAGTGTTCTCTCCGAGTTAAAATTCCTAACGGTTCTTTGTGTGAGAATAATCTTGATAAAAGACAGGCTTTTATAAAAAAAAATTAACGGAGATATGAAGGTTTTATTCTATGATAAAGACTATTGCACGTTCACAGAGGTGTGTATGAAATGAAAACAAGAAAAAGGTGGAGTGAAAAATACGACTTAGTTTCCTGTTAAGGAAGATAGAAATTCTGAAGTTGAAACCTTACTGGAAAACGAAACTTGAAAAATGCTTAACTCTTTATAAAACTGATGTGATCCTTTTAAAATTGTTATCTGGGCTTTATTGTGCGACATGATGACTTTAATCGATCCTTCTGGAACTTAACGACACTATTTGCACTGCACGTAAAGACATATAAAATCTGTAGTTAAATAAGAAGCGAGGTGTGAAAAATAAAGGTTCGATAGTCTACACTTAGGATTATAGAATTGTTATTTTCTGAAACAAAACTGTAGGGTTTGAATCTCAGTTATTTTACAAAACCAACTTGACCGGATTTTGTGGGTAGTATCCGCTGAAAACCCTCAGGAGACAACACTCCTCCTACTAGGGACACCTAGAGGTTTAACGGCTTGTTGCACATGCTCAGTGCAATCGCGTTCCCTGCGAAAGTGAGGTTAGGAAATTTTTTGTGAATAAATAGGCTTTGCTCGGGACGAGCAAATGATAAGTTTGGGGGTATTTGTTCATATCAGATTTTTGCATTTTCATACCGCCCAATTTTTGTCACACTGCATATCGGTAGATACTCTTGAGCCGTGTTTGCTAGTCAATTGCAGGATACAGGTTCTCGGTTCTAAAACGGTGAAATTCATGAAAAAACACGACAAAATCCGGGTTCCAGACAACCACAGATAAAACACGGTCTCCGCTCTTCATCCATATGTTGCCAGATACCAGTTTAGGAAGACAAAATGTCAAATCAATGTCGTTTTCATGCACAAGGCTCCATGGCAGCACAAGATCCAAGAAATCTACGCGGAGCTCGAAGCAATCATGACAAAAACATCCAAAAAAGTCCACCTTTCCTCAACAGAAATCCTGGAAGAAATGTGAAAGTATTTTCAGAAAATACATATACCAGACAAGAGGGGACAGAAGACCAGGGAAGTACACAGAAGCCGACACCCCAACTCACCCATAGGGCGGCGGAACCGCGGCCAATAGGGGCCATAGGCGGCGGTTCCGCGGCCGTATGGTGGCTTCAGCCGACCACTTTTCAGGGGTATTTTGGTCTTTGTATTTGGGTTCTGGTGGTTGCCCTAGGTTTTCATTTTTTTGCCTATAAATAGCCCAGAACTTTGTGAAGGAAAGGGTCCATTCTTGTATTTTCATTTTGCCTAGGTTTAGTGTTTTCTTCTTCCTCTTCTCATCTCTTCTCCATTAAAACTTGTAATGAGCTTGGTGAGTGAAGAATGGTGAATAAAGAAGATCATTTTATTATCATGCTTGTCTTGCCTTTTTTATAATTGTTGTAATTTTAATTCGTTAAGTAGTTGTTGTTATTTTCTTGTTGTTTCTTTCTTCTCTCTTTTTCTTTATCCTTAATACGACAATGATGCTTACGCTCGATCCTCGCCAAGGTGAGGTCGCAAATAGCTAGTCGTATTCTTCTAATCTCCTTCTTTCTATCTTCCTCTTTTGTTTTGTTTTATTTTTCCGTATCATGATGTGTGAGTAGTTCATACTTGTTAGGGTAGGATAAGGGAAGTTTGAGAGAAGGAAATCTCTCTCACTCTTTCCTTGCCCAACAGCTTAAATCGACTCCCGTTAATTGAACCACAATCCGCTCCTTACGGCACCCTATCCTACATGATAGCGGTGATCCCGTAGTGAGGCCGGTTGTGGTTGAATTAACCGGAGGTTATGGCTAAGAGCCAAGAACGGACGGACAAGCACCAAAAGGAAGGACTTATGCGTTGGAAAGCCTAGCTTATACTCGCAAGTTCCTTCCTAGTCGTGCTAATCCCCGTTGTTGCCGATTACCGTAACACCGATATTAAGAGGGGCAACGAAAGATGTGGAGACTCCTAACTCAAACTAACCTAATCCTAACCCTAACAAGCTCTCTTTAAAACATCAACTTAATACTTAGATAATAATAAACAAATCTGAACTCTCGGACTTAACTCGTTAAAACACATTGAAAAAGACTCCCATCTCCTTGCGGACGACCCGTACTCAACCGGCTAGCTACAAGCGAAACCGTCTTGATTGCGGTATTTAAACTAAAACTTGAACACGCAGAATCGTTAACAATCAACTCATTAGCATGAGTCACTAAGGAACATGGTAGAAGAAATGAGTCACCAATATGAGTCACCCTTTCCAAAATCCCATTAATCATTTAAACCAAAATGATTAACCAAAACAAATGCATCTTCTAAAATATTCTCGTAACGGATTATGAAAATACGCCTCACCTGTATATACATACCTATATCCGTATTCCGACCGAATACGAATACGAGAGACTAAAATATTCCGACTCAATATAATACATGGATCCGGCTTAAACCAAAGCCCACCAGTATTATCTGCCCGAAATATGACACGTGCGTAAACGCACGTGCATTTTCCGAACCCTGCCATAAAACCATACTGCCTCTACAACGTTTCGCCCGAACTTGGGAAACTATCTGTGGGGGACTCTAAAGACTCGTCAGTACCCTGGCAGTGGGTTTAACCACAAGCACGTCAGCGGCACTAGCAATACGTAACGGCTGCCTATGTACTGACCTCAAGGGAAGCCGATGAGCGAACTCATCCTGGAACCCTACTGAGCCTATCAGTGACAATATACATACAGTCCGGTCCGTTCGTCTATGAGATCACATATCGAGCCTAGGGGGCTGGTAACGTCAGACCCCCAATAGCGGTATAAGTCATGTCAGAGTGTAGCCTAGAATACCCTGAGATACTACTGGAGTACCTACCAGTAAATCTCCTGCCTCGGCCGAGGGCTTTGTGTAATGGCTCTCCTAGACACAGCGCGATCTCACCCCCAATACCGGAAGAGACGAATCCCCTGCCGATCCGCTCACTTGCATCCATATGGCTCGGGACTGTACCCAAAAAAGACCTGTTTGCACGACTCCTTTGAGCCGTGGTAGGGTAGAAATCAAAGCACAGTGGGAACTCACACTAGACAAATGACGACCTCAGGTCGATAAACTAACCTGTACACATGTCACCAGGGAACTGCTATCTGACGCTAGGTATAAATACCAACTAGCAGGTTCGCGGCGAGTCCTGTCCGGTGTACTCATAACCCAATGAGCACCTGTATACATCTTAGATGATCCAACTGACACCAGTGGCTTGTGAGACCGGCCACCACCCCTCGTCGGGGTCTCGACTGTATACACTAGTCTACTCCGGAGTATCGATGCCCTGTCTCGAAACTCCCACGACTAGGAACCACTATTAAGGATGTGCTTATAGACTACCCAACTCTTATGTATATGATCGCCATCATACTATTGATAGTCAAGCAAGATCCTAAGGGCTCTATCAACGTGTAATAGTGATCAGTCACCTGAACCTGTACACGACGATAAAGGCAAACCAGATAGCATACTATCATCTCGAGTAAGACTGTCCGACTGGTATAGGTCCTCCCTCAATCATTGCAATCACGTACCTGCGATCCAATAATTGACTTTGAGGTCACTATATCCAACAGAATCGAGATGCACTCGTCAAGGACATTAATTTCCCTGAATCGAGAGGTTTTACCAAGGACACTGATTTCCCTGGGGGTTGGGGGTCATTGGCTGACTTGCTCCGCTTTCCCCGGTGTCAGGGTTGATATTCTCCGCTTTCTGCGGTGTCAGGGTTGATATTCTCCGTTTTCTGCAGTGTCGGGGTCGACTTTCTCCGTTTTCTACGGTGTCGGGGTCGACTTTCTCCATTTTTTACGGTGTCGGGATCGACTTTCTCCATTTTCTACGGTGTCGGGGTTGACTTTCTCCGTTTTCTACGGTGTCGGGATCGATTTTCTCCGTTTTCTACGGTGTTGATTGATCGTCTTTTGCGTACGTGCGTTTTAAAATCAAAGTTAAGAATACCGCAATCAATAACGGTGTCGCTTGGTAGCTAGCCGGTTGAGTACGGGTCGGTCCACAGGGAAAATGTGTTCTTTTCTTTATGTTCTTACGAGTTAAGTCCTATTTTTGGTAGGTTTTGATTTTTATAAAAAACTAAAATTGAATTTAATTTGGATTCTAACCTTGCTAAGGTTAGGATTAGATTAGTTTGGAAAGAGAATTCTACTCACTGCTTCCTTTGCCGTAATTAAGAACTTAGGTGTTAGGGTAATAGTTAACAAAGGGGATTAGCACGACTAGGAAGAAACATAGTTTCTTCTTTTTGGTCCTTGTCCGTCCTTTCTTAACTCTTAGCCCTAAGCTCTATGTAAATCAACCACAACCAGTCTAACTAGGAAATCACCGCTATCTCGTGGGATTGAGTGCCGTAGCGAGCGATATGTGTTTGATTAACATAGAGTCCTAATTTAAAGTATTATACGGGCAAGAAAGGAGTGAGAGATTTCCATCTCTCAAACCTACCCCAAACCTAACCCTAACAAGTGAGGAACTACTCACTCATTAGGGTATTAACAATGGAATTCATTTTTATGTTTTCTACGGTGTCGGAGTCGACTTTCTCCATTTTCTACGGTGTCGGAGTCGACTTTCTCTATTTTCTACGGTGTCAGGGTTGACTTTCTCCGTTTTCTACGGTGTCAGGATCGACTTTCTCCATTTTCTACGGTGTCGAGATCGACTTTAGGTTGTCTGTGAACCGCAGAGTCTTGGAACCGGGGACTTTGCCGTGGCTCCAATTGGTAGTGTCGCGTCCGTGTCCTGCTGGTATGAGGAGGAACGCCGTTGCTGGTCTTCTGGGATGCAGATATTGCCGCTGAGACCTGACTCTCCCTTTGATAGAGTTTGTTAGGACATGTGGTTACCTTTTCGTTTATGCCTATGGATTGTATACAGGGGTCAATATGGACTTACTTGTAGGGCAGAAGTTTTATTTTTTCATTGATTTTTTTATTTCTTTCCGCGATGCTCTATCATTTCAGTTTTTATATCGTGAAGGTCGCGATTGCCCAATCATTTCGGCTATTTTTCGCGGTGCCCAATCATTTCGGCTATTTTTTTTACCCGCTGCTTTTTATTGAGAGTTGCCCAATCATTTTAGCTATTTTTGTATGCATATATTTTACTTGCTGATTTCGTTGCAAGTTGCCCTATCATTTCGGCTATTTTATATGCATTTTTTTTAGTATGGAACTCAAGATTTGATACCAATCTTAGCATCAGCATCGCTGCGACTGGAATATTGTCAGGAGCGAATCATCATTTTGCCATGAAAGGACTTGGAATTTGATACCGATTTAGGCATCAGCGTAGCTACAATTGGGATATTGCCAGGAGCGAATCATCATTTGCCTCTGTCGATTCGAACAAAGGTGGCTTAGCAAACAGGGTTAGGATCCTGTCGACTAAGGCTTTTAACTTCATGAGCCGTAAGGGTCTCATAAAGGTGTTTCTCCCTACGAGTCGTGAGGATCTCGTAGGTGCGTTTTCTCCTTAAGAATCATGAGGATTTTTGAGTGTATGTTCTCTTATAAGTCATAAGGATCTTACAAGAGTGTTATCTCCTTATAAGTCGGGAGAACTTACAAGTGTTTGTTCATCAAATGAGGGCATTCCTCGTCGTCGGTGGGACTCGGCAAGGAAATGATTATTTGTGCCCGTGGATTGTATATAAGGATCAGTATGGAACCGCTTGTAGAGCAATATTGCGGTGTATGACGGCTTAAGAACAGGTTCAGATCCATGTAGCTTAAGGCTTTTGAATCTTATGAGCCGGGAGGGTCTCCTGAGAGGGTACTCCTTATGAGTAGTGAGGATCTCGTAAGTGTAATTTCTCCTCAGGAATCGTGAGGATCCCTAATTGTGTTGCTCCCTTGTGAGTCGTAAGGATCTTACGCGGGTATTTTCTCCTTACAAGGTCAAGAGGACCTTGCAAATGTTCACGAATTTTTTTTTAACGAGCCTGTTCCCTCTTGGGTTTTCACAAACTCGCCGGTAATCTAGCTGTTTTTACTCATGAAGCCCTTTCGGGTTTTCATCCGTGCCCATTTTGCTTGTGGACATACCTTTTTTTTACGAGTCTGCGCCCTTTCGGGTTTTTACAAACTCGCCGGTGGCCTTGCTGTTTTTACTCACGGAGCCCTTTCGGGTTTTCATCCGTGCCCATCTTGCTTATGGACGTACCATTTTTTTTTGGGCCAGCCCTAGGATGCTGCGGTTTGTAGTAGTTTAAAGTCATTTCGGTCCGTTACTAGTTTTAGGATATTGCGGTTCATAGCTCATCCTGTATGCACGTGTATTTTTCACGTGACGGGATACATAACGATAAAGTGGGATACACCCATTTAGCGTGTGATTCGGTTTGGTTGGGGTGTTTTGTGATCCATCCCTACCGTGAGTTCTTCCACTTGATGTCGACGCCTGGATTTTTCGAATATGGCCATTTTGCGTTCTCGATCAACTTTGCTCTTTTGATGGGCTTCGTTTAGTAGCATGTCAATCAGCTCCTCGGACGGTTCCAAGGATTTTGGTATCGATTCTGCCCCCAGTTTCTCTGCATCAGGACATTCTTTATCATCTATTAACGAGTGAGAGATCATGTAACAACTTGTCACATAATCTTCGGGTTCTTCTGACGCGTCGTCTCCCTCGTCATTGTCATTGCTTCTATTGTCAAGAATATGGTTGAGAAACTCATAGAGTGTGACTGGGGTCCGCGCCTTCTGGTTGTATTCCTCCAGTGCGTCAATATGCTTTTGTAGGTCCGTGCACTTGTTATCAGGCTGCGCGGACTTCTTGGTCTTCTTCTTCTTCTTCAAAGACTTTGACGGCTGGACCTGGGTATTTTTCCTATTGCTACCAACTCTCGGTGTCGAGCGCGGTTTCAGCATTCCCTCAATGATCTCAGGCTCTAGCGGGCTTTTCCACCTGATTGCGGGGCATGTTTGGAGATCTTTCAGCATTCGTTTTATTTTGGCTGAAAGAGCGACTTCCCATGGAGCTTCCTCTATGAATGAGCATGATGCCCCCGGCGTGTCTACCCTTTTAGGAGTGTGCTGTTGTGGCGGATTTACCTTCTAGTTTTCGGACAGTGCGAACTTGCCTTGTTGGTACTGGTCTTCAACCCAGTTTTTGAAGACGTAGCAGTCTTCGATCGGATGGCCCAATATTCGGTGATAGGGGAAGTAATTGGGATTGTTGACGTCGTTCGGTTGCAGTGGATGTCTCGACTCCGGTAGAGTGATAAGCCCGTTGCGCACTGCCAGTTCAAACAATCTCCTTATTTTATCCCGGGGAAATGAGTAAGGACGTCTCAACTTCTCATCGAGGGATTGCCGCTTGTTGCTTTGGCGAACAACCGGTCTTTGGCCACTCGGTTGTTGTTAAGTGTTGGCGATGAAGGTTGCTTTCCCTTTGCCCTTTTCATTTCGCGGCTCCGTTTTTTAGGAGGACGGTCTATGGCCTATTTGGTCCATTTGGGCCAACTTGTCGATGAAGGCCTGGAAGGTGGTCGGCTTGAAAACCATCATGAATTAAGATATGGTCGCCTACGGATCGAGGGTTCCCACAAACATGCCTGCTGCAGGAGCCTCTTCTACGCATTGTTCACACTTCGACCATAGGTTATGCCACCGAATTGCATACTGAACCATGTCTGGCCTGGCTTCACCCTGGCATTGATCAACGCCGTGAATGGGGTACGTTCGCTGGCGCTTGCGAACCTTTGCGTAAACAGTAGCTCCATTTCTGCAAAAGTCTTGACAGAGTCATTCGGGAGCTCGGAGTACCATTCGAATGCTGTCTCTGACAAGCTGCCAACAAACTGGCGAAGCAGCAGTTTGTCGTTACCCCCTGTATTACCACACAGAGCCCTGAACTGAGCGACATGTTGATGGGGATCGCATGTCCCCATGTATACGTGGAATTTATGGATCGTGTATCCTGGCGGGTACTTAATTTGATCGTACCAGCCCGGGTAGGGTCGCCCAGTTCTGACGACTTGGCCGATTGCTTCATTCGCCTGATGAGCTCGTATCTGTTGAGCTATATAGTCGTCGATCGCAGCTTTCGGGATTGTTTCCTCCTTGGCGGCTGACAAGGCCGGAAGAGGGTTCGATGTCTCCCTTCTGTCACCTGCAATGATCACCGAAGGCTCCTCCGCTGGAGGGTCTGGCTGGATCATCATGCCCACCATGTCCTGGAACAATAGAGCCATTTGTTTTATGTTGGCCGCTTGTTCCGCGGCCTCTTTGTATTTCTTCTCGAGGATTCTGCGGAGGAATTCGGCATCGGTTTCCTGTTCCTGATGCTGCTCCGACGATGTTTCCGGGCTTTTTTTTTGGCCCAGTGAGTGCGGCCATTTTCGTTGGCATCTCTTGGAGCTTTTGCTGTTGCTCCTGGGCTTTTGGCACAAATCGGGTGAGTGGTCGATGACCCGTAGAGATACGGCTATCCTCCTTTCCGGAAGCCATGTAAATGGTGTGCACCACCATGCCTCTAGACTTGGAGCGTTTGGATTCAGCACCCTTGAGATTTGTTGCAGACACAGGGATCTTCTCCGGCCTTCTCCTTTTATAGGCAGTGGAAGTTGCGGGGGCTGTTGCAGCCGATGTTTTCCGTAGTACGACGGCGGTAAGATTCTCTTCTTGCCGGATCTTCATTCTCTTCTATCGGCGGGAGTAGTCTTGGTCGATCACAGAGTCTTGGGCTCTTCGCCAGACCCTGTGGATTTTGGAGGACAGCCACTGAAGGGCTACTCTGGCTTTGTTTCAGTAACATTCTCCACAGACAGAGGAGATCTTTTAAGCACGGCAGTCGGAGAGTTCTTGCGCACCCTCCTGAGTGGTTCAAAGATGTTCCCAGTTGGAACAGCAGTGTCAATTTCTACCATCGGAGCTAGTGGAGTCAATCCAGAAAGGGAACTGCCCCCAGCTTTCCTCACTCGATGCCAGTGGCGACGTCGAGCGCGTCTTGCAAATGGGATCACCTCCGTTATCGGGGTAGCTACATCGTGCTTCATGCTTTGATGAGAAACTGCTGTTGGTGTTAGCCTGTCAAAGACTGACATCCGTAGAAGAGGAATGGCCAACCTGTCGAAGGCAGACTTTCGAGCAGGGGGCGCAGCCTTGGTGACTTCGCCTGGAGCGGGAGTTGGAACGGCCAGTCTTGTGAAGACCGACCCCTCAGTAGGAGAAGTCTCTCTGATGACTTCATTTACTGGAGCAGGAATGGCTATCCATTTCAGGATAGCCCCTTCAGGTAATGCGGGCTTCTTCACGGGCCCATTGGAGCTTTGACCCAGTCTGTTAAAAACTGAGGCGTTTGATTCGAACAATCCGCTGACAGGGGACACGGTAGTTGCAAGCCGATCAAAGACCGACTTCTTTGGAGCTTCTTGCGATGGCACTGGGGCGTTGAAGCTCATTGGTGGGAGCATGGTCCCGAAGAACAGTCCAGTGGTGGCCTAAGTCACCTGTTCCACTGGCATAGCGAAGATGGAGGCCACTTGAGGCCCATAAGTCACTCCTCCGGCGAGGACGGAGTGGGAGTTGTTGTTGCAGCTGGTGGAATTGGAAGCCATTTTCTCTTCACGGGAGCAAGACACCAAATCTTAGTACTTCGAATCCAAGGGCAACCGCATTAAACCGCGATTTTTTCGCGAACACGACACACAAAGTGTGAAGTGGAAAGAGGGAAAAGGTCCCGCCGGGCATGCCAGAATCTGTTCGCAGCCGAAAAACGCGACTGGGACGTCAGGCCTGAATTTGGGGGCAGATGCTATTTGGTTTTATCTGTCTACCTCTCCGAAGATGCCAAGTTGATTTATAGCACCGTGTATCGGAGGTTTAGACAGACGCGGCCGTTGTAGCAGATTTCGTCAGATTCCTCCTCGTGTACGAGGGGTTTTTGATTGTGGGGACACTCTTCCGTGTAGGCGCAAGTCTCTGCAG
Source organism: Agapanthus africanus (assembly GCA_030015575.1). Taxonomy (NCBI): domain Eukaryota; kingdom Viridiplantae; phylum Streptophyta; class Magnoliopsida; order Asparagales; family Amaryllidaceae; genus Agapanthus; species Agapanthus africanus. The sequence continues at coordinate 24,181,393 of CM057347.1, forward strand.
TTAATTACACTACCGTATAGCGGTAACCACTTTCTCCTTCTCCAGGTGGTCACTTCGTGTCGTGTGTATTTGTTTTATTTTTGGTTGCCGTGGATTGTATACGGAGACTAATTTATGTTGTCTCCCGTAGGGCGTGGATTAGTCGAAAACTGTATTTTCTTAGATTTAGGTTTGGTTTGGGTTTAAGGATCGTTATTCTCATTGAGATTAAGATCAACTTAAACGTTTGTTGAGGATATGTTAGTCTAATTTTAGACTAAGATCTACTCAACAAGATTTTGGGATTATTTAGATCCAACGAAAGAGTATTTGGACTCTATCGTTTTAGTTTAGGGACATTGCGGTCCATTGGATTTAAAGACATCGTAGTCCATGAAGTTTAAAGACATCATAGTCTGTGTTTAAAGACATCATGGTCTAGTTTAAAGACATCATAATCTGTGGGGTTTAAAGACATCATAGTCTGTAGAGTTTCTGGTTGTCGGGACCCGCCACCTCTCTGAAGACGTTGAAGAATTACAACGACATATATCAGAGGTGTGGAGAGATGTACCCTTGAACCGATGATGGTTGAGATATCTGTAGTCAAGGTTTGGGACTAAGACCAATTAAAGAGATTGTGAGCACATGGGCTCAGTTAATCTGAACTGAGGACTTATGGCTAACTTAGGCTCAGTCTACTCATATTTGAATAAAATGTTGAACATTTGTTTGGGCTCAGTCCTTTTTGGTTCAATAATGTTGAGCATTAATTTGGGTTCTGACACCCCTCTTTCTTTTGTTTTTTATTGGGTGTTAAACACTCTTTATGGAGCAGAGCGCTTTATGTAAAGAACACTTTGTGTTCCTTCAGTGCACACGTGAGGAGCACGTGGTGCGCTTGGCGCTGAACGCCAGACCTGGAGCGCTAAGGCGCTTCTTGTGAAATAGCGCACACGTGAGGAGCACGTGGTGCGCTTGGCGGTGAGCGCCAGACCTGGAGCGCTAAGGCGCTTCTTATGAAATGGCACACACGTGAAGAGCACATGGTGCACTTGGCGCTGAACGCCAGTCAATGACTGTAGAGCGCTCTTCTGAAATAGCGCCCACGTGAGGAGCACGTGATGCGCTTGGCGCTGATCGCCAGACCTGGAGCACTAAAGCGCTTCTTGTAAAATAGCGTACACGTGAGAAGCACGTAGTGCGCTTGGCGCTGAGCGCCAGACTTGGAGCGCTAAAGCGCTTCTTATGAAATAGCGCACATGTGAGGAGCACGTGGTGCGCTTGGCGCTGAGCGTCAGACTTGGAGCGCTGAAGCGCTTCTTTTGAAATAGCGCACATGTGAGGAGCACGTGGTGCGTTGAGCGCTAGACTTGAAGCGCTGAAGCGCTTCTTATGAAATAGCGCACATATGAGGAGCACATGGTGCGCTTGGCGCTGAGCGCCAGACTTGGAGCGCTGAAGCGCTTTTCTGGCAGTTCTGGTCAGTTCTGTGCTCTGAGAATTAAATTCTCGTTTATAAGAGAATTTGTCTCTTCTTTTATGAGGTGATGCTATGGTCTCTTCTGTTTTGTGAAAGATTTTGCTTTTTAGATCTATGATTTAGGAAAAGAACTAGGTTCTTATGATATGAGAATTAAACTCTCAAAAATGGAGGAGATGTTATGATCTCTCTTCTTTTTATTTACCTTGAAGAAGGTTCTTCTCCTTAGAGCTTGCTCTTCTCCTTTCTTTTCTGAGAACTTGAACTTTATGGGGGGTCCTCTTTTTTCTTCTTCTTTTTATTTGAGAACTTATGGAGAGGTCTCTCTGTACAAGACTTGAAGTCTTGGGTCCTTTATATAGGGGAGGTTGATTTCTTGAATCAGTTAAGTTAATCTTACTCTGGTTGATTTGAGGATGTTTCCCACCGTCAGATCTTTGATCCAAGAGCTTCTGTTTTACAGAAGATAATTTTCTTGTTATTAACAAAATAGGGAAAATATTTTCCCATACAGAACCTATTCTGTACCGTAGTGATTTTTAATCACCATTGGATCTTTGATCCAACGGTTCTCCGATTTACAGAGCACAATCTTTCCTGTTTGGAAGATTTGAGGAAGTATTTCCTCAACAAAATTTTATTCTGTAATTTGATGATTTATTCATCTCAGTTGGATCTTTGATCCAATGGTGGAGAACATTTAGTTCTAGCTCTTGGCGCTCTCGTGCTTTGCACGTGAGGCGCTGCCTCAGAGTCTTTGACTCTTAGCGCTGGCGCTCCTGGCGCTGGCGCTCCTGTGCTTTGCATATGAGGCGTTGCCTTATTACTGATGGTGTCTTTTCACCTTCCTTCTCCGCTTTTCTTGAGTCAAACTTCTATTTCTCAGAGCTTGGAAATAGTTCCATCATGCACAACATTTTCTGTGCCTAGACTTAAATGTCTCCTTTTATAATCTGAAGCAATGCTTCTTTTCTCTCTCATTTTCAGAGAATCGGAGAAGAGCTATGGCTTGTAATCGCCCACATGCTCACCGTCAGCCATGGGAGGTGCCCATTGAGAAAAATTTTCCTCGTTTTACTGCGCGCTTGGTGAACCCTACTCTTACGGATGACCAATGCGACATGGTGCTGCACGAGCTCTTGACTCGTATAGGATCTCCTCTCCCCATCAGCTCCATTTAGCTCCGGATGGTTTTCTTGTCTGTGATCAATGATATTCCCCCTTCTCCGGCGGAGATAACTCCGGCAATGCTTGACGCCGCGGAAGACAAGATTGAGTGCTTCCACGAGGCACTTTTGATCACCACGGCTCTAAGGGATCGCTCTGTTCGGCTGCTAAGCCAGATACGGGCTCAGCGGGTCGTCATGTTGGCCTTTGCTGATGGGTGCGGTGCTGACTGATGGATAGCTACTCTTCGTGAAGATCGCCGCTTTGTCATGGTGGAGAAGGCAATGAGGGAGTTAGATAATTTTATCCATAGTTTTGTAAATCCCTGTACTTTCGATCCCATATTTGGTGATCTATTTCCTGTAGAATAAAATGCTCAATTAAATGCTTTGTTTTTGTCGTTGAACACCTGTTCTTCCCCTGATGAGTGCATGCGCGTATATGAATGAGCTTGGTTTCACACATATCTATAAACGAAATTTAAGCCGGCATAAACAGGAACAAATAGCTCTTGGCCGAAGATTTTGGCAGGAACACCCGTCTTCCAGCTCTTTTTGTGCTGGTGGAAACTCTGAGATAACCTCCTTTGAGAGTGTTATCATATGGCAGGTACGAGTTCGCTTCTATCTTTGATATTTAGCCGGTCCTATCCTCGCGGTATAGGTTCATTTTGGCTCATCTTTTGTGGTGGGGTTACCTTCCAGCTGTCGGATAAAGTAAACATGCCTTGTTGATACTAGCCTTCGACCCAGTCTTTGAAGATAAATCAGTCTTCAAGGGGATGACATATGACTCGGTGGTAGGAGCAATAATCTAGGTGATAGACCTCGTTTATTTGTTCGGGGTACCGAGACTCCGGAAGTGTCATCGCTTGGTGCTTCATGACAAGGTTGAATATTTTACTCTTCTTGTCTTAGGGAAAGAGTATTTCCGACCCATCTTCTTTATAAAGGACGGGTTACAACCAAGTTTTTCTTGATAGTGCGGCTTCTTATATCTGCCTTGTTGTTTGCGAATGTTATTTGCGCTCTTTGTCCTGTTTTTGCCTTTATTTCGGGATTTTTCCTTTTTGCGAGGACATGCATCAAGCTGGGGATTGAGGGCATTGTAGTTTTCCTTTTCCGCAGACTGCTGATTGAGGTGTTGCGTTCTGGATTTTTCATAGATAGCCATTGCACAGCTGTGATCGTCTCGGCTCCTATGACAAGCTTCTTTTATTAGCATGTCTATTTGTTCTACGAGCGACGGACTTAACGTTCTTAAAGAGGGATTTTGCTCTGTTTCAACGTCACGGCCATTGGAAGAGCATTTTCTTCTTCTCTGGCGTTGTTTATGACGCGGCAGCTGTGGAACTGCTCCTGTTTCCTAGACCGAATGTATCCGAGCCCGGTTGTCTCCATCTTCCTATTGGACATCTTTCGTTGAGTCCCAGGGATATCCCAAATCTTTTTGTAAAGTTAGGCTTGCCGAACAGTTTGTTCGAGGGATACACCTTGGCATCTTAACAGCCTTTTCAATCCCTCCGCGTAGTATCTTGGCAGACGGATTGGTTAAAACTTGTCGAGTGCAAAATCCGCAATGTACCAGACTTCTTTGTCTACTTTGGTCTCCGTAGATTGGAAGAAGAGGATCTCCTTCTCACCTCTTCGCTTGGGAGGCACGTAGAAAGTCTGTAGTTCATGTATGCTGTATGTATCGAGCGCATCAAGTTCTTTGTAATGCCGAGGCGGAACCATTGTGATTTGCAGGCTCTGATCTGCTTTGTCGAGGGTTTGCGTTGGCGGACGGATGGAGAACACTGCGTTGGCCTCATCCTCAGAGTCGCTGCCAAAGACCAAAATGGGAGTAAATGGTCTGGGCTTGTTGTCTTGGGGTTACCCCGAGTAGACTATTTCTTCATCTTCCTCGGTATCGCTCCCAAAGATCGGGATGGTGGCGACGGACTTCTATTTATCCTCTGGCTGATGACGCCATTCCGTATCTTCGAAGTCTGGTAGGAAGTACTTTGCATCTTCATATTTCCGAACCTCGTTTACGGAGAACGGGTTTAGCTATCCTGTGACGGTGTATTCCAAGCCATCCTTGAAATACTTCATACACTGATGTTGTGTAGAAGGGATGATGTTGTATTCGTGTAACCAAGGCCTGCTAAGCAGAGCGTTATAGCAAGTCTTGGCGTCAATGACGTGAAATTTAATGTCAGTAACAAGCAACCCGAAGTATAACGTCAATATTACGGACCCAAGTGTCCGTGACGACTGTGAGTCGAACCCGGAGATGGTAATTTTGTCTCGGGCCAAGTGTTGAACATTCATGCAAATCTCTTTCAGCACTTTCACGTTGAGAAGATTGACGGAGGATCTGTTGTCGACATGGATTTTCCCTATTTTGATGTCGTGGTAGTACCCAGTGACGTATAATGGGCGATTATGCTCGCACGTCCCGAGGAGGAGATCTTCATCTCTGAATGTAATGTCAGCTGTGTGGACCTCTGCCAACTCGTCCTTCATCTTATCTTCTGCGAGGAAAGCTTGGAACTGATCGGGCTCTTGTAATGCCTTAATCAGATTATCTCGTGCCTCTTTGGACAGAAAGAGAGCATCCAATATGCTTAGTTGGGAGGGCATTTTCCTCAGATGCGCCAGGACGTTGTAATCCACCTTGATTTTCCTAGGCGGATCCCTGGCTGCGAGTGCTTTGACAACTCCATCGTCAAGGGTGATTTCTTCAGGGATTTTCTCTTTCCCTTTATCCTTTTTGCTCGAACCTTTATTTGTAGGTCCGAGGTTCTTCTCAGGCAGTGTGTGGTTACGCAGCTGAATGTTTTCATAGTTCTTCTCCCCTTCTTCTTTTTCGGAGGTGGAGTCTTTGAAGAGAGGGCTAAGGGGTATTTCGTCCTCAGAATTGCTCCCGAAAATAAGAACTTGGGGCTTTTCTCCTTCTGAACTAGTACCAACCATATGATAGTTTCCAATCATTTCTTCATGCGCGTTTGTCACACTCTTTTGCTGTTGACGAGCTTCACGCTTCATCCTCTTGAAGTGTTTTTGATGGGCAATATATTCTTGCCACCACTTCTTAAAGGTATTGCATTCCTCGGTGGGGTAGATGACCCTCCGATGATATAGGCAGTAGTTTGGATGTGAATCCTTTCCGTAGAGGCATATGACCCGAGAGTGTTTCCTACCAGAGGTGGCAACTTCATTTCCATTGACAGGACTCTGGCGAATCGCTTCTCTGCCTTGATCCTGCTCTTATTTGTGGCAGGGGTGCTTCAGTTTGGTTGGAGTACTTTACGACTCATTCTTGCTGCAGCTTCTTCATCCTGACGCTGACCCTTAGCCTTTTCGTGAATGGCAGTTTCGCATTCTTGGTCATCTTTGCTTTTTCGGAAGGCTTCGTTTAACAGCCTATCGATCGGGTCTTCTGGCAGTTCCGGGGATTGTAGCGCCGATTCTTCCTCTAGTTCCTCTGCACTATTTTCTGATGCTGAGGGAGCTTCTTCGCCATTTAACGACGAATGGGAGACCCTGAGGCAACTTTCTACGTAGTCTTCAGTTTCTTCTGATGAGTCATTTTCCTCATCGTTGTCACCATCTTCGTTCTTAAGACTATGCTTAAGGAACTCTTCGAGGGTGACTAGTATTCGTGCCTTCTGGTTGTACTCCTCCAACGCGTCGATGTACTTTTGTATGTTTGTACGCTTGTCGTCATACTCGACAGGCTGCACAGGCTTCTTGGTCTTCTTCTTTTTCTTCGAAGACTTTGAAGGTTTGACTTTGGGATTTTGCCCTTTGTCAACAACTTTTGGTATGGGGTGCAGTTTCAGCATCCCTTCGATAATTTCGGGTTCAAGTGGGCTTTTCCATCTGACTGCTGGACATGCCTGTAGATCTTTCAGCATTCTTTTGGTTTTTGCTGAAAGAACGACTTCCCATAGAGTTTCTTCCACGAGCGAGCATTATACCCCTGGCGCATCCACCTTTTTGGGAGTGTGCTTCTGAGGTGGGTTCACCCTCTAGTTCTCAGAAAGTGTGAACTTTCCCTGTTGATACTAATCCTCGACCCAGTTTTTGAAGACATAATAATTCTCAATTGGATGGCTCACCATTCTGTGATAGGAGCAGTAGTTCGGGTTGTTGACATCGCCGGTTTGCGGTGGACGCCGTGGGTCTGGCAATGTGATGAGTTTGTTACGCATTTCCAACTCAAATAGTCTCCTCGTCTTATCGCGGGAAACGAGTAAGCGCATCCTAGCCTTTCTTCCATGGATAGGCGTGGACGTGCATTGTTTTGGCGAACCGCCGGTTTTAGGTAGATCGGTTGTTGTTGAGTGTTGGCGACGAAGGCCGCTTTCCCTTTACCCTTGGCATTTCGAGGGTCCTTATTTGAGGAGGAAGGCATGTGGCCCATTTGGTCCATTTAAGCCAGCTTATAGATCAGAGCATGGAAGGTCGTCGTCTTGAAGAACGTCATGAACTAGGACACAGTCGTTTGCGGATATAGGGTCCCGATGAACATTCCCACGGCGCGGGATTCTTCGATGCATTGTTTGCACTTTGACCACAGGTTCTGCCACCAGATCGCGTATTGGACCCAGGTTTCTTCCAGCCTTACCTTGACATTGATTAAAGCCATGATCGAGGTGCGCTCGCTTGCGCTGGCGAACCGATGTGTGAACAGTAGATTCATCTCTGTGAATGTCTTTATGGAGTCATTTGGGAGCTTCGAGTACCATTCAAAGGCCGTCTCCGACAGGCTACCAACAAACTAACGAAGCAGCAGTTTATCGTCGCCACCAGTATTGCCGCATAGAGCTCTGAACTGCACAACGTGCTGGTGTAGGTTGCCTATCCCTTTGTACACATGGAACTTGGGTATCATATATCCCGGCGGGTACTTGATTTGGTCATACCATCCTGGATACGGTTGCCCGGTTCTGACAGTTTGGCCAGCCACTTCATTTGCTTGATGAGCTCGTATTTGTTGAGCGATGTAATTATCAAGAGCAGTCTTGGAGATCGTTTCCTCCTTGGCCACTGATAAGGCCGGAAGAGGGTTTGATGTTTTCCCTATGTCATCCTCGATGATTATCGGTGGATCTTCGGCTGGGGGTTTTGGCTGGATCATCATTTTAACCATGTCCTGAAACAAAAGAGCCATCTGCTTTATATTGTCAGCCTACTTAGCGGCTTTCTTATCTTTTCTTTCAAGCACCCTTTGCAGGAACTCTGTATCGATCTCCTGCTCTTGGCGCTGTTCAGATACTGGTTTCGGACTTTCTTTCTGTCCGGTGAGTGCTGCCATTTTGGTCAGTATTTCCTCGAGCTTTTGTTGTTGCTCCTATGCTTTTGTTAACGACTGAGTTGGCGGTCGATGAGGCACGGAAGCACGGTTTTCTTCTTTTCTGGAAGCCATGTAAACCATATGCACGATTATGCCCCCAGCCATGGTCTATCGCCTTTGGAATTTGCCGCAGGTAGTGGGATTTTCTCCCGCCTCCTCCTTTTATGGGAGGTCAAAGTTGAAGGAGTCGTTGTAACAGGCACCCGAATGGAAGAAGTCCTTCGCTGTATGGTAGAGGGATGGTCTTCCTCTTGCCGAGCTTTCGATTTCTTCGGTCGACGAGAGTAGTTTTGATCAGTCACAGAGTCCTGGACTTTTCACCAGACCCTGTGAATTTGGGAGGAGAGCTGTTGATGGTGCTGCTCCATTTTTGCATGCACTGTGGTTTCTGAAGGCGGGGGCGATTTCTTTAGTACCGCCGTTGGAGAATTCTTTCACACCCTCTTAAGCAGATCAAAGTTGTTCCCGGTTGAAACAGCGGCATCAACGTCTACCATTGGAGCTGGTGGAATAAGTCCAGAGGGGGAGTTGCCCCCAGTTTTTCTCACCCAGCACCAGTGGCGACGTCGAGCGTGTCTTACAGAAGGGACCGCCTCAGTTTTGGAAGCGGCTTTTTCATGTCCGTGGCTTTGGTGAGGGACTGTTGTAACAACCCTAAATTTCCTATACAAATTTTTTTTCAAAATATTTTTAAAATCCACAAAGGGGTATTTTAGCCTGAGCACAAGATTTAGGTAATTATTTTTGTTTTTAATTACAAGCTAGAAGAATGAAATAACTCCATTCTTAGTGTATAAGAAATTACTTTAAATTTAATGTATACTAGGAGTATTTATTCTTGCTGCTATCAGTTTAAGTAATTAAAAACCACAATAATTACAAGAAGGAGCTTGTAGCTCATTGGTAATACCTTGCACTGCTGAACTAAGCCACCGGAGTTCAAATCCCATGCCCCACATTATTTTTGTATTTATTTTGTTTAAATTTTTTTTGGAAGTCAACGGTAAAAAGGCCATAACTCCTAAAATATGTACTGGAAAATAAAAAGTAAATATACCAAATTGTACCCCCAGAATTTCCCCGGCCAATGGACCCCCGACTCGGCCCGACTCGGCGCCGCCGGCCGGCGACTCGGCCGACTCGGTCAACCCTCTTGCACACTTATTATACCTGGATCGGTTTTGATTTGGCCAATAAATCCCTTTTACTCCTAGGTTTAATGATTTTTAATGAATTTTTAACGTTTTTTATATATTTTTTAATATTTTTTAATCCAAACCCTAACCCTAGCCTAGCCCTATATAAAGACCCCTATCCTCTACCTTTTCCCCTCACCACTCTAAGTTCACTCTCCCAAATTCTCGAGAACTCGGTACGAAGAGCGAGAAGCGAAGCGCTGCCGAAATCGACGACGGATTCCGGCGACCGGATCAGAACCTTCGCGACGTTTTCGACGAATCGACAACCACCACACCCCTTAGCTTCCCTAGCTTGTCCAAACCGTAAGTCCCATCCCCTCTATCTCTCTTTTCTATAAGTATAAAAATATGACTTTTTGGAACCCGACGGAAATCGGACAAACCGATTTCCGATTCGGTTTTTCTATAAATTTCCACTTGTCACCTAATACATAATATCTACCCATACTCATGTTGACTATTAATCACCCATAAACCAATTTAATCAAACTTTTTCACATGAAATGATAAGTTCTTTGCAAAACCGTACTCTTTTCATAAATACCATGAAGTTCATTTTCTTAGTTTAATTAATTCCCTCGCTCCTAAATAGGTTTATCTTGATCACTAAACTTGTAAAATCTAATTTGAATGAAATTTCACACATAAAATGATAACGTTTTCGAATACCGTATTCTTGCGCTATAATACCTTTAAATTTAACATAGCATGTTTTACCTTTAAACTTCACCAAAACTTAAAATAAGTCACGGGGTAATGACCTACCCCTACACACACTCAATATAACCCTAATTGATAAATATCAAAACACAGAATACGAAATTACAGGACTTTTCACTAAAATACCCTAATCTTTATTTAAAGCTTTAAGTTGTAAACTTTTCTAGATAAAATCTTTTAATAAAATGAAAACACGATTGGTCATGGACATTGATCGTTTATCTAAACTGTCTTGTGGTGCCTAGACAAGTGTGTCTAAGGCTAGTGGTTTTTAATTAGGCCCACGACTGTGGTTCCTTCCCACTTACCTGGCACTTACCTGACCGCAATTGACGGTGAAGAGACGATTTGAGGCTTCTAATGACTCATTGTTTAGACCTTAGAAATATGCTGGTTGGTTTAGGAAACCCTAATAACTAAAATACGGAAAACTGTACTCTTTTGCAAATAAATACCCCATATTTATAAAATCGTTTTCCCAAATGAAAAGTATTTGTTAAACCTAAGCAAAGTGCCGCTACAACCCACTTTTAGGGAACCTGTTAGGGATAGTACGGTTCATCGTGCACCCGCAGGCTAGTAGTGCGAGATTCAGACCTCCGCAAGGAGCATTCGGTCTCGAAAGGTTCAAAATACGATATTTAGGGAAAATGAGATTTTTCTAAATAAAATATTTATATAAAATTATTCATGTGTTAATATATATATAATTATCATTTAAACATCTATTTTATCATAATATAAGTTTCCACAGTTTTTCTAAAAATTACAAGATTAAAAGTTACACTAAAATACCATGAATTTCAGATAAAACAATTAATACTTTTATTAGGATATATTCACTATAATAACACAAATAAAATTCACATTCATTATAACAATAAAGACGATTATTAAATACTTGAGGTGTATTTTGAAAAATATACAAAAGTACTTTTTACATAAAACCCCCTCAAGTTTTACAAATTACTATAAGCCCCTAGCTAATATTGAACTTCAAATCATCTTCTTGTAGTCTGACTCGGGTTAGCGTCTGACTATTTCTGACTTGAATATGATTCAAGTCAATCTATATTCTTTTATATTCCAACACACTTTGAATACATGAATCCATGAACCCAGTTAACAATATATTCTTTTTGACTGAATCAAACCATGGATATTCATCCATTATCCTGATATTCCATTTACCTGATTATACAGTTGTAACATGTTTACTGATATCATGGTTTTGGTCAGTCACCCAACTTACATAATCTAACACTACAATACTGTTAAAACACTACGGGGTTTAAGGGGTAGATTGGTACGGAAGGTGTTAAAGGTAGCACGAGGTGGTCAGATTAAGACACCTAACCTGAATCCTATTGCTGTTGTACCGTGGCATAACGGTTCCTTGTACTTTCCTTTTGCCCTGATCTCTAGCATATAGAGATCCCCCTCGTATACACTGGCATCCTTCTGTACCAAGCTACAAACAACAGCGTTACACAATGTTCCATAATATTCAACAATATAATACTTTAGAAAATACTGTTACTCTATTATTCTCATTCTTCTTATTCTTTTGGGACTTACCGAGCGACCTGTTCGCTGACGACATTCTATCTCTTTCTTCTTTGAATGTCGTCAGGTGCGTTGGACCAAGTTGAGATCGAGCCCACCAGTGAAGATTTGGAGCAGTTCCAGGCAGACCCAGAGCTCTAGATAATTGTACCTTGTTCTTTCCAGTTTATTTCATTTCCTGTTATGCCACTGTTTAGGCATTGCTTTTTCATTCCAGTTGTATTTTTCTTTTCCTGCATTGTAAAAAGAATGTTATTAATAAAAGTTGCTGTTATTTCCATATTATTCGTCTCTTGTGATTTAATTTATATTGCTTAGTTACGCTTAGCGTATATACTTCTGAGTATATACGTAGCGGGCCTCGTCGCGTCCACTTCGCCGTACACTGGGAAGCGGGGCGTGACAGGTTTTGTTGGTGGCCCATGCAGGTCAGAGCTGTATGAATCCCTGTCATGCAGTTCTGGTCTGCGTGAACAACCTAAGCAATATAACACAAGAACCAGCAACTAAAACATTCTTTACAATTCATGTTCCTTGAATCTTGCAAATCTCTATTCCTTGAATCTTATCATTTCATGTATTTGAATCTGTCCTAATCCAAATTTTTCTTCAGGATTATGGATTCCCCGAACAACATCAGTACCAATGTCAACAACACACCTACACCTCCAACACTACCTCTCACACCTGCCGTTTCTGCTCCACCCAACGAGCAGATGGTTCTGCTTAAGGAAATCCAAAGCCTCCTGGTTGGACTGCAGCAGCAGACTGCCATATTATTGAACCGACCAAAAGCAGGAGCAACCGTCAAGAAACGCACTGCCACCCAGATGGCAAGAGGAACCTACACTACACAACCTGCAAAACCCAAGAGACAGAAGGAAACAATTAACCGGTCAAGTTCAGGATTTTGCTACTACTGCCATAGAAATGGACACGTGTGGAAGGACTGTAGGCGCGCAAAAGGCCTGTGCCTAGTTTGCGGCGCATCCGATCATAGAATTAGAGACTGTCCCTATAGACGCAACTCATCCCACACACCCACTATCTACCCGAAGAAGCCAGCTATCCAGACTCCTACACCTAGTCTTGCACTCCCAGCACCACCTCCACATGGACCATCCCTATCTAGTCAGGCATCGATGTAACGGCTTACACAGAAAAATGTGTCGAGACGTCAAGCCTCCACCTCAACGGCCTTAGAACTTGAGACTAAGAACCAAGGTAACCCAGGTAACTCCCTCATTTTGACCAAAACATTTTGCAATATTTCTTCCTTCTAAATATTTTCATACACTACCAATAGTTCCGTCACAAAACCTTCCTTGAAACTGTTACACCTTTCTTTTACAAATTTCGATGACGAAATTTTTATAAGGAGGGTAGAATGTAACAACCCTAAATTTCCTATACAATTTTTTTTTCAAAATATTTTTAAAATCTACAAAGGGGTATTTTAGCCTGAGCACAAGATTTAGGTAATTATTTTTGTTTTTAATTACAAGCTACAAGAATGAAATAACTCCATTCTTAGTGTACAAGAAATTACTTTAAATTTAATGTATACTAGGAGTATTTATTCTTGCTGCTATCAGTTTAAGTAATTAAAAACCACAATAATTACAAGAAGGAGCTTGTAGCTCATTGGTAATACCTTGCACTGCTGAACCAAGCCACCGGAGTTCAAATCCCATGCCCCACATTATTTTTGTATTTATTTTGTTTAAATTTTTTTTGGAAGTCAACGGTAAAAAGGCCATAACTCCCAAAATATGTACTGGACAATAAAAAGTAAATATACCAAATTGTACCCCCAGAATTTCCCCGGCCAATGGACCCCCGACTCGGCCCGACTCGGCGCCTCCGGCCGGCGACTCGGCCGACTCGGTCCGGCGCCGCCGGCCATACTTGGCCGGACGGCCGAATCACCAACTGAGAAAAGTTGGCTCTTGACTTGGTCAACCCTCTTGCACACTTATTATACCTGGATCGGTTTTGATTTGGCCAATAAATCCCATTTAATGAATTTTTAATGAATTTTTAACGTTTTTTATATATTTTTTAATCCAAACCCTAACCCTAGCCTAGCCCTATATAAAGACCCCTATCCTCTACCTTTTCCCCTCACCACTCTAAGTTCACTCTCCCAAATTCTCGAGAACTCTGTACGAAGAGCGAGAAGCGAAGCGCTGCCGAAATCGACGAAGGATTCCGGCGACCGGATCAGAACCTTCGCGACGTTTTCGACGAATCGACAACCACCACACCCCTTAGCTTCCCTATCTTGTCCAAACCGTAAGTCCCATCCCCTCTATCTCTCTTTTCTATAAGTATAAAAATACGACTTTTTGGAACCCGACGGAAATCGGACAAACCGATTTCCGATTCGGTTTTTCTATAAATTTCCACTTGTCACCTAATACATAATATCTATCCATACTCATGTTGACTATTAATCACCCATAAACCAATTTAATCAAACTTTTTCACATGAAATGATAAGTTCTTTGCAAAACCGTACTTTTTTCATAAAAATACCATGAAGTTCATTTTTCTTAGTTTAATTAATTCCCTCGCTCCTAAATAGGTTTATCTTGATCACTAAACTTGTAAAATCCAATTTGAATGAAATTTCACACATAAAATGATAACGTTTTCGAATACCGTATTCTTGCGCTATAATACCTTTAAGTTTAACATAGCATGTTTTACATTTAAACTTCACCAAAACTTAAAATAAGTCACGGGGTAATGACCTACCCCTACACACACTCAATATAATCCTAATTGATAAATATCAAAACACAGAATACGAAATTACAGGACTTTTCACTAAAATACCCTAATCTTTATTTAAAGCTTTAAGTTGTAAACTTTTCTAGATAAAATCTTTTAATAAAATGAAAACACGATTGGTCATGGACATCGATCGTTTATCTAAACTGTCTTGTGGTGCCTAGGTAAGTGTGTCTAAGGCTAGTGGTTTTTAATTAGGCCCACGACTGTAGTTCCTTCCCACTTACCTGGCACTTACCTGGCCGCAATTGACGGTGAAGAGGCGATTTGAGGCTTCTAATAACTCATCGTTTAGACCTTAGAAATAGGCTAGTTGGTTAGGAAACCCTAATAACTAAAATACGGAAAACTGTACTCTTTTGCAAATAAATACCCCATATTTATAAAACCGTTTTCCCAAATGAAAAGTATTTGTTAAATCTAAGCAAAGCGCCGCTACAACCCACTTTTAGGGAACCTGTTAGGGATAGTACGGTTCATCGTGCACCCGCAGGCTAGTAGTGCGAGATTCAGACCTCCGCAAGGAGTATTCGGTCTCGAAAGGTTCAAAGTACGATATTTAGGGAAAATGAGATTTTTCTCAATAAAATATTTATATAAAATTATTCATGTGTTAATATATATATAATTATCATTTAAACATCTATTTTATCATAATATAAGTTTCCACAGTTTTTATAAAAATTACAAGATTAAAAGTTACACTAAAATACCATGAATTTCAGACAAAACAATTAATACTTTTATTAGGATATATTCACTAGAATAACACAAATAAAATTCACATTCATTATAACAATAAAGACGATTATTAAATACTTGAGGTGTATTTTGAAAAATATACAAAAGTACTTTTTACATAAAAACCCCTCAAGTTTTACAAATTACTATAAGGCCCCTGTTCCCCTCCGAATGGCGGCGCACAGGACCGCGATGTCCTGACGCTGAGATTCGGGGCAGATTCTATTTGGTTTTATCCGTCTAACTCTCCGAAGATGCCAAGTTGATTTATGGCACCGTGTATCGGAGGTTTAGACGGATGCAGCCGATATAGCAGACTTCGTCAGATTCTCCCTCGCTTGAGGGGTTTTTGATTGTGGGGACGCTCTTCCCTGCAGGCGCAAGCCCCTGCAGTTAATTACGCTACCGCATCGCGGTAACAACTTTCTCCTTCTCCAGAATTTCACTTCGTGTCGTGTGTGTTTGTTTTGTTTGTGGTTGCCCGTGGATTGTATACGGAGACTGAGTAATGCCGTCGCCCGTAGGACGTGAATTAGTCCAAATCCGTATTTACTTAGATTTGGGTTTGGTGTTTTTTTTTAGTTTAAGGATGCATTAGTCGCGTTGCGGCTAAGATCAACTTAAACATTCGTTAAGGATACAATAGTCCTGTTTGAGACTAAGATCAACTTAACGGGATCGTTTAGATCCGACAAAAGAGCATTTGTGCTCTATTGTTCCAGTTTAGGGACGTAGTGGTCCATTGCATGTATGGTCGTCGGGACCCGTCACCTCTCTAACGACGTTGAAGGATTACAACGACAAATATCAGAGGAGTTCAGAGATGTACCCTTGAGCCAAAGTTGATTGGGGGAATTTATAGTCCAATTTGGGACTAAAGTCTGTTTGAAGGTTTAAGGATGCGTTAGCCATATTTGAGGCTAAGATCAACTTTAAACGGTTGTTAAGGATACATTGGTCCAGTTTGGGACTAAGATCGACTTAACGGGATCGTTTAGATCCGACAAAAGAGCATTTGGGCTCTATTGTGCCAGTTTAGGGATATGGTAGTCCAATACCAGTTTAAGGACATGGTGGTCCATCATTAGTTTAGGGACGTTTCGGTCCGATATTAGTTTAAGGACGTTTCGGTCCGATATTAGTTTAGGGACGTCTCGGTCCGATATTAGTTTAGGGACGTCTCGGTCCGACATTAGTTTAAGGACGTTTCGCTCCAACATTAGTTTAGGGACGTTTCGGTCCGACATTAGTTTAAGGACGTTTCGGTCCACGAGTTTAAGGACCCCGCAGTCCATATGGGTGTGTTTAAGGACGCATTAGTCCGTTAGTTTAAGGACGCATAAGTCCGCGGGTTTAAGGACCCCACAGTCCGTATCTTGGTTTAAGGACGCATAAGTCCATGAGTTTAAGGACCCCACAGTCCGTGTTGATGTGTGGTTGTCGGGACCCGTCACCTCCTTGAAGACGTTGAGGAATTACAACGCCAAGTATCAAAGGAGTGAAGAGATGTACCCTTGAACCGGGGTGGATTAAATAGTCTTTGGTCCAATTTGGGATCAAGACCAATTAATTATATTATGAGCCCATTAGCCCAGTTAAATCTGAATTGAGGACTTATGGCCATCTTGGGCTAAGTCCAATCATGTTTGGAATATTGGCTTCCTGTTGGTCCATTGAAGGAGAGGCTTTGCCTCTGGCCATTTAGCCAATTGGGCTAACGTTAATTCAGCAGTGTTGAACACTGGGATCAAGTTAGTGTTTTAACACTAAAAGACAGTTGGTGTTAAACACCAGCAACAGGGGGTTCAAATTAGTGCTAAACACTAGAGCAAATCAGTGTCAAACACTAGCAGCAGAGGCTTCAAATTAGTGTTAAACACTAAGAAAATTAATGTTAAACTCTGTCAACAGAGATTTAATTTAGTGTTAAACACTAAGAAATTCAGTGTTAAACACTGCAAGAAAGCTCTTTAATTAGTGTTGAACACTAAGGCAAAACAGTGTTTAACACTGGGCTCAGGGGTTCCAATTTAGTGTTAAACACTGAGGCAAGAGGGGTCACGTGTGGACACGTGAGAGCGCCCTGATTTCCCTTATTTTATTCCGCAGGTAAGTGTTTAACACTTTTAATTCTTACGGCCATCACGTGTGAGCACGTGATGGAGGCCCTCGCCCTGGTCTGTTAGAATGCTCATTAGAGGTCACGTGGTGACACGTGAGGGCGCCCTAAGGGGGGACCAGATCCCTTTTATTTTGTTCTGGAATTAAGTGTTAAACACTTTTCATTTCCTGGCCATCACGTGTGGACACGTGATAGGCATTTATCCATTGGATATTAAAGGGATTTGTTAGGGGTCACGTGGGGACACGTGAGGGCGCCCTAAATGTGGAGCCAGCTCTCCTTTGTTTTATCCTCAAATCTACGAATAAGTGTTAAACACTTTTGTTTTTATTTTAGAGCATCACGTATTGGCACGTGATGGGGATTTATGCGTTGATAATTACAGGACTTGCTGAGGGGTCACGTGGGGACACGTGAGAGCGCCCAAAGCTTCTTTTCTTTTGTTTTGCCATTAAGTGTTAAACACTTTCATTTTTATTTTAGAGCATCACGTGTTGGCACGTGATGGGGATCTGTGCGCCAATTGTTAAAGCATTTGCTGAGGGGTCACGTGATAACACGTGAGAGCGCCCAAAGCTTTCATTTCCTTTGCTTTTTCTTTCTGCGTTTTTGGAGTCACGTGGGAGCACGTGAGGTATTGCCTCAAAGCTTATTTTCTTCAGGGATCTTTTCAAGGGTCACGTGGGGGCACGTGACCCTAGTTCTTTTCATAAACAGAGATCTTTTAAGAATTGAATTCTCTGTAGGGTTAAACCCTAATTATGATTTTGGAGGAATTAAATTCCTATTGTGAAAGAATTAAATTCTTATTTAGGGTAAAACCCTAATTTCTTTTTAAAGGAATTAAATTCCCAGATATGTAAAAGAATTAAATTCTTGATTATGGTTAAACCCTAGTTTCATTTTAGGAGGAATTAAATTCCTGTGAGTTTGGGAGAATTAAATTCTCAAAACTCAATTCTTCCTCTGTGTTTTAGATCTGCATGGCAGGATCTCAACCCAATGAGAATTAAATTCTCAATTCATGGGGAGATGTGCACTTTGCAGATCCTCCACCAGAGAAAGAACTAAGTTCTTTTCTTTAAATAAGAGTTAAACTCTTTTGAGAATTAAATTCTCTTTTGAAGCCTCTCTTTTCTTACCTAGGGTTTTTCTTTTGCAGAGAATTAAATTCTCCTCTCTTTTCTTCTTTTTCTCTTGAGAATTAAATTCTCCTCCCTCTGTTTCTTCTCTCCTCCCAAAAAGTAGATCCCCTATCTTCTTTTCTTGGCTCCTATTTATAGGAGAAGGAAGAGAATCAATTTGTTTAGCAAATTTCTGATTGAAAGATTTGATTTGATTTCATGATTAATATGATCCTTTGGATCACACAGTGAATTTTATTCACCGTTGGATTTTAAATCCAAAGATATTCTGTTTGTTATTTCGGTGAGATTTGGGGAGATCTTTCCTTATTTGAGATTTTTCCATAAATTGGTGATTTTTAATCACCCTTGGATCTTTAATCCAACGGTCCCCATAATCCTTTTCCATTTGGAAAGATTTAGAGAAGTTTAGAATTTTAATTCTATTTCGAAAGATTTTAGAGAAGTTTAGAATTTTAACTCTATTAAACTGTAAGGCTTTCAAGCCTATCACATGCTGGCACGTGACCCTTGATCACGTGTGAGCACGTGACCCCTAAATTGGTTCCTTTAACAGCCGCTTGTTTATGTTGTTGTTTTAAACATCACGTGTCAACACGTGACCATTGGTCACGTGTAAGCACGTGATACCTCGTTGAGGTATTTTCTGACTTTTAGAATTAAATTCTATTCATTATTTTAGAGGCTTTAAAAGTCCATCACGTGTCTGCACGTGACCCATGGTCACGTGTGAGCACGTGATGCCCCATTGGGGTCTTTTCTGAGTTTTTATTATATCTTTTAACTCCTCAAGCGGGTTCTTAAAGGTCCATCACTTGTGGACACGTGATGCCTCATAACTTTTGATCCCGGATGAATTATGAGGCCCATAATATATCAAATCGAAGGGTTTTTCGAGATGCTTCCAATACCATTAGAATTTAATAGTTTCTCCTTCGGGAAATTATCAAAATACAGGCCGGAAGATATTGGTTCGCATTTCCTTAAGCGTATCGCTGCCATTTGATACCTTGGACTTTTCTGCGCAGAAATTTTTGGCGGGAACAAATGCCCCCCACTACTTTGCCCACGTAAGTATATACGTGGGTGAAGTAGTGCAAAGTAATGCATAGCGTATGACCAGTTTCGGGTTGGTATATTACTTTCAGAATCTTGATCTGAGAAGATAACGAGCGGACACAAGCGTCGTCATTTATCATTGACTCAAATCTCGACTCTTAAGAGATATAGTTCCAAACTCTTAACTCCATGAGCCGCACCCTTCTATCTCTTTATATCTTACTCTGGCGTGAAGTAGTTTATATGCTCATGAGTAGCTTTTCCATTTCAGTGGCATGTAGCTTTGGCGAGTATGGCTCATAGATGGTCCATCTTGACCTCTTTGCAGGGCGGTGATGACTTAGGAGACAGGGTTAGGATCTGCCACCTAAGACTTTTCAACTTTATGAGCCGTGAGGGTCACATAAAGACTTTTCTCCCTACGAGTCGAGAGGATCCCGCAGGTGTATTTTCTCCTTAGGGGTCGTGAGGACTCCTAAGTGTGTTTTCTCTTGAAAGTCGTAAGGATCTCACAAGAGAATTTTCCCTCTTACGAGTCGAGAGGACCCGTAAGCGGTTGTTTCCCTCCTTGTCGAGATTCGACTTTAGAGAGTGTGACCCGTGGATAGAATGCAAGAGACCGTTTTGGGCCGACTTGCAGGGTCCCAGTGCTTAGGAAACAGGTTTTTTAATCTCTACTGCCTAAGGCTTTATCTCACGAGTCGAGACGAATCGAGAAGTTCTCGCAAAGACATCAATTTCCTCACGAGTCGAAACGAATCGAGCAGATCTCGCAAGAATATCCTAACGTCACAGTTAACCTCTGCTCTTTACGACAGAAGTCCGTTAGGGTCTGTGGTACTTAGGGTTTTGGCCTTCGTACCGTCGCATGAGCTGATATATTCCTCGATAGGCAATCGTGCTGTTCGAGTAGCCCTGCGACTGCCATGTCTCTGATCCCTTCGGGGGCTGGACAAGACGTCTTCAAGCAATCCTCCTTGGCAGTTTGACCGTCGGAAGAGCAAGCATTAGGAATTTGCCATGCCGCTTTTTACTTGAGGTTGGGCTCATTTTGGAGAGCCCCGATGAGTCATAACCACTCCGCGCTGGTGTAGGATGATCTCCGATAGTCTTTCAGGCTTTATATGACTTGCCGTTAAGACCCTGAAGCTAGGAATTTGGCCTTTGCTTCGTTTGCTGGCATCGCGTCCTCTGTATCGAGACGAATGTCATGGTTGTCTCTAGGTTGCTGGTGAACCGTCGAGGTTTGGAACTAGGGATTTTGCCGTGGCTCCTTTTGGTGATGTTGCGTCTGCTGTATCGAGATGAACGTCGAGATGGTGACCACTCCGCACTAGTACGAGATAATCTCCGATTGTCTTTCAGGCTTTATATGACTTGTCGTTAAGACCCTGAAGCTAGGAATTTGGCCATCGCTTCGTTTGCTGGCATTGTATCCGCTGTATCGAGACGAATGTTGTGGTTGTCTCTAGGTTGCTGGTGAACCATCGAGGTTTGGAACTAGGGATTTTTTCGTGGCTCCTTTTGGTGATGTTGCGTCTGCTGTATCGAGACGAACGTCGAGGTGGTGACCACTCCGCACTGGTGCGAGATAATCTCCGATTGTCTTTCAGGCTTTATATGACTTGCCGTTAAGACCCTGAAGCTAGGAATTTGGCCTTCGCTTCGTTTGCTTGGTGTGTCCTAATCCTGTTGGAAGAAGAACGTTGTTGTTGACATCTCGTCTGCTGTATCGAGACGAACATCGTGGTGGTGACCACTTCGCACTGGTGCGAGATAATCTCCGATTGTCTTTCAGGCTTTATATGACTTGCCGTTAAGACCCTGAAGCTAGGAATTTGGCCTTCGCTTCGTTTGCTTGGTGTGTCCTAATCCTGTTGGAGGAAGAACATTGTTGTTGACATCTCGTCTGCTGTATCGAGACGAACGTCGTGGTGATGACTACTCCATGTGGGATGATCTCTGATTATCTTTTCGGTTTTATATGAGTTACCGTCAAGACGTTGAAGCTAGGAATTTGGCCTTCGCTTCGTTTGGTTTGGCGCGTCCGAATCCTGCTGGGGGAAGAACGCTGGGGTGACATTTCATCTGCTGTATCGAGACGATCGTCGAGGTGGTGACCACTCCGCGCTAGTGCGAGATGATCTCCGATTGTCTTTCAGGCTTTATATGACTTGCCGTTAAGACGCATGAAGCTAGGAATTTGGCCTTCGCTTCGTTTGCTTTGGCGCGTCCGAATCCTCCTAGGGGAAGAACGCTGGGGTGACATTTCATCTGCTGTATCGAGACGATCGTCGAGGTGGTGACCACTCCGTGCTGGTGCGAGATGATCTCCGATTGTCTTTCAGGCTTTATATGACTTGCCGTCAAGACCCTGAAGCTAGGAATTTAGCCTTTGCTTCGTTTGCTTTGACCGTAAGGTCTTTTGTTGACGCTGTGTCTGCATCCTGCTGGACTGCGAAGGAACGCTGCTGTTGACATTGCGTCTGCTGTAACGAGACGAATACTGAGGTGGAGCTAAGATTTTGCCGTCACTCCGCTTTGCTGACCATAGGGTCTTTCGTTGATGTTGCATCTGCTTCCTGCTGGACTGCGGAGGAACACCGTCGTTGACATCTCGTCTGCTGTATCGAGACGAATGTTGAGGTAGAGCTGGGATTTTGCCGTCACTCCGCTTTGTTTCGACCGTAAGGTCTTTTGTTGACGTTGCATCTGCATCCTGCTGGACTGCAGAGGAACGCCGTCGTTGACATCTCGTCTGCTGTAACGAGACGAATGCTGAGGTGGAGCTGGGATTTTGCCGTCGCTCCGCTTTGTTTCGACCGTGTGGTATTTTGTTGACGTTGCATCTGCATCCTACTGGACTGCGAAGGAACGCCATTGTTGACATCTCGTCTGCTGTATCGAGACGAATGCTGAGGTGGAGCTGGGATTTTGCCGTCGCTCCGCTTTGCTTCGACCGTGAGGTCTTTCGTTGACGTTGCATCTGCATCCTGTTGGACTGCGAAGGAACGCCATTGTTGACATCTCGTCTGCTGTATCGAGACGAATGCTGAGATGGAACTGGGATTTTGCCATGGCTCCGTTTGATAGTGTAACATCTGTGTCATGCTGGAATGAGGAGGCCCACCGTCATTGGTCTCCAGGCTGCAGATGTGTCCATTGAGATTTGGAACTAGGGACTTTGCCATGGCCCCGTTTCGTTGCGACTCTGAGGTCAATTGTTGACGTCACGTCTGCATCTGGTTGGAGTGAGGAGAAATGCCGTTGGTGATCTCTAAGTTGTTGATATCGACGTCGAGACCCTGAAGCTCGGGATCTTCGTTTGCTTCATTTGTTGACATCGTGTCTGTAATATTGCGACAAATGTCGAGATTGTCTCTAGGTTGTCTATGAACCGTCGAGATTTGGCTTCGCTTTCTGATGGAGCCTATTGGGAAGGTATGGTTCCCTCTTTATCTGTGCCCCTGGATTGTATACAGGGATCGATGTGATTTCACCTGTAGGGCAAAAAGTTTCATTCTTTCATTTTTTTTTATTCTTTCCGCGATGCTCTATCATTTCAGCTTTTTATATAGCGAAAATCGCGATTGCCCAATCATTTCGGCTATTTTTCGCGGTGCCCAATCATTTCGGCTATTTTTCTTTCTACTCCCTGCTTTTTATTGCGAGTTGCCCAATCATTTCGGCTATTTTGCATGCATACATTTTTACTTGTTGATTTTGTTTGCAAGTTGCCCCATCATTTCGGCTATTTTGCATGCATACATTTTTACTTGCTGATTTTGTTTGCAAGTTGCCCCATCATTTCGGCTATTTCGTATGCATGTGTGGCTCGCAGATTTTTCTATCGCAAGTGAGGGATTTGGGATCTGATACCAATCTTAGCATCAGCATCGCTGGGACTGGAATATTGTCAGGAGCGAATCATCATTTGCCGTAAAAGGATTTGGAATTTGATACTGTTTTAGGCATCAGCATCGCTGCAACTGGGATATTGCCAGGAGCGAATCATCATTTGCCTTTGTCGATGTCGAACAAAGGTGGCTTAGCGAACAGGGTTAGGATCCCATCGACTAAGGCTTTTGACTTCATGAGCCGTAAGGGTCTCACAAAGGTATTTCTCCCTACAAGTCGTGAGGATCTCGTAGGTATGTTTTCTCCTTAGGAATCGTGAGGATTCCTAAGTGTATTTTCTCTTATAAGTCGTAAGGATCTTACAAGAGTGTTTTCTCCTTACAAGTCGAGAGGACCTACAAGTGTTTGTTCACGGTGTGAGTATATCCCTAGTCGTTGGTGGGACTTTGTTAGGGAAATGTTTATTCGTGCCCGTGGATTGTATACAAGGGTCAGCATTGAACCACTTGTAGGGCAATATCGAAGGTTGTGGGGGTTGCTTAAGAACATGTTAAGGTTTCTGTAACTTAAGACTTTCAAATCTTATGAGCCGTGAGGGTCCCATAAGAGAGTTCTCCTTACGAGTCGTGAGGATCTCGCAAGCGTATTTTCTCCTTAGGAATCGTGAGGATCCCTAAGTGTGTTGCTCCCTTGTGAGTCGTAAGGATCTCACGCGGGTGGTTTCTCCTTACAGGGTCGAGAGGACCCTATAAGTGTTTCTTAACGAGGTTGCGCCCTTTCGGGTTTTCACAAACACTCGCCGGTAGTCCTGCTGTTTTTACTCACGGAGCCCTTTCAGGTTTTCATCCGTGCCCATTTTGCTTATGGACTTACCCTTTTTTTTATTCTTTTTATTCCTTTTATTTTTTTTTCTCTTTCTCTCTTTTTTTTTACGAGGTCGCGCCCTTTCGGGTTTTCACGAACACTCGCCGGTAGCCCTGCTGTTTTTACTCACGGAGCCCTTTCGGGTTTTCATCCGTGCCCCCTTTGCTTATGGACATACCGTTTTTTTTTTGATATATTTTTTTTTGTCAGCCTAAGTATGCTGCGGTAGTAATTTAAAGACATTTCGGTCATTTGCAAGTTTTAGGACATTGCGGTCCATCATTAGTTTAAGGACATCTCGGTCCGTTGTTAGTTTAAGGACGTTTCGGTCCGTTATCCCATTTTAGGACGTAGTGGTCCGTTGGGCTTTCTCTATGAATGAGCATGATGCCCCCGGCGTGTCCATATTTTTCGGAGTATGCGGTTGTGGCGGGTTCACCTTCCAAATTTCGGACAACGCGAACTTGCCCTGTTGGTATTGGTCTTCAACCAAGTTCTTGAAGATGTAGCAATCCTCGATCAGATGACCTACCGTTTGGTGGTAAGGGCAATAATTAGGATTATTAATATCGCCTGGCCGCAACGGACGTTTTGGAATCGGCAGATTGATGAGTCTGTCTCACACTGCCAGCTCGAACAGTCCTCTTGTTTTATCTTGCGGAAACGAGTAAGGACGTTTCAACTTTTCCTGGAGGGGTTGCCGCTTGTTGCTTTGGAGAGCAACCGGTCTAGGGTCACCTGATTGTTGTTGAGTGCTGGCGACGAGGGCCTTTTTTCCTTTTCCTTTATCCTTTTTGTTCGATCCTTTGTTTACGGGGCCGACATTTTTTCCGAGTAGCATGCGATTGCACGGCTGAACGTTCTCGAAGCTTCTCAATTCCTTTATTTTTGAAATAGATTCCCCGAGGGAAGAGTTGGGGGTAGCTTCTTCGTCAGAGTCGCTTCCAAAGGTGATAATTTGTGATCCCTTGAAGTCGGCTATATGACAATCGGCGGCGGCTCTTTTGCGCTCATCTATCGTATTTTTCCGATGTCCACAAGCTTCACACTTTGTCCCGTCGAAGTGTTGCTTTTGAGCGACATACCCTTGCCACCAACAGTTAAAGGATTCGCAGTCTTCGATAGGATGTATGATCTTCTGATGATATAAACAGAAGTTAGGGTGCATCTCTGCCTCAGCGAGAGTATTTTCTTCAGAGGGCGGTAGCTTCATTCCTACTGACAGAGCTTTGGCGAACCTTTTCCTCGTCTTGAATTTTTTTTTATCCACAGTGGATGGCTTTTGATTTGACGGGAATGCCTTGGCTTTTTCCAGTATAGCCATTTCACGCTCTTGATTGGCTTTTGCTTTCAAACGAATTTCATTTAGGAAGACCTCGATCAACTTGTCTGACGGCCGCGGAATTTCTGTTTCAGGGTCCGCCATTGATTTCTCAGCGCAAGGATCCTCCTCATCATCCGTCAGTGAATGAGAAATCACATGACAAGTCGCTACGTAGTCTTCGGATTCATCCGATAAGTTTTCTCCATCGTTTTCATCCTCGACGAAAGAACAAGTTGCCCCCGGCGTGTCCATCTTCTTTGGAGAGTGCGGCTGTGGGGGGTTTACCTTCCAGCTTTCAGACAGCGTGAACTTGCCTTGCAGGTATTGATCCTCGATCCATCCCTTAAAGACGAAACAATCCTCAATCGGGTGACTTACCGTGTGGTGGTAAGGGCAATAATTGGGATTATTAAGATCGCCTGGCTGCAACGGACGTTTTGGATTCGGCAGATTAATGAGTCTGTTGCGCACTGCCAGCTCGAACAGTCTTCTCGTTTTATTCTGAGGAAACGAGTAATGACGTCCTAGCCTCTCTTCGAGGGATGGGCGTGGACGCACGTTGTTTTGGCGAGCGACCGGCTTTGAGTTGCTCGACTGTTGCTGAGCGTTGGCGACTATGATCGCTTTTCCTTTCTCATTTTGGGGATCGGGTCTTGGAGGAGACGGTCTATGGCCCATCTGGTCCATTTGGGCTAATTTGTCGATCAAGGCCTGGAAGGTGGTCGGCCTGAAGAACATCATGAATTGCGAGATGGTCGCCTGCGGATCGAGAGTGCCCACAAACATGCCTACCGCAGGTGCCTCTTCTATGCGTTGTGCGCATTTCGACCATAGGTTCCGCCATCGTGTTGCGTATTGAACCCACGTTTCTCTTGGCCTTATCCTGGCATTTATTAGTGCTGTTATCGGGGTGCGTTCACTAGCACTCGCGAATCTTTGTGTAAACAGCAGTTCCATCTCTGCAAATGTTTTGACAGAGTCGTTAGGTAGCTCCGAATACCATTCAAAGGCTGTTTCTGCTAAGCTGCCGACGAATTGACATAGCAACAATTTATCATCGCCTCCAGTATTGCCGCATAAGGCCCTGAATTGAGCGACATGCTGATGCGGATTTCCTGTCCCTTTATATACGTGGAATTTAGGGATCGTATATCCTGGCGGGTAACTGATTTGGTCATACCAGCTCGGATACGGTCGTCCGGTTCTAACAATTTGCCCAGCCGATTCATTCGCCTCATGAACCCGGATCTGCTGAGCTATATATTCGTCTAGGTCAACTTTGGAGATTGCCTCCTCCTTGGCTGTTGACAGAGCCGACGGAGGATTTGACGTTTCTCCCCTGTCGTCTTCAAGGACGATCGAAGGATCTTCAGCAGGAGGGTCCGGCTGTAACATCATCCCTACCATATCTTGGAAGAGGAGCGCCATCTGCTTTATGTTAGCCGTTTGCTCTGCAGCTTCTTTGTCCCTCTTTTCGAGGACTCTGCGTAAAAAGTCAGCGTCGGTTTCTTGTTCTTGACGCTCATCCGAAGACGTTTCAGAGCTTTCTTTTGGCTCAGTGAGTGCAGCCATTGTAGTCATCATTTCCTGAAGCTTTTGTTGTTGCTCCTGGGCTTTCGTCACGGATAGGGTGAGCGGTCGGTGGCCCGTAGAAGTGCGGCTTTCCTCCTTTCCAGAAGCCATATAAACAGTGTGCACCACCATGCCCCCAGATTTGGGGCGTTTGTGTTCAGCGCTTTTATGCTTCGCCATGTTCACAGGGGCTTTTTGTGGCCTCCTTTTTTGAGTGATTGGAGTTAAGGGAGCCGTTGTAGTGGGCACCCAAGTAGCTTTTGCTTTTTGTAGTATGACAGAGTAATCCTTCCCCTGCCGAACCTTCATATTTTTCTGTCGTCGGAGGCAGTCTTGATCGATCACCGACTCTTGGACCTGTCGCCAGACTTTGTAAATTTTAGAGGACAGCCGTTGAGGGGGCTGCTCTAGCTTCTTCTCTGGAGTATTCTCCACAGGCGAAGGAGTTCGCTTTAGCACCGCAGTAGGAGAGTTTCTGCGCACCGAGTTCAGCAACTCAAATCTGTTCCTGGTTGGAACAGCAGTATCGATCCCCACCATTAGAGTTGGAGGAGTAAGTCCAGAGGGGGAGTTGCCCCCAGCCTTCCTCACTCGGCGCCAGTGGCGACATCGAGCATGTCGTGCGGATGAGATCACCTCCGTTGTTGGATAAGCTTCTTCATGCCCCCTGCTTTGAGGAGAGACTGTTATTGGTGCTAGCCTATCGAAGACCGACGCCCGTTGAGAAGCAATGTCTAATCTGTCAAAGACAGACCTCTGAGCAGGGGAAGTAGCTTTGAGGACCTCGCCTGGAGCAGCAACCGGAATGGCCAGCCTCGTAAAAACTGACTTCTTGGAAGGAGGAGCATTTCCAATGATTTCGTCTGCTTGAGCCGGGATAGCTATCCGCTTTGGGATGGCAGCTTCGGGTATCGCGGGTTTGCAGACGTTCTGGCCCAGTCTGTTAAAAACTGAGGTATTGAAGCTGGGCGACCCGTTGAGAGGGGTTGCGGCAGTGGTAAGCCGATCAAAGACCAACTTCTTTGGGGCTTCTTGCAACGTCATTGTGGCATTGAAGCTCAACGGTGGGAGCATGGTCCCGAAGAATAATCCAGTGGTGGCCTGAGTTACCTGCTCCACTGGCATCTTGAAAAGGGAGGCCGCTTGGGGCCCATAAGTCACTCCTCCAACAAGGACCGAGCGAGAGTCGCAGTTGTAGGCAGTGAAGTTTGAAGCCATTGATCTTCTGTTTTCTGTACGGAGCAAGACACCAAATCTTAGTACTTTGAATCCACAGATAACCACAGCAAACCGCGATTTGCTCGCGAACACGACACATGAAGTGTGGAGTGGAAAGAGGAAAAGGTCCCACCGGGCGTGCCAGAATCTGTTCCCCTCCGAATGGCGGCGCACAGGACCGCGATGTCCTGACGCTGAGATTCGGGGCAGATGCTATTTGGTTTTATCCGTCTAACTCTCCGAAGATGCCAAGTTGATTTATGGCGCCGTGTATCGGAGGTTTAGACGGATGCGGCCGATGTAGCAGACTTCGTCAGATTCCCCCTCAGGGTGAGGGGTTTTTGATTGTGGGGACGCTCTTCCCTGCAGGCGCAAGCCCCTGCAGTTAATTACGCTACCGCGTCACGGTAACAACTTTCTCCTTCTCCAGAATTTCACTTCGTGTCGTGTGTGTTTGTTTTGTTTGTGGTTGACCGTGGATTGTATACGGAGACTGAGTAATGCCGTCGCCCGTAGGACGTGGATTAGTCCAAATCCGTATTTACTTAGATTTGGGTTTGGTGTTTTTTTTTTAGTTTAAGGATGCATTAGTCGCGTTGCGGCTAAGATCAACTTAAACATTCGTTAAGGATACGATAGTCCTGTTTGAGACTAAGATCAACTTAACGGGATCGTTTAGATCCGACAAAAGAGCATTTGGGCTCTATTGTTCCAGTTTAGGGACGTAGTGGTCCATTGCATGTATGGTCGTCGGGACCCGTCACCTCTCTGACGACGTTGAAGGATTACAACGACAAATGTCAGAGGAGTTCAGAGATGTACCCTTGAGCCAAAGTTGATTGGGGGAATTTATAGTCCAATTTGGGACTAAAGTCTGTTTGAAGGTTTAAGGATGCGTTAGCCATATTTGAGGCTAAGATCAACTTTAAACGGCTGTTAAGGATACATTAGTCCAGTTTGGGACTAAGATCGACTTAACGGGATCGTTTAGATCCGACAAAAGAGCATTTGGGCTCTATTGTGCCAGTTTAGGGACATGGTGGTCCAATACCAGTTTAAGGACATGGTGGTCCATCATAAGTTTAGGGACGTTTCGGTCCGATATTAGTTTAGGGACGTCTCGGTCCGATATTAGTTTAGGGACGTCTCGGTCCGATATTAGTTTAGGGACGTCTCGGTCCGACATTAGTTTAGGGACGTTTCGGTCCGACATTAGTTTAAGGACGTTTCGGTCCACGAGTTTAAGGACCCCGCAGTCCATATGGGTGTGTTTAAGGACGCATTAGTCCGTTAGTTTAAGGACGCATAAGTCCGCGGGTTTAAGGACCCCACAGTCCGTATCTTGGTTTAAGGACGCATAAGTCCATGAGTTTAAGGACCCCACAGTCCGTGTTGATGTGTGGTTGTCGGGACCCGTCACCTCTTTGAAGACGTTGAGGAATTACAACGCCAAGTATCAAAAGAGTGAAGAGATGTACCCTTGAACCGGGGTGGATTAAATAGTCTTTGGCCCAATTTGGGATCAAGACCAATTAATTATATTATGAGCCCATTAGCCAAGTTAAATCTGAATTGAGGACTTATGGCCATCTTGGGCTAAGTCCAATCATGTTTGGAATATTGGCTTCCTGTTGGTCCATTGAAGGAGAGGCTTTGCCTCTGGCCATTTAGCCAATTGGGCTAACGTTAATTCAGCAGTGTTGAACACTGAGATCAAGTTAGTGTTTTAACACTAAAAGACAGTTGGTGTTAAACACCAGCAACAGGGGGTTCAAATTAGTGCTAAACACTAGAGCAAATCAGTGTCAAACACTAGCAGCAGAGGCTTCAAATTAGTGTTAAACACTAAGAAAATTAATGTTAAACTCTGTCAACAGAGATTTAATTTAGTGTTAAACACTAAGAAATTCAGTGTTAAACACTGCAAGAAAGCTCTTTAATTAGTGTTGAACACTAAGGCAAAACAGTGTTTAACACTGGGCTCAGGGGTTCCAATTTAGTGTTAAACACTGAGGCAAGAGGGGTCACGTGTGGACACGTGAGAGCGCCCTGATTTCCCTTATTTTATTCCGCAGGTAAGTGTTTAACACTTTTAATTCTGACGGCCATCACATGTGAGCACGTGATGGAGGCCCTCGCCGTGGTCTGTTAGAATGCTCATTAGGGGTCACGTGGTGACACGTGAGGGCGCCCTAAGGGGGGACCAGATCCCTTTTATTTTGTTCTGCAATTAAGTGTTAAACACTTTTCATTTCCTGGCCATCACGTGTGGACACGTGATAGGCATTTATCCATTGGATATTAAAGGGATTTGTTAGGGGTCACGTGGGGACACGTGAGGGTGCCCTAAATGTGGAGCCAGCTCTCCTTTGTTTTATCCTCAAATCTGCGAATAAGTGTTAAACACTTTTGTTTTTATTTTAGAGCATCACGTGTTGGCACGTGATGGGGATTTATGCATTGATAATTACAGCACTTGCTGAGGGGTCACGTGGGGACACGTGAGAGCGCCCAAAGCTTCTTTTCTTTTGTTTTGCCATTAAGTGTTAAACACTTTCATTTTTATTTTAGAGCATCACGTGTTGGCACGTGATGGGGATCTGTGCGCCAATTGTTAAAGCATTTGCTGAGGGGTCACGTGATAACACGTGAGAGCGCCCAAAGCTTTCATTTCCTTTGCTTTTTCTTTCTGCGTTTTGGGAGTCACGTGGGAGCACGTGAGGCATTGCCTCAAAGCTTATTTTCTTCAGGGATCTTTTCAAGGGTCACGTGGGGGCACGTGACCCTAATTCTTTTCATAAACAGAGATCTTTTAAGAATTGAATTCTCTGTAGGGTTAAACCCTAATTATGATTTTGGAGGAATTAAATTCCTATTGTGAAAGAAATAAATTCTTATTTAGGGTAAAACCCTAATTTCTTTTTAAAGGAATTAAATTCCCAGATATGTAAAAGAATTAAATTCTTGATTATGGTTAAACCCTAGTTTCATTTTAGGAGGAATTAAATTCCTGTGAGTTTGGGAGAATTAAATTCTCAAAACTCAATTCTTCCTCTGTGTTTTAGATCTGCATGGCAGGATCTCAACCCAATGAGAATTAAATTCTCAATTCATGGGGAGATGTGCACTTTGCAGATCCTCCACCAGAGAAAGAACTAAGTTCTTTTCTTTAAATAAGAGTTAAACTCTTTTGAGAATTAAATTCTCTTTTGAAGCCTCTCTTTTCTTACCTAGGGTTTTTCTTTTGCAGAGAATTAAATTCTCCTATCTTTTCTTCTTTTTCTCTTGAGAATTAAATTCTCCTCCCTCTGTTTCTTCTCTCCTCCCAAAAAGTAGATCCCCTCTCTTCTTTTCTTGGCTCCTATTTATAGGAGAAGGAAGAGAATCAATTTGTTTAGCAAATCTCTCATTGAAAGATTTGATTTGATTTCATGATTAATATGATCCTTTGGATCACACAGTGAATTTTATTCACCGTTGGATTTTAAATCCAAAGATATTCTGTTTGTTATTTCGGTGAGATTTGGGGAGATCTTTCCTTATTTGAGATTTTTCCATAAATTGGTGATTTTTAATCACCCTTGGATCTTTAATCCAACGGTCCCCATAATTCTTTTCCATTTGGAAAGATTTAAAGAAGTTTAGAATTTTAATTCTATTTCGAAAGATTTTAGAGAAGTTTAGAATTTTAACTCTATTAAACTGTAAGGCTTTCAAGCCTATCACGTGCTGGCACGTGACCCTTGATCACGTGTGAGCACGTGACCCCCAAATTGGTTCCTTTAACAGCCGCTTGTTTATGTTGTTGTTTTAACCATCACGTGTCAACACGTGACCATTGGTCATGTGTAAGCACGTGATACCTCGTTGAGGTATTTTCTGACTTTTAGAATTAAATTCTATTCATTATTTTAGAGGCTTTAAAAGTCCATCACGTGTCTGCACGTGACCCATGGTCACGTGTGAGCACGTGATGCACCATTGGGGTCTTTTCTGAGTTTTTATTATATCTTTTAACTCCTCCAGCGGGTTCTTAAAGGTCCATCACTTGTGGACACGTGATGCCTCATAACTTTTGATCCCGGATGAATTATGAGGCCCATAATATATCAAATCGAAGGGTTTTTCGAGATGCTTCTAATACCATCAGAATTTAATAGTTCCTCCTTCGGGAAATTATCAAAATACAGGCCGGAAGATATTGGTTCGCATTTCCTTAAGCGTATCGCTGCCATTTGATACCTTGGACTTTTCTGCGCAGAAATTTTTGGCGGGAACAGCCCCTAGCTAATATTGAACTTCAAATCATCTTCTTGTAGTCTGACTCGGGTTAGAGTCTGACTATTTCTGACTTGAATATGATTCAAGTCAATCTATATTCTTTTATATTCCAACACAATTTGAATACATGAATCCATGAACCCAGTTAACAATATATTCTTTTTGACTGAATCAAACCATGGATATTCATCCATTATCCTGATATTCCATTTATCTGATTATACAGTTGTAACATGTTTACTGATATCATGGTTTTGGTCAGTCACCCAACTTATATAATTCAACACTACAATACTGTTAAAACACTACGGGGTTTAAGGGGTAGATTAGTACGGAAGGTGTTAAAGGTGGCACGAGGTAGTCAGATTAAGACACCTAACCTGAATCTTATTGCTGTTGTACCGTGGCATAACGGTTCCTTGTACTTTCCTTTTGCCCTGATCTCTAGCATATAGAGATCTCCCTCGTATACATTGGCATCCTTCTGTACCAAGCTACAAACAACAGCGTTACACAATGTTCCATAATATTCAACAATATAATACTTTAGAAAATACTCTTACTCTATCATTCTCATTCTTCTTATTCTTTTGGGACTTACCGAGCGACCTGTTCGCTAACGACATTCTATCTCTTTCTTGTTTGAATGTCGTCAAGTGCGTTGGACCAAGTTGAGATCGAGCCCACCAGTGAAGATTTGGCGCAGTTCCAGGCAGACCCAGAGCTCTAGATAATTGTACCTTGTTCTTTCCGGTTTATTTCATTTCCTGTTATGCCACTGTTTAGGCATTGCTTTTTCATTCCAGTTGTATTTTTCTTTTCCTGCATTGTAAAAAGAATGTTATTAATAAAAGTTGCTGTTATTTCCATATTATTCGTCTCTTGTGATTTACTTTATATTGCTTAGTTACGCTTAGCGTATATTCTTCTGAGTATATACGTAGCGGGCCTCGTCGCGTCCACTTCGCCGTACACTGGGAAGCGGGGCGTGACAACTGTTGCTGGTGTCAGCCTATTGAAGACTAACGTCCTTGGTAGGGTTTGCGGAGGAACGGCCAATCTTCCAAAGACCAATCTTCTGGTAGGGGAAGCACTTTTGATGACTTCACCTGCAGGAGGAGTTGGGAGGGCTATCCATTTTGGGGCAGCCTCTTCAGATATCACAAGCCTCTTTACGGGCCCATTTTGGTTCTTGCTCGGTCTGTTGAAGACTAAGACGTCTGAGCTTCAGCTCAGCCTGTCGAAGACTGAGACATCAGATTTGGACGACCCGTTGAGAGGGGCCATTATGGTTGCCAGTCGATCGAAGACTGACCTCTTGGGAGCTTCGTCTTGCAGCGCTGGGATGCTGAAATTCGTTGGTTGGATCATGGTCCCGAAGAACAATCCGGTAGTGGCTTGAGTTACTTGCCCTACAGGCATTAAAAAGATGGAGGCCGTGTTGGGCGCATAAGTCACTCCTCTAGTTGGGGTGGAGCGAGTGTTGCTGTTGCATATTTTGCAGTTGGAAGCCATCGATTTCTTTCTACACAGGAGCAAGAAACCAAATCTTAGTACCTCAAATCCAAGGGCAGCCATAGCGAACCGCAATTTTGTTCGTGAAACACGACACACGAAGTGTGGAGTGGAAAAACGAAAAGGACCCACCGGATGTGCCAGAATCTGTTAACTGCCGGAAATGAAGACGAACCGGGATGGATCGTCTTGCCTGAATCTGGGGGAAGATGCTATTTGGATTTATCCGTCCACTCTATGAAGATACCAAGTTTATTTATGGCACCATATATCAGAGGTTTGGATTGATGCGGCCGTTGTAGCAGACTTTATCAGATTCCCCCTAGTTTATGAGGGGGTTTTGATTGTGGGGACGCTCTTCCCTGCAAGCGTATGCCCATGCATTTAATTACATTACAACATTGCGATAACCACTTTCTCTTGCTCTGAAAGTTCACTTCATGTCGTGTGTGATTTTGTTTGTTTTGGTTGCCCGTGGATTGTATACGGAGACTAGATTATGTCGTCGCTCGTAGGGCGCAGATCAGTCCAAATCCGTATATTTTAGATTTGGGTTTTTATTTAAGGACCGTTAATCTAGTTTAAGATTAAGATTGAATTAAACGTATGTGAGCATTTAGGGCTCGATTTGTTTTTGCCAAGGATACGTTAGTCCAATTTGAGACTAAGATCCACTTAACAATATTTTAGGATTATTTTTATTCAGGATCCAGCAAAAGAACAATTAGGCTCAATTATTTTAGTTTAAGGGCGTTTTGGCCCTTTATCGCCATTTTAAGGCGAATATTAGTTTAAGGACATTTCGGTCCATTATCGCCATGTTTGAGGCGAATATCAGTTTAGGGACATTTCGGTCCAACATTCCCGTTGCGCGCACGTGTATTTGTTACGTGGCGGAGTGAACGATAGTGATATGGAATACACCCAATTTAGGGTGCGGTCAAATTTGAGGTGTACACGTCAATTTGGAAGTGCACCAAAGAGTTGTTAGTTGTCGGGACCCGCCGCCTCTCTGAAGACGTTAAAGAATTACAACGACATATATCAGGGATGTAGAGAGATGTACCCTTGAACCAATTCCCGTATTTGAAGGAAAAGGGGTTGTTGTGGACCTAAGAATCGTCAGTCGTATTTGAGACTAAGATTACTTTAGAAGATATAGGATGAATATCATTTTGGATATCATCAATGGAAGATCATTAGTCATTTTAGAAACTAAGATCAGTTTGGGAAATCATGAGCAATATGAGCTCGGTTGATTTAAAATCAAAAGAGGTTTAATCTAAGAAAACTTAACCAATTTGGGCTGAGATTGGCTTTCCATAATTACCCAACAATGCTAAGCACTGAGACATACAGTGCTCACGTGTGTTTCACGTGGGGCATTAGATTAGTGCTAAGCACTAAAGTATTGTGGCACTCACGTGTTAAACACGTGAGGCACCCAAACATGGGCACTGCCTATTAGGTTTTACTTGTTTTCTCCCCCTCGCTAAGCACTTGGCTAGAGCTCACGTGTGAAGCACGTGAGACGCCAAATTTTGGGTTTCCCAGAGTGTTTCACGTGTATCTCACGTGACCGCTTTCTTTTGTGGTGTTAGGGTGCTTTAGTTTTCTCTTTTGTTTGTTTATGCACTCACGTGGGAAACACATGAGGCTCCATAATAGTGCTAAGCACTGATGAGACGCTAAGTTATCCTTGTTTTTTAGAGATATTGATCTCTATTAATGAAATTTTAGTCATTGATGATCATCAAGATTTCTGTTTTGAAGATCTTAGATCATCATCATTGTTTCTATAGAAGAACTAAGTTCTTTTTCACTTTTATAAGAACCAAGTTCTTTATGTAGGGTTAAACCCTAATTTTTGGAGGAATTAAATTCCCATATGTTCCTATTCTTTCTCTTCTTCTTTTTTTTATAACCTAGTTCTTTTCCTCTAGGTTTTAAATCTGCAGAACAACATCTCCTCGATGAGAATTAAATTATTAACTTGTGGGGAGATTTTCTTCTGCAAATCTCAACCAGAGGAAGAACTAAGTTCTTATGTGAAGGGTTAAACCCTTAGATAAGCAAAAGAGAGACAATATGATCTCTGTATTTTCTTTACCTCTGGTTTCAATGAGGAAATTCTTCTTCTTTGAGAATTAAATTCTCTGTTGTCTAAAGAGCTCACTGTATTCTTTTTACAGAAGATTTGTGGGAAGTTCTCTCTTCTCTCCGTTCTGTTTTTCCTCTCTGTCTATCGAGACTTGAAGTCTCAGGTCCTTTATATGGGTAAGGAAAATTGTTAATTAGTTTTTTTATAGAAAATCTCTCACTGAAAGATTCCAATTGATTTAATTGGTCTCAAAATTGATTTGGGGAATTTTACTGTCACGACCCGAATGTACGGAACGTGACTGACACTTAATTTACTAAACGTCTCAAGGCGTACGTAAACTAAGTAAACCAAAGTCCAGAAATCAAAACCAATTAAAGAAATAGAGTGAAGGAAAACCCATTTAAAGAAAGCGATTTTAGCCAAATAAGTCGCATTAAACATTTAAAAGCAACATCAGATTTTCCTGAAAATTTCGGCAGAGACTCCTTTGTAAATACTGGCCCTCAAACAGGTACAACACATGAAAATACATATATGAAATGAATAACGACATCCCCAAGCGAGAGCTAGCTCTTCGCCTAAAGCAGAAACACAACCACACCCAATATATGTAATATCATCGAGCAATAAGCATATAAAATCACAAAAGTAAGAAAGTATCACGTCGGCTCAAGTGAGCTCGACCCCAGAGAAAACAACATATATATATATACAAATCTCACGGTCTCATCTCTAGGTCACAAATATAACGGTAGATATGGTAGATGGAGTATATTAGATATAATAATAATACAAGGTGGAAACAAAACATCCTCGCAACCCACCTACGAGCAATGTCGCAAGTCCAAGCAAAAGGAACAAAATGAAGAAGTGCGCCCGCCGCTACTGTGATGACGGGTCGGACCTGCAAAATACTGCGGCACAACAAGGGTGAGTTGCCAACTCGTGAGTAGTAAGTAACATCTAATAAGGCTATTGTAAGCATGTACGCAATTTCGCCACAGCCTACATATACTAATGTGTTGCGATGCACCAGTATGTATACAACATGAATGCAAAAACAACACGAGATCTGAATATGTTTTAGTACGTGAAAATCTGTATTCTTATCTCAGTAAAACTCCTATAATTTAACTTTAGTATCATCAATGAAATCAACAAAAATCCGTGTCAAGTATCGACACAAAATATGAATATCTCAATGTCTCAATATCTCAGGCTCCGGCAATCCGGACTGGCCCATATTATCTAATCTCAAGACTACGTCGGTATCTTCCGGATATCTGCCGCGTCACAAATAACCGGTCGGTAGTGCTCCCCTGCCGGGCTCAATGCCATCATCTGTGACCATCTTGCCCCGGGGTACCGCACCGGGTCCACCATGCACCCGCAGACAGTTCATCCTCCTCCTCGAATCGGGTGTATGATATCGCTCAAGAACCGAGAAATCTCATGGTGGACGACACATACATCATATTACGAGAAAACCGCAACTTGCATTATTAAAATGATAACAGGTTTATAAAATTCTTGCGGTTTTCCCAAAAAATCCAGAAATCTCATAATACTGAAATCCTCAATAACAATCACCATATGTACACATGTCGGCGATGATGAACGCCTATGGTATCAACAATATGAAATACAATGTGTGACTAGAAAACTATGCATGAACGATGATGCAATGAGGTATATGCATATATAATTAACAATCCTACGTATCTATTTAATGAAATGAATATACAAGTATAAGTCTACGGATCATATATGATGCAAATGCATAGTTACCGATTTTAAGCAAGTTCTATAGTGTTCGTGATATAGCAATTACCAAAAGCGTGTGTGTTCGCATGAATAGTGCACGCGCAGCATGAACCAATGGTAATAGTGCAAGTGTCCTATGAGATAATATCATATATGTAAATATATATAAGATGGTGCGATGCAAGGAGGTGAATAACTGGGAAACTACGCATATAAAATGCAAGTACTACAAGTAAGCCTAAACCATCAGGCGCCTCACGCCATCCAGACGATTACCCTGTAGATGTGTATATCTATTCACCGGGACGCCTCGGCTAATCTGATCTGATTTCAGCTCTGCCATTTCCACGCCACATCCGACGCCTCTGCACCCAATCCTAGAAACATACACAAATAAATAAGAGGATAGATATACGATTAGTCATGAACACAAACGACACAAGTCAATCTACGCACACAACAAGACGCGCACACACTTGGTGCGCAAAACGCCCTCGCGACAACGCCAAAAACTACAACTAGGGTCGTTCTACGTGAAAACTACCGAGCTTAGAACCTAATCGTACCAATTGTGTATTCACAAAACTCTAAATATTATATGAATTAGGTTGCAGTTCAATTCAATCTCAAACTTAAAGCCCAATTATTCCAAAAACCTAGTAAGCATCCATTTGCCATTTTTGTTCAAATCTACTTGTTTTAAAAATTCTAGTGGCCACAATAATCACATAATAACTTAGTTAGACCACACGAACCTTTACTAAAATTTTATCTCACCTATTTACATTAATTATAAAAATCTAGTTTGCAAGATAGTTTATTTAAGACAAATTAAATGTAGCAATTTAGCAACTAGATTAGATTTTGCATGCCCACTAGATGTTAACTACACAATTAAACCATGATCAAATGATATAAAACCCTAACTTGATCCAAACTCTATTCTTGAAATTCCAAACTTGCAATTAGAACCAAGTTAACACCTAATTAGTTTATATTAGAGCAATTAACCAACGAATTAACAATTTAGTTAAGATTTATACCTCACAAACAAGAGATCTAGCTTGCAACTTAGCCTCCCCAAAATGTTTCCTTGCTCCTAGATCCAAGCATTAGAGTTGAACAATGAATTGTGATGATTTTAGCAAGGATTTGTGTTGGTTTTATTATGGCTTTTGAGTGAGTTTAGTGGATTTTTTTACAAGGAAAAAGGAGATGATGAAGTGGAGGAGGGGAGGGCTGCAGGTTTCGGCTGAGAAGGGAATGAGTGTGGGTGTGTGTGGAGGGAGAAAATGTCAAAGTCCAAGAAAACCATACTCACATATTTACACCCATACATCTTTCCTTTATTTTTCTTTTTAATTTTTCTTTTGTTGATGAAATGAAGAGATGAAATAAAATGGAGAGAGGGGGGTTGTGCATGAATTGTCTCGGCCATGGAGGAAAAGAGAGGGTGAGGGTGTGTGTGTGTTGGTCAAATTAAGAAAAATCCCCTCCATACCTCATTAATTAATTCATTTCTTAATTAATTTATTTTTCTAATTATCTTAATCTTAGAAATCTCTAGAAACTTGGAGACATTTTGAGAAGAAAAGAGCATGTTACAAACTAAATTTTGTGTTGTCATGGTTCACATTTGTATGTTTAATCCATTCCAATTTGTAATTTACACCAATTTAATGTATAATTGAAAGCTTAAAATAATATTAAAAATAATTAATTAAGGAAAATATTTAAGTAAACTAACCAATTTATAAATGACTAAATAAATACCCATACTAGTCATTACATTTCTAAAATAGGTATAATTAAGTCTATGTTGAAAAATAATTATATCCTGATTTTTACGGAAAACACCAGTTATTTTACCGATTATTGGAAATTTCACCTAAACGATTTTTCAGAATGTTACATTTACCCGCCGTTGGATCTTTGATCCAAGTGTCTCTGTTTTTACAGAATATGTTGTTCTTGTTTTTAATAAGATTGGGGTAATATTCTCCCATATACAAAATAAGATTCTATTGAATGGTGATATTTTTATCACCATTGGATTTTTAATCTAAAGGTGCTCGGTTTAACAGAGCACAATCTTTCTTTGTTTAGAAAGATATGGGAAATATTTTCCATTTCATTGGATCTTTGATCCACCAACTTTCTGTTTAACAGAAAATATCCCTCATAATAGAATTTAATTCTATACTTGATCACCATTGGATCTTTGATCCAACGGTTCTTTGTTTAAATAGAATTTCATTCTACGTAAGGAGGTTTCCTCATGTGTTTAACACGTGAGGCTTATTTAGCCTTTTTCATTTAGCGTCCATACGCCTTGCATATGGGCGCTCACGTGTTTAACACGTGGGGTCAATTTGTCTTTTGGCCACTTGCTCTTTGTGCTTATATGCTTTATAGATAGGTACTCACGTGTTTAACACGTGAGGCCTATTTAGCCTTTAGTTTTTTAATTGCAACATCTATATGCTCTGCATATAAGCGCTCACGTGTTTAACATGTGAGGCATGAGTCGTGGGGGGGAATTTTCTTCCCCTTTTTTTATTAGGGAACAATATACAAGAGTCAATATGGACATACTTGGAAGGCAGAGGAAATTTTATTTTATTTTATTTTTTATTGCCGCGATGCTCTATCTTTTCAGCTTTTTATATCGCGAAAGTCGCGATTGCTCAATCATTCCGGCTTTTTATCTGCGGTGCCCAATCATTTTGGCTATTATTTTATATATTTTTACTCGCTGCTTTTTATTACGAGTTGCCCAAATATTTCGGCTGTTGTTATATGCATATTTTTACTACTCGCTGCTATTTTTTATTGCGAATTTGGAATCTGATCCCAATCTTGGCATCAGTATCGCTACGACTGGAATATTACCATGAGCGAATCATCATTTGCCTTGAAAGGACTTGGAGTT
This sequence comes from Agapanthus africanus, assembly GCA_030015575.1. Lineage (NCBI taxonomy): Eukaryota > Viridiplantae > Streptophyta > Magnoliopsida > Asparagales > Amaryllidaceae > Agapanthus > Agapanthus africanus. Next base: position 24,222,148 of record CM057347.1, read on the forward strand.
TGACACATGTTTAGGCATCTGCATCGCTACGACTGGAATATTGCCAGGAGCGACTCATCATTTGCCTTTACTGATTTGAATAAAGGTGGGTTGTTAAACAGGGTTAGGATCCTATCGACTAAGGCCTTTTGACTTTATGAACCGTAAGGGTCTCATTAAGGTATTTCTCCCTACAAATTATGAGGATCTTGTAAGTGTATTTTCTCCTTAGGAATCATGAGGATTCCTAAGGAATATTTTCTCTTGTAAGTCATAAAGATCTTGCAAGAGTGTTTTTTCCTTATAAGTCGAGAGGACTTACAAGTGTCGTTCACCATACGGGGACATTTCTCGTCGTTGGTGGAACTTGGTGAGGGAATATTTATTCGTGCCCGTAGATTGTATACAGGGGTCAATATTGGATCGCCTGTAGGGTAACTTGGGAGATGTGGCGGCTTAAGAATAGGTTCAGATCTCTATAGCTTAAGGCTTTTGAATCTTATGAGCCGTGAGGGTCTCATAAGAGGAATTCTCCTTACGAGTCGTGAGGATCCCGTAAGTATAATTTCTCCTTAGGAATCATGAGGACTCCTAAGTGTGTTGCTCCTTTGTGAGTCGTAAGGATCTCACGCTCGTATTTTCTCCTCACAAGGTCGAGAGGACCTTGCAGGTGCACATGAATATTTTATTTTACGAATTTGCGCCCTATTTAGGTTTTCACAAACTAGCCGGCAGTCCTGCTGTTTTTTACTCACAGCGACCTTTCGGCTTTTCATCCGTGCCTATTTTGTTTGTGGACATACCATTTTTTTAAACGAGATTGCGCCCTTTCGAGTTTTCACAAACTCGCCGGCAGTCGTGCTATTTTTACTCATGGTGCCCTTTCGGGTTTTCATCCGTGCCTATTTCGCTTTTGGACATACCATTTTTTTTAATGGAGAAATTCTCAAAAGTAGCTTCGTCGCAGGTGACCCACCTGTTTGCCGGTGGGTTTTGGGGATGGCTTCATCGCTAGAGCAGCTATATAGCCAGTGAGACTTGAATTGCAACCTTCGCCGTTAGGACTTCGATTGCAATATATATCTCAAGGGAGCATGTCACCGTATTTGGGGGCGATGTGCTGGTTTAGGGACATTCTGGTCCATTATCACCATGTTTGAGGCAAAATTTTAGTTTAAGGATATCCCGGTCCATTATCGTCATGTTTGAGGCGAAATTTTAGTTTAGGGACATTCCAGTCCAATGTCACCATATTTGAGGCGAGGTTCTAGTTTAGGGACATCTCGGTCCGTTGTTAGTTTAGGGACTTCTCGGTCCATTGTTGCCATATTTGAGGCGGGTTATTAGTTTAAGTACTTCTCGGTCCTATGTCGCCATATTTGAGGCGGATACTTAGTTTAATGACTTCTCGGTCCGATGTCGCCATGCTTGAGGCGAGGTTCTAGTTTAGGAACATCTCGGTCCATTATCGCCATGTTTGAGGCGAATTTCTAGTTTAAGGACATCTCGATCCTTCATCGCCATGTTTGAGGCGACGAAGCTTCTTTACATACTATTCTCAGAGTTCTGACTCAGGAAGATAGCAAGCGGACACGAGCGTCGTCATCTATCAGAGACCTAAGTCGTGACTCGTCAAGCGTAGTATTTTTTGAGGAATTGGTCGTTTATTGGCCGAAAGGGTCTTTCGCCATGCATATCCATAAGCAGGTAGGCTCCATCTTGGTAGACTTTGTCTATGATGTACGGGCCTTCATAGTTCGGCTTGAATTTCCCCCATTTTGCACGATTAGGGATCATTGGTCTTTTGACGACTAGCACGAGTTCGCTTTGGCGGAATGTTCTCAGCCTGATCAGTCTTTCGTATGACCGTGTCATCCGTGATTTATAAGCCTCCAGGTTTTGCTATGTTATAAGGCGAGTTTCATCGAGTCTGCCGAGCTCCTCAAGCCGAAGATAAGCATTTTCTTCATCTGTCAGCTCGTATCGAACCGCTACTCATTGAGAAGGGAGTTCTATTTCCACGGGAAGCACTGCTTCCGTGCTGAATACTAACGCGTATGGTGTTGTATTCGTGGCTGTTTTGAACGTTGTTTGGTACGCCCAAAGATCTTCATGCAACCTTTCGTGCCAGTCTCTTTTGTTTCTGGACACCTTTTTCTTTATGATCTTCGTCAAGGTCTCGTTGAAAGCTTCAGCTAAACCGTTGGTCCGAGGATTATAGACTGAAGAGTGTCTCCAATCTATTTTATACTATTGTGCGAAGCGGCTGATTTTATGGCTTCTATAAGCTGGCCCATTATCCGAGATAATTCGTCGCGGAGTGCCGAACCGATAGATGACATGTGTCCTGACGAAATGGAGAATATTCTCTGTCTTCACCTCCCTTAGTGGTACTGCTTCTTCCTACTTAGAGAAATAGTCGGTCGTTGCCAATATAATCCGATGTCCTTTAGACGACGCCGGTTCAATAGGGCCAATTATATCGGTTCCCCACATTTTGAACGGCCGGCTAGCTACTGTTGGATGTAGCGGATTTGGATGTTGGTGGATGAAGTCCCCGTCGATTTGGCACGAGTGACACTGCTTTGCATATTCGAGGCAGTCCTGAATCATTGTGGGCCAATAGTAACCCATTCTATTGATCTTCAGTTTCATCTTTGGCCTAGTTTGGTGAGAACCGCAGAGTCCGTCGTGAATTTCTTGAACGGCTATCTTCGCTTCTTCTGGTCCCAGTCATCTTAACCATAGACAGTCGAAAGATATCTTATACAGAGTATCATTAACAAAGGCGAAGGACAGAGCTCGTTTCATGAGCTGATGTCTAGACAGTACATTTGTGGGCGTTCGTTGGGATTTAAAGTAGTCTATGAAGACTTCCTTCCAATCCTTGACATTTTCTTCGTCCTCTATTTGAAGGGCTGCTTGTTTGGTCATTTATTTTCTTTCGGATGGCTCTACTAAGTCTTCCAAAGATATAATTGTTGGCGTGAGAACACGGCGGCTTTGCACGATGATCCTTACGTCATCGAGGTCTTCATCAGCCAGTTCTTTAGCCAATTTGGCCAATCCATCCGCCTTGCTATTTTCTGCATGCGGTATACTCTCCAGGACATAGGAGGGGATTTATGTCAGCAGTTGTTGCACTCTTACGCCATACTTTATCAGCTCTGGCTTGCACATCTGATAGTCGCCCTTTACTTGGCTAACGATCAGCTGGGAGTCTCCATATATGAGGAGGTCTTTGATTCCCATGTCGACAGCGATTTTGAGACCTGCTATCAAACCTTCATATTCAGCTTCGTTATTAGTCCTTGGCTCTGTTAAGGAGAGGGCATATGTAACGTTTTAAAAATAAATAAATAAATAAAATCCACTAGATGAATTTTCTGATAATCGGTAAAATAAATCGTAATTTCCGTAAAACTTAACTAAATTTATTTTTCATTATAGACTTAAATACACATATTTTAACTATATAATTGCTAGTATTTGATATTTATTTGGTCACTTATAAATTGTTAGTTTAATTAATTATTTTCTTAATTAATTATTTTAAATATTATTTTAAGGCTTCACTTATAAATACAATTAGTGATAATTACAAATTGGAATGGGTTAATCATTCAATGGTGAACCGTGACAACTATATATAATAAGTCATAATATGTTCTCTTTTTCTCATTAGGTCTTTATAATTCTAGAAAATTCTTGGATGAGGTAAATTAGAAAAATTTAATAATTTAAGAAAAGACTTAAAAGAGGTAATATTTGGAAGATTCTACACTAACCCACACTCACAACTCACTCTCTCTTTTCCCTCTTAAATTTTGGCCGAGCTCCCCTCATGAGCAGCTCTCTCTCTCTCTCTTTTCAAAAATTATTCCATCACCTTTCTCATTTCAAGAAAAGAATAAAAAAAAGTGTAACAAATGTGGAAGTTTCTGTATACAGCTACACACTCACATACACACCTACTTTCCTCAAGTGGCCGAGCAAGCCTGCAGAAAATTTCCCTCATCAATTTCCCATCGCTTTTCACTCCAATTTCATCACAAAATCCATCTAAATCCAAACTAACTTTCAAATTCAAAGCAATTCTTCATCCACTTTCCTCAGCCAAATCTTGCTTGAATTTTGGAGCTAGAGATCACTATGGGAGGCCAAGTTGCAAGTTAACTCTTTATAATCTCAAGGTATAAACCCAAACTAGATTACTTGATTGTTAAACTTTTAGCTTAGTTAGCTTAAATTAGTGTTTTAAATGGTAATTAGTGCTATTTTGATAATTAAGTGAAGATTAGTATAAGTTTGGGTTTGTGTGGTTTGTATAAGGTAATTAAGTGTGACTAGTGTCTAATAATCCAATTCCCTAAAGTTTATACTAAAATACCCAAATGTCACAAATTAGTGTTTTAATACGATTTTAAATCAAGTTTTAGGATACGGAGAATCTGCTATATCTGTGGTCGTTTTTAAAATAAACAAACATATATAACAGGCTATACTTTATGTTAGGAGTGTAGAGTAAAAATATGGACCCGTTTCGCTATACTTGAACAGGTGACGACCCGGTCGTGGCCGGCCCGATTTTTGAATTTGGTGCTGAATTTTTGTAGGGTGATGTCTGTTGGTATATTATGGTATTAGGTATTGCTAGTTTTTCTTGTTTCTTCTCCAGATAAAATCTGAGATCAATTATCTATTTTTGGTGTATTGTGACTTGCGCGATACGTGCGTTATGAGTTTAGTTTTTGTGTTGCTGTGTATCACAGCTAATTGGGCTGGGTTTCAGATGATAACACTCGCGTTTCGGTGTTCCGAGTACACACGCGTTTAGTTTATGGACGCTAGTTTTCTCCTATGGTCTTGATATCGTGTGTTGTAGAATATTTAGCCTTATGTTCTATATTTGTGCAATTTTAGGATCGGTTGCGAAGGTATCGGACGTCGCTCGGAAAGGCAAAGCTGTAGTCGGATCAGTTTAGCCGAGACATTCCGGTGAGTTGATGTATACATTTATGGGGGGATCGTCTGGATGGCGTAAGGCGCCCGACAGTTAGGAATGATTTGTAGTTTGGTAGCAATATGTGTAGTTTAAACCATTCATAACATACATCGCATCATTTTACATATGATATCATCAATTAGGACACTTGCACCGTTACCATAGGTTCATGCTGCACGTGCACTATTCATGAGAACACGCACGCAATTGGTAACTGCTATGTCACGAATACTATAGAGCTTGCTTAGAATCGGTATCCATGCATTTGCATTATACTTAATATGTAAATGGGTGGTTGTATATTCTTTCAATCAAGATCGATACATAGGATGGCTAGTCACATATACGTACATCATAGCATCATACTTCATACATAGTTTCTGTTCGTACATAGTATAGTATATACCATCACATTATAGACATCCATCATCATCGATATGCTTACACATTGTGATTTCTTCTTGAGGATTCAGTATTTATGAGATTTCTGGATTTTGGAGAAAACCATAAGAATTTATAAACTTATTATCCTTTTTAAAAATATGCAAGTTGCGGTTTTCTCGTGATGTATGTGTCGTCCACCATGAGTTTTCATGTTTTCTGTTGGATTTCAAGACCCGATTCGAGGAGTGGATGAACCGTCTCGGGTACATGGTGGACCCGGTATGGTACCCTGGGGCAAGAAGCTCAAGTTGTAAACGATGAGCCTGGCAGGGGCAGACTACCTACCGGTGATATCTGGCGCAGCGGATATCCGGAGGATACCGACCATTGTCGTGAGATTTGATGATATGGGCCGATCCGGACAGATGGAGCCCGAGATATTGAGATTTTGATATATTGAGACATTGAGATATATATATGTTTTGTGTCGATACATGATACGGATTTCTATGGATTTCTTTGATGATACTTTAGTCTCTTCACAGAAGTTTTTCTAAGAAAAATAAAGATTTTCTCATACCAAACATACTCAGGTTTCATGCTGATTATGCATTCACGTCGCATACATGATAGTGCATTACATCATCTTAGTATATGCGTAGGTTGTGACGCATTTGCGTGTATTCTTACGATAACCTTATTAGATGTTACTTACTACTCACGAGCTGGCAACTCACCCCCGTTGTGCCACAGTATCTTGCAGGTTTGACCCGTCAGCACAGTAGTGGCGGGCGTACCTTCTTTTCTGCTTCGTTGCATCGACCTACAGCTTGCGCACAGGTAGGTTTTTGGAGGATTTTCTTTTGCTCCTACCGTGTATTTTCATTTGTACCTAGTATACTCCATCTACCCTTATATATTGGACTAGACGGTGAGACTTGAGACTTGTATTTGTGGTTTGGTGTCAATACTCACTTGAGCCGATGTAGTGTTTCTTAATTTTTGTTTTCAGATGCTTATTTTCGTGCTTTTGATATACATATTGCATGTGGTTGTGATTCCGCCTTTGGCATAGAGCTAGCTCCCGCTTGGGGATGCCTCTATTTATGATTTATATGTATTTTTATGTGTTGTACCCGTTTGGCAAAGGAGACTCTGGCAAAATCGCTGTACAACACATAAAAATTTTCGCAATTTACAAAGGAGACTCTGCCGAAATTTTCGGTAAATTTCGATGTTTTTAAATCGTTTAATGCAACTTGTTTTATGAAAATCGCTTTCTTTAAATAAGTTTTCCTTCACTCTATTTCATTGTTTGGTTTAGATTTCTGGGATTTGGCTTACTTAGATTACGTACGCCTCGATACATTCGTAATTTAAGTGTCAGTCACACTCCGTACCTTCGGGTCGTGACAAAGTTGGTATCAGAGCGATATGTTTTACCTTTCTGAGTGTAGGATGACCTTTTATAGATGGAGTAGGTGACTTAAGCAGAGTGGCGTAGCATGTGTATGTTCCGTGGCATACTTACGAAACGGTACTCCGCCTAAGTGACCTTAGGATTTATGTATTTGCTTGTATTTTCTTCTTTGACTCCGGAAATCCTTTGATTCGATCGCAATGTTCCTATCGATCCTGTTCTTGCTCCAACCACCATGCCGCCAGAGATGAGTTAGAGTATGCCTACCCCTCTGGGATAAGTAATCCGCCTTTTCCAGGATGGATAGCGAGGCTGGAGTTGAGTAGTTAAGACGTACCACAGATGGTTGGATCGTTAGTTGTGGCTAGCCGAACTCCGAGAGCCAATGATGTCCCTCCTATTTTAAGAACTGTGACTGTACCTGCTGAACAGGCAGCTGTTTCGATGGTTACCAAGATTATCTCCGCATTCATACAAGAGTTTTCGAAGCTGAAGCCTCTAGTTTTTACCGGCACAAATGCAGCGGAGGATCCGTAGACAATCCTCGACAAGATGGCTAGAATTTGTCGTTCATAGAGATGTTCTGACAAAGTATGGGATGAGTTCACAGCTGTAATTCTTGCTCGTTTCCTTTCGGAGACCGTTCAAAATATCCGAGCTCATAGTTCCGAGTTATTGCGTAAGACTTCAGGGATGACAGTGTCCGAATACGCCATTTAGTTTACTCAACGGTCCGATATGCTCCTTACCTGGTGGACACTGAAGAGAAAACGGATAAAGAGGTTTGTGTAGAGATTGGATATGCAGTTAATTCTTGCAATTGGCGCCCAGCATGTTGACATTTACGCCGCTGCTATGAACGCAACCTAATTGTTGAAGGAGCGCATTTCTGAAACTGCAATCATTTCTGGACCAAAGCGGAGTTGTACTGGTATGCCAGCATAGAGGCGGTTAGATAGACACCGTGGTGGCAGGTATTCATTCGGTGTTTTCTTTCGATGCAGATATTCTTTCTGGTGTCGTTTAAGATGGCATCCATATACCTTGTATCGAAGTTTAGATGATAGTAGTCTTTGCTACATCAGCCACTTGTTGTGATTTCGTCCGTAGGCTAATCTGTTGTTGCTTGATATATTTCTCATTCGTATTTGTTTTATCCATATCAGAGGTAGGGATTCTTCTGTCAATTTGATCCTTCTCAATAGGGTTGACTTCGAGGGCTTTCTGGGCATGGATTGGTTAGCTATGCGTTATGCGTCCGTGGACAGCCGTGAGAAGGCAGTCATAATTAGTTTCTCGGGTGAGCCAGTTCTTGTTGTTCAAAGAGACCTTAGCGCCACCCTTTCCGGTTTGATTTCTTCTTTTCGTGTTTGTCAGCTCCTGAAGAAAGGATGTTAGAAATTCTTAGTGTATGTTTGTGAGGTTAGAGCCGTAGAAGTCCCGTTGGACCAGGCCCCGATTGTGAGGAAATTTCAAGATGTCTTCCATGACAAGTTGCTTGGTTTTTCGCCAGAGCACGATATTGGGTCCTGCTTGATTTGATTCCTAGGACAGGGCCCTTTTCTACCGCCATATTGGATGATCCAGGCAGGACATTTCTCGAAGATTTGACTTGCGATCAGGTTATAATCAGTTGCGGGTTCAGAAGGATGGTATTCCGAAGACTGCTTTTCGCACACGTTACTGGCGTTATGAGTCTTGGTGTTGTCGTTCGAGCTCACCAATGCCCCAGCAGTGTTTATGGATTGGATGAATCGAATATTCAGGCTGTTTCTTGATTAGTGATCGTTGTGTTTGCTGATGACGCCTTAATATGCTTCCGGAGCTGAGGGGTGCTTGGGTAGCATTTGAGGATTTTGTTGCAGACTCTGAGGGAGCACCAGCTATTCGCTAAATTATTCAAGTGTGTTTTCTAGTTGGATGGTGTTGACATCTTGGGTCATGTAATTACAAGAAATGGTAAGTATGGAACCGAAGAAGATCGAGGCCGTTCAGCATTGTCCCAGACCTGAATCAGTGACGGTGGTTCGCAGCATTTTGGGTTTGGACGGATTCTGTCAATGTTTCGTACAGGATTTTTCTCGTATAGCTGCAACGTTGACCGGATTGACCGAAAGGGAGTTCATTTTTCTTTGGACTGATACTTGCGAGCAGAGCTTTCAGCAGTTGAAGACTCGTTTGATTACGGCACCAGTATTATCCTTACCCTCAGGATTAAGCGGTGCTGTTGGTTATGACGATGATTCTCGGCAATTGAAGCACGAGCAGGAATATTCCACTCATGACTAAGAGATGACTGCAGTGGTTTTACACTTAAAATTTAGAGACACTACTTATACAATGAGGCGTGCTAGATAATTACGGACCACAAGAGTTTGAAGTACATTTTTCAGCATCAAGATTTAAATTTAAGGCAGCGCTGATGGATGGAGTTAGTGAAGACTATGGCTGCGAGATTCCTTATCATTCGGGTAAGGCGAATGTTATAGCAGATGTTTTGAGTCGGAGTCTCGGAGGTAGCTATTGTTGTTTGAGCATGGTACAGAGACAGTAGATGGCAGATTAGCAGATTTTTCGTGACAGCCGGCCCTGTTTGAGAGTTCTGGCTTCAAATTTTTTTCTGGTGTTGCTTGTTTTTACTAAGTTTGCATGTGATGTGATCTTACAATATAGGCAATTCGGAGTGTTTCGTATTCGTAGTTTTAACATTGTTTCGGGTATTCGCATGTTGCCTAGGCGAAGTTAAAAAGTTCGAACGAATATCAAAAACCCATTTTTCCAAGTTTAAGGTATTCAGAACATCATGCAAATAATTCTATAGACCCTCTAGAAGAATGAAACCCTAACTCGATATAATGACCATGGAACCGCTTTCGAACCTTAGGGTTTGCGGCAGTTCCGCGGTGCCATTAATGAGGCTTGGATCTGCCCTTCTATGGTTGGTCCATAGGTACTGTGGCATGTTCTGGGTATTTTTAAACTGTGCTCAAGTGTTGAGCTCTTGGAAAATTGTGGGACTTTGATGAATCGATCGAAAAGTTTAACGTCGTCCGGATATCATGTGAAGGGATGAAGAGAGATGTCATAGATTTGTTTCGAGATGCTGACTTATCAGCAAGTCAGGACCGAAAATCAGGGGTCATCAGGAGAATTACAATCTTTGGCCATTCTGGAGTGGAAGCGGGAACAGACTTCTATGGATCTTATTGTGGGTCTACCTAGGACCAGTCATGAGTGTGACTCTATTTGGAGGTTGTAGACCGATTGACGGAAAACAACTTATTTTCTTCCAGTCAAGACCATTTTCGGATTCGTTCAGTATGCTCAAATGTATGTTGATAAGATGGTGCGACTGCGTGGAGTCCCGACTTGTATTGTGTCAGGTAAGGGCACTCCGTTCACAGCCGACGATGGCAGAATCTTCAGGAGGTTTTGGACACCAATTGAGTTAAGTACAGTTTTCTATCCACAGACCGACGATCAATCAGAGAGTGCTATACAGATTCTTAAGAACATGCTCCGAGTGTGAGTGCTAGATTTTGGTGGCGGTTGGGATAGCCACTTACACTTGATATAGTTTTTCTATAATAACAGCTTCTAAGAGGAGATTCTGGCGGCACTTTTGAAGCAGTTTATGGGAAGAGATGTCGATCACCAGTATATTAGATAGAACTCAGGGAGAGCAGTATTTTGGGCCATAGATTGTACAGGAGATAACCGAAGGAATTCAGTTGATTCGAAATAGAATAAGAGCGGCCTAGAGCAAGCAGACATCTAATGCTGATAAACGCCGTTGGCGATCATGTCTTCTCGAAGGTTTCTCCGATAAGGGCATGTTGAGATTCAGGATAAAGGGAAGCTTAGTTCCAGAAATATGGGTCATTTTGAGATTCTCGAGCGTATCGGCACAGTTGCGTATCATTTGACCACTCTCGCGTGATGCAGCATCAGACGATCCAGCTGGAGCGCAATTTTTCTTTCACCGAGCAGCCGATAGTCATTCTAAATCGGCAGGTGAAGAAACTAGGGTCCGAAGTCATACCGACCGTATTGTTTCTTTAGCGCGGCCGGATTAGTAAAAAGGGATACGTGAGAATCCAAGGACGAGATGCGGGAGAAAATTCCCATCTCTTTAAGGGTACGCGTAGCTAGGTTTTAAATTCGGGGACCGAATTTCTTTAAGGGGAAAGATTGTAATGTTTTAAAAATAAATAAATAAATAAAATCCATTAGATGAATCTTCTGATAATCGATAAAATAAATCGTAATTTCCGTAAAACTTAACTAAAATTATTTTTCATTATAGACTTAAATACACCTATTTTAACTATATAATTGCTAGTATTTGATATTTATTTGGTCACTTATAAATTGTTAGTTTAATTAAATATTTTCTTAATTAATTATTTTAAATATTATTTTAAGCCTTCGCTTATAAATATAATTAGTGATAATTACAAATTGGAATGGGTTAATCATTCATTAGTGAACCATGACAACTATATATAATAAGTCATAATATGTTCTCTTTTTCTCATTAGGTCTTCATAATTCTAGAAAATTCTTGGATGAGGTAAATTAGAAAAATTTAAAAATTTAAGAAAAGACTTAAAAGAGGTAATATTTGGAAGATTCTACACTAACCCACACTCACAACTCACTCTCTCTTTTCCCAATTAAATTTTGGCCGAGCTCCCCTCATGAGCAGCTCTCTCACTTTTCAAAAATTATTCCATCACCTTTCTCATTTCAAGAAAAGAATAAAAAAAAAAGTAACAAATGTGGAAGTTTCTATATACATCTACACACTCACATACACACCTACTTTCCTCAAGTGGCCGAGCAAGCCGGCAAAAAATTTCCCTCCTCAATTTCCCATCTCTTTTCACTCCAATTTCATCACAAAATCCATCTAAATCCAAACTAACTTTCAAATTCAAAGCAATTCTTCATCCACTTTCCACGGTCAAATCTTGCTTGAATTTTGGAGCTAGACATCACTTTGGGAGGCCAAGTTGCAAGTTAACTTTCAATAATCTCAAGGTATAAACCCAAACTAGATTACTTAATTATTAAACTTTTAGCTTAGTTAGCTTAAATTAGTGTTTTAAATGGTAATTAGTGCTAATTTTGATAATTAAGTGAAAATTAGGATAAGTTTGGATTTGTGTGGTTTGTATAAGGTAATTAAGTGTGACTAGTGTCTAATAATCCAATTCCCTCAACAAGTTTACACTAAAATACCCAAATGTCACAAATTAATGTTTTAATACGATTTTAAATCAAGTTTTAGGATACGGAGAATCTGCTATATCTGTGGTCGTTTTTAAAATAAACAAACATATACAACGGAATATACTTTATGTTAGGAGTGTAGAATAAAAATCTGGACCCGTTTCGCCATACTTGAACCGGTGACGACCCGGTCGTGGCCGGACCGATTTTTGAATTTGGTGCTGAATTTTTGTAGGGTGATGTCTGTTGATATATTATGGTATTTGGTATTGCTAGTTTTTCTTGTTTCTTCTCCAGATAAAATATAGGATCAATTATCTATTTTTGGTGTATTGTAACTTGCGCGATACGTGCGTTACGAGTTTAGTTTTTGTGTTGTTGTGTATCACACCTAATTAGGCTGGGTTTCAGATGATAACGCTCGCATTTCGGTGTTCCGAGTACACACGCATTTAGCTTATGGACGCTAGTTTTCTCCTATGGTCTTGATATCGTGTTTTGTAGAATATTTAGCCTTATGTTCTATATTTGTGCAATTCTAGGATCGGTTGCGGAGGTATCGGACGTGGCGCGGAAAGGCAAAGCTATAGTCGGATCAGTTTAGCCAAGACGTCCCGGTGAGTAGATGTATACATCTATGGGGGGATCGTCTGGATGGCGCAAAGCGCCCGACAGTTAGGAATGATTAATAGTTTGGTAGCAATATGTGTAGCTTAAACCATTCATAACATGCATCGCATCATTTTACATATGATATCATCAATTAGGACACTTGCATCGTTACCATTAGTTCATGATGCACGTGCACTATTCATGAGAACACACACGCCATTGGTAACTGTTATGTCACGAATACTATAGAGCTTGCTTAGAATCGGTATCTATGCATTTGCATCATACTTGATATGTAAATGTAGTTGTATATTCTTTCAATCAAGATCAAGAGATAGGATGGCTAGTCACATATACATACATCATAGCATCATACTTCATACATAGTTTTTGTTCGTACATAGCATAGTATATACCATCACATTATAGACATCCATCATCATCGATATATTTACACATTATGATTTCTTCTTGAGGATTCGGTATTTATGAGATTTCTGGATTTTGGAGAAAACCGTAAGAATTTATAAACTTATTATCCTTTTTAAAAACATGCAAGTTGCGGTTTTCTCATGATATATGTGTCGTCCACCATGAGTTTTCATGTTTTCTGTTGGATTTCGAGACCCGATTCGAGGAGTAGATGAACCGTCTCAGGTACATGGTGGGCTCGGTATGGTACTTCGTGGAAAGAAGCTCGAGTTATAGACGATGAGCCTGGTAGGGGCAGACGACCTACCGGTGATATCTGGCGCGGCGGATATCCGGAGGATACCGACCGTTGTCGTGATATTTGATGATATGGGCCGATCCGGACTGACGAAACCCGAGATTTTGAGATTTTGAGATATTGAGACATTGAGATATATATATATATGTTTTGTGTCGATACTTGACACGGATTTCTATGGATTTCTTTGATGATACTCCAGTCTCTTCACAGAAGTTTTTTAAAGAAAAATAAAGATTTTCTCATACCAAACATACTCAGATTTCATGTTGATTATGCATTCACGTTGCATACATATTAGTGCATTACATCATCTTAGTATATGCGTAGGTTGTGACGCATTTGCGTGCATACTTACGATTGCCTTATTAGATATTACTTACTACTCACGAGCTGGCAACTCACCCCCGTTATGCCACAGTATCTTGCAGGTTTGACCTGTCAGCAAAGTAGTGGTGGGTGTACCTTCTTTTCTGCTTCGTTGCATCGACCTACAGCTTGCGCACAGGTGGGTTTTTGGAGAATTTTCTTTTGCTTCCACCGTGTATTTTCATTTGTATCTAGTATACTCTATCTACCCTTATATATTGGAATAAACGGTGAGATTTGAGACTTGTATTTGTGGTTTGGTGTCGATGCTCACTTGAGCCGACGTAGTGTTTCTTAATTTTTGTTTTCAGATGCTTATTTTTGTGCTTTTGATATACATATTGCATGTGGTTGTGATTCCGGCTTTGGCGTAGAGCTAGCTCCCGCTTGGGGATGCCTCTATTTATGATTTATATGTATTTTCATGTGTTGTATCCGTTTGGGGGCCAGTATTTACAAAAGAGACTCTGCCTAAATTTTCAGTAAATTTCGATGTTTTTAAATCGTTTAATGTGACTTGTTTTATGAAAATCGCTTTCTTTAAATAAGTTTTCCTTCACTCGATTTTATTATTTGGTTTAGATTTCTGGGCTTTGGCTTACTTAGATTACGTACGTCTCGAGATGTTCGTAATTTAAGTGCCAGTCATGTTCCGTACCTTTGGGTCGTGACAGCGTAACGTAATATCCCTCCTTACGGAGTCACGAAGATAAGTCCCATCCCGGCTTTGATTATGGGGCGTTTCGCTTTCGCCTCTTCATGGAAGACGCTCTATCGAAGTAGAGTTCTTATTGGGAATCATTTTCTTCTTTCTCTCCTTCGGTTGTGTCGAACGCATGCTCATCCAGCAACTTACAATTTAAGGGGGGTCGGCTGGTATCGAATACTCCGCGAGAAAGTCAGCAATGGCCTGGCCTTTCATTGGTTTGAGGAATCGATACGTTATCAAGAATTCCATCAGGAGGAGAGCCCATTTGGAAAACCTTCCTGTTAATATGGCCCTTGATATTGGATATTTGAGAGGATCCACCTTTGATATGAGATGGATCTCATGTACCAAGGCGTAATGTCTGAGCTTCGTTATTGCGAATACCAGTGCCATGCAATGATTTTCTATGGGGGAATAATTGTTTTCTACCTCCAGGAGAACTTGACTCAAATAGTGTAAAGCTCTCTCCTTTCCTTGATCGTTCTCTTGTGCCCATAGCGCGTCTAGAGAACCCTCAAGGGCCGTTGTATATAAGATAAGGGGTTTTCTTTTAACCGGAGTGGCCAATACCGGTGGATTTTGCAGGTATTGCTTGATTTCGTCTAGTACATTTTGGCACTTTCGATCCCAGATGAACGGGGCCCCATTCTTCATCAGATAACTATACGGACGGCATTTTCCGGAAAGGTTGACCATGAACCGCCGGATATAAGCGAGCTTTCCTTGAAGAGACCGCAGTTGTTTGAGGGTTCTTGGTGTGGGCATTTCCATAATCCCCCTGATCTTCGAAGGGTCGATTTCGATACCCCGGTGCCGTATGATGAATCCGAGGAATTTGCCCGAGGAGATTCCAAACGCGCATTTTAGAGGATTCATTTTTAGATTATACTTCCGAAGACGTCGAAACACTATTTTAAGGTGTTCCTAATGCTCTTCATGAAATTTGCTCTTTACCACTAGGTCGTCAATGTAGCATTCGATGATCTCATATATGAGGTCATCGAAGATCTTCATCATGGCCCTTTGGTAGGTAGCGCCAATGTTCTTTAAACTGAAGGGCATCACCTTATAGCAAAATATGCCCAACGGGGTCCGGAAGGCGGTATGCTTTTGATCTTCATGATGCATTTTTATTTGATTGTATCCTGAAAATCTATCCATGAAGGAGAAGACCTCATGGGTAGACGTGTTATCGATCATCGGCTCGGTAACAGGTAATGAGAAGTCATCCTTCGGGTAAGTTTCGTTGAGGTCCCGAAAGTCCACGCAGATGCACACCATCCCATTCTTCTTCATCACTAGAACGATGTTAGCAATCCAGTCGGCGTATTGAACTTCTTAGATGAAGCCGGAGTCGATTAGTTTCTTGACTTCAACGTTGATACTCATCTCAAGTTTAAGCCGCATTTTTCTTGACGCCTGTTTGACTGGCTTTAAGTCCGGCGATATGACCAATTTATGTACTGCCACCTTTGGATCTAGGCCCGGCATCTCGGAATAGTTCCATGCGAAACAGTCTTTATATTGCATGAGCACGTCTTTCAACGTGGCTACCTGTTTTTTAGATAGTAGCGCATTGACGAACGTTGGCCTCGGATATTTTTCCGACCCTAAGTCAATTTTCTTTAAGTTATCTGTCGTAGTGTGTATCCCATCTTCCAGCTCCTTTGGGACTGATGGAAACTCTGAGATCATCCCATCCTCATCTTCATTTGCGAAGCACATATGGAGGTCATCCATAATCTCGTGCCCTCTCTCTTTTAAGAATGTTATCATATGACAGGTACGAGTCCGCTTCCTTTTTTGTGGTTGAGCTGGTCTTATCCTTACGGTATAGGTTCTCTTTGGCTCATGTTTTTGCGGTGGGTTTACCCTCCAGCTGTCGGACAAACGAACCTTCCTTGCTGATACTGGTCTTCTACCCAGTCATTGAAGGTGAAGCAGTTTTCGAGAGGATGACCTATTGCTCGGTGGTAGGAGCAATAATCCGGATGATGGACCCCATTTATTTTTTCGGGGTGCCGAGACTCCGGAAGTGTCATCATTTGGTGCTTCATGACAAAGTTAAATATTTTCCTTGTCTTTTCTTGAGGGAAAGAGTATTCTCGACCCATCTTCTTTATAAAGGACAGATTCCAATCGACCTTTTCTCGATTGCACGGCTTCTTAGATCCGCTTCGTTGTTCCGAACGTTGTTTGTGTTCTTTACCCTATTTTTCCCCTTTATTTCGGGATTTTCACCCTACGTGAGGACATATAGCGGGCCGGGGATAAAGAACATTATAGTCTTCCTTCTCCGCAGATTGCTGATTGAGGCGCTGCGTCCTGGCCTTTTCATAAATGGCCATTTCGCGGCTGTGATCTCTCGGTTCTTTCGGCAAGCTTCTTTTATTAGCTTGTCTATTTGTTCTTCGAGCAACAGACTTAACGATTTTAGAACGGGATTTCGCTCTGTTTCAACGTCATGGCCATTTAGAAGAGCACTTTCCTCTTCGCTGGAGCTATTTATGATGCGACAGCTGTGGAATTGCTCCTGTTTCTTGGACCGAACGTATCCGAGCCCCGTTGTCTCCATCTTCCTGTTGGGCATCTTTCGCCGAGTCCAGGGAATATCCCAAATCTTTTTGTAAAATTGGGGTTGCCGAACAGTTTGTTCGAGGGATATACCTTGGCATCTTAACAGCCTTTTCAATCCCTCCGCGTAGTATCTTGGCAGTCGGATTGGTTGAAGCCCAGACTTCTTTTTCTACTTTGATCTCCATAGATTGGTAGAAGAGGATTGCCTTTTCACCTCTTCGCCTGGGAGGGACGTAGAAAGTCTGTAGTTCTTATACGCTGTATGTATTGAGCACATCAAGTTTCTTGTAATGCCGAGACGGAGCCATCCTGATTTGCAGACTCTGATCTACTTCGTCGAGGGTTTGCACCCTCTTAAGCGAATCAAAACAGTTTCCGGTTGGAACAGCATCATCAACTTCCACCATTGGAGCTGGTGGGGTAAGTCCAGAGAGGGAGTTGCCCCTAACTTTTCTTACTCGGCGCCAGTGGCGACGTCAAGCGTGTCTTGCAGACGGGACCGTCTCAAATTTGGAAGCGGCTTCTTCATGCCCCGGCTTTGCTGATGGGCTGTTGTTGGTGTCAGCCTGTTGAAAACTGACGTCCTTGGTAGGGTTTGAGGATTGCCGGCCAATCTTTCAAAGACCGTCTTTCGGGTAGGGGAAGAACTTTTGATGACTTCGCCTGTAGCCGGAGTTGAGATGGCTATCCATTTTGGGGCAGCCCCTTCAGGTGTCATGAGCCTCTTTGCGAACCCATTTGGGTTCTTGCTCAGCCTGTTGAAGACTGAGACGTCAGCTTTGGACGGCCCGTTGAGAGGGGCCGTTGTGATCGCTAGTCGATCGAAGACCGACCTCTTGGGAGCTTCTTCTTGCGACGCTGAGGTACCGACACCCACTGGTGGGAGCATGGTCCCGAAGAACAACACAGTAGTGGCTGTTAGTGTATATGCCCTAGAGGCCATTACTGTATCATACTAGTTTGTATATTACTTAATGGAAGCTTGGGATATTCACCTTGTATTGACAATCTTGCTCAAAATGGTAGTATGCTACTTGGTTTGTCTCTGCTTTAAAGTGTGGATGTGTTTCTTTTAGCATATCGCCTTTACACATTAGTGGAGCCCTTAGGATCTTTGCTTGATTATCAGCGTTGTGATGGCAGTCACACTCGTGGGGGCTGGGTAATCCACAAGCACATCCTTATGCAGGTCCCTAGTCATAGGACTATCGAGACAGGGCATCGATACTCCGGAGTAGACTAGCGTATGCGCTTCTCATCCCAGCTTGGGAGACGGTCTGTCCCACAGCTGTCAGTACGTCGTACTTGAGATAGTATGCGGGTGCTCGTTAGGTTATGAGTACACTGAAAAGGACTCGTCGGGAACTGTTGGTTGGTATTATACCTATCGTCAGTTATCAGTTCCCAGGTGACATGAGTACAGCTTAGTCCGTTGACTTGACACTGTCACTTCGCCTCGAGTGTGTTCCCACTGTTCTTTGATTACTACCCTACCACGGCTCAAAGGAGTCATGCAAATAGGTAGTTTTTGGGTGCAGTCCCGAAGTACTTGGAGGCAGTGACGGTTAGACAGGATTCGTCTCTCCCGGTATTAGGGGTTGATATCGCGCTGTGTCTAGGAGAGCTATTACACAAAGTCCCTGGCCAGGGCAAGCGAGATAGACTGGTAGGTTTCCAGTGTTATCTCAGGTGTTCTGGGCTACACTCCGACATGACTTGTACCGCTAGTAGGGGATTGACGTCTACCGCCCCCTAGGCCCGCCATGCAATGTTCTTAGACGAACAGACCGGACTGTACGGAGACTGTCACATTCAGGCTCAGTAGGAGTTCAGATGGGTTTACCTCATCAGTCTTCTTATCGGCATCTACCTGGGGACCGTTACGTACAGCTAGTGCCGCTTGCGCTCTGTGGTTAAACCCACTGCCAGCGTAGTGTCGAGTCTTTAGAGTCTCACACAGAGGGTTATTCGCCTTTAGGCAAAATGAGTAGAGGTCGCATGGTTTTGCGACGGGGTTCGTTCACATCCGCGCACTTGTGCACGTTTGGTGTCCGGACAGCTTATACTAGCGGGCTTTGGTTTAAGCCAGATCCTAGTATATGTTTTGGGATTGGTTTTATCTCATTGTATTCGTGTTCCTCGGAACACGGATACGGGTGTGTGTGCACAGTTGACTGAGACAGAGGCAGAGGATTTTCATTAGAGTTAATGACCGTTGTCATTTTCTTAACCCTAATGTTTATGTGTGAAATATGATTTATTAATATTAGTTAATTATAATTGTGTATGGTTAGGGTTGTTGACCATTTGACTTTGCTTGACCTAGGTTGACAAGTTGACCGTCATCATTTCATATGAAAGATACTCTTTGATCCTTACAAAAGTAATTAATGTGAAATGATAATGGTCATGTCAAGATTAACCATCACAATTATCTTTAGCTAATTATCAATTTATCATAATTCACATATATGTGAGAAGGTTGGTTTATTCTTCTCATTCTATCATCCTCATTCTCTCTCCTCCTCTTCCTCTCTCTCTAGCTCTCCCCTCTCATGAGTTGAGAACCATTTGAGCTTGAGATAAATCCTTCAAAAATATTCTCTACTCTTTCTAAGGTCCTAGGTTTAGCACACCAAGCACCTTAGTTACTTCTAATTCGAGGTTGGAGCCAAAGGTAGAGGCCCTCGGGTGGATCTTTCTTCGGCAAGAGAAGGCGACAAGGAGAACCCGTTCTTTCACTCCAAGGAGCAAGAAGAGAAGGACTTGAAGACCTAGGTATAACCCCCTTTCCGAGTAGCTAACTCTTTTAGCTTTGTAGTTAATTTTTGTTTAGCAAAGATCCCTCCTTTAGCTAGTCCATATTGCCTAGTGTTGTAAAAATCCGATTTTTCATAACTTTTCCGCCTCCTCGTAGGCACCGGGGTGGGCAACGTAGACTTACAGTGGTATCAGAGCCTAACTAAACACAAACTAACTAGTTAGCAAAGTATCTAGAACTTCGATCGGAAAAAATCGCAAAACATTTTTCAAAAACCCTAAGTTTCTGCCGATTTTTATTTCTGCTCCAAAACTAATAAATCATACACTAAAAATTGGCTCAGGGTTTTTACAGAACACCCAAGAAAAACGAACCAGCGAGTCGACCAACTCAACGCGGAACCGCGGCAAGAGCATGCTCTTGCCGCAGATCCGCGGCCGAGTTGACTCGGACATGGGTCGTTTTTCCTGCAGTGTTCTTCTGTTGCTGTTTTGTGATTTTTGAGATGGTTTGTTTCTGCCCAAATTTTCCAGAGAACATGTTAGTTTTTGGGGTGGTCACAAATCCGTATTTTTGATCGAACTTCTTTACACTTTGGCTAATGGGTTATATCTGTGATGTGATATATGTATTGAACGTCTGCTAATCGCTATACGTCGATTAGTGGGGGTTATACATATCTGTGATTTGTAATGTTGATGGTTTGTGTATATGAATTCGTTGGATTGTCGCGGATGAATAGCCGGGGGTTGTGAGATGAGAGTTTTCTTATTCTTTCAATTCTTGTAATATGTAAATTGATGTAATATTATTTGTATGGCCGCACAACCGGGTTGAGATTGTAGTCGTCATTGTATAATTTCTTTTACTGTTTTTGCTCCTAGGATAGACCCAAGATGGGGTGCACAAACTACCGGGTACCTCGAAGTGCCGAGTGGCCTACTCACGTTGTTGAGAGAGGTTGCTTCACTTCGGATACTTGGCGGGTAGTTTGCTGCACCCGTAGGGGTCTAGGGTGGGGTTTGGCTATTCATCGCGATCGTGTAATCCGTTCTTCGTTACAGGCTCATACGAAATGCGGATTCCTAGTATATCCAATGTGTTCATCTGTGATCTGGAATGGCTATCATTGCATGTGACGAATGTTTATATATATCTATATGATATCTATTTAGGCGTTGCTTATGTTTTGCATCCGCGCTAGTCCAGCCCCCGCTCTGCCGTTAGTTAAGTAACCTAATGGGTGATGACGGGACCCCGTGGCGAATACGGATGGCATAAGCGTACGTCGTATTTTCGTTGTTTTCTGCAATGGTAGGATTAAACGATGGGACACATTAGAATTAATGCAAGAAAAATAAACCAAGTAAAAGTCGTTGGAACACTTTCAAAACCACTCGGTTCTTTTCAAAACCAACTTTTAAATGCGGAGCTTGAACCACTCCTTTTAAAAGCTATCAAGGTTCCTTCGATTATATCAAGTTCACTACGTTCACGGTTTCGCCAAAACCATTCGTAGCCCTCCGTCGTTTCATATGAATATCCAACAGTATTCAAGCTGTGTTTGTTGGCCATAGTCAAGGCACAGTGATTGGTAGCTGGTGGGTATTCATATGTTGCATAGATAGATGCGTTGGTTTGGGACAGTCGTATTACTTTGTTGGCCTTAGTCAAGGGTATATACGGGTGGGTTCAAATCAACCTGGACAACGACGGGTAGAACTTGACATGTGACTTATGATTTGTTGGCCTTAGTCAAGGTCATAAGAGCATGGGGCAAAAATCCACATCGGGAGTTTCAAAAGAAACCGAAACTTGCTAGCGTTACATACCATTTGGAGTGTGATGATTCTGGTAGGATTCCTTCAGTTTTGTCACACGATGATATTTGGATCCCGATCCTACTGTGAGTATATGCTACTCCTCCGGAACTTTCTCACTTAACGATCAATGCTATAAACCAAGTAGGTGTCTAAAAAGGTGTTAGCGGGGCTACGCCCACAGGAAAAAGAGGTTACTTAATTAAGGAACTTCGCGAAAGCGTTGGAAAACCTCCCTCGAAGTACCGACACTGGCCTGGCTGAAAGGTTAAGCAAGTATTGTACGGTGAGATTGATCCCGACTAATTTTTCCTTTATGGTTTGAGGAAGGATTCGAGAGACAGTGGGAGCCATCCTGTTTAGATAAATTAAAAACCAATCTAAACTTGCAAGAGCATCATGCTAAAGTGTTTTCTTCTCTCTCTCTTAATTGCAGCGACCCAGTGACCAGACATAGGTTACATCTAGATAAAAAAATGACTGAATCTGACTGTTATGCCTGGCAAAGGTCTGTCCAGATGTCCATTGCCCATAACAAGCTGGGACACCTCTTAACTGATCCAACCCTGCCGTCTCAGGTCCAGTTTCTCCTGTCACGGATATTCATATCCGCAAGACATCGGAAAAAGACTGTGCGAAAGCCAAGTGCCTCGTGTTAGCTTCAGTTGATGGTGCATACCAGAGGCAGCACGAGAAGATGGACTTAGTTTCTATCTTCCTCCATAACAAAGATTTATATGGAGAGCAATCTCGTATCGCAAGATATGAGACCTCAAACGAATTGCTTCCAGCGAGCTTGGCTATCGGGTCCTCTATAGGGGGCGACGTCCTTACAGAGACCAGTTATTTTAAGCTCACGGACCTGAAGACCATATGGAAGAACGGGTCAGATGCTGACTTAGTTCTGCAGTCTCTACCTTCTACCCTGAAGGAAACCAGGGAAGTAAAAGGAAAGAAAAGGGCAGAAGTTTTGGGACTGGATGTAGTAAAAGAGGGACGTTCCTATTGTTACAGGAATGAATATTGGCAGAAGGATTGCAGGGCTAGCATAGCCAGTAGCCAGAATTCGAAGTATGTTGTGGCTTCGGCTTCGGGTGTGTTTGTAATAGATAACTGTATGTCAGTTAACCCTACTTCCTGGGTATTGGATACCGGATCAGGATCTCACATCTGTAATTCGTTACAGGCTCTGAGAAACCGTAGAGTTATCAGGATAGGTGATATGACTCTCAGGGTTGCTAACGGAATGAGCATGTATGCTGAATCCGTAGAGGAGTATCATCTTGGACTGACAACTGGGCAGATATTGATTCTGCATGACTGTTTTTATGTACCAGGTGCGACTTGTAATATCATATCTGTATCCTTACTTTCTAAGGAAGGATATGACTTTACTTTTGTAAGCGATGTGGTCAACATCCACCTAAATCAAGTTCTGATTGGGTCAGGTACATTAAAGAACGGGATCTACGTATTGAATCAAGCTCAGATTTTCAGTGTCCAGAACACACTTAAAAGAAAGTCTTCGGAATTAAATCAGACTTTCTTATGGCATTGTAGACTGGGTCACATTAATGAGACACGGTCGACAAAGTTACATAAAGAAGGATACTTGGATCCGTTCGAGTACCAGTCTTATGCTACTTGTGAATCTTGTCTCATGGGAAAGATGACAAAGACTTCGTTCACTGGACACGGAGAAAAAGAAAGCGAGCTCTTGGGACTCATACACAGTGATGTGTGTGGTCCAATGTCTACACATGCGCGAAGTGGTTATTCATACTTCATTACTTTCACAGATGACTTCTCTAGGTTTGGACATGCCTTCTCGATGAAGCATAAATCCGAAGCCTTTGAGAAATTTCGGGAATACAAGAATGAAGTTGAAAAACAAACAGGCAAAACTATCAAGACACTAAGATCTGATCGAGGTGGAGAATACTTAAGTGCCGAGTTTCTGGGCTACTTAAAAGAGAATGGAATTCTCTCTCAGCTTACTCTTGCATACACACCACAACACGACAGTGTATCGGAAAGAAGGAATCGAACCCTATTGGATATGGTTCGTTCCATGATGAGTAAGGCTGAGTTGCCGCGATCCTTCTGGGGTTATGCACTAGAAACAGCTGTATATCTTTTGAACCAAGTTCCTACTAAGTCAGTGCTTACCACACCATATCAGATGTGGAGTGGTAAGAAACCCTGTCTTAAACACTTTAAGATATGGGGGTGTCTAGCTTTTGTTAAAAAGCAGCATGCGGACAAGCTCGAGGCACGTTCAGTACAGTGTAAGTTTGTGGGATACCCAAAGAACTCCAAGGGGTATCTTTTCTATTACGCAGAGGAACAAAAGGTTTTTGTTTCTCGTCATGCCCGCTTCTTGGAAACTGAATTTTTGGAAAATCAAATAAGTGGGAGCGCAATAGAACTGGAAGAAATTCCAGAACCACAAGCTATTACTAAAACATTGGTAGAACCAGAAGGTTCAGGAGAACCGGACATCCCAGCGCCACTCCGCAGGAGTAGTAGGCAGTCTCATCCGCCCGAGAGATACTACGGTTTTCTCATAGACGGGGATAGAGAGGATTGCACTATTGATTATGGTGAGCCTACTAGCTTCCAGCAAGCCATTCAGAGCGGTGACTCGGTAAAATGGCCGGATGCAATGCGGACCGAGATGGAGTCCATGTACACCAACAAAGTTTGGACTTTGGACTTTGCTCCAGAAGGGGTAAAACCTATAGGCTGCAAATGGATCTTTAGAAAGAAGATTGGTGTAGATGGGCAGGTTGAAACCTATAAAGCTAGACTTGTAGCAAAGGGTTTTCGTCAAAGACCTGGTTTGGACTATGACGAGACCTTTTCTCCATTGGCTATGCTCAAATCCATTCGGATCCTTCTTACCATTGCTGTCTTCCACGATTATGAGATCTGGCAGATGGATGTAAAGACGGCTTTCCTAAATGGAAATTTAGAAGAGTGCGTCTATATGGATCAGCCGGAGGGATTCATTCAGAGTGGGAACAGCGGTAAGGTGTGCAAGTTGCTCAAGTCCATCTATGGACTGAAGCAGGCATCGGGGAGTTGGAACATCTGCTTTGATGATACTGTCAAGGAATTCGACTTTTTCAAAAACCCAGATGAGCCATGCATTTACAGTAAGATTATAGGGAGAACTGTGGTATTTCTCGTCTTGTACGTGGATGACATTCTCCTAATAGGAAATGATATTCCTATACTACAATCAGTCAAAGGATTCTTGTCACAGAGGTTCTCCATGAAGGACCTGGGCGATGCCAACTACATTCTGGGGATCCAGATCTATCGTGACAGATCTAAGAGGATGTTGGGACTTTCACAGTCCAGATACATAGACACCATACTGAAACGATTCAGTATGGAAGATTCCAAGCGCGGTAATCTACCGGCTTGTCACGGAATCACCCTCTCCAAAGAGATGTCTCCCAAGACTGATTTGGAAAGGGCCCGCATGTCATCTATACCCTACGCATCTGCGGTAGGCTCTATAATGTATGCGATGTTATGTACCAGACCAGATGTAGCATACGCATTGAGCGTTGTAAGCCGGTATCAGTCGGACCCAGGGGAGAAACACTGGATAGAAGCAAAGAACATTCTCAAGTATCTGAGAAGGACTAAGGAGATTTTCTTGGTGTATGGCGGAAAAGACCTCCAGATCGAGGCCTTTGCTGACTCCAGCTTCCAGAGTGACAAGGATGACTCCAAGTCCATATCGGGTTATGTCTTTACCCTCAATGGAGGGGCGGTTTGCTGGAAGAGTTCCAAGCAGGAAACCGTTGCTGACTCAACAATGGAAGCGGAGTACATAGCTGCTTGCGATGCCGCAAAGGAAGCTGTCTTGATGAAGAAGTTCCTCATGGAGCTTCAGGTGGTTCCTACCATTGTTGATCCAATACCATTGTATTGTGACAACAACGGAGCTATAGCTTTAGCGAAGAAACCCAGGTCCCATCAGAAGTCCAGGCACATTTTGAGGCGGTACCACCTGATCAGGGAGATCGCAGATCGCCAGGAGATCGAGGTGAAGAGAGTAAATTCGGAGGATAACACTGCAGATCCACTCACGAAGGCCCTACCCCAGACTCAGTTCGAGCGGCTGATCGAGATGATAGGTCTTCGATACGCCAGTACATGGCCTTAGTGCAAGTGGGAGATTGTTAATGTATATGCCCTAGAGGCCATTACTGTATCATAGTAGTTTGTATATTACTTTATGGAAGCTTGGGATATTCACCTTGTATTGACAATCTTGCTCAAAATGGTAGTATGCTATTTGATTTGTCTCTGCTTTAATGTGTGCATGTGTTTCTTTTAGCATATCGCCTTTACACATTAGTGGAGCCCTTAGGATCTTTGCTTGATTAGCAGCGTTGTGATGGCAGTCACACTCGTGGGGGCTGGGTAATCCACAAGCACATCCTTATGCAGGTCCCTAGTCGTAGGACTATCGAGACAGGGCATCGATACTCCGGAGTAGACTAGCGTATGCGCTTCTCATCCCAGCCTGGGAGACGGTCTGTCCCACAGCCGTCAGTACGCCATACTTGAGATAGTATGCGGGTGCTCGTTAGGTTACGAGTACACTGGACAGGACTCGTCGGGAACTGTTGGTTGGTATTATACCTATCGTCAGTTATCAGTTCCCAGGTGACATGAGTACAGCTTAGTCCATTGACTTGACACTGTCACTTCGCCTCGAGTGTGTTCCCACTGTTCTTTGATTACTACCCTACAACGGCTCAAAGAAGTCATACAAACAGGTAGTTTTTGGGTGCAGTCCCGAAGCACTTGGAGGCAGTGATGGTTAGACAGGATTCGTCTCTCCCGGTATTGGGGGTTGATATCGCGCTGTGTCTAGGAGAGCCATTATACAAAGTCCCTGGCCAGGGCAAGCGAGATAGGCTGGTAGGTTTCCAGTGTTATCTCAGGTGTTCTGGGCTACACTCCGACACGACTTGTACCGCTAGTAGGGGACTGACGTCTACCGCCCCCCTAGGCCCGCCATGCGATGTTCTTAGACGAACAGACCGGACTGTACGGAGACTGTCACATTCAGGCTCAGTAAGAGTTCAGATGGGTTTACCTCGTCAGTCTTCTTATCGGCATCTACCTGGAGACCGTTACGTACAGCTAGTGCCGCTTGCGGTCTGTAGTTAAACCCACTTCCAGCGTAGTGTCGAGTCTTTAGAGTCCCACACAGAGGGTTATTCGCCTTTAGGCAAAATGAGTAAAGGTCGCATGGTTTTGCGACGGGGTTCGTTCACATCCGCGCACTTGTGCACGTTTGGTGTCCGGACAGCTTAAACTAGCGGGCTTTGGTTTAAACCAGATCCTAGTATATGTTTTGGGATTGGTTTTATCTCATTGTATTCGTGTTCCTCGGAACACGGATACGGGTGTGTATGCACAGTTGATTGAGACAGAGGCAGAGGATTTTCATTAGGGTTAATGACCGTTGTCATTTTCTTAACCCTAATGTTTATGTGTGTTATTAATATTAGTTAATTATAATTGTGTATGGTTAGGGTTGTTGACCATTTGACTTTGCTTGACTTGTTGACCTAGGTTGACAAGTTGACCATCATCATTTCATATGAAAGATGCTCTTTGATCCTTGCAAAAGTAATTAATGTGAAATGATAATGGTCATGTCAAGATTAACCATCACAATTATCTTTAGCTAATTATCAATTTATCATAATTCATATATATGTGAGAAGGTTGGTTTATTCTTCTCATTCTATCATCCTCATTCTCTCTCCTCCTCTTCCTCTCTCTCTAGCTCTCCCCTCTCATGAGTTGAAAACCATTTGAGCTTGAGATAAATCCCTCAAAAATATTCTCTACTCTTTCTAAGGTCCTAGGTTTAGCACACCAAGCACCTTAGTTACTTCTAGTTTGAGGTTGGAGCCAAAGGTAGCGGCCCTCGGGTGGATCTTTCTTCGGCAAGAGAAGGCGACGAGGAGAACCCGTTCTTTCACTCCAAGGAGCAAGAAGAGAAGGACTTGAAGACCTAGGTATAACCCCCTTTCCGAGTAGCTAACTCTTTTAGCTTTGTAGTTAGTTTTTGTTTAGCAAAGATCCCTCCTTTAGCTAGTCCATGTTGCCTAGTGTTATATAAATCCGATTTTTCATAACTTTTTCGCCTCCCCGTAGGCACAGGGGTGGGCAACGTAGACTTACAGTGGCTTGCGCTACTTGCCCCACCTGTATTGAAAAGATGGTGACAGTGTTGGGACCGTAGGTCACTCCTCCAGTTGGGATGGAGCGAGAGTTGCTGTTGCAAGAGGTACAGTGAGAAGCTATCGATTTTCTTATTCTGCACAGGAGCAAGACACCAAATTTTAATACCTCAAATCCAAGGGCAACCATTGCGAATCGCGATTTCGCTCGCAAAACACGACACGCGAAGTGTGAAGTGGAAAGAGAAAAAGGTCCCACCAGGCATGCCAAAATCTATTGTCCGCCGAAAGACCGGACCTAGACGTTGGGATGTTTGGCCTGAATTTAGGGGCAGCTGCTATTTGGATTTATCCATCCACCTCTTCGAAAATACCAAGGTTATTTATGGCACCATATATTAAAGGTTTGGACAGACGCGGCCGTTGTAGTAGACTTTATCAGATCCCCCTCATTTTATGAGGGGTTTTTTTTTATTGTGGGGATGCTCTTCCCTACAGGCACAAGCCTCTGCAGTCAATTATGTTACCGCATTGCGATAACCATTTTCTTCTGCTCCGGTAGTTCACTTCGTGTCGCGTGTATTTTTGTTTGTTTAAGTTGCCCGTGAATTGTATACGGAGACTAGTTTATTTCGTCGCCCTTATGGCGCGGATCAATCCAAATCCGTATATTTTAGATTTGGGTATAGGTTTATTTAAGAATCGTTAATATGGTTTGAGATTAAGATCAACTTAAATGTGTGAGCATTTGGGCTCAATTTGTTCTTGCTAAGAATGCGTTAGTCTAATTTGAGACTAGGATTAACTTAGCAAAATTTCAAGGATCATTTTTATTTAAGATCCAACAAAAGAGCATTTGGGCTCAGCTGCAAGAAAATTTCAAAGACTTAACTAATTTGGGCTAAATCTACTTAGTCTTTTTTTATTCAAAAGTGTTAAACATTTATTTGGGCTCTGTTTGTTTAGCCCTTTTCTTTTCCTGTAAAAGTGCAAAGCACTTATTTGAGCTCTGACGCTCACATGTATATCATGTGAAGCATTCGGTCATGGGCGCTGCCCAATAAATTTTGAACACTTTTAGTCATTTTGACTAAATGTGAAGTGCTAAGCAATTTCTATATGGCGTCCACGTGAGGTGAGCGTGTGGCGCTGGGCGCTGTCCAATCAGAACTAAGCACTCAGCCGTTTTGGTTATATATGAAGTACTTAGCACTTTTTGTATGGCGCCCATGTGAGGAGCGTATGCGGCGCTGGGCGCCGCCCAATTAGTGCTAAGCACTTAGTTGTATTCGGCTATATAGGGAGTGCTGAGCATTTTTATTCAGCGCTCACGTGTGTTTCACGTGAGGCGTTAGCCTTCTGTTTTGGGCGCCCGCGTGTCCCATGTGAGGAGCACGTGAGGCGCTGGTTTTTTTTTTCTTTTTTAGAGATTAAATCACTATTAATAGCATTTTGACCATTAATAATATCCAAAATCTTCGTTTTTTGATGTTCTGGGATCACGTTTTTCTTTAAAAAATAAGTTCTTTTATAAGTTCTTTTTCCTTTTGTTTTTCTATCTAATTCTTTTCTGAATTTTTGATTCTCAAGAACAAGATCCTCCCGATGAGAATTAAATTCTCAACTTGTGGAAGATTTGTCTTGTGGATCTCTGATCCAGAAAAATAACTAAGTTATTATAGAAAGGTTAAACTCTTAAAATAGGTAAAAAGAGATATTTTGATCTCTGAATTTTTTTTACGTAGATTTCTTTTGAAAGGGAAGTCTTCCTCTCTGAGAATTGAATTCTTTATTATTTTGGGAAGATTTCTGTATTTTTTAGAAGGTTATTGGGTTTTTTTCTATCTGAGACTTGAAGTCTCGGGTCATTTATATAGTGGAGGCAAGTTTGTTATTTAATTCTGAGAAAATCTCTCGTTGAGAAATTCCAATTGATTTAATTGGACTCAAAATTGAGTTAGGGAATTTTAACCACCGTTGGATCTTTAATCCAAGAAGTTCTGTTTTTACAGAATATGATTTTTGTTTTTAACGAGATTGGGGAAATATTTTTCCCTGTAAAAATGATGATTTTTAAACACTATTGGATTTTTTTAATCCAATGGTTCTCTGTTTTACAGAGAGCAATTGTTCTTATTTAGAAAAATTGAGAGAATATATTCCGAAATAGAATTTTATTCTATAATTGAATTTTTGATTCAATCGAAAGTATCTTTCTTATTTTATAAAGATTTGGGAAATATTTTCTCCCAACGGAATTTAATTCTATATTTTGATGATTTATCACATCCGTTGGATATTTGATCCAACGGTTCTGTTTAACGGAGAGTATTATACAATTTAATTCTACATGAGCGCTGGTGCTCACGAGTCGTGCACGTGGGCGCCACTCAAACGTGGGCGCCACTCAAGAATTTAATTCCAAAGATCGGTACTTATATGCTTTGCACATTAACGCCCGCGTGAAAAGCACGTGCGGCGCTATCTAAAAATTTAACTCTTATGTAATGAATTCTTCTGTGCTTTGCACATTGGCGCCCGCGTGAGGAGCACGTGAGGCGCCACCACAGGATTTAATCCTATAAGATTGGCTCTGTCGCTGGCGCTCTCGTGGAGAGCATGTGGGGCGCTGCCTCATTAAATTCGACAGAGTTTTGCTCTTTTATTAGATTAAATATATTGAGGAAACATGCTTGAGTCTTATAAATTGTTGGAACCCACTTATATCAAAAGTCAGTGTACACTCAAATATAAAAATATATAATCACCCCATCCGAAATTTAACAGTTTTCATGATTGTCTACTAAATTATTAATGTGAGTTTATCCATGTGCAAATTTTCTCAGTTGGACATTGCAATATTTAATAAATCCCTAAGATATATATTTTTTCTATTTCCAAAACACATAGAAGCATCCTGTATCGTCTGATATTTTTTGCCAAACCACAAACTCCATCTACCAATCCTCTTGAGAGATATAAAAAGAGCTAAATATATCATGATACAGTTAATCTTTATCATTCATGTGTATAGTTTTACTTGTTATTATTGTCGCTCATACATGTTGATAAAGCATGTAGGATTTTTGCTTGACTACCAGGATTATGACAGGGATCATACTAATGGGGCATGGGTAGTGTATAAGCAAATTCTTAAATATTCTTGGTCGAATTAATAAATTGTATTAGATTTGTATTTATGTAGCAAAAAGGAAATTTAACAAAAGGAATAGATTGGAAGGGGAGAATAAGAGTCGCAATCAAGAAGTTATTGTTACAAGGTCCATGTTGGGAAATTTCCGTCTTATTATGCCATGCTTAATTGCAAGGCCAACTAACATCAATGGAGGGCCTGCCTTCCTTTTCCAGCGCATGATGATTAGTTGCTTTCCATATTTGTGTATGATTAGATCATCTCATTGTCGGAGCAAGGCAGCGGAAACTTCACGGATCTCCTGAAGAGATCAATCAACGACACAAGCAGCAGTGAGGGAGAGAGCACGGCACAGAAAGTTTACGGATCTCCTGAATAGATCAATCAACGACGCAAGCATTAAGGAAGATAGCACCTGGAAAGTTTACGGATCTCATCAATGACGCAAGCAGAAAGGATAAGCAAACCGTAACGCAAGAAAAATAAACGACGGCCAAGAAAAAAAAAGATATCGATCAAGAAAAAAAAAGATATCGATATTTGACGTGGTAATACCTAGTCCACAAGAAGAGTGCTAGAGATCAGAATCTATCATAATAATAATGTGACAGTAAAATGATGCCTTCTCTAGATTCATACAAAGCACTTAATTATAAACCTTCAACCCTAAAGAACCGACATATTTATGCCTCCATATCAAAACCTTTCTCTGCATCATGATATATTCATCATGAGCATAATCACATAATTCGCGAATTATTCGGCGAATTCACGAATAATTCGTGAATTTTTTATCAGCTGATTAAATCGGAGATTTAATCGCCGTTGCCGAACACGCCGAATAATTAGCGAATTATTCACGAATAATTCCCGATTTATTCGGAAAAAAACAGCGAATAATTAACAAAATCAAAACCTAGTGTCTCATATATTAATTTCTTGCTCGAAATCCTTCCCGAACACTTTCCGAATCTTTCCCGAATACCTGCCGATTTTTTTCGAATAGTTTTCCGAACCCGAATTTTCGACCTCGTCGAATTATACCCGAATCACGAATTTGTGACTATACTGATGAGTACTTCTTTATGCATCCTCTTCCTCCACAAAAACTTATATGAGAGCTGTTATTATTAATGTTTAATATTTGACGAATGTTCCTCTTTATATATGAGTTGAGTACATATGGGCTTTCAATCTAGATGAGTTCTGGCGGCCCATTTGACTGGGCTTATAGAGCTAACCTGTGTTGAGAAAAACTCGTGATCCGTGGGTCGATCCGTAAAACACAGGTCATGGGTCAAAAATTTACAACCCGTTTAAAAATTACATGTATCCAGACCGTCCGTTTAAATATCACAGGGTCGACCCGGCCTGTGGATTCGTGGGTTTAGCTGACCCGCCGGTTCATGGGTTTTACCCGGGACGCATCGAAAATAAAAAATCAAGCAGCTTATCATGTTATTTTTCTAGTCATTTCCAATACAATTTTCAAGTTAAAGTTATATCATGAATATTAATTCCTCCTTACAATGTACATTTAAATGAGTTTATCATATTTAGTTATGATAATTAATCTATTGAACAATGAGGAATACCTCATTTGGTATGAGCTTTTCCCCTCTTAAGAGAGTGCGAGATTCGAAACTAGAAACCCCTGGCCACAAATTAACGATTTCGGGGTAAATTTATAGGCCCTTTGGATCTGTGTGTGTGTTGTGTGCTTGTGTGTGATGTGTGGATGGGTGTGTTTGTGTGTGTTGTATGCATAAGTTAGGACCTATGGACGAGCGTCTAAGAGAAAATTTATTTGAAGAGTGTTGGGCTTTATATATATAAATGTAAATAGATCAAATAAAGATGATGTCCATTCAAATAGACTTGAGCCTTTATCATTGGATTGCCATATCTATATCTTATAAACCTTTATCTCTCATGATTTTTTCAATATAGGGCAATTAATCCATTTGATCTCGAGCACTTGAAGAATTTTAGGATTATTCTCTCAGAAGCACTAGTAATTTATAATATAGAATAAGGCAACTCCTTAAATTAAAATTTCTTATTCTTATAATACAGAATTCCTTAGGGAAATTTTTTTCTAGGCCTAATTTCAGAACCAATTTCAGATCGGATATATTTAAACTCACGTATTTTTAAAATCTGGTCTTTGGACGGACCTTCAGGATGTATTGTTAATATTCGACATCTTTATTGTTGTAATGGACAAGGCCGACCCCTTCGATCGAAGCCTATTTTTGAGTTTCAATGAGTACCTACCATACTGCATATTATCGGGTTGAATTCTATTAGGAAGATTGTTCTTCTCTTCCTCTAAAAATAAGGTCCATTATTTAGGGAGACCCGGTTACCGAAACGAGTCGTTTCTGGTTTAGTGCAGTCCCATTAACTAGAGATAGTAAAATCAGGCAACACATATGTTATGATTTTAAGTAAAATTAATGTTAGTACTCAACAAAATATATTATGTGGAAAAACAAGAAGAAACAACCAATGTATGTTCTCAATAAATATGTTAAAAGTTATTTATATATGTTATAAATTTTAAAGTAAGCTGTTGTTTAATATCTTTTAGTAATTGTTATACCTGCTTTTTGTTGGGCCCGGGGAATTTTAACAAGGCCGAAAACCCAGAGATTCACAAGTTCTGAGCCTGGACGGGGTTTTTTGAAAAATTTGCCCACAAATCAATCCTACCCCTTGGGCCCAGAATTTTATTTTCCGGCCCAATTTTCGAGCTTGATTTTTTTTTAAACCTGAATATTTTTCAAAACTACCAAAATAAAACCAAATACTAAAAAGATACGGAAGTTATAGGCTCAATACAAGTCATACATATTTTAACTTTAAATAATTATTCAAAATATTAGCTTTACCCTTAACCTCATAAATACATTAGATTTTGGATAAATGTTAGGATTCAACGAAATGTGTTATGATTATGAAAAGCAATAGGATGCAGTAGATGTATTTTCTCGGTAAAAATGCTAAAACTCATTTTTATATGTTGTGATTTTGTATATCATGCTATCATTAATTAGCAATTATTTAGTTAACAGGGTTAATGTTCACTAAGCAATGTTATTATTTGGTCATCTTATCTTTCTTCAAGCCCTAACTCTAGCGACCTCAAAATTTGGTTTCTAATAATGACTATTTTTCCTTCTATTTTATCTATTGTTTATATGGGTAATTTCTTTTCTTGATTTTGATGTATTTTAAATGTGTGCTGATTGTTTTCGGTTTTGGATTGTGGTTTGATTTACAATTTAATGTTTTATTTTCAATTGATAGGAGAATGGGATTATAGGAGAGAATTGAAAATATTGAGGAGAATAAAATGAGACCATAGAAAGCAGACAATGAGAAAGAAAGGTAAAAATAAAGAGCAAATAAAAAATCATATGTCTACAATGGTTCTTTTCGGGTTCTTAATGTGTGTTAAAGATGGAAAAAAATGGTCGTATTGTCAGTTAAAAAAATATTTTAAAATGGACAATATTTGTATCTATAAATGTGGGTAGAGGGTTTAAAAATAAATGAGTACAAATACTTGGGTTTTCTTAAAATCATAGAAGTTGATGGGCTTAAAAATAAATCAATTCTACGACTTGGGCCAGAAAGGAATTTCCCTTATATTTAGTCTATACCAATTTCAAAATTTAAATTTAAACAAAATCCCAACGATCATCGCTTTCAATAAATTTAAATTTGTTTCTTTATTGACAAGGCTCGATATCATGACTCCCCAGATGCAGACACGTGGCAGATGACGTACCCCAGAACTACAAGAAGGGATCAAGGACTTCAGTAGGGATCGCACCTCGGGATTACGGACCGAGGAGTCTCCCGATCCTTGGCGACCATCCAGACCTCTCCCGGCTCGCTCCGAGCTGTCATGGTACAAAGATGCTCAGCCTCCCGCTCGTTCCCGGGCCTCCCGCCGAGCTCATCTTCCTTGGTCTCATCCTGACCGATCCGCAGCGCCGGTCACAGGCACCTACGCCACGGCTCCGCGAATCTCGCCATGCGCGAGATATCCGTCGCTCACGATCTCACGTTCTACGCCATCACGATCCCCCATTAACGAGCCTGTCTCGCCATTAATGTGGGATCCCGCCTATCGCGCGTGCGTGACGTCGTGGGCGTAACGGCCGGCGTGATTTTGGCGCCTGCCTGCCCGTTGCTGCCACTATATAATCCCCTCTCTCAGACGATCGAGGTACGCACTTCTTTCCACTAAGCCGCTACTCTGCCCAATTTTCACCACTAACTTGATCGTCGGAGGGTCCTCGGTGGCACAACCATCCCGGGACTTCCCTGCAGGCAGCTCGACTCAACCTCAAACCCAAGCCCATTGAGATCCACACGCTAAAAGAGACAACTCCATATCAAATCTCAGCCGTCCATCAGCCCTTGCAGCAGATCAACGGAGGATAACATCTGAAGGAGATCCAGAGCTCCATCAGTTGGCGCCGTCTGTGGGAAACATTAGTTCCACTCAACTGAAAGTTCATCTTCGGATCTCGACTACATGGCAAGCGATCACCGCGACGATCCGAGCACCAGTCGTCGGCATCCCCACAGTGGAGACGAGGGACAATCCCCTCCTCCGCCGAGCGTCTATAATGCCATATCCGCCCGGATAGATCGACCCACGTCTGTCGTGGATGCGCTCGCCCGCGTCCAAGCAGCTGGGCAAGCTCCCCAGGTCGCCGCTCCCCTCCCGCGGGACCGGGACCCCTACAGAGGGAGAGAAGACTCTGCACGCGTTGGCGCAACTGATTACTGCCTCACTGTCTCCGGCGGCCGCGGATCCTCCGGGCCGACATATTCAATGACCCGATGGGCACCGCTGTCACGACCCAAAGTTCGGCCCGTGACCGGCACTTAACCACGTAACGTCTACAGGCGTAACGCGACTAAGTAAGCCGAAACCCAGAAATCAAAACCATTAAAAGAATTGAGTGTTAAAACATTTAAGGGAAACATTTGTTAAAACATTTAGAAAACCTTAAGTAATTTAGTAAAATTCTTTAAAATTCAAGTTATTATCTTAAAAATTTTGGCAGCATTTCCTTTGTAAAAGCTAGCCCCGAAACCGGGTACAAGACAAGATATGAGTAAAATGATATACAATAAGAATAAAGCATCCCAAACGGGAGCAATCACGCCTAACGGCGGAACAACCATCACAATGATAATATACGATGCCGTAGTGAAGAATAAGCAAATAAGTGAAAGCAAGTATCATGAAAGATAATCTGCATAAATAAAGTCGGCTCACAACGAGCTCGACACCAGAGTACAAAATAATATACATCGTCCTCACAACTGGTCTCTAAGTCAATACATGGATAGTAGATGGAGAATACTGGATACAACATTGTATACAGCTGGAAAATAAACAGATACCGCACAAAAACCCACCTATCAACAAAAGGGCTCGCACGCCAACTGCAATGGTATCTGTGTCAAAAGATGCAAGAAAACAGCCTGCCGCGACTACTCTAAGGGGCAACCTGCAAATACTGTGGCACAACGGGGGTGAGTTGCTAGCTCGTGAATAGTAGATAACATATAAAGATAATCGCGAGTATGCACGTACTGCGATACTCTAACCTATGCCAACAGATAAAATCTGTATGATGAACTGGATACGCAATAATCATGCCTAACAAGTGCAATTTTAACAACATCAATATACGATGAGCAGGGTATGCAATAGTCATGCAAATGTACTCTATCAGGTACTACAACTACAGGATGAGATGTAAAATAATGAATACTGAGTATGGGATAAAATAACATCTACATGGAATGTCAACGTGGAAAAATAACCGGTGTCCATCAATGCACCCAAATCCCAATAAATCTCAGGCGCCGTCATCCTCATCGGCCCTCAAATCCTGTAAATCTCATAGAATCGTGAGTGCCTAGCATCGGCACACGAAAATATCATGAAATCATCGTGTCTAGCATCGACACGCAAATCCTCAAGTATCGGGCCCCGTCAGTACGGGTCGGCCCATATCCATCTCTCAGCTCTGGTCAGTATCCTCCGGATAACCGCCAGGTCCAACCAATCACTGGTAGGTAGTAATCCTTCCGCCGGGCTCACCGTCTAACAATACGAGTCTTCTTGCCCCGGGGTACCATACCGGGTCCACCATGTACCCCCAATCGGTGCCTACCACTCCTCGAATCGGGTATACTCATACAAGCTCTCTGGAACCGAGAAAACTCATGGTGGACGCATTGAAATATCATATCAAGAGAAACCGGGTTTTTAAAACAGTGCGTATTTTCTTAAAACAATACCACGGTTCTCAAATCCAGAAATCGCATAAATCCAAACTCAATGCGTAAATCCATGCAATGTGTCGTATGACACTAAGAGTAAAAAGGGAAAACCGCTCTTTTAAAAAGAATCCAGTTTTGAAAATATCTCATACGGTCCCTATTTTCTTGAAATCAAGTCAAAATCATCCATGTATGTAACATTTATATGTATGTAAGTATGTATGTGCAAATGTATATATACGCGAATATGAGGGTAGCACTACTATGGAAATACAGTGTGCATGTGCGCAAGTATGAAGATATCAATATATGCGTGCACTGGTATGAATATACAGTGTGCATGTGCGCAAGTATGAAGATATCAATATATGTGTGCACTGGTATGAATATACAGTGTGCAGGTGCGCAAGTATGAAAATATCAATATATGTGTGCACTGGCATGAATATACAGTGTGCATGTGCGCAAGTATGAAGATATCAATATATGTGTGCACTGGTATGAATATACAGTGTGCATGTGCGCAAGTATGATGATATCTATGTGTATATGCGATAAGTTATGACAATCATCAATGATGCGGCAATCAAACGATATGTAATTTATAGCAATCCTATAGTGCAAGTGTCATGGAAATCACTAACGGTGTGAGTGTATCATACAAATAGTGCTCGTGCGGCTTTAACCGTTAGTGACAGTGCAGTGTTATATACTACCAATTTTATATGCAACAAGAAGGTATGCTACAATAGTCCATATGAACATCTACGAATAAATATCTTATCACGCCCTGACGCTTAACGCCATACGGACGATTTCCCCTTAGATGTTAAATCTACTCACCTGGTCGCGTGCTAAGTATAGCCGACCACTTGCTTCCTCTTCTTTGCGGCGTCCGACGTACCCGCCTGCGAACCTGGAATTTACACAAGGAATCCGTATATAAAAAAAATATCTCACAAAACGCGATACCGAAATCAAACGAGAAACTCGCGTCGCGAACTAAACACGCGTGTGTCCGATACGCTAGATCGTGTGTATACGCGTCTAAAACTACCCCGACACGTCGCGACACGCAGCAACCACAGAACCCACTCACGTATCGCACGTGTCGCGCAAACAAAACGTGTTAGAAAAACGATATAAGGTTCCAGATTTTGACTCAGGTGAAGACTTACAATGTTGCACATACCACAGACCTTAATTATATAGCAGACTACCCTAGCCAAAACCCCAACACCCAGAGCCCCTATCTGGCCGCAATTTGCGGCCAGAACAAATAAAACGGCGGCCAAAGGTTGGGTAGGGGTGTCGTTCTCTGGTGGTGTGATCAGGGTCTAAAAATTAGGCTACAGTTATCTCAGTTTTTCTCTGAAACCACCGGGTCTATAGAAGATCACAGAAAGCTAAAAATTCACTTTAAAACGTTATATTTTGCACAAAATGAAAACCTAGGGTATTTTAGTGAAACCTGGGGTTAATCTCATTTTAAGTGGCCCTAATAACACTTAACTAGGCTAGGCTAACCAGTAAAATCATCTTTTAACCAAAAGTCCACACAATTCACCATATTTAGCACAAAAACTCACTTTTATCACTAACCGAAGCTAATTCTACACATAAGTTTAGCAAAAGGAATTGAGCTCAGATTTTATACCTCACTCTCGACCCTACGATGCAGGAAGGAGGAGAAGAGGAGGAGAAGAGCTGCCGATGCTGCTGCTGCCTGCTATGCTGTTGCTGTCTGGAGCTGCTGCTGCTGCTGTGGCTGTGTTGTGTGTGTGTGTGAGTGAGAGAAGTGGGAATGAGAAAGAGAAAAGAAATGAGAGCACACTAGTCAACCCCCCTCTCTCATTTAATGAAGGCATGGCTTATGCCATGATGCCATTCTCTCTCTCTCTCTCTCTCACACACACACCAAGTCAACACAAGAAAATTCAAATCCCTTTTTCCATTTTAAAAAAAAACAACCTTTAATTAAATAGAACCAATTAAACTTAATTCAAATGGGTTAACCCACCATGGTTGTTAAACATGGTTTAACCCATCCTTTAACCCTAGTTTACATTCACATGTGTGTGCAAGCTTAGAAAAATTCTAATAAAATATTCATTAATTTTGATAAAATATTTGTAAATCAATTTGGTAAACTTTTTATTAAAAACCATATATTAATGTATAACTAGCCACTAAACACATCCTAAGGTGTTACAACCGCACAGTTTAACTCCGAGGTCTTACGCCAGGTCGGCTCGCCCCGAGTCCCGTCGCGCCCCTGTCCTTTCCGAGAAGGTGTCGGTCAGCTCGCATGCTCCCAGGCATGACCGGCACCCCCTCCATCGACGGGGTTGTGCACACGAGACTCGCCACGGTAGCTCGAAAACAACCTCTCCCGGAGACCTGAGGAACGTCATCGAACGGAACCAGGGCCGTGTCCACGGAGAGTCCTCTGCAAGCCGAGGCCAGAAATCTGAGCATGCCGACTCATTAGGATACCACGGCCAACTTGACGCTCTCGAGATGAAGATCGAGAGCATGCATCGGGAAGGTCGTCATTCGAGCGACGGGGCTAAATATGCCGCCGACTCGCTCACGAAGCCCTTCACCGTGGAGCTTCTCGTCGTCCATGTCTCCTCCCGGAACAAGCCCCCGAAGGTCTCACTCTTCGACAGGAAATCCGATCCGAAGTACCATCTGGACGCGTTCACGGCCGGGATAGGACTGTTCCGACGCAGCCCAATGCCGCGTTTTCCCGGCCACTCTCATCCGCTCCGGACGGGACAGGTTCCGAGGACTCGCGCCATGCTCCATCTCGACCTTCAATGAGCTGGCCACCCAATTCCTCGGCCACTTCGTCGGGAACAGACGGCAGAAGCGGACCGTCGACCACCTCTTCACAATAAACAACAGGGACAATGAGACCTTCAAAGGGTACGTCACCCGCTTCTACAACGCCCTTCTCGAAATCCCGGAACACCGGGACGGGACGGTCATCACGGCACTTAGGTCGGGTCTTAAGCACAAGGAGTGGTTACGCTCCTTTGCATTAGCGCAACCTAAGACCATGGCCGAGGTCAAGGCTTGGACCAAACGTGAGATCCAGCTCGAATCCGAGGTGAACGCCAACTTGCCCCGGACAGAACAGACGGATCATAAGAAAAGGGCCCAAGAAGAGAAAAGGAGGCTTGAGGCCAAAGCCTTACCCCCCAAAATTTCAGGAGTACACCCCGCTCAACGTCTCCCAAACGGTACTGCTGGAAGAGGCCACAAGCAAGAGGTTCTTCAAGCTCCCCCCGGTCTCGCGCATGGCGGCAAAGCGCACCCGGGGCCCCTTCTGTGGCTTCCACAGGTCGCAAGGCCACTCCACGGAGAACTGTAAGCAGCTCCAAGATTACATCGAGAAGCTCATCCGTTCGGGGAACCTGGCGACATACTTGCGAGACAAACGGCAGCCGGACCGTGAGCAAGAGCAACGCCCTCTCCCGGTGAGTTGATAATCGGCCAAATCATGGTCATGTCAACGGGGGTACGTCGGATACCTACGGGGCTCAACACCCCACGCCAGTCGTGGAGGCTAACGGCCGTCCGAAGAAGAAGGCCAGGGAGTCCGAGCCGAACGTTTTCAACGACGAGGACCTCTACGGTATATCCCAGCCCCACAACGACCCTCTGGTGATTACGGCTCGTGTCCACCAATACGAAGTGTAGAGGATACTGGTCGACTCGGGAAGCTCGGCGGACATACTCTTTTACGACTGCTTTCTGCGCATGGGGCTCACCCTGGAAGATCTAAGGCCGACTTCCCATGTCCTTTCAAGATTCACCAACCACTCCATCCCGGCTGAAGGGGTAATCACTCTGCAGTTCAACGTCGGGGAGGTCGGCCGTATGCGAACAGTGCCTGTGGAATTCATTGTAGCGAGAATCCCATCGGCCTATAACATCCTCCTCGGCCGCCCAACGCTGAACTCCCTCAGGGCCCAGATATCGACCTTCCACTTGGCTATGAAATTCCCGCTCGACCAAGGTGGGATAGGTCGGGCCTATGGAGACCAGCAGACTGCGAAGGTTTGCTTCACCGCGGCATCTTCGTCTGAACGGGCGAACAACGATGTTGAGGCCGAGGGTGAAATCAGGGGTTCTCTGGACACTCGGGACGAACAAAAGGAGGTCCGAGGGACCCCGGTAGAGCCGCTGACAGAGGTCCCCCTCGTAGAAGGGGACTACGAACGAACAGTCCAGATCGGTTCGCTTTTAACTGGGGCTCAGCGAGACGACCTGGTTGGTTTCCTGAGGAAAACTCTGACGTGTTCGCCCGGGCACCTGCTGACATGCCTGGGATCGACCCCAAAATCATATCTCACAAGCTCGGGGTAGATCCTATGGCCCGAACCGTCAGGCAAAAAAAGCGAAGCTTCGCCCCGGTGAAGCAGAAGGTAATCGAGGACGATGTAGACAGGCTCCTCGCCGCCAACTTCATTCGGAATGTGCCTTACTCCGAATGGTTGGCAAACGTGGTCATAGTGAAAAATTCAAGCGGGAAGTGGCGCATGTGCGTCGAATTCACCGACCTCAACAAAGCCTGCCCGAAAGACAACATCACCTCCCTAGGATACATTAGCTGGTCGACAGCTCGGCAGGCCACGAGATACTTAGCTTCACGGAAAGCTTCTCCGGCTATAATCATATCCGTATGAATCCGGCAGACGAAGATCTTACCGCATTCACAACAGATCAGGGGATATACTGCTACAAGGTAATGCCCTTCGGCCTCAAAAACGCCTGAGCAACATACCAACGACTGGTCAACTGCATGTTCAAGCCGCAGATCGGCAGGAACATCGAGGTTTATGTCGATGACATGCTCGTCAAGTCGGTCTCATCGGTCGACCATGCCAAGGATCTAGACGAGGCCTTCGAAGTACTCTGCAAGTTTAAGATGAAGCTGAACCCCACCAAGTGCGCATTCGGGGTCACCGGGGGAAAATTCCTCGTTTTCATGGTCACTCACCGCGGGATCTAAGCTAACCCGGAGAAAATCAACGCCATCCTCAACATGGCCGCGCCCAAGACTAACGTCGAGATAATGCGGCTGACAGGACGAGTAGCCGCTCTGTCGCGTTTCATGTCGAGGTCTGGCAAGAAGTGCCTCCCGTTCTTCAAAGCTCTAAGGAAAATTCCGAGGTTCGAGTGGTCGGTGGAGTGTCAGACCGCCTTTGACAAATTAAAGAGGCATCTTGCAACTCCACCTCTGCTCACCCGACCAGTGGAAGGGGATGAGCTATCGCTGTATCTGGCAGTATCCGACCAAGCAGCGGGCACAGTGCCCGTCTGTGAGATCGACGGAGTCCAGAAGTCGGTATACTATGTGAGCCACGTTTTCAAAGATGCAGAAACGAGGTACCTAGCGATAGAGAAGATCGTCTTGGCACTCATCATGGCATCAAGGAAACTCCGGCACTACTTCCAAGCGCACACCATCCTTGTTCTTACCGAGCGCCCCTTAGGGGCTATCCTCGCCTCACCCGAGTCCTCTGGCCGCTTGGAGAAGTGGAGGTGGGAGTTTTCCCAGTTCGACATAAAATACCGCCCGAGGCAGGCCATCAAAGCACAAGCCCTAGTCGATTTCGTCGTCGAGTGCACTATCCCCAGAAGGGAACCGGAGTCAACGCCGGCCCCCGCAGCTCAGCCCTCTGTCGATGGGAAGCCCGACTCAGTCCCTGATTAGGTTCTTTATGTCGACGGGTCCTCGACCGAGGAAGGTGGTGGTACCGGTCTCATCATTCGGGGCCCGAACAAGGAGGAAATAGAGTATTCTCTGAAGCTCGGGTTCATGGCCTCAAATAATGCGGCGGAATAC
Source organism: Agapanthus africanus (assembly GCA_030015575.1). Lineage (NCBI taxonomy): Eukaryota > Viridiplantae > Streptophyta > Magnoliopsida > Asparagales > Amaryllidaceae > Agapanthus > Agapanthus africanus. The sequence continues at coordinate 24,265,308 of CM057347.1, forward strand.
GAGGCCCTACTGGTCGGACTGCTCATAGCCTCCGGGCTGGGGCTGAAAACAATTCGAATCCACAGCGACTCATCCCTAGTCGTTGGCCAAGTGACAGGTCATTTCGAGGCTCGGGAATCTCTGATGGTGAAGTATCTGGCCGAGGTAAGAAGACTTCGGAAGAACTTCGACGAAGTCCAGGTAGAGCAGATCCCCAGACAACTCAACACCCAAGCCGACGCCTTGAGTAAGCTGGCTTCATCCTACTCGGCCAACCATAAGCGGTCCATCCTCTTCGAGATTTTGCCACGACCCAGCGTAGAGGATGGGGCAACAACATTTCATGTATACACAGCCCAGGAAGAAGATCGGGACTGGAGGAAGCCCTTCGTGGAATTCCTAAAGGAGGGTATGCTCCTAGAAGATCGGGGAGAAGCCCGCCGTCTCTGAGCCAAAGCCCGTCATTTCGTCTGGATCAATGGGAACCTCTACAAGAAGTTCTTCACTCAGCCCTTGCTCCAGTGCGTCGACCCCCATGAAGCCGACTACGTCCTCCGAGAGATCCACGAAGGGGTCGGCGGCGCACACCAAGGGGCCCGCACTATAATCCAGAAGGCATTGCTTCAGGGGTACTACTGGCCAACTATTCACCAAGACGCTCAGAAGCTCATCAGGAGATGCAAAAGTTGCCAACTTCACTGAAGCGTACCCCGCCTTCCAGCTACCGAGCTGACCGCCCTAACCTCACCGTGGTCGTTCGCCCAGTGGGGAATGGACATGATAGGCTAGTTCCCTACCGGCACGGGCGGGCACAAGTACGTCCTCATCGCAGTGGATTACTTCACAAAGTGGATCGAGGCCGTCCCCATCAGGAGACCGGATTCCGCCACAATAATCAAGTTTCTGCAGAACAACGTGATACTCCGGTTTGGCATCCCGAGGTGTATCATCACCGACCACGGGACGAACTTCGAAAACGAAAAAGTGAAGGAATTCTGCAATGAATATTATATCCTCATGAAGTTTGCCGCGGTCGTGCATCCCCAATGCAACGGGCAAGCCGAAGTCGCTAATCAGGACGTCCTCTGAGGTCTCCGGACACGCCTAGAAGGACGCCAAGGCAGTTGGGTCGAGGAGTTGGCCCGGGTCCTATGGGCCCTGCATACGTCAAAGAAGACCCCCACCGGGGAAACCCCTTTCAGTCTCTGCTATGGGACCGAGGCAATGGTCCCAGCGGAGATCGGGCTACCCAGTCACCGGGTTGAACACTCCGACGATGAAGCAAACACCTCGGCACTACGAACCAACCTGGACATCTTGTTAGAGAAATGAGACCGGGCTCTGATCAAAGCTGCCGCCTATCAACAACAGACCGCCCGCTACTACAATGCACGAGTCAAGCATCGCATCTTCAAGGCCGGAGATTTAGTCTTAAGGCGGAACGAGTTTGTCGACCAAGGCAGGCTGCACAAATTTTCTCCAAGGTGGGACGGTCCTTTCCTCGTCTCCAAGGTCCTTCCCGGCGGAGCCTTCCACTTACAAGACGCGGATGGTTGTAAGTTTCCACGACCTTACAACGCCGAGAAGCTCCAGCTGTACCAATAGAATGAATACCTACGAGCATGCACTTCTTCTTTCGCTAAGGCAATGTACACTTTTTTCAAGTTCTTTCTGTTTATGTAATAAGAATGGAACAATAATACATTACAAAAAGAAGAGTTTTTATTTATTCCAAAGGGTACTATGGGCTCCTCAGCCGTACATTAAAATAAAAGAAAATTACAATAGCGGGGGAAGGGGGTGCAGGAAACATTGCTCGTGGTACTCCGAGCATATTTCAGCCAGCCGAGCCCTCGCTGCCTCGGACCTTTGCCTCTGATGCCACCCGCGAATGTCGGCGTGGCGCCTCAGTCGGTAGCACTCAAGGATGAGTGCCGCCGAGCGATCCCTCCGACCCGCGGAGATCAGGCCGAAGCGACGCAAAGACCATAGCTTATCAATCGCTTCGTCCTTCAGCTGCTCGGACAAGAGGTTGTAGAGCCCCGGCGACGCCCTCCAGATGGAGTACATCAACAGCTGGAGCAAGGGGGAGCGCCGGGGAAGCAGTCGGCCGAAATGATCCTCAATGCGGCCTATCACTAACTGCACCGTTTCCTCGGTGCAGTACTGATCGTAGAGGTACACGTCCTCGAAGTTTATGATGTCGGGGATGGTAAAAGGGAAGTTCTCCATTCTTACGTTTTTTGTGTGAAGAAAGAAGTGATCAACACTCCCTCCGTTTTATAGCCCCAATGCGCCTTCAATAGTCCAACAGCCGCTCGTTCCTTCTACAACTGTACTGCCACGCGGCGGGCGTCCCGCCTTTCTCGGTGAAATCGAAACGATGCGGCTCTTGCGCTCCGCCTTCCCCCACGCGTTAATGACACGTGTCGACCACGGTGGTCACTCTTCCCGATGATCGAACGTAGTGGAAGATCGGACAGAACCTTACGACTCCACAGAGCAGCTTCACTGCTCGGCTCGTCCTTAGCAGGCCTCTTACGGCCCCTCCCGTGCTAAGGATCAAAGCCTTCGCCAAGAGGCACCGGGCAACAACCCTGCTCGGCCCGTCCTTAAGGATCTAAGCCCTCTCCAAGAAGCAACCAAGCTCTCCCTTGCTCGGTTATCCCTGGCTGGTAGTTCCCTACCCCCACGACGCTAGGGATCAAAGCCTTCGCTAAGAGGAACCTAGCAGAAACCCTGCTCGGTCCATCCTTAGCAGTCCTCTTACGGCCCCTCCCACGCTAGGGATCAAAGCCCTCACCAAGAGGCATCGGGCAGCAACCCTGCTCGGCCCGTCCTTAAGGATCAAAGCCCTCGCCAAAGAGGCAATCGAGCAGCAACTTTGCTCGGTCCATCCTTAGCATGCCTCCATTTGACCTCCCTCTAAGGATCAAAGTCCTCACCGAGAGGCAACCAAGCTCTCCCTTGCTCGGTTATCCCTGGATGGTAGTTCCATGCCCCCATGACACCAGGGATCAAAGCCCTCGCCAAGAGGCACCTGGAAGAAACCTTGCTCGGTCTGTCCTTAGCAGGCCTTTTACGGCCCCTCCCGCGTTAGGGATCAAAGCTCTTGCCAAGAGGCACCGGGCAACAACCCTGCTCGGCCCGTCCTTAAGGATCAAAGCCCTCGCCAAAGAGGCAATCGAGCGGCAACCCTGCTCGATCCATCCTTAGCATGCCTCCATTTGCCCTCCCGCTAAGGATCAAAGCCCTCATCCAGAGGCAACCGGGCTCGCCCTTGCTCGGTTATCCCCGGCTGGTAGTTCCTTACCCCACGACGCCAGGGATCAAAGCCTTCGCCAAAGAGGCAACCGAGCAGCAACCCTGCTCGGTCCATCCTTAGCATGCCTCCCTATGCCCTCCCGCTAAGGATCAAAGCCCTCACCGAGAGGCAACCGGGCTCGCCCTTGCTCGGTTATCCCCGGCTTGTAGTTTCCTACCCCACGACGCCAGGGATCAAAGCTTTCGCCAAAGAGACAATTGAGCAGCAACCCTGATCAGTCCATCCTTAGCATGCCTCCCTATGCCTTCCCGCTAAGGATCAAAGTCCTCATCGAGAGGCAACGGGGCTTGCCCTTGCTCGGTTATCCCCGGCTGGTAGTTCCCTACCCCACGACTCTAGGGATCAAAGCCCTCACCAAAGAGGCAACCGAGAAGCAACCCTGCTCTGTCCATCCTTAGCATGCCTCCTCAGCCCCCTCCCGCTAAGGAACAAAGCCCTCGCCAAGAGGCAACCAGGCAGCAACCCCGCTCGGTCCATCCTTAGCATGCTTCCCTATGCCCTCCCACTAAGGATCAAAGCCCTCACCAAGAGGCAACTGAGTAGCTACCCTGCTCGGTCATCCATGGCCGGTGTTACTACCCACCGACGCCAAGGATCCAAGCCCTCACTAAGAGGCCATCCACGTCTAAGCGATCCCCACCTCGACTTCGGGGCCATGGAGATACCGACCTTTCACCGGTCTTTGCACACATGGCAAATGATCGAATTCAACTCGACGTACGATCGCCAGACGAAGAACCGACCTGACATGAAAGCTGGACTGTGCAAATACAAATGTTTTCCACAAACAAAAGGAAAATGTGCACGCAAAGAAACCGCAAAAAGATTTTTTATTCACAAAAATCAAAAGTCTCTACAAAGGTATTATGGGCTCCCCAACCTAACAAAAGTGCCCGGAGGCTTACAAAATTTCAGAGCAAAAGAGAGAAATAAGAAGACGTGGGGCTTCAAGCCTCAGAGGCGGGGACGACCTCGGCAAGCGGCGCCTCCACTGCCACCACCAGGGAGGCACATTCAGGGTCGGCACCACCAGCGGGAACTTCGACGCCGATAGCCGGGGCGACCGACTTACCCATCGCACTCCCACCGGGAGCCACTTTCCCTGCATTATGTCCGGGGATGATCCCCTGCACGTCGTCGTCGAGAGGGTACAAGTCCCGGAGCTCGGCGTCGGGGAACTCCGGCATCTGAGCCTGGACAGAGTCGAGGGCGTCGTGCCAAATGACGCCCCCGGCTCTGGCAAGGTCGTCGTAGAACTGATCCGACTTTTTATAGCTCTCCACCGCCTTCCGCGCCCGGTCCTTCGCCGTCTCGTTCTCCTTCCGGAGGGTACTCGCCGTCTTCTTCATGGTGGCGACGAGCACCCTGGATTCCTCCAATTAGGACTCGGCAGCTCGGGCGGCCTCTCGGTACCGGGCGACCTCCCTGTTCCCAGGCTCTACCCGGTCTTCAAGGGCAGCAGCCCTCTCCATTGCCGCCCTCAGCTCCTGCCTTAAGCTCTCCTCCCACAAGGAGAACTCGCCCGCGGCCCGCATCGCTGGAACAATCTCCTCGTCCTCAATGTGGATGACGAGAGCGACGTGCTGAAGGACCTAAAGAAAGAAAGAGGGTCAAAAGGGGGAAGGAAGCACCCGACCACGCGAACAAAAATGCTGGATGAAGAACCAGGTGAAGTGCGAACACTAACCTGCACGGCCCCTTGAGCTATTGCCGCCGGTTGGGCCCGGAGAGTTCCTCGAGGGACCCTGCCTCCGGCCAACCTCTCCATATCCGAGAGCAGGCTGTCGATGACAGAAAGCCCCGATGGCACCTCGAAGCAAAGCTCCCCATCATCCATAAGGATCGGGGAAGCCGGGGAGCGGGGCGCCCTCCTGTGAGACCTCTTGAGGGACGGCGTGGGAGAACTTCCTCGTCTCCCACCTCAGGGGCTCGAGGCTCTTGCGCCCGAGCACGCTTTCGAACCGACGCATGACTAGACTTGGGGGCCCAGGGCTCGCTTAGGCATCTAGGTGAAAGGGCCACCGGCGGGGCTGGAACGGACGGCGGGCGAGAAGGGCCGACGCCTTTGGAATTCTTCCCCCTTTTCGCGTCGACCACCGCCGCACGGAACTTTCTCATATCCATGGATCCTGCATAAGACTAAAATAAGAGGAGTCAGCGATGCCAGGAAAAAAAATGCACGAGTCTAAACAGGTCGCCTGAGAGCTCCCAACTTACCCGCGTACTCGGCGGGGATGAGCCCGGCCCAACTGAGGGCCCGCTCAGACAGCAGCACATCATTCGACCGCCTCACCCGTGGACAGCTGGCCCTTTGCCACAGGATGGGCACAGTCCAATCCTCACCCTCGGGCGGAACGATAAAGAAAAACTTCCTCTTCCATTCATGAATGGAAGAAGGTACTACGACAATCCCTGACCCGGCAACGTCCCCCCGTTGTTTTCTAAAGGAAATATATACCCAGCTCGGCTCTTCCTTGCGAGCGCCAGGGTGGTTTTTGTAGCAAAGGGAGGAAACAAGGAGGCTCAGGCTGAAAAGGATCTGACTCAATCTTAACCGGACCAGAAACCCGAGGAGGATCCTCCAGGAGTTCGGCACTAGCTAGCCCAGGGCTAACCCAATATAGTTCAACGCCGCAATCACCTCGGGGGCGAAGGGCAGATGCAACCCGGCCCAAAAGGCATCCAGGTATAGGGCAATCTCATTGCCCCATACCTGATTTACCCTCTCCCCCTCCTCGGCCAGCTGAAGCGAATAGCCGGGAGGAATAAGGAAACGAGTCTTGATGTTGACAAGCTCCTCCGCACGCCTCAGCGAGGATCGCATGCCAAGAACACCCGAGACCTATGCTACGGGGACCGCCCCCGTCGCACGACCCCGGGGAGCATTACCAACCCTAGCTTCCCGGGGGAACTCCGACTCAGAAGAGGAAGAGGAAGAAGTGGAAGAGGAAGCTCCAGAAGACTCCGTAGAATCTACCCGGACGACATCTACAGACTCCTCAGAAGAAGACATCTAACCTGATCAAAGGGGGTGTCCTCGGGAGATCAAATGCGAGGAATCCGGACTGAGGAGAAGAGCGCCGAGCTAACACAACTAGGGACGAGGAAATTAGAAAGAGGTATGGGCCCTGATGGGGATCCCACCTCTATTTATAAGCATCTTACGGCTCCGATTGAATCCCGCCAAAACAACGTTCGTAACCAACGGCCGACAGCGTTCTACCTGTCGCACTCCCATTGGACACGTCCCTTCAAGCGCAAGGACGCCTACGACACGTCTCTCCAGCCAACCAACGCCAGACACATAAGCTGTCTCTACGACGAGCGTGCACACGATCCGATGCTTCCCCTTTAGTGCGAGATCTCCCCCCCGGTCCACTGTCGTCATCAAGAAAATACTACGCTTTGCCCGGGAATGCATGACCGACGATATCTTCGAACAAGAACTCACCTCGGATGATCGATCAGACCACTCCCGACCCGACCCAGGAGCGGGTCGAGACGAGAGTGGGGGGCTAATGATGAGGCTCGATATCGTGACTCCCCAGATGCAGACATGTGGCAGATGACGTGCCCCAGAACTACAAGAAGGGATCAAGGACTTCAGTAGGGATCGCACCTCGGGATTACGGACTGAGGAGTCTCCCGATCCTTGGCAACCTTCCAGATATCTCCCGGCTCGCTCCGAGCTGTCATGGTACAAAGATGCTCGGCCTCCCGCTCGTTCCCGGGCCTCCCGCCGAGCTCATCTTCCTCGGTCTCATACTGACCGACCCGCAGCGCCGGTCACAGGCACCTACGCCACGGCTTCATGAATCTCGCCTTGCGTAAGATATCCGCCGCCCACGATCCCACGTTCCACTCCATCACAATCCCTCATTAACGAGCTTGACTCGCCATTAATGTGGGATCCCGCCTATCGCGCATGCGTGACTTCGTGGGCGTAACGGCCGGCGTGATTCTCACACCTTCCTGCCCATTGCTGCCACTATATAATTCCCTCTCTCAGACGATCGAGGTACGCACTTCTTTCCATTAAGCCGCTACTCTGCCCAATTTGCACCACTAACTTGATCGTCGGAGGGTCCTCGGTGGCACAACCACCCCGGGACTTCCCTGCAGGTAGTTCGGCTCAACCTCAAACCCAAGCCCATTGAGATCCACACGCTAAAGGAGACAACCTCCAGATCAAATCTCAGCCGTCCATTAGCCCTTGCAGCAGATCAACGGAGGATAACATATGAAGGAGATCTAAAGCTCCATCATTTATGTATGGTCATATGATTTTTAGGCATGCCTTCTCATTCCAAGGAACTATCGCGCTTGATTAGTGCCTCTATACAACTCTTAGAATTAAAGGTTTTTTGTATACGCCCCCAAATCTTAGCTAATTGTAAAAAAGCCCTTTTTTCAATGTAATTGTAAAAATGCCTTCCAAAATTGTTAATTGCTCTAAAAAGCCCCTTTGGGTAGATAACATGCGAACGGTGTGAAGTATAACCATTAAGTGGGTCTAAAAATTAATGTTTTACTCTTTAACAAAATGTAATTTACCCTTTCTCATCCTCGACGAACTCCTGCTTCTTCATTTGGCCGCCGCCGCCGCAACTTGAATACCAACCACAACAACATCCACAAGCAAAACACCCATCATTATAATCTTTGGCCACTTTTTCCCCAATTTCACCAATCTCCACCACTTTATCTGCCTCCTCAACGTTGCCTTCATCGTTATTTTCCACCTCAACATCCATGCCACCACCTTCCTCCATAACCATCTCATTACCCGCCATCTCAAATTCATCCACAACATTACCAATCTACTTCACGCTAAATGTTTTGATGAAATTCCTCAAACAGCCTCACTGTAGCCTCAGTTCATTTTACCTCCATTTGAATCGAGGCCCAGATTGAGGTCGGTGACATCATCAGGAGGGCGGTCCTCTATCCAGATGATGTCGGTGACAAGATAGGATTTCGATTTGAGAAAACTGTTGATGCGAGAGCACTTGTGGGCTTTTGCGATGCGGAAAAAGAGGTCATTGGAGAGCTTTTCATGTTTTACGATGGCGACGGAAGATTCCGATGACAATAATGAGAAGAGAACTGAAAGTCTACCCTAGAACCAACATGAGGTTCCAATGGCATCAAGCATGCCGAATTTAAAAATTTTAGGTGCTAAGTTAGACTATCCAAGATACTAATTAGAAGATTAGGGTTTAAACCTATGATGATATGAAAATTAAAGAGAAGGGAAGGAGGTTATACCCTCGTAGATCGAGTCCTTCACTTCTTAAGCTCCGGGTTGTGGTCCACGCGACTCCACTAGGCTCCATTTTGAGTAAAACGAACCTCCTTCGTGATCTTCACGCCAAAGACGATCCACCCGAAATCCCTCTAGCTCAAGCTACCTCTTCACTAAACTTATCTTTTTAGCGAAGGAAACACGCTACACTTGATTGCTAGTCAAGTGTAGGATGAAGAAGTAGGGGATTTGAGTCTCACTAGTGTGTTCAAAACTCCATGGTTCACATCATATGTGAGGGGTTGGAGTTTTGAGACATGAACAAGAGGAAGGTGAAGATGAGAGCAAGCTAGAGATCAACTCAAGAAAAATGGCTAAAGCTCAAAATGAAAAATGAACTCATCACAAATGAACCATACTCTTTCTCACTTATTGAAGCATGGTTGAATTTTGAATAAATTTATTCAACCATACTTCAATAGTGTTGCAAGACTAATAAACAAATATAAAGCCCATGTCATAACCCATGCTCCTATTTACACCTCATTTTTCTATTTCCCAAAAATAAAAATTCATGCCATGCTTCATATATATGTGTATATATATATTAATATATGTATTATGAAGAATAATTAGTGAGTTAATGATATTAGTTAGGATACAATTATATCAAATATAATATATATCACATTATTAAATCAACACATGATTTAATAATCCTGTTATATCACATATGGCTGTTCATAACATAATATTGCATTTTGTATTCCCCATTCTTATGCATTTAAGAATAAAAACAGGTGCTTTTGACCCATGTCTGCTACATGTTACAGGTTACAGGTTCTGGGAGCAAAAACAGTGAAAAACACAAAAGACGACACAAAAGAAGGACTTTTGATCAACAATTAGGAGGATCTTAGTAAAGCCTAGAAGAAGAACAGTTCACCATCAACAAGGCAACGCAAGATCCAAATTGTCAAGGAAAACGGTTAAAAGATCCATTGCAAAGTGTTCACTGAAGATCTGGAATTAATAAAGAAGCCCAATTGATAAAAGGAACAAAGAACCAGAAAGCCCAGAAGAACATAAAGTAGCCCAGGAAAAATTATCAGGAGATCACACTAATGGGCCGCGGAACCGCGGCCCAAGCGCGCTAATGCCGCGGTTCCGCGGCCGTATGAAGCCTTCATGCAGAGAAAATTTTACCAAAACTTCTTGGCGGCTATGGAAATATTTCCTGGGGGTATATTTGTAATTGTAGACATGCGGAGCAATTGTAAACCTAGGGTTTCTATGTCCTATAAATAGAACCCAAAGCCTTGTATTTTCTTATGCCTCTATTCATGAATAAAATTCTGTTTTCTTGAAGTTAGAGCGCATCAATCGTAAGTAGGTTATTTTTCTTGCCCTAGTTATAGTTTTCATATCTGCCCTAGGTAAATTATTTTCTTGTCTTAGTTTAATTTAGTTTAGAATTTTATTAACTTGCAATAGATGTTTCTTCTCTTTAACAAAATCATGTCTTTCTTCATCCCCTTAATGAGCGAGTAGTTTCCTCGCTTGTTAGGGTTAGGAATAGGGAAGGATTTGAGAGATGAAGATCTCTCATCTCTTTTCGTTGCCAATCTTTTATGAACATTAGAACTACATGCATACCTTCTTATTCCGCTCCCTACGGCACTCTACCCTCGAGGTAACGGTGATTCCGTAGTCTAAAGGCCCGGATTTTAAGGTTTTCCATGGAGGTTAGGGTAAAGATTAATAAAGGAAGGACAAAGATCTAGAGGAAGAATCAATCATCCCAATCATCCTAATCCCCTTTATAAATATTTACCATAACACTAATATGATATATTTAATTAATGGCAATGGAAAGAGATGTAGATCTTTGTTTACCAAATTTTCCCTAAACCTAATCCTAGCAAGTTTCTAATCCTAGTATCATTCAACTTCAATTTTTAGGTTTAATTATACAACCAAACATCATTTGGAATTAACTCGTAAGAACTTAAAGGAGATTTACAACATCCCTGTGGACCGACCCGTATTCACCGGCTAGCTTCATGCGACGCCGTTCTTGATTGCGGTAAATATTTTTTGATCGATAAAACCTCTCTAAATCAAATGGCGTCGTTGCCGGGGATGGCGTAAAATTTTCTTTTTGTAATTTCGGGTTAATATAAAATATAAAAAACCATAAAAATCTGAAAAAATCAAAAATAAAAAAAATTCTATCATCTTTTATTGTTTGAAGGGTTTTCTTTGTGAATCTTTGCAGGTTTAACGGATCTGGAAATATTCTGAGGAAGAAACAGAAAAAGGTACATCAGAACAGCAGAAGATTGGAACAGAGGAACTACAGAATTTTTTTCAGAAGACGATCTCTCCAACTGACCGCGATTCCGCGGCGTTTGCCTACCTAAGACCGCAATTCCGCGGCTCCCTGTGAGGATCTCTACGCAATATTTGCACTGTTTGTTTCCTCATTCTCTTCTCTACAAATCCCTATATATCTTTTGCCAAATTTTCTGCAGGATTCTTTGCGCTAAAAATCTTCTTCCCCCTTCCAATAATTGATTTTCTGCAGGATTCTTTGCGCCGCGCTAAATAGCAAATTGATTGCAAGTGATTTACTGCTTTGCATACTTTAATCTGACTTTAAGGGGCTATTGACCAATTCAGATTGGGTGGGGATTTCATCACCTTTCCCAGGACCCCAGAAATCACTTAAAGCATTTGCATTGACCACTCTTAATTAAAAAAATATTAGACTCAGCCCTAAGGACGTCACGCTCAATAGGACAGAAGACTAGTATAGGCATCGGCCGTTTATCCTAACCTGATTTTACGGTGCCTAGGCAAGTGTGTCAAGGCTAGTGGTTTTTAATTAGGCCCATAGCGTGGTTCCTTCCCACTTACCTGGCACTTACCTGGCCACAATTGACGGTGAAGAGGCGGTTTAAGGTTCTATCTCTAGCCCTTTGGAACAGTTAGGAGCGGTCTAGCTGACCTAGGTGACCCTAGATCTAGGCCTGATTGTGCATGTGTGGTTAATTGCATTTGTGTCACAAGTCTCTTTTTAAAAAAAAATCTTTTTGCAAAAGCACACATAAAAAAAAAAGGTAAAAGAAAAAAAAAAATTTCAAAACTTGCAACTTGTCGCTAAAAGAATCTTTGCACTCACTTACACCACTTCTTCTCATTGACGTTCTCTTTCCTCCACATTCTGTCTTTCATCTTTCGACTACACTAACCCTTTTAGTGTATGTCCGGTTGGACTAGGGACCCTAGCGCCCGATTAGTCCGTGTTTCGTTGGTACCGACCGACGAACCTTTCGACTCCGAAGTCGAAGTCCTGTCCACTTCTTCACTTTCACCATCACATTCTTCTTCCGAAGGTATGTCGGGATACGATCCTAACAACACCTTACCGACGGGAATGATTCCACCTCCGTTAGGTGCGAATAACCCGAATCACCTGCCTGTTGAAGCACCCGCACGAGTCGCGCTCCAGGATCTCTTCTACCCTGTCCGCACTTCTTTACCTACCTGCCTTTCACCACCACCGGCAAATGGGGACAACTTTGAGATCAAACCCCACTTCATCAATATGCTGCCTAAGTTTCATGGTTTGGAATCCGAAGATACATATATCTTTATCAATAAATTCCAAAACGTTTGCGCTATGATGAAAACGACCCAATTAAGTGATGACGCTATAAGGCTAAGGGTCATTCCTTTCACCTTATGTGACATAGCCGAGAAGTGGCTATACAGCACCGCATCACATTCAATTAGAAATTGGGACGGGTTTGTGAAAGCTTTTCTTTAAAAGTTCTATCCTCATCACAAAACTGCTAGAATCCGTAATGAGATTATACAATTTTCACAGCTTCCTTCCGAACCATTTTGGAAATGTTTTGAAAGATTCAAAGACCTACTCGTTCAATGCCCTCACCATGAGATCGAAAGTTGGCAACTTTGCCAAACATTATACGAGGGATTGAACTCGCAACGAAGCAGTTTCTAGAAACCATTTGTCAAGGTCACTTTCTATCCAAGTCTAGTGAGGAAGCGTGGCAGTTTCTTGAGGATCTTAGTGAACAAACAATTCAGTGGGAGAGCACCAAGACCACATCATCATCTTCTTCTATTGGTCAACCTAGGACAGGCATACATCAAGTAGAGATGTCGATTGCTATGAAGGCCGAGATGGCCGCTCTTACGAAAAAGCTAGAAGCGATTGAGACCAAAATCTCAGCACCTTCTCCTGCCCCTGTTGTGCCTTCACGAACTGTTTGTGCTTGTTGTTCGGATCCATCACATCTCACAGAAGAATGTCCTTACACTGCATCTACTCAAGGACAGGATCAAGTCAATGCTGCCTTTCAGCAATGACAAAGAAACGATCCATATTCTTCAACATACAATCCGGGATGGAAGAGCCACCCAAATTTCGCTTGGAACCAAAATCAACAATTCCAAGGAAATAACAATTTTCAAAGGCCTCCTCCTCCACAACAACAAGCACCTCCACAAACTCAATTTCAACAACCTTTCCAACAGCAACCTTACCCTAATCAAGTGAACAATTTTGTGCCTAACACTTCTTACCCACCAAACAATTTTGTTCAACCTAATAATGACAAGGTTAGCTCGCTCGAAAGAAGTCTAGAGGCTTTCCTGAAGCAATCTACACAATCTACAGCAAGATTAGAGACTTCTATTCAATCTTTGGTGCAAAACAGTGCCTCACACGATCAAAGCATCAAATCTATTGAGGCACAAATTGCACAACTCAATGCTACGTTGAAAGAGCGAGAGAAAGGAAAGCTTCCGTCTCAACCACTTCCAAACCCCGGTCACGCACATGTTGCATTTGAACAGCAGAATCATAACGTAAATGCTGTGACCACGTTGAGATCCGGAAAAGTGTTGCAAAACAATGTGGGTATTAACCATGACACCCCTGCCGGTGGTCTTTCTTCATCTTCTTCACCTTCTTCTTCTTCTTCTTCGTTAGAGCCTATTCTCCACCCTTCCAACGGCTCTACTCCTTCTAGCTCGAACGGACCCTCTTCTCACAACACGAACACATCTACACGGGGTTCCGTTCCAACTCAACAATCTGATCCGCAAAAATTGGACTCGACGACTTTTCAAAATGTTCCTTTTCCAAATCGGTTGAGATCCAATAAACCAACTCCACAGATGGAGAAGATTGTAGAGTTGTTCAAACATGTTAGCATAAATATCCCTCTTTTGGATGCAATCCAACAAGTTCCTTCATATGCAAAAATCTTAAAGGACTTATGCACCAAAAAGAGGAAGTCACAAGTACCAAAGAAAGTTTTTGTGGCTAGTGCTGTTAGTGATGCTCTTGTCAATTCTTTACCCCCAAAGCACAAGGACCCCGGTTGTCCTACTATTTCGATCACAATTGGGGACAAGAACATCAATAGAGCACTATTAGATCTTGGTGCTAGTGTCAATTTGCTACCTTATTCGGTGTACGAACAATTAGGCGTTGGAGAGCTTAAGCCCACTCATTGCACTCTCCAAATGGCCGACCGCTCAATCACCCATCCTAGGGGAGAGTTGGAGGATGTGTTAATTAGAGTAGGGGATTTCATTTTCCCCGTTGACTTTATTGTTATGGATACACAACCTGTCGCTAACCCCCGAAATCAAATTCCGGTGATACTTGGTCGACTATTCCTCGCGACTTCTAACGCGGTAATCAACTGTCGTAATGGTTCAATGAATCTATCTTTTGGCAATATGACAGTTGAACTCAACATTTTCAAGTTAGGAAGTCAGCCTTGCGAGCCTAATTCTAGCGTACTTGATGTTTGCTCGATCAATGAGATCGCGGAGGAGGACTGTGAGTTCGAAAATTTTATGTTTGATCACAGCAATGTTGACGCCACTAGTGCGTTCCTCCTAGAATCCGACACAGCTTTCACGACGAACAAAGATTATGGGTGTTTCACCTTTGTTGACGATCTTGAAGACTCTCCACCCGAGTTTGAGTCTTTTGTTTTTTCGGATGAGTTAGTTGAACCATCCGACTCGGTTGCGTACACTCGATTTGAACCTTTGATGGAATCCTTCGAGTTTGAAACAGTTACTCCATTGTTACCATCTATTGTTTCACCACCTAAACTCGAACTAAAGCTTTTGCCGTCGCACCTAAAATATGCTTATCTAGGTGAGAATGAGACCTTACCCGTTATCATATCGGCCTCTCTAGCTCTTGAGCAAGAGAAGGCTCTTTTAACGGTCTTACACAATAATCGACAAGCTTTCGGTTGGTCTATGGCGGACATCAAGGGGATTAGTCCCCTCATAGTTGAACATCACATACACTTGATGGATAATGCCAAGCCGATAAGGGATCCACAAAGACGCCTCAACCCCATTATGAAAGAGGCGGTCAAGAAGGAGATTGTTAAGTGTCTTGATAGCGGTATCATTTACCCTATCTCGGATAGCCAATGGGTTATCCCCATTCATGTCGTGCTAAAGAAATCGGGCATCACGGTCATTACCAATGAGGAAAATGAGTTAATTCCTACTCGCACCCAAACTGGGTGGCGAGTTTGCATCGACTACCGAAAACTCAATGCCGCGACAAGGAAGGACCACTTTCCTTTGCCTTTCATTGACCAAATGCTAGAACGATTGGTGGGGCACGAGTTCTACTGCTTTCTAGATGGCTATTCCGGTTATAACCAAGTCCCCATAGCCAAAGAGGATCAAGACAAGACCACATTTACTTATCCCTTTGGCACTTTTGCTTATCGTCGCATGCCCTTTGGGTTATACAATGCACCCGCTACATTTCAGCGGTGTATGATGGGGATCTTTTCGGACATGGTGGAGAAGTTTTTGGAAATCTTTATGAATGATTTCTCCATTTTTGGTGACTCCTTCGACGAGTGTTTACGACATCTTGACGCAGTTCTTACCCGCTGTAGGGAGAAGAACCTAACTTTGAATTGGGAGAAATGCCACTTTATGGTACGAGAAGGCATTGTCTTAGGACATATCATCTCGCAAAACGGCATAGAGGTTGATAGAGCTAAAATTGAAGTCATTTCTAATCTTCCTCCTCCTAAATGTGTCAAAGATATCCGAGCTTTCCTTGGCCATGCTGGTTTTTACAGACGGTTCGTCAAGGACTTTAGCAAGATCGCTAGACCCTTGACTCTCTTATTGGCCAAGGACACTACTTTTGTTTTCGACTCAACTTGCATGGAAGCATTCGAGTCTTTGAAACACTCTCTCATTTCTGCGCCCATTCTTTCATCTCCAGACTGGACGCACCCTTTCGAAATTATGTGCGACGCATCAGATTTTGCCATTGGTGCTGTTCTTGGACAACACATTAACAAGATGCCGCACGTAATTTACTACGCTAGCCGAACATTAAATGAGGCCCAATTAAACTACACAACAACAGAAAAAGAGTTTTTAGCGGTTGTGTTTGCACTTGAAAAATTTCGGCCTTATTTAATCGGCTCTCCAGTTATAGTGTACACGGACCATTCAGCTCTTCGCCACCTTTTTGCGAAGAAGGATGCCAAATTGAGGCTAATACGTTGGATCCTTTTGCTACAAGAGTTTGACCTTGTTATAAGGGACAAAAAAGGATGTGAAAACGTAGTGACCGATCACCTTTCACGACTTCCTTCTTCGCCTACTCTTGAACTTCCTATCACTGATGTTTTTCCCGATGAGCAACTCTTGACCGTTTCTTGCGAACCATGGTTCGCCGATATTGTAAACTACTTAGCCACCGGCTTGATACCGAAAGATTGGTCGAAACAAGATAAACTTCGCTTCTTGTCCCAAGTAAAGCATTTTTACTGGGATGAACCTTATCTTTTTAAATACTGTTCCGACCAAATCATTTGTCGGTGTGTACCAGAAAATGAGGTTAAGAGTGCTGTCTTTTTGCCACGATCAAGCATGTGGCGGACATTTTGGCCTAAAGAGGACAGCCGAGAAAGTCTTGCAGTGTGGATTCTATTAGCCACGACTCTTCAAGGATGCATATGAATACTGCAGGACTTGCTCCCGGTGCCAACACTTGGGCCGGATATCGCGGAGAAACGAAATGCCGCTCCAACCAATTTTGGTTGTAGATATTTTTGATGTTTGGGGTATAGACTTCATGGGACCATTTCCTAACTCTTTTGGAAATGTGTATATTCTTTTGGCTGTTGACTATGTTTCAAAGTGGGTCGAGGCTGTGCCTAGTCGAACGAATGACAACAAGGTTGTCATTTGATTTCTTAAAGAACACATCTTTTCTCGATTTGGGCACCCTCGCGCAATAATAAGTGATAATGGTTCTCACTTTTGCAATAGGACTTTTGAGTCCTTAATGCGCAAATACTCTATCACCCATAAGCTGTCAACGCCATACCATTCCCAAACATGTGGGCAAGCTGAGGTCTCGAATCAGCAAATTAAGCAAATCTTGGAGAAAACGGTTTCTAAAAACCGTAAAGATTGGTCACTAAAATTGATCGATGCACTATGGGCTTTCCGTACTGCATACAAGACCGATCTTGGCATGTCTCCATATCGGCTTGTTTACGGGAAGGCTTGCCACCTCCCAGTAGAAATTGAGCACAAGGCATTTTGGGCTATTAAAGAGCTGAATTTATCTTTAGGAGATGCGAGCAGCAACCGAAAGCTGCAGTTAAATGAACTAGAAGAGCTGCGGGATGAGGCATATGAAAATGCCGTGATTGCTAAGAACCAAGCTAAGGTGTTCCACGATAAACACCTTTTGCGAAAAACATTTAAACCTGGTCAACAGGTTTTACTCTATGATTCTCGGTTACATTTTCACCCCGGCAAGCTCCGTTCTAGATGGAGAGGACCTTTTGTAGTCCGCACCGTTTATCCGCATGGTGCGGTTGATCTTGAAAATCCAGAAGACGGTACGTTATTCAAATTAAATGGACATCGATTGAAACCGTTCTTCTCAGCGGACCATTCGGAGGAGCTCCTGTTTTTGCAGGAGCTGATCTACACTGATTAATTTTCCTCCACCTTCACCCTCGAATTTCCATTTTTCCAAAACTTTATTTCAAATAAGTTTGGGGGTGTGTATAATATGTAAATATAATAATAAGCAGGAACTCGCCGATATTATTAACCCACTTGGTGCAGCATGACAGTGAGGACACTGTCCATTTTAAGTTTGGGGGTATGTTCGGTAAGTTTTTCCTTTGCATTCATATGTATATTTCTGCATTGCATCTTTATATAAAAAATCATAAAAATTTGAAAAATTTGAAAAAAAAAAAATTAGAAAAAGAAAAACCCATAAAAATTGAATAATTTCAAAAATTATAAAAATTATTGTATTCAATTTTGGCTAATTGACTTGAGTTTGATAAAAATGTTAACTGGCTAGGAAAAACTAGATCTTAGACTTAGTAAATTAAAAACCCTAAAAATAACCTTCCTTAAAATTTAACGGTAGAAAGTATATGTCTTTATAGTTTATTTGGAAATAGGCAAATTTTGGGTTCACTTCTTGGGCTAAGTCAAAACGAAGGAAAAGTATTAAAACTTTTATTAGAGTATAAGTTTGAAAAATAATTCCTAGCTTAAGTCTAGATTCTGAAAACATATACCCTACAAAATGCACAATCACGCACCTTGAAACTTGGAATAGTAGAAGAGACCTTGAAATGCTCTTGTCTAAAGTCCTTAGTACAATGAAAAGAAAAGGGAAAAAAAAGTGAAAATAGAAAATGGACACTGGTTTTTGTGATTACTTAAGGCTGTAAAAATAGAAAAATATTTAGCAAGGGTGCCTTATCACCTAGTGCCTTAGACCAACTGGTTTGGGAGTCACTGCTAAAAGCCCTGGGTGTTGCAAAACTAGGAAGTACGCTTTAAAGTGCTAACGCATCTTGTAATCGGTTGTTGGTACCTCAAGAAGTATTAACGGTCGCATGAAGGATGTGTAAGCGAAATGCAAGTGAAAAGTCACAAATTAATATGTGCTTTGGACAATGGACGAGAGTATGATTGCTTGATTTGAATTTTCAAGTGTAGGGGTGATATTTACACACACGTGGGGATATGTGATTAGAGTTTAGATAAGAGAAAGGAGTGAAGAATAGAACTTGTATCTTTAGTAGAGTTGATAGAAATTCCTAAGTGGAGATGGAACTTTAGAAGGAAAACTTAAGAAATGTCGAAACTATGTAATTCTATAGAACATATATAATCTTAAGTTAAATGATGAGGAAGTGAAGAATATGGGTGGATAATTTGTGGGTCGATGATAATAGAATTCCTTGTTAGAAAACCTAATTGGAGAACAAAAGTCAAAAAACCGAATTGATAGGATTTTGTGGGTGTAATCCACTGAAAACCCTCAGGAGACAACACTCCTCCTACTAGGGACACCTAGAGGTTTAACGGCTTGTTGCACGTGCTCAGTGCAATCGCGTTTCCCTGCGAAAGTGCGGTTAGGTTAGATTTTTATCAAGAATAAAAAATAAGTTTGCTCGAGGATGAGCAAAAGATAAGTTTGGGGGTATTTGTTCATAACATAATATTGCATTTTGTATTCCCCATTCTTATGCATTTAAGAATAAAAACAGGTGCTTTTGACCCATGTCTGCTACATGTTACAGGTTATAGGTTCTGAGAGCAAAAACAGTGAAAAACACAAAAGACGACACAAAAGAAGAACTTTTGACCAACAATTAGGAGGATCTTAGTAAAGCCTAGAAGAAGAACAGTTCACCATCAACAAGGCAACGCAAGATCCAAATTGTCAAGGAAAACGGTTAAAAGATCCATTGCAAAGTGTTCACTGAAGATCTGGAATTAATAAAGAAGCCCAATTGATAAAAGGAACAAAGAACCAGAAAGCCCAGAAGAACATAAAGTAGCCCAGGAAAAATTATCAGGAGATCACACTAATGGGCCGCGGAACCGCGGCCCAAGCGCGCCAATGCCGCGGTTCCGCGGCCGTATGAAGCCTTCATGCAGAGAAAATTTTACCAAAACTTCTTGGCGGCTATGGAAATATTTCCTGGGGGTATATTTGTAATTGTAGACATGCGGAGCAATTGTAAACCTAGGGTTTCTATGTCCTATAAATAGAACCCAAAGCCTTGTATTTTCTTATGCCTCTATTCATGAATAAAATTCTGTTTTCTTGAAGTTAGAGCGCATCAATCGTAAGTAGGTTATTTTTCTTGCCCTAGTTATAGTTTTCATATCTGCCCTAGGTAAATTATTTTCTTGTCTTAGTTTAATTTAGTTTAGAATTTTATTAACTTGCAATAGATGTTTCTTCTCTTTAACAAAATCATGTCTTTCTTCATCCCCTCAATGAGCGAGTAGTTTCCTCGCTTGTTAGGGTTAGGAATAGAGAAGGATTTGAGAGATGAAGATCTCTCATCTCTTTTCGTTGCCAATCTTTTATGAACATTAGAACTCCATGCATACCTTCTTATTCCGCTCCCTACGGCACTCTACCCTCGAGGTAACGGTGATTCCGTAGTCTAAAGGCCCGGATTTTAAGGTTTTCCATGGAGGTTAGGGTAAAAATTAATAAAGGAAGGATAAGGATCTAGAGGAAGAATCAATCATCCCAATCATCCTAATCCCCTTTATAAATATTTACCATAACACTAATATGATATATTTAATTAATGGCAATGGAAAGAGATGTAGATCTTTGTTTACCAAATTTTCCCTAAACCTAATCCTAGCAAGTTTCTAATCCTAGTGTCATACAACTTCAATTTTTAGGTTTAATTATACAACTAAACATCATTTGGAATTAACTCGTAAGAACTTAAAGGAGATTTACAACATCCCTGTGGACCGACCCGTATTCACCGGCTAGCTTCATGCGACGCCGTTCTTGATTGCGGTAAATATTTTTTGATCGATAAAACCTCTCTAAATCAATGGCCGACTAATATCATTTATCTGAGTATCACATTATCAAATCAACACTTGATTCGATAATCTGGTTATATCACATATAACCTAATTTGATAGCAGATAACTGCCATATTATAATACGGTATCACATACTCGTATTTAATCCGGCCCCCGCATATATCACATATATGCCATACTTCGTTTCGCTTGAACCAGGAAACTTCTGTGTGGGACTCTAAAGACTCGTCAATACGCCAACAGTAGGTGATGATCATATCAGTCACCCACAAGCCGTCAGCGGTACTAGCTGGACGTAACGGCTACCCGGGTATTGAGCGATATGAAGATCAACAAGCAAGCTTGTCCATACTCTCCATGAAGCCTATCAGTAACACTACCGTACAGTCCGGTCTCTTCGTCTGATATGTCGCATATCATGTGTATGGGTGGTAAACGTCAGACCTCAGTAACGTGATAAGTCATGCCGATGTCTGGCCTATAACAGTTCGAGAAACTACTGATAACTCTTATCAGTAAATCTTAGCAGTAGCCATGGCCAGGGACTTCCAGTTATAGCCAATCGAGCATAGCGCAACATCAACCCTCAATACCGGGAGAGACGAAACCCCTCCTATCGCTCATTGCCTCCATGTGACTCGGGACTGTATCCAAAATCCACCTGTTTGCACGTCTCCTTTGAGCGTGGTAGGGAGGAAATCAAAGCACAGTGGGCGCCACACAAGACTCTATGACGATCTCGGGTCTACAGACTAACCTGTACCAGTGTCACCAGAGGACTGCTATCTAACGATAGGTATACTACCAATTAGGAGTCCTCGGCGAGTCCTGTTCGGTGTACCCATTCTGCAATGAGCACCTGTGTACAATCTTTGATATTACACACCAATGGTTGTGGGATCAACCATCGCCCTCTAAAGGACAAGAAACGTACACACTAGTCTACTCTGGAATATCGATGCCCTTGTCTCGATATCCCCTCGACTAAGAATTGATTAAAGGATGTACTTTTGGACCATCCTGGCCCCACTAGTATGATCTCATCATAATCCTGGCAATCAAGTATATATCCTAAGGGCTTTATCAACATGTGAGAGAAAGACAATAAAGAATACCAGTCAATATGTAAAGATAAAGAGTAACCAGATAGCATACTATCATATCGAGCAAGAAAGTACTCTATATATATGTCCAAGCATCCACTATAATATACATCAACCTACAATAATGGCCTCTAGGGCATACTCATTCCTAACAATCTCCCACTTGCACTAAGGACATGTGTTGTAGTATCTCATACCCAACATCCCAAAAAGTCTCTCAAACTGCATCTGGGGGAGGGCCTTCGTGAGTGGATCCGCTACGTTGTCCTTCGTGTCAACTCTCCTGAGCTCGATCTCCCGGCGATCTACTATCTCCCTGATCAGGTGATACCGCCTAAGAATATGTCTGGATCTCTGATGGGACCTAGGTTCCTTGGTTAAAGCCACAGCTCCATTGTTATCACAATACACAGGTATTGGTTGCTCAATGGATGGAACCACACCAAGCTCAGCAATGAACTTTTTCATCCAGACAGCCTCTTTGGCAGCATCGTTGGCAGCGATGTATTCAGCCTCCATCGTCGAGTCTGCTATGGTGTCTTGCTTGGAACTCTTCTATCACACTGCCCCTTCGTTGAGGGTAAAGACAAAACCCGAGACCGACTTACTGTCGTCTTTATCACTTTGGAAGCTCAAATCGGTAAAGGACTTCACCTGGAGTTCACCGTTACCATACACCAAGAACATTTCTTTAGTCCTTCTCAAGTACTTAAGAATATTCTTCACAGCCGTCCAGTGTTTCTCCCCAGGATCCGATTGATACCTTCTCACTACACCTTATGAGTAAGCTACATCCTGTCTGGTACACAACATCGCATACATGATTGACCCGACTGCCGAAGCATAGGGTATCCCTTGCATGCGAGCCCTTTCCAAATCAGTCTTGGTAGACATCTCTTTGGAGAGAGTGATTCCTGAACAAGCGGGTAAATTACCTCTCTTGGAATTTTCCATACTAAATTTCTTTAGTATGGTGTCTATGTACCTGGATTGGGACAATTCTAATATCTGTTTAGATCTATCTCTAAAGATCTTTATCCCCAGGATATAGGAGGCATCACCTAGATCTTTTATGGAGAACTTATGTGCTAAGAAGAGCTTGATCGAATGTAGTATAGGAATATCGTTTCTTATCAAGAGTATATCATCCACGTACAATACAAGGAAGACAACCTTACTCTTTACAGCCTTCTTATATATACAAGGTCCATCTACATTTTTGATGAAGTCAAACTCTTTGACAGCTTTATCAAAACAGAAGTTCCAGCTCCGCGATGCCCGCTTCAATCCGTAGATGGATTTAAGCAGCTTGCACACTTTTTTGCTGCTCCCACTGTCTACAAAGCCCCTTGGCTGTGTCATGTACACGCTCTCTTCTAAATCACCATTTAAAAAAGCGGTCTTAACGTCCATCTTCCAGATTTCGTAGTCATGGTATACAGCAATGGCAAGTAGGATCCTGATGGACTTAAGCATAGCGACAGGAGAAAAGGTTTCATCATAGTCGACGCCAGGTCGTTGATGAAAACCTTTTGCTACAAGTTTAGCTTTGAAAGTCTCAACTTTTCCATCTACACCAATCTTCTTTTTGAAGATCCACTTGCTCCCGATGGGTTTTACCCCTTCAGGAGCAATTTCCAAACTCCATACTTTGTTGGTGTGCATGGATTCCATCTCGGATCGCATAGCATCCAGCCATTTCACAGAGTCTCCACTTGTGATGGCCTGCTCGAAACTAGTTGGGTCATCATCTTCCATGATGCAATCCTCGCTCCCATCGTCTACGAGAAAACCGTAGCATCTCTCAGGTGGATGATGAATCCTACTAGATCTGCGGAGTGGCTGGGGTTCGTCAGGGATTATTGAATCTTCTGGTTCTATCATATTGTCATCTATAGTTTGTGTAGCTAGAACTTCTTCCAGTTCTACCTCATTACCACTAATTTCTTTTAAAAGAAATTCCTTTTCTAAAAAAGTGACATGTTGAGCAAGAAACACCTTTTGTTCCTCAGTATGGTAGAAGATATGCCCTCGCGAATGTTTGTGATATCCTACAAACTTGCACAGAATTGATCTTACCTCGAGCTTGTCTGGATTTTGCTTTTTGACATATGCCGGACAACTCTATATCTTAATAAAATTAAGATATGGTCTCTTCCCCTCCCATATCTCATATGGAGTGGTTGTAAAAACCCTAAACTTTCTGTACAGAATTTTTTTTCAAAAATACAGAAAGGAACACCTAAGCCTGAGCACAAATTATAAATTTGATTTGCTTTTGAACAGCAAGAAAGCACTTGTAGCTCATTGGTAAAGCCTTGCACTGCTGTGACGTAGCCCCTGTGATCGAATCCCCTCAGCCACATATATTTTTAATTGATTTTTCTTTTAATCTTTTAGAAGACCAAGGTTTACACGTGTACTACACGTAAAACGAAGAGTCATACAGTAATCAAACACGTGCACTGAGTTATACTAACAGACACCAACACGTGGTGAGCATCCAAGCCCCCGACCCTACCAAACGACCGGTGAGATCGGGATTGAGGCCGGCGCCGCCAGTCGCCCCCGTGGCTAATGCCTCAATTTTTCTACCCTGGCACCTTTTGGCCTACCTCGCTTTCCCCATATTGTTTGATTTTCTACACATTTACAGAGGGATTAAAATCACCACTTTAATCCATTTTTAAATACATTTTTAATTCTCCAATTCATTATCCTAAACCCTAATTTTCCATATAAATACCACACTATATTTCACCCCTCCTCATTCAGAATTCCATTACAAAAACTCTCTAAAATTTCCAAGTCCTAAGTTGTGCAAGTGGAGTTAGCAAAGGGCAAGATTCCGACGAAGTTTTGGGAAGAATCCGACGACAAAATGACTCCCCGACGGTTCCAATAGCTTCCCCTCTCTCTTGTCTTATTTTACAATCTATAAGTCCTCTCTTCACTCCTCTTTTGCTATTCTAAAACTTCTCCTTTTCAAAACTCGTCGGAATCGGAGTTATTCCGGCTTCCGATTCTCTGTTCTTTAAAAATCTAATTTTTCTTAATAAAAAACCTATAAATTTTTAATAGATTGTTTAGTAATCATTAACAAACACATTAGAACAAATTTCATCTCAAAAGAATCTATTATGCAACTTTTATCGCATTTTTATGGGTAAATACCATATACTTTACTTTCAACACAATTTAACATATTCCCTTGTATTACCTTTAAAAAACTCATGTGGTAATGACCTACCTCATCACAACACATATTTTTGATATAGCATGATAACTCTTGGGACATTAGTTATGGAAAAATACAAGTTTATATTTAAATACCGTAAACATTCAAAAACCGTTTTCTTTAAAAATGTATTACTTAATTCCTTACAAATACGCCTCTACAACCCATTTTGGGGAACCTCGATCGGGATGGTGCGAGTTATCGCATATCCTCGGGCCTAGTAGAGCGAGATGCAGACCTCCGCAAGGAGCATTCGATCTCGATGGAATTTTAATGCAATTTTTAAGAAAAATGTGATTTCTAATTAACAAATAAATTCTATTTTCTTTATATATATATATATAAATATTATCAAAATATCTACTTTAAGTATACAATATATATATATATATATATATATATATATATATATATATATATATTCCATGTTTTCTAAATCAAAGGAATCACCAATTTCATGAAACTATTTTTACAATTCAATACCATTCCAAGTTTACATTAAAATACCATATACATTGGAATCCAGATTATATCCACTAGAATATTTCACTTTATAAAAATTACAATTATGAAAACCCTAAAGATGATAATTAAATATTTGAGGTGTATATTGAAAATACATCAAAACTATTTTTCATAAAACCCCCTCAAGTTATATTAATTTACAATAAGGATCCTAGTAAACATAGGTTAAAGCGGGACTAGTTCTCTTAAGCCTCAGGGAGCCGGAGAATATGGGTGCTTGCCTATCTAAGATAAACAATCTAAAAACGGTGTTATCAATACGGTAATTTTCTTGGAAAAAAACACAAATCCTGCCGTCCATGTGTAGCAGTTACCGATAACTCCAAAACAATCAGGACTTCAATTCTGTTTAAAAGTTCGACTCAGTTCGAGTCATGGTCAAATCTGAAATCAATCTGATTTGAATCCAATTCAAGTATAACTATAATACAACATGAATCCATGAATACCAGAATTCAATCCATATCAACATGAACATGACCGAACCGAACCATGGATATACTCTGATTACATGACTATCCATTTATATCCATTTCGTTTACTGATATCATGGTTTCGGCAAGTCTTCCATTTACTACAAGACAATACAATACAATCAGTACAATCAATATAATCAATACAATAAACATTACGAGGTTTATAAAGGGGTAGACTGGTATGAAACATGTTAAAGGTGGCATGAGGTGGTCACTAAAAGATGTAATTACATCCATACCGTTGTTCCGTGGTATTATCGATAGAGCCTTATACTATGGGTTACCAAAGTCCACGGTGTAAGCTGGACACCTCTCGTATACACTGGCATATTCTGTACCAAGCTACAACAGTTATGTTAGTATAACAAATATAACATTTTCTACTTCACCTGTTCTATTCTCTGTATATTCTTCTCCTTCTTTCTTTGGGACTTACCGAGCGATTGTTCGCTGACAACATTCATATTTCTGTTCTTCTTTGGAATATTGTCAGGAGGACCCGACTCTGAGGAGTTCGAGACCAGTCAGGAGCACTTAGAGCAGTTCCCAGAAGACCCTGAGCATTGATTTTACTTGTACTCATTTTATTTTCAGTTCATTCCATTGTTTAGGCATTACATTCCAGACTTGTATTTATATTTCCAGTTGTATTGTAAAGGAATGTTGAATAAATAAAAGTTGATGTTCTTTTACATCTCTTCTTGTGTACATTTTACTTTATATTGCTTAGTTACACTTAGCGTATTTACTTCTGAGTAAATATGTCGTGTGGCCCGTCGCGTCCTCTCCCCGTACACTAGGAAGCGGGGCGTAACAGATTTTTTTGGCGGCCCATGCAGGTCAGTTCTGCATGGACATGCAGTTTAATTCTGCATGAAGTCCTAAACAATATAACACAAGAATCAACAACTAAAAACATTCTTTACATTTCATATTCCTTGAATCTTACAATTTCATATTGTAAGTCTACGGTAGTGCCCCGGCCGTCAATCCGAGACCAAACGCAGAACAAAAACTTTTTATAAACTGGCGCTAACGTAGTCTTTCGCCCGGATCGATCCATTAACCTATACTATCAAACTACAAAGAAGTTAGAATGGCTATACCGATTGATATATGTCCTTCGGTCTTTAGCCACCATCCCGAGCTCCTAGCGGCTTCTCCGATCTCGCTCGATCTCCGGTCTCCTCGTCGAAGTGGCACCACGTCAAGGAATCTTTTTACGGGCTCCCGCTTCAAAACCGAAGCAACTCGGACATGAAGTTTGCTAGCCGACATGCCCAAGGTGAAGTAGAGAATATGTGTGATAACTTTGTCTCATGACATCCATGGATTCTCAACACACGAGATGGTATGGATGGAGGTTGAAAAAGAAGCCATGGAGGAAGATGTGAGCTCAAGAGAAAAAAGAAGCAAGTGAAGTGAAACGGCTTGTATATTGTGTGAGATATTTTGAGAGAGAGAAAAATATCAATAACAAAAATCCCAAGCCCCTACTTGGCTGCCCTCTCTCCAAAATATCCCCACTAATCATAATTAGCCCCAAAATCAATCCATGTCACAATAATGGTCACATAAACCAAGACCATGAGTCACCGAGTGCATGTGACATGAAATGATGCATATGGACAAAACATGCACTCACATTTTCCTCCACTAAACATTTAAACTAAATGTTTAAAACAATAAATAGAATGGCATCTTCTAAAGTAAACTCGTGATGGATCACAAGAATACCCCTCATCTGTATATACATACCCGCATTCGTATTCCGACTGAATACGAATACTATGAGACGAAAGTAATCCAACAATCTAATACTAGGATCCGGATTAAACCAAAGCCCACTAGTATGATCCGTCCGATCATGATCCGTGCACAAGTGCACGTATATGATCGAACCCTGCCATAAAACCATACGGTCTCTACAACGTTTCGCCCGAACTTGGGAAACTTTCTGTGGGGGACTCTAAAGACTCGTCAATACGCTGGCAGTGGGTTTAACCACACGCACGTCAGTGGTACTAGCTATACGTAACGGGCGCCCAGGTATTGACTAAAAGGGAGGCCGATGAGCGAACTCATCCTGAAACCCTACTGATCCTGTCAGTGACAATTTCCGTACAGTCCGGTCTATTCGTCTATGAGTATCGCATATCAAACCTAGGGGGACGGTAAACGTCAGACCCCCAATAGCGGTATAAGTCATGTCGGAGTGTAGTCCAGAACACCTTGAGAAACTATTAGAATACCTACCAGTAAATCTGTTTTGCCTTGGCCAAGGACTTTGTGTAATGGCTCTCCAGACACAGCGCGATATCAACCCCCAATACCGGGAGAGACGAATCCTATCTAACCGCCTGTCACGCCCTGCTTCCCAGAGTACGCGAAAATGGGCACGTGACATAGCCAACCATACTACCTGTGGGTAGGAAGCATCCATCCACAGTCACATTACGGCTGTAGAGATATCAAGAACAAAATAAAACTATCTAAAACATGTCCATAATCCAAGATAACAGGAGTCAACAATAAATAAATGCGGAAGCAAATGATCCAGTACAAATAACTGAAATGTATGTCCCATAATGCGGGCTCACATCAGGAATAAACTGCAGGAAATAAAAACTAACTAATACTGACACCTCACAGCTCAGCCTGCTGGCTGAAGTACTCCTGCTCGGACTGCGACAGCGGTACGGAATCTGGGCCATGCAAAACCCAGACGTCAGCGCGTCATGTTATCAAGTAATATAATATGAACAGGGTAATAGGCAATGCAGTATAAACATGAATAAAACAAGAGTAACAACAATATAAGTCAGAGCAGTGCAGGGTAATGTGCAGTGGGTAAACTGAACTGTTCTATCAGGTTGTTTGTTCTAAAGTCTTTGAAACCAATTGATGAATCATCGATGTAACTCAATAGTATCCCGTGCATGCCCGGGACCACGGTCTAAGACTCTCGGGCTGAAACCGAGACGTGCCGCTAGGCAGTAAAGGGTAGCAGGTATAGGCGAGTGATGTCAGCATCATCACTCTGGGGCTGGCCTAGCCCGTAAGACTGATCAGAAGAGGTATCGAACTGTTGAGTTACAAGTCAGGTTTCACCTTTGATTTCCCCATACACCCAAGTTATGTATGTCAAGTCAGGTATTCAGTAATCAAGAACTAATGCCAACACAGGATCAGGTAAAAGCAGATTTGTCTGGATAGACAACAGGAACGGTCCATGAGAACTACATGTCAGGTTTGTTGGCATTAGACACAAGATCGGGTAACGGGTCAGGTCATGGTACATCAGGTCAAGTCAACAGTATACGGTACCATGTCAGGTATATCAATATGCGTGTAGCAAGTCAGGTCAAGGTGTGAACGATACACAGGTGTGCTCACAATCAGGTATATAATCAAGCATGGTTATCAACAACATGGTATAAGCAATAAATTAAGCAATAGGCAGATTTACTCAATTTGCAGTACAGTAATTAGTCGTGTCACAGAGATGATTTCAAGGTTATGCGAATGCAGTATGACTACTATGGCCTTTTAATCATGTTAACGAGTTTAAGCATTGTAGAGGTGCAATGATTTAAATAAAGGTTCAATACAGCTATTACAGGTTAAAATGCATACAAGTGTCCGAATGGAACAAAACTATAGAGATAAATGCCATAAGCTATGTTAACATTAAAAATGTGATTAAACAGGTAAATATGGTTTTAGGTTCAATTTGCAACTGTAGGTTCCAAGTTTAACGGTAAAATGATAAAATACAGTATTGTACATGAAAATGAGAAATAATTGTACCAAAGCTAAATTTACAGGTTTTGGGTGTCATAATGTATATATAAATATTGTATAGCATGTAGCAAGGGGTACTTGCTTCGACGGGTCACGAACCGGGAAAAACGGAACGTAAAACGTCGGCGGGGAAACTCGCGACGGGCGCACGGTTCACGGAATGAACCCAAACAACGAATAATGGAACCACACGGGTCGGGGTACCTCGCTGGAATGTCGGGTCACGTCGTCGGCATCGTCGTATTCCGGCGAGATGCAAAACAGCGACGTCAAGAATTGCGATCAAGAAAAGAAAAGAAACAAAGAAGGAGAGAAGGCTTACCAAGGTTCTGCTCCTGCGGTTTATCTAGAGGGGAGACGTGAGGGTGACGGCGAGGTCGACGGAGCTCCGACGGTGGCCAACGACGGTAGCGACGAGATCTGCAGTTCAAGAAAATTTTCTACAGAGAATGGAAAGAAGGAGGAAAGGAAAGAGGAGGGGAAGTTATCTCACCGAGGAGTGTTTGCGAGGCCGGGGCTACGGAGTCGAGGCCGTCGGCGGCGACGGATCCGGCGGTGTGTGCAGGGGTGCGCGGGGTTGCAGGTCGGAGATGCACAGGGAGAAGAGAAAAGGAGGTTGTGGATGGGACGAGGCTGAGGAGGCGAAGGTGGAGGCGACGGTGGTGCCGGCGTTGGGGTACGGCGGCGAGGAGGGAGGCGCGGTCGCTAGGGCACGACGATGGTTCTGCGTTCTGTGGTTTTGAAAAAGAATGAAGGAGGGAAATTATTTAAAGTGGAAGGAAGAGAGAGAGAGAGAGATTATAGGAGAGAGAGAGTGGAGAGAGAAAGATAGAGAGAGAGGAGAGAGAGACGGGGATTGGAGAGAGAGAGACGGGGATTGGAGAAAGAGAGGAGAGAGGGAGACGGGGCCCACGGAAACGGAGGAATTTGATTGGCTGAAGGGGAATCGTTAGTTAGGGAAAAAAATATTAATTAAAGATTCAAAAGATTTTAAAGAACAGTAGGATTTATAAGGTTAAATAATAATATACGTTGGTTATAAAATATTAGAATTTTGGGATTTTGGCGCAAAATAAAACATTTTCAAATCGCGCCCGGGTCGGGTCCAAAAATTTGAAATTGAAATAATAGAATTTTAGGCGGGATCCAAAATTTAAAATGAAGTGTTTTATGACAAAAAGCATACCCCCAAAACGGACACACGTACGTGCGCGTAGCCGTCCAAACTCGCCCGTTTCACTGAACGGGACGAGAACACGATGCACGGATGCTACAACAGGGTTAGGGGTGTCAAGCAGGCCAAGATGAATATTTTTAATTTTATTTTAGATGCTAAAATTTGTTATATATAGAAATGAATTTGCCAGGTAAAAGTTCACAGTAAGTAACAAACAAGCAAGATAAATGAAATAAGGGTCACACTCCATTCATAAAGTAACAGAAATTAGTAGCCTTGCGCTTGGGTGTTACATTATACCCAACTACAAAAAGAATTTCGTCCTCGAAATTCCAAGAATACAAAGATATAAAACTACAGGAAAAGGTGAGGAAATTTCTGCCGGATTTTATCTTCTCGTTCCCAAGTGGACTCTCCATGCGAGCGATTTCCCCATGAAACCAGTACAAGAGGGATAACCATGTTCTTAAGAACCTTTTCCCTTCGATCCACAATTTCAATTGGTCGCTCCTCAAAAGTCAAATCTTCTCGTACTGTTAGCTCTGAATGATCCAATACGTGCGTTTCATCTCGAACATACTTACGGAGTTGAGATACGTGAAACACATCGTGCACATTCGCCAAGGACTGCGGTAACGCCAAACGATACGCTACCTCACCAACACGCTCCAAGATCTCAAAGGGTCCAACGAATCGAGGACTAAGCTTTCCTCGACTCCTAAAACGAATCACCCCTCTAGTCGGTGATATCTTCAAGAATACCAAATCACCCACGGCGAACTCTAAAGGTCTTCTTGACGTGTCAGCCCAACTCTTCTGTCTGTTTTGAGCTGCCTTCACATGATTTCTGATAGTGTTAACCTTCTCAATTGTCTATACTACCAAATCTGGTCCCAACAATCTTCGTTCACCGACATCGTCCCAGCAAACAGGTGAACGACACTTACGACCATACAAAGCTTCAAACGGAGCCATCTGGATAGTTTCCTGAAAACTGTTGTTGTAAGAAAACTCCACCAAGTGTAAATGATCCTCCCAAGAACCCTTGAAGTCCAACATGCATGCTCTCAACATATCTTCAAGAGTTTGGATCGTTCTCTCCGACTGACCATCAGTTTGAGGATGATAAGTTGTGCTAAACTTCAATCGAGTCCCCAAACTTTCTTGTAAGCTCCGCCAAAAGTGTGATAAGAACCGAGTGTCCCGATCGGACACGATTCTTACTGGCACTCTATGCAATCTTACAATCTCCTGCATGTACCGCTCTGCCAAAGTCTCTGTTGATTGACCAACCCGGAAAGGAATGAAGCTTGGTCAATCGGTCAACAATCACCCATACAGCATTGCTGCCCTTTGGACTCCGCGGTAAAGCCATCACGAAATCCATGGTTATATGTTCCCACTTCCATTGAGGAATCGGAAGTGGTTGCAATAAACCAACAACCCTTTGATGTTCAGCCTTAACTTGCTGACACACCAAGCACTTTGCCACAAAACGAGCAATCTCCCGTTTCATGCCTTCCCACCAGAAATGCTGTCGAATATCTCGGTACATCTTTGTGCCTCCTGGATGTACAGAATACGCTGAACTGCGTGCATCCTTCATAAGCTCTTCACGAATATCTCCCTTTGGCACACACAAATGGCTATCATATCTCAACGAACCATCTTCGTGGATCAATAAATCTGTTCGTAGTCCGGCTTCAACCTGTCCTCGAAACTTTTGCAGTCTAGGGTCCTGCGATTGTGCTGCTTTAATATTCTCGATCAATGACGAATGTACTTGCAGCTGCATCAACTGTCCCGTAGAACGTGGTAGCACAACCTCCAAGTCAAATCTTCGAAAATCTTCAACGAGCTCCTTCTGCGTAGTTAACACTTGAATTGCTGGTAACCGACTAAGCGCATCCGGCACGACATTAACCTTCCTCGGATGGTACTTAAGATCAAGATCGTAGTCAGCCATCAGCTCCAACCATCTACGCTGCCTCATGTTAAGCTCCTTCTGTGTGAACACATACTTCAAGCTCTTATGATCAGTAAAAACTTCGACTCTTTCGCCCAAAAGGTAGTGTCTCCAAATTTTCAAAGCGAAAATCACAGCCGCAAGTTCCAAGTCATGAGTTGGATAATTCTTCTCATGGGTCTTCAACTATCTCGACGCGTATGCTACAACCTTCCCATACTGCATCAAAACACATCCCAATCCTTTCCCAGATGCGTCGCTGTGAATCACCAATCCTCCGGAATTGTCTGGCACGGTCAAAATATGAGCGGTTATCAACTTCTGCTTCAGCGTCTCAAAAGCTAACGCACACTTATCCGTCCATACGAAAGGTACCTCCTTGCGCGTAAGCTTGGTCAACGGCTCTGCCAGACGAGCAAAGTTCTCCACAAAACTCCTGTAATATCCGGCGAGTCCAAGAAAGCTTCTTATCTCCGCAGCATTCTTTAGAATCGGCCAATCACGAACTGCTGCAATCTTTTCGGGATCGACGGCAATTCCATCGCCCGACACAACATGCCCCAAAAACTTCACTTCCTCCAGCCAAAACTCACACTTACTCATCTTCGTATAAAGCTTCTCCTGTCTCAACGTCTGCAGTGCGATCTTCAAATGCTCAGCATGTTCCTCAAAAATCTTCGAGTAAACCAGAATATCGTCAATAAACACCACAATAAAATGGTCCAAGAACGGTGAAAAGATTCGGTCCATCAAGTCCATGAATATTGCCGGCGCATTCGTTACTCCGAAGGGCATCACTAAGTATTCGTAATGTCCGTACCGAGTCCGGAATGCCGTCTTGCAAATATCTTCGGCTTTCACTCGGACCTGATGATATCCGGATCGCAAATCCAGCTTCGAGAATACCCTCGCACCACTAAGCTGCTCAAAAAGTTCTCCAATGTGAGGGATAGGGTACTTGTTCTTAATAGTCACCCGGTTTAATTCTCGATAGTCGATGCACATCCTTCTTATGCCATCCTTCTTCTTTACTAGAAGAACTGGAGCTCCCCAAGGCAAGTTACTGCTTCGAATCCAACCCTTTTCAAGCAATTCAGCAACCTGTTTCTTAATTTCTTCCAACTCTACTGGTGCCATTGGATAATACGCTTTGGATACTGGCGCTGCACCAGGAATAAGATCAATTGCGAACTCCACGTCTCGCTTCGGCGGTAAACCCGATATATCTTCAAACACATCTATAAAATCGTGAACAACCACCGGCTCTTCACCATTATCAACTTCCATTGCTGCAAGAATATTGTTTGTCGGCCTAGCCCTAAACTCGACTGGCCCTGACAGAACTGCTTCCTCCAGTGAAGGTAAACTCAGGATGTCCGGGAATCTGGAAAATTACTTTCTTTGCCCTACAGTCAATGTGAGCGTGGAAAGTGCCAAGAAAATCCATTCCCAAGATGACTTCATAGCTGCCCGTATCAATCACCAAGAAATCTGCAAAGAGTTCCCGTCCGCAAACAACAACTGTACAATCTTTACATTCCCTACTAGATATGATTTTCCCATTCCCAGTGTGTATGTCCCAGAAACTAGACAGGGTCGTGCAGGCAATCGAGTGTGTAGTTATAAATTTGGATGACATAAAACAATGGGATGCACCGGAAAAAAATAATGCCAATGCGGGAAAACCATGAACGAGTAAAGTACCTGAAACAACTTCTCCTGACGCCTTGGCTTCCTCAACTGTCAAGGTAAAAGCTCGAGCCTGATTAGGTCCTTGAGTCAGTTGTTTCTGTCCCTGAAACGGTTTCTGCGGAGGTTTCTGAATATCATCCCTTGTACGAAGCTTCGACGGACAAGCACTGACATTGTGATCTACCGCTCCACAAACTAAACAGAGTCCTTGCCTCCTTCGACACTCCCTCTGCACGTGCCCAGGTAAACGGCAGTAGTCACAAATCACGCTCTTTCTTCGATCAACGATCACAGGCTTCTTCATTGGTGCTACACCACGACGGTCCACTGGAATACCCTTGCGACCATGAGCTCGGTTTGGTACAAATGCTGGCTTCCTTACCGCAACTGCTGTCTGCTGCAAACTCCCTTTCATCCCAGATAAACTCTGCTGTTCCCGAGCTGCCGTAAGAACCTGTGAGAAAGTGGTCAAACCCAGAGAGACAATCTGCCGCTGGATGTCCACGTCCAAGCTGCGCATGAACCTCCGTGCCCTGTCTGCATCGTTGGCAACTAAAGGTCCAGCGAATCTGCTGAGTCTCGTCCATTCTGCTGCATGAACATCCACGGGTGCTCCATTCTGCCTTAGCCCAATAAACTTCTCTTCCATTTCCTCCCGTGCAGTCCGCGGGAAGAACTTCTCTAGGAAACTCTTAGAAAAATCCGCCCACTTGATCGGCTTGGGCAAGCGGGTCTCCTCCACAAGCCACTATTCTCGGGCGTAGTCCACTAACTGAATGCGTACCACATCAACTCTTTTGTCATCTGGAATCTGTGCCGCAATAAGCAAATTCTCTGTGTCAACTAGCCACTGCTCTGCTGGCAACGGCTCCTCCAAACCGGTAAATGTAGACGGACCCAAACGCCTGAAATCTGCTACGGTCCCCACTTGATCAACTGGTTTAGCTTCAACCTTGTCTACGGACTGCTGAACGGTCTGCAAACCTTCCTGGAATGATTCCGCTTGCTGCTGGATCAGCTCGGTCTGTCTCTTTTGATTTTCCAGCATTCCTCTTATCACTCCAAGCATGGCGGCTTTGTCCACACGCCTTTGGTACGTCTTCAAATTTTTATCTGCCATAATCCTGAAATCAAAACACCCAACATTAGCATGCTGATAGATTCAATATATAGATCAAGGCTAGAACTCCAAAATACTTAAATAAAGTACCGCATTGTAACTATGCCGCGGTATCATAGCCACAATTACTTAACTCCACCAAAGTCGCCTAAGTCCTAGAGATAACAAGGAATCAGGTTTCGAGTCGATATGCAAAGGAAGTTTGCACATCGTAGAAGATATAATCAGGAAGAATGTAATTCAAGAAAGGGTAAAACGGCAAGGTGGCAGGACATGTTTCCTAAACACGGGTATTCTGATTCGTGTATTGGGTACAATACCCAACTACAAAAGAATCAACCCGACTAACCTATCGCTCTGATACCAAAAGAACCATGTCACGCCCCGCTTCCCAGAGTACGCTAAAATAGGCACGTGACATAGCCAACCATACTACCTGTGGGTAGGAAGCATCCATCCACAGTCACATTACGGCTGTAGAGATATCAAGAACAAAATAAAACTATCTAAAACATGTCCATAATCCAAGATAACAGGAGTCAATAATAAATAAATGCGGAAGAAAATGGTCCAATACAAATAACTGAAATGTATGTCCCATAATGCGGGCTCACATCAGGAATAAACTGCAGGAAATAAAAACTAACTAATACTGACACCTCACAGCTCAGCCTGATGGCTGAAGTACTCCTGCTTGGACTGCGACAGCGGTACGGAATCTGGCCATGCAAAACCCAGACGTCAGCGCGTCATGTTATCAAGTAATATAATATGAACAGGGTAACAGGCAATGCAGTATAAACATGAATAAAACAAGAGCAACAACAATATAAGTCAGAGCAGTGCAGGGTAATATGCAGTGGGTAAACTGAACTGTTCTATCAGGTTGTTTATTCTAAAGTCTTTGAAACCAATTGATGAATCATCGATGTAACTCAATAGTATCCCGTGCATGCCCGGGACCACGGTCTAAGACTCTCGGGCTGAAACCGAGACGCGCCGCTAGGCAGTAAAGGGTAGCAGGTATAGGCGAGTGATGTCAGCATCATCACTCCGGGGTTGGCCTAGCCCGTAAGACTGATCAGAACAGATATCGAACTGTTGAGTTACAAGTCAGGTTTCACCTTTGATTTCCCCATACCCCCAAGTTATGTATGTCAAGTCAGGTATTCAGTAATCAAGAACTAATGCCAACACACGATCAGGTAAAAGCAGGTTTATCTGGATAGACAACAGGAACGGTCCATGAGGACTACATGTCAGGTTTGTTGGCATTAGACACAAGATCGGGTAACGGGTCAGGTCATGGTACATCAGGTCAAGTCAACAGTATACGGTACCATGTCAGGTATATCAATATGCGTGTAGCAAGTCAGGTCAAGGTGTGAACGATACACAGGTGTGCTCACAATCAGGTATATAATCAAGCATGGTTATCAACAACATGGTATAAGCAATAAAATAAGCAATAGGCAGATTTACTCAATTTGCAGTACAGTAATCAGTCGTGTCACAGAGATGATTTCAAGGTTATGCGAATGCAGTATGACTACTATGGCCTTTTAATCATGTTAACGAGTTTAAGCATTGTAGAGGTGCAATGATTTAAATAAAGGTTCAATACAGCTATTACAGGTTAAAATGCATACAAGTGTCCGAATGGAACAAAACTATAGAGATAAATGCCATAAGCTATGTTAACATTAAAAATGTGATTAAACAGGTAAATATGGTTTTAGGTTCAATTTGCAACTGTAGGTTCCAAGTTTAACGGTAAAATGATAAAATACAGTATTGTACATGAAAATGAGAAATAATTGTACCAAAGCTAAATTTACAGGTTTTGGGTGTCATAATGTATATGTAAATATTGTATAGCATGTAGCAAGGGGTACTTGCCTCGACGGGTCGTGAACCGGGAAAAACGGAACGTAAAACGTCGGCGGGGAAACTCGCGACGGGCGCACGGTTCACGGAATGAACCCAAACAACGAACAATGGAACCACACGGGTCGGGGTACCTCGCTGGAATGTCGGGTCACGTCGTCGGCATCGTCGTATTCCGGCGAGATGCAAAACAGCGACGTCAAGAATTGCGATCAAGAAAAGAAAAGAAACAAAGAAGGAGAGAAGGCTTACCAAGGTTCTGCTCCTGCGGTTTATCTAGAGGGGAGACGTGAGGGTGACGGCGAGGTCGACGGAGCTCCGGCGGTGGCCAACGACGGCAGCGACGAGATCTGCAGTTCAAGAAAATTTTCTACAGAGAAGGGAAAGGAGGAAAGGAAAGAGGAGGGGAAGTTATCTCACCGAGGAGTGTTTGCGAGGCCGGGGCTACGGAGTCGAGGCCGTCGGCGGCGACGGATCCGGCGGTGTGTGCAGGGGTGCGCGGGGTTGCAGGTCGGAGATGCACAGGGAGAAGAGAAAAGGAGGTTGTGGATGGGATGAGGCTGAGGAGGCGAAGGTGGAGGCGACGGTGGTGCCGGCATTGGGGTACGGCGGCGAGGAGGGAGGCGCGGTCGCTAGGGCACGGCGATGGTTCTGCGTTCTGTGGTTTTGAAAAAGAATGAAGGAGGGAAATTATTTAAAGTGGAAGGAAGAGAGAGAGAGAGATTATGGGAGAGAGAGAGTGGAGAGAGAAAGATAGAGAGAGAGGAGAGAGAGACGGGGATTGGAGAGAGAGAGACGGGGATTGGAGACGGGGCCCACGGAAACGGAGGAATTTGATTGGCTGAAGGGGAATCGTTAGTTAGGGAAAAATATTAATTAAAGATTCAAAAGATTTTAAAGAACAGTTGGATTTAAAAGGTTAAATAATAAAATATTGGAATTTTGGGATTTTGGCGCAAAATAAAACATTTCCAAATCGCGCCCGGGTCGGGTCCAAAAATTTGAAATTGAAATAATAGAATTTTAGGCGGGATCCAAAATTTAAAATGAAGTGTTTTATGATAAAAAGCATACCCTCAAAACGGACACACGTACGTGCGCGTAGCCGTCCAAACTCGTCCGTTTCACTGAACGGGACGAGAACACGATTCACGGACGCTACAACAGGGTTACGGGTGTCAAGCAGGCCAAGATGAATATTTTTAATTTTATTTTAGATACTAAAATTTGTTATATGTAGAAATGAATTTGCCGGGAAAAAGTTCACACAAGTAACAAACAAGCAAGATAAATGAAATAAGGGTCACACTCCATTCATAAAGTAACAGAAATTAGTTGCCTTGGGCTCGGGTGTTACACCGCCACTGCCTCCAAGTGCTTCGGGACTGCACCCAACTACTACCTGTTTGCACGACTCCTTTGAGCCATGGTAGGGTAGCTATCAAAGAACAGTGGGAACACACTTGAGGCAAAGTAGCAGTGTCAAGTCAACGGACTAAGCTATACTCATGTCACCCGGGAACAGCTCCTGACGATAGGTTTAGTACCAATCAGCAATGCCCCTGTGAGTCCGTCCGGTGTACTCATAACCCAATGAGCACCTGTATATTATCTTAGGTGAACCAACTAACACCAATGGCTTGTGAGAACAGCCACCGCCCCTCATCGAGGTCTCGATCCGTATACACTTGTCTACTCATGGAGTATCGATGCCTAGTTTCGAAACTCCCACGACTAGGGACACTTTAAGGATGTGCTTATAGACTACCCAACTCTCACGTATATGATCGCCATCATACTGCTGGTAGTCAAGAAAGAATCCTATGGACTCTATCAACGTGTAATAGTGATCTGTAATATCACCTGAACTATGTACATGATGATAAAGACAAACCAGATAGCATACTATCATCTCGAGTAAGACTGTTCTACCGGTATAGGTCTTCCCTCAATCATTGCAATCATGTTCCTGTTGTCCAATAATTGACTTTGAGGGCACTATATCGAACAATCTCCCACTTGCACTTAAGGCTAATTATTGCGATGTCGCATACTCACAGCCCGTGTGATACCGAACCCCCAACTCCTCTACTAATCAGTTTCACAAAGCTCGTTTGAAAAACTATTGCTTTCGAGAAATAGCCT
Source organism: Agapanthus africanus (assembly GCA_030015575.1). NCBI lineage: Eukaryota > Viridiplantae > Streptophyta > Magnoliopsida > Asparagales > Amaryllidaceae > Agapanthus > Agapanthus africanus. The sequence goes on from CM057347.1 coordinate 24,304,948, forward strand.
CAGTGAGTGGATCCGCTCAGATGCTTCTTTCTATGTCTCTCTTTATCTCAAGTTCGCGGAGAAAGTCATCTCCTGAAATGTGCAATACCTGTCTTAGAATATATCTGGATATCTGATAGGACCCAGTTCACAAATGAACTCAAAATACAGCAAACTTCTTAGACTGTATCGTCAACTGAACTTAATCAGTATGCTGCACCATCCCTCCCTCAGTATCCGCTTGGACCACCTGTCCAAACTACTGCCCCTCGTCAGAGGGAAAACTATAACTCTGACAGTCACTCTGTCAACCATATCACCTTGGAAGCCTGGAATGATAACCGTCTCCTGAAGGACATTACCAAATTTCTAGAACATTAACTTATGTTCATAAAATGCTTCCGAACGTTTCTCCAGGATTGTATTAATATATCATCTTATTCCATCTAGTGCAAAAACAACATTTGGTGTAGTACTTGACTTCTCATGATTGACTCAATTGCCTAAGCAAATGATATGTCAATCATGCACATCCCTCTCCCCTTTAGTCTGTAAGACATATTTAGAGAGGGTGACTCCACTACCTGAAGGATCACCACCATGCCAGGAGTCGTCTATTCTAAAATACCTTTAGAATACTGTCTAAGTACCCAGATTGGGAAACTACCCAAATCTAGATCTAAAACCATAGATCTAGTAACCAGAATACCACATATAATATCCAAATCCTATGTGGAGAAAACACTGTATGACAACCACAGTATAACCGATCATAGTATAGGAATTTCACTTCCTACAATCTACATGTCATCCAAATACTAGGACATCACACCCTACTACCTTCTTAACAGATCCATCTCCTATCTTGATGAAGTCAAAGCCCATGACTTTCACATCAAAAATAGATGATCTATCTCCACTATATTTGCTTTAGTCTATAAATAGACATAAGCTACCTGTCCACTATGCTTCCGCTGCTCCCACTGACTAAACAACCCTCTGGCAAGTCATATACACGTGCAATTCTAAAGCTAGTTTAGAACGACGCTATACTTATCCTCCTGCCGGGTCTCATAGTCTAGAACAACAGTAATGGAAAGTCTGGGTAAACAAGAACCTCCCTGTCACCGTCCTTGAGGCTACCGGAGTATCTCTCGGGTGCTTGAGGTTACCCACCATATCTGCAGAGTGGCTAATGGAATGTCAATCCTGATTGAATCTTTAGATCTTATTAAATTTTCAATAATCGTTTGCGGTTCTGGAATCACTTCCAGTTCTACCATACTCCCACTACTGTTTTCTGAAAAAATCCATTTTACTAAAACTGTGGCGCATCAAGAACAATATCACTATTAATCTTCCAGATGGTAGAAAATCAACCCTCATCATAGCCTGGGTTAACCCACAAACTGCCATTACAGAAACATGCCTTGAGTCATTTAGAGTCTGGTTTTAAGCATAAGCCGGACAACTCCAAATACCTTAACATCGTTAAGATATGAACCATTCTATATACAATATAGAAACATAGGCAATGATTTAATTGGAACCAGATTCAAATCATGCAGCTGTCTCCAGTGCATGTCAATTAAATGGAGAGAGGCCGATCAACATTACTCAACTTAGGAGTTCATCCAGATATGAGTAACCTGAAAGAGAAGCAAGTTCTCAAAACCATTACTCAACTGAATACCAAACAAAAGTATCTACTTCTTCGATCATCTTGAAGAATCCTGATACTTGCAACACCTGGTTCTCCACTTTATTCTTGTACCTATAACTTCTCAAAACTTAGACTTCGTATTTCTATGAAACACTTGTCTAAAACTTGAGAAGTCACAAGTAAACAAAATATAGTATGAGGACCAACCCCTTTGTCCTAATGGACACTGGACAACATACAATATTTTGTATAAGTCCCCTAAGTTGAATAACTCAAACCCTGTGCGTCGTAGGTTGAAAACTGTACTTATGGTTAAGAAGAATTACACCGCTGTTTAATGCTCATTACCTAACCATCAACTGATATAGGTAAATGTCATGGACATAATTCCAAAAAGTTATATCTCACTTTATAAAATAAACGTACAGATATAACAGTTTGAAATTGGTGCATATCAACGGATATTCAAAACCAAATATTTGTTGTCCTATAAAAACCAGGCGATTTCTTCAAATATCACCAATTACAATGAATCCCGATATAATGAGGACGATCACCTAATTCCCAATAACTTACTCCCACTCATCATCTGTAAAACCATACAGATGTGAGAATCATACCCGGTAAATACATACCCTGGAGTAAGGATCTGATTGGAAAATCAGTTTTCTATTAATAACGCATAGTGAAACCGAAACATGAATATGTTTCGAAGGGGTATTCGGGTATTCCTAGTAATGCCTCTTCCATTATAAGATTCATGACTGTAACCGTATATTTCTTTGCCATCTTTCTAAATCCCTTTATTTGTCTTTACTCATTACCTTCTGTACACCATCGTTAGGCTAAATGGTTTTCTTCCTTCCCTACCGTTCGGCACCAGCCTATGGTTTGGAAGAAAACTATCCAATAAGCGTAATAGGTGTACTGTCCTAATCCTAAGAGTACTCGCAAGAGAAGGTGATGATAAAAGACAACTGAATAAATCTTATTCTATTTCTCCTGAACCGGAGAAAAGCGAAGGTGAAGTAGGAGTGGCGATGAAATACGCGGTTTGGTCGTGAATGATAGCAGTCGCAATATACTTTGCCCTCTTTCTAATCCCTTTAGTTTGTCTTTACTTATTACTTTCTGTACACCCAACTTAGGCTAATTGGTTTCTCCTTTCCCTACCTTTCGGCACCTGCCTATGGTTTGAAAGAAGACTATTCAATAAGTGTAATAGGTGCACCCTCTCCTAATCTTAGGAGCCCTCACAACCTGAGAGAAGGTAAAAGGAAAAGACAACTGAATAGTCCTATTCATTCTCTCCAGAACCAGAATCCATCCTCCAAAAAGTTCCTTCGAGTTCGTATGTAATTATACGATGGATTTATCCAATGGAAGTGGATCTACGTAGTGATATGGAATGTTCCGGAGAAAAGAAAAGGGTAAAAGAAGGAGCGGCAATGTTGTATGCAACTCAGACAATCCAAAAGCCAGTGTTTTAAGAAAGTTCGGTTAACTTGGTTACTGAGTTAAAGTCCAGGGTCGGGCCATGGTCGCTGTCAAAGAGAGAGAGAAAAGAAACACTCAGCGTGCACTCTAACCCAGATTAGAATGGTTAATCACTTTATCTAATCAGGTTGTCTCCCGCTGTATCCTCAAATTCTCCTCCAAACCTGAAAGAAGAATTAGTCGGAATCACCCGAGGAGTAAACCAAATCATCAGTGGGATCGGGATCCAACTATCATCACATGATAACGTGATGGAATCCACTCACGTTATCACACTCCAGAAGGTATGCACATGCCTGGAAAGTTTCAGTTTCTTTAGAAACTCCCGATTTGATTTTTACCCCATGCTCTTATGACCTTAACTAAGGCCAACAAATCATAAGTCACATGTCAAGTCTACCCGTCATTATCCAGGTTAATTTGAACCCACCCGTACTTGCCCTTAACTAAGGGCCAACAAGGCTGTACGATTGTCCCAAACCAACACATCTATCTATGCAACAGAAAAGCAACAAGTAGCTACCATACACTATGTCTTGACTAAGGCCAACAAACTTAGCATGAATACTAAGTGCTACCCGTCTGAAATGACGGAGGGATACGAATGGTTTTTGGCAAAAAACCGTTAACGTAATGAACTTGATATCGTTGAAGGAACCGGATAGCTTTTTACAAATATATAGTGGCGAAAACCTTTGTTAAAGAGGTCACTCCCGGTGAAGAGATCTCGGCTCTTTCCCCGTAGAATGAAGTGCAGGATATTCCAAATTGAATACCGCGATGCAAAGCAAAAAGTAATCGACTATAGTGATGTTATTACCCTGACGCAAACTTCTGTCCAAGGGGCCACTCCCGATGAAGGGATCTCGGCCCTTGACCCGTTGAATGAGGTGCTGGATATTCATAACTGAATACCACTGTACAAAACAAAAGAGAACGTCCTTGTAATAACAGCTTTTTGAAAAACTGTTCCAACAACATCGAATAGGTTTGTTTTCCTTGCATTGATCTGAATCAATGCAGTCCCATCAATTAATCACACCAATAAAGAACGAAAATATGATGTACGTATATGCCATCCGCATTCGCCACTGGGTCCCATCATCACCCGTTAGGTTACTTAACTAACGACAGAGCGGGGACTGGACCAGCGCGGGTGTAAAACATATACAACATCTACTAGTATATATATAACAATATATAATAATCGCTCCAGGCATGATAAATGCAACATCACAGAAATATAATAAGTATCATGTTCCCCTCCGAACGGCGGCCAAGACATGGACGTCTTGCCTGAGATTCGGGGCAGATGCTATTTGGTTTTATCCGTCCACCTCTCCGAAGATGCCAAGTTGATTTATGGCACCGTGTATCAGAGGTTTAGACGGATGCGACCGATGTAGCAGACTTCGCCAGATTCCCCCTCGTTTGAGGGTTTTTTGATTGTGGGGACGCTCTTCCCTGCAGGCGCAAGCCCCTGCAGTTAATTACGCTACCGCATCACGGTAACAACTTTCTCCTTCTCCAGAATTTCACTTCGTGTCGTGTGTGTTTGTTTTGTTTGTGGATGCCCGTGGATTGTATACGGAGACTAAGTTATGCCGTCGCCCGTAGGACGTGGATTAATCCAAATCTGTATTTACTTAGATTTGGGTTTGGAGTTTTAGTTTAAGGATACGTTAGCCATATTGAGGCTAAGATCAACTTAAACGCTCGTTATGGATACGTTAGTCTGATTTGAGACTACGATCAACTTAACGGAAAGAGCATTTAGGGGCTCTATTGTTCCAGTTTAGAGACGTAGTGGTCCATTTAATAATATATGGCCGTCGGGACCCATCACCTCTCTGACGACGTTGAAGGATTACAACGACAGGTGTTAGAGGAGTTCGGAGATGTACCTTTGAACCAAAATTGATTGGGGGTCTTAAAGTCTGTTTAAATGTTTAAGGATACGTTAGCCAGATTTGAGGCTAAGATCAACTTAAACGGGATCGTTTAGATCCGACAAAAGAGCGTTTGGGGGCTCTATTGTTCCAGTTTAGGGACGTAGTGGTCCATAGGTAGTTTAAGGACATTGCGGTCCATTTCCAGTTTAGGGACATGGTGGTCCATCGTTCCCGTTTTAGGGACGGATGTTAGTTTAAGGACGCATAAGTCCGTGATTTTAAAGACGCTTAAGTCCATGGGTTCAAGGACCCCACAGTCCATATGGATATATTTAAGGACGCATTAGTCCATTAGTTTAAGGACGCATAAGTCCGTGAGTTTAAGGACCTCACAGTCCGTATTTTGGTTTAAGGACGCTTAAGTCCGTGAGTTTAATGACGCATTAGTCCATGAGTTTAAGGACCTCACAGTCCGTATCAATGTGTGGTTGTCGGGACCCGTCACCTCTCTGACGTCGTTGAAGGATTACAACGATAGGTGTCAGAGAAGTTCAGAGATGTACCCTTGAACCGGATGTAAATTGATTTAAGAGAGCAGTCTTGCTCAGTCAATTTAATTTGAGGACTTACGGCCATGATTGGGCTAAGTCCAGTTGAGAATATTCAACGTTTTTATCTTTGGCCTATTAGGCCTGTGCTAGGGCTTTGCACCTGTTTAATAATGCACTGCATTTTCTTTTGGCCTGCTAGGCCTTTTTGATTTGGGCTCTGTCCCTTTTAAATGATGCGCAGCATCTGTTTCTGTTTGGGCTCTGCCTTTTTTTAAAATAATGCATTGCATTTTATTAGGCCTGTTAAACCCTTTTTAATTGGGCTTGGCCCTTCTGTAAATAATGCAGTGCATTAATCAAACTGACAGTGGCCATGTGGCATGTCAGGCGCTTTGCGCCAATTATTGAGCGCAAGCGCATGTGGAGGTGACACGTGTCACACTTTAGTGAGCGCAAGCGCAGTGCGCTGCGTTGTTGCGCTGCTGACACGTGGCGCGCTCTGGTGAGTTGCGCCAATTTCAGAGAGCAATGCTCTATTTTAAAAGCGCATAGCGCAAGTAGTCTTGAAGCTGACACGTGGCACTCTCTGGTGGCTTGCGCCAACCCAGGAGCGCAACAGTGCAGACTTACAAGTGCAAGGCACTGTTCTTATATCTTAATCCAATTTTGGATTCAAGAAAAGAATCTTTAAGATTCCAGAACCAATGGTTCATAAAAAAGGCAATGCCTTTGTTATTTATTATATTTTTTATTGAAGATCCTTGATCTTGTTCTTAGATCAATGATCTATTCAGAAGAAATTCTTCTTTTTATAAAGGTTTTACCTTCTTTTTCCTTTCTGAATTCTTCTCAAAATTCTTTAGAGGAGTTCTCTCTTTGTTTCTGTATTTTTGTCTCTCTGTGTTGTTGTGTTTTGAATTGGGGTCTAGGGGCCTTTATATAGTGTCCATTAATTTGTTAAATTTGTTAAAGAGATTATTCTCTGAGTGATTTGGGGATTTTTCCCCACCGTTGGATCTTTGATCCAAGGGCCTCTGTTTTACAGAAGATAATTTTCTTGTTTTAACAAGAACAGAATGATTTTACTGGAATTTTAATTCTGTTTAGCGCAAACGCATCTGTGCTTGACACGTATCGCACAGCGTAGAGCGCAGCGCAACTGCGCTGACACGTGTCGCGCAGCGCAGAGCGCAGCGCATCTGAAGCGTTGCTTCTTTTAATTTTGTTTTAAATAGAGCCTTGCTCTGATTGGGCACGCTGCCTTGGGCACGCTGCCTTGGGCGCCGTGCTGACGTATCAGATTTTGACATGTGGCGCGTTGCGCGCAGCGCAAGGAATTTGAAGCGTTGCTTCAATTTTTGAATTTTTGAAATTCAAACAGAGCTTTGCTCTGATTGGGGGAACAAATTCCCCCCCATCGTTGCGCTCATGTGGCGCACGTTTGTACAGCGGTGGCAAGATCCTAGCCATTGAATCAACTGAAGAGTTGAAGGGACGCAAGCGCCTATAAATAGGACCCTTGGTCCTCAGTAAATAATTACCATTTTCAAGAACTTTGATTTTCAGAGCCCTGCTCTTGTTTTTAAGAACTTCAGAGCCTTGCTCTCGTTTCTTTTCAAGAACTCCAGAGTTCAAATTTTTAGAACATCTTAGGTAAAATTTAACTTAACTTAAATTAACTTAAATTAAATTAACAGAGCCTTGCTCTCATAGATCTTTGATCTAAAGAAAACCCCTTTGGGGTTTCATCAACAGAGCCTTGCTCTCAAGAATCCATAGATCTACAGAGATCTTGTTTCATGGGTTTTAACCCATGAACAGAGCTTTGCTCCTGGATCAAACATAGATCTTTTTGATCTAAAAATGGAGAACTTTTTATAAGTTTTCATGGATTTTTTAAGACCCCAAATTTTTAATCTTTAGGAGTTAAAAACAAAAATTCTTTTAATAGATTTTCTCATCATTATTACAGAGCTAGGCTCTTTTAAGGAATTTTATTCCCTTGAGACCAGAGTTTGACAAGTGTCACTCTGTGACAGAGCTTTGCTCTGAAAGAGGAGATTTTCTCCTTGTCTCTAGGGATTTTTCATTAATAAGAATATTCTCTTGGGGATTAATTGACAGTCTCGTCCAATGATGGGGCTGTCTTATTAACTGATGCACTGTAGTCCAGATTTTGTAGGTCCCCCTTTGGTCCCCTACCCACTGCATTACAGTGTGGTATAAATTTTAAAATATCAAGCGTTGGAATTACAACACTGACGGCTGATTTTTGTCCCTCCGCAGGAAACATGTCTGCTGATTTGTCTTTCCCGTTTGTTCGCTCGGAGGGAGGATTTCCCCAGGCACCAGTGGATCGAGTGGTGCTCGCTCTCATCAAGGATCATGACCCCGAACACAAGAGCCTTCACTTGTGGGGTAGGTGGTATAATGAGATCATCCAGGGTCGCCGAAGTTTCGGTTCCGCTACGCCGTCTGAGCCCATATTTTCGATCCTCTATGCGGATGAACCCCCGGTGAAGTATGCCGTGGAGGTCAAAGATTGGAACTCGGATGATCTTCTCCAACCTGCGATTGGTTCTATTCCCGTGCAGCCGCCGCCGGCAATAGAAATTTTGGGGAGGCGAATATGTCAGGGTGAAGCACGCCCTTGGGGACATGCCTATAATATTGGATTGACCCCGCGACCACCCGCCGGATATTTGCAGTGGGCCCGGTATATCTTATCGGCGAAGAGGACTCATCTGATGAAGATTGGTTTGTATTCGGCAATCTACGTCTCGCTCTTTGAGGATCCCTCTCCTCCAACATAGTGGATTAAGGCTTTTATCGAACAATGGAATATCCCCACCCACACCTTCTTGATGACGGACAGGGAAGTCTCTATCTCCTTGGAAGAGTTCGCCGAGATCTCGGGTCTGCCGATGAGGGGGGAGCATTACGAGGAGCTGCTTCCTCCTGACGAATACGTCTTCGCCACCAAGCCGCTGGTGTTTGATCTGACGCCGGAGAATGCTATTCAGCACCAGTTTCCGGGCTTGGTGAAGGTGCTGGACATATATGAAGGGCTCTATCTGGAATCAGGGGTCCGGGGAGTCAGTTTCGCAAATTTTATCGCCCGCTTCATTCGACCGGAGTTTCTATCGGAGCGGAGCGAGAAGTTCGCCAAGCTTGATGACCCTTTCGGCTTCGGCTTGGACCGTCGACCAACATCGGAGGACGATCAAAAGGACTTTTATCTCCCCGGCGCCGCCGTCATGCCATTGTCAGAAATCGCCGTCTCGGGCATGGATGAAGAGGCCTTTTTTGTAGGGTTCCTGGGATTGTAGCTGTGTAGCTTCGCGCTCCCCATGCACCCGCGCCACATGCGGCCGTCCGTTTTCTACCCAGAGCATCGGATGGTGGCTGGCCTGCAGTTGACAATAGGAATCGCCGGGTTGGCTCACCTATATAATGGACTTAGCGTGGCGGCGGACGCTAATGAACCCGGGGTGCAGCCTGCTAATTTCCCGATGCACTACTTCACCTCATGGATGGAAATGCATGTGCACGGGGTGTTCGGCGTCCATAAGATCCCTCCGTTTTTTGAGAAGTGCAGACTCCCAAGAGTCATGCGGCTGGTCGGCGCCTCGATCGTGGTTGCGCCTCCGCGGGAGGCTAGGGGGTTGCTTTTTCGCCCACACCTGGTCGGAGCAAAGGTTTTTTTTTTGGATAAAGTCATAACCATAGGCTCAGAGACCTCCAAGTCGGTGGTGGGGCTGCGCGACGACTTCAAGGACGGGGCCTCCGTACTGAAAGCCCGGGAGATTCTTCACCTCTACTCCATTCGTCCGGGCTACCTGGTGTTCAGGCAGAACGAAACAGCACTTTTCATGAGGTATAACCCCCACCGGTTCGCCCAACAATCCAGCTATCACCAAGGGATCCCGCTGGAGGCGTTTTTGGAAGAGCCCGTGGCCATCCGGGAGGGGATAAGGAGTGCGATGCACTATTTCATGTGGCTTAACACGGGCTCCTATTTCTTCATCAGCGAGCCGTTCTGCGTTCCCAAGGTCCTCAACGCGTACGTGGCTTGGTACGCGCATGCAATGGGTCCAGTTATCCATATGGAGAAGCGCATGTTGGTTGACCGCAAGGGCGCGCCTCCCGGCGGCGATCGCAAGGCTTCTCTGAAGCCAAGGACCCCGGCCATTCCTCCGCTGAAAGACGCCGGAGTTGGGCCACCGCGTGTGCTGAGCCCCCCGCGCGGATTGCCGCTGCCTGATATGGTGGATGCGCCACGAGCGCCCCGTGCTCCAGTGGAGACGGTCAATGTGGTATCGCCGGAGTCCGGCGCGGGCGCGGATATCAGGACCTGCCGCCCTAAGGTGCCTGCAAAGCGCAAGTCGATCTCGGGTGCACCCAGGGCTGGCAGGCAGAAGAGGAAGAAGAAGTCGCTCCTCTCTCTCGATGCTATCCTCGGTTTAGAGCCTCAGGCCCCTCTTGCCGAAGGTATAAGCGAGTATGGCAGCAATAAGGGCTTCTCGGTAGATCCAGCAGACACTGATCTGGCGGCCGCCATTGCGGCTTCTGAGCGATCAGCCAGACTCGAAGCGTGGTTGGATAAACTCGCTCGAGCAGGTAATCATTAGTTGCACTCTTCGTCATTTTATCGCATTTTTATCATTATCTTCGACTAATGCTTTCCCTCTTTTTTTAACAGGTGTCACTACTGAAGAAGCCATCGCTGCCTCTCTACAAACCTTCCAGGAGGAGGAAAAGAAACGCGCTTCATTGGGCGTTGGTACGTCTCGCCTCATTAGGTTTTTTGTCCTCTTTTCTGATGGCCAACCTAACCTTCTTCCTTTGTCTCTTTGCAGGGGCTGCGCCAGCTGATGCAGGGACTCTCCCCGGGCCAGCTACTGAAGTCCCGGTCTCTTCGGGGCTGCCGCGAGAGCCTCAACTCGAAAAGTCGGTGAGGGATGTCTTGAAGAATTTGGAGGCATCTCTGTTCACGGACGATGATGCCTCAATGAAGGAAGCTTTGAAGAGCTCCGTCTTGACGGCTCGGGAGGAGAGAAAGCGGTTGAGGCGTGAGGCGAAGGCACGCAGAGCCGCTTTGGCCGTGGGAGCGGGCCCAAGCACCGTTCCTCATGTTGATACTCCCTCGGAAGAGCCCCCGGTCGCCTTGTCTACAGCTCGCAGACAGGTGGCGCGTGCAGTTCGAGAGGCCAACGATCAGTCGACCTCAGGTAATGTATCCTTCAAGATTTTGTTGTAAGAATTGTAAACCTGTCGGTTCTTTTATATCTTGTCCTGCAGGACCAAGTTCAACCGAAGGGGAGGCGGAAACCGTCAACCCTAAGGGGACAGAGGAAGAGGCACCGGCTGAACCCGAGCCGACGGTGGGCGACGTCGCCGGGGTTGCTGGACCTGAGCCGGGGGCTGAGGGAACTGCACCAGAGAAGGTCGTTGATGCCGAGCCTGAGGTAGCGGAAAATGATACGACTGCTACAACTGAGCTTCGGGCAGCGGCGGATGGAGCGCCTGAGACCGGCAACCCCATGGCGACGGCGGACGAGACAGCAGCGCCTGCTGAGCCCAAGAGAGTAGCGGGTGAGACGAGCACGACTCCCGGGGACAAGCCAGCCGCTCTTTCTCAAGAGTCTGGCAATGCTCCAATCATTGCTCTCCCCGTCTATGGTCCTCCGCCATCTCCTGGTGGTGCGAGCACGACGACAGCCCCTGTCGAGTCCGGTGATGAGGCCACGGGAGGTGGACTCGTATCGATGGAGGAGGGAGACGCCTCCGTTTCGGCTGGCGGCTCATCAGGTAAATTTCGGGTTACCGTCCCCTTTTTTTACCTTGCAATCCTTTCTGACAAGTTTATCTTTGTTTTTAACGCAGGTGCGGCCAGTGCCGATGCTCCATTGCTCGAGGGAGCGCCGTCAGCTACTGCTTTGGCGGTGGACACCTCTCAGCCTTCCTTTGTACCATCATAGATGCTGGAAGGTATGGATTTGCAACCCATTAGTTTTATCTTTCAGTAGCATGATCTATGTACTAATGTCGTACTATTGCGTTTTTGCAGGAGCGCTTTTTGACCACCTCTACCAGGTGTTGCACCCGCACTTCTCCTTCCCATCTGAACTCGCTTCTTCCTCCAGTGGCGCTGGTGAGTATAGTTTCCAATTGATTTCTTTCTTTTTTCAGTAATGGAATTATTTCTGACACTTCCTTGTCTTGATTGCAGTGCTACAAATCGAAGGAGGAGATGAAAGATCGGTCGCGCCACCGGCCCTCCCGGCCTTGCCGCCTGCTGCAGCTGGTATAGTGAACTATCCCATCGATGAATTTTTCATATTTCTTGAACCGTCATCTAATCGTATCTTTTTTTTCAGCTGTCGTTTCGATTCCGACGCCCTTTGAGTCTCGCGTTATAATGCCGGCAGGCCCCTTCCTGAGACGTCCGTCTTCAAAGGGTGCCGTAATGAGCTTGGGCATGCTGAGCGGATACGTCGAAGAGCTTGACGCAGGCGCTCCCCCATCTGCTGCGGATTTCGCTGCGGAGGTTAACCCGATGTTGGCGGCGCTTGTGAATTTTCATGATGGAGGTGTCGTCGAGCTTTGGGTTAATCACTGCAGGGAAATCGAGGTCCGCCTGCATCAATCGGAGTTTATGCGCCCTGCTCCCGAGACCTTAGCCGCAAGCAATCAAATAGCAGTATGGATCGAGCAAAGCGCTTTTTTACTTCCGTCACTTGGAACAAGAAGCGGATTTAAGGCTGAGGGAGTGCCAAGAGACCTCAAGCGAGACGGCTCGTCTGCGTGCTGAGGTTGAGGCGAACGCTGCCCAGGTGAAGGCTATCTTCGAGGGCCTTCTGGAACGTATCTCAAATGAGCTAAATCTGAAGCAGAAGCTCGATGCCGCCGAGCGTGATGCCCAAGGTCGCGAAGCAGCTCAGCAGGCCGTTGGGGAGCAACTTGCATCCTTCTTGCAGCGGCGGGCTCAAATGGAAGCGGAACTGGCAGTGGTGGCCGATCAGGAGAAGGCATGGAAGGAAGTGCACGAACAACTGATAGGGCTATTTAAGACACTTCCTTCCCAGTAGCTGGCCTTGTATTGATATACTTGTAAAAATTTTCTTTTTCGAATAAGATGTATCCATTCTTTATTCTTTTGTACGATTCACCTTGTACTTGATTTAATTAATGAATAAAGATACACATTTTTTCTTTGCAATGTCTTGTATGCTCCTTTGCTTTCTCCTTTCTCTTATTATCAGCATGTTGTCTTAATAAACATGGTTGACAGATATTAGAGTAAGCATCTTGGTTTCTTCAAGAGATAGCGATGGCTTAGGCCGCAGGTTCAGATCTGCTGCCTAAGACTTTTCAACTCTATGAGCCGTGAGGGTCTCATGGAGACTTTTCTCCCTACGGATCGAGAGGATCTCGTAGATGGATTTTCTCCTTAGGAATCGTGAGGATTCCTAAGTGCGTTTTCTCTTATAAGTCGTAAGGATCTTATAAGAGAATTTTCACTCTTACGAGTTGAGAGAACCCGAAAGCGGTTGTTTCCCTCTTTGTCGAAATTCGACTTTGGAGAGTGAGACCCGTGAATAGTATGCAAGAGACCGTTTTAGAACGACTTGCAGGGTCCTTGTGCTTAGGAAACAAGTTTTTAATCCCTTCTGCCTAAGGCTTTATCTTGCAAGTTGAGACGAATCGGGAAGTCCTCGCGAAGACACTAATTTCCTCACGAGTCGAGACGAATCGAGCAGCTCTCGTCAAGGACATTGATTTCCCTGAGTTGAAGTATTTTGCCAAGGACGCTGGTTTCCTCGAGGTTGAAACGAATCGAAGTATTCCCGCAAAGACACTGGTTTCTCTGCGGGTCGACACGGATCAGGAAGCTCTCATCAAGGACGCTAGTTTCCCTGAGTTGAGGAGGTTGCCAAGGACACTGATTTCCTTGGGGTTGAAACGAATCGATGTATTCCTGCAAAGATGCTAGTTTCTCTGCGGGTCGACGCGAATCAAGATGTTCTCGTCAAGGACACTGGTTTCCCTGAGTCGAAGTATTTTGCCGAGGACACTGGTTTCCTCGGGGTTGAAACGAATCGGAGTATTCCTGCGGAGACACTGGTTTCTCTGCGGGCCGACGCGAATCAGGAAACTCTCATCAAGGACGCTAGTTTCCCTGAATTGAGGTATTTGCCAAGGATACTGGTTTCCCTGGGGTTGAAACGAATCGATGTATTCCTGCAAAGACGCTAGTTTCTCTGCGGGTCGACGTGAATCAAGATGCTCTCGTCAAGGACACTGGTTTCCCTGAGTCGAAGTATTTTGCCGAAGACACTGGTTTCCTCGGGGTTGAAACAAATCGGAGTATTCCTGCGGAGACACTGGTTTCTCTGCGGGCCGACGCGAATCAGGAAGCTCTCATCAGGGATGCTAGTTTCCCTGAATTGAGGTGTTTGCCAAGGACACTGGTTTCCCTTGGGTTGAAACGAATCGATGTATTCCTGCAAAGACGCTAGTTTCTCTACGGGTCGACGCGAATCAAGAAGTTATCGTCAAGGACACTGGTTTCCTTGAGTTGAAGTATTCTGCCGAGGACACTGGTTTCCTAGGGGTTGAAACGAATCAGAGTATTCCTGCGGAGACACTGGTTTCTCTGCGGGCCGATGCGAGTCAAGAAGCTCTCATCAAGGACGCTAGTTTCCCTGAATTGAGGTATTTACCAAGGACACTGATTTCCCTGGAAGTTGAACTGATCTGTGGTGGTCTTTCAGGTTTTATATAAGTTACCGTCAAAACCGTGAAGCTAGGAATTTGATCTTCGCTTCGTTTGCTGGCACTGCGTCTGCTGTATCGAGACGAATGTCTTGGTTGTCTCTAGGTTGTTGGTGAACCGTCGAGATTTGGCTTCGCATTCTGGCAGAGCCTGTTGGGAAGGTATGGTGCCCTCTTTGTTTGTGCCCTTGGATTGTATACAGGGATCGACGTGATCACACCTGTAGAGCAAAAGTTTCATCATATTTTTTTATTATTGTTTTATTTCCGCGATGCTCTATCATTTCAGCTTTTATATCGCGAAGGTCGCGATTGCCCAATCATTTCGGCTATTTTTCGCGGTGCCCAATCATTTCGGCTGTTTATTTTATTTTTACTCGCTGCTTTTATTGCGAGTTGCCCAATCATTTCGGCTATTTTGTGTGCATACGTTTTTACTTGCTGCTTTTTATTGCAAGTTGCCCCATCATTTCGGCTATTTCGTATGCATGTGCGGCCTACTGGCTTTTCGCCGTAAACCTGAAATTAGACATCGATTTCGGCATCAGTACCGCTACAACTGGGATATTTCCAGGAGCGAATCATCATTTTCCTCTATCGATGTCGAACAAAGGTGGCTTAGCGAACATGTTTAAGGTCCTGTCGACTAAGGCTTTTGACTTCATGAGCCGTAAGGGTCTCACAAAGGTATTTCTCCCTACAAGTCGTGAGGATCTTGTAGGTGTATTTTCTCCTTAGGAATCGTGAGGATTCCTAAGTGTATGTTCCTCTGTAAGTCATAAGGATCCTACAAGAGGGTTTTCTCCTTGTAAGTCGAGAGGACTTACAAGGGTTATTCATCATGCGAACATATCCCCAGTCACAGATGGGACTTGGTTAGGGAAATGTTTATTCGCGCCCGTGGATTGTATACAAGGGTCAGTATTGAACCACTTGTAGGGCAATATCGAAGGTTGTGGGGGTTGCTTAAGCACAGGTTTAGGTCTCTGTAACTTAAGACTTTCAAATCTTATGAGCCGTGAGGGTCCCATAAGAGAGTTCTCCTTACGAGTCGTGAGGATCTCGCAAGTGTATTTTCTCCTTAGGAATCATGGGGATCCCTAAGTGTTTTACTCCCTTGTGAGTCGTAAGGATCTCACGCGGGTGGTTTCTCCTTACAAGGTCGAGAGGATCCTGTAAGTGACTTTTAACGAGGTTGCGCTCTTTCGGGTTTTCACAAACACTCGCCGGTGGTCCTGCTGTTTTTACTCACGGAGCCCTTTCGGGTTTTCATCCGTACCCATTTTGCTTATGGACATACCGTTTATTATTCTATTCTTTTTATTCCCTTTTTTTTAACGAGGTCGCGCCCTTTCGGGTTTTCACGAACACTCGCCGGTAGCCCTGCTGTTTTTACTGACTGAGCCCTTTCGGGTTTTCATCCGTGCCCATTTTGCTTATGGACATACCGTCTTTATTATTATTATTATTATTTTTTATTATTTATATATTCTCTTTTTTTTATCTCGTCAGCCTGAGGATGCTGCGGTAGTAGTTTAAAGACGTTTCGGTCGTCAGCTAGTTTTATGACGTAGTGGTCCGTCAATAGTTTAAGGACGTTTCGGTCCGTCATTAGTTTAAGGACGTTTCGGTCCGTGGTAAAGAAGGCCGGCTACTACTTATAGAGTTTGGGCTTAGGAAGATAGCGAGCGGACATAGTCGTCGTCATTTATCATTGACCTAGGCTGTGACTTGTTAGGCGTAGTATTTCTTTAGGAAGCGGCCGTTTATTGGCCTGAAAGGCTTTTCACCGTGCATATCCATAAGTAGATAGGCTCCACCCTGGTAGACCTTGTCTATGATGTACGGGCCTTCATAGTTTGGCTCGAATTTTCCCCGCTTGGCGCGATTGGGAATCATAGGTCTTTTGACCACTAGCATGAGTTCGCTTTGGCGGAATGTCCTCGGCCGGGTCAATCTTTTATATGAGCGCGTCATCTTTGCTTTATAAGCCTCCATATTTTGTTACGCTATGAGCCTTGTTTCATCAAGGGCATCAAGCTCGTCAAGCCGAAGGTGAGCATTTTCTTCGTCCGTCAGCTCGTAGTGGACTGCCACTCGTAGAGAGGGTAACTCTATCTCGAGGGGGAGTACTGCTTCTGTACCGAATACCAACGCGTACGGAGTTGTGCTCGTGGCTATTTTGAACGTAGTTTGATACGCCCAAAGAGCTTCTTGCGGTCTCTCATGCCAGTCCTTCTTATTTCGGGACACCGTCTTCTTCATGATCTTTGTCAAGGTCTTGTTGAAGGCTTCGGCTAGACCATTAGCTCGCGGATTATAAATCGAGGAATATCTCCAGTCTATATTATGCTGCTATGCGAAGCGACTGATCTTGTGGCTTCTGTAGTTTGGCCTGTTATCGGAGATGATCCATCGCGGAGTTCCAAACTGGTAAATGACGTGCGTCTTGAATAAATGGAGGATATTCTCTGTCTTCACTTCCTTCAACGGTACTGCTTCTGCCCATTTGGAGAAGTAATCAGTCGTCGCTAAGATGAAACGATGTCCCCTGGATGATGCTGGTTTGATGGGGCCAACTATGTCAGTTCCCCACATTTCGAACGGCCAGTTAGCCACCGTTGGATGTAGTGGATTTGGATGCTGATGGATGAAGTCCCTATGGATTTGGCACGAGTGGCATTGCTTCGCATATTCGAGGCAGTCCTGAATCATCGTGGGCCAGTAGTAACCCATCTGCTTTATCTTCAACTTCATCTTCAGGCCTGCTTGGTGAGAACCGCAGAGTCCGTCGTGAACTTCCTGAACGACTCTTTTCGCTTTGTCAGGTCCCAGGCATCTCAACCACAGAGAATCAAACGACCTCTTGTACAGAGTATCATTGACGAAGGTGAAAGACAGAGCTCGTTTTATAAGCTGATGTCTTGAGGACGCATCTTCAGGCGTTCGACGAGATTTGAAGTAGTGTATAAAGACTTCTCTCCAATCCTCAGCCTTTTCCTGGTCTTTTATTTGCAGGGTCGTCCGCTCAGTCGCTCCCTTTTCTTCGGATGATTCCGGAGATATTTCTGTTGGGGCAATCACCCGACGGCTTTGTACCACGATTCTTATGTCATCGAGGTTCTCGTCGGCCAGTTCTTTAGCGAGCTTGGCTAACACGTCCGCTTTGCTGTTTTCCGCACGCGGTATATTTTCCAAAGTGTATGAACGAATTTGGGTCAACAATTGTTGCACCTTTTCGCCGTACTTCACAAACTCTGGCTTGCACGTCTGGTAGTTGCCGTTTACTTGACTAACGACCAGTTGGGAGTCTCCGTATATGAGGAGGTTCAATTCCCATGTCGATGGCGATCTCGAGGCCTGCTATCAGAGCTTCGTATTCGGCTTCATTGTTCATCCTCGGCTCTGTTAAGGAGAAAGCAAAGCGCATTATCCCTCCTTGGGGAGTTACGAAGACGAGGCCTACCCCTGATTTGATTATAGGGGTACTTTGTTTGCGCTTCTTCATGGAAGATGCTCCATCGAAATAAATCTCCCATCGGGTATCACCACTGTCGATCACGTCAAACGCATGTTCGTCTAGCAGATCGCAATTCAGAGGAGAATCGGCAGGTATCGGATGCTCAGCGAGGAAGTCGGCGATGGCCTGGCCTTTAACTGCCTTGAGAGGCTGATAGGTTATCGAGAACTCCATTAAGAGTAGGGCCTATTTAGAGAGTCTCCCCGTCAATATGGCCTTTGACATCAAATATTTAAGGGGGTCCACCTTCGAAATGAGACGGACTTCATGCGCCAACGCATAGTGCCTGAGATTTGTTATCGCGAAGATCAAGGCCAGGCAGTGTTTTTCAATGGGGGAATAGTTGCTTTCTGCCCCCAGCAGAACTCGACTTAAATAGTAGAGTGCTCTTTCTTTCCCTTGGTCGTTCTCTTACGCCCATAATGGGCCTAAGGAACCTTCGAGGGCGGTCGTATAGAGAATGAGGGGCTTTCCCTTGACCGGAGCAGCCAGCACTGGCGGGTTTTGCAAGTACTGCTTGATTTCGTCTAGCGCGCTTTGGAATTTTTTATCCCAGACGAACGGGGTCCCCTTCTTCATTAGGTGGCTATAAGGACGGCACTTTCCTGAAAGATTGGCTATAAATTGCCGTATATACGCGAGCTTTCCCTGGAGAGACCGCAGCTGTTTGAGAGTTCTCGGCGGAGGCTATTCCATGATCGCCTTAATTTTCGACGGATCTATCTCGATACCTCGGTGTCGGACGACGAATCCCAGGAATTTGCCCGAGGAAACTCCGGATGTGCACTTGAGAGGGTTCATCTTCAAGTTGTATTGTCGAAGGCGTTGAAATACGGTCTTCAGATGCTCGAGATGTTCCTCATACGATTTGCTTTTCACCACGAGGTCGTCGATATAACATTCGACGATTTCATGTATAAGGTCATCGAAGATCTTCGTCATGGCCCTCTGATAGGTGGCACCGGCGTTCTTTAGACCGAAGGGCATCACCTTATAGAAGAATATTCCCAGAGGAGTCCGAAAAGCGGTGTGCTTCTGGTCTTCGGGATGCATCTTTATCTGATTATACCCTAATGAGCCGTCCATGAAGGAGAAAACCTCGTGAGTGGACGTATTGTCTATCATCAGCTCGGTGACTGGCACTGGGAAATCGTCCTTCGGGCAGGCTTTATTGAGATCCCGGAAGCCCACGCATATGCGCACTGTCCCATTTTTCTTCATCACCGGGACGATGTTGGCGATCCATTCAGGATATTGAACCTCCTGGATAAAACCAGAGTCGATTAGCTTCTTGACCTCGGCATTGATACTCATCTCAAGCTCGAGCCGCATTCTTCTTGGCGCTTGTTTGACCAGCTTGACGTCCGGAGATATCGCCAATTTATGCACAGCAATTTCTGGATCTAGTCCTGGCATTTCGGAATAGTTCCACTCGAAGCAATCTCTATACTGCATAAGCACGTTTTTTAACGCAGCCACCCTTTCTTCAGATAGCAACTCGCTGACGAATGTCGGTCATGGGTCGTTCGCCGTCCCCAACTCAATTTTCTTGAGGTTATCTGCAGTGGTATGTATTCCATCCTCCAGCTCTTTCGGTGCTGGTGGAAATTCTGAGATGACCTCGTCGTTGCTGTTCTCGAAGCACCAGGGAAGGTCATCCATGTTCTCGGACCCTTCTTTTGATATTGTTATCATGTGACAAGTACGAGCTCGCTTCCAAGACCGATGTGGATCTAGTTCTGCTCTCGTAGCTTTGGGTTCATGCTTCTGTGGCGGCGTTACCCTCCAACTGTCAGATAAAGCGAACTTGCCGAGCTGATACTGATCTTCAACCCAGTTCTTGAAGGTGAAGCAGTCTTAGAGAGAATGCTCTATTACTCGGTGTTAAGAGCAATAGTTTGGGTGCGAGACTTCGCCTGCTTGCTCTGGATGCTTGGACTCCGGCAGTGTAAGCATTTGATGTTTTAGAGCTCGGTCAAGTATCTTCTTCGTCTTGTCTCGAGGAAAAGAGTATGCTCGACTCATTTTCTTTACAAGGGACAGATCCGGACCGCTCGATTCACACTTGCGTGGTTTCTTAGTTCCGCTTTGTCGCTGTCGAGCGCTTTTTTCGCTTTTCGACTTGTTTCTGCCTCTGCGTCGAGCCTTTTTTATAACAGGTTGACAGGGAGCGGCACTTTCATCTTTCACGGCGTGTTGGAGGAGGCGTTGCGTTTTGGCTTTCTCGTAGATGTCCATTTCGCGGTTATGGTCGTCTCGGACTTTTTGACCAGCTTCCCTTATAAGCCTGTTCATTTTTTCTTCGAACGATGGACTGGGCACTTTTGCATCAGGAACTTTTACTGGTTCAGGATTAGCGTCCTCCCATTGAGCATCTCCTTCTTCATTGAAGTCATGTACAACGTAGCAATCGCGGAGTAGGTCTCGTTTCTTGGATCGAATGTATCCAAGCCCGATTGTTTCCATCCTCCCACTGGGCAACTTATGCTGAGTCCCAGGGACGTTCCAGACCCTGTGATAGAACTTAGCTTTTCGAGCGGTCTGTTTGAAGGATATCCCGTGGCGCTTCAACAGCCTCTTCAAGCCTTCTGTATAATATCTAGGCAGACGGATGGGCTGAAGCCTATCAAGCGTAGGATCCATAGCATGCCAGATTTTTTTCTCCACTTTGGTTTCTTCAAAGCGGTAGAATAGAATTGCCTTTTCGCCTTCTCGCCTGGGAGGGACATAGAATGTTCGCAGCTCTTCTACACTGTAGGTATCGAGCGCATCCAGTTCTTTATGATGTTTAGGTGGAACCATGGCGACTTGCAGACTTTGCTCTTCGTCAACGGATGTTTGTATTGAAGGCCGAGCAGAGAATATAGCATGGACCTCATCTTCCGAGTCGCTGCCAAAGATCAACATAGGAGCGGATGGTCCTGGCTTGTTATATTGGGCGGACCCGAATAAACTATCTCCTCTTCCTCCTCGGTATCACTCCCGAAGACAGGGATGGTGGCGTTAGTTTTGTTCTCCGGCTTGTGACACCTCTCCGTGTCTTCGAAATCCGGTAAGAAGTATTTTGCATCTTCATATTTGCGGACTTCGTTCACGGAGAATGGGTTCAGTTCTCCCGTTACGGTATACTCGAGACCGTCCTTAAAATATTTCATACACTGATACTGTGTAGAAGGGATGATGTTGTACTCGTGTAACCATGGTCGGCCGAGCAGAGCATTGTAGCATGTCTTGGCGTCTATGACGTGGAATTTAATGTCCGTGACGAGCAGCCCAAAGCGTAACGTCAGTATCACAGATCCAAGAGTTCGTGATGATTGAGAGTCGAATCCGGAGATGGTGATCTTATCCCGAGCAAGGTGCTGGACGCTCATGCAGATTTCCTTTAACACCCGCACATTGAGGAGATTAACGGAAGATCCATTGTCAACCAAGATTTTGCCTATCTTTATATCATGGCAATATCTTGAGACATAGAGGGGGCGGTTGTGTTCGCACGTCCCAAGGAGAAGGTCTTCATCACCAAAAGTGACATCGGCCGTGTGCACTTCTTCCAACTCATCCTTCATCTTTTCTTCGGCCAGGAAAGCTTGGAATTGCTCGGGGTCCTGTAGTGCCTTGATTAATGAATCCCTTGCCTCTTTTGATAGTAAAAGGGCGTCAAGAATACTGAGCTGCGAGGGTAGCTTCCTCAGATGCGCTAGAACGTTGTAATCCACCTTATTTTTCTTCGGCGGGTCCTTGACAGTTAGCTCTTCCATGACTTGGTCATCTAGGGCAATATCCTCAGAGACCTTTTCTTTCCCTTTATCTTTCTTGTTTGAGGGTCCGAGATTCTTTTCGGGTAGCGTTCGATTATGCAGCTGGATATTTTCGCAGACCTTCGGCTCTTCTTCTTTTCCCGAGGTGGACTCTTTAAAGAGGGGGCTAAGAGCCATTTCCTCATCAGAGTCGCTCCCGAATGTGAGCACTTGCGATCCCCCGGCGTTAACCATGCGACAATCGCCGGTAGTTCTGTTAAGCCCTTCGGTCGTATTTTTCCGCTCCCGGCGAGTTTTGCGCTTTTCCCGCTTAAAATGTTGCCGGTGAGCGACATACCCCTGCCACCATTTATTGAATGCTTTGCACTCTTCGGTGGGGTGCGAAACCTTTTGATGATATAAGCAATAGGAGGGGTGCATTTCTGCTTTGCCGGTACTGTTTTCTTGAGAAGGTGGTAGCTTCATCCCCAGTAACACGGCTTTAGCAAACCTTTTCCCTGTCTTGAATTTGATTTTGTCCGCAATGGATGTATTTTGATTTGACGGGAGTGCCTCAACTCTTTCATCTAATCGCCGGCGCTTGGCTTTTTCGAATAGGACCGTCTCGCGTTCCCGATCAGCCTTACTTTTCAACAGAGCTTCATTGAGGAATGCATCAATTGTTTCATCTGATGGCCCCAGAAGTTTCGGTTCAGGATCTGCTCCCATCTTCTCAGTGCAAGGAGTTCTCTCATCGTCCGTAAACAAATGAGAGATCACATGGCAGCTCGCCACGTATTCCTCGAATTCATCCAACGAGCTCTCCCCCTCATCTTCCTCTTGAAAGACGTGGTTGAGAAACTCTTGGAGCATGATGGGAGTTCGTGCTTTCTGGTTGTACTCCTCCAGTGCATCAATTTGTTTTTGTAAGTCCGTGCGCTTGTCGCCAGGCTTCACGGGCTTCTTGGATTTCTTCTTCTTCTTCTTTAAAGATTTTGACGGCTGGTTGTGAGTGCTTGGGCCACCACTATCGATCTTTGGAGTTGGGCGCGGCTTTAGCATCCCTTCAATGATCTGAGGTTCCAACGGGTTCTTCCACCTGATCGCTGGGCATGTTTGAAGATCGTTCAGCATCCTCTTTGTTTTGGCTGATAGCACAACCTCCCATGGAGCTTCTTCAACGAGGGAGCACATTGCCCCCGACGTATTCACCTTTCTAGGGGTGTGAGGCTGCAGTGGGTTCACCTTCCATCTTTCGGACAGCGCGAACTTGCCCTGTTGGTATTGGTCTTCAATCCAATTTTTGAAGACGTAGCAATCCTCGATCGGATGGCCCAATACTCTGTGATAGGGGCAATAATTGGGATCATTGACGTCGTTTGGCTGCGACGGACGTCTTGGGTCCGGCAGGTTTATGAGTTGGTTGCGCAATGCCAGCTCAAACAGTCTTCTCGTTTTATCTTGAGGAAACGAGTAAGGACGTCCTAGCCTCTCCTCAAGGGGTACGCGCAGATGCATATTATTTTGACGGACAACCGGCTTCAAGTTGCTCGGTTGTTGTTGAGCATTGGCGACAACGATCGCTTTTCCCTTCCCCTTCTCTTTTCGAGAATCCGGCTTTGGAGGAGACGGTCTATGGCCCATCTGGTCCATTTGAGCTAGCTTGTCGATCAGGGCCTGGAAGGTAGTCGGCTGGCTTGAAGAACATCATGAATTGAGATATGGTTGCCTGCGGATCGAGGGTTCCCATAAACATGCCTACTGCTGGAGCCTCTTCTATGCGTTGTTCGCATTTCGACCATAGGTTCCTCCACCGTATCGCATATTAGACCCACGTCTCGCCAGGCTTCACCCTAGCATTAATCAATGCTGTTATCGGGGTGCGTTCGCTGGCGCTCGCGAACCGTTGCGTAAACAGCAGCTCCATCTCCGCAAATGTTTTGACGGAGTCATTCGGGAGTTCAGAGTACCACTCGAACGCCGTCTCTGACAAGCTGCCGACGAACTGGCGAAGTAGCAGTTTGTCGTCGCCTCCAGTGTTGCCACAAAGCGCCCTGAACTGGGCAACATGCTGGTGGGGATTGCCCGTCCCCTTATAGACATGGAATTTCGGTATTGTATAGCTCGGCGGGTACTTGATCTGATCGTACCAGCTCGGATATAGTCGCCCCGTTTTAACGACCTGACCGGCTGCCTCAGTTGCCTGGTGAACCCTTATCTGCTGAGCTATATATTCGTCCAGGTCAGCCTTGGAAATTGTCCCCTCCTTGGCCGTTGACAGAGCCGGTGGAGGATTTGACGTTTCTCCCCTGTCATCTTCAAGGACGATCGGAGGATCTTCAGCAGGAGGATCTTCAGCAGGAGGATCTTGTTGGATCATCATACCCACCATGTCCTGGAACAGGAGGGCCATTCGCTTTATGTTGGCTGCTTGTTCCACAGCCTCTTTGTCCTTCTTCTCCAATATCCTACGAAGGAATTCAGCGTCAGTTTCTTGCTCCTGGCGTTGATCCGAGGACGCTTCGGGGCTTTCTTTTGGCCCAGTGAGTGCGGCCATCGCATTCATCATTTCTTGGAGCTTCTACTGTTGCTCCTGAGCTTTGGTCACTGACCGTGTAAGCGTTCTATGACCTGTAGATGTACGGCTGTTCTCTTTACCAGACGCCATGTAGACGGTATGGACTACAATGCCTCCGGACTTAGGGCGTTTGGGCTCGCCGCCTTTGGCATTTGCCGCAGGCGTAGGGACCTTCTCCGGCCTTCTTCTCTTGTGGGCCGTTGAAGTTGAAGGGGCCATTGCAACGGGCACCCTGGCGGTTGTCGTCCTTTGCTGTCTGTCGGGACGGTTCTTTTCTTCCTGCACTTTTGCCCTTTTCTGCCGGCGAGAGTGATCTTGGTCGATTACTGAGTCTTGAACCCTCTGCCAGACCTTGTAAATTTTGGAGGACAGCCGTTGAGGGGGCTGCTCCAGCTTAGTTTCTGTAACCCTCTCCGCAGGTGGAGGAGATCTTTTTAGCGTGGCAGTCGGAGAGTTCTTGCGTACCCTCCTTAGCGGTTTAAAGTTGTTCCCAGTTGGAACAACAACATTAAATTCCACCACTGGAGCAGGTGGAGTTAGCCGTGAGGGGGAGTTGCCCCCAGCCTTCCTTACTCGGCGCCAGTGGCGACGTCGAGCATGTCGAGCTGTTGGGACTGGCTCGGCGATAGGGATAATTTCGTTTTGCCCCCTGTCCGGATGAGGCGGCGCTGGTGCCAGCCTCTTAAAGACTGATGTTGTCTTTTGAGTGGCGATGTTCAATCTTCCAAAGACAGACCCTCGAGTAGGAGCAGGAGCCTGAATGGTCAGCCTTGAAAAGACCGACTCTTTAACAGGAGAAGCTGCCTTGACGACTTCAGGAGCAGAGGTGGCTATCTTCCTCGGGACGGCCACTTCAGGGTTCATGGGCTTCTTGGCAGGCCCATCAGAGTTCTGGTTCAGCCTGGTAAAGACAGAGTCTGCCGGTTTGACATTGGACGACCCGTTGAAAGGGGCCGTTGTAGCAGTGGGCCGATCGAAGACCGACTTCTTGTGCGCTTCTCGTGCGGGCACTGGAATAGTGAAGCTTGCAGGTAGGAGCGTGGTCCCGAAAAACAGACCGGTGCTGGCCTGGGTCACTTATTCCACCGGCATGGCAAGGATGGAGGCCGCTTGAGGCCCATAGGCTACACCTCCAGGTGAGGCGGAGCGTCGGTTGCATTGGCATTTGGAGCAGCTCGAGCAGTTGGAGGCCATTGATGCTTGATTTCTGCGCCAGGCAAAAGAACAAATCTTAGTAACTTGAAACCCAAAGGCAACCATTAACAAACCGCGATTCGTTCGCGAAGACGACACACGAAGTGTGGAGTGGAAAGAGGAAAATCTCCCACCGGGCGTGCCAGAATCTGTTCCCCTCCTAATGGCGGCCAAGACATGGACGTCTTGCCTGAGATTCGGGGAAGATGCTATTTGGTTTTATCCATCCACCTCTCCGAAGATGCCAAGTTGATTTATGGCACCGTGTATCGGAGGTTTAGACGGACGCGGCCGATGTAGCAGACTTCGTCAGATTCCCCCTCGTTTGAGGGGTTTTTGATTGTGGGACGCTCTTCCCTGCAGGCGCAAGCCCCTGTAGTTAATTACGCTACCGCATCGCGGTAACAACTTTCTCCTTCTCCAGAATTTCATTTCGTGTCGTGTGTGTTTGTTTTGTTTGTGGATGCCGTGGATTGTATACGGAGACTAAGTTATGCCGTCGCCCGTAGGACGTGGATTAGTCCAAATCCGTATTTACTTAGATTTGGGTTTGGTGTTTTAGTTTAAGGATACGTTAGCCATATGAGGCTAAGATCAACTTAAACGCTCGTTAAGGATATGTTAGTCTGATTTGAGACTAAGATCAACTTAACGGAAAGAGCATTTAGGGGCTCTATTATTCCAGTTTAGAGACGTAGTGGTCCATTTAATAATATATGGCCGTCGGGACCCGTCACCTCTCTGACGACGTTGAATAATTACAACGACAGGTGTCCGAGGAGTTCGGAGATGTACCCTTGAACCAAAGTTGATTGGGGGTCTTAAAGTCTGTTTGAATGTTTAAGGATACGTTAGCCAGATTTGAGGCTAAGATCAACTTAAACGGGATCGTTTAGATCCGACAAAAGAGCGTTTGGGGGCTCTATTGTTCCAGTTTAGGGACGTAGTGGTCCATGGGTAGTTTAAGGACATTGCGGTCCATTGCCAGTTTAGGGACATGGTGGTCCATCGTTTCCGTTTTAGGGACAGATGTTAGTTTAAGGACGCTTAAGTCCGTGAGTTTAAAGACGCTTAAGTCCATAGGTTTAAGGACCCCACAGTCCATATGGATATGTTTAAGGACGCATAGTCCATTAGTTTAAGGACACATAAGTCCGTGAGTTTAAGGACCTCACAGTCCGTATTTTGGTTTAAGGACGCATAAGTCCGTGAGTTTATGGACGCTGCCTTGGACGCTGATTGGGCTAATTTTGTTTTAAATAGAGCCTTGCTCTGATTGGGCACGCTGCCTTGGACGCTGTGCTGACGTATCAGTTTTTGACACGTGGCGCGTTGCGCGCAGCGCAAGGAATTTGAAGCGTTGCTTCAATTTTTGAATTTTTGAAATTCAAACAGAGCTTTGCTCTGATTGGGGGAAACACATCACAGAACAATACAGATAATCTGGGATCCCCGGGTTTCATTGAGCCGCAAGTGAAACCCGATGTTCCCCTGGTCACATGGATAGACTATGCAATGAAAACCTAGACCCCTACGGGCGTGGCAAGTTACCCGTTAAAACCAGAAGCGAGGCAGCCCCCTTCATCAAAGTGAATGGGCCACCCAGCACTTCACGGAATCCGGTAACTTGAGCACCCCTCCTTGGGTCAACCTATACCCCCTATGAGTGCGGTGAATAGCCCGCCAATTCCAAAGTGAAGCCCCCTCCGTCTCAAAGCCATGAGATGCGGGCCTGTTGCCCTCTAGAGCCCGGCTACCCGTGCACTCCACTGCGGGGTAATCCTGGTACAGAAAAGAAAATACGTACAATGGTGAAATCGACCTCAACCCGGTCGTGCTCCAAAAGAATAATATACAAACAGGCAGTGACGGCGGTCAACATGTCGGATGCTCGCCCCGCGATATCAAATGTACAAATAAAACTAAACTGTACTAACATTGTACCCAAGCTATCCACCACGACAAATCCGCAACAACACAGCACAACACGGAACATCAACAAGAATGTCACGTTCGCAAACTTGTCTAAAAGAACATATAGCAATTAGACAAGTTGTACCGCTCGAATGACATTCACGGTCGCAGATAGTAATGTGAGTACTGTGAACTAACGTATTTAAAATTTCGATCGACAAAACTTCCCAAAATGGCCCCAAGTGCAAAACCCAGCACTCAAACAAATCTGGGCAAAAACTAAAAATTGCAGAAACCATAATTCCATAATTAAGAGCCCCAGAAGAAAGATTGCGCACTGTTGCCCCCAAAACGGCGGCGGAACCGCGGCCAAAACATGGGTTATGCCGCAATTCCGCGGCGTTCTTGTGGGTTCAGTCGCCCAATTTTCTTCTGTAGTCTTAAAAAAGCCTGCACGATTTTCTGACATACTGAAAATAATTTTTCGACCACTTTTAAATTTCGACAGAAACTTTAAGAATGGAATTGCGGTTTTGGAAATTTCGTTCGATCGATGTTTTAAACATGTTAGAACAAGCTAGTATGGGTTAATGGCGTGGCTCTGATACCATGTAAGTCTACAGTAGCGCCCCGGCCGTCAATCCGAGGCCAAAAGTGGAACAAAAACTTTTTATAAAATGGCGCTAACATAGTCTTTCACCCGGATCGATCCATTAACCTATACTATCAAACTACAAAGAAATTAGAATGGCTATACCGATCGATCCGTGTCCTTCAGTCTTTAGCCACCATCCCGAGCTCCTCGCGGTTTCTCCGATCTCGCTCGATCTCTGGTCTCCTCGTCGAAGTGGCACTACGTCAAGGAATCCTTTTACGGGCTCCCGCTTTAAAACCGAAGAACCTCGGACATGAAGTTTGCTAGCCGACATGTCCAAGGTGAAGTAGAGAATGTGTGTGATAAGTTTGTCTCATGACATCCATGGATTCTCAACACATGAGATGGTATGGATGGAGGTTGAAGAAGAAGCCATGGAGGAAGATGTGAGCTCAAGAGAAAAAAGAAGCAAGTGAAGTGAAATGGCTTGTATATTGTGTGAGATATTTTGAGAGAGAGAGAGAGAAATATCAATAAGAAAAATCCCAAGCCCCTACTTGGCTTCCCTCTCTCTCCAAAATATCTCCACTAATCATAATTAGCCCCAAAATCAATCCATGTCACAATAATGGTCACATAAACCAAGACCATGAGTCACCAAGTGCATGTGACCTGAAGTGATGCATATGGACAAAACTTGCACTCACATTTTCCTCCACTAAACATTTAAACTAAATGTTTAAAACAATAAATAGAATGATATCTTCTAAAGTAAATTCGTGACGGATCACAAGAATACCCCTCATCTGTATATACATACCCGCATCCGTATTCCGACTGAATGCGAATACTATGAGACGAAAGTAATCCAACAATCTAATACTAGGATCCGGCTTAAACCAAAGCCGACTAGTATGATCCGTCCGATCATGATCGGTGCATAAGTGCACGTATATGATCGAACCCTGCCATAAAACCATACGGTCTCTACAACGTTTCGCCCGAACTTGGAAAACTTTCTGTGGGGGACTCTAAAGACTCGTCAATACGCTGGCAGTGGGTTTAACCACATGCACGTCAGTGGTACTAGCTGTACGTAACGGGCGCCCAGGTATTGACCAAAAGGGAGGCCGATGAGTGAACTCATCCTGAAACCCTACTGAGCCTGTCAGTGACAATCTCCGTACAGTCCAGTCTGTTCGTCTATGAGTATCGCATATCGGGCCTAAGGGGATGGTAAACGTCAAACCCCCAATAGCGGTATAAGTCATGTCGGAGTGTATCCCAGAACACCTTGAGAAACCACTGGAATACCTACCAGTAAATCTCTCTTTCC
Organism: Agapanthus africanus; assembly: GCA_030015575.1. NCBI lineage: Eukaryota > Viridiplantae > Streptophyta > Magnoliopsida > Asparagales > Amaryllidaceae > Agapanthus > Agapanthus africanus. The sequence goes on from CM057347.1 coordinate 24,334,185, forward strand.
TTGGCCAAGGACTTTGTGTAATGGCTCTCCAGACACAACGCGATATTAACCCCCAATATTGGGAGAGAAGAATCTTATCTAACCGCCACCTGCCTCCAAGTGCTTTGGGACTGCACCCAACTACTACCTGTTTGTACGACTCCTTTGAGCCGTGGTAGGATAGCAATCAAAGAACAGTGGGAACTCACTTGAGGCAAAATAGCAGTGTCAAGTCAACGGACTAAGCTGTACTCATGTCACCTGGGAACTGCTCCTGACGATAGGTATAGTACCAATCAGCAGTGCCCCTATGAGTCCGTCCGGTGTACTCATAACCCAATGAGCACCTGTATACTATTTTAGGTGAACCAACTAACATCAATGGCTTGTGAGACTGGCCACCGCCTCTCGACGGGGTCTCGATCCGTATACACTAGTCTACTCATAGAGTATCGATGCCCAGTCTCGAAACTCCCATGACTAGGGACACTTTAAGGATGTGCTCATAGACTACCCAACTCTCACGTATATGATCGCCATCATACTGCTAGTATTCAAGAAAGAATCCTATGGGCTCTATCAACGTGTAATAGTGATCTGTAATTTCACCTGAAGCATTGATCGCGCGCTTTCGGCGTGTCGGGTTTTAAAATTCTAAAGTTAACCGCGATCAAGGACGGTGTCGCTTTGCAGCTAGCCGGTTGAGCACGGGTCGATCCGCAGGGAGATGCTTATATGTTCGTTCGTGTTTTAGACGAGTCAATGAAGAATGTTTATGTGTTTGTTCAATTCTATCCTAAGTGTTCGTATTTATGTTCAAGTAAGCTTGTTAAGGTTAAGCTTGGTTAGTAGAGTTAGGATTAGTCTTGTGCTTATCTTTTACCATTCTAAAAACGATGTTGGGATAATCGAAAGTAGCGGGGATTAGGAGGACATAGGAATGAGAATTGCGAGTTTAAGCAAGCTTTCCAACGAAAATCCATTCCTAGTGCCCCTTTTCCGTCCGCTAAATACGCTTATTTCCAACCCTCGGCCAAACACCCGCAACCATGTATCCAATTAAGTCACAACTAAATGTCACGTTGTAGTGCGCTTAAAAGAACTTCTCGACTTAGGTCGCAGCTACATGTCACGTATAGCGCGCCTAAGTGAGGGGGTTGCGTTTGTTTAGTCGGGGTTCATTTCAAGATGTTTGGCGAAAAGAAACACAATGGATTTTTCCGTCCCTCATACCACCTTACTTAGCCTTAACAACTATGGAATTATTCACACATTATAAAAGAAAATAAAAACGAAACAAGAAGGAAGAAAAGAGAGAAAAGGAAAATACGGTTTTACAAATGGTGCAAGCTAACTCTTGGGTCCTCACCCAAGCAAGGAACTCCGTCGAAATATCATCGCTTGAAAATAATACGGAAAAGAAGAAAAGAAAAGAGCAAGAAATAACAACAACTAATTAACAACAAGAAATAAAATTACACTAGAATTAAAATAACAATGCAAGAATTAAAAGATACAAGTTAAATAAAAGAAAAACCTCATCTTCATTTCATCATCCACTCAATACTCTCACTACATTTTAATAGGGAAGACATGAAGAAGAAGAAGAAGAACTAATCTAAACTAAAATCTAACAAAAAGAAGCATGAAAAAAAAGACCCTCATATTGGCACAAAACTGGGCTATTTATAGGCTGAGTGCTGAAACCCTAGGGCAAGATTCTCTGTCCAAATGAAGTTACCAAACTAACCCCAAAACCCGAGTTGACATCGAGTCAACTCGGCCGCGGATCAGCCGCCGAATTGCCACTTTGGCCGCAGATCCGCGGCTCTTTGGTAGAATTGGCAAGTCGTTTTCTTTGAGGTTTCTTGTGTTGCCCTCTTCTGTTGTTCTACATGTTCCAAATTGCAAATTGCATCCACAATTTGTTCAGATCTGCAACAGTCCAAAAATAGCTTCACTTTTGATTGATTTGACCTTTCTCCCTCGAGCTCCAGGCACCCATTGAATCATGTGCTGCCCCTCTCGTGCTTTATGCATGTCCGAGATACGAATGACCACTGTCATTTTTCTTGTCTCTAGAACTGGTACGCGGCACTGGACGGATACGGATGACCGGAACCCGGCTTTTATCTGTTGGCAACAGATGTTCTGGATTTTGGCGTAACAGTGAAGATTTTGTATCATTTGCATTATTTTGGATTAGGAACCTGTAGCCTGTAAATATGTAGCAAACACGGATTAAAAGCACATGCCTATAAACAAACGAGCATAATAATTGACGGTATTAAATGCAATATTCTGGTATGAACAAATACCCCCAAACTTAACTTTTGCTCATCCCGAGCAAAACCATTATTCACAAAAAGTCCTAACCTCACTTTCGCAGGGAACGCGATTGCACTGAGCACGTGCAACAAGGCATTAAACCTCTAGGTGTCCCTAGTAGGAGGAGTGTTGTCTCCTGAGGGTTTTCAGCGGATACTACCCACAAAATCCCGTTAAGCTAGTTTCATAAGTTAACGTCGATTCTACTCCTACGGTTTAGTATCTAGGTTAGAAATTCTATTATCCTAAGTTAGAAATATCCTACCCTTATGTTTCACACCTCCTATTTATTCAACCCTAGATCCTATACGTTCCAAAAAAGCTAAGAAAGGTATTGGTATCTTCTGAGTTTTCCTTCTAAAGTGCGGTCTCAAATCAGAGATTTTTATCAGTTTTACTGAAAACATAAGTCTTATTCTTTATTTCTATCTTTCCTCCAAATATCGATTGTATACCCCTACGTGCGTGTTTTTTTATTCACCCCTACACTTAAGAATTCAATTCAAGCTACAGTACCCTTGTGCTAATACCTAATACTACTTCTTTTCGTTAAATGATGGACGGTGTTGCTCACATACCTTTCATGCGCCTATTAATGCTTCTTGAGGCACTAACGGCCGATTACTGAATATGTGAGCATAAAACGTAAATAGCAATTTCCAGGTCTTGACTTTATTTCTTTTTTCTTTTTCTTTTATTATTTTTTTTCTTTTCAAGACCGGATATATTTTTTTCAATGATGCTCTTTTGGTGTTTAGCTTTAATTACCATTTTTTTTCTTTCATACTAGGTTTTTAGGCAAGAGTATTTCTAGGTATCCTCTACTATCCCAAGTTTCAAGGTGCGTGTATGTGCAGTTTGTAGGGTATATAGTTTCTAAATTTGGACTCAAGAAAAGAAACTATTTTTCAGACTTATCCTTCATTAAAGCTTCAATACTTTTCCTTCTTCTCGACATAACTCAAGACTTGAACTCAAGATTATCTACTTCTAAAAAAAACTGTAAGGACGTATAATTACCAAAGTTAAACAGAAAGAGGGTTATTTTTAGGATTTTCAATTCCTAAGCCCAGGATTTAGTTATTTCTAACTTATCAACTAAACTTTCGGAATAAAAATCTAAGTTATCCTATTAGCTAACTTGAAGACAAAGTTTTTATATTTTTTTGGATTTTTTTTGATTTTATGGGTTTTTAAATGAGTATGCAAATGCAGAATATACAAATGAATGCGAAGGAAGAAAGCTTACCGAGCACACCCCCAAACTTAAACTTGACAGTGCCCTTACTGTCAGGCTACACTAAGAGGGTCAAAATTTTCGGCGCTTCCTAAAAGAAATATATACAAAGCAAAACAAAAACATATACAAAAAAATGTTCCCCCCAAACTTAAGTGAAACAGTGTTTCCACTGTTTAAGCGTTAAAGTTCAGAGTTCGGGGGAGAGAACACAGTATCAAGCTATACAAGGTCTTACAAATGCCAAAAGTGAGCATCAACCATTCAAAGATTTTATCGTTATAAAGCGGCGGTTGGTGAAAGAATGGAGTGTAGAGAAAAGAAATAAGAAACACACGAGATCGTGTGGGGATAGAAGCGGCGTCCGATCTCGGTGGAGGAGAAGAATGGCGGAAGGGAGAAAGAAGTGGAATACGAACTTGAGGGTTGAAATGGATTGAATAAATTAGTACAATCTGTAATGATCGATGTGAAAAGATGGATTGTACAAATCTATCAATATGGTGAGAAATTGGGTCAAATCCCTTAAGATTCGTGAGAAAACATGGGTACGCCGAACTTGGTAAACCAGACACAAGAAATGAAAGTGATACGGTGTCTTGTAAGGTCGGAACGATGGAAAGGATCGAGGGAAGTGATCGAGGAAGGGCATCAGTTAAAGGTTCAAGGTTCAGGAGGGTGTACACAGTCAATGAAAGGGATAGGATGAATTGGAAAATCCGACTCATCAAGTAAAACTGGTTCATCATCAAAACTATCCTCAATATTCTCCTCAAAACACATCTCATCCATGCAATTCTCATCAAAATCAAGACGCATATGAAGTTCGGGAAAAACATTCAATAACTCGGGATGATGAATTGGAGAGAAAACTCAACCAAATCTGCGGGTTCATCATCCAAAATATTCCCAGCGTCAATATCCTCAATCAAGTGAAAATCAATTTTTTCAGACACCTCAACAAAAGCATAGATATCAATCAATTCAGGTTCTAGAGTGGAGGTGTAGAGGTCAAAAGGATTGGGTGTGGTTTCACTCGAAAGGGACCCTTCATAATCGGGTAAATCAAACACTACAAAGTCGTACAACTCATCAAACGTTCTATCGGCAATTGGTGAAAAACGTGGGACACTCGATAGACATTCAAAACTGGAGTTGTGGGATTCAAGTTGAAATGGGTAGGTTTGATTTGGAAGGGTATACAGCTCACTCTCTCCACTCAAATTCTCAACCTGTCCAACCGCCTCATCATACATTGGAAAATTTGGAGATACTTGGAAACTAGCTACCGGGTCACTAGGTTGTATGAGGGCGGCCGTGGACGCATTCAAATCCATCATCTGTTGGTATGACACTACCCGAAAGTCTTCTAATGACTGTTCCAGACTAGACATAGGTTGTGAAGGGGTTTCAGTAAAATATTCAAAGTTGTTTGGACACTGAAAACTCCCAAATGACGGTTTAGAAGTAATGTCTAGGGAAGGTGCAGAAGTCGGGTAGAACTGGTAGGAATTGAATGGCTGGATAGGAGTATGATCAACATACGGATAAGAAGGTGGTTGAAATTGTTGATCAAAAGAATTTGCAGCGGTGAAAGGAGTGAAAGATCGGTTACGGGATTGTTCAATACGTTCAGTAAGGGACATGGGTATTGGAGTTACAACTGGACTCTCAAAAGGGGTATCAACGCAAGAAGGTGGTGAAGATTGAAATGGTTGATACAAAGTGGATTTTGGAGTCCAGTTGTTTGTTCTAGACCCATCTATCCGATTTTTCAAAGAAATTTTAGGCATGGAGGGATCGTTCGAAGTTTGACCAAACCAAGAAATGTAAGAAGTAATGTCTGGTTGTGGGTACCAAAGTTCGGCAAGAGTTTTGCAGGATGAGGTCTATGTTAGAAGAGTGAAAAGGGAGGGAGGGAAGGAAGATATATATATATATATATATATATATATATATATATATTGGAGTTTTAGAAAGTGTTTGTTTGGTTTTTGAAAGAATACGGAATTATGGGACTAAACTTTACATAAGTACAATCACAATCACAATATGCACAAACACACCTAGAGCTAGGGTCTTCAAAGTCCAACTAGACCGCTCCTAGACTTCCAAGCGACAAGTTGCAAGATAACCCTCGAATCGCCTCTTCACTGCCAATTGTGGCTAGATAAGCACAAGTGAGGTAAGGAGGGTTCCACTCACGAATCACCGTGAGACGAACCTTTTAAAATTACCTCCTCACTTGTCTAGCCTAGGCACCACAAAGTCAAGTTTAGATAAACGACCGATTTCCCACAAGCTTCACTTGTCCTAAATGAGCGCGACAAGTCTTTATAGGTTTGGTCCAGATATTTTTTATTAATTCAAGATGATGCGTATGCCTTTTGTGATTTGTGGGGTCTTAGGAAGGGTGATGAAATCCCCACCCAATCTTAATTGGTGTTATAGCCCCTTAATGTCCGTATTATTATATACAAAGTGTTAAACAAACAAAATCTAAAACAACAAAAAATTTATTTGGCAGCGGCGCAATTCTGTGCAAAGGTATCTGCAGAAAATACAGTTAAGTGGAATTTACAGAGAGATAAAAGGAAAGAGAGAAGGTGAAAAAAACTTGGGGCTCAGAAACCTCAAAGTTGCCGCGGAACCGCCGCACAACCCAGGATTTGACCGCGGTTCCGTAGTCAAACTTTGGACTTGGGGCCTGAAAATTTGTCCCTGCGCTCCCCTTGCTCTCTACTCCAAAATAAAATGCTCTGTTTTCTTTTTTGATTACTATACTTGCTCCAGATAGCCTGCACACTTGCACACAAAAATATTAAAGATAACAAAAAGATTATTTATTTATTTATTTATTATATTTATAATTTTTTATATATACAAAAAGAATATTATCCCGAATAACAAGAAAGAAAATACGTTACCGTCTCCCCGACAACGGCACCATTTGATCGCGCGCTTTCGGCATGTCGGGTTTTAAAATTCTAAAGTTAACCGCGATCAAGGACGGTGTCGCTTTGCAGCTAGCCGGTTGAGCACGGGTCGATCCGCAGGGAGATGCTTGTATGTTTGTTCGTGTTTTAGACGAGTCAATGAAGAATGTTTATGTGTTTGTTCAATTCTATCCTAAGTGTTCGTATTTATGTTCAAGTAAGCTTGTTATGGTTAAGGTTGGTTAGTAGAGTTATGATTAGTCTTGTGCTTATCTTTTGCCATTCTAAAAACGATGTTGGGATAATCGAAAGTAGCGGGGATTAGGAGGACATAGGAATGGGAATTGCGAGTTAAAGCAAGCTTTCCAATGTAAATCCATTCCTAACGCCCCTTGTCCGTCCGCGACATACGCTTATTTCCAATCCTCGGCCAAACACCCGCAACCATGTATCCAATTAAGTCATAACTACATGTCACATTGTAGTGCGCTTAAAAGGACTTCTCGACTTTGGTCGCGGCTACATGTCACGTATAGCGCGCCTAAGTGAGGGGATTGCGTTTGTTTGGTCGGGATTCGTTTCAAGATATTTGGCGAAGAGAAGCACAAGAGATTTTTCCGTCCCTCATACCACCTTCCTTAACCTTAACAAGTGTGGAATTATTCACACATTATAAAAGAAAATAAAAACGAAACAAGAAGGAAGAAAAGAGAGAAAAGGAAAATACGGTTTTACAAATGGTGCAAGCTAACTCTTGGGTCCTCACCTAAGCAAGGAACCCCGTCGAAATATCATCGTTTGAAAATAATACGGAAAAGAAGAAAAGGAAAGAGCAAGAAATAACAACTAATTAACAACAAGAAATAAAATTACACTAGAATTAAAATAACAATGCAAGAATTAAAAGATACAAGTTAAATAAAAAAAAACCATCTTCATTTCATCATCCACTCAATGCTCTCACTACATTTTAATGGGGAAGACATGAAGAAGAAGAAGAACTAATCTAAACTAAAATCTAACAAAAAGAAGCATGAAAAAAAAGACCCTCATCTTGGCACAAAACTGGGCTATTTATAGGCTGAGTGCTGAAACCCTAGGGCAAAATTCTCTATCCAAATGAAGTTACCAAACTAACCCCAAAACTCGAGTTGACACTGAGTCAACTCGGCCGCGGATCCGCCGCCGAGTCGCCACTTTGGCCGCGGATCCGCGACTCTTTGGTGGAATTGGCAAGTCGTTTTCTCTGGGGTTTCTTGTGTTGCTTTCTTCTGTTGTTCTATATGTTCCAAATTGCAAATTGCATCCACAATTTGTTCAGATCTGCAACAATCCAAAAATAGCTTCACTTTTGATTGATTTGACCTTTCTCCCTCAAGCTCCGTGCACCCATTGAATCATGTGCTGCCCCTCTCGTGCTTTGTGCATGTCCGAGACACGAATGACCACTGTCATTTGTCTTGTCTCTGGAACTGGTGTGCGGCACTTGACAGATACAGATGACCGGAACCCGGCTTTTATCTGTTGGCAACAGATGTTCTGGATTTTGGCGTAACAGTGGAGATTTTGTATCATTTGCGTTATTTTGGACTAGGAACTTGTAGCCTGTAAATATGTAGCAAATACGGATTAAAAGCACCTGCCTATAAACAAACGAGCATAAGAATGGGCGGTATTAAATGCAATATTCTGGTGTGAACAAGTATGTACATGATGATAAAGACAAACCAGATAGCATACTATCATCTCGAGTAAGACTGTTCTACCGGTATAGGTCCTCTCTCAATCATTGCAATCACGTGCCTGCGATCTAATAATTGACTTTGAGGGCACTATATCCAACACATATACTTTGAATCTATCCTAATCCTATTTTTCTTTCAAGGTTATAGATTCTCCAAACAATACCAGCACCAATTTCAACAACACACCACCATCTCTTCCACTTAAGCCTACCGTTGCTGCTCCGATCAATGAGCAGACGGTACTGCTTGAGGCAATCCGAAGCCTCCTGAAAGGATAGCAGCAGCAGACTGCTATATCACTGAACCGCCAAGAAGAAGAAGCGTCCGGAGTGAAGCAATTCCGGGCATTGCACCCAAAGCAATTTTCGGGGAAAGAGAGCCCTTTAGAAGCGGAAGAATAGGATCAGAGCATTGAGGACTATCTGGCAGCAACACAAGTGGCAGAGATCGCTTGGGTACGAGTTGCGAAGCTGCAACTCACCGACAACGCCCGAGTTTAGTGGAGGGCAGGAGAAAGCCGTCTTGACCAGCCGATCGAATAAAAAACCTTTCGCGACATGTTCGACGCGAAGTACTTTCCAGCCCGTTTTGACATGGGGCCGCAATTCATCTACCTACAATAGGTTTCGATGTGGACCAAATCAGTGGATGAGTATGATGCTGAGTTTACCATGCTCAGTAGGTTTACGGCACACTTGATATCGACTGCTGAGATCAGGTCTAGACGATTTCAGCAAGGGTTAGATCCGGAGATCCAAGTTTCCTTAGCTACGGGGATTTCTCAACCCACGACCTGGGTTTAAAAGCAGCCCGTCGATATGAGGAAGTGGTGAAGAAGAAGGGCAGACCCTAATCTGCTAGAGTGAAGCGCCCTACCACCCAGATGGAAGGAGGAGCCTCTTCAAAGCCAACTGTTGAACCCAGGAGACCGGAAGAAATAAATAATCGGCCAAGTCCAGATTTTTTTCTTTTACTGCAAGAGGGATGGACACCTGTGGAAGGACTGTAGGCGCGCAAAAGGCCTGTGCTTAGTTTGCGGCGCATCCAATCATGGAATTGGAACATGTCCTTATAGGCGCAACACAGTTCCAACTCACAACACTTATCCGCAACGACCAGCTCTCCAGGCTCCTGCACCTCGTCTTGCTCTCCCAGCTCCACCTCCACGTGGACCTCCTGCACAGCCTAATCGCCAATTCTATCAGGCACTGAGGAACATGCCTCGAGGGCAGAGAAACATGCCCCAAGGACAGAGGAATGTGCCTCCAGCTACGAGGAATATACCCCGGCGACAGGCTTTCACATTAGTAGTGGTAGAAGCCGAGACTGTAGACCAAGGTAACCCTGGTAATTCCCTCACATCTTTTTCAATCTTACCAAAACTTTTGCATTCTTTCGTTCTTCCAAATATTTTATGCTCTATCTCTAGTTCTATCGCCAAATTGTTTTGAATCCGTTACACTTTCCTTCTACAAATTTCGAGGACGAAATTTTTATAAGGAGGGTAGAATGTAACAACCCTAAACTTTCTGTACAGAATTTTTTTCGAAAATACAGAAAGGAACACCTAATCCTGAGCATAAGTTATAAATTTGATTTGCTTTTGAACAGCAAGAAAGCACTTGTAGCTCATTGGTAAAGCCTTGCACTGCTGTGACGTAGCCCCTGTGATCGAATCCCTTCAGCCACATATATTTTTAATTGATTTTTTTAAAAATATTTTAGAAGCCCAAGGTTTACATGTGCACTACTCGTAAAACGAAGAGTCATACAGTAATCAAACACGTGCACTGAGTTATACCAACAGGCACTAATACGTGGCGAGCATCCAAGCCCCCGACCCTACCAAACGACCAGTGAGATCGGGCTTAGGGCCGGCGTCGCCGATCCCCCCATGACTAATGCCTCAATTTTTCTACCCTCGTACCTTTTGGCCTACCCCACTTCCCCCATATTGTTTGATTTTTTGCACATTTACAGAGGGATTAAAATAACCTCTTTAATCCATTTTTAAATGCATTTTTAATTCTCCAATTCATTATCCTAAACCCTAATTTTTCCTATAAATACCATACTACATTTCACCCCTCCTCATTCATACTTCCATTATAAAAACTCTTTAAAATTTCCATGTCCTAAGTTGTACAAGTGGAGTTAGCAAAGGGCAAAGTTCCGACGATGAAACGACTCCCCGACAGTTCCAATAGCTTCCCGTCTCTCTTCTCTTGTTTTACAATCTGTAAGTCCCATATCCCCTTCTCTTCTACTATTCTAAACTTCTCCTTTTCAAAACTCGTCGGAAACAGAGTTATTCCGGCTTCCGATTCTCTTTTCTTTAAAAATCTAATTTTTCTTAATAACAAACCTACAAATTTTTAATAGATTGTTTAGTAATCATTAACAAACACATTAGAACAAGTTTCATCTTAAAAGAATCTATTATACAACTTTTATCGCATTTTTATGGTTAAATACCATATACTTTACTTTCAATATAATTCAACATATTCTCTTGTATTACCTTTAGAAAACTCACGAGGTAATGACCTAACTCATCACAACACACATTTTTGATATAGCACGATAACTCTTGGGACATTATTTATGGAAAAATACGAGTTTACATTTAAATACCTTAAATATTCAAAAACCATTTTCTTTAAAAGCGTATTACTTAATTCCTTGCAAATATGCCTCTACAACCCATTTTGGCTCGATCGGGATGGTGTGGGTTATCGCACATTCTCGGGCCCAGTAGAGCGAGATGCAGACCTCCGTAAGGAGCATTCGATCTCGATGGAATTTTAATGCAATTTTTAAGAAAAATATGATTTCTAATTAATAAATAAATTCTATTTTGTTATATATATATATATATTATCAAAATATCTACTTTAAGTATACAATATATATATTCCATGTTTTCTAAATCAAAAGAATCACCAATTTCATGAAACTACCTTTACAATTGAATACCATTCCAAGTTTACATTAAAGTACCATATACATTGGAATCCAGGTTATATCCACTAGAATATTTCACTTTATAAAAATTACAATTATGAAAACCCTAAAGACGATAATTAAATACTTGAGATGTATTTTGAAAATATATCAAAACTATTTTTCATAAACCCCCCTCAAGTTATATTAATTTACAATAAGGACCCTAGTAAATATAGGTTAAAGCGGGACCAGTTCTCTTAAGCCTCAGGGAGCCGGAGAATATGGGTGGTTGCTTATCTAAGGTAGACAACCTAAAAATGGTGTTATCAATACGGTAATTGTCTTGAAAAAGATACAAATTCTGCCGTCCATGTGCAGCAGTTACCGATAACTCCAAAACAATCAGGACTTCAATTTTGTTTAAAAGTCTGACTCAGTTCGAGTCATGGTCAAATCTGAAATCAATCTGACTTGAATTCAATTCAAGTATAATTACAATACAACATGAATCCATGAATACCAGAATTCAATCCATATCAACATGAACATGACTGAACCGAACCATGGATATATTCTGATTACATGACTATCCATTTATATCCATTCCATTTACTGATATCATGGTTTCGACAAGTCTTCCATTTATTACAAGACAAAACAATACAATCAGTACAATCAATATAATCAATACAATGAACATTACGGGGTTTATAAAGGGGTAGACTGGTACGGAACATGTTAAAGGTGGCAAGAGGTGGTTACTAAAAGACGTAATTACATCCATGCCTTTGTTCCGTGGTATTATCGACGGAGTCTTGTACTACGGGTTACTAAAGTCCACGGTGTAAGTTGGACTCCTCTCGTATACACCGGCATATTCTGTACCAAGCTACAACAATTACGTTAGTATAACAAATATAACATTATCTACTTCACCTGTTCTATTCTCAATATATTCTTCTCCTTCTTTCTTTGGGACTTACCGAGCGATTGTTCACTGACGACATTCTTATTTCTCTTCTTCTTTGAAATATTGTCAGAAGGACCCGACTCTGAGGAGTTCGAGACCAGCCAGGAGCACTTGGAGCAGTTCCCAAAAGACCCTGAGTATTGACTTTACTTTTACTCTTTTTATTTTCAGTTTATGCCATTATTTAGTCATTGCATTCTAGACTTGTATTTATATTTCCAGTTGTATTGTAAAGGAAGAATAAATAAAAGTTGTTGTTCTTTTACATCTCTTCTTGTGTACATTTTACTTTATATTGCTTAGTTACACTTAGCGTGTTTACTTCTGAGTAAATACGCTGCGTGGCCCGTCGCGTCTCCTTTCCCGTACATTGGGAAGCGGGGCGTGACAGTGGTAGGTACTGATTTGGTTGGAACTCTATTCAATAGGTATGCAGCCGTCTCAAGCGCGTATCCCCAAAAAGAAATAGGTAACTCAGCAGTACTCATCATAAAGCGCACCAAATCTAATAGGGTGCGATTCCTCCGCTCCGATACACCGTTGTGTTGTGGTGTATACGGTGGAGTAAGCTGAGAGAGAATCCCATTCTCGGTTAGATAATCACGGAATTCCGTGCTCAAGTATTCTCCTCCCCGATTAAATCGAAGGATTTTAATACTCTTACCCGTCTGGTTCTCTACTTCGTACTTATATTCCTTGAATTTCACAAAAGTTTCTGACTTGTGTTTCAACAAGAACACATGTCTGAATCATGAGAGATCATCAGTGAATGTAATAAAGTACGAGAAACTATTCCTCGCATGTGTAGACATAGGACCGCATACATCACTATGTATCAGTCCCAAGAGTTCAGTAGCTCTTTCTCCGTGTCCAGTAAACGGAGTTTTGGTCATCTTACTTTTAAGACATGACTCGCAAGTGTCATAAGATATAAATACGAACAGATTCAAATACCCATCTTTATGCAACTTAGCTAGCCTTGTCGTATTGATATGACCTAGTCTACAGTGCCACAAGAAGATTTCGTTCATTTCTGAAATTTTTCTCTTTTTTGTGTTCTGTATGTTCAGAACTGTACTTTGATTAAGAACGTATATACCGTTACATAACGTACCATATCCAATCAACACTTGATTTTGGAAAATTTTCATAACATTATCTTCTAATGTGAGATTATATCCTTCTTTAGTTTGCACAGAAACCGATATAATGTTGCACATCATCTTTGGTATGTAGTAACAGTCGTTCAGAATCAATGTATTACCGGTTGGTAATACAAGGTGATATTCGCCAACTGCCTTGGCCACAACAATTGCACCATTCCCTACTGTTATAGATTTATCACCCTTTCCCAGTTCTCTACCTTTCTTTAGCCTATGTAATAAATTACATACGTGGGATCCTGATCCGGTATCCAATACCCAGGACGTAGAACAAACTAAGAAACAGTTCTCGGTAACGAACACACCCGAAGATGCATCAACATGTTGTTTCTTCGTGCGGGTGGCGCGGGAATCCTGATATTTCCCTATTCATACAGAACCAACGTTCCCCAGCTGAGTATAATAAGCGGGTTCGGTTAATACATCCATATTATTATTTTGATTAAGGCGTGACATTGGTTGCTGCATGGAGAGAGAGAGAAGAAAACGCATTAGCGTGCGCTCTTTACAAGATTAGATTGGTTATTATCTTATCTGATCAGGACGGCTCCCACTGCTTTTATCAAATCTTTCTTCAAACCATAAAAGGTAAGATTAGTCGGGATTAATTACATTCTACAAGTTCGCTAGCCGGTCAGCCAGACAAGTGTCGGTACTCCGAAGGAGGTTTCCCATGCTTTCGCACGGACCTAATCCGTTTCCCTAGAGGCATAACCCCGTTGACACCTTTCTAGAAACCTACTGGATTAGCTAATTGTAAAGTGCAAAACTCTCCCAGGAGTAACTCTTACTCGCAGTGGATATCGAGATCCAATTATCATATAGAAGGTATGCAATCTCATTGTAAATTTCAACACTTGAAAGTTCCAATAATGGTTTTTACCTCTAGCTTCCTATGACCTTGACGGAGGTTAACAAACCATAGGCTGCTAGTCAAGTTCAACCAGTTCATTTCTTGATTGAATTAAACCCACCCGCACGACCCTTGACGGAGGTCAACAATGACATACGACTATCTTAATCCAATCGCATCATATGCGGCAGATAAACACTAATTAGCTACCGCACACTACGCTTTGATGGATGTCAACAAATGCAGCATGAATGCTAAATAGTACTTATCTGAAATGACGGAGGGCTACGCAAGTTTTTAAGAAAACCATAAGCGTAATGAACTTGATATCGTTGTAGAATCTAGTGATTTGGAGTGTTTCAAGCTCCGTTTTAAAAATCGAATTGTTTTGCAACGTTTGCTAGTTTTGCTAAAGAGCTCACTCCCGGTGAAGAGATCTCGGCACTTTCCTCATCGAATAAGGTGCTGGATATTCTACAAGGAATACCACTATGCAAAACAAGAACTAGTGGAGCTTGCAAAACTAAACGAGTGAGCTGTAGCATTTTCTAGTTTCGCTAAAGAGGTCACTCCCGGTGAAGGGATTTCGGCTCTTTCCTCATCGAATGAGGTACTGGATATTCATCAAGGAATACCACTGTGCAAAGCAAGAACTAGAGCTACCTGTTTTTTTTAAACTGATTCTACAACATCTTTAGGTTTCTTTTCTTTCATTAATCTCATTAATGAAGTCCCATCATTTAATGTTTCCTAAACATTATAGATAATGAAACGAAAATAGAACGTACACTTATACCATCCGCATTCGCTACGGGGCCCCATCATACACCGTTAGGTTACTTAACTACCGGCAGAGCGGGGGCTGGACTAGCGTGGGTGCAAAACATAAGCAACGTTTATTATATATCATATATATAATACAACATTCGTCTCACGCAGTATATGATCACATCACAGAACCAAGCAGCAGAAGCAACATATGAAATATTGGATATACTAGGTTTTCCATATTTTAAATTTAGCCAGTAATGTAAAATACGGATTCCACGGTCCTGAAGAATAGCCAAGCCCATATCTCTAGACCCCTACGAGAGCGGCAAGTAACCCTACAAATTCTAGAGTTAGGATACCCGGTCTCAACTCCTTGAGATGGTCTCCCACTGGACTCTAGAACCCGGTTACTTGTGCTCCTCGCCTTGGGTCTATCCTAATGCGGAAAAATAAATAATATACATCAATGGTGAAATCATCCTCAACCCGGAAGTACCCCAATAAAAGAATATTACATACAGATTTTACATGAATGAAAAAAAACTCTCATTTCACATAAAACCCCCCGTCTATTCATTCACGACGATCCAATAAATCATATCACCAGCAACACATAATATCTCATGTCATCAACGTAAGTAAATATACGTATCCTAAAATTTCGTTGACATATAGCAATGAGATCGGGATACCCCACATATTACACTTACGGTCGCAGAAAAGAAATGGAAAACTACAATAATTAGAATCCGTATATCCTTAGACATCATAAACCCGGAATATCTCATATTTCGGATTTCTTGCCTAACCTATAAACCTTGTATTTTAGTCTCAAATTGAAAACACTTTTCAAATACTTTAGTCGAGTAATTCAATAGGATTCCTGACTACATTATCGAATACTCATCGGAAACTTTAGAAGATGGCCGCACCCCCGATGTCGTCGACAAAGTGCACTAATGCGGAACACCATGGCCGCAAGCACCCGAATGGGTGCTTTTGGCAACGGGGTTCTCCTACAGTCACTTGGTCGGGGCTATGGGGCGTGGCTGTCTACTAGAGTTACCCGGCGAGTGTTCGCGTACAATACACGATTGCGACGGAGTTTTGATTTGAATCAAAACTCGGTGGCAACCGATAAAATGAGACTAATATACTATATTTATAATATACTAACTAGTTTTCACAAAACCAATTAATCCGGATTCTAACAATTGTATCGCATATCATCAAGATCTATACAACGTTAAACTTTTCGGTCGATTTAGCAAATACCAACAAAATCCAGAGAAGTCAACAACTTGAGAATCGTTAAAAATACCCAGAGAGTGCAAAATCTACAAATGGAGCAGCACAGAAAAGATAAACCCATGAGACCACAAAAGTGCGGCGGAACAGCGACCAAACAGGAGTTTGGGCCGCAGTTTCGCGGTCGTTTAGAGGAGTTAGGGGTTCAAATTTTCTGAGGCTCCATAAAAAACCCTGCACGATTTTTTGGATATTTTTAATCACAAAAATTTCAACATTTGAAAAATTCGACAGAAAGTATCACATTTTGTGGGTTTCGAAATCGATCGAACACTTTAATATCGTAAAGACCTACCCAAATGTTCTAGCTTGGCTCTGATACCATAAAAGTCTACTCTAGCACCACCATGAGGTTTTAGTGGCATCAAGCATGCCGAATTTAAGATTTTTAGGTGCTAAGTTAGACTATCTAAGATACTAACTAGAAGATTAGGGTTTAAACCTATGATGATATGAAAACTAAAGAGAAGGGAAGGAGGTTATACCCTCGTAGATCGATTCCTTCACTTCTTAAGCTCCGGATTGTGGTCCACGCGACTCCACTAAGCTCCATTTCGAGTAGAACAAACCTCCTCCATGATCTTCACACCAAAGACGATCCATCCGAAGTCCCTCTAGCTCAAGCTACCTCTTCACTAAACTTATCTTTTTAGCGAAGGAAACACGCTACACTTGATTGCTAGTCAGGTGTAGGATGAAGAAGTAGGGGATTTTAGGCTCACTAGTGGGTTCAAAAACTCCATGGTTCACATCACATGTGAGGGGTTGGAGTTTTGAGACATGAACAAGAGGAATGTGAAGATGAGAGCAAGCTAGAGAGCAACACAAGAAAAATGGCTAAGGTTCAAAATGAAAAATGAACTCATCACAAATGAACCATACTCTTGCTCACTTATTGAAGCATGGTTGAATTTTGAATAAATTTATTCAACCATACTTCAATAGTGTTGCAAGACTAATAAACAAATATAAAACTCATGCCATAACCCATGCTCCCATTTACACCTCATTTTTCTATTTTCCAAAAATAGAAATTCATGCCATACTTCATATATATATATATATTAATATATATATTATGAAGAATAATTAGTGAGCTAATGATATTAATTAAGATACAATAATATCAAATATAATATATATCACATTATTAAATCAACTCTTGATTTAATAATTCGGTTATATCACATATGACCGACTAATATCATTTATCCGAGTATCACATTATCAAATCAACACTTGATTCGATAATCTGGTTATATCACATATAACCTAACTTGATAACAGATAACAGCCATATTACAATACGATATCACATACTCGTATTTAATCCAACCCCCGCACATATCACATATGTGCCCTAATTCGTTTCGCTTGAACCAGGAAACTTCTGTGTGGGACTCTAAAGACTCGTCAATACGCCAGCAGTAGGTGATGATCACATCAGTCACCCACAAGCCGTCAGCGGTACTAGCTGGACGTAACGGCTACCTGAGTATTAAGTGATATGAAGATCAACAAGAAAGCTTGTCCATACTCTCCACGAAGCCTATCAGTAACACTACCGTACAGTCCGGTCTCCTCGTCTGATATGTCGCATATCATGTCTAGAGGTGGTAAACGTCAGACCCCAGTAATGTGATAAGTCATGCCGATGTCTGGCCTATAACAATTTGAGAAACTACTGATAACTCTTATCAGTAAATCTCAGCAGCAGCCCTGGACAGGGACTTCCAGTTATAGCCAATCGAGCATAGCGCAACATCAACCCCCAATACCGGGAGAGACAAAACCCCTTCTATCGCTCATTGCCTCCATATGACTCGGGACTGTACCCAAAATCCACCTGTTTGCACGTCTCCTTTGAGCGTGGTAGGGAGGAAATCAAAGCACAGTGGGAGCCACAAAAGACTCTATGACGATCTCGGGTCTACAGACTAACATGTACCAGTGTCACCAGAGGACTGCTATCTGACGATAGGTATACTACCAATCAGGAGTCCTCAGTGAGTCTTGTTCGGTATACCCATTCTCCAATGAGCACCTGTGTGCAATCTTTGATGTCACACACCAATGGTTGTGGGATCAACCATCGCCCTCTAAGGGACAAGAAACATACACACTAGTTTACTCTGGAATATCGATGCCCTTGTCTCGATATCCCCTCGACTAGGAACTGATTAAAGGATGTACTTTTGGACCACCATAGCCCCTCTAGTATGATCTCATCATAATCCTGGTAGTCAAGTACATATCCTAAGGGTTTTATCAATATATGAGAGAAAGATAGTAAAGAATACTAGTCAACATGTTAAAATAAAGAGTAACCAGATAGCATACTATCATATCGATCAAGAAAGTCCTCTATATACATGTCCAAGCATCCACTATAATATACATCAATGTATAATAATGTCCTCTAGGGCATACATATTCCTAACAAGAACGCCGAAGGGGAGATCGGACTGAAGGAGAGTGTACAACATTCTGCCATGGTGGAGGTAACGGCGAATGGAAGGAGCTGCGAAGACGGTGAGGGTGCTGGGGTTTGGGTTGTGGAAACAAGAATGGATGCCAAGGTTTGAGGAGATAGAATGGAGGATTAGAGGAGAAGAACGAAGGGAAATTAATGGTTTATGTTCAAGTTAACTTAAGGTTTATTTGAGTTAACATGACATAGGGGCTTTTTTCAGCAACAGAAAAGATTTTGGGAGCATTTTTACAATTATTTTTAAAAATGGGCTTTTTTACAATTAGCTAAGGTTTAGGAGACGTATACTGAAATAACCCTAGAATTAAATGATGCGGTTGGTAGGAGGTAATCTATGTGGTAATCCTAGATTGACATGAAATATTACCATGCTTATTTAGGTGTAAAAAATATTTCTGGGAATATTAGATTACCATGGTAATCAAATGTTCCCATTTTGCGCGAATCATATTCCTTCCAAAATATATGTCTATCTTGGATAACTAAGAAATATTCCCATCTAACAGGACATGTGCCATTAACGTCCGCCGCCCACCGACCGGTCGGTCGAACGTTCGCCGCCGACTACCCTCGCCACCCGCCGTCCCTTTCCTGGCTGTTTGCCGCCCACCGTCCGCCGATCGGACGCCGCCGGCCTCACCTCCTATTGTCCGCCACCCGCAGTCCTCACTACTGTCGTTCGCCGTCAGCTTCTGGCCTCACATCTTTTTTTTTTCCGGCCGCTGCCGGTCGATGGTTGTATATACATATATTACTGGGGATGATTAAAATGTACCAAGTATGTCAATGCAACATTCCTTAAAATTGGATGCCCGGTCATTACATTGCAGGAAATGTGAGGATTTCCAGTAATCTTCCAATCCATATACCAAGCGCCACCGAAGATAACGTAGAGATGACGTTGCATTTCTACATGGGGTCACATGCCATTTTCGATTTCAATCCAAAGAAAAAATCGGAATAATGATAAAAGAATTTTTGTAATTATTATGATGTCAACATTACTAGTTGGTGCATGTGCCACGCAAGTGGATAACTAATAAATTCATCATTTGATAACGTCAAACATGACTTCATTTTTGTGGGCACCGGCCCGTACGACTTCATTGAATTGTTATATTGTGATTGACAAACAAATGTCTAGTGGTAGAAACTACTGAAAGTGTGGGTCATTAGTTCGACTCTGGTAAGAAAAATATGGAAGATAAACAACATTCAATATTTAAATGAAAGAGTATAACATGTTAATATATAAGTATTCTAATATTTTTATTTGATTATTTAATTTGATATCAATACTAATTAAAATATATAATAAAAACTAAGATAATTATTGCATGCCTTCTAAGAAATGACTCTATTGCATCTCTTTTCCTTCACTTCCGTTTAGGGAATGGACTTTCAAATAGAAAAAATAGAATACGGAAAGAAGTCAGTTTATATTTTATTTTTTCGTAAATCTCTTTGGGGACTGATGGAGGTCAGGATCTTCTTCAGATGTTATCCTCCGTCGATCTGTCGCGAGTGTGGATGAATGGCTGAGATTGGTGTCGAGGGTTGCATCCTTGAGCGTGTGGATCTCAGTGGGCTTATTTTGAAGCGAAAACGAACTATCTGCAAAAGAAGTCCCGGAGTGGTTGTACCACCGTGGACCCTCCGACGATCAAGTTAGTCGGGGTATTTGGGCAGAGTATCGGCTTATTGGAATAAGATTCGTTACCTGAGTCGTTTGAGAGAGGGGTTTTTATAGCGGTCGCTTGGAGCGAGCTGGCGCGAGATATTCGCCGTCGTTACGCCCCTGGCGTTACGCCTGCGTGAATGACGGGATCCCCCCGTTAATGACGAGATACGCTCGTTAATGGGGGATACGACGGCGTAAAATGTGGGATTGTAGGGCGCCGGATATCTCGCTTCTGGCGAGATACGTGAAGCCGTGGCGGAGGTGGTTGGGCTCTGCGTTCTTGGTTGCTCGGTAGAACCGGGAAGGCTTAGCTCGGCGGGAGGCTCGAAGACGAGCGGGAGGCCGAGGAAGCTCGGTTCTGTAGGAGGGCTCAGAGGTGAGCCAATGGTTATTTACATGGCGAGCATATGAATGTTCAGGGATTCCTCGGAGGTCGGGTCTTGCCACGGTACGATAGCCCGGGGGATGCCTCCAATGTTTGGTGCTTGCCTTGTTTCCGTGAGCCCCGGGACACGTCATCTACCACGTGTCATGATCTGGGGAGTTCCCACTTACGAGCATCATCATTAGCCCCCCCACTCTCGTCCCGACCTATTTATGGTCGGGTCAAGAGTGGTTTGATCTGTCTCCCGGGCTCAGATTGTAGTCAAGAACCTACCAGCGTGAAACTCCGAGGTGGTTAGGTGTATCTTCGATGATGTCAGCGGATCGGAGGGGGGGAGATCGTGCATTAAAGAGGGAGCGTCGATTCGCTAGTACGTCTATTGAGACGCAGGCCATGTGTTCGACGCAGATTGGCGGGCATGACGAGCTGTCGCTGTCGCCTGCGCCCGAAGGGACGTCTCCAATGGTCGTTTGACATGTGGAACGTCGACGGCTGGTGGGCGCGAAGCTTCGTTTAGGCGGGAAACGGTCTGAGCCGTCGGATGCATCGCCCAAGCACTATAAATAGGGGTGGGATCCCCCTAGGGTCCACACTTTCGCCATCATTTTTCTTTCGCTGCGAGAGATAGCTTGGCGCTCCGTCTTTTAGATCAGATCCCTCGCGCCCTTTCCTTGGAGGACTCCTCATTTTGAATCAGGTTAGATTTCTTCCTCTAAGGAGTCTATTGAGATGTTAGGGTGGATTCTATTGAGATGTTAGGGTGGAGTCTAGGGAGTCTTCTCCCGCTTCTTCCTCTGCCCCCATCCGAGTCGGGTTCCCCTCATAGAGTTAGGGCCACCCGCGCTGCTCGTCGTCAGGCGACGGTAAGGGTCTCCAAAGTGCGCATCGGGAACGCTCGCGATGCGCCCTCCCTCCTAAGAAACGTGGACGAGCTCACTAAGATTTGGGCTCATTTCCACATTCCCCCCAGCTATTCTCTTCGTTTAGGTAGGGAGGATAAAAGGGCGGATCAGGTGCAGGGTAAGGAGATTGCTTTGTACTTTGATGCATTCTGGGCTGGGATGTGTCTGCCCATTCCCCCCGAAGTGTGCGGGGTACTGCGTTGCTTCCAACTTGTTCCGGGCCAGCTAGTGCAGAACTCATGGAGAATTCTCCTCAGGTTTCTGGTCCGGTTGAGACTTGAGGAAATCCCTTTCAGCTTGAACCTTCTCACTTCCTTTCTTTGTTACAAAAATCATCCCGGCACCCATAAGGACGAGCCGAATTGGGTGTACATTTCCTTCAAAAACGCAAGAGAGGGGCGGCCGGGTCGGGGGTAGTAGTTGTTCCTTCTTCCATTCATGAATGGAAGGAGAAGTTTGTATTCGTCGGGTCATCCGAGGGTGAGGATTGGCCTATCCCTGTACAGTGGCATAGGGCCGACATCTCGTGGGTGAAGCGGTCGTCCTCTCCGGAGGCGAAGGCGGTGTCCATGTGGGAGCCGATCCAGCGGTCCAACATTTTGCTTTCCGAGCAGGCCCTTAGCTAGACCGGGCTCAGCCCCGCTCGATTCGTGGGTAAGTTAGGAGCTTGGACGATCTGTCTA
Organism: Agapanthus africanus; assembly: GCA_030015575.1. Taxonomy (NCBI): domain Eukaryota; kingdom Viridiplantae; phylum Streptophyta; class Magnoliopsida; order Asparagales; family Amaryllidaceae; genus Agapanthus; species Agapanthus africanus. The sequence goes on from CM057347.1 coordinate 24,356,563, forward strand.
GACTTGAATATTTTTCTTTTGCTCTTTTCAGCGTCACTTACTCCCTTTGTGTATTTTCCTTTATGCAGAACAAATGGATCAATCCAAATTCTTGGCTGCCATAGCCGTAAAGAAGGGGAGGAAGACCGGGGGCGCTAGCTCGTCCCGCCACGATTCGAGCCCGGCCTTGAAGCCAGCCGCACCGGCTAAGCCTTCCACTGCGTCCCGAGCTCCGGAAACCAGCCGTAGGGAGAGCCATAAGCACGCTCGGGAACCGGAGTCCCGGGTGAGGGAGGTGGAGGATGAAGCTGACCCCTGCGAGGTCCCCCTCAAGAAGTACAAGAGGACGGTATGTCGATCTCCGGCCTCCTCGATCCTCGTGCAGGAGGGGGACGTCTGTTTTGAGGTGCCCTCGGGGCTTTCTGTTGCCGATAACTTGCTTTCGGAGATGGAACGGTCGGCCGGGTGTATAATTCCCCGGGGGACCCTTAAGACCCAAGTGGCCGCCATCGCTCAGGAGGCTGTACAGGTCAGTATCTGCTTTCCGTTAAGGTTTTTGTCAAGTATTTTTTCTTGAATCTGACTCTTCTAACCCCTTCCTTTACATTCCTCAGGTCCTCCAGCACTGCGCCCTCATCGTCAACATGGAGTCCGAGGAGATTTCCCCGGCGATGCGGAAGGCGGGCGAGTCGTCCTCGCGGGAAGAGGATCTATGCCAGGATTTGCAACAGGCGAAGGAGAGGATCACCGCACTCGAAACCCGGGTGGCCTTCGAGGAGGTGACGAACTCCAAATGCAAGGAGTCCATTCGCCTTTTGAGTGAATCCAACAAGGTCATCTAGGCTAAGTTGGAGAAGGCTAAGGTGCTTAACACGACGATGAAGAAGTCGCGGGACTCCTGCAAGAGAGAAACCGAGGCGGCGAAGGACGCGGTGAACCTCGCCGACCTCCGGGCTGCAAAGTCGGTGGAGAGGTACAAGACGTCGGAACCGTTTTACGCCGACCTTGCTGACGCCTCAGCCATTGTTTGGCACCAGGCTCTCGACGCCGTCAAGGCGTTCATGCTGGGGTTCGCTGACGGCGAGCTTCGGCTCCAGTACCCCCTCTCCGAGGATGAGCCGCAGGGGGAGACCGCCGGGAGTGTCGTCGGGGGAGAGGCTGCTGGTGGGAGTGTAGTAGAAAATGCTCCTGGTGGGAGCACCGACCCTAAAGCCGTCACCCCGGCTCCCGACACCGGCTCTAAGCAGGTCGAGATCCTCCCCGGTCCCAAGGCCTGAGCCTTCCTGCCTTTTTCTCTTTTTTTAATAAATTTTGTAAGCCTCCGGGCGCTTTTTGTATGGCTGAGGTGCCCATAGTACCTTGTAAAGACTCTCAGACCGTAAATAAAACTGTTTTTAATTTTTCTTCGTGGCAATGTTTTCTTATGCGGGCACGTGAGCATTTTAGCATTTTCCTCATCCCAGGAGTCAGGGCGTAGGTCGATGACCGGTCTTTTAGATAGTGATCGCCCATCGAGTGTAAGCTAGTTAATCGCTAAGTGCAGGAAGGTCGGTCCCCTCCCGCCCCCAGAGTCGATTTTACGAATGTTCGCTTAGAATACATCGGGAGTTCCTTCAGCATGGGTAGGTCGAGATTTGCCCATTCCTTTGAGTCGGACCGGCGACCACTTCCCTTAGCGTAAGTTAAATAACAGCCAAGTTAGAATTGGTCGGTGTTGGCCAAGTAGTGAAGATGCTTGGAGGACTCTTCATGAAGGCATCGATCCTTAGCGTAGATGGGTAGGAAGTTACCCGCTAAGGATTGACCGAGAAGGGAAGCTGCTCGGTGGCCTCTTGATGAGGGCTTTTGATCCTTAGCATAGATGGGTAGGAGCTTCCCGCTAAGGATTGACCGAGCAGGGAAGCTGCTCAGCGGCCTCTTGATGAGGGCTTCAATTCTTAGCATAGATGGGTAGAAGCTACCAGCTAAGGATTGACCGAGGAAAGAAGCTACTCGGTGGTCTCTTGATGAGGGCTTTGATCCTTGGTATGGATGGGTAGAAGGTACCCGCCAGGGATTGACCGAGCAGGGAAGCTGCTCGGTGGCCTCTTGGTGAGGGCTTTCGATCCTTGGCATGATGGGTAAGAGGTACCTGCCAGGGATTGACCGAGCAGGGAAGCTGGTCAGTGGCCTCTTGGTGAGGGATTTCGATCCTTGGCGTAATGGGTAGGAGGTACCCTCCAGGGATTGACCGAGCAGGGAAGATGCTCGGTGGCCTCTTGATGAGGGCTTCGATCCTTAGCGTAGATAGGTAAGAGCTACCCGCTAAGGATTGACTGAGCAGGGAAGCTGCTCGGTGGCCTCTTGATGAGGGCTTCGATCCTTGGCGTGGATGGGTAGGAGGTAACCGCCAGGGATTGACCGAGCAGGGAAGCTGCTCGGTGGCCTCTTGGTGAGGGCTTTCGATCCTTGGTGTGATGGGTAGGAGGTACCCTCCAGGGATTGACCGAGCAGGGAAGCTGCTCGGTGGCCTCTTGGTGAGGGCTTTTGATCCTTGGCATAATGGGTAGGAGGTACCCGCCAGGGATTGACCGAGCAGGGAAGTTGCTCGGTGGCCTCTTGGTGAGGGCTTTCGATCCTTGGCGTGATGGGTAGGATGTACCCGCCAGGGATTGATCGAGCAGGGAAGCAGCTTGGCGGCCTCTTGACGAGGCTTCTTTGGTATCGGTCCGTCTCCCTTGGCCCGTAAAATCTGGGGGGAGAGACCGTCGAAGGCAACACGTGGCAGAGACGCATGGGAAGGCGTGACTCCCCATAGTGTGCGGCGTTCCAACTTCCATTTGGTCGTTTAGGGGCATGGTCGCCACACGGCAGCCCTGCATTGGGGACTTTGAAAGGGCCCCGTGAATCGTGCTACCGCGCAAACTTTGGCCTTTTGGAATTCTGTTGGGGCTATAAATAGTGAAAGGGTGTTGGTTTCTTTCAGCGTTGGGTTTCTGAAAATGGTCGGACGTCCGTGTGTGCTTATCAGCGAGATAATTTCCCGAGACGATGTGTACCTCTACAATCTCGATCGGTTTGAACAGACGTACGAGGCGGTGATAGACCGCGTGGAGGCCCATTTTGGACGTCTTCTCCCCCGACGATCTCCACTCCTCCAAGTGCTCATTTATGCGATCTATAGGAGGTCTCCGGGTCTCCACAACGCCTTGTCTCCGCAGCTGAGGGATGGGGCGATCGAGAAGTTGCACTCGCTTTACCACCTTGGCCTTATCTCAAAGAGCAGGCGAGATAGATCGATGGGCCTTCTCCTGGAGTGTTTCCAGAAGAGGATGATTGTTGATTTTTATCCGGTGTGTGACTCTTCAGAGGTAGCTGAGGAAGATAGGGATCGGCTGACGAAGATTTCGTTGGAGTATCATCAACAATGCTTCCTCCATCCTCGACCCTCTTTATTGTAATAATAATTTTTGTGTAAGGCTGGGGAGCCCATAATTCCTTTGATGAATAAAGTTCCTCTTTTGCGATGTGTTTTTGTCTTCTTTTTGTTCTCTTTGTGCTTTTGCGTGTTTTCACAAAAATGAACCCAGAGGTCTTGGAACCGAGGAAGAGGAAAACATATCGAAGGAGATTCCTTTAATTCAGGAGACTTAATAATAAAGAAAATTTACATCGCTTCAACAAAGAAGGAAACATATTCACCGATACAAAATTTGGAAATACATTCACTTGTACAATTTGAGCTTCTCGGCGTTGTAGGGCCGTGGAAACTTGCGTCCTCCCGCGTCTTGTAAGCGATAGGCTCCTCCAGGAAATACTTTGGAGACGAGGAACGGGCCGTCCCACTTCAGAGAGAACTTGTGTATCTTGCCTTGGCCTATGAATTTGTTTCTCCTTTGGACCAAATCTCCCGTTTTGAAGGCGCGATGCTTGACTCGTGCGTTGTAGTAGCAGGCAGTTTGCTATTGATAAGAGGCGGTGTTCACTGCTGAAAACAGAGACGAACCGGGATGGATTGTCTTGCCTGAATTTGGGTGCAGATGCTATTTGGGTTTATCTGTCCACCTCTCCGAAGATAATAAGTTGATTTATGGCACCGTGTATCGGAGGTTTGGACGGATGCGGCCGTTGTAGCAGACTTCGTCAGATTCCCCTTCGTTTGTGAGGGGTTTTTGATTGTGAGGACGCTCTTCTCTGCAGGCGCAAGCCCCTGCAGTTAATTACGTTATCGCATCGCGATAATCACTTTCTCCTGCTCCAGCAGTTCACTTCGTATCCTGTGTGTTTGTTTTATTTTTGGTTGCCCGTGGATTGTATACGGAGACTAATTTATGTTGTCGCCCGTAGAGCGTTGATTAGTCCAAATCCGTATATCTTAGGTTTGGGTTTGGTTTGATTTAAGGATCATTAATCATGTTTGAGATTAAGATCAACTCAAATTTTTTTAAGGATACGTTTGTCCAATTTACGACTAAGATCTACTTAACAAGGTTTTTGGATCATTAAGATCCAATAAAAGAGCATTTAGGCTCTATTGTTTTAGTTTATAGACGTTACGGTCCGTTGTTAGTTTCAGGACGTTTCGGTCCGTAGATCACCATTTTTGAGGCGAGGGTTTAGTTTAAGGACATTTCGGTCCGTAGTAGTTTGAGGACGTTACGGTTCGTAGATCACCATTTTATGCCCGTGTATTTTTATGTGACGGGATGTACAACGATGATATGGGTACACCCATTTGGGGTGTGGTTGCATGTCAGCTTAGGAAGTGCACCCGAAAGCAGTTGGTTGTAGGGACCCGCCACCTCTCTGAAGATGTTGAGGGATTACAACGACATGCGTCAAAGGTATGGAGAGATGTACCCTTGAATCAATTCCCGTGTCTGAGGGAAGAGATCATGGTGGGCCATCTAAGAATCATTAGCCATTTTTTGGGGACTAAGATTAATTTAGGAAATGTGGGATGAACATCATTTTGGATATCATGAGTCATGTTTGAGAAGCAATGAACCCATGGGCTTAGTTGATCTGAATTAGGGACCTAGCCAACTTGGGCTTGACCCACTCAGTTTTCTTTTATTTGAAAGAAGTGCTAAGCACTGGTTTGGGCTCAGTTCCCTTTTATTGCAAAAAGTGCTAAGCACTTATATGAGTTCTGACGCTCACACTTTACTCTCTCTTTTCTTTTGTCTCTATATGGAGTGCTGAGCACTCTTTATAGCGCCCACGTGAAGCGCTAAGCGCTGAATGATGAGTGTCAAGCGCTTTTATATTCTGTAGCGCCCACATGAGGGTCACATGGGATGCCAGGGGCCGCACCACTGAGTGCTAAGCACTTCTTATTTTGTAGTGCCCACGTGAGGCGCACGTGAGGTGCTGGGCGGCGAGCGCCTGCTACTGAGTGCTAAGCACTCCTTATTTTGTAGCGCCCACGTGAGGGGCACGTGAGGCGCTAGGCGCTGATTTTTCCTTGTATATTTTTTTCTGAGGAGTACAATTTTCTTGTTCTTTTCTGAATCTTTGATCTCCAAGAACAAGTTCGTCCCGATGAGAATTAAATTCTCAACCTATGGGAGACTTGTCTTGTGGATCTTAGATCCAGAGAAAGAACTAAGTTCTACTTTTTAAAAGGGTTAAACCCTTTAATTGGTAAACGAGATGCTTTGATCTCTCTCTTTTTTATTTACCCAGAGTTTTTTCTGAGAAGGGAGGTCTTCTTCTTTCTTCCTTTTTGAAGCTTTCTGCTTTGTTCTTTTTTTTAAAGCTTATGGGGAGGGTTCCTCTCTATTATACTTGAAGTCTTGGGTCCTTTATATAGTAAAGACAAGTCTGTTGATTAGTTGAAAAAATCTCTCATTGAGAGATTCTAATTGATTTTGGGGATTTTTCCCACCGTTGGATCTTTGATCCAAGTATTTTCTTGTTTTTAACAAAATTAGGGAAATATTTTCCCATACAGAATTTATTCTATAGATTGGTGATTCTTTGATCACCATTTGATTTTTAATCCAACGGTACTCTGTTTTACAGAGGGCAATCTTTCTTGTTTAGAAAGATTTAAGGAATATTTTCTCAACAGAATTTAATTATGCATTCTGATCATTTATCATCTCCTTTGGATTTTTGATCCAATAGCTCTGTTTAACAGATAATAGAATTTAGTTCTATTAGGCGTCGGCACTCACGTGCTGTGCATGTGCGACGCCAATAAAAGTTTTTAACTCTGGCGCTGGCGCCCTCGTGGCAGGCACGTGAGACGCTGCCTCTTGAGTTTTGTGTGCTTTGCACACGGGCGCTGCTCATATGAGAGTTTTTAACTCTGGCGCTGTCGCCCTCATGGCAAACACGTGAGGCGCTGCCTCCTGAGTTTTGTGTACTTTGCACACAGGCGCTGCTTATATGAGAGTTTTTAAATCTGGCGCTGGTGCCCTCGTGGCAGACACGTAAGGCGTGTGCCACGTGAGGCTTTGCTCTTTTAGTGGGGAAACAAATGCCCCCCCCGCTGCGCTCACATGGCTCACACGTGAGTGCAGCGGTGGTATATTTTCCACCGTTGGATCTTCTCGGAAGTGGAACCGTCTCCCTGTGCCTATAAGTAGGGCCTTTGGCCCTTGAGATGACTGTTGTTCATCTTCCCTAAACTTCTCCTTTCTGAGAATTTAATTCTCTTTCCAGTGCTTAGATCTCTGCCCAAGGAAACTCTTTTAGAGTCAGAACTTTGCCTAAAACTTGGTAAGGATTATGATCGAACCCATTAACAGAGTTTTGCTCTTCTTAGATCGTAGATCTAAAAAATGTATTTTAGGGTTTCTTAACCCGTTAATCAGAGCTTTGCTCATCTTTCATAAAGAACTCTTAGAGTTTTTAGGATTTTTCTTACAGATCTTAAAGATCTTGGGGTTTTACCCTGTTAAAAAGTTTTGATTTTGAGGGTTCTAGTATATTACCCTATTGTTTTACAGAGTATGGCTCTAAGAAATTTTGGGGAATTTTATTCCCTTCTTAATTTTCCTGACAGATGTGAAATCTGTTTGCAAAGCACAGCTCTTAAGGGAGTTTAACTCCTTAGTCTAATGATATTTCTCATTAAATGAGAATCCTTTTAGGATTCTATTCTTAATGAGTGACTGCCCTATCAATGAAGGGGCGTTATCTTAATTTTGTGGAGCCCCTTGTCCCTTTCTTTTGCACTGCAATGCGGTACAAAATTTTTAAGTATCAAAGAGCGTTAAAGTTCTGAACATAACGTCGATAGCTGAACCTTCTCCTTTTGTGCAGGTGCTATGGCTTTCGACTCTTCCTTTCCTTTCGTACGTTCAGAGAGCGCCTTTGCCGACGCTCCCGTGAATCGAGAAGTCTTTGCGTTTATTAAAGACCATGACCCAGAGAAAAAATCTATTCACCTGTGGGGGTCATGGTATAATCAGATTATCCGGGGTCGGCGCAGTTTTTCTTGTGCAGTGCCCTCATAGCCAATTTCAGCGATTCATTATGCTGATCCGCCTCAAGTGACTTATGTCATGGAAGAGGTCAACTGAACCTCGGAGGGTCGCCTTCAGCCCTCCATGGCATCAATACCCGTGTAGCCACCAATGGCCTTGGACATTTTGGGGTATCGCATATGCCAAGGCGAGTCGCGCCTTTGGGGGCAAGTTTATATGATAAGATTGACTCCTCGCCATTCAGCCGGCTACCTGCAGTGGGCTCGGTATATCTTGTCGGCCAAGAAGTCGCTGCTGCTGAAGCTTGGGCTGTATCCTGCAATCTATGCGTCCCTTTTTCAATATCCCGCGCCTCATGTATGGTGGGTCAAGGCTTTTCTGGAACAGTGGAACATCCCAACCCAAACATTTCTTCTATTGGACCGGGAGGTCTCAATTTCCTTAGAGGAGTTTGCGGAAATTTCCGGCTTACCGTCAGAGGGGAACATTACGAGGAGATACTTCCCCCTAATGAGTATATCTTTGCCACCAAATCAGTGGTGATGGGACTTACTCCAGAGAATGCTGTTCAACACCAGTTTCCGAGCCTAATCAAGGTGTTGAACATTTGTGAGAGTTTGTTCTTAGATTCTGGAGGGCACGGAGTCGAATTTGCAGATTTCATCGCTCGCTTTCTTCGCCCAGAAGTCTTGTCAAAACAAGTTGCAAAATTCGCCAAGCTTGATGACCCGTTCGGTTTTGGTTTGGATAACTTATCGATGGCAGAGGCGGATTTAAAGAATTTCTTCATTCCAGACATTCCGGTCATCCCTTTTGCAGAGCTCGCTGCTCGAGACGTCGACGAAGAGACATTCTTTCTGGGGTTCATCGGCCTATGGTTGAATTGGTTTGTGCTTCCGATGCATTCTCGCTATATGAGGCCGACTGTCTTTTATCCAGCCCACCGCATGATCGCAGGGACGCGTGTGGCCATTGGGATCGCAGGGCTGGCTCATCTATATCATTGCCTGAGCTTAGCGGCAGACACTACTGAGCCGGGGGTAAATCCCGTACATCTTCTGTTTCACTACTTCACGTCATGGATCGAGATGCACATGCTAGGTGCTTTCGGTGTTCACAAACGACCCCGCTTCTACGAAAGCTACAACTTTCCTCGGGTCATGTATCTGGTTGATGCTTCTGCGTCAGACCCATCGCAGCGAGAGGCTCGACGACTGGTCCTTCGCCCGTGCATGGTTGGGGACAGCATGACCTTTGTCGATAGAGGCTTGACTATCGGCAAGGAATCTACAAAGGTGGTGCAACCGTTGTGTGACACTTTCAAAGACGGGGCTTCCACGTTGAGGGCTCGGGAAATCTTGCACCTGTATTCTATCAGGCCGGGCTTTTTAGTATTTAGGCAGAACTCCTCGGTACTGTTTATGAGGTACAACCCGCACCGCTTTGCTCAACAGTCGGGTTATAATCAGGGTGTTCCTCTCAACGAATTCTTAGTCGATCCGGCTGCTACAGAGGAGGGTATTCGCAGCGCGCTGCACTATTTTATGCGATTAAATACGGGGTCCCATTTTCTCATTAGCAAGCCGAGTTATGTGCCGAAAGCTTCGAACGCTTACGTGGCGTGTTACCAGCATGCGACGGGTGTTGTTATCAGGGAAGAAAGGCGGCTATTGCTCAATCACAAGGATACAGTCCCAGCTGGTAATCAATCGGTCCCTTTAAAGCGACGGACTATCGTTCGTCCCTCTTTAAGAGAAGATATTATGGCTGTGGTCCCACGAGCTTTCCCTGAGAAGCTTCAATCGGGTGATCCCACAACTGCGGTAGCCGTGGCATCCCCGAAATCTGGCATTGAGTCAAGCGAAAGCTCTTATCGTCGGCCGTTGGTGTCCGTTCACAGAAAAAGAAGAACTCTCTATTCTCTACCGAAGTTGTATTCGGCCAGGAGCCCCATGCTCCCTACAATGAGGGCTTGTGCGAACACGACACCAATGAAGGTTTGTTCGACATGCCTGCGATCGATACTGATCTACAGGCTGCCCTCGCAGCTTCCGAGCGACTGGCTCGTGAGGAAGCGGCGTTGAACTCTATTGCGGAGTCAGGTATACTTCAGTTACATTCTTCTGTGCCTATCCCTTCTCTTCTTATAATGCTTTTATTAATGCTTTCTTCTTCAATAGGTATTTCTACTGAAGATGCTCTCGCAGCTTCCCTCAGGACGTTTGAGGAGGAAGAGTGGCTTCGTGCTTCTTTGGGCCTTAGTATAATTCGTTTCATTACGCCTTTACTCTTTTAATTCATGATCTGACCCTTATCTTCATCCTATTGCAGGAACTACCGTAACTCAGGTTGTTTCAAGTGTAGTTCCAATCCCAAGCGGCGATGCAACAAAGCTTCCAGAGCCAGAGACTATGGCCATGGCCATCCCAAAGTCACCACAGGAGGCGTTGCTGAAGAAGCTGATGATGGACGCCGTAGCGGCTCCGAAGGCAGAGCTTGGTTCGGATGACGACGTCCTCCTGTCGGAAGTCTTAAGGAGGTCAGTTCTCACTGCTCAGGATGAGAGGAAGCACAGGAAGCATGCAACGAGGGAACGCGGTGCTATTTTGGCTGCGGGTGCAGGCTCAAGCAGTATTCCGCCTGCTGACATTCCTTCGACGGATGTTCTTTCTGCCATGTCTACTGCCTATAGACAGGTTGCACGTGCAGCTCAGGAAGAAAATGAAAAGCTACTTCAAGGTAACGTAACGCCCAGTCCCTTATTAGAACTTGGTCCTCGAATTCTGACATACGCATTTTCTTTTAAGCAGGGCCGAGTCCTGACGATGGTATGGCAGGTTAAACGCTGATGATTACAGAGCCCGAAGTGGCTACTCTTTCTCGGAAATCTGGGGTTGTTCAGACTTCTGATCTTTCTCCTTGTGGCTCCTTAGTATCGGCGGGTGTTGCAAGCATTACGACGGCCCTCGTCAAGTCAGGGGATGAAGCTATGGGTGTAGAATCTATTCCCCCGAGAGAGTGTGAGGAAGCCGTTACACTTGGTGACGCTTTCGGCGCGGTTTCGGTCTTTGATCTATCAGGTACTTCTTGGTTTGTTGTTTTTTGAGTTTTTCAATCCTGTCAAGCCCTTCTAATGATATTTCATTTTTTTTAGCATAGGCGCGGTAAATCCTGAAGCTGTGCCGGCTGAAGAAGTGCTGCCCGCCGCCACTTTAGCGGTCGCGGTCCCTTTGCTTTCTTCTGCGCCTCCTCAAATCTTGGAAGGTATGGATTTCTTACTTATTTGCTTCACTGTGGATACAATTCTCCTTGTATTGACTGTATATTATCGCGACTCTGCAGGAGTACTTTTCGACCATTTGTACCAGGTTTTAAACCCGCATTTTTCTTTTCAGTCGGAAATCGTTCCACCTTCTGGTATTGGTCTGTATATCTTTCACCTAATGTTTCTCCCTTTTTTTGATTAGGCTTATTATTGCTAAGCCTTCCTTATATTTACCATAGTATCACGGGTCGGAGGAGGAACTGAAAGAATAGCCACGCCTCCGGTACTCCCTGTTCTGCCGCGTGCAACAGCCGGTACGATAGATTCCATCCCTCGGGTGTTTTCCTTGTCTTCCGAGTTGAAATTTGACCGTAATTCATTTTGCAGCGATTACACCGGCTCCAGCTCCTTTTGATTCTCGCATTCGCATGCCTGCGGGTCCCTTTGCTAAACGTACATCCTCCAGGGGTGCAGCGAATAGCCGGCGAATGTTAAGCGAGTTTATTGAAGATCTCAATGCCGAGGCCCTCAATTCTGCTATAGATTTTGCCGACAAATTCAATCCAATGCTGACGACGCTCGTGAATTTCCATAATGAAGATCTCGTCGGTTCTTGGGTTGATTATTGCAGGAAGATCGAGGCTTTCCTGCACGAGATTGAGCTTAAGCGTCTCTCTCCTGAGGTGTTGGCTTCGAACTCTCAGCGGGCTGCATGGGTCGAGCAGAGTATCCTTTTCATTCGCTATTTTGAACAAGAGGCGGCCCTGAGGCGAAAGGAACATGAGGCGGCATCTGGCGAATCTGTCCAATTGCGTGCCGAGGTTAAACCGAATGCTACGCAGCTAAAAGCTATTTTCGACAACCTCCAACGATGTATTTCAGATGGGTTGACGCTAAGGCAGAAGCTTGACTTTACCGAGAGAGTCACGCAGGACTGCGAAGCTGCCACGCAAGAAATCGATGAAAACTTTCATCCTGTTTGCAGCAACGGATTCAATCGAAGCAGAGTTGGCCGCTGTAGCTGAACACGAGAAGGAATTGAGGGGAGCGCGCGACCGGTTCTTCAGTTTGTTGAAAACGCCTCCTCCTTAATAAATGTCATTGTACCCCCTTTCTTGTACTGGTTGTAAACTTCTGATTCATGAATAACATGTATTCATTTTGATTCTTGTATGAAATGTATCTTGTAATCACTCGAATTCATGAATAAAAGACAGATTTTATTTCATACCGGCATTTCTCTTTTCTTTGATGTGTTGATTTGGTGTGAAGTAGTTTATATACTCATTTTGGAGTTTGTAGTTTATTCATTCATCCCGGAGTCTCTAGCTTATGAACTCATTTCGGAGTTTGTAGTTTACCTTCCTTGGGCTTGTAGGAAAAACTGTCATAACGTCACAGTCAACCCCTGCTCTTTACGACAGAGGTCCGTTAGGGTCTGTGGTACTAGGGTTTTTGTCCGTCGTACCGTCGCGTTGGCTGATGCATTCCCTGATATGCAGAATTTACACTGCCGTTCGAGTAGCCCCGCGACTGTCGTGTCTCTGATCCCTTTGGGGTCTGGAAAAGACGACTTCAAGTAATCTCCTTAGGTCATATTACCGTCGGAAGAGAAAACGTTAGGAATTTTCCATAACACTTTTTACTTGAGGTTAGGCTCTGTTTGAGCTCCGATGAGGCATAACCACTCCGCGCTTATGTGGGATGATCTCCGATAGTCTTTCAGGTTTTATTTGAGTTGTCGTCAAGACCCTGAAGCTAGGAATTTGGCCTTCGCTTCCTTTGTTGACATCGCGTCTGCTGTAATGAGGCGAATGTCGAGGTGATCTCTAGGTTGTTTGTGTACCGTCGAGACTTGGAACTAGGGAATTTGCCGTGGCTCCACTTTGTTGACGTTGCGTATGCTGTAATGAGACAAATATCGAGGTGGTTTCTAGGTTGTCTATGAATCGTCGAGATTTGGAACTATGGACTTTGCCATGGCTCCGTTTTTGTTGACACTGGGGTCGCTTGTTGACGTCGCGTCTGCATCCTGCTGGAGTGAGAAGAAACGTCGTTGTTGACACTACGTCTGCTGTAACAAGACAAATGTCGAGGTGGTCTCTAGTTTGTCTATGAACCGTCGAGATTTAGAACTAGGGAGTTTGCCATGACTCTGTTTTGTTGACGTCGCTTCTGCATCCTGTTGGAGTGAGAAGAAACGCCGTTGTTGATCTCTAGGTTATCTGTGTACCGTCGAGACTTGGAACTAGGGACTTTGCCATGGCTCCATTTTTGTTGACCCTGGGGTCGCTTGTTGAATTCGCGTCTGCATCCTACTGGAGTGAGAAGAAACGCCGTTGTTGACACTGCATCTACTGTAACGAAACGAATGTCGAGGTGGTCTCTAGGTTGTCTGTGAACCGTCGAGATTTGGAACTAGGGACTTTGCCATAGCTCCATTTTTGTTGACCCTGGGGTCGCTTGTTGACGTCGCGTCTGCATCCTGCTGAGTGAGAAGAAACGCCATTGTTGACACTGCGTATGTTGTAACGAGACGAATGTCGAGATGGTCTCTTGGTTGTCTGTGAACCGTCGAGATTTGGAACTAGGGACTTTGCCATGGCTCCGTTTTTGTTGACCCTAGGGTCACTTGTTAACGTCGCGTCTGCATCCTGCTGGAGTGAGAAGAAACGCCGTTGTTGACACTACGTCTGCTGTAACGAGACAAATGTCGAGGTGGTCTTTAGGTTGTCTATGAACCATCGAGATTTGGAACTAGGAACTTTTCCATAGCTCCATTTTGTTGATGTCACGTCTTCATCCTGTTGGAGTGAGAAGAAACGCCGTTGTTGATCTTCTAGGATGTCTATGAACAGTCGAGATTTGGAACTAGGGACTTTGCCATGGCTCCATTTTGTTGACGTCGTGTCTGCATCCTGTTGGAGTGAGAAGAAACGCCGTTGTTGATCTTCTAGGCTGTCTGTGAACTGTCGAGATTTGGAACTAGGGACTTTGCCATGGCTCTGCTTTGTTGACGTCACGTTTGCATCCTGTTGGAGTGAGAAGAAACGCCGTTGTTGATCTCTACGCCGTAGATTTTTCCGTCGAGATCTGGCTCTCCTTCTGATGGAGCCTGGTGGGAAAATATGGTTCCCTTTTCGTTTGTGCCCATGAATTGTATACAGGGGTCGATGTGGACTCACCTGCAGGGCAAAAGTTTCATCATTCTTTTTTGTTTCCGCGATGCTCCATCATTTATGCTTTTTATATCGCGAAAGCCGCGATTACCCAATCATTTCGGATTTTTGTCGCGTTGCCCAATCATTTCGGCTATTCTTTTCTTTTTACTCGCTGCTTTTATTGCGAGTTGCCCAAACCTTTCGGCTCTTTTTATATGCATATATTTTGCTCGCTGATTTTTATTGCGAGTTGCCCCATCATTTCGGCTATTTCATATGCATTTATTTTTGCTCGCTGATTTTCTTTGCGAGTATGGAACTTGAGATCTGATCCTAATCTTGGCATCAACACCGCTGTGACTGGAATGTTGCCAGGAGCAAATCATTATTTGTCGTGAAAGGACTTGGAATTTGATACCGATTGAGGTATTAGCATCGCTACAACTGGGATATTGCTAGGAGCGAATCATCATTTACCTTTATCGATTTGAACAAAGGTGGCTTAGCAAACAGGGTTAAGATCCTGTTGACTAAGGCTTTCTTACTTCACGAGCCGTAAGGGTCTCATAAAGGGATTTCTCCCTACGAGTCGTGAGGATCTCATAGGTGTATTTTCTCCTTAGAAATCGTGAGACTTTTAAGCGGTATTTTCTCTTATAAGTCGTAAAGATCTCATAAGAGTATTTTCTCCTTATAAGCTGAGAGGACTTACAAGTGGTATTTTCTCTTATAAGTCGTAAGGATCTCATAAGAGTATTTTCTCCTTATAAGCCGAGAGGACTTACAAGTGGTATTTTCTCTTATAATTCGTAAGGATCTCATAAGAGTATTTTCTCCTTATAAGTCGAGAGGACTTACAAGTATCACTCACCATACGAGGACATTCTTCGTGATTGGTGGAGCCTGTCTGGGGGAAACGTTTATTTGTGTCCGTGGATTGTATACAAAGGCCAGAATTGTACTGCCTGTAGGGAAACTTGGGGAATACGACGGCTTAAGAACATGTTTGGATCCCTGTAGCTTAAGACTTTGAATCCTATGAGCCGTGAGGGTCTCATAGGGGGAGTTCTCCTTACAAATCGAGAGGATCTCGTAAGTGAAAATTTTACGAGATTGCGCCCTTTCAGGTTTTCACAAGCTCGCCAGTAGCCCTGCTAGTTTTACTCACGGCGCCATTTCGGATTTTCATCCGTGCCCATTTCGCTTGCGGATGTACCATTTTTTTACTACTTGGGTTGCATTCTTTGCCATTGGAGCTTTGATTGCAACATAGATCCCAAGAGAAGATATCGCCTTATTTGGGGCGATGCGTCGTGTTTGAAGCGGAGCACTAGTTTAGAGACATTTCAGTCTATTGCCAGTTTAAAGATTTAGTGGTCCATTGTTAGTTTAGGGATATCTCGATCCCGTGCCAGCTTCGAGACAAAGTTTTTCCGGATACTACTTATAGAGTCTTGACTCAGGAAGACAGCGAGCGGATACGAGCATCATCATCTATCATTAACCTGAGTCGTGACTTGTCAAGCGTAGTATTTCTTAAGGAACCGGCCGTTCATTTGCCAGAAGGGTCGTTCGCCATGCATATCCATGAGCAAGAAGTCCCCACCTTGGTAGACCTTTTCTATCATGTACGGACCCTCATAATTCGGCTCGAATTTCCCCCGCTTTGCACGGTTGGGGATCATAGGTCTTTTTACGACTAACACGAGAGCGCCTTGGCAGAATGTTTTCGGTCTGGTTAGTCTTTCGTATGAGCGCGTCATCCTTACTTTGTAAGCTTCCAGGTTTTGCTGCGCCATGAGACGAGTTTCATCAAGGGCATCGAGCTCCTCAAGCCGAAGATGGGCATTTTCTTCATCCGTCAGCTCATATCGAACTGACACTCATAGAAAGGGTAGCTCTATCTCCAAGGGAAGTACCACTTTCGTGCCGAATACCAACGCAAATGGCGTTGTATTCATGGCCGTTTTGAACATGGTTCGATAAGCCCAGAGAGCTTCATGCAGTCTCTCGTGCCAATCCTTTTTATTTCTGGACACCGTTTTCTTTATGATCTTCGTCAAGGTTTTGTTGAAAGCCTCAGCTAGACTGTTAGTTCGGGGATTATAGACTGAAGAGTATATCCAATCTATATTATGCTGTTGTGCGAAGCGGCTGATCATATGACTCCCGTAGGCTGGCCGATTATCCGAGATTATCCGTCGCGGAGTACCGAACTTGTAGATGACATGTGTCCTGAAATGGAGGATGTTCTCCGTCTTCACTTCCCTTAGCGGTACTGCCTCTGCCCACTTAGATAAGTAATCGGTTGTTGCCAATATGAACCGATGTCCTTTGGATGATACAGTTTCGATGGGCCCGACTATATCGGTTCCCCACATTTTGAACGGCCAACAAGCCAACGTTGGGTGTAGCGGATTTGGATACTGGTGTATGAAGTCCCTGTGAATTTGGCACGAGTGACACTGTTTCGCATATTCGAGGCAATTCTGAATCATTGTGGGCCAATAATAACCCATTCTCTTGATCTTTAGCTTCATCTTTGGTCTGGCTTGATGAGAACCGCAGAGTCCGTCGTGAGTTTCTTGGATGGACCTTTTTTCTTCTTTTGGTCCCAGGAACCTTAGCCACAAACTGTCGAACAATCTCTTATATAGAGTATCATTGACAAAGGCAAAAGCCAGAGCTCGTTTCATGAGCTGATGTCTTGAAGATGCGTTTCTGGGCGTTTGATGGGATTTGAAGTAGTCTATGAAGACTCCCCTCCAATCCTTAGCCTTTTCTTCGTCCTCTATTTGGAAGAATGCTTGTTCAGTCACTTCCTTTCTTTCAGACGACTCCAGAGATATTTCTGCTGGCGTGAGAATCTGGCAGCTTTGCACAATGATCCTTAAGTCATCGAGGTTTTCATCGGCTAGTTCTTTAGCTAGTTTGGCTAACGCATCCGCCTTACTATTTTCCGCCCGCGGTATGCTTTTCAGGATGTAGGAGGGAATTTAAGTCAGCAGTTGCTGCACTCTTTCGCCATATTTTACTAACTCTGGTTTACACGTCTGATAGTCGCCATTTAGTTGGCTAACGACTAGCTGGGAGTCTCCATATATGAGGAGATTTTCGATACCCATGTCAACAGCAATATCAAGACCCGCTATGGAAGCTTCGTACTCAGCCTCATTGTTTGTCCTCGGCTCTATTAAGGAAAGGGCAAAATGCATTATCCCTCCTTGTGGAGTCACGAAGATAAGGCCCACTCTAGCTTTGATTATGGGGGTGCTTTGCTTTCGCTTCTTCAAGGAAGATGCTCCGTCGAAGTATAGTTCCCATTGGGCATTATTTCCTTCCTTCTCCCCTTCGATTGTGTCGAACGCGTGTTCTTCTGGCAATCCACAATTTAAGGGAGAGTCAGCCGGTATTGGATGCTCAGCGAGAAAGTCCATGATGGCCTGGCCTTTCACTGCCTTGAGGGGTCGATACGTTATCGAGAACTCTACCAAGAGGAGGGTCCATTTGGAAAGCCTTCCTGTTAGTATGGATCTTGACATCAAATATTTGAGAGGATCCACTTTTGATATGAGATGGCATAATGTCGAAACTTCGTTATTGCGAAGATCAGTGCCAGGAAATACTTTTCGATGGGGGAGTAGTTTTTTTCTGCCCCCAGAAGAACTCGACTCAAATAGTAGGGAGCTCTCTCCTTCCCCCGGTCGTTCTCTTGTGCCCATAGCGCGCCTAAAGAACCTTACATGGCTGTTGTATACAGGATGAGGGGCTTTCCCTTGACTTGATAGGTTAGTACTGGCGGGTTCTGCAGATATTGCTTGATTTCGTTCAGTGCACTTTGGCATTTATGATCCCAAACGAATGGGGTCCCCTTCTTCATTAGATGGATGTAAGGGCGGTATTTGCCGGAGAGGTTAGCTATGAACCGTAGGATATACGCGAGCTTTCCTTGAAGTGACCGCGGTTGTTTGAGAGTTCTTGGCACGGGTATTTCCATAATCGCCTTGATCTTTGATGTGTCTATTTTGATGCCTCGGTGTTGTACGATGAATCCTAGGAATTTGCCTGAGGAGACTCCGAACGCGCATTTCAAAGGGTTCATCTTTAGATTATATTTCCGAAGACGTTGAAACACTATGTTTAGATGTTCCCAATGTTCCTCTTATGACTTTCTTTTCACCACAAGGTCGTCGATGTAGCATTCAACAATCTCATGGATGAGGTCATTGAAGATCTTCTTCATGGCCCTCTGGTAAGTAGCGCCAGTGTTCTTCGGACCGAAGGGCATCACTTTATAGCAGAATATGCCCAGCGGGGTCCGGAAGGCAGTATGCTTTTGGTCTTCGGGATGCATCTTTATTTGATTATACCTCGAAGATCCATCCATGAAGGAGAAGACCTCATGGGTGGATGTGTTATCGATCATCATCTCGGTAATAAGTACTGGGAAGTCATCTTTCAGACAAGCTTTGTTGAGGTCCCGGAAGTCCACGCAGATGCGCACCGTCCCATTTTTCTTCATCACCGGAACAATGTTGGCGATCCAGTCAGGATATTGAACTTCTTGGATGAAGCCGTAGTCAATTAGTTTCTTGACTTCGGCGTTGATACTTATCTCAAGTTCGAGCCGTATTCTTCTTGGCGCCTGTTTGATTGGCTTAACGTCCGGCGATATCGCCAGTTTATACACCGCTATTTATGGATCTAGTCTTAGCATCTCGGAATAATTCCATGAGAAGCAATCTTTATATTGTATAAGCACATCCTTTAGTGTGGCCACCTACTTTTTAAACAGCAGCTCACCGACGAACGTTGGCCTTAGATCGTTTTCCGTTCACAAGTTAATTTTCTTTAGATTGTCCGCCGTGGTGTGTATCCCATCTTCCAGCTCTTTTGGCGCAGGTGGAAATTCTGAGATCACCTCGTCCTCATCCTCATCTGTGAAGCAGTGGGAGAGGTCATCTATATTCTCGTGTTCCTCCTCCTTTGAGAATGTTATCACGTGGCAGGTACGAGTTCGTTTCCAAGCTCGATATTGATCTGGACTTACCCTCGCGACATGGGTTGCTTTTGGCTCACGCTTTCGTGGTGGGGTTACCCTCCAACTGTAGGATAGAGCAAACCTGCCTTACTGATATTGGTCTTTGACCCATTCTTTGAAGGTGAAGCAGTCTTCAAGAGGATGTCCTATTGCTCGGTAGTAAGAGCAATAAGCCGGGTGATGGATCACGTTTATTTGTTTGTGGTGCCGAGATTCCGGGAGCGTCATCATTTGATGCTTAATGACAATGTTGAATATTTTAGTTGTCTTGTCTCGGGGGAAAGAATATTCCCGACCCATCTTCTTCATTAGTGATGGATTCCAGCTGACCATTTCTCGATCGCGTTGCTTCTTGAATCCTCTTCGCTGTTTTCGAACGTCATTCTCGTTCTTCACCTTGTTGTTGCGTTTACATCGGGCTTTTTCCTTACCAAGAGAGCGCACAGCGGGCTGAGGGAGAAGGGCATCATAGTCTTCTCTTTCTGCAGACTGCTGAGTAAGATGCTGCGTCCTGGCTTTCTCGTAAATGGCCATTTCGCTGCTGTGGTCATCCCGAACCTTTTGAGCTGCTTCCGTTATTAGCTTGTCAATTTGTTCTTCGAATGACAGACTTGGCATTCTTACAGCGGGATCTCGCTCTGGTTCAATATCAGCGCTATCTGGAAAAGCATTCCCTTATCCACTGGAGTTATTTATGATATGGCAGCCATGGAATTGCTCTAATTTCTTGGACCGAACGTATCCAAGTCCAGTCGCCTCCATCTTCCCGTTGGGCATCTTTCGCTGGGTCCCGGGAATGTCCCAAATCTTGTTGTAGAACTTTGCTTGTCGAGCGGTTTGTTTGAAGGGTACGCCTTGGCATCTTAATAGACTTTTCAATCCGTTTGTGTAATATCTGGGTAGATGGATTGGTTGAAGCCCGTCAAGCGCAAGTTCGGCACCATGCCAGACTTCTTTTTCCACTTTAGTCTCCGTAGATTGGTAGAAGAGGATCGCCTTTTCACCTCTTCTCTTAGGAGGGACGTAGAAGGTCTGCAGCTTTTGCATGCCATACGTATCGAGTGTATCAAGTTCCCTGTAATGCCGCTGCGGAACCATGGTAATTTGTAAACTCTGATCATCTCCAGTGAAGGTTTGCATTGACGGGCGGATGGAGAACACTGCGTTGGCCTCGTCCTCAGAGTCACTGCCGAGGACCAAAATAGGGGTAGATGGTCCGGGCCTGTTGCCTTGGGATTGCCCCAAGTAGACTATCTCTTCATCTTCCTCGGTATCTCTCCCAAAGATCGAGATAGTGGCGAGGTCTTTTTGTTGGTTCTCCGGTTTACGACATCTTTCCGTGTCTTCGAAGTCTGGTAGGAAGTACTTGGCGTCTTCATATTTGCGGACTTCATTTACGGAGAATGGGTTGAGCTCCCCTGTAATTGTGTACTCGAGGCCGTCTTTGAAGTACTTCAAACACTGGTGTTGTGTAGAAGGGATGATGTTGTACTCGTGTAACCAAGGCCGGCCGAGCAGAGCATTGTAGCAAGTCTTGGCGTCGATGACATGAAATTTGATGTCAGTGACGAGAAGCCCAAAGCGTAATGTCAATATTACGGACCCCAGCGTCCGTGATGACTGCGAGTCGAAGCCGGAGATGGTAATTTTGTCCCGGGCCAGGTGCTGAACATTTATGCAAATCTCCTTCAGCACTTTCACGTTGAGAAGGTTGACGGAGGACCTGTTGTCGACCAGGATCTGCCTTATCTTAATGTCGTGGCAGTACGCGGTGGCATATAAAGGATGGCTGTGCTCGCACGTTCCAAGGAAGAGATCTTCATCGCGGAATGTGATGTCGGCTGTATGAACCTCTGCCAGCTCGTCTTTCATCTTTTCTTCTGCAAGGAAAGCTTGAAACTGATCAGGCTCTTGTAATGCCTTGATCAGAGAATCTCATGCCTCTTTGGACAGGAGGAGAGCATTCAGTATGCTCAGTTGTGAGGTTATCTTCCTCAAATATGCTAGGACATTGTAATCCACATTGTTTTTCTTAGGCGGATCCTTGGCCGCAAGCTCTTTGATGACTCTATCATCGAGGGCAATTTCCTCAGAGACATTTTCCTTCCCCTTTTCTTTTTAGCTCGAACCCTTTTTTGTCGGTCCAAGATTCTTTTCAGGCAACATACGGTTACGCAGCTGAATGTTCTCGCAGTTTTTCTCCTCTTCTTCTTTTCCAGAAGTGGATTCTTTAAGGTGAGGGCCGAGGGTTATTTCTTCCTCAGAATCTCTCCCGAATGTAAGAACTTGAGATTTTCCTTTTGTCGAACTGGTATCAACCATATGACAGTTGTCATCCGTTCCTTCATTCTTGTATGTCGCGCTTCTTTGTTGTCGACGGGTTTTGCGCTTCATCCGCTTGAAGTGTTGCCGGTGAGCAACGTATCCTTGCCACCACTTCTTAAAGGCATTGCACTCTTCGGTGGGGTGTGTGACCTTTCGATGGTATAAGAAGTAGTTCGGATGTACATTCGCTTCGTCGAGGCACGTATTCCTGGGAGTGTTTTCCACGAGAGGAGGCAGCTTCATTCCCATTGACAGGGCTTTGGCAAACTGCTTCTCTGCTTTGATCCTGCCCTTGTTCGAAGCAGGTGTGCTTTGGCTTGGGTGGAGTATTTTACGACTCATCCTTACCGCAGCTTCTTCATCCTGATGCCGACGCTTGGCCTTTTCGTATATGACCGTTTCACGTTCTCGGTCAGTTTTGCTCTTTTGAAGGGCTTCGTTCAGCAGCCTGTCAATTGGGTCTTCTAATAATTCCAGGGATTCTGGCACCGGTCCTTCCCCCAGTTCCTCTGCGTTGCTTTTCGACGCCGAGGGAGTTTCTTCGTCTTTTAACGACGAGTGAGTGACCATGTGGAAACTCGCTACATAATCCTCGGGTTCTTCTGACGAGTCGTTTCTCTCACCATCATTACTATCTCCGTTCTCAAGGATATGGTTGAGAAACTCTTCGAGTGTGACTGGGGTCCGTGCCTTCTGGTTGTATTCCTCCAGCGCGTCGATGTATTTTTGCAGGTCCGTGCGCTTATCGTTGGGCTATACGGGCTTCTTGGTCTTCTTCTTTCCCTTCGAAGACTTTGAAGGCTTGACCTGGGTGTTTTGCCCATCGTTGCCCGCTTTCGGTGTTGGGCGCGGTTTAAGCATCCCCTCAATGATCTCGGACTTCAGCGGGGTTTTCCACCTGATCGTCGGACATGCTTGAAGGTCCTTTAGCATTCTTTTAGTTTTAGCTGAAAGGACAACTTCCCATGGAGCTTCTTCTACAAACGAGCATGATGCCCTCGGCGTGTCCACCTTTTTAGGAGCGTATCTGTGGTGGGTTCACCTTCTAGTTTTCGGACATCGCAAACTTCCCTTGTTGGTATTGGTCCTCGACCCAGTTTTTGAATACGTAGCAATTCTCAATTGGGTAGCCCACTACTCTATGGTGGGACCAGTAGTTGGGACTGTTGACGTCACCGGGCTGCAGTGGGCGTCTCAGATCCAGCAGTGTGATGAGTTTGTTGCGCATTGCCAGTTCGAACAACCTCTTCATTTTATCATGGGGGAACGAGTAAACACATCCTAGCTTCTCTTCGAGAGATTGGCGCGGGCGCGCGTTGCCTTGGCGAGCAGCCAGTTTCTGGTCGCTCGGCTGTTGTTGAGTGTTGGCAACAAAGGCCGCTTTCCCTTTGCCCTTTTTATTCCGAGGATCCTTTTTTGAAGAGGTCGGCTTATGGCCCATTTGATCTATTTGGGCCAGCTTGAAGAACATCATAAACTGGGATACAGTCGCCTGAGAATCGAGAGTCCCTATAAACATGCCCACGGCCGGGGGTTCCTCTATGCGTTGTTCGCATTTTGACCATAGGTTCCGCCATCAGATTGCGTATTGAACCCAGATCTCTCCTAGGTTCACCCTGGCATTGATTAATGCCGTGATCGGGGTGCGCTGGCGAACCGTTGTGTGAATAG
Source organism: Agapanthus africanus (assembly GCA_030015575.1). Lineage (NCBI taxonomy): Eukaryota > Viridiplantae > Streptophyta > Magnoliopsida > Asparagales > Amaryllidaceae > Agapanthus > Agapanthus africanus. Next base: position 24,379,423 of record CM057347.1, read on the forward strand.
CATCTTCATTTCTTTGAATATTTTGACGGAGTCATTTGGGAGCTTCGAGTACCATTCAAACGCCGTTTCTGACAAGCTGCCAACGAACTGGCAAAGCAGCAATTTGTCGTCGCCTCCAGTATTGCCACATAATGCTCTGAAATGGGCGACGTGCTGATGCGGGTTGCCTGTCCCTTTGTATACGTGGAACTTGGGGATCGTATATCCCTGCGGGTATTTGATTTGGTTATACTAGCCCCGGTATGGTCGTCCAGTTCTGAAGACATAGCCAGCCGCTCGTTTTCCTGATGAGCTCGTATTTGTTAAGCTATATAGTCATCAAGAGCAGCTTTGGAGATTGTTTCCTCCCTGGCCACTGATAGAGCCGGGAGAGGGTTTGATGTTTCTCCTTTGTCGTCCTCGATGATTATCGGTGGATCTTTGGCTGGAGGTTCTGGTTGGATCATCATTCCAACCATGTCTTGGAACAGAAGTGCCATATGTTTTGTATTAGCCGCTTGTTCTGCGGCCTCCTTATCCTTTCTCTTCAGCACCCTTTGCAAGAACTCTGTATCTATCTCCTGCTCTTGGCGATGTTCAGACGCTGCTTCCGGACATTCTTTTTGCCCGGTGAGTGCTGCCATATTTGTCAACATCTCCTAGAGCTTTTGCTTCTGCTCCTAAGCTTTCGTCAACGACCGAGTTTGCGACCGATGAGCCACGGAAGCACGGCTCACCTCTTTTTCGGAAGCCATATACACCGTGTGCACGATCATGGCCCCGGACTTAGGGCGTTTGGATCCATCACCCTTGAGATTTGCTGCCGGCGGTGGGAGATTCTCCGGCCTTCTCTTTTTGTGAGAAGTCGAAGTTGAAGGAGCCATTGTAATAGGTGCCTTAGTGAAAGAAGTCCCTTGTTGCATGGTGGAGGGATGGTCCTCCTCTTATCGAGCCTTTGTTTTCTTTAGTCGGCGAGAGTTGTCTTTATTGATCACAGAATGTTGAAGACCCTGTGGACTTGGGAGGACAGCCGCTGATGGGGCTATTCCGGCTTCGCCTGTATCATGTTTTCAACAGGTGGTGGAGATTTCTTCAACATTGCAGTTGGGGAGTTCTTCCGCACCCTCCTAAGTGGTTCAAAGCTGTTCCCAGTTGGAACAGCAGTGTCAACTTCCACTATTGGAGCTGATGGAGTAAATCCAGAGGGGAGTTGCCCCCAGTTTTTCTCACTCGGCGCCAGTGGCGACGTTGAGCATGTCTTGCAGACGAGATTGCCTCAGGTGTGGTAGTGGCTTCGTCATGCCCCTACCCTGATGAAAGGCTATTGCTGGTGCCAGCATGTTGAGGACTGACGTCCGTTGAGAGGGGCCGGCGAATCTTTCGAAAGCTGACTTTCTTGTAGGGGAAGCTCTTTTGATGACTTCACCCATAGCAGGAGTTGGAATGGCCAATCTTGCGAAGACCGATCCGTTAGTAGGAGAAGCCCCTTTGACGACTTCACCTGCCGGATCTGGAATGACTATCTGCTTCGGGATAACCCATTCGGGTATTGCTGGTCTCTTTGCGAGCCCACTTGAGCTTTGGCTCAGCCTGTTGAAGACTAAGGTGGCATACTTGGACGACCCGTTGAGGGGGGCCGTGGTGGTTGCAAGTCGATCGAAGATCGGTTTCTTTGGAGCTTCCTGTGATGGCATTGGGGCGCTGAAGCTTGTGGCGGGAGCATGGCCCCGAAGAACAATCCAGTGGTGGCCTGGGTCACCTTCTCCAGTGGTATTGAAAATATGCAGGCCGTATTTGGCCCGTATGTCACTCCTCCAGTGGGAACGGAGCGGGAGTTACTGTTGCAGGTACACTTGGAAGCCATTGATCTTCTTTTCTCTGCACAGGAGCAAGACACCAAATCTTAGTATATCGAATCCAGGGGAAACCATAGTAAATCACGATTTGTTCGCGAACACGACACACGAAGTGTGGAGTGGAAAGAGGAAAAGGTCCCACCGGGCGTGCTAGAATCTGTTCACCGCCGAAAACAGAGATGAACCGGGATGGATCGTCTTGCCTGAATTTGGGGGCAGATACTATTTGGGTTTATCGTTCCACCTCTCCGAAAATGCCAAGTTGATTTATGACACCGTGTATCGGAGGTTTGGACATATGCGGCCGTTGTAGCAGACTTCGTCAGATTTTCCCTCGTTTGTGAGGGGTTTTTTATAGTGAAGACGCTCTTCCCTGTAGGCGCAAGCCCTACAGTTAATTACGTTATCGCATCGTGATAATCACTTTCTCCTGCTCCAGCATTTCACTTCGTATCATTTGTGTTTGTTTTATATTTGGTTGCCCGTGGATTGTATACGGAGATTAATTTATGTTGTCGCCCGTAGGGCGTGGATTAGTCCAAATCTATATATCTTAGGTTTGGATTTGGGTTGATTTAATCATTAATCATGTTTGAGATTAAGGTCAACTCAAATTTTTGTTAAGGATACGTTGGTCCAATTTGTGACTAAGATCTACTTAACAGGGTTTTAGGATCATTCAGATCCAACAAAAGAGCATTTAGGTTCTATTATTTTAGTTTAAGAACGTTACGGTCCGTTATTAGTTTAAGGACGTTTCGGTCTGTAGATCACCATTTTTAAGGTGAGGGTTTAGTTTAAGGACATTTCGGTCCGTAGTAGTTTGAGGACATTACGGTCCGTAGATCACCATTTTATGTCCGTGTATTTGTTACGTGACGGGATGTACGGCGATGATATGTGATACACCCATTTGGGGTGTGGTTGTACGTCAGCTTGGGAAGTGCACCCGAAAGCAGTTGGTTGTCGGGACCCGCCACCTTTCTGAAGACATTGAGAGATTACAACGACATGCGTCGTCAGAGGTATGGAGAGATGTACCCTTGAACCAATTCCCATGTATAAGGGAAGAGATTATGGTGGACCATCTAAGAATCATTAGCCATTTTTGGGGGACTAAGATTAACTTAGGAAATGTGGGATGAACATCATTTTGGATATCACGAGTCATGTTTGGGAAGCAATGAACCCATGGGCTCAGTTGATCTGAATTAGGGACCTAGCAAACTTGGGCTTGACCCACTCAGTTTTCTTTTATTTGAAAGAAGTGCTAAACACTGGTTTGAGCTCAGTCCCCTTTTCTTGCAAAAAGTGCTGAACACTTATATGAGTTCTGATGCTCACAGTTTACTCTCTCTTTTCTTTTGTCTTTATATAGAGTGCTGAACACTCTTTATGGCGCCTACGTGAGAAGCACGTGAGGCGCTAGGCGCTGAATGATGAGTGTCAAGCGCTTTTATATTCTGTGGCGCCGACATGAGTGTCGCGTAGGATGCTGAGTGCTGGGCACCACACCACTGAATGCTAAGCACTCCTTATTTTGTAGCACCCACGTGAGGGGCACGTGAGGCGCCGAGCGCCGAGCGCCAGCCACTGAGTGCTAAGCACTCCTTATTTTGTAGTGCCCACATAAGGGGTACGTAAGGTGCTGGGCGTTGAGCGCCAGCCACTGAGTGCTAAGCACTCCTTATTTTGCAGCATCCATGTGAGGGGCACGTGAGGCGCTGGGCGCTGATTTTTCCTTGTATATTTTGTTCTGAGGAGTTCAATTTCCTTGTTCTTTTCTGAAATTTTGATCTCCAAGAACAAGTTCGTCCCGATGAGATTAAATTCTCAACTTGTAGGAGACTTGTCTTGTGAATCTTAGATCCAGAGAAAGAACTAAGTTATTTTTAAAAGAGTTAAACCCTTCAATAGGTAAACGAGATGCTTTGATCTCTTTTATTTATTTACCTAGAGTTTTTTTCTGAGAAGGGAGATCTTCTTCTTTCTTCCTTTTTGAAGCTTTCTGCTTTGTTCTTTTTTTAAAGCTTATGGGGGTCCCTCTCTATTAGACTTGAAGTCTTGGGTCCTTTATACAGTCGAGGCAAGTCTGTTGTTTAGTTGAAAAAATCTCTTATTGAGAGATTCTAATTGATTTTGGGGATTTTACCCACCGTTGGATTTTTGATCCAAGTATTTTCTTGTTTTTAACGAGATTAGGGAAATATTTTCCCATACATAATTTATTCTGTAGATTGGTGATTCTTTGATCTTCATTGGATTTTTAGTCCAATGGTACTCTGTTTTATAGAGGGCAATCTTTCTTGTTTAGAAAGATTTGAGAAATATTTCCTCAACATAATTTAATTCTGCACTCTGATGATTTATCATCCCCGTTGGATCTTTGATCCAACGACTCTGTTTAATAGAGAGTAGAATTTAATTCTATTAGGCACCGACGCTCATGTGCTGTGCATGTGCGGCGCCAATAAGAGTTTTTAACTCTGGCGCTGGCGCCTTCATGGCAGGCACGTGAGGCGCTGCCTCTTAAGTTTTGTGTGCTTTGCACACGGGCACTGCTCATATGAGAGTTTTTAGCTCTGGCGGTGGCGCCCTCGTGGCAGGCACGTGAGGCGCTGCCTCCTGAGTTTTGTGTACTTTGCACATGGGCGTTGCTCATATGAGAGTTTTTAGCTTTGGCGCTGGTGCCCTCGTAGCAGACACGTGAGGCGCTGCCTCTTGAGTTTTGAACAGAGCTTTGCTCTTTTAGTGGGGAAACAGGCGGCTTTGATCAGTGCCCGGTCCCGTTTTTCTAGCAAGATGTCCAGATTAGTCTGGAGCGCCGAGGTCTTTGCTTCATCATCGAAGTGTTTGACTCTGTAGATAGGCAGTCCAATCTCTACTGGGACCATCGCCTCGGTGCCGTAGCATAGGCTGAAGGGGGTCTCTCCGGTGGGGGTCTTCTTCGGTGTGCGTAAGGCCCATAAAACCCAGGGTAGTTTCTCAACCCAGCTGCCTTGTCTTCCTTCCAAGCAAGTTCAAAGACCTTGGATGACGTCTCGGTTCGCAACCTCGGCTTGCCCGTTGCATTGGGGATGCGCGACCACGGTAAACTTCATTAGTATGTGGTATTCGTTGTAGAATCCTTTGACTTTGTCGTTTTCAAAATTCATCCCGTGGTCAGTAACAATACACCTCGTGATCCTAAATCGGGATATTATGTTGTTCTGCAGGAATTTGTTGGTCGTGGTGGCATCCTATTTCCTGATGGGGACGGCCTCAACCCACTTTGTAAAATAGTCTATCGCGATGAGGATGTACTTGTGCCCGTCCATGGCAGTTGGGAGTTGTCCCACCATGTCCATCCCCTACTGGGCAAACGGCCAGGGAGAGGTCAGGGCCGTTAGCTCGGTAGCCAGAAGACGGGGTATGCTGCCGTGGAGTTGACAGTTTTTTCATCTTCTGACGAGCTTCTGAGCGTCTTGATGAATCGTCGGCCAATAGTACCCGTGGAGCAGCGTCTTCGGGCCTAAGGTGCGGGCCCCTTGTTGTGCTCCACCGACCCCTTCGTGTATCTCACGGAGGACGTAGTCGGCTTCATGGGGGTCGACGCACCGAAGCAAGGGTTGTGTGTACGACTTCTTGTAGAGGTTCCTATTGCTCTAGACGAAATGGCGGGCTATAGCTCGAAGACGACGCTCTTTCCTTCGGTCCTCAGGAAGTGTACCCTCCTTCAGAAACTTTACGAGGGGCTTCCTCAAATCCCGACCTTCCTCCTGAGTAGTGTATACTTGAAGTGCTGCCTTCCTGTCTTCCACGCTGGGCCGTGGCAAGACTTCGAAGAGGATAATCATCTTATTGTTAGTCGTATAGTAGGAGGCTAGCTTGCTCAGGGCGTCGGCCTGAGCGTTTAAGTGCCGAGGAATCTTCTCCACTTATACTTCATCGAAGTCTTTTCGTAGTCTCTTTACCTTGGCTAAATATTTCACCATTGAAAAAATGCTCCTCTCATCGATGTTCCACCGAACTAAGAAGACTTTCTCATTTAGAAAGAATGGCGAAACGGAGGCGATTCGTAGTCCAGCTAGCAAGGCCTCGTACTCCGCGGTATTGTTAGAAGCTTTGAACCTGAGCTTCAATGAGTACTCCATCTCTACCTCGTTCGGGCCTCGAATGATAAGGCCAGCACCGCTCCCCTTCTCGGTAGAGGATCCATCAACGTAGACGACCCAATCAGGGACAGAGTCGGACACTTCCTCGATCGAAGGTTGGGACTTGGGGACGGGCACCGACGCTGCTTCCTTGTTGGGGATAGTACCCTCGACAACAAAATCTGCCGGGACTTGCGCTTTGATGGCCTGTCTGGGCGGTATTTGATGTCGAACTGGGATAATTCCCACATCCATTTCTCAAGACGACCAGATGACTCGGGGGAGGCGAGAATAGCCCCTAGGGGACGCTTGGTGAGGACGAGGATGGTGTAGGCCTGGAAGTAGTGTCGTAGCTTCCTTGAGGCCGCGATAAGCGCCAAGACAATCTTTTCAATGGCCGGGTACCTTATTTTCGCGTCCTTAAAGACATGGCTCACGTAGTAGACCGGCTTCTGTACTCCTTCGACCTCTCGGACTAGAACCGAGCCGGCAGTATGATCGGACACCGTGAGGTACAGCAGCAGCTCGTCTCCTTCGACAGGCCGGGTGAACAGCGGGGGAGTTTCCAGGTGCACCTTGAGTTGCTCGAAAGCATTCTGACACTCTTCCGACCATTCGAACTTTGGGATTTTCCTTAGAGCTTTGAAGAATGGGAGACACTTTTCCCCGGACCTCGACATGAAGCGACTAAGAGCGGCAACTCTTCCCATGAGTCGCATGATCTCTACGTTGCTCTTCGCCCTGGCCATGTTAAGGATGGCGCTGATCTTCTTCGGGTTAGCATCAATTCCTCGGTGGGTAACCATGAACCTGAGGAATTTCCCACTAGTGACCCCGAACGCGCACTTGGCGGGATTCAGCTTCATTTTGTACTTGCGGAGGATGTCGAATGTCTCGCCAAGATCATTGGCATGCTCGTCCGATGAGGTCGATTTTACGAGTATGTCGTCGACGTAAGCTTCCATGTTCTTCCCGATCCGCGGTTTGAACATTATGTTGACCAGGCGCTGGTATGTAGCTCCAGTGTTTTTGAGGCCGAAGGGCATCACTTTGTAGCAGTATACCCCCCGGTCCATTGTGAACGCGGTAAGCTCCACATCTGCCGGGTTCATACGGATCTGGTTGTAGCCGGAGAAAGCATCCATGAAGCTGAGCAATTCGTGGCCTGCCGAGCTGTCGACAAGCCGATCTATCCGAGGGAGGGGATAGTTGTCTTTCGGGCAGGCCTTGTTGAGATCTGTGAAGTCGACGCACATGAGCTACTTCCCGCTTTCTTTTTTAACCATAACCATATTCGCTAGCCATTCCAAGTAGGCCACATTTCGAATGAAGTTGGCTGCAAGCAACCTATCGACCTCGTCCTTGATCGCTTTTTGTTTGATCGGGGCGAAGCTTCATTTCTTTTGCCTGACGGGTCGGGTTGTAGGGTCGACCCCGAGCTTGTATGAGATTACCTTGGGGTCGATCTCGGGCATGTCGGCGGGCGCCCAAGCGAACACATCCGAGTTTCCTCGGAGAAAGCGGATCAAGTCTTCACGCCGGGCTCCTGTTAATAGGGATCCGATCTAGAAAGTTCGTTCATTGTTCCCTTCGACAAGGGGGACCTCTGTTAGCGCCTCCACCGAGGCCCCTTGGATTTCTTTTTGTTTGTCACGGGTATCCAAGGACCCTTGGAAATCGCTCACGCTTCCAAGGTCATCGCTTCATTCCTCGGAGGATGTCGCTGTGAAGCTGATCTTGGCGATTTGCTGGTTCCCGTAGGCCCGGCCTATTCCCCCTTGATCCAATGGAAACTTGATCGCGAGGTGGTAGGTCAAGATTTGGGCCTGAAGGGAGTTTAGCTTCAGTCATCCCAGGAGGATATTCTAGGACGAGGGAATCCTGGCGACGATGAACTCCACTGGTACGGTTCTCGTACGGCCCGCCTCCCCAATGTTAAGAAGGTGGGTAACCACTCCCTCTGTCGGGATAGAGTGGTCAGTGAACCTGACAGAATGTGGGCGGTTAGCCTCAGGTCTGATGGGCCGAGCCCCATACGCAGGAAGTAGTCATAGAAGAATATATCCGCCGAGCTTCCCGAATCGACCAGTATCCTTTGGACCTCGTAGCGGTGGACCCGTGCTGTAATCACGAGGGGGTTATTGTGAAGGAAGGATATTCTGGGGAGTTCTTCGTTAGTGAAGGTGATGGGCTCGACTGCTTTGTTTTTCTTCCGGGGCTGGTCGCTGGTTCCATCGACTGGTAGGAGGCGGCGAATCTCGTCGGCTCCATGTGCAACCCCGAAGAGACGACCATGATTTGGCCAATCATTAATTCGCCGGGAGGAGGATGGTTTTCTTGCTCCCGGTCTGCCTGTCGCTTTTCCCGCAGGTACTTTTCCAGGTGGATCGAGCGAATCAATTTCTCGATGTAGTCGTGGAGTTGTTTACAGTTCTCGGTAGGGTGTCCCTGCGACCTATGAAAGGCGCAGTACAGGCTTCGTGTCCGTTTGGCCGCTCTATTGGTGACCGAAGGGAGCTTGAAGAATTTGAAAGAAAGTATGCACGATTTTTTGGATATTTTTATTCACGAAAATTTCAACATTTGAAAAATTCGACAGAAAGTATCACATTTTGCGGGTTTCAAAACCGATTGAACACTTTAACATCGTAAAGACCTACCTAAATATTCTAGCTTGGCTCTAATACCATGAAAGTCTACCCTAGCACCACCATAAGGTTCTGGTGGCATCAAGCATGCCGAATTTAAAATTTTTAGGTGCTAAGTTAGACTATCCAAGATACTAACTAGAAGATTAGGGGTTAAACCTATGATGATATGAAAACTAAAGAGAAGCGAAGGAGGTTATACTCTCGTAGATCGAGTCCTTCACTTCTTAAGCTCCGGGTTGTGGTCCACGCGACTCCATTAGGCTCCATTTCGAGTAGAACGAACCTCCTCCGTGATCTTCGCGCCAAAGACGATCCACCCGAAGTCCATCGAGCTCAAGATACATCTTCACTAAACTTATCTTTTTAGCGAAGGAAACACGCTACACTTGATTGCTAGTCAAGTGTAGGATGAAGAAGTAGGGGATTTAAGGCTCACTAGTGGGCTCAAAACTTCATGGTTCACATCACATGTGAGGGGTTGGAGTTTTGAGACATGAACAAGAGGAAGGTGAAGATGAGAACAAACTAGAGAGCAACTCAAGAAAAATGGCTAAGGCTCAAAATGAAAAATGAACTCATCACAAATGAACCATACTCTTTCTCACTTATTGAAGCATGGTTGAATTTTGAATAAATTTATTCAACCATATTTCAATAGTGTTGCAAGACTAATAATCAAATATAAAGCCCATGACATAACCCATGGTCCCATTTACACCTCATTTTTCTATTTTCCAAAAATAGAAATTCATGCCATGCTTCATATATATATATATATATATATTAATATATATATTATGAAGAATAATTAGTGAGCTAATGATATTAGTTAAGATTCAATTATATCAAATATAATATATATCACATTATTAAATCAACACTTGATTTAATAATCCGGTTATATCACATATGATTGATTGATATCATTTATCTGAGTATCATATTATCAAATCAACACTTGATTCGATAATCTGGTTATATCACATATAACCTAACTTGATAACAAATAACTGCCGTATTACAATACGGTATCACATACTCGTATTTAATCCGGCCCCCGCACATATCATATATGTGCCCTACTTCGTTTCGCTTGAACCAGGAAACTTCTGTGTGGGACTCTAAAGACTCGTCAATACGCCAGCAGTAGGTGATGATCACATCAGTCACCCACAAGCCGTCAGCGGTACTAGCTGGACGTAACGGCTACCCGGATATTGAGCGATATGAAGATCAACAAGCAAGCTTGTTCATACTCTCTATGAAGCCTATCGGTAACACTACCGTACAGTCCGGTCTCTTCGTCTGATATGTCGCATATCATGACTAGGGGTGGTAAACATCATACCCCAGTAACGTGATAAGTCATGCCGATGTTTGTCCTGTAACAGTTCGAGAAACTACTGATAACTCTTATCAGTAAATCTCAACAGCAGCCCTGGCCAAAGACTTCCAGTTATAGCCAATCGAGCATAGCGCAACATCAACCCTCAATACCGGGAGAGACGAAACCCCTCATATCGTTCATTACCTCCATGTGACTCGGGACTGTACCCAAAATCCATCTGTTTGCACGTCTCCTTTGAGCGTGGTGTTGGGGTAAAAATTTGCACCCCGGTTGACCGAGTCAAAGTCAAGGTCAACCCCCAAGCTAGGTGGGCCCAAGCCCAGGTCAAGCGGGCCCATGCCCAAGTCGAGCCCACGGCCAGCCTCCCCATGCCAACAAGATCATGTAATAAATAAATTTTATGTAATTTTTTATACATGAATGTATGCAAAATGGGCATAAAGCCAATATTTTGTAAGCTCATGGCTTATGTGCAAAAATGAAATGGCACATAAGCCATGGGATAGGCAAAATGCCATTTTGTAAAGCCCAAGGGGCTATATGTAAATATGTAAGCCTGTAAAAGGCAACATGATGATGAATAAAGTAATACTTTTTCATTCTCTCAAAAAACCTAGGGTTTGTACCTCTTTCCCCTTTCTGAAGGTTTCAAACCTTCTTCTTTCTTTTGAATTAAATCAAGAGTTTTACTCTTCATTTTATAAAACTAAATAGTTTTTCACCACAAAACCCATAAAGGGGAACCCAGATCTTCCATTAGATCTCAAAAAGAAAGGATTTTTAAAATCTCATATCTCTTGATTTTCAAGATCCAGCAACCAGAGGAGAAAGAAGAAGAACACCTTTCATCAACCCCAAAACATCTTAGGAGTTTAACTCCACTCTGATTTCTCTTTCGAGAATTTCTGGGGCTAAAAGCCTCTTTTTCTCGCCGGCGCCCAAGCGCTCAAACGCAAATCGCCCACGTGGAGCGCTTGCGCTCCAGCGTCCTGCGCTTAAGAGCAAAGCGTCCACGTGCCGACACGTGGCGCGCCTGCGCTCCAGCGCCCTGCGCTCAAACGCAAGCGCCCAAGTGCCGACACGTAGCGCGCCTGCGCTCAAACGCAAGCGCCCAGCGCTCAAGCGCAAAGCGCCCACGTGCCGACACGTGGTGCGCCTGCGCTCCAGCGCCCTGCGCTCAAGCGCAAAGCGCCCACGTGCCGACACGTGGCGCGCCTGCGCTCCAGCGCCCTGCGCTCAAGCGCAAAGCGCCCACGTGCCGACACGTGGCGCGCTTGCGCTCAAGCACCCAGCGCTCAAGCGCCCAGCGCCCACATACCGACACGTGGCGCGCATGCGCTCCAGCGCCCTGCGCTCAAGCGCAAATCGCCCACGTGTCGACACGTGGCGCGCTTGCGCTCAAGCGCAAAGTGCCCACACGCCGACACGTGGCGCGCTAGCGCCTAAGCGCACAGTACCTAAGCGCACTGCGCTCAAGGCGCTGACCCCATGCGTCCTTTGGGCGCTTTTTCCCTTTTTTTTTATATATATGTATACATGTATATATATGTACAGATACTCACACACTCCACAACACTGTGCCCCCCAAAAAATTTTTTGGGCCGGGACGCTGCCCCGTACCCCGCAAGGGGGCTGCTAGCCCCCTTGACCCCCAGCCCGCTATCCGGGTAGCGGGACCCCCGTAAAAACTCTGCGTGGCTCCCGATATATCCAATCCCCGCCCTCCAAAACAAAACACACGTACACTGCACATTGAGTTCGCATGACCAGTTTAACCCGTTAATCGGAGGTTCCCTTGCCCCAAAGGCGAGGGGTAATTAACGGCAACTTAGTCCGCGGCTACCGGAGATTCGGATCCCCACAATCAATAAAACCCGGCCTACCCTAGGCAGGGGGAATCTGTAGTACGCCTGACAAGCGCGCATGTATTCCCATCTCAATGGGATGACGAAAAACACCCTACAGATTCTGGCACGCCCAGTGGGACCATCTCTCCTCCCATATTTCGGGTTAAACGTTCATTCGAACTCAATCAATATACATATCTATATTTATACTAAAATAATACTCTTTAATGCAGGATTTTCAAGCAATCACCTTTCAACAATGTCTCCGAAGATGAACTCAGCTCCCATCTTCTACACGATGAAGATGGACGCCAGGACGGTCCTTCCGGCCAGTCTCGAGCGACAATGGGAAGAGCCGCCGCTACCATTCAGCTCTATCCTGTTTGTCTCGGCTAATGCCATCCATGCACCTCAAGGCCCGGTGACAGACATGCCGGTCTCGAAAGGCAAGAAGCCAAATGTGGTGGTCTCGAAGATGCCCCAACTCAAACGCAAGTCGGTGTTTGAACGACTTTCCTTGGCCCCAGATGGGGGCAAGGCCATCAACACCAGCAAAGCAACAAGGCATCTCGAGAAAGCTCCGGCGGTGCCCTTGACAACTGCTCGATCGGGTGTCTTCTCTAAGCTCCCCGCTAATCGACTCACGGTGGCTTCCCAGGAAACAGATGCCCGCCAAGCCCTTAAAATTGAGAAGGTAAGGCAGAAAAGGCTCAGATACAGAGCCAACAAAAGGGCTAGGGCTCCTGCTAGGCTGAACCTCATAAGGTTCGAGGAACAGGGTTACCCCGCTAAAGATGAGGGGATGGCTAAATGTGTTATCCACACTGTCTACATGGTGGGCACGCGCAACAAGAGCAAGGACGGGGCCACCACATCCCAAATCCAATCTGGAAGGCCATCCTCCTCTGGAAGGTAATGAAGACCCTCCCAGTGAGGCTGATAAACAGAGAGCTCTCAGTTCATGAGGAGTCGGGCTCGGAAAGCGAAGATGAGCCAATCTTCCGTCTCAAGAATGCAGAGCAGCAACTTCTCCAAGAGCTTCGAAAGCAGCTCAGAAACAAAGACAAGGAGATGGCCAAGCTTTACTAAAAAATTGACGACTTGACAAACTTCGTCTTACAGCTCACGACCCGACTTGCCTCTCAGCCGCCCAATCAAGCACAGGGCTCTGCTCATGAATCGGGAAACGGTGTCCCAACGCAGCCGACGCCTATTCCCTCAAATCCAAAAGTGGGC